>CM075860.1:71956204-73298704 GCA_037975125.1 Latrodectus hesperus | reverse complement strand
TGGTTTTGCTCGATATGGGAACATCCAGGGTATTTTGCACATGCTTCAAAATTTCGGTAGACGTGCTTTGCTAGGAACGTGTTTTGCGTGCTCCCGTCAAATGTGTTGATCCACGAGGCTGTCTGTCTGACTGTGATATAAAATCACTCTGGCTGTACTGGCACCCCAAAAACGTTCTACTTTCCCTTGTTCCAACAATCTTCACCACAGCCAGTGGATTCTGGACGCGTCCAGATGTCTGTCAGCTGCGATTTGCCATAAGGACCAAACTGCCCTTCTCAGTCTGATCACCATGCCCTTTGTGAACTCGTCTGTCTGCTGAAACTGACTCCGTCAAAACTGGCCTGGAATTTTCTGCAATTACAGGCATCCTTTGCGATAAGAGCAATGATTATTTTCCAAGCAGCAATAACGGCACAAATATTGCCCACTCTGCCGGTTCCTCACCTTATATCTTATCCTGCCTGCGCTGGAGAGCAGTGCATTTCACATCATTTACATAATTCTGTTAGGTGCGTCTGCCCTAATATTGGCATAATTTTCTGGTCACTTATTTTTCATGTTGCATTTTCAATGTTGGGCGGTGTAGAGTAATCCTTTCAGATTTTTATTAAAGAAATATTCAATGAATTTTCGCAACAAATATTATCTGCAGTCAACTAATTAATTTCCATTTATAGCAAATAGTGAATATTTTAGTAAATATTATGCATTAATAATTTTCCACCAAGTTTAATTCATAAATAAATTATGTGACAGAAAAGCAAAATAGAGAAATATTTTCAATTACATATCAGATTCGTATAACTTAATTGTATTAAATGATTTTTCAAAATTATTAATGAAGTTAATAAATATTGTGAAAATCTAGGATTCCAAAAAAATTGAAATTGTTTTATTCAAAAATTCTAAACTGCATTATCTTATTAAACAAGTATTTTTAAGCAAATACAAGACTATTTCAGGTTCTTTAAATAAAATAAAATTCTTCTCTCTCTCTCTCTCTCTTGATAATATATTTAGCTTCCATTTTATACAAAATATTATGGTTTAAAAAATTACGTACTGCTGGTTAAATTATAGTAATTATTGGTACAACTGCACATACCTACAAATACAAGTAAATAAATATATCCAAAAATTTGGAAAAGAAAATCTAATTACTATCAGCAACTTTTATAATATTTTAGTACTACATATGCTCATATTTTAACCAAAGAAAAAAAGCTAAACTTCAAAATTTATATTCTTTCCTCATTAAAATTTTTTCTGTCCAGTGAAAATATTTAATTCGTGAAAGCATCACAAAGTAGCTAAGTTTCGTCCATAAAGTAGCACTCAGAAGAAATTGAAATTTCATATTCATCATTTTTTTAAACTCTACGTCGAGTTAATTTCACCCTGACTCATTAACACGAAGACGAAAAAATAATAAAAACGCTAAAGATTTAGATGGTGTTATTTAAAAAATGAAAATAAATATCAAAAGCATAATGGGCATGAAATTTTTCCCCAAAAAATCATAATTCTTAAGGTTTATGAAGTCGTTTAGCTAAAGAGTTCGCGCCACGAAATCATTTCCCGTGTTGCCAACCATGAAAACCTTCTTTCTTCATATCTAAGCAAAAAAAATCTATTGAGAAACCTCGACTTCTTTGTTTTTTCTTACGTGATTTAAATTCCACGAGGAAACTTCTTCCGCTTACTTTTGAAAAAGCTGCATTTTTTTCTGTATCAACTTTTAACCCAATAGAGTATACTCTTTTGTTTTATCCTTACATATTTTAATTAACGACTTCGAAAGGTAAAGTAAATAAAATAAAAATCTGGGCAGACACTCTAAATACTTTTTTCACTTTATAATGCAGCTTTCTCTTGTCTGCTTTATACATTGATATGCATTTTGCTAAAGTAGGAAGCCTTTTACATACCGTGAATTTTTTTAATGTTCCTTTCTGAGGAATGGTGTACAAGTGGCGCCATCAGTGGCAGATTCCCCAAGCGGTACTGCTATCCCGCATGCAAATAAATGTGATGTATACACCCAGCGCTTAGTTAAAGTTATTGTTTAAAACGAGGAAATGGAGAAAAAGAAGAGGTACAACATCAACACGTTTCTGGTTAGTTGAACACGAGCCTCAAGTTTATTTTCTGTTCGCGATGCGAAATTTTTTCACTTGTTTATTTACTTACTTTGCGATGCAAAATAAAATCATCCATCCTTTGGAACATTTCATATTCTGTTGTGTATAAAACATTGCTTAAAGCATTGATTTTTCTTCCCCGTTCTGCTTCCAAATCTCAGATTTTTCACAACACTATAATAAAATAGAATGCCCCACTTTAGCTCAAAATAATACTTGCTTTTTGAATATCTAAACTTTTTTTTAAAAAAAAATAGAAATAGATATGTACATAAATGTTTTTAGTAAATTAATTTTTTAATATTGTAAAAATAAAATTAATCTTTTTAAATATTTAATGCATTTTAAAATTAATCCCCCTTCCCACAAACTAACTTTCTGAAAATTTAAATTTACGACGGATAATGTACGATAAAATTACATTTTAATTTACATGAGTAAAATATCAATGGCCATTTTAATTGCTTGCTTCTAATATTTATTTCTATGAAAAATATAAAAAAAAATGTTTTCTTGAATTTTTTAATGGAAAATGACTCTGGTAATATGCATTATTCCGACAAAAATGCATCGTTTATTCTTTCATAATAAGTATTTAACTTCTGTTATTCCAGATTAACAACTCTTCATAGAAATAAATGTCATACTTTTTAATGACAGTTTAACTTGACTACCATTAAAAAACTTAATAATACATACGCTTTAAAATATGTATTAATTTTCAAACAAATATTTAAATTAAAACTACAGTAGATAGCTTATTTTAGAACAGTAGAGAAGATTATGTTTTTTTAATGTAACAAAGCGCAAAAGTAGTTTTTATTCCCTTAAATGTATCATTTGCGTTTTCTACTCACATCAAAAGAGAATTCATTTGGTTATTAAATTATTTCCTATTTATAAAATAGCGTTAATACTTCAAAGAAGGGCTTACATGCAGAAAATGAAACAAATTCCATGCATTTAAAATCATCTTTGCTCGCAATAAATAAAAATAAGTTAGAAACAAATTTATTCTCTCATAAAATTTATTTATTTCGACGTATAAGAAATAAGTTATTGATTTTCGCACACACGCACACACACACTATATATATATAAATATATATATACAAATATATATAAATATATATATATATATATATATATATATATATATATATATATATATATATATATATATATATATATATATATATATATATATATATATATATATATATATATATATATATATATATATATATATATATATATATGGGGGAATAAATTTTATACTTAAAATTTGTAAATTTCTGACATCTGTAAGCTACGACAAAACACACAAATGAATAAGTTTCAGTGCATTCTTATATCATGAGATATTGCAATGCAATTAATAAAGTAAATAAAGGAAAAATATTTGAAAAGAATGAACTGTTTCCTAGTGCCATTTCTTGTGTATTTCATAAGATTCATTAAGGAAATAATTGTCACCCCACATTATTGTGGTTGACAGAGGAGGTCTGTTTGCATACAAAGATTACGAGGTATCCTTTTAAATTATATTTGTTTTCCGCTTTGCATTCAATTTTTATTTACGATGTCTAATTAATTGGGACTTATTGCTTAAAGTAGATTCCATTTTACTGCAAATACCCAAAGCCTAAGATATAAATCAAACTCACAAATTCTTATACTGAAGTTAAGAGTGCTAGCTAATTAACTGTATGCTTGCACATCCTGAAATTGATATATGCATATATATCAATTTCAGCATTTACTACCATCACTAAACATGCGATTGAATAAAGATTGAACAGATGAAAAAGATATCGTCTAACCAGTGGAAATGATTGCTATCATCCTTTTACAATTCAAATGTTAAAGATGTATTATTTGATGACTCATAGTGAACAGTCTAATATCCACAAGTTATTTAATTTATTATTTATTTCTCTGCATTTCAGAAGAATGTCTTATAGAATGTTGGCTGTATTCATATATTACAAGAGAAAAAATCTATAAAGTCACACGCATTTACTCCGAGAGACATGCAATCATAAAACGGAAGCACATACATCTTCCTTTGTTTAAAAGTGACAGGAGTAATACAGGCTTTTTCCGTTCATATCACTTCAGAGTTGTTGATTTAGCAATGGTATTTTTCTTAATCTTTGACCATATAACAATGAATAAAACTTCAAGTAGAACAATTATTGAATTTTCAAACTACTACTAAGAACAGTAATTATGTGGGTGACATGTATCTCTTCAATTATCCTTGATTCAAGAAGTTCTCAAGAAGTCAAGAATGACCGAGTTAGATCCGAATGTAATATAGCATTGTATTTTTCAAAAATAATCCTACTAAAACACTAAGATAATAGATTTAAATATTGTGGAATGTAGGTATTCTTAAATTTTTGGACTCTGAATCACCAAATATGTCATATACTTTTTATAATAATTTGATGTGGTATTTTTTCTTCAATCATAGACAGTGTCGGTACTATAACTAATCCTAAAAATATCACTGAAATTTCACAGCCTTTTCTTCTTTCTTATTTAAAATCTTACCTGAAGTGATATTTCAATGAGACAAGTGTTTAATTACGACAAAAAATATATTGTATATATATATATAATTTATATATATATATATATAAATTATATATATATATATAATTTCATCTTAACCATCGAATTACATTACATCACTTGTCTGTCCATTCCTTAAATTTATTTCCTATAGGAAGCCTCTAGTCACTGATTCGGAGAAAGAATATCTTAAAGTACACCACCCACACATACATCAGATCATATTTACTTGCATGTGTAAAAGCATTCATTCCTTAGTAATACATCCGAAGTACTTTCAACCAAAGCCGCAAAGACATGTGTTATCGAATCGAAGATCTTCCAGACAGGTGTATTAATACTAACTCAAAATCCTTGAAATTATCTTATATTTTGTAGTAATATCCTTTGTGTAAGTATATTTCTTTCTAAAAGATAGCTAATTACATCACTAAATAGAGAGAAAACAATGAGGAAATCCAAAGGGAAACACTAAGAACATTAAAATTAAATTTGTTAACTTTGTATTGACTGTTTTATTATTCATTAGTCTTTCGTAAAATTATATATATATATATATATATATATATATATATATATATATATATATATATATATATATATATATATATATATATATATATATATATATATATATATATATATATATATATATATATATATATATATATATATATATATATATATATATATAATATATATATATATATATATATATATATATATATATATATATATATATATATATATATATATATATATATATATATATATATATATATATATATATATATATATATTAACAAGTTAAGATTTCGCTATTTTCAATTCCATCAAGTAGAGATCTGGATTAATGATGCGAATAAAAAGCAATAAGAATATTATAGCTGAAGAATTAAATGATGTGCAAGAAGCATCTACACAATTTAGTTTTTGCATAATTCCTGAAAAGATGTACAATCAAAAAATATTCCATTTAGATTTTGTAAGAAAAGTTTGCATTGATATAATTAAAGTATAAAAACCGTTTTATGATTCTTTCAAATTTAACAACAATATAACTAAAATAAAATTCCTTTTAGTTCAACTTTCACGAGTCATGAAATAAACTTACAGAGAATTCGCTATTGCTACAAGCAGTAACTATTATTCAAATAGATGGGTGCTAATCTTCTTAAAACTTTGCGAATCTCTTTGATACCCGCCAGTCATAAAAATGGCTCACTATTTTTCTCGCCAATGAGCTAATGAGTATTGGATTGCCGATGCCAAAATGTCCTTCCAAAGTTCTGTTAATCACTTAAGATATCGATATTCTTCAAAACCTGAAGTAATACTAGAAAGTCACGGAGTAACTTCGAAAGATTGCAGAAAAGCAAATCGACTTATAATTTCAGGAAGAAGATATCGTATAAAAGAAGAAAATATCTTCAGCTCTTCTACTGTAAATGTAATGTAATTACTTGAGATTTTTTTTCGCCCGTGTTGACATTGACATATTTATTAACAGATGAATTGCATTAGATTAAATTATGATTTTTAGTAATTATATTTTATTGATAGAAAATTCATCTTTGTTTCATTTATTTTATTCATTGTAGTAATATTAATGATTTAAATTCTTTATTAAAATTCAAATAAATAATTTAACCTAATAAATAATTGATAACAAAAAGTCAAATTTAATAATTTTTACATAAATTTTTATATATTTCAATTAATTGCAGTCAATCAACTACACAAACAATTCTAATACATTCTGTAAACTAACATACACTGAAGTAAAACGGTAGAATATTCATTTCTTGCATTAACAATTTGTGTATCTTAATACACAAGGAAATTTCACTAAAAAATAATTCTCTTCACTAAACATTTTGAAATCATTTATTTGTATAGTATAAAAATTCTCTTGGGCAATACATATTTACAATGTGGAATGGTTTTAAATTTCTTATTTTTATTGTTGTTGTTATTACTTATGACACTTGGACAAGCCAAGCTCGCTATTCTGTTGGCTATGCGAATTTAAGTCTAATGGCTATAAGAATTTAAGTACGGTTAACAAAGGTAAAAGTACGAATTTTGCTCTAAATTCCTCCGACAGATGGCACCACCTGAGGATCTACTCTCTTAATTTAAACTTTGATCTGCAGAGAGGAAATTTGCTCCAGACTCTTGCAAACATGTTAACGACCATAGAGCTTTCGATTTCACATATTTAACGAGTACGTATATAGCATGTATTCGATGGGTCTTTGGCGGAATTGGGAGTAAGCGATGTCCTAACCACTAGGCTTCCACGACCCTCGTTTGTATTAAATATAGTCAATCATATGTTACTCTGCAAAAATGAAAATGTAATTAATTACTTTCCAATTAATTCAAACTTGCAATTTTTTTTTATTTTCAGTTATTCAATTATTTCTTAAAAACTACATTTATTAAAAATATTATTTAATATTTCAGAGAAAATTTTGAATGAATTTAATGACTGTTAAATGCATTTTGACTCCAGAAAAGAACATCAAATAATTTATAAAAGTAAATACCTTGTACAATATTCTTAGAAAATTTTTAAACTAAAGAAAATGTAAACAAGAAAATATACGGATTCTACATACTCAAGAGAATATAATAAATGGTCTTAATTTAAATTTCTGTTTAATAATGTACCATCATTAAATGTGGTTTTTTTTCCTCGTTATCTTTTTAATCCGTTTTATTAAATGTTAACAAGATGTCTGGAACATTAATTACACAAATTGAATTTCTTAATTTTTTAACATAAGTATTTTCTGTGTAATTATTATTGCAAATACTTAAATTTTGCAATTTTATGTTCTTTTTTAAATCTGGGTGAATTTTTATATTATGAAAACTAAATTGTAAGAATTTTATAAATCTTTAAATTTTGGAGGTATATTAATAAGCATTTTTGAGTAAATTTTGAGGCTTATTTATGTATTCCATTAATTGTGATTTAATCACTGCCAATTTATTTTTAAAATAATAAATAGTCTTGAATTTCAATAAACTAAACAAGACTACAATCTGTACTATATAACATTTCGCAATTAATGGTTATATTATATATTTCTGTATTTTCAATAAAATACATAATAATTTCCTTTTTGGAAGTATGAAATAACTTGAAACTACGATCCAATTAAAAATTCAGGTATAAGTATGATATATCCCCCCAAGTGATTTCTCGCCATACTTGTCGTTCTTTGTTTTGATTATAGTGTCTCCGGTTTTCCCTTTGGCGTTGTTAATTTAAGTTTTTGTTGCTTTTTTGGATTTTTTTGTTGCTAGGTTTGGATTTTCCTTGTATTTTAAGTCAATTTTGTGTCATATATACAGTTTATTTTAAGTAGCAACAGCGTTAGAATTGCTTGGAGACGAAAAATGTTTCAAAGATCACCAATGGGGGGATATATCCTACTAGTTCCAAAATTCAATACGTTAGTTTAAAATGAGTGCTTACGTTCTTTTTATCATTACAATCATCTGGCCTGGCACGGAATCAGTCTGAGCCAAACTGTAACATTAGATCTGAGTCATATCCAGATTATAAAAACGTAACATCTAACAGATTAAATGTGAATCTTCACTTTACTCAACAGTATCACAATATATTTAACTTCAAAAGTAACAAATAAGGGTATTCTTTCCTATGGACGTTTTTACTGCCTTTGGATATTGTTATAAACATTGCATTTAGCATGTAAATCAAGCGGATTGCGTTTCATATTGAACTAGCGAAGTTTTCATAAATGTGATTGAAAATTAATAGTTTTATTATTTCTCTAGATTTAAAATCTTTTATTCACGTCAGCATATCTAATCACAAATTCAGAACAGAAATTTCAAGAAGAGAGAGACCATTCAACTGCTCTTATTTAATAATCATGAGTAAAATTTTTTAATGTAGTTTTTGCAGCTTTTTAATTGAAGAAATGAAAAGGTCAAACTGCAGAGTGGCAATATAAGTATTAATTTTGTGATTTGAGAGCAAATTAAATTTAAGATGCATTGTGACTAGATGTTTTTTAGAATTAATTCTGTATCATCTCTATTAATCTGCTAAATAATTCTTGTTTAGGTAAAATAAAATATAAAAATTTAATATTTTAAATTATGGCAAAGTTCTTATTTCCTCAATAATGACAAGATAACATTTATGAATGATGTTTGTTCACTATTGCAAATATAAGCATTAATTTTACAAAAGACTAGTGATTCTTTCTTGGTCTAACATCTAAACATTTTTATCTCATGTATTTGGAACAAATCAAATATGATATATATGTGACAAAATATATATACCATCACTAATATTATTTGTTGTTAAAGTTTAAATAAATTTTACCTTAATGAGTTTTTTTATTAACTTTCTACGGAGTAAACATAACCACAACAATATGAGCAGCTCAAAAATTCATTCGTAACATCTATGACCTCCTATAATATCGTTCTAAATTAAAAAATATATTGCATGTTATTAAGCAAAACTAAATAAACGGATTCACCAGCGATTAAATGTTTCAGACATATAAGCCTTTTTTAATGCCAAAATTTTTGTATATTATAATAATCGTAAATCTTGCTGCTTAATACTTTCCTGGCACAAAGATTCAACAACTTGAGACATTAAAAATGGTTTCAACAACACTTGAACGATAAACGCCGTCGCCATTCTTCTGTAATGGACGAAAAAACCTCACTTAGACAAAGTCATTAATGGCTTAATAACTGAAATGGTAAAAAGAGAAATAGCCTAAATCCTCATCTCATAAATGCCTTTATTTAAGTATGATGAAAAAAGCATATTTAAGGTCTTACTTGAAAGTGACTTTTAGGACTGCATCATAAAAACACAAAATGAGGGAAAGACTAAAAGGCTTAAGAACAAAAGGACCTTGTTGGCTGAAGCAAAATGTTAACTGACGTTAAATATTTGGTCAATGTTCTTCATTTTAAACTGTCTTTTGTCTTTTAAGCTTGGAAGGTAAAATTAGATTCACACTCTTTACTGAGAAATTAAAGCTGACATTAAAGGAATATTACTAAATTCAGACTTTTGAATTTATTTATTTGTTAATTTAAATTGTATTTGAATTTATTTATTGTTTAATTAAAATTAAAGAAATTAAAAAATTATTTTACAAAATAATCAAAATTTAACCAAAATAAACCCATAATTTTATCAAAAGTATGTATAATTTGATAAATAATATAATAAAAAGAATAATAAAATAAAATAATATAATAAAAAGAAATGAACATTTTTTATTTATTATCAAAATATTTTTCAATAAAAGAAAACATATGTACAAATATAATTCCTAGCTAATATTTTGTATTTATTAAATCTATAAGTAATCATAAAATAATGCATAAATTTAAAAAAGTTTATATTTTAAACCAACAATGGTAGTATATTTTGAAAAACAGTCTATTTGGATCTCGAGGCCTATGAGATATGAAATGTCTACGAAAAAGACTATCTTGTTAAACCAATACGATTGTTAATAAATTTTAAGGAAGTTAATGCGTTTTTTGAAGTAAAATTTCTTATTAAATACTTTTGTTATTATTTTATTGTACTACTCAATATAAACATACCAATTAACATAAACAATTTCATTTCAGCAATAATTGCTTAAATAAATAATTATTAATATATAAGCAGAATTACAATTGTATGGGAACTCAATATAAAATTTCTAAAAGAAATTTGTTGCCTTAGTTTATTATTTTATTTAACATATTTTATAATTTTATTTTCCTATATTTTAAAACTTCCCCGATTTTTTCTGATAATAAATTATTTTAATTTCTGCATTTAATTGATGCAATATTTTAAAGTATCAATTCATTTTTTATAGTTAATTTTCATATTTCCATTTAAAATACGACATTAAGTTATCTTAAAATATTTTATTTTCTATTAAATTTCTAAAATATTTTGTTTCAAAATAAATTAATGAATGTTTAAGCTTTCATACAAAAAGGTTTCTTTTTCAAATTTAATTATAAAATATTTTTATTTACTTTCTTTTCAATGCATTTATACTTTGTTTAATATAAGCTTTCGAATGAATACATGAAGTTGAAAAGATTGTTTCACCTTTTGCTAAGAATATTCAAATTAAGAAAAATGTTTTTACGTTGGAAATAGTTTCTTTTTGTGATGTTTATTTAGCTTTACAATGAAAATTTTATTAAAAAAAGTTTCAATGCATAAATTCCTTTGAGGAAATCTTTTAATTTAATAGTGTCACAAACGAGTATTTATGTTTCAAATTTAAATATAATTAAAATTTTGCAACATATCTTACTTTATTTTATTTTATCCTTACATAAATATATTTCAATTTAGGTTTATAATTTCTAGTTATTAAAGGTTTTTTTTCATCTTGGTTTTCATATACTACCTATTCTAAATTTTTAGCATTTTTATCTAATGAAATAAATACTAAAATAATAACTACATCATTTTCATTTTTTATTAATAAATGTATTATTTTGATGACCTAAGAATTTGAGTTTATTTTAAAGTAAAATATTTTCATAATATTATATCTTCTACCAAGTATATAAAGTTTTAAAAAATTGTTTAGAATATTATACCTTTAATAGTCGAAAATACAACAGAAAAATAGGTTTGTATTCTACATTATTAAATAAGATTAATAAAAAATCTTATTTAATAATGTAGAATACAAACCTATTTTTTCATAATCTATAGTAAATAATTTTTGTTTCATGTCTAGCAGTTCTTTTTTTTTATGTAACTTAGTTTCAAATTCATATTCAAATTTTAATTCTTCTCAATTCATAAGTTTTATAATCCAAACAGAACTATATGATCAAAATCTTGTTATTTTAGAATGTAGCAAATGAATTTTACTGGCCAATATTTTAAATTTAGTTATGTTATTGTATTTGTTTCACACTTTAAATTTGCTATAAATCATGCATTTTGTTGTCTCAAACATATAGGAGAGACAAAGTGGACACTTGATTAGGTACCTTTCTCCTCAAACGTATACGACAACAGATAAACATTAGGTTATTATTAATTGAAGTGTCCTACCCTACTAAAACAATCTTTAGTGAGAAGAAATGCCGTGATATTTTCTAAAATTGATATTTTCTTATCACAATTTTATGAATTTTGTTCCAAGTAATTATTAGAAATAAAATTTATATTCATATGTACATAATAAGATACATAGCGGCAAAAATATTTTTTTCTAAAAAACTGCATATACATTTATTTTTATATAAGTAATAATTTGCTTATATTTTAAGTTTGGATTAATTTAACATAAGTAGCTTTCGCAAACGGTGTACTTCGTAACTATTGGCGTCATAAAATAAATAATCTGAATATTAATAAAAGTCTAGAATACAAGTTTAAATTAGTTTTTTTAGTTTTGTAAAAATGGATTACATAGTGTACTGTTGTTGTTGTTGTTACTTTTGACACTTGAACAATACAAGCTCTCTGTGCTGTTGGCTATGCGAATTTAAGTCGGTTGGGTGGGACCTTCGTTTAACTAAAGCATTTCGAAGGAGAAAGTAGGACTTTACTCTAGATTCCTCCGATAGATGGCACTACCAGAGGAACAACTCCCTTAATTTTGACATTCATTTAAAGGGGAGGAAATTTTCTCTAGACCATTACACACATGGTAACTGCCCAACGAACGACCAAAGAACCTTTGATTCCACAAATTTAATGAGCACGTATATCGCAACATAGTTTACTTATAACTCTGAACCAGCATCAAATGACAAAATTGATATTTGAGCAGTGTCATTTATGCATGCCGAAAATCATGTAGTTAAAATAGTTTTAGATACGGTTAATATGATGGCATACAGTTAAATAAAGGATTAAACCACTCTTTTCTTATAAGAAAAGAGAGCTTTACTTTTTGTTGTTCTTTCGTTTTCGTATGAAATATAATAAAATGAAATCTAAGGACACAAATAGTTTTAAGTGTGTTACTTTTATTTACTTACCTTTATTGATTTTGTAAATAATTCATAATTTGAAATGTTATTCTTTCAGTTTTACATTTTTTATCTGAACATATCACCATTTATTTAATCACCCATATTGATATACTCTCTTGTTTTCATTCATATGAACGAATTTGATATTATTACTGAATCTATATCCACACATTTCCTTGAAAGACCTGATTATTGATAATTGGTTAATAAAATTATCAAATTATTATGCATTATTTATATTAAAAGTGTTCTGATGTTACATAAATATTTAACAACAAGATTTATGGACAGGATATAGTAATTTAATGTTTTGCTATACTATTTCAAGTATGAAGAGGGAGGCCGTATACACCAGCCAACTCCTCTGTACCTAACCCAAGAAGGGTTCTACCAGTTTAGAACCTTCCGTCCGATAGGGCGGGACTCGATTCCCATTGCCGTCAAAGACCCACCGAGTACATGGGATATACATGTCCATTAAATCTGGAGAATCGAAAGTCCTTTGGTTGGTCGTTGATCAACTACCATAGATGTAATGGTCTACAGAAAATTTCCTACACCTGTAGAACAATGTCAAAATTGAGGGAGTGAATCATCTGGTGGTGCCATCTATCGGAGGACTTTAGAACAAGGTCCTACTTTCATATTCGTGTTGCTCCGGTTAAACGAAAGACGCACCCTACTGACTTAAATTCGCATAGCCGTCGGCAGAGAGGGCTTGGCTTGTGTCAGTGTCATAAGTAACAACAACAAATATGAACAGTATGTTTCGTAATCAACCATTTCTTAAAAGTATTAATATATGTTTCATAAAATAAATTAAATTCTTTCAAATAATTGGTAATGGAGCTTCCAAACTGAAATTTGACTTAAACAATAGATCATAAAATTTTATTCACTGTAGTGATTGAGATACAAACCGTATAATAAAAAATACCAAGAAGAAAGACGAATAAAATATTCACGTTTTTCTGTTCTAAAAAAGTTACTTACTTTAATTCTAATTTTAAATGACAATATCCCAATATATTCCATTTACTCAATTCATCCAATTACAAAAAGGTATTCATTCATTTTACTTTCATAGTTTAAACCAAATTTTGGTAAAAAATATTCCCAACTGCTCCATACAAAGTAAATTTAAACCACTTGCAGTTTTTAGTTCTTTCAACAAAGATAATCACAATCGTGATTCCCTTTCAGCATAAAGGTGATTCAAACCTTTCTTCCCGGAATCTTTACGCTCTAATCCAATATAATGTCGATTAAAATGCATCGGAAGTTGTGTTGGGATTTTATCTGAGTGGAGGAAAAACTCATTTGATTCCATTCTTCTGAGAAATACTTCACTTTCTTTTTTTCATTTTTTTTATTCTTATCACAACTGTTTTTGTTTAATCTTCTTCACAGAGAACTGGAATTTTAAATAATGTATAAAAATTTTGATTTGTAAAAGAAATAGTTATTTTTTAGATGATTCAATTAAGTTAAATTTTCTCAAACCCGAAGCAATATGGTTTTAATTGACGTAGAAAAAATCTAACTAACGAAAATTAACTAAAATGGATATAAAACAAAAAAATAATATCAGTTAAATGGATATTTTTTAAAAAATCAGGTTTGATTGAAAAAAAACCCCAATAAAACATAATTTTAATATTGCAATGATTGAAAAGGAATGTATAATTACTATAATAGTAAGTATTAAATGTATAATATTGTGTAAAGTTTTGGTGTGAATTGTACTGATATCGATCATACTCTTCATTTAAGTATGATATTAAATTATTTCTGACTGTTTTTGCGATGTTTTCTAGATTTCCACCAATAACTTTCCTCTCCGTTGTGTAAATCTGGATCATTTTAAATAATTAAATGCAAGTTACATGCTTAAAATGTTGTAAGACATAAATAATATATTTATTAAATACAGATGATGCAAAAATATTAAGTTCTATAGTAAAATTAAACTATATTTTAAACTTACATTTAAATCAGTATGACAATACATTACTGGATTTTAAGCTTTATAGATTTCCCGCTAAATTTAGAAGAACGTTTGAAATGTTCCAAATGAAACAAGATAGGATATGCAATTTGAATAAATTGATATTTCACATCACATAAATCAAGAATTAAAATTTTTCACTAAAATTTAGTATATAACAAGAGATTTATTTCATTGTGCTTGTGCAAATACATGTAAAAGTTCTTATAAGCAAATGCATAAGCAAAACTATAAAAACACGCATTTAAATATTTTACTGAGAATTTGAACTGGTAACAGAAAACAGATTTATAAAAATATTAATAAAAATGTTTAATGCCGATAACTTCTAAAAGCTATTTGTTTATATAGAAAATATTTATGAATTAATTCGCAGTAAATAATACTAAATTACATATTTTGTCGTCTCATAATAGAATAGCATAGAAAAACCAAGCTGCTGTTACCAAAATAATTTCTTGCAACATACTGATCAATATATTTTACTGAATTAATTAAAAATTAGTTAGAGAAGAATTTTATTAAATTTCATTAAAAATTAGTTAATTTTTTCCAAGAATTTCAAAGATATTGTTACTTTACATTGAAAAAATGAAATAGCGTTTTATAGTATCACATATCACAAAGTGGTCCATGCTTCAAAATAAAGTCGACATCAGAGCTGTCACCCACTTTCCAACTTCACATCACACAGAAGGATAAAAGCATAACAAATACTGAATATACATAGAACCAACAGTTGAGATATTCTGTGATTGACTTTAAAAATTAATTCTTTTACCCCAATGAGTCTTCAACATACTTAAATAATACATTAAATGAAAAAATTCACTTTCCTAAATATTTTTACAGTCAATAAACATTTCCTTTAGCATTCAAATTAGAAATGTCTGAAGCATACCATTCGTGGTTTATCTTATATACGTAGAATTTGTAATTAATTTAATGAAATTATAATTCCTTTTTATATGACAAATTTAACACCGAATTAAAGTGTAATGGATTTACTATTGTATATTATTAAATATCTCTAATTTAATTTGTGTACTTATCAAATTCTATCGCAGATACTTTCAGACCAATATTTTTTTTGAAATCAAATTGAAGTAATTCTAACAGATGTTATAAATCTACATTCTATATGATATCAGGAATAATAAATATTTTTAGATATCCTTTAATCGCAAAGAAATCAAGTATCAGCTATCAAATGTGTTTAAATTTATTTTAGATATATCTGCAAGCAAAAATTGTTCACCAAAGCCTATCCTAAAATATTTTCTATTTTTGAAATCAGATCGAAGTAGTGATAACAGATGTTACAAATCTCTACTTATTATTTAGTATTAAGAACAAGAACAGAAACTAATTTTGGGATATCCTTTAATCGCAAGGAAACCAAGTATCAGCTACCTAATTTGTTTCAATTTATTTTAGATATGTCTATGAGCGGAAACTTTTCACCAAAGTCGAACCTTACATCTTCCCTCCGAAGATTTGCATAATGCGCAAACGCCCACAAACAATCACCGCCACCCCTTCGCGTGACAAGAAGAGTTAAAATCTAGGCTTTACCCAAAATGTAGATTTGCACTATTTTCCCAAAATGACCGCTATGACTGCAACGTCCTCAGCACACGTAATCACCTACAACTTTCCCCTGGTGCATTAGGATTAACGAGTAAGAACACTGAATCTCTAATTGAATATTCCTCACATCTTCACAATAATGGAGTAACTTTTCCCTACATAAATTTCAGAAATATGATTTTCAAATATTCATTTTTGCCAGTGTTTCTTCTACTTTTGCATTTCAAATTCGTAATTACTTACAAAAAAGTTTATTTTTTTATACACAGAAATGGTAAAAACTTACCGTACGGTCACCCTTGGCGAAATTTTCAAAAAGTCGCCAAGGGTGACCGTATGACGAATTTCCGATCGGGAAAAATGGCTGAAATAGTGACAAATATTTCATATATTGTTGGTATCTAACAATATGCTCAACTTGTTTTACAAAATTAACAAAAAACGCAGATTCAATGATTTCAAACATCAATGGTAAAATAATAAAATTAATATGTTAAACTATCCATAAAATTTTTAATTAAATTTTATATTAATGAATTTAAATCGGTAAATATTCATGAGAAATTAATGACAAATAAGGTTGCCAAAATACTAGTTTGCAAGGTTTCCAATAAAAATGTTCGCCAAATTCTGCGCCATTCAGTAAATATGATCCCACCGTTCAGTAAATCTGATCCCACAGGAATTTTAAAATATACCAACATATCGATTGCCAAGTATTTGAGGTAAAAAAATTACTTCCTAGATTAAATTTTACCAATTTGATTCAATTCTCTATCAGTTAAGTTTATCAGAAGGTGTACTGAATATGAGTATCTGAAAATTCTTCAAATAAAATTTATTATTAATCTATTTCATCTATTTTTTCAAATTAAATCAATCATACGATAGAAAAATTACAATATTTAAAGAAACAAATTTAAATTATAATGATTAAATAATTATAAGTTTATATTAAAATTAAAGAAATAAATTTAAATTATAAATTACGTTTGTGATAAAAAATACCTAAGCGTTTTTAAATAATTTATTTTAATTATAACTAAACAAAAAAATTTTTGCAATTTTTATCTTATGTAATCTGAAAAAAAATTGTAAATTAATAATTTTAGAAACAAATTTTAACTAAAATAAATACAATAATATTATTGTAAAACAACTATTTAAAATATTATTAAATTGAGATATTACAGACATAAGATGTAAATTGAAATACTTTAAAGCATGCTTTATTTATTATTTAAATTTTCTCTCTGCTATCGTTGGCATGCGATAAAATCTGAAAATAAATTATTAATTTGTGTGGATGGATGAAAATATTTATCAAAGCGGATAAAATCTTTGGATTGCAAAAAAGCCTTTATTACCTTTGTTTGAAATTTATACAAACTATAATTTTTACCACACTTAATGAAAAAAATGTATTTCTATGGACTTTTAAAAGTAAAATATGTTCATAAGAGATTTAATTCTTTTTATATTTTTGAAGTTGTACAAAATCAAAAATATATAAAACTATATTTTTAATTTCCTAATTAGTGTTTGTAATTTTTTCCTGAAATTAAAGTTCGCAATTAATTATCATTTTGAAATTAAAATCATGTTTTATACTATATTACAAGTATTATAAGTCAGTTAATTCGCATTTGTGAATACTTGGGGCTATAGGTCTTTAATTTTACAAGGAAGATTTGTTTTTGATATATTGCAAGCAAAAACAAAATTTTATGAAAGTGTGCATGGTTAAAATTTTACTTTTTTATAATCATAAGAATATATAAAACTAAATTAAATTAAATGAAGTACAAAATATCTTTCGTATTTTTAATAATATGAAATAAGACATTATTGTATTAATAAATATTATGAAATTTATTGAATTATTTGACCACTACTGTAATCAATTTCTTAATTTTGAATACTATTAATGTGAGTGATTATGTAAGAGATGTTAAAAATTCAATCATGATCAATTCTGTGTGGTGGATATTTAGTGTTTCAGTTAATCTGAACTCTGGCAATTTATCAAATATTAAAAATAAACTGAATTTTTCTTATTTTATTGAAAAATTGAAGGCAAAAGCCTTAGAATTATATTTTCTATTATTTAATATATATATATATATATATATATATATATATATATATATATATATATATATATATATATATATATATATATGTATATATATATATACATATTTATTTATTTACTTATTTATTATATATATATTATAATAGTTTATATACTTTTCTTTTAGATAATGCATGTAAATATAACTAATTAATTATAATAAATTAATAAATAACTTGTTTCTTCGGCATAGGATCTATAACTTATTTATGAAAGTAATATATGACCTTTCAATCGTGTTTCAATGCGTGATTTAAACTATTGATAATTCAGCATTGAACATTTTTATGTATCGATTATATATATAATTTTGATCATTCATTTATATTTTTATTCTTACCTCAAATATTCCATCAAATTTAAATCTGAAATGTATTTAATTATTCAAGCTTTTCATTGCGATTATTTAATGGTTATATTATATGCTCTTAATAACATAACTATAAGTGGTTTTGATACCTTAAAAATCACTCTTTATATTACTTCGTATTTAAGTATCAAAATATATAAAAATTCCTTTAAAAGCCTATTGACTGACGATAATGTTTTGAAAAAAGTAGTTTTTTAAAAAAAACTTTAAAAAGGCAAATTTATATAAATTTCTGATGAGCGTGTTATTTTTTCTCAGTTCATAATTTTTCTTCAGTTTTCCATAACATTACATTTCAAAGTCAAGCATCTTAATTGCTTCAGCATTAGATACTAATCACAGCTTAAAGCTTTCGCAACCATTTAGTTCATTTTTCAGTCATTAATGCATCCCAGAATCACAGATTTAAACACTGCTTTTCACGCAAACATAAGTACATTCTTTAAAAAAGAGAGAATTTTCAGGGGAAATATAATTAAGTCCCTTGATTGAAAATTAGTTTGGCAGGTTTTGATTAACGAAAAGCAACCTTGCAACTGACTACTTTTGTCGAGTAGCAACTAATTTGTAAGAAATGATAGAGTAAAAAACTAGAGAGATCCGTGATTAATGATTTATATCCGCTGTTTCAACTAAATTCTTTTCCTGCTTATGACGTTTTACATATTTCCAGCCAATCAGAGTCCCTCCTTGGCTAACAGCTCACTTCAAGATAGTGGAAAAGCGTTAATGGGATCGTTTCTTTATTGAAATTTGTGGCTTTTTCACCGCTAACAATAGAGGGCGCTGCTCAACACAAGTTCCCCAAAAGCGTTTACACGCTGGAATTGTTGTTCAGAGACTATAAAAATGCTTAAGATTAAAAAAAAATACACCTTACAGGTTCCTTGAAAGAACTTAATAAATAAATTATTCACGCTTATACTGGTATGTATAAAGCTTGGGTGACAAATTACTTAGAATATCAAGGGGACGTTATTTCTTTACTACAGAATTTTTATCATCAAATCCTTTGTTGGGAAGAATGCTTATACCTGCATAAAAATGCCACTTCGAAGCGTCAACTAATTTCACACTTAAAGGATTAAATTTTTTTGTGTAAAAAATTAGTATATTAATAAAATGTTATTTGCCATGTTTTTAGAAGATACTTTCTCTGAAAACAATGATGGAATAGATCGCATATCAGCGCTCCTGTTTTCAAATTTCTGTCAAAAAATAGGTTTCATGATAACAAAGCAAACATATGTAACGTTTCTCACATTACGTACAGCCATAAATGTATACGTTACTCTAATATTCAGTCTTAAATTCTAATGATAATCTTTAGAGTGTTAAGCGTAAATATTTTCTTCTCTTTCTCACATTTTAAAAAATTAATTTTGTGAAACTTTAGAAAAAACAACGCATAAAAAATTAATTAAAATTAATTCCTAGAGAATGAAACACGACAAACTTATACATTTTTTAATAAAGTAATGTATTAACACAATGAACAATCTCCAACACTATTTTTTTCATGGAATGAAGAAATTAATAAAACACCAGCTGTTTATTAGGTAAAATTTGGAAAAGATATTATACACATATAATTAACATTCACCTTTAAATAAGGTATCTGGAAAATTGAATATGCTTATGAATAATTTAAGCACGTATGTTTTACTCACTCTGAGATGTTTTAATTAATTGTGATTAATTAGGGAAAGAAAATTGTAAAAAGTAAACGAAATTGCAATATTCTCGTTTTTAGAAAAATAAAGGAATTGCGTTATATATAGCTAAATAAAATTATTAAACTTGTAGATATTTATTTGTATATTTTATTTTTATTAGTATTTTTATTATTTTGAATATATACTATTAGTATTTTTGTAAATTTAAATTCCTAAAATATCATACTCTGCAATTTTAAAACAATTTTCCTACAGTGTAATGCATAAATTAATTATTCTTGTATTATGGGAATTAGCAGAAGAATGAAATGAATGAAGTCAACACAGTACATTTTTCAATAATTTTGAAGTATAATTTCATTAGTGAATGAGTTTTAACAGCTTAATTTTCGTGAAATAACTTAGTAATATTTTATTTAAAATGAATAAATATAATGCAGCTTTTTTTAATTTAAAACATAACTATTCTAAAGTAAATTTTTAAAAGTTATAGTATGTGGGAAAAAATTTGCCAATTACTCAGTGAAATATTTCAATCTTTCGCAAATGCAGTTTTTGCTCAATACAGTTTTCAGTAATACTACATTACCTCAAATAATGTCTGTACACTAAAAAATTAATGTTAATACGATATATTTCAATCAATGAAAATTAAATGCATATTATACTGTCTAATGATTTCGAGAATTTTGCATTAAATTTAAAAGAATAAAACTAATTTGAATCATCATTTTGATAATTTTTTCTATTTTGATAATTTTTAACATCAATAACTGTACAGCTCATTGTAAAACATTGTCCGGATAACATTTATCCGAAAGTAAATAAATTATATTCTCAAATAAAGTCATTTTTATATTATTGATCCCTGAACTTGACATAGATTTAAAATGCACCGTTCACTGTGCACTTAAAAATTAATGGCACTCTCTTCAGAAATCACTTAGGCATTAAGAATCGTAACTATGACAAAATGAACCAGTTCGTAGTTTATGCGTTTTCTTACATTGATCTCGAAGAAACAATATAAAATAATTCTATATTTTATCAGTATAAACTTTCTTCATTATATCTTTTTTAACATTAATTTAAATTGTTATGTTTTAACTAAGTTTTTCTAGGAAATTTAAGAAATTGCATTTTTTAACCTAAATGATAAAGCATTCAATAACTAACGACAGTATAAGAAGTTATAACCTAGAATAACTTTATAATCTATGCCAACCGAATTTCTAAATATTTAAAAAATACAGAAACATTGAAATGAAATATCTAAAAAGAATCAGATGATTTAATGGAATTATTACCAATTTAAAATATAGTTGTAATCTTCATCTTTTATTTTTGTATTTTTACAATTTCTATTTTAATGTTTCTACAATATTTCTAGGGAAAGTAAACGTGAAAGATTAAAATATTTTAAATAATACAAAAATAATTATCAAAATAAAAAATAAACATTTTTAATCAATAAAATTTTTAAGTAATTTAAATAAATTACCTTAAATAAATTGTTACTATACTACGATTATCTTTTTAACAATTTTTGAAATTAAATTAAAAATAAAAGCCTGAAAACAAATTAATTTCGACAACAATTTTGATGGATACTCTTTTTTTTGAAAAGTTTCAAATTTAATCTTAGATTACTCTCTTAATTTTTAGATCTATTCAAATTTAATTTTAAAAGTTAATTAATGTTAAACCTCTGGGGTAAGTCTTTCCTAATTATAACAATTAAGCTCAGCAAATATTTATATACATATAAATATATATCCTTTTTAATATTGTAAATTTCATCTTTCCTTTTAAATACTAATTCTTATGCATATAATCCCTTCTTTAGTTAAATGCTTAATTACTGTTAAATTCATCAGTATGTTTTTCGGCATTAAGTAAAATATTCCTGGAATAAATTTAATTGGACTAATAAGGATATTATATTGGTACTAATTTTCCTTATCTAAGAAATTAGAATTATTCATCACGAGTTTAATTATCTGTGCGATAAAATTCTTAATTTTTGAAGAAATTGAAATTTGGGTTTAAATTTTAATTATGAATTAAGCATAATGGAGGGTAAGCAACTAATGAAATTAGTTCAAAGAATACATAATATGCATTAAAGTAATGACCATATGGGAATTAGGATTTTTTTAAAATTTGTCTAGAGGTTAATTTACTTAATTACAATATCATAGACTAATATAGTATAAATTTAAGGTATGTTCTCTTAATCAATTAAATTTAATTGTTTATCTTTATTTCTAATAAAATATTAAGAAATACCAATTACTATAACCATTAGTAAATTATTTCACTGTATAATGATATGGTGCTTTTGCTTAAATTATGCATTTAATAGTGATCCTAAATATATTCACTATAAAATTATGTAGTATTTTAGTTATTAAATCAATGAAATTAATAAGATTAGCTTTTTATTTAATTAAATTTTATAATAACTAAATAAAAAAGCAAACTGAGTAGTCTATATACCATTTAAACTATGATCATTAAATTACTATATTTAAATATGTCTGATTTATATAATTTAATCAAATGCAATACCATAATTAATACTGCCTCTTATAACTACTTATAACTTATATATGTTTTTTACAGCTTTTAAATAATTAATTCGAAAAAACTATTGAAAAATGTCTTAAGCACAAATTTATTTCAAATATTATAATGTAAAATAGTTCTAATGTTTATACTCCTATACATTACAAAATATTAAAATTATTAATAACATAATAAAATTCACTCTAACCGAAATGTTGCAGAAGAGTGTTGCCATTTATTAAAATGTAAATATCGTTCAGCATATTTCCGTATTCCTTTGTCATTCTCTTAGCCAATTACAATTATTTTTCCAACCACGCTCACAATCTGCGGTGAATTAATAATGCTCACTGTAATGCATCTTATGCATAATTCAGGGGGTGGGGATGCATTAATAGTGAGTAAAAAAACGAATTATGGCAATTATACTGACAAATTAAATAAGAATCTTTTCCTTGAAGCCAGTCATTGCACATACACGTTCCATATGCTAATTACATACTAGGGCAAATATGATAAAGTAACGCTTGTCAATTAATAAAAACGTTTTGACAGAATAAATAATCTACACACAGCATTAACAAGCATCACAAGCAATGACACTAATTTGATTTAGCAAATGTTCTACCACGTGGGATCATTAAATATATATCATATTTTTGCTTCATATTCTGTGTCTTTGTCATATTCTAGACTTATAATGAAATGGAAGGAGTGATTTTGCAAGTTTCATTTTACTAAATCTCAGTGGTTTTCTGGTTACTGGGACTTAATAAAGTGGAACTTACCTGAATAGGGTTGTATTCAGTCATCTTTATTCCACTAATCAATTTTTATGATGCATAAGTATGAAATATTTCATAAAATTTTCTTAAAGTCTAATGAGAATTAGTTTTTTTTAAATGATAATTTTATTACCTTCTCTACTCAGGATAATTTGATTTATGTTTATTAAAAGCCTACGTTTTATGTAAAAAAAAATTCTGTTCACTCAAATCATTTCTATAAATCAGTTTCTAGCTCTGAAAACTGTAACTAAAAAAAATGCGGTACTTTTCCACCATAACGGTATATTTTCCATTATACCGCTTATGATCCTGCAGAAATATCATGTTTCTTAGGGAAAAACGAAAATAATCATTAAAATTTCACAAAATAACAATAAAATCTTTCTTCCATTTTTGTATTAGAAAACCCTTTCTCTATAAAATTTCCACTTAATTTTTCGGTATTAACGTAATTTAAAACCTATTAGTCACATGCAATCAAAAAACTTGGAAATGTAGGCACTACATGTTTCATATTCTACCATTAAAAATCCAGATATACAAATTATGTAAGGAGTTGTAAATTTTGCCATGCTTAAGTCATTGTTAGAAAATAATGTTGATATAAAAGTTTAGAACTTTCACAAATATTTTAAAATCCATCCATAACAAAAAATACAGATTTTATATTACCAATGCTTCATTGAAAGCAGCCAATTTTGGATACTTAGAGAAATAAATTCTGTAATAGAATAGAACAATAGATGGTCTATTTTTCATCACAAAATGTTACTTAGTTTTAGACATTTTTTTATAAGTTCAAATATTCTTTCTAATGAATTTCACTAGGCATTTCAAATTGTAATTATTTTATCTGAAAGGAAAAATACATACATATGCACATATGTGTTAACTCAATAATATCATACATGTTAAAACTATTTATGGTAAAGTGAATTATAAATACTGGATACTTATTTTTTTAAACTAATAAATTCAAATTAAAAATTCAGAAAATTTTTAATGAATTATAAATTTATTATAAAGTTAAAAAGTATTTAATTTTAGCAGTAAAAGCAAACAAAACTTTACTTCAAAATATATTTAAAAACATTATTAAGAGTTACCGCGTTTTTACATAAACATATAATATTACTTCAAACTTTTAAATAAATTTTACAAGCAAAATGAAATTAAGTTTTAGTGATAATAATAGTTAACATTTTCTCAATCTCCGTAAAACTTATTTTGATAACATATTATACAGAATATACCTGATCAACCATTTCTTCCTTATATTGCATTTCATCAGCTTCAAAATAACTACATATTTCAGATTAGCTTTTGCTAATTTTGTTTTTTTTATTTTTTCTTCGATGATGACGATGACAACCATAAAATACGAATATAAATTATGTTTCCATTGACAAAATGCTTAACTGTCAATTTTAAAAATTTATGCAAATTAATAGTAGATTTTGATACATAAAATTTTGTTTTCGTTTTATCTACGAATGCTTTTACTTAGTAACAATCAAATCAAAAATTTTCAGTGAAATTTTAATAAATAAAAGGCATATTGTCAGTAAAATTGTAAAATAAATAAAATACGTACTGTCAAGTAATATTCTGTAGATTAATATTTGCTTTATATATTAACATTTAAATTAAAAAGCTTCGAATTGTATTTATGAAACAATTTATTCTTATTCATTGGTAAAATGTTGTATTTGATATTAATCGCACTTTCAGTTCAGAACAATACACTATATTAAATAATATTGCTATAATATACATTGTGGATATTTAAATCAACGAGAAAATTAATAGT
The DNA here is from genome assembly GCA_037975125.1 of Latrodectus hesperus. NCBI lineage: Eukaryota > Metazoa > Arthropoda > Arachnida > Araneae > Theridiidae > Latrodectus > Latrodectus hesperus. Next base: position 73,273,002 of record CM075860.1, on the reverse strand, counting down.
CATATTCAAGCTGTTTCGAAAAGAAAAGAATTTAAAAATGCATTCATTATAATTTACTATTTATAATGAATTAAATTTTGGCAGAAAATAGTATTTGAAATGAAAAATAAAATTTCCAAACACATTGTTATATTATTAAATATTATCAATTAATCAGAAATTTCAAACATTATAAATATTACATGAATATGAATTCAATAGAATTCATTCATTCTCACTTTCGAATACGAAAGTTTATATAATGGTGAAAAATCACGAATATGAAAATTTGATATAGTCATTCAATTAATAAAGACTTACCGTAATGTTTCTACACTCCTTTTTGTCCAATTATATACTTTAAATATTCTAATAGATCGCTTTTACAAAATAGAGTTCCAAATTCTTCCATTTTTTAACGAAACTAAACCGAAAGCATAGAGCCACGTGATGATTTAAAACAATCAGAGCACCTCCCATTTGCTTTGTGCCATAAACACGTCAAAAAAGGAGTGAATATTGCTTTGAACTGAGGATGGAGTGTTTGAAAGAGAACTTCTCTACCCAATTAAGTACAAAAGGATTCATTTTATATCTTTATGGAGTACAAAATATCCGTGGCTCATCGAGTGGTGAAAAACCACTCGATTTTTTAAGAGTGTACATAGTTAATAATTTTATACATATTATTAACTATGTAAAGAAATAAAAAATATTGATTTTTGCCTACTATAATATTGATATTTCATGAATACAATTTTAATATTGTTAAAATTTATTTTATTATATTCCATTTTATTTTTGAAAAGTATATTCTTACTTAAATTTATATAACTTACTTTTTTACTTGGCTATACACACATACTTTCGGAGGCAATTTAAAATTTTTTTTTACTAAAATTAAAAAAAACAAATTTGTTCAATAGTTGTAAACATTATTTTTAATTTAACCCATAATTATGACTAACGAATTTGAAAACTATGTGGAACAAGTCAAATCATAAAAATTTTTGTGTGTACGAATAAGTATATTCTTGGATAAAACATTTCATTATTTATTTTTTGAATTAGCAGTCAGTGAACACTTTTTTCATTCGTTTATTGAATATAACATATGCAAAGGAAACCAAGTGAACTGAGATTTGGGTGTATATCCAATTTACCAAAAATGATAAATATTTAGCCAACAAATCTTGTGACCTCTATACAGCGTAGAAACCTTATTTTGTTTGAAGTTTTCTTTGTTCGATCAAAACAAATAAATTAACGAAATTCAATGATGTCAGAATGAGTCTGAAATTTTTACGCTTTACGGATTTCTTTTAATTTTTTATTCATTTCTCATTGTTTCCCCAGTAAAATATTCAAAATATTTTCCCTTTGCATCTTTAAATGAAGCCCACAAAATGCTAAGCCTTTTGAATACGTTTGAATAACTGATGCGTAGTTTATTCAAACTGCACCAACAAACTAAATTTGATTTTCCATTCCAACCGAAATAAAAGACAGAAGTAAAGAGCAAATATACACGAATTGCAAAAAATGCATAAAAAATACGCGGAAAAATTGCATTTTTACATAACTTTTCAACACGTTGCCAAAGATCATGACGCGAATTTCGTAAAAATTCCACCGTGCTCTTACAAGCAAAGCAGACGTTCCATTTCTTTTCCGTTTTTTATGTGCTTTATTTATTTAGCTTTTACTTCAAATTTTTCATATTTTATACTCGTACATACTCAGCATAAAAAGATTTAAAAAGAACGATTCTGGAAGAAAATAAAAAACATTATAATAAAAGGTGAAAAAAGATAAAAACTTCTCAACTCGCTTTCTTTCGTTTAAAAGTAGAGGGTGAAAACGAAGCGAATAATAAAACGATGAAGAATAAATAAAATATCGTTTGCTGATGTTTTTTTTCTTTATCATTCAAAACACAATAGTGCTGAGACATTTTTCCATTCACACCTCAACTTCATGAAACTTCTTTAAAAGTTTTAAAGCGCTAAAGAGCGAAAAAATGACCTTTGCCTATCAAAATCATAACGCAAATTCCATCAGGTTATTCTTTCAAAGAAACAGCTGATTTTTAGTGCCAAATTATTAAGTTAAAACTTTCTCTCCTTAAGAATGAGTTTCCTTTTAAATTTAAAAGGGTTTTTCCATGTCATTAATGTTCACTGAAAATGTTTGCACTGATTTTAAATTCGATTTCAATTAAAGTAAAATTGCAAGCGACATTGTAGTGCTTTTACATGAAATATTTTTCCTTGTTCTTTTGTATATTTTCAATTTTTCATCGGTTTCTTCATTAATATTTTTTTAATAAAATTCACTCAAATTTCAAAATAATTACTTACATTTCTTTTACAAAATTTCATTTTTGTGCTCTTAATATATATTTAACATATATAATGAATGTTATATTAATAAAATTGATTAAATATTTTATAAAATAAATAAACCTAACAAACAACGAATATTCAAACAAAATTCTCATTGAAAATCTAAAATTCAATTTTGGTATATCTATTATTATTCTAATATTCATAACCATGCATAACATAATTACCAATCAAATGTATCAAATGAAATGCAAACAAAACTCTTAATATTCATTGCATTTAATAAAATTTCAAACTTAACACTAAATTGTTAACGAATGACTTCTAATACTTCCATTTTCAATGAATTAATTACGTTTTTGAGAAAGGCTTATCAATTTTGTCCAATTTATTAATGGTAGATATTCCTAATTCGTACATAGAATCATATAACCGTTATTTGCATGCAATTGACCTGCAAACTTACCACCATATGCTATCTAGCTAAATCAGATCTGAATTACTTTATAGGCAGCATAAAACTTCAATTCTTTTTTTTCTGAAATCAATACATAATTGATTCAAAAACCATTGTCTTGCTGAAATTTCCATTTGAACCTTCCTAACAATAGACCAAAATGTTTAATATATTGATGAAACATTTGTTAATAACAAGTAAAATGAATTTTTAAAGGAAGTTGTTGCAGTAAAGGAGTACGTCACCAATACTTCCCTCATTCTGACAGATCCATCACCATTCTATCTACTGAAAAAGATTCCTAGATTACGTCAATAAGAGATATTAATGGTAAATGATACACTACATACGATCTAGATTGAATTTTTTCTCATAAAAATAATGTTTCTTCAAATGGTCTTTCTTATATATACATTTTTTTTTCTTCTATATAATAGACTAATAGTAAAATAACCCAAAAAAACTTGTCTCATGTGTTATTTGACAAATAAACAAGTTTTATTTTATTGCGAACTTGAAAATTAGTTTGTTAACTCGAATTGATAAGTCAGTCTTCCTCCGTGATCTTTTATATATTTCTTAAATTTCTATTTTTTATTTAAAACGTTAAGAGAAACTTTAAGAGTCTTACATATTTCACTTTTCAACTTCTGTTCACTCTTAAATCTAAAAGTTTCGAGATTCTTGTTTGAATAATTCTCTTATGTGCAGCTTTGGAAATTATCACGAATCGAAAGATTAAATTTGCATTTTTTATGATATTATCATTAGCACTTTTTTATGCTACAAAGGTACAATTTACATACCATTTCAAAAAAAAATCATTTTTAAGGCTTGAATGATATTCAATTTAAAAATAAGTAGACTTATATTTATGTAACATTTACATTTATAAAAAAAATGTTTGCTGCTTGAAATTAAATCTTTTCATTTAATTATTTATTAGGTAAAACATTGCATTTAAATTGTTTCAATAATTTCAACAATATTCTCATCATGCAATTCTCTTTTAGAATAAGTTATATTTGGTACTCCTTCTAAGCATGGTCGACACAGCATATTTATCTAACGATTTCATAAATTATTTTTTAAATATTCTTTATAACTATACCATCGTTATCAATAATGAAAATTGAATAATGCTTATCAGTTTAATTGCATTTAGTCTTATTCAACAAATATTAACCAAATTTAATGACAATAGTTGCATCTTCAGTAATAAATTCTGCATTTGTTATCTGTACTTCCATATTCCTTCCCCATAATTTTATATAAAAGTTTAGACATACGTTTCATCTCTTAAATGTCTATTGTATCATACATTATGAGATAAATTTTATATGGGGGTGTATTTAAAATTTTAAGGCTGAGTGAAGAATTTCAATAGTAAACAATTATAACAAAAATTTCCGAATGAAATGCAAAGTTTTATCAAATTGCATTTTACTCTAATACAATAAAGGATTCGTTCATTTTGCGTATCAAAACCTGACACTAAGGGTTAATGAAACAGCTCGTTAAATAGTTTTGCATTTATGATTTATATTTAATTTAACGGAGAGTAAAAACGTAACTAAACTTATTTTCGAATACATTTATTTTATTGCACTTTTAAATTATCAGTAATCAAATTTTAATTAAAAATTAGAAATTGTTTTCTATAAAACATAGATAAGCATACAATATTTATAATCATTTAAAAATATATTAATGTCAAATAATTATTTTTGTTAGTTTTACTGTTTTTAATCAACTTTCAAGGTTCCAAATTTGAAATATATGAAAGAATACATTCCACTATACATAAAAGTTTTGTTTAGATATTATAAAAAGCAATATAGAATAGTTTAAAGGAAACAGAATTTAATTGATAATTTTTATTTATTAAAATATTGACACTACTTAAATCAATATAAAATATTTAATCTATATTTCAAGTTTTTGAATTAATTAATAAAATATTTACAGGATATATATATATATATATATATATATATATATATATATATATATATATATATATATATATATATATATATATATATATATATATATATATATAGTATATATATATATATATATATATATATATATATATATATATATATATATATATATATATATATATATATATATATATATATATGTATGTATGTATATATATATACTGAAAATAATTTTTATTTGAAATATTTCTATGTATTAGCTGAAATAAAATAACCTTTTATAAAAAAAGTAATGTATTAACTAACAAATGCCTTCTTATATTTATTATTAGTTTTCATAGTTTGAATCCAACTAATTTATTTTAAATCTGCCATCAAAAAATGTTATTAAAAACACATTAATTATATAAATACTTTGAAATATAAAAGCTAGCATTCCTTTAATATCAGAAACACCTGAATGTTTCTAAGCAAAGGATAAAAACTGTATAAGTAATTTTTTACACTTTCTACCTTTATGAATTCAATTTCAAAATCCATTAATATTTTTAAATATTCTTCATAAAAAGCTATCCACAATTGGGGAAATTAACTTTCTCATTTTTTAAAATAAATTCCTCATTTTTAATAACAAGTTTTAGATCTGGAAGTGAAAGTAAATCAATAAATGTATAAAAATAAAACCATTGGTAACAGCATTGTTAAGAGAGGCTAGATGATTTTAAAATCTCATTTCTTTTTTGTAATTAGCTGCTGAATGAAAATATTTAAAAAATATAAATATAACAAAAAAAACATTTTTTTATTTCCAGGAGTAAATTTTTTTTCCTTTGCGTAACATAATTTAAAAAAATAATAATTACTCTTTTCAAGTGCATTATAACTTGTACTGGTAAATGGTCTGATTACTGTACAGTTAGGGAATAATTTTAATCTTTTTTACCGTGCATTTGTACTATATTTAAAGAGCTTCCTGAAGTAAAATATGTGCTTAAAAACATTATATTTGGAGAAAGGCTGTAAAAAAGAAATTGCTGCAATTCATCAGCCCTTTTCATGCACGCAAACCGGTCGTTTAAACAGACTGCACAAACATCACTTTTTAAGAAAGAATATTTAAATCACTTAGAGGGTAAGCATAACCACATATCGCATAAAAGAAGTCTTCTCTCCAAACACGACTTTACTGAAAAGAATTTTTTCTAATTGATTTATATTTTTTTGATAACTATGAAATAAGAATGTAAGAGATAATTGTGAAACAAACATTTATCGAGTGTCAAAAGAGTATTTTTTTTATTTGAAAGTCTTTTATTGTCTGGATAATTGAACTCGAGTACTTACTGACACGTTAAAAGTTATCAAGTAAATTTCCAATTGGTTAAGTTTCTGTCGTCAAATAAATTAAATTGTTTGATTTTAGCAGTAAGATTGTTCAAAAAAAAATTTTTTCTTCGCGTGTATTGAATGATTAAAACTAATTTTTGAGAGTATAATTTTTTTCTTTTTGGCAACAATAAGCTCATTAATAAGCTTCATAATCAAATCATGGAGAAATAAACGTTTGGAAATGCTGTTGTTACCATGTTTATGAGAGGTTTTGACAATTATTTTGAAATAACCAAATCAAATTTTATATTTCAGCAAATTACAGTATTTGCCATTTATATTTAAAACAAAACTGAATGACTAGATCAGCCCAAATCTTGGTTTAAAATTATATTATTAGCAGATAAAATTTTTAACATTTTATTTGAGTTCTCCAAGAGACTTAACATTCCACAAATTTATAAAAAGATCATATTTTTTATTTAAAACAGAACTTTAATCTGTAGAAAAATGCTTCTAGATCTCCAATTTTTGTATAAAGTTCGGAACAATAAAAATAATTGAAGTATATTCATGTGTGCAATAAGATAGGTAAACTCTTATTTTAAAAGCTGTTACAAATCAATCTTGTTCCAATAACCAAATTCCTTCCTACCATTAAAACACAAGTAGCTAAATACATATTTTCAATAGTTTTATACAATATCTAGAATATAATCAATGCCACAGTACCAATAAAATCAGTCCTGTTATATGATAATAGAATATTTTAGGAAGCTCATAATATTAAAATGGCTTAAAGTTGTGCACACAAAATGTGATGTTTTTTAACTGAGCTATTTTCTTTATTTAACATTATTTCTAGAATAGAACCACTAAACGTAGCCATCTCCTTTTTTAGAGTGACACAGTGTCAAAAATCGATATGACATCTGACAACAATTGTATTGTGTTGTATTAGAAATTTTTGTGCTTATATACATTTCTTGTTATAATAGTAAGCAGTACTGACTCTATATTTAAAGAAATGACTAGAATGAGAAATGTTAGACACAGGAAAACATACTAATGTTGCATTTTAAAATTTTCTATTTATCAATATTGCAGGAATCTTTTAGTTGTAAATACTGTAAATCAAACTCCAGTTTCCTCACTTAAATGAGACTCAAATTTTTGAAAGGTTTTATTGAAGTAAAGACTAATCAAAAGTACAGGACAGTCAATAATAATAATGTCGAATATACACAATTACCACATAACTTGAAAGGTTACTTAATTTGATGAAATTTTCTTCTACAACATAACTTGATTGTACTTTTTATTATGTGAAAAAGCTGACTGAGAAATTCAAAAGTTTAGTTCAATCAGATGAATTTGAAATTTATATTGAGGTGAAATCTCGTAATATATGCTATGTACGATTTACTTCGAAAGATTCTGAAATCAATGGTCATGATGTTCATGAAGAAGCTAATTTTGCAATATGGTTGCGTTTTTTTACTTAAATAGTTATGTAAAAACTATTATGAAAATTCATGCGAAATTGAAATATGTCAAAAAGCATTCAGCATTTGATGCACTTTTTGTAAATCCATAAATTTATAGTTTTATTTTATAATGTTATCACGCATTACTTAATACTTGAATATTATCATTATTTAATTCCCATTACGAAACTTTTACTCAAATTATGATGTACTTCTGTAGGTAAGCCCATAGTATTTCGATATTTTTTAATAAGATCAATAATTCATATTCTTCATTTTGGTGTTTGTGTTAACATAAATATCTAACTCAATTAGAAAAATAAAACCTAGATAAAATTACTAAAAAAATCATTTATAGCTTTAATTTGTTTATCAAAAATTATTTATTAGGATAATATATCTGCAATTATTATCCGTTCTCATTCTGTGACAGATACGCTCTAATTCAGCACTCTAATAATGCAATAATTTGCTTACTTAAATGTGTTCGTAAATACAATATTTGCAGCTAACTATTCTTACGTGGTTAACCATGATCATATGCCTCTGTGCTCAAAGTTTAACAGCAACAATTGCACGGATAATTAATAATGTATATATTTAAACAAGCCACTGCTGACCAAAATACCATATAACCATATATAAAATACCATACCAGTGATACAAATACCATTAGCGAGTTGATACTCTGTAATTGTTGAAAAAAATTAACACCATATCTTACTTCCAGTTAATTTAAATGCTTAATCAAAATAAAAAAAAGAAATATCACATAAAATATTAAATGTGTCAAATTAATTATTGAAAATTTTATTTAAAATTTAATCTAAGTAATTACTACTATAATTTTAAGGTTTTGTTTCCATTCTTATGCTTATATTATTTCTCATAACCGTTTATACCTTTTACTTTTAGTGTGCATGCATGTTTAGTTAATTGTAATTTTTGTCTCATGGGTCAAAAGAAATTAGTTATAAAATGTCTTAACTGTAATTCAAGTAAACTTAATTCTTGAAAAAATATATAATTCGATAATAATTTATTTCCTTTGCAGCAATAATGTCAGGAATGATAACAATTTTGTATTCATTATTATTTGTCTTAATCTATTGTAAATGATTATGATTTTGTCTAACCGGCTACTAGCGAAAACTGACACAGGTTATCAAAATAAATTCAAATTTAACGTCCAATTCATATATTATGTTTGAATGTATAAACTGACTCATTGCAGTTCTCTATTGAATATCATTAGTGAAACATTTGTATGTTTAGTAGTTTATGAAATTATTAGCTATAGCCATGTTATGTTATGATGAACCATCGAGCTACGATGTGATAAGCTGATGTATGGTTTAATACTAAAATAGGAATTCATAAGTAAATTATGTGATGATATTCCGCTTATCTATGTTGTGATTAATTAACGATGAAGTAGTAAATTATGATAAGCTACTAAATTATTGTAAGTAAGCTGGATAGATAAGTATATATTATAACGAACATATTGATTGTTTCAGTAACAGCTCATTTGAGGTAATATAAAATTATTATAAGGAAGCGAAAATAAATGTCAAATTCTTCATGATATTTAGAATAATTTTATAATACAACTGCTAATTTCATATTTGTTACATTTGTTTTATTTTGATACATCCTCACTTATTTTATAAGCTTAATTTTCTATTTAAAACATATTCTCACTTCAATCTAAGCAATTAAGCATGATATTTATTTACTTACTAGAGAATGAAAACTTTTAATTTGAATAATAAATATAATAATTATTATACATTTAGAATATATATTATTGGAAATATTATTGGAATATATAAATATTATTGGAATATATAAAAGGAATTAATGATATTGTTTCATAATACAAAGTAATTAAATTCAGTTTAAGAAGAAACTCAGTTCACTGAAGATGATTATGTGGGGACTGCTGCACTTCCCTGTATTTGGTTTACAGTTGAACTCTACCAGTTTTATGAAACCAAAACTGGCAGAGTTCAATTGTGGGTGGGTGAGAGTCTTCGTACTTTAGAAGTAGAAACTCAATAAAAGACTCCAATGTTTGATATTAATAAAGTGTTAATTATTTTAATTCACATATTTCAAAACTTAAATCTGAATCTTAAATAAACAGAACTTTCTGCATCAAAGTATTATCAAACTTCAATAAAAACTATTCAGACGCACTGTAACATATATATATATATATATATATATATATATATATATATATATATAGTTTACTTATATATATATATATATATATATATATATATATATATATATATAGTTTATTAATACCATAAACAAGTTCTTGGAATTAGGTTAAAATATCTTAATTTATTTATTAACATTATTATTAAAATTAAATGGTCTTACTTTTAACTTTCTTAATATATTTAAACAATATAATGTTTTTAAATCTTAAATATATTTATTTTTCTACGCCACAAATGCATATTTTTTACGGCACATATTTACCTATTAATAAAATGTTGCGAAAAATATTGAAATTCTTACAATTTTTTCTTTTAAATAAAATTAATTTATTGTTTGCAAATAAATTTGCATAATAGATGTAAGTCAAGCAAAGCAAATTAAATATTTAAACTATTACTTGCATGAACTTTTTAATAAAAGAAATATTTAATTATTACCGTTACTACTTATAACGAATTAATTTTTTTATTTAAAAATTCTATAGCATTTTATTAAATTATAATTTTTTCCTTGTTTTTTATATTTTATATACTTTTAGCCCGATTAATTTAACAATTATTGAATAATTTATATTGCAATATAATTTGTAAAGTAATAAAATTTATTAATTTCAATTTATATAAATTGTTATTGTATTCATATCACAAGAAATACAAATTTATCTATGATTCATATTTTGCACATTGATATAAAACATTTAAGTTTTCAAGTATATTAAGCTTTTTATTTAGTTTGTTAACATAAAATTATACATTATGATACATCATGGCAAAAAGAATGTAATTAGGGTTGCTGTTTTAGAAATGTTTTATGAAATTAATATTTTTTCCTGCCTAAATAAAGAAATACAAATCTGTGATATTATGTATTTGTTATATGTTGGTTATTGATTATTTATGATAATTGTGAATGACATGGCAAATATGTTGATTTAAGTTTGAAAATCATCTGTTAAAGCTGTCTATTATAACATTAAATTCTTATATTTAATATATTTCAGCATTCTGAATTTAATTGAAGCCATTTAAGAGAGCTTAACTGTAAAATACAAATCTCAATTGTTAAGAGGAACTCTGTTAACCTTTTAAAAGAAAGGAAATTTAATCTAATTTGATTTCCAAACAAAGTTAATTTCTGCTTCTGTTTTATTTCTTTTAAATCAAAATGTTATTTAGTCTTTTATACTTAAATAACTTTTATTCATATATAAAATAACTATCGAATCAAAATATTGTTTTGGCACCACAAATTCTACATTCTACATTATTATGTAAACAATTTTCTATGACAAATGAAAAGATTGATTAAGTTTTAAATAAGCTTATACGAACACAAGAAAACTTCTATTTAAGAAATATTTTAAGATTGAAAATATAAATATCATATTAGACTATATATTCTTCGCTTAAAATCACTTCGTTTTTAGCTATAAATTTAATACTGTAGATATTATGATAGTTTCTCCAAACTTATACCCTGCCAAATCAAGCGGCAATGAGAAAGAGTCATATTTTATGGCTGTTTTCTAAGCTTTATATTTTCGATGTCTTGAAAGAAGGGGAGTCTTAAAAGTGCCGTTTAATTCTGGTTGTCGATATAGCCCATCTCTTTGGAACTCTTCGCTTCTTACTCCAAGATGACTTCGTGCTTGGCTAAAGCTTAATTAAGTATTTAAAAGTCGGACGCTGTGTGTGAGGGCAGGTCTTTTAAGGACTTCCCATCTTAAATATCACCTTACATAAAATGAACTGAATAAATCATAGTTGTAAAGTTGATTTTATTCCTGCTGATTTATTTCTGGAAAAATTATGTTCTTTTAAAAAAGAAATCTATTATCAACAGACTTCTTAATTGAAAGTATAACATATTAAAATGATCTTCCATATTTTATAGACTTCAAATTTTAATACTGTTATAAGTTCTGGAAATTTTTAAACGTAAAACGGTTCTAATAGAATCAAGTATGAAAAAGTATTTGATTATTAAATTTTTAAACATCCATGGAAATACAGTGTAAAAAGAAAGTGATTTGTTTTTACTCTTTTCACTTTTCACGGCATAAAACTTAAATGATTTTGTTTTTAATTTTTTGAAGTTTTACTCCATTTAAAATTGCTATGCAACTCTGAGACATTGCTTTCTTATATACTTTATTACACTTGAGTAAATAAATAAATGAATTGGTATAAAATATTTTTAAAAAGAAATTGAATTCAAAAAATAACAACTGAATAATTTTTAATAAAGGTAGAAGCTGATCTATAATTGAAAATACCAACTAATATAAGTTTTACCTTCATTACTTTACCATACTGCAGAATTTAATAATTATTTTTCTGGGATTTTTATTTTCTGAATATTAATCTTTATTATGTATGTATAAGAATTACTATGAATTTTAGTTTCTATTAATTATTTAAATTAATTGCAGTAAATATTCAAATAAAATATCTATACAATTATAGTTATTTCTAAAAATTTTACAAAAATGTTTTTTAGTTTTATTTCAAATATATTTAATATCATAATAATCTAAATTTGAGTATGAATTTGTATATTTTGAATATTATATTTTTATAGATTGCCAAGATTTATAGCTGATTGCCAAGATATATATTTCAGAAAACACGTTTATATGATAAAATATTAAACACATTATTTGAGGTAAAATTCGCTCATTAATAAGATTACAATCAATCTCATTTATGTTTGGAAATATTCTACCGAAATATATCTGAGAATTAATTGTATAGTTTTGAATTTAAATTTATCTTATGTGTTGTAATTCAGCTTAAAATAAACAACAATTCATCAAAATTGGATAGATCCTCTTTAAGTGATCAATCTTATATTTATTTAAATTAAAATAAGTTATAATTATAAATTTTTATTTACTTCATTTGGGATATACTAAAGACTCATTCTAGAACTGATTGTTAAAATTATTTTATTAAAGGATTTCAAAGGATAATTATTTACTAATTTTTTTCGAAAAAGTTAATTTTCTTTTAAAGAGATTTGAAATTCATCTTTCTATTTGAGATTTTTCAATCATTTAAAGTGTGCTTCGAATGTAAAATTCAATATATGCATTATTTAATCACTGCATACAACATTAAATATTCAATTATTCATACAAAAATGAGTTTAAAATAATGAAAATAAGTTTAGATTAAGAGACCGGAAACCCGAAATATCTAAATCTTTCCATTTTGCAATCAGTTGTAATTGGCTAAATCAAATTTCATTTTTAGTGAAACATTTCACTAAATTAGAACTCAGTTTCTTTCTGGAAGGTTACTCAGTTTTGAAAAGGAAATTTATTCTTGGCAAAATTAAAACTTGTTTTAGGCAGTGAATATTTAGTCCATATCTCGAACTAAATCCAATTTCCTGTTTAAAACTTTAATTTTGGTTTTAAATGTAATGAGCAAATCGCACTCTATTTCAAGAATTTTTAAGTTCTAACAAAATTTCGTATAAGAAGAAATTAAGTTTATGTAGTTCAATCTATTCTATCTAATTAACGTTTTTTAAGGAAATTAAACATTGACATATATAGATGTGTTCTGTAACATATTAAGAAAAACCAACGAAAAAGTTTATTTGAATTGCTCTTATTTCAAAAACATTAATAGTGATATATGGAAGCAGACACAATAGTTAATGAATTTCATATTAAAGTTGCAGAAACTTTTCTGATAAATACATGATCTTCCACTCTGATGAACTTGATGGTGGACTCAAACTTAGTTTCTTATAAAAAGTATCATCTTTTTTTACGAAATTCCTATTTAATTCATTATTGTAGGTGTTTGAAAATTTTGAAAGTACTTTGATTGCTTAAAACGGGAAAATATAACGACTGAATTTGAAAGAATGAGTTAATTTATCCTAACAAACATTTTTTACAGGCCAAATGATATTATTTGAAAGTATAATAATTTTCAAATCAAAAAAATTATCTTATATTAATTAACTAGCATTTGACGTTAGAACATTATGGTAATATTAATTTCTAAAACTTTAAAATAAGATTAAATCAAGACTGCGTTTAACATCTACAGCTGCCGGAAATGATTATGCCGGATGCAATAGTAAAATACATTTCTTACTATTGCATTCAAATGACTTATAGAATTTTATGGAGATAGAAATTCTCTTTATAATGAAGAACATCGAAGGAAACAGTTATTAATTGTAATATCAGGTAATAAACACGCCGGCTGGATTATTATACATCATTCAGAAAATGTTAATCCAAGTTAATCTGTCTTTACCAAATGAACAGAGGGAACCTAACATCGATTTCACTGACTTGCATATAAATGATTCAATAAGCACAGAAAAAATAGTTTGGGTTAAGGTTCTCCATAATTTACCTAAGCAATAAAAAGAAAAACGCCAGAATTAGGAAATAACTTGATCGAAAAAAGGTTAATTCTGTTTGGGAATGACGTTGGAGTTAACAACGATGTCCCTTATGTACACGATTGATAAAAGATCTGAAACACTTGAGGGCCAAGGCAATATGTCAACGCTGTGTTGCAAAGTTGCAACAGCAGTATAAGGGTGAGCATTATGCTGTTGAAAATACTCTTGAAATCCTATTCAGCAGTATCACACAGAACAATAGGTTAAATCACTGGACTGCTAGTACAGTCATAGGAAACTGCTTCTAAATTTACCATTTCCCATGTTAGATGAGTTGGTTGTAGGCTTTCACCTGCCCTCCATATAACCAATATACAACTATCATTAACATCCAAGCTATACCGACTTTCATTGGCAAACACAACAGCGTTACAACTCTATATGTCATTCTCCAATAAGCTCTTCTTTAAACTAATCATGCTGCAAACAGCTCTGGTTGGGGTTCAGTGAAATACTTGCAACAAGTAATCTGGAACAGGGCTGTCTTTGAAATAGCTGATTTATTACAATCACTATGGTACCCATTGTACCACGAATGTCTCTTGCAGACTCAATACGGTGTGTCATACTTATAAGGTCACATATGGTGGTCTTCTTTTCGTGTAGTGTCTGATAGTTGCCTAGAAGCTTTATTTCTTGCATTAGTACTATCATTTGACCATTGCTACCGAAAATGATATGCTCTGTGGATATATTCCTGCCTAGAAGTTCTATAATATCACCGAGAGGAATTCCACTTTCCAATAGCCCTATTGCATGATCTTGCACAAACTCAGTTAGCTGTTTATAATGACATCGCCATCTTCTTACAAACTTTCGCGTGATTGAATTCAATTCGCTATGTTAAATTTCATTGATAATTAACATATCAAACGATCAACACTTTTCTAGTTAACTCACATTTAAATCAACTGTTCAAATTCTATGATCATGTGCAATGTGATTTAAGAAAATTCCTTCTCACATTTTTAAAAATTAATTCTGCATATTAAATTTAATATCAGACTTTAACTTTTAGTTTAGCTATAAAAAATCCAAATTAGCTGGAGAGTACAAAATATATTTAATGTGTGCTTACTATATCGCGCGTTGGTGTGCAGATGTTTTCATTAAATATTTATAGAATGTAAGTGCATTCATATTTAATTTCATTTTATGAATTTATATCTTAGGGGATATAATATTAAGATTTATTCTATATGTATAATATTATTATTTAAAATACAATGAATTAAATAATCTATCTCCTTAAAAAAATCATTGATTGTTTGTTTAATAATTAAACATTGAAGTTTGAAGCTTCCTTTTTCAGCAAGAAATTTTATAAATCTTTGCAAAACATAAAACTTAAAATTTTTTCAATGAAAGCATTTAATGTTTATCAGAATTTATAGAGCTTTAGTATTGTGATAAGCTTTTTAGATTACCGATATTCTTCTGCAAAATGAAATAAAGTAATAATTAATTTAAGAAAAATAAAAACTTATTAGTAAGTTTTTTATTTTTACTTTTATTAATCTAAACTAAATTCAATGAGTTATGCAATCTTTAAATGAAAAAAGGTACATAGAATTCATTTTTGTGACAAAATTTATGTATTTTTAGTAGACTAAAAAATAGCTTTGTTTGTTTTTATTTATTTTTAAATGTTATTGTTTCTGTATGAAAAAATTGGAGAAACTTTTTTGAATATATTATTTATAGCAATTATTTCTTATATATTATTTGCATTGCAAACAAAATTAATTAAGCATATATTAATAAACCTATTTTAGAAACAGTTGTCACAGACTCGTAAACCTAATGAACGAGTGTGTATAATTTTAATGAAATTTAGAAAAACCAATTTTTAAATATTTAAAAAAACATTTCAGTATTTAAACTAATTTTTTTTAATGATTTTAATATCAGTTCGTTCTACTACATGTAATTTGGTGAATTACCATTCCTCATAACTGAAGAGGAAAAAATTCTTATTTTGTTCGGCATGAACTTCACTCTCTCACCATATGGAGGACGTCATGTTTGTAGACCTAACGTTAGGTGAAAAGGGAAAAAATCTTTCCCCGTTTTTCTTCTCCACTACATTTCACATCATGACCTCCTTCCACCGAAGTTCGGAGTACTTTCCTAAAAAGGGATAAAAGTGGATGGAAAACTAAACAAAGAAAGAAAAATGCTGAAAAGAGGGAAAAGTCATTATTCAACTTTACGTCACGTGACTATGGACGTGAGCCGGGTTGCGATGTTTTCGTCCCTTTCAGTTCTTGCTGAAATGTTGACATTCGCCTGATGATTTTTTTATCTCTCTCCCGCCCACTCTTTAGCATGTCTTTCTACCCCTTTCTTTTGTTACGGTTAAAGTTTGCGTTCTCTCTTCTATGAGATTTGAAATATATACCACGCTGTAGGCTGTGTTTGTCAGCAAACATTCGCTGTGTGCAATGAAGAGTTGTGCTTTTCAGAAACAAGAGAGGTTCCCCATTGTAATCATAAACAATGACAATGAAAACAAAAAAATCACATTCTTAACTTTATTAAATTCTCCGTTCCCGATCTCTTATTTACATATGACTTATGGTACGCAATTTTATTTGCTTAGTATTGATTACATAGAAGTACATTTAAATTAAATTTAAAGAATCACTATGTCATATCAAAAATAATGCTTGAAACACTGGATAAGATTAAAGAATCATAGTATACAAGTTTTTATCACATCGTTACATAACTGTAACAGTATTGCCATGCTAAATTATTCAATTTACTTATGCGAATAAAACATTTTCAATAATGATATTTTTGAATATTCTAAACAATAATAAATTTAATATTCTCAGTTATATGCAAATCAAATTGAAATGTGTTTTATACTACATGGGCTGCTTTAAAATAAATTTCCTTACGACATCTTTGCTTTAATTTTACTTTGGATTGTATTTTATGTTATTAAAATAAATCAAAAACAGGAATGCTATGAATAAAAGTATAACCAAAAAATTCTGTAATTCGATTCTGTTTCTGAAAACATAATAAAAAATATGTTTTTTGTTTGTAATATTTGTTATCTGAATGAAAAAATAATTTATTTTATTCATATATAAACTTGCTAGGTATAGGATTGAATAAATAAATCATTTTTGAATTTTAATCTTAAGAATGGATTACAGAAGCAATATAAGTTTTCAATAAAAATTTTAATCAGCTTCAAACAGCTTAATACTTACATTCTTATATTATAAAAGGAAATAAATTATTTAAATTCTCGCTATGTTTATTAATATATATATATATATATATATATATATATATATATATATATATATATATATATATATATATATATATATATATATATATATATATATATATATATATATATATACACACACACATACATACATACATAATGAAATAATACTATTGTTTTGAAATTTTTGTTTAAAATGTTCTTTTAATTTTGTTCAAAATATTTGTCTCACGAACTCAAGAACAAATAATTTTTGATGAATAATTATCACTACACTATGGGTATTATGTAAAAATATTTTATTGTAATAAAAAGCATCTCTCTCTCTACAAAAATCTTGCTCATGTGAAAAACGTTTAAGATATTTACTATGTTTTTATATAAACTTAGTTCTAACATTGTCGTCTATCTGTATAAAAATGTGAAGAAATTTAAATTTTATAATTTTGACATTAATTTTATATTTTATTCATGCTTCTTTTCTTATTGAAGTTGATTATTCTTAACATTATATGAAAAATCAAATGATAAAAAATATAATAAAAAAATATGTTTAAATAGTAAGTATTTGCTGTATTTCAACGTTTTCTTATCAACTATAAAGAAAGAAAATAAATTTCAAATCTCTATTAGCCTATCAATCATTTTATGAAAAAATAAAAAAAAATTTCTTATTTATATTGATTTTATTACATAAATTTCAAAATATTCAAAAGAATCCCCATACTATCGATTGTTTTAAGTTAGAGGTCCATCAACTGAATGCAATAAAATGTCACTTGGTTCATTAATTATATTTCGCATAGTGAAAATAAACGATTATATATTATTAGAACCTTTACCTCATAGTAATTAAAGCTAAATAAACAGTCACACTAATTCATAACAAATTAAAAACCTACTTACACTTTTGATTTAGCATCATGTCATACAAATAGCAACTGCTCATAAGATGCTGATTTCTCCCACATCCCTCCCCCTGGACACCGGTGCCACCCACCGACGCATAACTCCGAGACGTGACTGTCCTGTTAATTATAAGACCACCCGTCCGATAGCCTATCACCCGCCAAGTGCCATTAACTGCAACCGGACCAGTTAATTATAGGACGTGTTTTATGTATGCATGGAAGAACTGTAGACGGACACGTTAACATACGAGGGAATTATGGGTAGGCCATGCACGGTCTCATGCTTTTCAAGCGAGGACGCTATGTCATCAAAATGCTGCATAAATATCTCTGGAACTATTCCGCAAACTACATTAATTTTGTATTTTCCAGTACACTGAGGTATGCTTGAAGCTTATTAGTCGTTAATGAGGTGTACACAGATGACAACAATTATAAGATTAACTAGACAATTCTGCATTATGTTACACTAAAGGATTAAACTCAGAATATAATATGGACGTTCTATATCTAAATGTATTGATATTATTAAACTGAATTGAAAGAACGTGAAGTAATGACCGCTAAGTATTCTTGTTGTTAAATGAAGGGAATGTTGAAAAATTGATTCACGCTTAAATAATTAAAATACTATATGAATAGTTTCTTAGTAATGCAATAACATCTACGCTGTGAATTTTATTAGAACTGAAACAGATGTCTTTAAATCATTAATATTATTTTTCGTAAAAATATCTGATTCTAAACTAATTATTTAATTCTGTTCTTCGGTGATATTTTTATAGATTTCACAGAGTGGAGTTAGTAAATAAGAATAAAAAAATATGAAAGATCTTCAACCAAAATTAAGCCTCAAACTTAAATATTTTGTATGCTGTGAAAGTTTTGAGATGCTTTGCTATGTTCAAGTTAATTAAGATGTTGCTTAAGGAAAAATGATTTTTCTATATTTCATGGGGGGTAAAACTTTAAAATATATTAAGCATTATTCTTATTCGTCATAAAAGCCTTATATTTGGATTTTCTGTTGCTTGATAAAGAATTTCGAATCCTATTTTTCTTTAGGTTGTATCCACGATAGCTTTAAACAATTTTTTAAAGCTCCAAACCTGTTTGATTTGAGCATGCCATAAATGGATTTTAGTCAGGAAATCTGGGAAATTGTTACGTATCATACAATTTTATACGTGTATTATACTATAATATAATTATATTGTAAAATAATACATTAGTTGTTCCATAGTGGTGCAGTTTTTTAAGATACAAATATTTATCAACCTATATTACATTAAATATTTTAATTACAGTTAGATAATTTAATAGCAGGCAATTTATTATATATATATATATATATATATATATATATATATATATATATATATATATATATATATATATATATATATATATATATATATATATATATATATATATATATATATATATATATATATATATATATATATATATATATATATATATTGCCGTTGTTGTTGTTGCACCAGCATAATTCCCTGTACCTAGCCCTGAGATGGACTTTACCAGTTGGATAGAAGCAGCCGGATGGAGTCTTCGTGATTTTGAAGCAGGAAGCAAGCAGAAGATTCCCAAGGCTTGACCTGCCACCCCCAGATGCGTCACCTCACCTGGAGGACATTGCGGCCAGATTTAGTGTGCCCCGGCCGACTTTAGCGAAAACAATGGAACCTTGGCCAGCCTGGGAGTCAATCTCACTTCCATCCGAAAGTGAGAATGACTCCCTCATTAACCAGGTCCCGTGGCCTCAATTTTTGGATGGGATATAAAATTATATAGGAAAACAATGGTAAAAAAATGCATAGGATTATGAAATTACAAGAATATGTAGGATCACAACGTTGCAAAAATACGTGGAATTACACACTTACAGGAATACATAGAATTACAAATGTATGAAAATACGAAGGATTACAATTAATGACTTTAAAAAGAACAAAACACTGAAAAAAATGAATTTGAAGAGGAGCTGTGAATCCTCTTCAAATTCATTTTTTTTCATCAGAAGAGAATCAAGAACAGTCTATTGAAAGGAGTCCATTAAATCTGTTTGAAGCTGCTATTTGCTTAGTAAAGTCTAAGTGATTAGGCTAAGTACTTAAGTCCAAGTACTTAGGCTTGGGATATTAGCAGAGGAGGGTCAATGATGATTCTTCTTGAACCACGTGAATAAGCACTCTTGACTAATAAGGTAGTCCATTAGTTGGTTCAGTTTTCATCTAGAGGTCTTGTCAGAGAGTACGGCTCGTTTCCAGTTAATGACCCACTGCTTTCTAGGGGTTGATAAATGCCACGTGGAAGTGAGTGGGCAGATCGTGAGATAGTGTATTGGGTCTCCCTCGTTATCACAGGTAAAATTTGGGGTGTCCGTTAGACCCACCCTGTAGAAATAAGTAGGGAATGGGCCATGGCCGGTCATGAAAAGGATTTCATTCCTGGTCCAATTTAAAGATTTGTTGGAAACTGTAGAGATAATTTCATGTACTAGACGACCAGTAGATGCATTGGGCCAATCGTCCTGCCATTTCTCCTTGATCCAGTTGTGTAGGGTGTGCTTGATTAGTGGTTAGGACATCGGCCTCCCGTCCGGAATGGTAGGGTTTGACTCCCAAAGTCACCAAAGACCCACCGAGTACATGCGATATACGTGCTCGTTAAATCTGTAGAATTGAAAGTCCTGTGGTCGGTCGTTGAGCAGTTTACCATGGGTTCAATGGTCTGGAGAAAATTTCCTCCCCCTTCAGATCAATGTCAAAATTGTGGGAGTGGATCCTCTGATGGTGTCATCTATCGGAAGATTTGAAGAGCAAAGACGTACTTCCATCTTTGTGGTGCTCTGATTAAATGAAAGACGCACCCTATTTACTGACTTAAATTCGCATAGCCAACGGCACAGCGAGCTTGGTTATTCCAAGTGTCATAAGTAACGCAACAACATATATATATATATATATATATATATATATATATATATATATATATATATATATATATATATATATATATATATATATATATATATATATATATATATATACAGAGAGAGAGAGAGAGAGTTGATTCATGACATCGCTTCTTGATGTACCACATAGGCTACACCAAAAATTGTAAATAATCATGCAAAATTTGTTTATTTTCCAATCAACAACGTTAAATTTCTGAAATTATAACTTAAAGACAAATTTTAAAGTTAAATACAATTTTTAATAGAAATGGGATGAAATTGACAGAAACTTTATTTAAAAAATATTAGAATTGTCACATGCACAATTGTGTGTACCTTGCAAAACACTAGCCTCACATTACAGTGAAAATGGCTGAATTTTCCAGGAATAAATGTGTGAAGTGGTTTTCCTGTAAAAATATTCATTTCGGCTTTTCTGCTTTCAAGATATTCTAGCTAAAGAAATTACTAACAAACTTGATAACTCATTATTTTATGTCAATTACCAGCTGTATATCAAAAAAGACTGTAGCATAGCGCATAATCTTCATGACATACAAACATGCCCGAGTCCAAATTTTCTGAGCCAGGGGATAAGGCACGCGGTGGCAATCAAATTTATTTCAAGATTTGTAGACCTTATACTTCTGAATTTCTTATCAAACGCGATCCTCTGGTGATGACATCTATCGGAGTTGTCTTAGAGCAAAGTCGTACTTCCACTTTCATGAAACTCTGGTTAAATGAAAAACACACCCTACTGACTTAAATTCGCAAATCAAAAACCTTTAATTTGGAAAAATGAGAAATATTCTATATATTCTATGACCGTTTTCAAAGAGTTTATGCATTTTTTAATGTACCTCATGTATAGATATCATTTCTCCATCTTAATAAAATAAGTAATATAGCAAATCAGATAAAATATAAATAGACCATAATGATAGCCACCAAACCTTTTTGAATTATTGGTGATCAAATATTGAATCTTACAATTGCTTTAATATTTGATTCTGCATTATTTTAGACTTTAAAGTTCTTAAATGAAGCATCTAATATTTGTTTATATATTTTGTAATTTTGCAATTACATTATAAAAGATAGTTATGCTATTTTAAAGATTTTTATCGGTCATGAATACCTACAGTTATTCCTTAAGTTGAATGCATAAATTTCTTGCATTAAAAATTATTTTAATAAATATTCTATCCGAATTATTGAGTAATGGTTAATATTACTCAATACAATATAATGTTCGTGAAATTACAATTTTGCTAAGTTAAAATTACTGCAAAAATAAAATATCAAATCCTTGTTTCTTAATTACATAATTTGAAATTTTTATAACTTTTGCTATAACATAATCTTTAATAAAGTTTTTATCCTTCATCATATCATATTTCTTCCTCATTATTTCCGTATTAAAACATGCATGTGTGTTATTACCTATTATAATCTAATATGTATTTTAATAATTTTCATCAAATTTCTACCATGAGGTTACTATTTTTTAAGTTTTGCCTTTAATGATGATATCCAAAAGCATAATACAAAAGATAAAATAAAAATTTTAAAGAATGTCTAGCATATTGATAAAGATCCAAAAGAGAAAAACAAGATTATAAAAATTTATCATTTTTTAAGCCCATCCAATTTAAAAACATGTAAGATGGTATCTACCTAACGAGACGAATTTTCACAACATCATTTTCGGAAAATCCTTTGTTATTTATTAGATAAAATAACTAATACATAAATACAAAAAAATTTAAATATAATTAATCCGCTTTAAATATATATATCTTTTATTAGTTATAGCAAAAGCAAGTGGTTGTTATTTAATTTAAATCCAATATGATTCAACATATACCTATTTATGTTTCAAAGTATATTTAGAGCGCTTTTATTATTATCTTATAAGCTAAATGCTAAAACTACAGAATAATAATTCAAAATCTTTTTAATTTTATTCAATTATGGTGACAAAATTTTTTTAACAATTTAAGACATCAAAGTAATAGAGGTGAAGAAATATTTGGATGATAAAAGAAAAACCTATGCAACATTTATACACAATGATACATTATAGGTATAATATATGTAATATATATGATTGATTTATATATTGATTTATATATATATATATATATATATATATATATATATATATATATATATATATATATATATATATATATATATATATATATATATATATATATATATATAAATATTCAATATATATATATCAATATATAAAATCAATATATATATATATATATATATAAGATAAATAATATGTATATAATGTGTTTTTATTGATGTGTCGTTAAAGATATGTAATTGCTTTTAATCTTAATTTATAGCATAAAATATCAATCGTTTTCAAATATAATCGTTCAGTATTTTTTATTTGGCTTTAATCTCAGTAGAAAGAAAATCAAATGCGTAGGAAATGTAATTTAAACGAATTAACATTATTATGCATCAATAGAAAACAGTTGGCATCTTTAATGAATAAACGGTAACTAATACAGATTAAATTTATGTACTTTTATTCTCATGATTGTGAGACCATGTAATTAAAATTTTTGAGAAAAATTTGGACGTAAGACACACCGACTTTCTTTGTATTTATACCTACCTTTTGGCATACTCCACTTTATTCAAAATTGAGAGAATTAGCACATTTTGTCGAATTTCTTTAACTGGAAGAAATGTAAGACCACTATTTCGAGACAAAGGAGCAAATCATGCACGTCGAATGCATAAGCGTGCATATATGTGTGGGTGGAGGAAGAACAGGCTTTATAAGCACGTTACAGTTTCTCAACTCTGTCGTGAAAAGTATACGGCCACAGAAACCCGAGTTTCAAAGTTGACTGTTTCCAGAAGTCTTCATAAGAAACGATTGTTTGCTCGAATACCAGCGATTTGTGCGTTTCACTCACTTTTGTGGACAAGAGAATCTGTATGATATTATTTTTTATTTTTAAAAATAAAGTAATCAAAAATTGACATTATCTACTGAAAATAATATATCTAAAAACAATGAGCTAAAAATAATATATCTGAAAATAATATATCTAAAATTAATGAAATATATCATATAAAATATCAACTAACGTTGAAATAAATAGAAATTTAACTCAAACACTAGTTACTGTTTACTTTTAATTGATATGTTTTAAAATTCAGTAAAGATTTACTTCTGAAAACATTTTCGCGTATCCACTAAAAATCATCTTACTTCACATTTTAATATCCTTAAAAGGAAATAATCCCAACTAAAATAAGGATTAGAACTATTAAAAAATATTAAATGTTACGTAAAATATAGATATTAACTCATTTATGGTTTTTCTTCATTATTATAAAATAATCACAACGATATAAAAATTAAGTTGCTTCAGAATCTTTCTTAAGTTAATCATCTTTATTTTATCTTAAATTAATAATATTCTTAAAGTAATTAAAATTCTCATTAAGTTTAATAAGATTAGATGCCTTCCATTCTAAATATACTATTTCAAGCTTCAATTTTTCTCACATTATGAGAAATGAGCGTGACGTAAGATTCGTAAATTTTAGTAAACAATTCCATATAGCTTAAATCTTCTTCCGTTGACTCATATTGTTAAGAAGGTCTTAACGAAGTTCATCATTTATTCCGTTTCAAAAGCTCTAAAATATCCAGAACACAATTTAAAGTTTTCAGCTTTTATAAATCCCACCAATAATATATCACATTCGTGCTAAAACGGACTTCTAACCCCTTGGTGCGTGTCCATCAATGTCCCAAGCTTCCAAATAAACGGGGATTCAACTTGAATCTTTTGAAGCCTGCTTGAAATTCCCTCCTTTGTGATTTTCCCCACAAAGTAATGGAGTCTCATCCCTACACAGTCCGCCAACCCATCAGCATTTTGCTCACCAAATGTTATACCCCCAGCTGCTGGAAAGTTGTGAGGCTGCTTGTTTTAATTAACCCTTTGACTTTTCTTGGTAAAAGTCAATGATATGCATATGACTTTCCTATTCTCCGCATGGCTTGCTTTTGCCTTATCTTGCATTTTGATGGGATAGAATCTTAGGATACACTATACGCAACTCCCTGGTGGAGAATCGAGAAACATAAGTGTATGTATACGAAGTGAACATAAATTTTCATCTGCCCGTCTTTTAATGAATATGTATAACGCATATTGGAGATATATGAGAATGAAGACTGTTTTCCAATAGAATGTTATTTATTCATCATGTTGTTTATCGTAAGTTTAATTTTAGACTTTGTGATGAAACGAAGAATCATTTGTATTTACTATTTACAACTGTGAGGAAATTAGATATTCTTTTTATACTTTAATAGTTAATACATACCATACTGTTATTCAATTTTATTCCTTTTAAAACAAAATTTCATCTCATAATTTTATTTGTATAATGATTCAATTAAACCTTTCGTAGATATCACAGTTGCTTAAAAATTGGCAAAGCTTAAAATTCAAATGATTTTACTATTATAGTTCATTTATGTTAAGCATTCATTTAAAAGGTAAAGATATCTCTAATAACTATTAAAAACTTGTCATATGAATTTAATCTTAAGTTTATCATATTAATTGCATTATTATATTAATCAGTAATTGCAATGCAATCGTCTAAATTCAAAGCAAATATATCAACAATTAAAAAATGTGACAATACTGGTGCTATTTGTCACACTTTTAATGATTTGAATGGAATAAAATTAATATTCAGAAAAGTAGGCTTCAAATATTAATAACTTGATTCATTTGGTTATAATATTTATTTTTCCAGTACAATACACATATTTTTGTAACACCTATATTCATGAATCTTTAGTAAATTCATCTAAATTTCAATTAATTATATTTATAACAATTTAACTTGGTAGATTTTGATTAGATAGAAGCTTTAATGATTGAAGAAATTTTTAGACAATTGTAATTTGAAAATTTAACCTATATTTACTTTAATTAAGTTATGTAAAATGCTACTGAAATAAAAATGCCTAAAACTTTATTAATTTGTTAATGTTCTTACTTTTCACAGCTTTACTTTTATTTTACTACCTTAATAAAAAAAACTATTTCACATCAAAAATATCCCAATATATTATTTATAGCTGCCTAATTTTTCTTATGGTTTGATGTTTCTTATTAAATTTTATGCATGAAATACTATGAAAAACAAATTATTTTTAGGTGTAAATATAGAGTTTTAATCTAAGTACGTATTTTCATACATCTCCTTTCGTTGGTACAATAAATCAAAGCAAAATATTTAATAAGGAACATTCTACGGAGTATCGAAAATATATTACCTAACAACTCCTTCTAAAATGCTAATGTTTACTTTCAACGCCAAACTAAATAAATAGAATTTGCTTACAAAATTTATTCCTGCTTCCTACAGAGCAGTAATTATGCAAATATTTAATCTGCTTCCTAGAAAATTCTTGAATGCATAAATTATTATTTTCCCTTTACGTATATCTATTTGTAATTTTTTTCCAGAAAATTTTTGCAGTAGTTTTATGAAAATTTTTATTTATATTATTGGTGAGCTATGCGCTCTTAACATAGCAGTGTTCATAAATCGAGCTTGCAATTCCACTTTCACGAGTATTTTATTCGCAACTAAAAAGGAGATCTCCTGAAGCAAATAATGTAGTTGCCTTACTTCCAAAATGGCCATTTGCTAAGAATAAGGAACATGTTTCAAAATGTCAACTTTTTTACGAACCGTCGTTAGAGGAGAATCTCTTCTCAGCATAAGGCTGATCATTCATAACAATATACAAAGAACATTTTTCAAAGAAATAGAACCTTTTTTTATGCTTCATTTTATAAGGAAGTTTTTCCCTGACATATAAAAGAAGCTATTAGACTTTTGTTGTCCTAAAGATTTATAGTACTTATTTGCTTCTAAGGGAAGAGTTATCTGATGTTGATATACATAATTGATGCTTTCGTTGCTATAAAATTTAAAAACTTTTAAACTTAAGGAATGGAAATAGATTCCATATTGAATTATATTGAAGTCTTAATATATGTACATAATGTTATATAAAGCTTTTTGCATACTTTTAAGGAAACAAGAATTATTAAAGATAAGACACCAGTTTTTCTATACTTGTGTGTGATATTGATCATTATTAAAAAGTCTTTAAAACATATAATCTTAGATATAATATTAATAACATAATGTATCGGGTATTATTTATAACTACGGTGCAAGCATTATGGTAATTTATTAAAACTGTAAAACTTGTCTTTCACATTTTAAGTCCTTGTTGTTATTGTTACATATCCCCTTCGGCCAGCAGTGCTAGACCAGGACTATAACATTAAATGCCCCCAAATATCAGGCACTATAAAATGATTGTCGTATAAATCTTACTTGGGTATCCACAAGCCTACAAGGATGTGTTCTGGTGTAGCTTGTTTAGCGAAACAGTTGGAACAGATCTTGAAAATTTTAGAGCCTTCAGAAAATTTTAATGATCTGAAATGACCATTTCAAAAGCCTTAAATCATCAGTAGTAAACTTTTATTCTTCACAGATTAACATCCCTTTACATGAATTGGCTGCCTCAATCATATGCTCCCTCCAGCGACTTCTCTCCAATTCTTGATTTTTTTAAATATTTAAATCAGTATCATCCAACCATCTAGTAAGTAGTCTATCTTCAGACCGGTATCCCTCAAATTGTTTTTAAATGTTAGTATTTTTGTGAGATTATCATCTGGAATTCTCCATGACCATCTACAAGCCATCTTAATCGGTTACTACGGATGATATACGTAATCTGCTGTTGTCTGTAGATCCTGAACAAGTCAAAATTGTATCTGGCTCTACAATATTCTTCTTATTTCACTAGGTCTTAGATAGCTCTGAGGATTTTTCTTTTGAGCATACCCAATGATCATTGTGTATCTTTATTTAGGGTATAAATATCCCTAACATAGAGCAAAACAAGTCTTATAAGCGTCTTATAAATTTTTAATTTAGTTTTGTGGCTGTTACTTTTATACTTTCAGTGTGTCGATAAATTGAGTACCAAGCATGCGGGGGAACTAAAAATTGGGGATTTCGTGTTAAGCTGAAAACCTAACCGGGACATATGCTTTGCATCCAAGGGCCCTCGGTTAGGAAAACAGATATGGGCTCTTGTGCCCCAGTTTTAGATTTTTTTGTGGCTGATAAGGTTAGAATAAGTAAACTCAATAGTTTAATATAGGTGCTGTACTTCTATTTTCATAATAAACTCCTACACGAATATCTTAATAATTAGGTTCACGGATTTTGCAAAATTCTTAAAATATAAAACGGTTATTCAGAAAAATTAGCAGCCTTCGTTTTAATGAAAATTATAGAAATAACACATTGTATTACATTTTAAGAATTTAAATCTTATACGACTGAATGATATGACTGGTTAAAATCATTAGCTAAATGTGCAATCGGAATTAATCACTTACAGTTATTTCATAATATGATTTTTATTGAATTTAGTTATTACGTATTATATTTAACATAACTGAATTTTTATTCTCTGCTCATTCATCACAGTCTATGGCTAAAATCATATACTAAGCAGATAATTTCATATTCTAACTTCTTTAATGTTGAACAAAACAGAATGGATGATGTGTCTGTGAATTATGCATGTACATCTATTGAGTTGGACGTGCTTTAAAACTTTATTTCAGTCCTCGTTTACTACCACTTATATTTATCTTCATATTTATCTTCATATTATCTCTAAGTGCATTAAAGTATCTATTAATAAATACTAAATTTCATTTTTAAATAGGAACTTTGGTGGATCAGAGTATACATTTTCTTAGAAAACACTTTCAAACAAATTGTCTGCCGATTAATTATTCATTTTTATGTATGGAAAGAAAGAAAGAAAAACTTTACTTTTTTTCTCTGTAGATGGCTAAGGAAATTATTAGAAATATCTTTTTTACTATCAATCACAGTTTCGTTTCGGTACTGAGTATAATCTCATACTTACATGAATCCGTCAGATTAAATGTATATTTTCTTGTATTATCTCAATGATTTTCTGATATTGTCATCCATCAAAATAATAAATCACAACGGTGTTTCTTTTCTTTTTAAAAATGCTTGCTCGAAAATGTTATTTTTAAGATTATTAGGTACCTTGGTAAGAAGCCCGGTGGCTTAGTGGTAGCGTTTCACGCTCCCATGACACAGGTCCGAGGTTCGATCCTCGGGCTGGGCAATGTCGACTCAGACTTTCATCCCTACAGTGGGTCGATTAACTGAGTACCAAGTATGCTTGGGAATTAAACACTGGGGGTCTTACGTTAGGCTGACCACCTAACTGGGACATATGCTTCGCACCCTAGGGCCCTCGGTCATGAAAACAGTTATGGGCACTGTAGGCCTTGGCCCTCATGGGCTGTCGTGCCATGGAGTTTAGTTTAGGTACCTTGGTAATTCTATACCTTGAGAGTATTTTTAGTATCATCAATATAGGTTCAAATAATTTTGAATTTTATAAAGTTAATTAGAAAATATTTGAAAAAATAAAAGTCAAATGAGATAAAGTAATCAAATTCAAGTTTACATTTTTAATATAGTCAATCCATATAGATGATTAACTCCGAATCTAATATATTTAAGTGAAACACACACATTCACACACGGGCACAGAAATTTTGATAATCTCTACTTTCTATGTTCAATCCTAGTTACTGGAAAAATAACGCTGATTTAACGAATTTTTCATTATTTTTATATGAGTCGACTATACCACATAATTAAATAGTGAATCATAATTTACAGCAAATTAACGGAAGCGATTTTATATATTAAAAAACAGAAAATTTTAAAAAATTAATTAACTTTAAATTAAGTTTGAATTAGCAGATTAAAAATGTCATGTACAGATGAATTGCCAAGTATATATATATAAATAGAAATAAACTGTCAATCATTATTTCACAATAATGTCCGAATATATCAGTACAGCAGGTAGACTAATCCCAAAATAAAAAAAGATAACAGAAGTAAATGAAGTGAATTTTTCCTCGTTGTATCTAAGAAAGTTTCTTTTCACTTTTTTCCCTTCAATGATTTACAGATTTGAAGCCAGGCAATCTTTTCCCATGTTGGAACAATCTATAAAACTTGAGTTGGTTAAGTTCATTTTCGGCAAGTTGAAATCAAATAAAACTATGTCGTTTCCAGGGTAGATGCTTCATACTTTTTGTCTTTCCCTTTTATCTTAACTCCCTTTCCACCCTTTTATTTATCCTGGTGCTTTATGTTGTGTTGTACGTATTGGAATTTACCAGGCCATATATTTTTTCCAGTTATCTACGGGGTAGATTCAAACTAAACCAGTTGTTTACAGCCGGCATTTCATATGAGTGCAAAAAAATAAATGAAATAAGGCGATCCAAAAACTTCACGCTCCAAGTAATTTACAAGAAAGTTAAAAAGGAAACACGGAAGGACTTGGAAAAAAAAAGTGAAATAATGCCAGCAACTAAAAAATCTATATTTTCTTGTGTTCGAATTGTGTATTACAGCTGGAGAATTTCCCGCGGTTTACGTTTGTAACATACGCAGAAGTCGGAGCTTCTTCACAAAAGAAAGAATTTTTGAATGAGGTTTTGTTTTCTTCCTTTTCCTCACACTACACTGGCTGAAAGATATTTATTATTTTTCCATTCGCTTTTCTCATCATTCATGCCTTTCAGAATAACTCAATTTTAGCTGTCTAATCTAGTGATTAGTTGCTGCAAGACCTTTCTAGTTCCATTGAAGATTGTTTTCTTTTGAAATATATGTGTGGTGCAGCCACAAAAGTTTCGATCTTTGCAAAGATTTCGATTAACGATATAGTTTATCGCGTTGTTATAATGATTATTAGTAGTATCTTGTGAATTAACTGAATGGCATAAAGCTGAGTCAATTGAATAAGTGAAAAATGGAATTGTGTGTAAAAAGCCATCTTCAGAAAGGCTTTCTATAACATTGTAATGGTTCTGCCATTGCCTTTACTAAAAAGATCGTTATTTTTATATTGCTTACGTATGTCATTTGACCTGTAATATTAGTATATAAGACTCTTTAAGGAGATTTTCATTTAAAAGTGTAGAAATGTCGCAAATATAAAAAAACTTGATAATTATTATATTAATGAAAATAGATGAACAGCAATTGAAAAATTCTAAAATATTCAAAATAAATTCATCCAAAAATATTCGCTACTATCTTTTAAGGTTTTTTTTATTTTATTATAACTTAAATTATATACATACACGCATGTAAGGAATAGAGATTATACATGATTCAGCTTCGTAATTAAATGACCTTCTACTTAACATTATTCTAATTATCTTCTCAGATGTTATTTCAACAAAATTTTTACATCGCTTAAATAATAAGAGTCATTCCTAATATATCATTGATAACATGAAACCTCAATGAAAGCAACTAGGGCATTAAATGATGTTTTTTTATCAACTCTGTTACTGCAGTAAGCAATTTTGGAATATTTTTTGAACAAACTAATGACATATACGGCAATGAGCAGGCGGATAGACTGGCCAAGGAGAACTGTTACCACGATAATCCTTCCTCTTCAACACTTACCTTTTTAGAACATCAGTCCATTATTAATTCTGAAATTTCGAAAGGGTGGAGGATTCCTCCCTGCTATCACTGGTACGTGGGCAAAGAGCCTGGCTTTTCATTTGCCCTCAATTGGGACAGAGCCTCTTGAACAGCAATTTCTAGACTAGCAAGTGGCCACACTAGAGGTCCCACGTATTTCATAGTCAGGATATTCTTTGATGTCTGCTCTAAATGTAAAACTGAGCTGGTTTCTTCTAATCACATCTTGGACTGTTTAGGACTTTCCAGAGAGGATATATACTCATACCCCCTTCTGGTCCTCGATTTCCTTAGGGTCAGTGGTCTGATGGACCTTGTCGGACATTTGGAAGATATAAGCCACAACAATAACACAACAACAACGAATTAATAGATATAAACCATTTATTTTTAAATACTTACGTGTATACGAACCATAGCTTCATATAATGCGTAGTTATTTTATAATTCGATTGTTAACCAAATTGATATTTAAACTGATATTATCTGCACAACACTTGTATTAGGCACTACAGTTTTCTCATGTCCACATTTCTGACTCCCGGTCTTGGGCCAGCTTCGAATATAACCTAATATTTTCCTCCATTGAAGTTGTATCTTCATCAACGAAGATCCCCTTATCTTCAGATCTTTGAAAATACTTAACCTAAAAGTTATCAGAGGAAATATTATTATGTAATGCATGTAGTTCAAGTAATTTATTATTAAATATATGAATATGGCTTAGAATATAACCTAATAATTTTTCTTCATTGAAGTTGCATCTTTATCAACGAAGATCCCCTTATCTCCTGTTTTTTGAAAATACTTAACCTAAAATTTATTAGAGGAGATATTAGTATGTAATGCATGTAATTCAAATAATTTATTATTAAATATATGAATATTATAAAGTTTTAAGTACATAGTAAAAGCTTTATTATTATAATAATTTTTTCACCTAAAGCTGATGCGTTTATCTAAGATATAACAGTGAAACATTTTTCAGTTAAAATTTCAGTATGTTACTACAACAGCATAGGTTTTTGCGATTAATGTCTCGAAGTTATCTACTAAAATTTTCTGGATGTATTCGTGAAGACCTTAAATGATCTATTTTTCCCTCGAGGAAAAAAACTGTTCCTTTTCCCCCATTCCCCAACACCTCCCTCTGCTTTCAATCTTCCCCAGAAGACTATCAACCCTTAGGGAATACAGGGATTTTTTCTCTAAAATATTTTCTTCGGGTTCTTACGTCGACAAGGTCAAGAATCGTTTGATTTATTTCTATTTTGTCCCAAGTTTCAAAATGTAACGTACAAATTCTTTCATTTTTTCCCCTCTATTTCCCTTATGTCGTAGCATGTACTGAAAAATTCCTGAGCTGGAATGGTATTCTTGCAATATATTTTCCCGCATGCTCAATTGAATTACTCCATAGTTTCATAGTAAAAAATACCTACACAAACCATTCCCATTTACGGTGTTGATATTTATAGGTATAATTCCTCAACAGACTCAGTACGATTCATAAAAATGAGAACTTTGCAAATTATATTGTTAACAAATTGTTTAAGAACTATCCGCTTTATATTTCAGAGCAAATAATTTATTTAAAAGGATTTAAAAATTAATTCACAATAGAATTCGTGTGGTTTACAATATATAAGATTTAAATGTAGTATATTTATACTCATAATATAATAGATATAATATATTTATAAAGATATTATTTATGCATAGATTAATCTGTAAATTAAATTAATAAGCAACAAAATTGATCTAATTGTATCAAATGTGTGAAAAAATTTTGTTTCTTACTAAAATGCTTGTGTATTTTAATGTTTGATAAATTCATATTCACACAAGAAATCAAATAACTTGTTTCAAATGTCCATTATGAAAACATATTTTATATATAATTGCAGTTACTTTAAAAGTAACTTTTCAAAGAGTATACATCAACCAATTCCAGCCTTTAATTTTCTTTTGACAATGAAGATGGAAAATGATTTGTAAATATCTTAAATTATGGAGTTTGAAAAGTACTGGAAGGAATTAAAATTGGTCTTATTAGTTATTAGTGTTTATTTTCTATCAAAATGGATAGTCAAAAAATATGATTTAGCAATATTGTCTTAACTTAAAGTATGATAGCTCGTAGGTGAGATAATAAAAATTTATGAGTTACAGGAAGAAATTTGGCTGTGAATCAATTATTCTATATTAATTATTCAGCAGTTTTGTTAATTAATTAACTTAATTTACTTGTTTGAAAAGTCGGTGAAATCGATATCAATGAAGATAATTTAAGATTAATGAAAATGTTGATACAATAATAGATGAGAGATGTAGATAATATTGTTAAATTAAAGAAATATTTTAATGACTCAAATACTCTTGATGTTTTTGATGCCCACTTTAGGAAGTCACATTTGTTTAGAAAGAAAGTTTATTTATTATCTTTAAGCTATATAAAGTTTACTTTTTTACATTACAAAATGTAATCATAATTATCATTATTTAATAAAATTTGAGAAAACGAAATGGTCTTTTTACGCACAGATTGCTGGAAAATGGGAATATTTTATGTACATTATACTAGCATTTAATTTCATTTTCATCAGTTGAATTTCCCAATGCTGTTACTTGATAACTTGTGCTTTTTATGTTCTGACAAAAGTAATGTGATTCATTATTATTCTTATGAATGAAATTTTACGATACTTTCCTTGCTATGAGACAGATAGAGATATTTTAATTTCTAGAGTAAATTAACTTAATTTTTAAATAAAATACGTAAGAGTTTTAATCAAATACAATAAAGCATCAAAAATACTTTATTAAACTTAAAGCACTAAGCAATAAAATTATGAATTTTCAGAAATTTCTTTGCATGCAAATTACTTTCCTAAACCTTGTAAGAAAGATTCTGTCGCTTAATACTTTGTAATAATATTGAAATAAAATTTTCTTAAGAAGGTTTTTGAATGCAGACTTTTGATTTCATGTACAATGTTATCTATAACACATGCTATAAAAATCGAAAAAAATAAAATCAAAAGCAACTAATATTTCTCTTAAAACAGAAAAAACGAAGGGTTTGTTTAGAAAACTATATTATTAAAAATTACACATTTAAACATTTCTTGATGTTAGAAAATAATCATAATTTAATTCTTAATTAGATTTTATGCTACATTATATGTTAATAAATAAATAAATTTACGTGGTTATTTTCTTATTGAGAGTAAGTTTAAGTAAACAGACTAAAATTATAATTTTTAAACAAGATAACTATGAAAATATGTGTTGCATATTTAGTATTATTTTCATAAAATATTTCCTACAAATCCTTTTATAAATACATTTAATCCTTTACTTAGACTCAAGACAGATATCTCTAAAAATTCTTTCTTTCGTCGAAAAATATGAATCATTTAAAATTTTACATTTAACGTGAATCATTTTCTGTATTTAAATCAAAATAATGCTTAAGATATAGTAAAAAATAAACAATTTTCTGTAATACATAAACATAAATATCTACTTTCATGTATTTGAGATAAATCATAAAAATTTTTATTTTTCTTGTCTGGCGAAACAAAATAAAAGAACAATTCTTCATCCGTCGCTATATTTGATCTAATAGCAGACTCCCCCATGAAAAAAATATCAACATAGGACGCCACCTCTCCCATGAAAAAAATATCAACATAGGACGCCACCAGGGAGGGAAAAGCTAACTCCTGTACCTCATCACCATAGAACAACCTTTGCTTCTCTTTGCAACTCGGACGGCGAGCATCAACTTCTTTCTTCTTCTTTGTAAGAATAAAAAAAGCAGCGGGAAAAAGAAAAGTCAGACGAATCCGCGATGGAAGGGTGATAGGTAAGAAAAACATGCAAAAAAAATGGCATTCGGATGGAGTAATGGAAAGCTGCAGAAAAGGGAGGGATGTAAACCTGGTTTCCGACTGACAGATAACAGACAGGCAATGAGTGTTTTCCTGGAAAGGGTTAATTTCCCTATGATCCCTGTAAGGTCTGATGCAACATTGGATCTATAAGTGGGGAAAAAAGGGTTGTTTTTCTCATTTTGTATCTGTATCGGATAATATATGGAAGTACTAGAGAAAAAAGTCTCTCTCTCTCTTGTAAATATGTACATCATTTTTAGAAGACTTAGTGTTTTTTTATCAATGCTACATCATACAGTACTTAAAAACAGCTCAAATTTATATATAACATGAGCTGTTTTTAAGAACTCAAATTTTGTCTATTATGTTTTCTTAAGTATTTTTCTGGTTGATTTTCATAAAGTTTCATCATTGATAAATGTGGTTAAGATATATATACATATATATTTCTGAATTTGCTTTTTAAGTACCATGTTTAAAATCCATTCTTCATAATCTGTCGATGCTCTAAATCCCATGAAATTTACTCAAAATGTATATTTGATTTTAAAAATCTTTATAAGCTTTGAAATTTTAATATAATTTTATTTGTTATTGAGTAAAATCATTCATTTAAAATGTAAAGTAATTCTTAAAAGTTTAGTATTTAAATTGTTTTTTGTAAATTGTAAGGATTTGTTTCATAGAATTAATTTAAATAACGACATAATTCCTTGACATTTAATATTTGTGGATTATAGCATTTGTGTATGAAAATAGATACAATATTTAAATCATTACTATTTAGATTTTCTCAAGAATTCTCTGGACTAACATTTCAGTTCATACAATTATTCTGGTATCGATGAATGAAGTGAATATTTAAACAAAGTCTTAGCATTTTTTTAAAGTAAAACATTTGCTTCCTTAAGTATACACTTTGTTAAAGTATAATTGTGTTACCAGGATATAATAAATTAATTGTCCCAATTATAATAATTATAATCAATAAATTAGTTGTTATTCCATAATATAGGGTTTCAGGAAATAACACGAAGAATACCAAAATTTACTTCTTTTAAATGTTTTTGATTGAAAGTAGATTACATTAACTAATAAGATAGAAAATTGTGTCATACTTACCATTCGTGGCGAAATTATTATTTAGCGATTGTTTTTAATATCATTAATCTAGAAATATGCATGTTTAGCCAATACTAGAATCAATAAATTAATATATGTTTCTCAATAACAAATGATCACATATTTTTCATTTTTTTATCATGTCATTTTGTAATACTTTCGTTTATATCAACAAATGAGTTTTTTAATAATTTTCAATGATTAAACACTTATCTCAGTACTTAAAGATACTAATCAAAACTTAAAAATAATTTTTACATAATTTTATAAACATCCACTTTAAATTTTAAATACGGTTCAAAAATTAGAATTTTTATCGTGCATATTAAGAAAATTGCTTCTGCTTATGTATTAAGGAAAAATTTATTTGATAACAAGTAAAAGATGCGCTTTGAAATATAATAATATAAATTAAAAATAACATCTAATGCATCCCTTATTTGTGCTTAATTACATTAGAGGAAGGATCTTAAAATAATCATATACAAAACAGTCATAAACAGTCAATATAGAATCATAAACAAAATGTAATTTTAATGTAATAATTTAACTTAAATTTTAAAAAAATTTTAAATGACATTTGCACATTAAATAGATTTTTTTTAGTTCCAACATACCATTAAGAGATTTCTTATATTTTATTTAAATTTATACATAAATTGTACAGATTTTATTATATCATAATTTCAGAAAAGTCTTTAAAATAACAATCATTATGTAGTAGATAAATTTTCACAAATATCATTTTTAGATGTTTCTTGTTGGAAATTTCAAACTTCTTTAATAAATCATAAATTTTTTGAGCACAAAAATTTTTTGTAATCAATATCTTAGTGTATCGTCAATGTTAAAAATAAGCGTATTGATTAAAAAAAAATTCCCTTGGAAAAAATTTCGATTTACTCTCGATTTTCTTATTTAACAGAAAAGAAAATTCATTAGACTTTTATTATTTTAGTACTGTGATTGCACTTAGCAAAAAAAAATATTTCTTCACTTTCCGACAAAGCTTTTTATATTTTATAAGAAAAAGAAGAAAAATATCAATTTGCGTTAACAACGGCTAACCTTATTATAAAGTCAGGAAATAATCCATCAGCGAAATATATTAACAGGTCTAGTAAAATCAATTTAGTTTTATACAAAGTACTTTCTATTTTTTTTCTCCAAAGCACCTATAATTTATTTTAGGTTTCCTTTCAAATAGCTCATAGTATTGGTTCTTTGAGTCCATATTCATGCATATAATAATTATGGCAAATGTTTGGGAAAGATTATCACACAAATCGTGAAAGTAACGCATGTGGATTATAACTTTTTAAAATTATTGTTATATTTATACTTTTCAGAATTAATTATTAAATAAAACTTATAAAACATACTTTTAACCTCAAGGTGCATTACTTGTATACATATATACATGTAAACACATTTATTTATATATATATATATATATATATATATATATATATATATATATATATATATATATATATATATATATATATATATATATATATATATATATATATATATATATATATATATATATATATATATATAACAGAATTAAAAAGGTCAATAAAAATTTTTTAACGTTTAAAATATTATTTAACTTTAGGAAATTGTAAACACATAAATATATAATAACATTATATCTAAAACTTTGTTCAACAACATCGATTAAGTTTTAGGAAATACTGTGAGAAAAATATAATTAATTATTAATGGGTTTTTTAATTAAATGAGCTGAGATAGATAAAAGATTCTTTTCTGAATTCAAATTGTTGTTAAAATTACACTTTTATAAAAAAGTAAATTGAAGTCATCAACTATTTACATATTTTGTACATATGTGCATCTTTCCATTTTATTTACTTGCTTTAGAAAGAAACCCACAATTTTCATCTAATTAATTTAATAGTTTAATAATTTAGTAATATTTTCTAACGTAGAGATTGATAGATAATTTGCAGTTTCCTTTATAAAATTCAATCTAAATGTAAACAGGGAAAACTATGCAGTAAAGAATGGATTGTGCATTACATAAGACAATCCACTAGGCATACCATAAAAACGTTCATAGTAATAAAGAATTAAATATTTTATTAAAAGAAATAATTATAATTTTTCTTTGGGATATTTTAAAAGTGTTGGGGCCATTATATGTTTACGTTGTTTAAATTTTATGGTATTGTTTTTTATAATAACTTAATGGTTTTTTTCACTCACTGAATTTTTATTTAAAACACCATTTGTTTTATTGCACATTAAATCATACAAGAATAACTATATAAACCCTTTTTATCACTGCTCTTTTTTTAAATGTCTCAATAACTGCATTTTATTTTTTATTTCTAATTTCAATTAGTAATTTTAGGTTTTGGTATGTTTCATTCGTTGTTTTATAAAACTATGCATTATAGTAGCTAACAAAGGGATATATTTCTACAAAATATATTTCGTAACTGGGACCGCAAAACAAATTCAAATTTTCCATTTTTCCTTGATTTTAAATCTTGAATTTCACATTGGATCTATCCCCATTTTAACAGCAGTACTAAAAAAATAAATTCTTGCATTTTTCCTTTATATCCAAGTTAAATACAAAAAATTTAAACGCTGAATAAAATCTAAATAAAAATATTTCAAACTTTGTTTCTTTTTAATTTGATAAAAGAAGTGTCAAAGTGTAGCTTTTGCAACCATCTTAAAAATTTCCGAACCGCTGAAATTTCTCTGTTTATCTTGCATAAAATAATTTATTTATACTCGTACAATGCATAAATACAAAGCAGAGAAATTGTCTAAGACCGCCTGAAATTTCCGACTCAGAAAAAACAAACCATAGCACAAAATAAAGATAAATTGCTTATGCTTCAACAAAACTTACACATTGTTTTTTCTTATGGAAAAAAACAGCTTCCATCCAAATAGGAGGAAAAACAACGAACCTTGGATTTTCTGCCTAAAATTGCTAATATTATGCGAATAAACAAAAACGAGCAAAATCGGGTTGACTAAATAAAAGGAAAAACGGCAAGGAAAAATATTTTTTTTTATTTGTTTGTGTCTTGGTGATCCAGAATAACAGAAACGATAGCAGATTTTACCATTTGGATTCTATCCGCTTTGACGGTAAAACAACTTTAGTATGCAAATATTCTCCAACCTAAGAGCTGCGTGGCTTATCTGCAGAGGAAAATGTTAGCTCAGAACACAAGTGGACGCAAAATAAAGAACAAACAAAAGTTGTATTGAATTGTGAAACTGATATCCGAGTTTGGCGGATTTTATTAAAATTGATCTAGAATTTCATATCGCTTCCACTGCAACTGCGTTATTTCATCCAAACCAACCTGCCAGTAGGAGCATTAATTTAAGAAAATAGAATATGTACCTTTTATTTATTGTTGTGCGTGATATTTAATGTTTGTGGTTAGGGAAAGATTTATATGCATCGTAATTGTTGCCGAGTAGAGTGGGTACAACACGACAAACTCTACAGGTGCATATTTATATGCAAATTTTCTGGCACCGTGGTAGAAAAGCTGTGTATTACTTCCTAAATCTTACTTAAGTACCCCTCTAGGATTATGTGCTGGGGTGTGTGACTTTCGGAATATTGCACTGAAATGTATTCGAAAATAAGGATATTCAGAAATCATAGTTGGAATTAAATATACTGTTTGAATTCTAAAAATTCTGTCAAAATATTCAACTCGTTTTAGAAATATTTCAACGAACGCAACAAGTGTTATTTTAAATAAACAGAAACTTTGCTATTTCAATATTAAAATATTTTGAATTTCAAGAGTTAGAGGAAATTGATTATTAGAAATATATTTCAATAAATATAAAATAAAAAGAATTCTTTTTACCTATATAATAAAATCTTTGCTTTCTTTGTTTTAAATATATTCCATATGAGTTATTTTCAAAAGCTTACTAAATTAATTCCAATGGTGTGTAAAACACAAATTATTCGTAATTAAAGAATGAATTTATAGTTTAGATTTTATTTCTTATGGATATTTTGATCAGCAATGAAAGAAAGTTATTTTTAAACTTTTATGTATGAACTTTACAAATATACCATAAAATATAAATTAAAGAACCAATAATAAACAAATCGGTTTATATTGGTGTGGATATGGTTAATAAATTTAAAGTGTCATAAACAACTCTCTTAAAGCAATAAGCAGAAAAAAGACATATATAGGAGACATTATTACTCTGCACAACTTCTCAAAAATTGTCAAAGTTAAGATTCAGTGGAATAAATTCATGGTTCATTGGAATAAATTAAACCAAATGTTCAATTAACTATTACTGATTTCAAAATATTTCTAGATTTCGTAGCTTACAAGAAAAATTCTATAGAGAATTGAATTCATTCAAACACAACAGATAAGTTTCCTTTTATTATTTGGGAACGGTTGAAGTTAACAAAAGGATAATAAAAGTAACCTAAAAATAAGCAAGAATTTAAATCAGCTTATCGGTCGATTTTTTATTGATTTGTATGAAATTTCTTTTTCTTTTCGTATATAGTTCTAACTTAACTAATCATTTGAATATCATATAAAAATTGGGAATAATTGAGATAAAAATCATCATCATAGTATTTAAAAAATTTTACCCGAAGATATATATTCCATAAATAAATAATAATTCAAATTTTCTTTAAATTAAGAACAACGTATTTTCAAAATTGAATTGAAACAATATTAGTAAAAGAGTATTTTGAATTATACTAAATCAAGATATTAATTTTCTTTTGTATTGAATCATAATTTGTGTGATCTGTAACAGTTGGAATTGAGTAAATTTAATGCGAAAAACTTCTAAGAAATATTTGATGCAGCATAAAATTTCATGTATACAATTTTAAAATCTAGTTTAACATTATTAAATGTATGCAGATATTTAGACAACAATAATTAAGAAAAAAACTTCGGAAAATATTTAGTATGCAAAATAAGTTTTTTTGTGAAAAATAAAGCAATTATATGACTTCGTTAGGAGCTTTATGTTATTAAAATGTTTACCGGATTTCCATAAAAGAAATTGAAAAAAATGTCAACACTTTTACAGCTAAAATTCTCAAAAGTTGACAATTCGAACTTTTATGCATTTTACTTTAAAATTTTTGTTATTTTACTGTGATCGTTAATTAAACATTATGTTAGTCTATTAATATTTTTTGTCTTTTATTAAAGCAGAAATAGCTTTCAGATTCTTTTCCGAAATATTTTTTAATTTCAAACATGACATCAAAGATAAGCTAAAGATGAACTATAATACCTTTTTTTGCATTTGTAAACATCTTTTAAGTGTTTTGAATGCAGCCGGCCAATGGCTGAGTGGTAAGCGGTCCTTTCACCTAACTGTTTGCTCCTGGTTCGAATCCCAATTTGGCCATGAGTGTTCCTTACCTTCTCTGTTTTGCTTTGTTTCTTCTGTTGAGATGAGGAATGACTGTGACCCACCTTATAAATGGGTTTGTGGTTAAGTGACGTGGGTAATGCTGCTCGTCTCCGAGAGGCCACAGGTGGCACTGGTTTATCATAAAAGAGTAGTAGTTTCCGGCCTTGTAGTGGCA
Source organism: Latrodectus hesperus (assembly GCA_037975125.1). Lineage (NCBI taxonomy): Eukaryota > Metazoa > Arthropoda > Arachnida > Araneae > Theridiidae > Latrodectus > Latrodectus hesperus. The sequence continues at coordinate 73,230,337 of CM075860.1, read as the reverse complement.
AAGGGTTAATTACCCTGTGCCCGCCATTAGAAAGAAAAAAGAGTGAGATTTTGAGTGATGCTAACAATGCAGCTGTTTTGTGTATATCACATAATTTGGTTCAGATTTTCTGTAGCGTTGTTTAATTTAATTTTTGTCCTTTACATTGTACTCAAAATATAATCGAAATCAACGGTAGAATATAAAATAATTTTTTGAAATCTTTCTATTGTTTTATTGTTATATTTTTACAAATATAGCAATAAAATAATAGATTCTATTGTTATATTTTTACAAATATAGCCAAACTATTTGAAGATAACATATAGTTTGGCTATATTTGTAAAAATTAATTTTTAATATTATTACATTGCCTTCCAGGTGCATATTTTATTATTAGGTTTTGGATGCAGCATGAGCGATTTAACCGATCTAGAATATCATATTCTAGTAAAAAAAATTTATCATGCAAAATTTGAATGATGAAAACAAAATGTTGGTGAAGTTTGTAACAATAAGATTTTCAATTTAGTAATATAAAATCAATATTCAATATTTCAAAATCCTGAGTTTGCGTTCTCATTCAGCAAATTTTGCAGTATAAAGAAATTTGACTTGGAAAATATGGAAATGTTGTTGTATATATGGCATAAGTTAAATAAGGCATCATAATTTATTTTGATAAAGTAAATATGGCATAGGTCCAAAACATTTCCTTTTAATTGGCAGAATATATTTGTTTTTGTATGATTTTCCAACACTCATATTGTGTTATTTCCTAAAGAAAATTTTATTAATTAAAACATTTCGTTATTTAATGAAATGCATTTCAATTTCATTACAACAAAAAACATAATTCTGCATTTATATTCATATGATATTGAGTTAAATACCATGTTTTTAGACAAAATAGTACTACCATAACTTTATTTTGTTAAAAAAATATATTACTTCAGTTTTCATTTAAATCTTAAAAATTGAATTCATTTTAGCAAATATTACAAAAATGCTAATAAAAAACTTCTATTAATAAAGAAATGTATTTTATATATAATTAAATAAGTTGTAAAATGTCTCTAAAACAACATAATATTTCTTACTATTTTTATAAAAGGATATTTAAACAAATTAATGCAAAAATTAATTGATAAGATACATGTAAATTATACAATTATGTGTGAAAAATACGAAAATCTTCAAAGAGATGGGAAATAAGTTTTCTTTTTCATACAATCCATACTAAGTTATTTCCTTTCTTCGTGATCCATTGCCCGTCACATCTTTTGCAATAAAAAATATGTGAAACTATTATTTTCCCTGGCAACTGTCAATTCAAAATGCAGACATTCCTCAATTTCAATCGTCCATTCTCGAAACCATGAAATTTTGATGTTTGTGTCTGTATTCCGAGAAAACTATATATTTCCACAGAATTTTGAAATGTTTTACTGGTATTTGAAGGATATGTAAATACATTTTCTGTAAGATTTAAAAATATTCATATTTATAAATATGTGGCAGAAACTTCACGAATTTTAAAGATAATTCTTATGCTATAGTTTTATGTATACATTTAATTCATATAAAATCATGTAAGAATATATACTTAATATTTAGTATTTTTATGTGTTATGGATATAATGCGGACCGAATGTTGCTTAAAATTGAACAAATTTATGTAAAATGGAATGGAGATTTTTATATTGTTTAGTGCGCAACTTTTTATGTAACTTTTATGTATATAAATATTAAAAATAAGTAACTTTATTAGCCATGCCATAAATTTTTCATCGATATAAAAATACCTTTATTCGGGAAATAGCACTTCCGAAATCCGTTTACTTTGAAAAGACCTCGATTATACAGAATTCGTTAGTTTTTAGATGGTACGACTATTATTAACCAAAATAAAAGCAATTTTTACAAGTTATCAATTCTTACGAATTCAATATTTGTTTTGCGTTACTTATGTTCAATCATCATTTAAGTCATAATTTTATTTTTACTTTTTATCTCGAAATTATGATGTCAAAATCATTGAATTTCACATTACTGTAGTAATTAAAAATGATACGTTTTCCAATCTATACCTAAAAGGCTTGTATAAAAATAATGCATTACTTGCCTATTTTAGCACTATATAATTGGGTAACGTCATGCTATATATTATTATAGAAATTTGTGATATATTTTTACATACTTTCACAAATTTTTATACATACTTTCATATATTTTCATACATACTTTCACATATTTTCATACATGCATTCACATACTTTCAGCAGATTTTCATAGAAAAGTTTTCTCATCAATGCAACGTAATCTACAAAACATAAAAACTTCTATACATCCATCTGATAGAAATACTTATTGGAGAAAGAAATATTTTGTCCATTTCCGTTGAATGAAATAAAGATGAGATGGAATCTCTAAATATTTTCTCATAAGAGACAAAAATGAATCAAATAGACATTTCTCCCATTGATATTTAGCAACAAAAATAAAGTTCTTAAATAAGAAAATATAAAATGGTTATGAGAAAAATATAATGAGAAACTCATACCTAATTATTGCACTTTAAACCTTATTTTTAATTCATATAAACTTGCTAACGCAGCAGATCAATTGGTAAACTTCATTTTCTATAGAAATGATTTTGTGATAAATTTTAAAAAAATTGTAAATTCCTACAACAATATTACTGATACGAAGCTGCAGTAATTACATTATTAAAAATTTAAGAAATCAATGTTGATCTCATTTTCCATTATTACCTTGTACATCAAAACTGGGAGATATTAATATCGAAATCTTATTTTAAATTCATCTATAATTTATTTCACAAATTTTAATACAAATAAATCCGAAATAGCACATAAATTATTATTCAATTAACTGCTAAGTAAATATCACAACTTCCATAAACATTGACATAACAAATTCATCGGATAGATGACGATGCTTCGAATATTATATTAAACAATATTTTCATATTTTTACTGCAACCGTAAGTCTTGCCTTAAGAAGTAATTACTTGAGCGAAGCTGTCGTCTTATTGTAAATATGTAAATAATTGAATTAGTGGCAACAGCCTCTATTAAACTGCTGTAGGAGCAAACGATAAAAACTTCACCTAAATCTCGAATGATTAAATACACCACAGAGGGAAAATGTTTCTCTTATAAATTCCAGCTTTTATAAGAGAAAACGACTAATTTCATTAACAATTCCCCAACTTGGTTATGAGGGTTAAGCAGTATAAAATGTTTTTAAATAAAACCACAAATGATCATTAAGTATTCTAATATTTTCATTACCTGCAGAGGAGGTTATTAAAGTAAAAAAATAATAATAACACATTCATGGAAAATTGTGTTGCCATTTTTTACGGCATCAACAAAGGAAGTTTAATATGTTCATTAAAGAAATTTGAGTCCATCGCTTCTTCAGTAATTAGCACCGACTTGCGTGGAAAATGTGCGTTTTATTATTTATGGAAACTTTACTGAGATCGTAAAAACACATCCGTATTTCTAATTTCGAAAAAAAAGGTTATTTTAAAATTGACGGTGTTTAAAAAGTTCCGAGTTAATTAAGGAATATTTTCATGGAGCTTAAGCGATGGGAGTTAAGTATAGATTTGCGTTTTTAGGTTAGGAACGGGGCATAATTTTATTAGCTATATTAATGAAAGTTGAAGGAAATTGGACTGATTTGATGCCACTTTAAATTTTATGAAATTACGTTCTTAATTACTCATAATTGACGGTTTATGAATGAACAATTTTAGCAAACAATATTGAAAAATAAACAACTTGCGTACACGACCGGAAAAATTCACAGTATATTTGGTTTTAGAAAACGAGATCAAAATAAATTACAAAATCTTACATATGATTTGGTTTAAATTATAACAAAATTTTATTTTAAGGTTTAGTTAAATTTAAATGAACTCTCTTACATATTCCAGAAATTTAATGAATAATACAAATTATTTTTTACGATAGCATAATTAGGGATGCCTTGATATGGGAATAATACACAAAGATAGGAAGTTACAATTTTGGTTAGTAAATTTGAAACCTCTACACAAACTATTTCCTTAAAACTTGTATTTCTTACAAGAGAGAGAGAGAGTGTGTCAGTTTGAAAATTTGTATCAACTTTATTATAAAAAAGAAATATGATTAAATGAATTAATTTTGACCAGTTTTAATTTTCTGACAATATTGTAAATAAATACTGGATATCTCAATGAAATTAATGACAAAACATATTATAAATTGAATATTTAACTAGTTTTACACTATTATATAACTATTAAATTTATATTTTACAGACTTTGTGTACATTTTGATGTCGCTCAAAACACTTGCTTACAAATTTATCTCATATATTTAATATATATATATATATATATATATATATATATATATATATATATATATATATATATATATATATATATATATATATATATATATATATAGATAGATAGATATATTATGTAAATCTATATTGAATTTGAAGAATAATGATAAAAGTAAAAAAAGAATAGTTTATTTAATTGCATGGTTAAATATAAAAATATTTGTCTTCGTGTGTGTGTGTGTGTGTGTGTGTGTGTGTGTGTGTGTGTGTGTGTGTGTGTGTGTGTGTGTGTGTGTGTGTGTGTGTGTGTGTGTGTGTGTGTGTGTGTGTGTGTGTGTGTGTGTGTGTGTGTGTGTGTGTGTGTGTGTGTGTGTATAATTAATTAAGACTCCTTAGTAATCGATAAAAATATGAATAACAAGTTAATCATGAATTTCAAGTTTCTGAAAATTTGTTGTTTACTTTTTTATTATTTAACACTAAGTGAAACCACACTAGATAAATTTTCAAATCATAGATTAAAATTAATCCAGTGTTTAATAATTTATTATAGTGCTTTAAATATATAACTTGATCATTTATTTGTTTTAATAATTGTATTGGAATGAATTTAGTAATAAATTTTGTTGTTATATGTTAACTTTACTTCTTATTTTAAACTTATATTAGTTTTTCTTTAACTAATTTATCTAGCCTTGGATATTTTTATTTACCACGAGAATTGAATTTTATTTTTCAGAAGAAATATAAGCTCATTTAAGTCTATAGAAATTTTCATAAAATTATATTTTCATTATAGATTTCTGTCAAAAATTTTAATATTCTTTTAAAGTAATAATTTCAAAATTTTATTTTTACGTACTATATAATTCAAAAATAAATTCATCATAAGATGTTAAAAACTAAAATAAGACTCAATATCATTACTGAATTTATTTATAAAGTATATTTGGTAAGTTAGAAAAGAATTGTAAACTTTGGTTTTTACATTGTTAAACATTGATTTTAGATGTAATGTGCTTCTTCCTTCAAAAATATTTAAGCAAATCAAATTATATTTCAAGACGTCTCTAAACAAATTTTACCTAAAATTATTGAAATTTATGAAATATTACATATTTGTTGTATGCATTATAAAATTACGTTACAATATAAATTTCAATTATAAGCAAAAATTTTTGCATACAAGGCCAATCTCTCAATCCCATATTTTTTTCATACTTAAAATTTTTAAGAAAATGCAGGAATAAATTTTTTTTATAAAAGCAAACTTACAATTTAACTTTATCAAAAATAAATGTTTTAATCAATGAACGTTAAATAAGGAGTGTAATATGAAATCATTTATTATGATTTCTTAGTAATAATCCTATATGTGTTGCTCTTCTAAAAGTATAAAAAGTAGATTTTGAAATATAGAATTTAAACTTTCTATGAAAATTGAACGTTAACTTTTATTCATGCGTTTAATTCATGCATTTTTTTCCAGGAAAATTAGTTTTCCGCAATCCTTTGCACGAACCTCGTGTTTACGAAGGAGCTCCACCAGGAATACAAGTGACCACTGTCCATGCTTATGATCCAGGGCGGAAGTCAGTGTTGTATAATCTTCTGGATGTCCGAGACCATACTTACTTCAGTATGGACTCGGGATCTGGCAACATATCTACAGCTAAAACCATTGACAAAAAAGTTGGGGAGACTTATGAAGTAAGTTCACAATTAGTTCAATTAAGATTTCAAGTTTATAAATTGTCTTTTTCATGCTTTGGTTGATAAAAACATTTATGAACGAGTTGAATAAATTCAAGCATTTTTTCCATTATTGAAAAAAGGCTTTAATTCATTAGGCCTAATACATAATTTGCAACACTGCAATTCATTTGCCTCCATTACATTCATTCCATTTAACTTGTTGCAAAAGTAATTTCTCTGCAGTAAAATAAGCAATATTTCTTTTCTGCTCTTTGTCTTGTTCTGAATTTTATTGAAATTTTTCGGAATGGAAAAGAATCATCATTTTATGAATACGATGGATAAATATTTATTTATAGTCTAATAGATAGAAATTAATTAAATGAAACATTATTTTTAAAAAATAGGTAAATATTTATCGTATATTCATGAACAGATCAAAAAATGCAAAATTTTAATGAAATAATGTATTTGAAATAAATTTCTAGAAACATTTATTTTTTAGCTAAACTTTTACTCAATAAATGACCTATCTTTTAATGAAGATTTAAAAAAAGTTTTTTTCTCTTATAAGCTCTTTCTCTCTCTCTCTCTCTCTCTCTCTCTCTCTGTGGCACAACTGCCCATGTGGGCCACACACACACAAGGCCTACAGTGCCCATCTCTGTTTTCGTGAACGAGAGACCCTGGGTGAGAAGCGTACATCCGGATTAGGTGGTCATCCTAAAGTGAAACCCCTAGTGCCTAGTTTCCAAGCATGCTTGGTACTCAGCTTATCGACCCACTGATGGGATGCAAGACTAAGTCGACCTTGACCAGCCCGGGATCGAACCTCTGACCTGTGTCTTGGGAGCGTGAAACGCTACCACTAATCCACCGGGATTTTTCTCTTATAAGAAATATTAAATTTATTCATATTAAGAATCATAATAATTCATACATCATACTAATTCTTATTACGAAATTGTTTCCTCAATAAACTTCATAAACATATATATTTATATATATATATATATATATATATATATATATATATATATATATATATATATATATATATATATATATATATATATATATATATATATATATATCTTTTCTAGCCATTAGTAATGAATGTCACATTATTTTAATAACTATTTTAAAGTGAAAACGTTGTTTGGTAAAATTAAAAATTTTACCAAACAAATTAGCGAATATATTAAAAATTCTGAACTATGCTTAATAATAAGAATTAAAATATGAAAAAAATGCTGTACATAATTGCCTAAACACATGAAAAATGACTGTCATCTTTGTGCTTCTAAATACTGAATGCCTCAAGAACCGAGTTTCTAATAAGGAACTGAGATTATTGTCCTAGAGGAATTCTGGCCAAGACCGCCGCAGTATAATATGAAATAGCATTCCAAGCTAATTCGCGTGACGTAATAGAAATTAGTGAAATAGCTGAGCAAGTTAGTTAAATAATACAATAGTTAAACATATTTTAGATCTAATCCACATTGCTTATAATTTCCAAAAAATTCATTTCCAAATAAGATTCATAAATAAAAAGGAATATGTGAGAAATTATTTTATTGCTCATTTAGCAAATTTATTACCTTATTTAAAAACAAGATTTGAATTGTTTGTCAAAACTCAAAGAGAATCTTCAAATATTGATGAGTGTTTCATAACTCTATCTCGAAATTTTGGCTACAAATTTAAGAATTTAATAAATAAATATAAAATGTATAGTGATTTCACAAAAATAATTCATTAAATAGAGAAACATAAAAAATCAGAATTTATTATAATATCATAAATTTACTACTCTAAAAAGGTTCATGAACTTATTTAAAATAGCATAAACAAATAAACTTGTTTGTTAGAAATATGAATGAAAAAATTTAGATTTAAGATACAAATATAGGATTGTAATGTGTTATTTTTTATAATAATATAAGCCATTACGTTTAAATGCACATATAGTTACTATCAGAATAATAACGAGAAAAAAATATCCATTGATGAAAGACATTTTAAAAAAATTATAAATGATAATGTTTAAATAAAATAATTATACCTGTGAAATAAATGAAAAAAATAATTTTTTCCCCAAATCAAAAATTTTTTGCTTATTATAAAGTTTATTTAATAAAAAGCTACAGAGATATATATGAGGAAAAAATCATAAATTTACAAGATAATTCAAACATTTTTTTGTTTAAATATAATTTTTTATTATATTATTTAATGTAATAAAAATTACATTATTTTATATTTTTATACGACAAAATTTTATAATTTCATTCATATAAAAAATATAAAATTTTTTGTATAATTTTAAATTTATTAAAAAGCTTTAGTTGATTAAATAATATATAAGTTGATAAAAAGCACAATTTTTTAATGGATTCTGTTCTTTTAATTTTTAATTAATTAAATTTTATTATAACGTGTTAAAATATCATTACATATATATATATATATATATATATATATATATATATATATATATATATATATATATATATATATATATATATATATATATATATATATATCCATTGTTATCAATGGATAGTTTAAAAACAGAATGTGAAAATAATGAAAATAAAACTGTAGTTTCATACTTATTACGTAATTTAAATTATGCAATGTATTATGACAAAAAGTAATAATATTACTAAATATAATATTATTCTTATCAACTATTCATAATATGAAGAACTTATAATATATATATATATATATATATATATATATATATATATATATATATATATATATATATATATATATATATATATATATATATATATATATATAGGAACTTTTTCTCTCTTTCTCGCTGTAATATTTGTTTTTCACAGTGTAAAATTTTCAATCGCCGATGAAGTAAACATAAAGGAATCAAAAAAGGCAAGCTGCTGTGCTCAATATTTTTTATTTTATTTTATTTTTGTGGAGCTCGGAACATTTGAATATTTAGTAATAGAGGACTTAATAGAAAAATAATTAGAATCAGTATTAAATCTAAATGCAAATTCTGAAACTAATTTTTGGAAATATATTTTTTACTGTAAAATAGAGCATATTTAGTAGGTACCTAACTCATATTATACTAATGAATGTGTGTGTTTTACAAACAAAAAGACTTGAATAGAAAAATTAAGTAAATAATAATTCATAAAGGAAGAAAATTGTGACTCTTTTATAAGAGTTATTATTCATTTAACTTTGCCTTTCAATGGTTTTATATGCACTGTTTATGATATCATGCAATGCAACAAATCATTTAGAATTCATATTGGGCTTCCTTTTAATTTAATATTTGTTTTATAAGTGTTTTTATTACTTATTTATTATTCTCTTTATCACTAAATGTTTAAAAATACATTTTATTGTTTATTGGAAATTTAAATAAATTACAAGTGAAACTAAATATACATGCTTGCTTCAAAGTTAAGCAAATAATGTAAACTATTATTTAAAAATTATTTAATTTAAAAAAACATGATAATAAATAAATAATAGAAACATAATGTAAGTATTAATTAAATTATTAAATGCAATTTTTTAGTTCCTGGCGATAATTATTTACAAAAGATGGCTTCACATAAATAACAAAGGATAATTTTACTTAATATAATAAGTAAATATTGCAAATTTTATTGAGAAACTCTCTTGATGCACAAAAATTTGTTTAATTCCCAATATATTTAGATATCAATTCTACAAATTATGAAAAAAAAATCATCACTTTTAATAAGCAGGAAAAAACATACACATGCAACAAATAAAATAATTCTATTTCGATTGCAATGAATAAGAAACACCTTTTTCAAAATCATATGTAATTACAACATCTTAAATAGATTATTTTCATACAAATGCAAAGCAAACAGCCTAATAAATATTTGACGAATATCTTATAAGGAAATTAAACTCTCTTGTGTAATGCTACTTTAAGTAAATTAAATGTAAGTCGTTATTTGAATTCTCTTAATCTGTGTTTACTTATATGTTTCGCGTATTTTTCTTCCAATCTCTCCATTAAGTACAAATAACAGATGGAATTGAAACTATAGAATTTTTTTACTGCCCAGAGCAGAGAGAAATAAATATTAGTTTTAACATGTAGGAATGGATTAAATATTAGTTTCTGAAATCAAGCAAGGATAGTTTTAGAAGAGTGATACTTTGAAATGTATAATTAAATTTACCCGCTATTTTTTTCCAAGAATTTGTTCCCTTATATAGCATTAAAATATAATTATCTAAAAAAATTAATTTTTTTATTATTTAGCTCTATAAGAAGCCGAAAGAGCATTTTCAGACGAATAATTATATATGTATATATATACTGATATTTTACTCTGACTTAAATAATAAAATGGAGAATTAGTATTTGAAATAACTTTGCATTAAAATTACTCAATCATTTAGTTAGAGAAAAAAACAAATTATAGAAACGAAATTCGAGAATTGATTCTCAGTTAGCAAATAGTAGAATCGCATTCTTCGAGTGGAAATCTGATAATTCGATTCTAGCCCATGTTGAGCAATGAAAAGTGGTTGTTGTGCATGCATATCTGTTCCAAGCATATCTTTATGTATTCATTTATGTTCATAGGAAGATTTTCAAGTTTCTTCTTTCGTTACAAATACATATGTTGCAATATTTGTTATAATCGATTCCGGAAAGCTACTAACAGCGTATGTTCAGATAATTTTCAACCTCCTTCAATTGTTACGTTCACCACCGGATAATATCAAGCTATAGCTTCAGAATAATTTCAATGCGTTTGATAAGAATAAGAATATGAGTTTCAAATTGACATTTGAGAGTAACTATTTCCTTTACCACAGTTTTTTTTTTATATCTGATTAACAATGTTGATTAAGTTGCAAATATTCAGCATTTACTGTCTATATCAATATGATTATCTTTGACATGAGTTATATCGATTCTGTAACTAAAATTAAAAGCAAACACAAATTAGTTAGGGAATTTAAATAACTTTTGCAAAAATTTATTCTTTAGTTTCTAACAGTTAACATTATAACTGCTATAATAATCATTGAGAGACATCTAACATTCGTTCAAAATAAAATAGAATCAATTGGAACCAATTGTTACTCAAATAGTAAATGAGAGTCGGTATATCAAATCATGCTGCACTAGATTTAGATGAATATAGGTTTTTGAACCAAGAGAAGTAATTTGCCTTGCATAGTAAGATAGAAAAATAGTTGATTGTGGAACCAAATCCTTCCTTCAACTATTAGGGATATAAAATCATATCATATAGAAAGCAAAGAATGAAATCATATATAAAACTATTCTGTGAAAACATTTCATATAGTGTCTCTGCAATAGCAAATTCATCTGAAAAATAAAAAATTATGTAAAATAATAAGTGAATATTTCAGTTGATCTCTCATTTTTACACTTTCCAAATGGAAAGAAATATTCCAAAAGCATAAACAGCTTTTTAACAATTGTTTGAGACCGTATGAAATCAAGATTATATTAATAATTTTCAGTCAATTCCTTATTATTTGAGTATTTATAAAATTTTATTGAGTATAAAAAATCTGACAGTATTTGATTTGCTACCTAAGAATTTATTACAATGTTAAAAATTAACAATAATCTAAGTCATGTAGTCTTGATGTAGCCAAGATGTAAGGCTATATAAAACTGAAACTGAAAATGGAAAATTATAATAAAATCTACCAAATTTAAAATGCTTTTATTGGTTTAAAACTGCTAACTATAATTTTTGATCAGTCAATTCCACTAATTAAAAATTTTAGATATTCTGTGACTCGGCTGTCATAATTTTTTATGTAAAAATTCATTGAATATTGCAATTGATGATCTTATACAATTTTCATTTGCAAGTTAATTATACAAACAAAGATTAGCATGTTTTTCTACAATACCTTTTTTTTACATTAGCTAAAGAATAAAAAGTTAATCTATTCAAGAAAATGAAAAATTTTATTGGCGATAATTCATCTAACTTACAAGCTTGATAAAATACCGATGTTGTCAAGAATATTTAAGCGCTTCTTAAATTAAAACTAACCAAAATTGAAGGGCCTCATAATGTACTGATAGAAAGTTAGCTTGTGTGATTTTTCATTATCAATGGGGTCTGGAAATTTGTTCCATAAAGGTCTGACTCAAGTCAATACCCCTACACTCTAAATGTTGTTCTTCAAGCTCGCTTACTCCCTAATTGGCCATAACTCAAAATTAGTAAGCAACTGGCTGCTTACGGTTTTGATTGTCAGAATTATAGGCAATTGTAAACTTAATGCTATGACATAATATTGCATATGCGGTTAGAAATTTTAATCAATTTTTCCTTTACATTAAAAATGATGCGCATATTTTACTCCAAATTGTTTTCCCCTTATTATTTTAACACTGTATAGGTCTCACTGCCTAAAAATGCATTTTAATATCCTTCTCATAAGTTGAATAAGGATGTATTTTTCAAGACGATTGGGCGCATTTATGTGTCACAGGAGTTGGCCGCGGTGACCAGGTTGGTTAGGGCATCGTTCTCATTATCGGAAGGTAGTGAGTTCGAACCTCGGATTAACAGAAGATCCCTCGTGTTTGCTAAAGGAGACTAGACTACGTTGAAACAGGACGTAGTTGCAATATCCTCCAAGTGAAATGATACCTCGGTGAATGGCAGGTCAAGGGGTTGGGGTCTTCCACTTGGGGCTTGCTTCAAAATCACGAAGACTCAATCCGGCTGCTTCTATCTAACTGGTAGAGCCCAATTCAGAACTAGGTACAGGGAAACATGCTGGTACAACATGTGTCACAAGAAAGGAAATCCAGAAAACTCTCCAGCATTCACTTCGAAGTGCATCCAATCAAAAGACCTCAACATCCACCCTCCGATGTTCATTAATAGCTGGAATCGAACATGGGACACTCCACTCTGAAAAGCATTGCAAGACAATAGTAAGCCCAATTTTCCTGTAATTTATGGTGGGTTATATTTTCTTGTCTAAAAGATGGTAACCCAAAAGACTGTTACTCATCCAACCTGACATGCATGCATGCCGAAGGCAGAAGGATATCATCCATCTACCATTGTTAACAAAGGCTGGAATCGAACATGGAACATTTTACTCTGAAAAGCGCGTAATCATGAGCCAATTTTTTCTAAATATTTGACGTAACATGCTACTCAGATCTTTATCTAAATATTATTGATATTCTGGATTTAAGATTTAAATAAGTATTATTTATTTTTTTAGAAAAAAAGTAGTCATGCCGCATTGAATAAATCAAATGGGGAATTATTTTTTCACCAATAGAAATATGCCACATTGATCTAACAGAATTAAATTTCAATTTTCTTCTACAGATTTTTACAATATATATTTTTATTATGAATCATTGAAATAAATATCAATCCTTTCAAACATTTTCATTGCTCTAGAATTGATGATAAATAATGAAACTTTTCTTGAAGTCAGTCATATCTAAAATTATTTGTGTTTCAAAATTTTCTTTTTTTTTACAAAATACTCGAACAAACTGTCAAAAATTAAATGTTTCATACAATTGTAATATGTCATTTTGAAAAAAATTAGACATCTTTATTATTTTGAAATGAGATTATTTTTCTTAATTAGTTTTTAAAACATTTTGTCTTCTTAAAATTTTACACTTTGAAAAAGAAATGTATAATTTCTAAGATAATGTTTTTAAAAAAAGAATTCAGATTTTCAAGAGCATATTTATTTATTTGGTAGTGAAATCCTCCCTGTTTATCACCAGAGATTATTCTAATTCAAGAATCTGGGAATTTATAACCAACTCAATTAGAATTTCTTCAAATACTCCCAAAAACAATTGCTAATTATAAATTTGTAAATATAAATTTGTGACAGTATTTTTTGTTAATTGGATCAAAATTTCCCAATTCAATTAAAAATGCATTTGTACTCTTTTGAAGAATAAGAAAGGATTTTTTTCTAGGTCTATTTTCTTGATTGATCAATAGATATATATCAAAAAAAGTCTAAATTTTAAAAATGATTCCATATCCTTACAAAAATATTACAATATAATACATTTTTACGTTATGTAACATTTTCCTTTATTTTAAATAAGTGACTCTTATTTTTCATTTGATTCATTGCTTAATAATATGATACTATATAGATTTAATCGTCTCAGGCATTTTATAAGTATAACAAATTTAAGCTAACCCAATCAATTATTTTTTTGTAAATCCTTTGATTGTATAACTCTCATTATATGAAATATTTATATGCATACATCAATTATGCACACCTATATATTAATACATAGAGCAGATTTCGCTTTTTATGCTTTCTAAATCATTTGCTTAATTTGTTATAAAACGGAGTTTTCTCAAACTACATAAACTTAAATTTGAAACCCAATTCAAACAAACAGCGTTTCATTTACTCAGAGCAATAACTTGGGGCGATAAAATTTTACATATTTATCACTGGATGGCGAGAGGGATCAATAGTGCTTTACAATCAGTTTCGCATTCAGACATCATTTTAACTGTGACTTTCTCTCGAAGCATTAAACTTCACATGCTTTCGTAACATGACTCTCGGTTCCAGGAAACCATCCATTTCCCTTCACTGCGTCCCCCTTGGAAAGAGAGATGCGTGGGAGGAGGTAAGCATATCCATCTGTAACACTCAACACACCTCCCCCATGTACCTTCGAATTGTCAGATTCATTGTCCACTGTATTTGGGCTGACCAACGCGGCGTACTGAGGGTGCAGTCACGTGTCAAATGCACATGGTGCGTCTCCTGGGTGTGACAGCTGAGGAGCCCATTATCTCGATTTCCGCCATAGAAACAGAGTGCTGCTACCGGAGGATTTTACTGGACGATGGGCAGCTTTAATAATCTGAACTGATTATCGGGTTCGCCTGCCGAAGAGGGCAAGTTTGTTGAAAGGCCTACTCCAAGATCCATTGTGATGAGTGGCGGTGGTATGGACTACAAACTGACGAATGCTCCCGGCCTATTCGGCTTGCTTACGACTACAGTGTTACTGTAAAGGTTTTGAAAGAGTAATTGTTTAAACGCAGTAATTGCGAGTTTTCGTCTACAGTGTGTAAGGAATCGGGAGAAAAGTGATATTGAAATTCTTGGAACTGTAATTCAATTCAGTATCTTTACATGTGTAGAAACCAGATGCTGATTTCGGAATAATAATTTGTGATTTCAGTAAAACATTTTACTGTGTAGAATGTAGAAATATGTTACTAATATGAATTATACTATTTCAAATACATTTTCAAAATTACGTTTCATTTGAAGAAAGTTAACTGTCGTCATTCTAAATATAGTTATATATTATTGAAGTTAGCAAGTTAGAAAATATAATATTAAAATGTATTACTTTGAGATGATGGATTACAAATTAAAAATAATGATCACAAAAAAGGGAATACAAATCAAGATATTTATATTTTGTAGAAATAGATTTATTTTTATTAAATTTTAAATTGATATACTCAGATTTCATACCAACACAAAATTTTAATGTTAATTTTATGTAAATTAAAATTTTATGTACTTAACAAATAAGATTGTGGGCGAATTAAATTCATATATACTAAACTTTAAAGCTTATAATTAAATAAAAAAATTTCTTCCATTAAATCAAATATAGAAAATATTTTCGTGTTTCTAAAGATCCCTTTTTGTTTTTTATGCTGCTTCTAACATTATATTATTAAGTTGTAAAAAAAATTACAATTTCTTTTTTTTCTGATAGATATTTCTGTATATAGCTCTGTTTCCCTATATAGTTCTCAATAAATTTCTGTTACATTCCTTTAACTGTGGAACGTCGTTAATTATGGTCATCGACAAAAATTTTAAGAATAAGAAAAACACCTGTGTTTTGAAAGACGAAGCATTGTGTTGCATCCGTAAAGGTAAAATTTGAAAGTTAGCTAACCTATCTCTATAGTTAAAAATATTGCAGAAAAAATTAAATGACAAAAACATAAAGCTGCAGTTTACTATCAAATGATACTTATAAGCAAATATGCAAAGGAAACTACCATTTGTGTGCGAGTTCTAACAGAATTTACATATTGAATAATTAGATTAATTTATCTTATCACTAAATCCATTTATTATCCGTATTCAATCTGCTTTCGTAAGGCACTATACACATCCAAAAAATCTGCAGTTAATCGCATACTAACAAACTGTATGCCTCGCATTCGCTCCATCCATAGACTGAATTGGATAAATTTCTGCTTTACAGATTGCTTCCTTTTATTGCATTCATGTACCGCTAATTGTTCTGTATAATCTTTACAGAGTTTAAGCAACTTCGGTTTACACGCCTAGGAGTTTTTGATTTTAGAAATGGCTGAAGTCGGTCGTATTTCATCATTTAGTTTGGTTTATTTGTCGCTCAATGATCATTTTTTGCACTCAAGGGCTAATCAGACCTAGACTTATGGTTTAAAGTGAATTCCGTTACACTGAGAACCATTCAAACCCACGAACTTTTGAACTAATAGCAAGAGCATTAACCATTCGGCTACCAGCTTGGTTGTAGTTACGAGTGCGCTCGATCATTAGTCCAAAAGTCGTAAGATTGTTTGATGAAAGTAGAAGTTCGCTTTTGGCATGTCGCTAAACGTTGACATTCGGTATAAGCAAAATATCGGTTCTTTTATTCTTATATCCATAAATAAGGCGTTTTTCATTTATTATTGCCCTGCAAATTATAAAATAGTGTTTTACCAAGTGTTTCTCGTTTACCGATAATTTAAAACTTGCAAATTTGAATCTTGCTGTGGTACAAGCCTCTTACTTTTGTGACACAAAGCTTTTTTCTAATCTTCAATGTCGTTTTATGGTCATGGATAATTGCGTTACAAAGTTAATAAGAGGAGATCAAACTTTACTTGTCATCTGGTATAAAATTGTTTCCACATAATGAATAGCTTTGTAGCCGAAGCTTGTTTTGAAACACGTGAATATTCACGTCATTTTCAGCTTCAGTGACGGTTTTTCATAAGTTGTCGGCTATATACAAGTATCAAAAAAGAAAAATCCTGAAAACTCACTAGCACTCATTTCAAAGAATTGTATTCAAAAAGCTGTAAATTATCCTTGTCCCATCCGTCAACAGGGATTCAGATTGAATACCATTCCTGCCACTTCGAAGTAAACATCTCATAGTTTTAATTTAGGGCCATGAGCTTTAACTCTGTACAAATTAATGATTATTTATTAATGCATATATTCCCCGCACAAACCATATACTTTTATAAAAAAAAACTGGTCTCATATTTTTATGGTGTTTAATTAAATAAACTTTAACATTTTTGCTTAATTTTATTAAAATTAAAAATTTTTAGCAAAAAAAACATTTAACTATGAATTTATTATAACTCATTATTTTTCCAAATGTTTTTAATTTAATAAAATCAATAATTGATAATAGAGTTATGCTTTAAATATAAGAAATAAAAAACTCAAAATTATATTATTGCTTGTATGTATAAAGACATAAAATTATTAAAATTAAAAAAATTATGGTAATATAGAAATACAATGCTGAAAAATACAATTGAAATCGCATTATCAGAATAATACCAAATTTATTCAAACAAATACATGTCAAAAATAGATTTAATTAGCAATTTTTTTACTTACTTATGAGTATAAGATAAATTTCAATTATCTTTTTTATTCAAATTAAATATATTTTTCTAATTTAAATTAAATATTTCATAGGTATATGTATAACACTCTCCAACGAAAATTCGTACAATTTTTTATTGCATTTTTTTACAGATACTGAAATTGGATTTAAATTTGTTCTAATTAGCCACGCTAATGACCGTTTATATGTTAATCTTCTTATGAAACTAACAGTTAATTTGTTGCGAAAAATATTACTAAAGTATATATGCTTGCTCATTAAAATTATAATTAATAATAAATAAAATAAAAGCAAAAGATCAATTTTGTGATTGGAAAAGAAACTGAGAATTGTTTCTTACTGCATATTTTTTGTATAAGTCATATAGTATTGAGTAAAAAAATTTAATTTGTAATTCGAAATGATGAAGCAGTATTTTTCACTTTGGTTAAATCCAACTTTTTTAAAAACTAAACTAATTAAATTTGACAAATTAGAAATTGTTTTTTTAAATAACCACATTTATATTTTAATGTGTTACTGTATGGTTCAGATCAAAATGTTCTGCGAAAAAATTACCGTTCAGAAAAATGAAACTAATTAGTGTTTTTTTGTCCTCTTATCGATGGAACTGAACTTAAATAGAACCTTTTCGCAAATGTTCATGGCTTTATTTTAATAAGTGGCGTGAATATGTAAAATCCAGACGGGCCTTTTATTTTTAATTAATATCACTGCCAATTTTCTTGACTGTACCCGTAATTCTCATTATACCAACTAGGATTTTTTTTATATATTCGGGAATCTTCTTTAATTAACTTTATTTTTCACATTCTTCCTTTGAGGTAGAACACTTTGAGCTTTCACTATGTTAAGTTTTACCCATTTTTTTAAATTTAAAAAAAAATCTGAATTTTGGTCTTTGGTTGTTTTTGATTAGTTATTTTGTTTTTCGTGTATTTTAATGATATATTTAACCTAGTTGTGGATACTTTTCTTTGAAAAATAAGTAACTACGTAAATGTTAATTTGAACACAAGAAAAATGTTTCCAAAACAAGCGCTTAAGTGAAACTGTGCAAAATATTTTGGCTTATAGTAATCTGTTCTGTTTTGACTAAAGTAAAGGCAGTCTCCTTTATAAAATACATTATGTAAATTAAGTTAAATGTTTATTTGTTTACTGGAAGAGTTACGGTTAGTCAGAACAACTGTTTTGTTTAGGACTAAAATTGAAAAATGTGTTAAGTTAAGCAGGATACCCAAAACATTTCTTACCCACATAACTTTCAAACCTCAAAAACTATAGTCTGAAAATGTTTATCCAGTTATAAAAAAGAAGTTATTCACTGGGAGACTAGATAATGTACATTAACATTAGAAATAAAATTTAAAAGGCAGCGGTAAAATCTCAAAAAAATTATTCACGCTTTGCCTTTGGTTATGCGAAATTTAAGTCAGTATGATCTGTCTTTCGTTTATACAAGATCACCATGAAGGTGAAAGTACGACTTTATTGTAAACTCTTCCAATAGATGGCACCACCAGAGGATCCGTTTCCTCAATTTTGATATTGATCTGGAGGGGGGAAAATACTTTATTTGCTTATGCGTGATAGATAATTTAACGTTCTTCTGTTTCAGTTTACATTATTTACTATTAGAAAACAAAAAATAAAAAAGTGCCCAATGAGTATTGGTTTATATGCGAGATATGCAATTCATCATGAATGAAATATTTTGCTTTCAGTAAAATTAACTTATGTCATGTGATTCTGTGATAGTACTAAAATTAAGTTTCAGTTCAGCTTAAAATCAGTTGTTGATACTCCTTTCAAATGTTCAGATAAATTATCTTTCTACTAGCTTGGTTTCCAAAGACATTAGAAAATCAGATCAAGCAGTAAGACATAACTTGATAATTCTTTCAAATTAAGAAACCTATCACCAAATGCTTCTTTTTATATTACTATCAATGCATAAGAGGTCATTAGTTCAAATAATTTTATTACTGTAATTAAAACATTTGCAGTTTAGAAATATTAAAAATTGAATAAATAAATTATCGAAAATGGTATACATAAAAATTTTATAATTTTTATTGTTTGAAAATACAAAAAAGAGTTAAACAAAAATTTTAAAAAAAAACTGACTTTGTTATCATTATATATAATAAATTGAACTCATAATTTATTTCCATTTTTTCTTACTGTATATGCATAATTTATTAAATTTTTAAAGCACTAACTGGGATTTATTGCTAGTATTATTAACTAAGTGTTATACACATTTATTTCATTTTTATAGCCCTGTTACTTATTGTATGAAAATTCTAAATAGAAGTTATAGTTTCTTTAAATGAATTTTAAATTGTTTTCCCTTGCGTAAAACTACTTATTTAAATGTCCATGAAAATAACTAGAGATTTTAAACAACATTACGCTCAGAAATTATGTCTAATAATTTACTCTGAATGCTGTGCAACGTTGTTAAACAAATCACTTGCAAATTATAAAAGAATAAAAAGCAATACGGTTACAGACCGCATTGGTTGAAACAAAAAAAAATTAAAAATAAAAATAATAAACCTTTTCTATAATGAGCACCATGGTAATTACTCGGTTGATTTCCTCAAAAAAGAAATAATTCGCCTTATAAAGTGGTTGAAAAAAATATTTGGAACTATAAAATAGCTGCATTTTTTTTAAAAACTCGTTTCTTTTTCGAGTTTTACAAAATGTCACAAAAAAGTATTCGTAATAGCTTTTCTCTAGAGTCATAAAATAGTAACTTCTAGAAAATGAAATTCCGTTTTAAATGCGAATGCACGAAAGTTTTAAGTTCCTTACAGAATGAACAATGGATCTAATTTAGCTGATCATTTTTTTACCGTTGGGAAAAATTAGGAAACACCATTATAAACTGAGTCATGGTGACTTTTGTTATAACAATTTATTTAGTTGGGGGGGAAGGGAAAATATGCATAAAATTTTCTAAAGCGATGATAGTAAAAAAATTTACTACTTTTTCTCATTTGAATTAATATAGCAAAAGCTTTTATTGATTCTTGAATATAGTTATCTTATTTAGTTCTTGAATTCCATAGCTCTCTATCTAATAACAAAATTAGATAATTAATCCAGACATTTATTATGTAATATAATCAATCTGTGGATTAATTATAATTTGGTCATTGGATACAGAGCTATCGAATTCAGAATAAGAGAAATATTCAAGAATCAAAATAAAAGCTTTTGTTATATTAATGATAACTTAGAAATTATATGTGCCAATACATAAAATATAAAAATATTGGGAAATAAATAAACTTTCAATAAATAAAAACAAATTGCCATGTACTCTAACAAAAAATTACAAATTATTATGAAATTTTATTGACCTGTTAATTATTTAAACCTGTTCAAATAAAATAAAAATGAAAAATTATAGACTATAGTCATTAATTCTAATCACAAATAATAATATTTCGATTCGTAAATATTAAATTTATTATTTTCAATGTCACTTACATAATAAGAATTATTTTGTTCTTTTTGTTGAGTTGGATTGTGTTCCACTTTATACGATTTTCATTGGTTTAAAACTTCCATGACGTCTGATAACGTTTCATCAAGGTCACATTGGATTGAGGCGGCGTTGTAAGTCCAACTTGTCAACGAATAGGCTGCCTGACTTCAAATCACATTCTTCGAATGGCATCAAACAAGGCAAAGTTCACCATCGAATGACTAAGAACATTATCCAATTCCATTTTGGAAATAAAACGATTTCTTATGTAAAGAGTAAAACATCGGTTTCAGAAGCCGTTTTCCATTGATTCAAGTCATTAACACATGGACAATAGAACAACAGAAAAACAAAACGAAAAAGACATGACAGAAACATCCCCTTAATAGTTAATTTAAACTGGCAAGGACTCTTAATCGGCTAGGATTTTTAAAAATTTCATTAATTAATAGAATTCTAAATTAATAATTGCAATTTTTGTTAACAATCTCTTTTAAATCTTAAGACTAACTGCAAAAATTTTCTTTTTTATTAATACTGATGAAATAATAAAAAGCAGATTGGCCAAACATAAGCTTAAAAAGCTCGTAGAATTTCTTAATATTTTTTTTTTACTTTGTTCTGATTCAGATAACTATATTGACTGAACTCTTCTGGCAAATTGATTTTTAGAATTATAGATTTTATTGACCTGCTAACTAAACTTAAAATAGTGAATAATTAGAATTTTCAAACACATATTATTAATTTAATATGTATTTAAAAATTCTAATTATTTTACTTTAAACTTAATTTTTTTTCAGTCAACAATTCATCTTTTCTTTTCTTTAATTCAGAAAATAATTTATTTAAAATAAACATTTTTTGCTTAATATATGTTTATTGTTTAACCTTATTACTGGACGTAGAAATTTCATTTATAACATTTAAAAATTAACATACGCAAAATCCTTTTGGGTTTAATTCTTGTAATAATATGACATAATATAGAATTATATTCTAATTTACCACACAGATCTTAAATTATAATTTTGTGAAAAGTTAGAAATATTTTTTCACCATTATAATTTTATTAAAAAGCTATATAAGTTTTATTCTATTTTTAAGCTTTTATAAATATATATATATTTTCCCCCCTCTAATTCTTCAGAGATGTAGCGACAGCTAGATAAGATCCATGACACCGTGGACCCTACCAGCAGTGGACTTGCACAAACATCCGCCAGAGCGAACCCCAAACAATTCAGGATGTGATCAATTAAAAACCGGTTTCGGGTTGCATTTTGTGCACAATAAAAAGGCCTTGAGCCCAGACCCAGATTCAAATGTCATGCTTTTTAGATGCCACTAATAAATCTTGAGACGGCCGTCTCATCATGTCTGTCACCCTCGAATTCGAATGCGCCACCCCCAAGGGTCTTCCTGCCGAGTCATAGATAGGAGGGAGGGGTGGGACAGACTTCCTTGTCTCCTTTTTTCTTTGTAGAGAAAATTTCTTTATATATATGTATATATATATATATATATATATATATATATATATATATATATATATATAAGCATGATTAGAAATAGCATAGTCGAAAATTGAAAAGAAAATAGAATAAAAGGAAAATGGAACGAAATACCAACAGGGACAGCTTCTTCAGGGGTGTTAACCACATTGGCACAAATTATGGCTTTTCTGCATTGGCAACAATATATATATATATATATATATATATATATATATATATATATATATATATATATATATATATATATATATATATATATTGCTTCTTTTTTAACATTGAAAAAAACGGAATTTTTTTAGGCATACTAAAGCCTTTCCTACCGATGGAAACACATACGTTTCAATATGTAAAAACTATCTTTTCAAGTACTCCAAAAAGGGCAATTTTTAGTATTTTTTAAAACAAATTACGCTGTAGGAATGTAAGAAAAAGGATGCTTAAGATCCATGCACACATTGCTCTATTCTTAGCGACCATGCGTAGAGAGCAATTTTAAGGAAAAAGGTATAAAAGCAAGAACCCCTGAGCGGAACGTTACGTATTTAAATTGATTGCATCGTGACACTGGCAACTACGGTGGAAAATCAAATCAGCAATAATGATGGTTTAAATTAATTATGAATGCCGTAGTCAAAGTTTCAAAAGGAAATATAACTTTTAATTTAAGTTACCTAAAGGTTATAAAATCTGGATATATATTTCTTTCCATTCTGTACAGACATTTTTAATTTAATTCCAGACAAAAATTCAGAGAGGACATAAGTTATAATTATTTTATTTATATAGATTTGTAGAACTCTAGCTGATATTTTTGGCTTTTAATTAATCGGAATATTAATTCTAAATTCTTGTTATCGAGAATATAATAAATGTTAAATGTTGTTAGATTCTTTATCCGTATTGAGTATCAAATTTCATTGACCAGTCATTGTACTACCATGACCAAGTGGAAGTGAACAAATCAATAGTAGGTTTAGGGTGACTGATATTATCACTATAAGTGACTAAAACTGGGCGGTGATATAATATTTTAAAATTGAATTCTAAAAAATGCAATCAAATATTGTTTATCTAATTATATTCTATAAATAAATTAATCAATTCAAATTAATATAAATGGCTTTCATGTTACAAAATATAAATGTTAGTAAAATAAATAGGACTTTAATTTCAAATGGTTTAAATTTATTTCAAGCAGGGTAAGAAATTTTATGCTATTTTAGTGTTTTTTTTTTCTAAGCATTTCTTCGATTGTATATTCAAATATTTAATCTTCTAAGTCGGCAATGATATGAAAAAAAAAAAACACAGAGTTCTCCCTCCACCAATTTTCTTCACCAAGACTTCCCATTCTTTCTTTCTAATGTCTTACTTCGGTGTCTCCCTTGATTTTCGGTCCATTTAGCCGTCTTGAGACGTACTCCCACTCTCAACATGATCGCGAAAAATATGTTTCGATTTTTGGTAGCTGGCCAAGACTGCAGAAACCAACGCGAACTGCCACTCGACGCCATTTCGATGATATGGATCGGTGTTGTTGCTGAAGTTTCCTCCAGTTTTACATTTAATGCCACTCCATTAAACACTTCATATCATAAATTCGTCGTCGGTATGAAATCATCCTGGCCGAAATTGCTGGTACACATTTGGCAAAAAGAAAAAAGAGAAGGCGGATGTAGTAGAATGAGCAATTGATTATGATTGGTACAACAGAAAATGAATATATAATGAAAAACTAAAAAGTTATTTCTTTTTATAAATATATATTATCATCTCTATCTGACCGTGGACTTCAAAGCAATTTGAATTGAAGATTTGTGTCGTATTAAATATCCCATAATCTTCCAAAGTTGTTTTATGGTCTAAATATATTTTGCGCTAAATGCTTTTTTTCAATGAAATAAATTCCTTGCTTCTTTTATTGTGGTAATATTTTCATTCCAGTAGCAGAGATAATATGCAAACAGTTATTTAGATTAATTTAGAGTCGGAAGCTTTTCTTGTCTTTGTTGCTACATAAATTTTAAATAAATTTACTAAAATCGTGTCTTATAAAAATGTAATAAGCAAAATTTGTTATTTTTTATGTAAAGTAATTTGTGCTTTATATTTGAAATACTGACATCAGATACCACAATAAAGATTGTATAATAATCCGAAAATTTGAAAAATAGATTGAATTTTAAAAGAAATATACATTATACACTTTATTAATAAATTTAATATTTAAGAAATAAAAAGAGAAATTACTATTGTAATATTTTATTTCTTTACAAAGAAATAAAATTAAATTGAAAAGTTTTTTAATTTATTCATGTGTTTTATCATTTATATGTATCATAATATGCTTAATTTTCATCTGATTTAAAAATGTTCTGTAACATTAAATATAAACTTCTTCAGAATGATTATTTACATTCAAGTACGAATTTACATACATTATTTTATTTATATATATATGAAATTTTTTTAATTTTTAATGGAAAGAAAAATTTGCAAGAATTATTAAAAATAAATAAACTTTAAAAAAATTGTCGAAAGAAATGGATTAATGCATAAACACATATAAATATATATATTAAAATTATCTTATATACTCCTTTGGGAAAAGGTGCAATTTCCAATGTCTCTATTATTGTCTTAATTTCAAATGAAACTCATCTATCATAAAATTATAAATTAAACAGAATTAAAACTGCAATATTATTATTCAAGTGAAATAACTTCTTTAGCATCTATTCAAAATGTACTTTTAGAAATGTCCATCAATTTAACTTACTTTATAAATTTCCCATATTTATTTCATATTAAAACTATTCTAATAACTATCTGTTGGAAATGCTTTAGAACATAAAAGATTTGGATACAAATTTTAGAGGTTTTATTGAGAAATAAAGAGACAAGTAATCCTCTAAATTTCTTCTCTCAAATACGAATTCATGTAGACCGAATATGAAACAACAAATTTTTGTGACATTATGTCATTAATATATAGTTTTTGGTAATCGAAACAAAACTCTTATAAATGATGATTGCAAAATAAAGGTAATATATTTAAAAAACTTGGTGATACCATTTCTAATAATAATGTGTGAGACAAACGAATTAAAATAATCCTACCAATATTTCTCAGTAATTTATGAATTCATAACATCTTTGTCCTTTTAAAAACATAGATTTATGATTCGGAAAATTCAAACTCGTTTATTAACTGAAATAGTCGGGTTAATCCTGCATTAGTCTAAGCTATAAGCGATTGAAACTCTTAAGTATCTCTTGCTCAAACAACCCTATTATGATAAGCTTGAGCATCTAGTATTTTCACGATCTCTGTGCGTCTCCGAAATCATAACCCTAATTAAACACGGAATACCACGTGACACGGCTCATACAATTAGCAAAATGGCCTCTTGAGTTCTGTTGGAAGCGTAGAAGGCCGCTCCAATTAATTCCTACAGCTTTCCCTTTGAAGAACACTTTTGAATGATGTAGAGAGAAAAGGGACCAAATCCCATCTTCAATCAATTGCTCAAAATAACACCAATTTACTGAAAGTGGAACACACACACACAGCTACACACTCTCCCTCCACTAACCAAACTAAGCAAATCGCCAACAAATTCGTCACGACCCCATTATGCCATATAATCCTCAAATTTAAGTCTTATATCTGCAATCAGGAAATGCTACCATGCGGCTTAAGCTTTTCTGCCAACAGCGCCCAAGCACCGGTCATCAGAATTCGAAACTATCGCCAATCTCGAAGTACTCTTGTCTCCTCAACCCTTTCCCTCTCTCTCCTCGTGATCCGTCCTCCTACCCCTACTTCAGCATTTGGGGTTTTGAAACACTTCTGCTCCTTTGCCCGTCTGGCTTTAATTGGCAATCAATGTATTTCTCATTAAACGCCGTATTTGGCGAGAGCGGAAAGATGTGAGTTTGAGAAACTGTTTGGACAAGGGGCGCTATATTATGGCGCCAATTTTAACGGAAGTTGATGGTTTTGGCAGTTTCGTTTGACTGTTCTTATCGTCGTCCGTGAGTTTCAAAGTTTGGCAGAAACTTCCTACATATTGCTCGTCTAGTTAAAATAGTGATAAATTATTACAAAAAGCCACACGTATAATATTGATGATTAGAAATATATTTACTCTTTTAAATTAAATTTTAATTGAAACCATCTTGCCAATTTTTATAAACATGTTGTTATGAATTTTAAATGATAAACATGTTAGATATCCTTTTGTAATGTAATGAGTAAATACCATTTCCTTTTTGTCTGCATACCTATGTATACACTTACAATCCTAACTATTTCATTTACCATTGTTATAATGATTTATTATTTAGTAGCTGGTTTTCCTATTTTAAACTAGAAATGTCTAACTATAAAAGACCATGAGGTCTTGATTGCTTAGGATTTTTGATGTCATTATCAGAAGGTAGTGAATTCAAATCCCAACTTAATTAAAGATCCGTCGTGGTTGTTGATGGCAACAGGGGCACTGTTTTTAAATTACGAAGACCCAACTTCGGGGTGATGGTACTTCCACTGTGTGCCCCACTGTATGAGGTACCAACTTTTCCACCCCTTGAATTTGCTGAAAGTTAGGAATCCTAACAACTGGTTATTATATATAACAACAAAATACTAAACTAAACTCTGTGGCACGACATCCTATGTGGTCCAGGACCCTAGGGTGCGAAGCATATGTCCCAGTTAGATGGCCAGTCTAACGTGAAACCCTCAGTATTTAGTTCCCAAGCATGTTTGGTACTCAGTTTATCGAGTCACTGAAGGGATGAAAGACTGAGTCGACCTTGCCCAGCCCAACGATATAACAACAAAATATGTAACAAAAATATAAAGTTATGTACACTTCTTCTATATTATTTTATTTTTATCCAGTGATTTTTTCATGTCTGTGATATTATATGGAAATTCATATGATTTTACAGGTCTATGATTGCATGTTGAAAATTTATGTGATTATCAGTTGCTTGACGCTTTTCCAAGAATTATTAGGAGGTATATTGTTTAGTCAGTCAGATCGGGGTTGTCACAAGAACTCAAATATTGCTTTGTTCCTAATATTAAATTAACTTATACGACCTGTATATTTATAATAATGCAACATATCTCAAACTAATCCATTTTTTATTTGATTCTCTAACATCTATTTTATACATTTCTATTCCGATGAATGTTATTTACGATCAATTTTGTCTACTATAATTGTTGAAAGATATATTTTTTTTTGCATTATATCTGATTATTATGTAAATTGTATTGGAATTTATTCAATAGTTTTAAAGATTCATCAAATCTAAAAATACTTTTAATTTTGAACAAAATTTTAACAATACGAAAAGCTTAAAAATCACTATAATGACAGAAAAAAATATTGACACGAAATATTTCGTTATGTTTATAACAGTTGTTTAAAACATCTAACAAATTGATTTTTGAGTGATTTATAAAAATACGCTTTATAAAAATCGCAAAAGATTAACATCTTTTTAAAAATTATCTTCAAGATTCTAAAGCATAGTTTTTTTTTTCTATGCAAAATTTCAGATTAAATATATTATCTGTATACATGTGCTCTTTAACTTTTTTACTTCTGTCAAAATTGCCTTCAAACACATTTCTTAATTTATTCTTCGTTGTATTTTTAAACTTCTTTGAAAAAAGTCATAAAACGCTAAATACTTTACCATTGCCAATAATGACATATTGATCGTTACCAGTCAGTACTTCATCTATCTCGGCTAGAGTCTTAAGCTTATCGTAATAAACTGTCTCATTAAAAATACATTACAGAATGGTATGGTTAAACAGCATTTTTAAAGATAACTTCTTTAAAAAATTCTTTGGTTGTTATCAGAGTTGTTATTCTGTGATAATGTGGGTAAAATAAGACAATGATGAAGATAGTATTATTCGTGAAAAAAATCTTTAATCCTCCATTTTACAAGAAAGAAAAGGATTATTAATTAATAGTATCAGAGTTACTAAGATAAATTGGGGAGACATGTAATTAAAAATAACTATTCTTATCTTTATCAGTTATTTAATCTGTTTATTCACACCACACTTTCACAACAGCTTATTTTAACCTTTTTATCTTTTGTTCTAATAATGACAAAGTGAAACATATAAAAAAGAGCATTTGATGCTATAGTATTATAAATTTTAGCTTATTTTGTGATTAGAATTAAGAAACTGCAATTTTTTAGTGTATATTTGTATTATGCATATGTGTTTGTGTGTATGTTATCCCTTTTTACGTTTCTTTTTCAAAAACAACATGCTTCTGACTTTTCCTCAAAAATCGAGCAATAACCAGGATTGTGATAACGAATTCTATTGTCAGTCAAACTTTTAGGCTTTTAATTTTAGAAATATTTAAATTCATTTGCCTTCTGATATATTCTTACTTCAACGGAGATCTCGAAAAATAGCTCCATTTACCAGAATCTAAGAAAATCTGTAAAGACATGTTGCCATTAGTTATCACAGATGTTATGACTTGCTTCAGTTATTCATTGCCATGCAACAGAATTTATGGACATCTGTCACTTAAACAAAATAAGAATCAAATATTTCTTTTTAATATCATCCTATTCATTATTTTCTTAGTGAATTTTGCAATATTTTATTTCCATAAATTTGCTTCAAATATTGTAGTTATGACATTTATCACAGGTATCATTCAGAAATGCAGATTTTACGTTTATTAAGTAACTCTAATTTCACTCTAAAGCTTTTGTATAGAAACTGCAATTTTTTTAATTAATTTTTATGAATTTTTAAAAGTTCTAATGAACATATATTTTTGTCTCTTTAATGAGCTTACTGCATTAGATAATTAATATTAAAAACTAACATTCAATTGACTTGAAACATTTTATTCAAAATGTTATTATCCTTTTAAAGTATTTTCTTTTACTAACATTCTTAACATTCATGGTGAAGCTGTTTATAAACTATCAATATTTCATTGTTTTTTCTGTGATGTCATAAATACAAAATTATTTTAAATTTAAAGAATAGAAATTTTTTATTTTGTTGGATTTTTCTAACTATGGTATATAAATTCACTTTTACTTAGAAAAGTAAATTATGTTTGATTTTATAACAAAGGATTAAAATCTTTATGCTAATTTATCATGACATAGATTACATTTATAATCAATAAAACAACTTTGATCTTTCAAAATTTATATAAATTCGTATTTTTCTAAATTCTTCGATAAAATCCAAAACTGAAATAATAATTTAAGATATTTATGTAACCTTTTTTAGAACAGATATAAACATTTACGAAACATTCATAAAATCAAATTTTATGATTATCAAATATTCTGCTCAATCTTCTTTTTCTTTGTTACTCTATAATTTTAAATTTCATGGCAAAATACCCGTAAGAAAAATTTTGAACATTAAATTTAAATAATAATTTCGATCTAATATTTTTCTATGGAGAAATAAGCAATGTTTATAATTTAAATTACATTTTATTCATAATGTTTTTATTTCCTTTCCCTCAAAAAATAAAAAATTCATTATATCCATTAGTGAAATTTTCGATGCCATAAAAAATTTATTTAAGGGTTGGAGAGTTCGCGCATTTAGCCATAGACTTTCAAAATAATTAATAAAAGCTAAAACAACTCAAAGGTTGTGTAAAACAGTTTTTATTTTCTTAAATAGAAATCCTAAGTAACAAGTTGTGTTATTATAAAACTTTTATAAAAGTAAATGTTCGTGTCTATTGTTCGATATTTTAAAAGTGTGACTTAACAATTAAACATAACTTTTTCTAGCTAATTAGGTTTTTTTCTTCTCGCTGGTTCATTTTAAATTAAAAGAAAAATGTATTAGTATAGTAATTTGATAATGGCGTAATTTTTAACTTTCATTTTATAAATATATAAGAAAGCCAAAGATGAATAAAATATTCATTCAAAGTAAAATGTAAATGAGCATTTTATGAGCTCTTTTGATTAAAATTAATTAAAATAAAGATATTTAATTGTCTTCACTGCAATATATATATAACTTTCTTAATAATGACTGCATTATAACTACTTGAAATCTTGAAATAGGATTATTTCAAGATTTCTTCGTAGTCAAGCGATTACATATGTATTAGATTTTTTAATTTTATACTTCAAAATATATGGATGGCATTGTTTTTAATTCTCTAAAATTCAAAGTATATGTGATTATCGAAGTAATAGAGAAATACAAACGCACCTTATATTTATAAAGATTCTTTTATCGTTGTGGCGTAAAACCACCTTTGACATGTTAGACCAATTATAACTCTAAAGTGTTATGATTGGTCCAGCAGAAAACCACGACACGATTTCCATGACAAATTCACTTCTATAATTGAAAATTAAAAGGAGGTAATCAGGATCATACGCTTGTGCAATTGTCCTTCAAACGCATTAAACCGTTCTGCTGTAGGTAAAAGTGTGAAAGTTAGTTCGTCAAACCATACTACTTTCTCCCATTTAACAATCGATCAGATTTTGTGTGTGCGACACCAATATTGACGAATTTTGGCGTTAACATCTGTGGCAAGTGACTTGGAAATTTCCTGCTTTGTCATAAATGTTCTGTTGATAAAGATGCCATCTAACTGCATTCATTTACAGTGGAGAATCCAAATACTGATTAAGGTTTGATGTCACTTTTTGTTGCAGTTGTTCACTTTTTAGACATTATAAGCCTTTTCAATAACCATGTGTCTTTTTCATTCAGCTTCTTTTTCCACTAGCTAGCTTACTTTGTCGGGCTTATCTTGACGAGGCGTGTATACGATTAAAAATTGGTACGATTTGGTCACGTTTGCTCTAGTTTGATGGATTCCTATAATTAAACCTCTTTGAAAATTTGAAAGTACGGTATTTTACTCATTTAAAAAAATTCAAATTTCAATAAAGGTACCACATACTGCCAGAATATATATGATACATTTCTATTCATAAAAAGGTGTTAGTAAATTTTAATATTTTCGGTGAGCATTCACAAAAATCTCATTCACAAGCACTTCCACAAGCTCTTTCACAAGCACTTCCATTATTTTGGTAGCATCTTGTATATCTTTGATAATAATATGAAATATGTGAAATCATTTTTGTAACTGGAAGAAACTCATTATTTATCATTTATTAATATGCAGCTCAAATATTTACGAAAATAATATATGTATGTATATATATAGAAACATGTTTGTGACAAAAAGCGACTTATTGCAGGGAATACTTAAAGCAAAATAAAAGATACATTTTATGAAAATTTCATAACGAAAAAATCAAAATATTTATATAGGGTCTTTAAAATAATCTATGTAGTTTTCTTCCAACAAATGAATCAATTTTGATTCAATGATTTATTCTCAATCTTGTGAATATATAAGTTACAATAAGTTATTCATAATTTGAATAAAAGGATTTTTGAAATTAAATACCTTATCCAAGTTACAGAAGTCATTTAAATGTTAATAATAAAACATAATTGCTTATTTCCCTTTTTGTTACAATGAAGACCAAACAGAAAGCATCTTTCTTACGTACATTTGCAATATATATATTACTTTATTACTTGTATAAGAACTTATATATATTCAAGCTGTGAACCAACAGTTAATTATTTCTTTTTTTTATTTTACAGAACACAAACTAATTATTGATGAGTCTTATCAACATTAATATAAATTTAAAAATATAAGTGTGTGAAACTTCATTAGATCTTGTTTCTTAGTGTTATTTGCAATTGAAAAATAGCAGTGAATTTAAGTCGGAAAGGATAAGTTTTATGTATATAAAAAAGTATTCAGAATAGATTTTTAAATATTTATATCAGGTATTCATCTTTGTAGTATGTTATTAATTGTATTCATTGTATTAATCTTTTTGCAGATTATTGCTGTGGCTATAAGCCAAGGGGAGACAAAGCTTCGTCAGCTACAGATTACAGTCACAGAATTTAATGTCCACCCACCTGTTTTTGAACACGATGTCTACAGGGGTGAGTTACATGTCCGGTCAAAAGTTGGGGCTACGGTCCTCAAGGTGAGAGCCATGGACGAGGATACTATTCCTTACAATTCAGAAGTATATTACAAACTTGATGAGCCAGAAGACCCTAGAGGTCGCTTTATCATGGATCCACAGTCTGGTGTGTTAACCCTCGCCAGGTCCTTGGAATCTGGCACTTCCGAACCCATAGTCGAACTTGGGGTGACAGCAGTGGATGGAGGTTCGCCAAAAAGATCAGACTATGCAAGAATTGAAATTTTAATCAAAACTATATCAGGTATGATAATTTATTTTCTTTTTAAAGCATGTGTAATAAAATGAGAATTGTTATTAAAAATGATGTATTTTAAAGTTGCTCTGTATATCGGATAAACAAGACAGTTTGTTTTGTTTTACATAGCTACTACATTCATTTATAGACAGTTTGTTCTGAATAACTTAACTAATTCAACTTCAAATTGGTGAATAATTTTAGCTTTTATAAAAAATCTAATACTTTTCTCGATAGTCATTATATGGCTTTTGTATATGCCAATAATAGATTTTTCTGTAACATCCCTTAAAAACTTTAAACACCTAATTGTTTGAAGAAAGCGCTTATTACTTCATTTTTTAAAAGGTATTTTTGCAAAAAAAGTAACAAAAATGATAACAAAGTGTAGATTTTGAAAAAAATTACCTTTGTGATTAGTTTTTTTTTTTTATTATTATTATTATTATTTTTACACCTTAATTTTAATTACAGAAATATCCTCTAAAATTACAAGCATATTTATGAAATATAATCTTAAATACACGTAGCTTTAAAATATTCATCAAATCTTATTATATAGTATGAAAAATGCCAAACTATGTAGGCAATTTCAGGAAGTTTCCTGAATTTTTCATCTTTGTAGGTTTTAAATATTACAACGCATCCTGCACAGAAATATAGAATATGAAATTGATGGATTTTTAATTTAAAATTTCTCACACCATCCATCAATGTGAAACTGATGGAACTTTTATTATATATATGGGAATTTAATTTTTAAAATAATTTATAACGGGTACATGTATTAGGAATAATATCCCTTAATTTATCTATCCCTTTTTTAAAATATTAATATATAATACAATGCAGTGAAAATATTTAAATAATTAGACTATATATTAATCAAAGTATATGTAGAAATTAGTATTCTCCGTTAATTATTCCTGAACAATAAACATTTGTATTTATTATGTATAAAATCTTTTATTTCATTTCTTTAGTAAAAAAAAATTATGACTAAATCATTTAAAATTCAAACATCAAATAATCATTACCTTAATAATCATTGCTCTGATTATCAGGCCATTATATTAACGTAACAGTGCTGATTATTGAATAAGCAACAGATCTTCATAGAGCTAGAATTTAGATCAAAAGAATTCCCCGTCTCTTTAATAGTATGAACGCGCGCTGCTATATACAGTTTGGCGGAAGGAAGCAGCTAGACTATTGAGCCCTGTTTTATTTCAGGAAGCACTAATGAGTAATTGGCGAACATCCGGGACTTTAAAAGTGCGTAACGGCCAATTTTTATCGCCTTTCCAGCAACGTGTTTAAATTGGAAGTCGTCAGGCAAAACTTTTCAAGGAAACTTTTCAGAAATAGAGAAAGATTCTTCTGCTGGAACTAATACAGTAATTAAGTAGTGAAGATTAATTTCAGAGTTTTCTTCTAGAAATACCTCATGGTTCTTGATAGCATGGTAATGAGAAATGGCTATTGAGTTGAAAGTCTAAAAATAAATTAGTCACTGATTTACGTTTAAGTACAGCCTCATGTCTCAATTTTAATGAATATATGTTAATCAATATGTTCTGCATATTACGAGAATAAAGATTATTTTACGGCTCATTAAAAGTTCCTTTATCTCGCAAATTAAACTTAGTTTCCAACTCCCAACTCTAATAATACGTCACTATAATTATATTAAGAAATTTCACGTAAGGCGTGTCCTAATTCAGTTTAAGACAGAATTATATGTCTTTTATTTATTTATTTAAATTCATTTTGCAAGTTAATTTATTCATATGGTTTAAGAAGTCAAAATTATGAGAGATAATTCTTTCGAATAACCATATACTGAAAATGAGAATCATTAAATTATTTGACTTTTTTTTTTAAACACAGTATCAAAAAAACCAACTTTTTTATTATAATTTATTTCACGTTAAATAGAATTTTAATTCATTTTCAAATAAAATCATTTTGATAAAGTTTATTCGCATTTATTAAGCATAGGTTTTTTACTATTTGTAAAAATATTTTTAAATTCAATTTGTCCCCAAACTTTTTATTTTAAGTGATTAATACATTAGCCTGTTTGTAAATATTAATTTCTAACCCGAAATTCTATTAGTTTCTAAATTAATATGCTATAATTTAGAGATACAATAAGTATAATGCGTAAGGCATTAAAAGTAATTAAAAATCACCAGGTGACAATAAAATACGCTAGGCATCAGAGTCACTTCGTAATTTTGAATTAAATCAAATGGTATAGTGACAAATAAGTATAAATGCTTTCTCCAATATTTTATGTGTTTGGTTATTAATTTGCCTTATTGTGAGACATTCAGACTCAAAAAGTATTCTAGAACTTACCTCTCTACGCAATCACTTCGTATTATTTTTTTTTATTTCATTCACAATTATTTTTATGACCAGAATATAGATTATAAATCGTGTGAAAATAAGTTTTAGTTACAAGTTTTAAAATAAAATGTGGTATGCGCCAAAATATACAGTGCTGAAACTTATACACGTAGTTGTGTATTTCGACAGAGTATTGCTCCGGCTACACGTGTTAGTAAGAAGGGAAAAGTAAGTTGTATTGTGCATATTTTATACATGGTTCTCTCAACAGTGGAAAAAGTATTTATAGTAGAGCATTGTTTCCGCTAATACGGAAGTGTTTGTGAAAGTGGAATGAGCTTGA
The DNA here is from genome assembly GCA_037975125.1 of Latrodectus hesperus. NCBI lineage: Eukaryota > Metazoa > Arthropoda > Arachnida > Araneae > Theridiidae > Latrodectus > Latrodectus hesperus. The sequence goes on along the minus strand of CM075860.1, from coordinate 73,194,526 downwards.
AAAAGTGTCAGAATAATTCCGAAAGAAGATTAATAAGACTTCACATTGTCTATAATATTATATGTTATTTATAGTTATATCAAAGTAACTTAGTTATGCTGACCATTGTTAATAAATTTTGGATTTCTGGAAATGTTTTACCATCACTTAAAAACCCAACAAGAATAGGCTCATTTCTTCAGAATTTGAGATGGTTCTGTCATGCTAAGAGCATACCGATGAGTAGTCAGTGATACCAACAAGACTAGGTGACCAACCATACCCTCGAGAATCTATTACCATACTGGAAGAAAATGTCCCAGAAAAAAATCATTTTGCGCTTTAGTAACTTCCTATATCTCTCAAATTCTATTGATCTAACATCATATAATACCCACTAGTTGCTAAGTTATAGGAGAGTGGTTCAACTGGGAAGATCTACCAAAATTGTGCTTATATTGAGAAAATGATCTTCTTTCACAGGAGTTTGCAGCAAACTTTGTTTCAGGATATGTTTGAAAACATACGTGATCGATATGAACAGTCTACAGAGCATATACAGTGCATGTGCACATACACTGCGCTATAGAGAATGCATGTGCACATACACTGCACTATAGAGTATGCATATGCACATACACTGCACTATAGAGCGTGATTGTGCACATACAGTGTACATTTTGAACACTTACATTACACATACCATGGTAAAGCATTGTACTCATAGTGTTGGCTTGTATGCAGTGTCTATGTTAAATTCTTTTGAGAAAAAATAAGCTCACAGATGACAATAATGTAATTTTATTCATCTTTTGATTTCATTACTGAATTTATTTGCGTATATTGTCTGTTTACTACAAAAAAAACTGGTACTAAAATAATTAAATTTAATAATTTTAAATTTTGTAATATGCATCACATTGAAATAAAAACAAAACATATTGGATATTTATTTCCCCAGAACAGTAAAATCATCAAATTATTAATTAATTATATTTGAATTACGGTATTAGATTCTTACATCCATGAAAAATGTATATACTTAATTTTTGAAGCGTTTATGTATGAATTATCTGCCTCTATTATCAATAGCAATCCAGTTGAGGTTAAAATCCGAGTGATAGTTCATAAACCCTTCTACAATTAGTACTGCGATTATATGTCCCGAGGTTTTCCATCAATCCCATCTGACCATACCATTACTACTCGAGTCTTATCACTCGAGCGGCTTATCTGGGCAGGGGCTCGAGTCTGAACTCTGAGTGCATCTTGATTCGCGATCAGCAATCGATGAATTTATCCGTGCGCTATTGCGTTAATCACGTCAATGGGGAGCACTGCCCTTATCTCGCTGGACGACATGACGTGCTAGAGTCCGTCTCGTGTCCCATGAAGGGAATGGGACAGTTGACGTTCTGCTTATTAGGATTAAGATATGGAGTGTCAGTTTGTGAATACTGCTTAAAATAGGTAGTAGTGTACTGGAAGATAGGAGAACTATCTTAAGTTCTCCTATCTTCCAGGACAAATTCATTAAGATACACATTTCTGCGATATAACTCTCATACTTAAAAATAAATTCAAATCTGATTCAATTTTATTTTGCTGTATTTCATCTGTGAAATAAACTGAAACGCAATCCAAATGAATTTATAATTAAAAATAATTGGCAATTGTTTTATTGTTTAATAGTTAATTTTCTGTAATTTATATATTACCACTATTTTAAGGAATTTTAAAAGTACAATTATTGCGGAGACACTCAAAATAAGTTGTTGTTGTTGTTGTTACTAATGACACTTGGACAACTCAAGCTCGCTATGCCTTGGCTATGCGAATGTAAGTCAATTGAGAGCGTCTTTCGTTTTAATCAGAGCACCATGAAGGTGAAAGTACGACTTTGCTCTACACACATGTCATAGATACCCGTTTATAGGGTAGGCAACCATTCACACCTCATTCATACAAGGAAAGGACAAAGACAGAATAGATAGAGAGAGAAAGTACATCCATGCCCGAACCGGGATTCAAACCCAGGACCTCCTTATCCGCGGTCAGGCACGCTGACCACTAGACAAGTTGGGTGGCTCAAAATAAGTTTAATGGAATAGAAAAAATACAAATAACTTATCGTAAATTTCTATTTTTAAATACACTGGCAGTATATTAATTGGAGTTCTGATATGTGAATACATTTGCTATAATAAAAATTTGTTGAAAATGGCCCAAATATATGTCATTCTACAACGAATAATATGCCAATGAGATTGATGTATTTTTGGATTTCCTTAGTTTTTTTTGTGATTGTATTTAACATTTGTTGTTTATTTGTAATTGTAATTTTAAGTTTATGAAGAAATCTGAGTTTTAAAGAATATGATATGTCGAATAAATGTGCGTTATTCGAGATTTTGGAATACAAAAGGAAAAAGACTTTTTTTATATTTTTTATTCAAATTGGACTTATTTGACATATTTCATAAATATACTTCACATATTTTGTCTAATAAGAGAAATAATACAAATGAGAAACTAAGCAAAAATGTTAGTGTTATTTGGTCAATCAAAAGATTAAAGTACAGAAATAATTTAAAATATTAATAAATCGAAGTTATAATACGAATTAATAAAGCAATTTTTTTCATACCGATATTTGAATTTATGATAGGGATTATTTGCACTAAAGAAAAATTTTTTATGCAAATAACAATAACAAGTTTTGGGATAAATAACCCTCCTCTAATTTATTTTAAAATATTACAACTATGCCTTACGAAACCTTGGATTCATTATCAATTGACATTTGTTAATTATTCTGTACGGAAAGTCGTTATGAAAATTTCAGTTTGCATACGGGATGTCCTTCAAATTATTCATTTCATAATTTGCGAGACATGGAATTAATGATTAAAAATTCTAAAATCATTCTTTCCCAGACAGTTGACTTAACAAAAAAAAATGCCAAAATAATATCAACCGCACGTCTGAATATAACAGATTTCCTTCATCTTCTGTTCTAAATCACAGTAACTCTTATATATATCTACGATTTATTTTCATCCAAAATCAAAAGAATGAACATGCGAAACTTATTTTTCTACTCCTTTTTTATGTACATGTGGTAGAAAATGTCGAGAATATTTTATTATATACTCTGCGTGCATAATACTTGCCGTGCATAATAATATCCTTGAAGAGATGGATATGGTGACGAAATTTTGTCCCACAATATTTTTTCATCTCCCCAATTTATTTGTGAGCAGAAAGCTCGGTTTCCCAGAATATATATCGACTTTTTTCTCTTTAATTTAACAGCCAACAATGCTGAATTTCCAAAGAATGTGGTTATGCTAATTCAGAGTGCGCGATTCAAATATTATTCTAAGTTTCTTATTCTAATATTCCAAAAAGTATTCGAAGTATTTGTCTTTGACTTATTTGGAATGCAGTATTTGATATGGTGCGCCTCTCCGATATGATTTATCTAATTTCTATACTGCATATAATACAGAAAAGGAAAATTAATTTTATTCCTTTTTCCTTTTTTGAATGTTTTATTTGAAATCTAGTATAGCTTTGATAAAGTATTGAATCATATGACAAAAAGAAATTCAATGCATTTTACCATTTAAAAATACTGGATTAAGTTTGAAAGATTTTATTTTAATATATTAATTAACAAAATATTATTTGATTTTATTTAATTTTATGAAATTATGTAAGCAATTAAATTATTCAATAGAAATTGTATAGTAATTATGATATACGGAATAATTTAAAAAATATTTTGCGTCTGCATGAATAGCAGTCCTTACAAGCAATAAAACAAAATAAAATTTTGTTTGTATACAATTACGCCCTAACGAATAATTAAAACAAATATTTTGATTTTTATGTTTACGATTATCAGACAGCACTTTTATAATTTTTAACCTATACATTCCACTTTTTATTAGAATTTTATATATATATATATATATATATATATATATATATATATATATATATATATATATATATATATATATATATATCTACAAAATATATATATATATATTTCTACAAAATATATTTATGACAAATTTACCTTATGTAAAGGAATATTGACGGAGACCTGAAAAATAACTTGGGGATTATGCTCGAATACGATCTTTTAATAAAATTAATCAAAATACGTGGTCTCTAACAACACTTAACTCAAACTAAAATTCAGAGCCAGATGAATTCAACGAAAAGTCCTAAAATACAATGCATAAATGATTAAATAATGAGAAATCGACTTCCTAATTTAATGAGAATCAAAATATTTTTTAACTTAACAACAAACTAACAATACTATGAGTTTAAGCAGTGTTTTAAAATTTTCCTATTGAACAGTGAAAGTCTTATTTCTATTTTCCATGAATAAAAGTTTTGAGAATAATATTAGTTAAGTTTGATTTTATTTATCATTTCGGTCGACAGTGACATGTATTTATTCACGACAATTTTCCATACCTTTCTAAAATAAATTATTTACAAAATTCATATTTATTTAATTATTTAATGAAATCTGAGGTGCAGTTTACTGGTTATAATTAAAAATTGTCTTTCAAAGTTTTCTATTTTTGGTAGAAATTATTAGATGAGATAAAGTACAGGATTTTTTTAGAAGGCAAGGGATAATATATTCAATGTACATACTAGGAAATATCTTTTAATACAAGAAATTTATCAGAAAATTTTTTTATCTACGGAACCATACTATTTTCTAAATATTGCTCTTTGATAGATTATTGGAAATATTTTTTATCAAAGTATATATCTAAAACTAATTGCAACGAGCTCAGAATAACTTTTCTTAAATTTCATTGTTAACGAAAATCATATTTTTATTACTTAAATAAAATAACTCTATTCTTTTAAAATATGTTATTGTTACTAATGACACAAGGACAAGCTAAGCCGTTATACCATTGATATGCGAATTTAAGTTAGTAAGATGCGTCTTTCGTTTAACCAGAACACCACGAAAGTGAAAGCACAATTTTGCTCCAAACCTCTCCGATAGATAGCGCCACCAGAGAAACCTCTCCTTTACTTTTTAACATTGATCTGGAGGGGAAGGAAATTTTCTTCAGACCATTACACCTATGGTAACTGCGCAATGACCAACCACAGAACTTTCGATTCCACAGATTTAACGAGCATGTACACTGGTGTGCAAAAATTAAGGACGAAATGTAAAAATTAGCATAACAGTGGAGCAAACAGGTAGATTGGACCGAAAGACCAATCAAAAGATCGACTACGGTCAGGTACTCAACATCATACTCAAATTACGCAACATGACGTAAAGGGGGAATGTCGGAGGGGTATAAAGCAGGCTGGCGGCGTATGCTCAACGTTTCTGTGAAAGCTATTGCATGGCGTATATCAGTTTAAACGACGTAGAGCTGCTTATTCAGTGTGAAATAATGAACAGGCAACCTCGTAGACGACATCTAGATGACCTTACGTGAGGTCGAATCATTGGGAAGATTAGTGCCCGTTCTGAGAGAGAGAGAGAGACCTTCATGTCGTCCAAGGAGGTTCAGTCACCGGGTCCCGTTATTGTAATGATATTCTCCTTCTTTATGTGCGTCTTTTTAGAGGTGCTATAGGTCCCTAGTTCCTCTTCATGGACGGCAATGCTCCATCTCATCGTTCAGAGGCTGTCGAAGAGCTGTTGGAAAGTGAAGATATTGAACGCATAGATTGGCCGGCAAGGTCCCCGAATTTAAATCCAATCGAACACGCGTGGGACTTTCCAGGGAAACGCTTGGCGGCTCATCACCAACCGCCAGTAACGATTCCGGAGCTGCGATTTGCGCTCCAAGAAGAATGGGCAGCAGTACCTCAACATCTTATTGACAACCTCATACTCACTATGGACAGACGATGTCTATCCTGCACAGCAGTCAGGGGAAATCATAACCTCTACTAAAAGCTGGATGTTTCTTGCTAGAGAGCTGTCACATGGATGTTTCGGCCGTCTCTATAAATTCTGCTCCATGCTCATTTTTCAATAAAGTTCCTTTTTAATCATTTGATTTTTTTTTTTTTTTAATTTTTCCATATTTTTACATTTGGAGGATGTTCTGGTACGATTTTTATCGATTTGTAACGCTGCTGAGCGACGCTGCACTAGAAAAACCATTTCGTCCTTAATTTTTGCGCACCAGTGTATATCGCATGTATTCAGTGGGTCTTCGGCGCTGTTGGGAATATAACCCTATCCTTCTGGAAGGAAAGCCGATGGCTCTGACTACTAGGCTACCACGGCCCTTTTTTAAAATATGTAATTTATGCTAAGAATTTTTTGAATACTGCAAGAAATTTCAGGTTTTTATTGTATTTTTGTGAAAACCAGCAATTTATAATCTAAAAATTTGGTGGGAAAGTGCCAATTTACATATATACTTGTACATTTGACTTCTGTGTGGACTTTTCATTTTAAACTGAATAATGCCTTTGAATTTCTGGATTTGATTTTGATCCAATAATGTAACATGGCTTTGTTACTGTACTCGTCTATCAATTCGATTTAACCAAGCTTTGTTTCTGAATCGGAAAAACTTCATCAGGAAAGTGCTAATTTATATGTTAATCCCACAATTTAACTCTATTGCAAAACTATCACACGTACTTCCGTGAATTACTATGAAAAAGAATATTACGTGTAAAACAGATCATAGCTTACAGGACATTGTGTAGTTCCATTGTAACTTATATTGCAAGAATTTAATGAAATAAATAGATAAAACTATCCCTAATTTATTGAAAAGTAATTTTAAATTAATATAATTTAAAATTTAATATAAAGTCTTTAACTATTATACTCTAGTTTGTTTTTATGTTTACTTTTCTCCCAGGTTACAGTGTAAAATACCAATATATTTGAAACTTTCAAAATTATGACATAATATTTTGAGCATGAACAATAAAAATGCATTTTGTGGATGAACAATAAAAATTTTGGGAACAAACAATCAAAATTTCTAAGTCTTTTAATCAGAATTGAATCCAATACATGTAAAATTAAATGTTAACCAATGCAATGTAAGAAAAACATAATTCTTTTTGTGGGATCACTTTTTTTAAAATAATCTCTGTACTAGGCTAAAAGATAGTAAAAATTGTGAATGAAGAAATATAATCAGGACATAAAATATAATTATAAATATACATTTATACAAACATATAATTTTATTAGTGCATTTCATATATATTCCCTAAAAAAATCACTAAATTGAATAATGTATTACAATTGAATCACCTAAGAGATTTTGCTTAAAAAAAATTAATTTCTGTAAGAAATGACCCTTAAAAGAATAATTCTTTGACCTTATTGTCATGAGAAAAAACCTTTCCCAGAATTCAAAATGAAACGCACTCATTCCTTTCCGTACAGTTTCTGCAATCCCTGAAATGAAACTCAAAGTGATGGTAATTTTGATCCATCTTCAAACATTATGCCATTACTCTAATGTCATCAGAACAGGAAACTGGAGAAGTTGAGGGAGAAAAGAGTGACAGGGACCTGACTTTTCTCCGGGATGGGGGGAAGTTTTCTCTCGAAACACCCCTTTCCCTTCTTCTCGCAACAGCCTCTCGACGATTTAAGAGTATTTTTCCGGAAATGGGGGTCGGAGTAATTCATTTCCTGTATGATAGTTGCGCGTATATTTCATCCGGGCACGCAATATTTGAAGAGCACCAGCAAGGCATTGGTAATTATACTTTGGTTAGATACGTTACCGATTATTTCTCAACTTCTTCTCGCAGGTTATTTGTTGGAGAGTTATTACTCTGATGGTATTTACTCATTTGTGAAGGGGATCTTTTAGAAAATGGAGGTTGTTTCGGGTTCCTTCCCCTTTCCCATTTTCCAACTTCTGGTTTTATTTCTTTTGCTACAAGCTATTTAGTGTGTTTCTCAATATTTATTTTAAGAAACAATCAACGAGATTTTCTTTATAATTAACATTTCTAATGTATTTCTTTTTGAGCATTTAAGCAATTTTTAGTGATTTGAAAATGCTTTTCTTTTTACCCTTTTATAAAGAAGAGAGTGTGTTGTGTGTATATAGATAATGCTTTAAATTTCAAATATTTGAAAGTCCAATCAAAGGATAATATATATATATATATATATATATATATATATATATATATATATATATATATATATATATATATATATATATATATATATATATATATATATATATATATATATATATGTATGTATGTATATGTATGTATATATAAATTGCTAACTAATAATTATTAAAGAACAATTATATATTATAAATGTAATAAATTCATTATTAAGGCAATGTTTTGAGATTATTTCTAAAAGTATTTTAATTTTAAAAACTCTCAAATTTTCTTTTAATTGTTATATTAGTTATTCTTTTATCCGTGACTAATTCCCAACAAGAGATAAGAATTCGTCATGTTATAATATGAATTATGTTTTTTAAAATATATTTAGAATGAAAATCGCTCGTGTGAAGTAAAAGAAGGAATTATTGTAGACTATAACATTATGTTCATATTCTTTTTTTGTTGAAAAATATTAGAAATTTTGAAGAAGCTTAACTATAGTAATTTGTTTTATTTTCTTTGAGACATTAAATTTAGAATATTTGTTTGAATTGTTTAAGGGATTTATTTTCAATGAGAGAGGTTTTCCAGAAAAGTAAGTATTTAATCCAACCAAGTAATTCCAGGTTTCAAGTGAATATTTTTAATCTTTTAAAAATTTATTAATTAACATACATGCTTTTAAGGAAATAAATGTTCTGAATTGAAAATTTTTAAAAAAAATATAATATGAAATTAAATAGTCGTTTGTGTAATAAATTTCATCAAAAAAATGTTGTAAAATCTTCCAAATATTGTTCACATTTTAGTTTCTACTATTAACTTGCTTGGTAGGAAAATGATATTTTTATTTTACATTAATTTAAAATGCGAAAAAAAGTCTGTTTAACTAAAAATAAATATGATATTGAAGCATGAAAATTATTTCAAAACATTTCTATATATACTTATTCATAAGTATATATTGTTAATATAATGAGCAATTTTGTCTTTAATATATAAGCAATTCATTACATAAAAATTCTTTATGCCAAACTTAATTTTAAAGTAGAATTTAATATATCGATATAAGTTTATAGTTCATCAGTTTATATATAATTTGTGATTCATTAATCATTAATTACTACATTTTAACAAAATAATTCACATTTTTTCTTAGAGCCGAAAGATGTTCGCTCTGCTAATGCCACGGGATCAACCGTACAAGTATGCTGGACCCGCCCAGAGTACGGACAAGTATTGGGGTACATCATCAAGTACAGAGAAGTACAGAATCCTCACGGTGCACCTTCCTTCTTAAATATCACTTCTGATGCTACATCTAAGTGTTCCACTCTTGTTGAACTAAAGCCATGGACTGACTATGAATTTCGAGTTTATGGCTGGAACAGGTTCGAGACTGGACAGGGCAGCACTGTTGGCAGCTTTGGAACTCGGCCCGATTGTAAGTACATTTTATTTCTCTTCGCATCAGATCATTTAATGTTAGTGCTTGGTTCTCAACACTTAAATAATACATGCTTGTATGTAAACTAAGCTGTACCATGCAAGTCTAATCTATGAAATGTATCACCTCACACATCACATCTAATATTTATATAAACACTTAAATATTTTAATGTGTATAAAATCTTTTAGCTTGAAAATATTTTTTTAAATTTATTAATGATACTTTTGATCTATAATAATTTATAGTATTGCGTTATTACTACTAAACTCTGTGTGACGACAGCCCATGCGAGCGAAGTCCTACAGAAACGGGCGAAAGGCCCTGGGGTGCAAAGTATATGTCCCGATTAGGTAGTCAGCCTAACCCGAAATCCCTGTGTTTAGTTCCCAAGCATGCTTGGTACTCACTTTATCGACCCACTGAAGGGATGAAAGACTGAGTCGACCGTGTCCAGCCCGAGGAATTGAACCTTGGACCTGTGCATCAGGAGCGAGAAACGCAACCACTGAGCCACCGGGCTTCATTGTTTTATTAAATTTACAAAATTACTAAGGTTTCAATAGATTTTTTTTTCTTTTATGATGCTCAGGTGTGTAGAACAAATTAAATCATGATGCTCTATTTCTTTTACTAAGCCAATATGATATTTCAATATTTAGTTCTCTGGCTATATAATGTATTCAATAGTTATATATAGATTTCCTTCACGATACCATAGGATTTTAGTGGCTCTAAATTCACCATATTCCCTAAATACCGGTCCAAAGCACATTCCGAATCAAAAAGTGACAACCAAAACAATTATTTTATTTTAATTTAAATTGTAATACATATGATTTTGCATTTATCAAGAAATTTTATTTATTGTAAATAAAACCGATAATAAAGTAACAATATTTAATGAGCATATATATAGCAAAATATTTATCGTTTATGTTTATAAGCGGTAATCTAGCTACAATATTTATCATGCACGTTTCATAAATTTAGACAAAAAAGAACTCATTAAATATTTTTTATTAATGGCAAAGTATAGTAAATTCACCACAAATATATTTATAATCTTTCATTTTAACAACGGAGTATCTGTTTAATAAAAGCGGATTTGTGAATTATCAGCATTTTGTTTTAAATTTTAAAACTTCAGAATCCAAGTATTTATATTTTCATATTTTTCTTTTTGAACCTAGTTTAAAGAAACTGAATATGAGTTATGCATTTTTTTGCTATTAGATTCTCTTTTACTAATACATTCTCTTTATGAACAATTAATGTTTTCATAAGAAAATAGTAAAATTAACTCTTGGTAAATATTAATAGCAACTAATGTAAAAATTTTAAGTACAGAAGATTTTATTGTAAATCCTAATTTATAAAAAAATCTATTGTATCAAAGGGAGAGAATGCGTCTTTTTAAATTTTATGTGAAAAACAGTGGGTATAAAACATAATTTTTACAAAAGAGTTAAAAAACACTTTAGGAAAAAAAATATCTTTGAAATAAATTTTAATAATGGAAAAATTAATTTGATATGAACTATATGGCAACATATTTTCTACATCAAAAATATATTCTGTATGAAAAACAATCCCAAACTCGAATTACCTGACAATTTTCGCATTCAGAAAAATTTTCCAATTAGAACTTATCGTTTTCTTATCTCCGAACAACCGCACTTTTACTTCTTATAAATTTAAAGTAAACGATGAAAAAATTAAAAAGACCTTCATTCATCTTTTTAACTTCAAATATTTTAAACAATGAATTTTTTGATGATTTTTAATAATACAGTGTTTAAATAGCAAAGATACATAGCTACATTTATGAAATTTCAACCATATTGCAAAATCTTACTAAACTTTCACATCACTTTGCCTCACAATAAGCTATCATAAATCATACAGGCTATCTAGTGTATGAGTCGTTTTTTGCAATTTAATTCGAAATTGACAAGGATAAGATCTTCTAAATTTTCCGTAAATAACCAAAGCACAACAAATACTTTTTATAAAATACCCAGAAAAGAAAATATGATTTCTATTACCCGTATTCAGCAAGTGCCAGGAGTAATTCTTGAAACCATTTTTTCCCAAAGTATTGTCGTATTATTCAGCGTTGATATGACTTGGTTATGTTACATTTTTTGTGTCAATTAGATGAATGCTTTAGTAGTTTTTAATATATGTATGTAACTTGAAAATTTTTGTAAACGAACTGTCAAGAACTGTTTAATTAGTTAATTTCTTTTTTATATCATTAGTAATATTTCAACAAAATTTTTCGATGATCGTGAAGCTTACTTGATAGAGTAATTGTAAACCATGCTAGGAATTATTTCTTAGTTTTTGAAGGTGGATATTATAATGATTAGAAAATTTACTTTATAGAAACACAAACTCAATAATGGCTATAGAATATAGTATCAGATTATTAATGTTATAATCTTATCACACTTTCCCGGAATATTTTTCCTATTCACTCCACAATTTCGCATTATCTTAATTTAGAGCAAATGCCAAGTATTCGACAAATGTAACTGTATAATTCTACATACTCTTTTAATATGCAAAACTAATTATTTAAATTGCGTATGGATGAATATAGCTTAACAACCAAATAGCTGTTGTAGAACATTTGAACATACTCTGCTTTTCCCTTTCGGAAACATTTTTCATAAATATTTAGCCATATTCATGTGATAAAAAGAATAAAATAAAGCAGGTATCATAAAAGGCACAGGTGCCGTATAATCCATGATTCCAAATTCTGAATTTTTTTGGCGATGAAGAAATGTTGCCAAGAGGACGTATCATGACATGCGCGATGACATAAATACTAGGGTTACCAAAATAGAATTTTCTGCCTAATTTTTATAGGTCTATATATGTATGACGTAATAAAAATGAGGTGGCCAGATACATATGAAAATCCGCCAAAAAATCGCCAATATTAGAATTTGGCATCCTGGATTATACGGCACCTGTGTCTTGTTCTTGCAGAATTTCATGGGAGATTCTGTAATAAATGTTTATATTTTCTTCATTTATAGCAGAATTTCAAGTCATAGCAAAAAATTCATCTCTAATTATTCAAAGGTGTCTGGTATCGGAATAACAAACATTCTATTTTAGAAGCATTCTCAATGATCATGTCAAGCTCTTTATGTGATCATCATTTCAAAATATATGATATAATGTGGTGAAATATGGAATGTGTGCTCATATCTTCAAAACTGAGGAAAATACTTATACAGGCGATGATCGATTAATGAACAGTTTGGACTGCGAAAAAATCGGATAACCAACACTTTTATGAAAGATTCTTGTGTTCGGACAATGAACACATACTCGTATAACGAAATAAAACGAATTCTAACGAACACTTCTTGGCTCTCGGAGCATAATGTGCAGGGTTGCCAAATCCAACGGATCAAAAATCGTTTTTCATCTCTCTTGAATTATGTTGCTTGCCTATAAAACTTCAAAATTCTATACTGCAAAAGATTTTTCCCCAATAGAATATTTATAGCTAAAGTAGACCAGTTTTGGTTTTGATTTCGTTCAAAACCGAAACTTATTTTATTTTGAACACTTCCCATTCTTCATTCATTCATTGAAGAAGTGGAAGAATGTCAAAGCAATGATCTTAGAATGGCACCCAAACCAAACTGATACCAGTAAGGTTAGGGATCTTTACAACAATGCTATTAATCATTTCCGGAAAGTCTTAAACAACGAGAGAAAATCAATCGACATTGGACATGTTCTGTTATACCCTATAAACAAAAATTTAAAAGGACTAATTAATATCCAAGTGTGTATTATTTTTTAATGAACTTACTAAGAAATTATACATCTTTTTTATGTTTAATTTTTAGGTCTCCAGAACGAATTAATCAATTTCACAAAAAAATCTATGGTAAATCTCGGCGATCGATTAAACAGTACCTAATCTTCTACAAATAGGTGATTGGAACAAGGTTGACTTCATTGATATAAATATCTTTTATACTTGTTTCTCATTCATAACAGAATATTAAATACTTAGGTGGAAATTTGATAGACATATGTTCTTAATGTATATGTTTGTATAATTTAAAATAACATTAGTATAGTAAATGTAACATAAATTAAGATGACTTTTGACTCAATATACCACAATATAAATAATACCACATTATTGATTTTTTATATAAACGTGTAGGCTTTTAAGTTTCTGAGATTTCATTGAATAAGGCAGCAACATTTTAAAATAAAAACTTGAAATAAATTATGTAAACTGAGTAAGATATATTATATTCGTGTCTCATATTATATTTTATCTCGATACATTACGAAAGCAACTAAGAATCAATAAGAATTGTAAAAATATTCTTAAGAAATTCTCATTTTTCTGGTAATTATCCTCCTTTGCTTTTTTTCCCCTAAAACTGTTTAAAAGTTCAAATTAAGGTTAGAATAGCCGAATTTTTTTCACACCAAAAGAATGAGTCGAATATAATTTCACAGCAGTTATCGTGACTGTGAATTGTAACAAATTAATTTTACATTGTAGACTAATGGGCTATTCAAAAACGCTTAGGTGCCTCGAATATTTCTTGAAAGAAGAAAAAAAAAGAAGAAAAAAATGAAAATCGAAATTCATTAAGATCCCAGCAAAACTTCGCCAGGAAACATGTCATTACTGGTGGGGTGGTTAGTGGAATCAAAAAAAATTTCGCAGTCTCATGCTTTTCAATAAACTTTTTCTCCCCCCCCTAAATATTTTTCCTGGCTTGTCCTTCTGTCACAAGGACGATTAATCATTTTGGAGAATTTAACCATCACATTCTTTTGTCAAAAAAAAAAAAAAACGAGAGAAAAATTTCTCAAATATTAAATTGAATAAAGAAAACTGGGAAATAATTTTCTCATTTTAAGAAAGCGACTGATTTTTAAAAATGCTGCGTTTAACCTGATCTTACTTCTTTCCCTTCTGCTAAAATGATTTAGATTCTGAAGTTTAAAATTAGAAAAATGTTATTCTTTTGCCCTAATTTTACTTGGTAAAAGATAAAGGCCAATGCAAAGACCATGATATTAAAGAAAAATTCTCTTATGAACCTGTTTCCATTTTGTTTTTCAGTACTTTTTAAATGACATGGAAATTCTCATGTGAAAACATTTTTGCTCATCTTTTTCCGTTCTCAAACTAAATTATATTTTAATTATCCGAAATATATTTTCTAAGGATAATTTTTGACTCCAAAATTGTATTTTAGGCTTTACACATGAATAATTTAATTTTTATCCTTTGAATAAAGTGTAACATATTTACTTTATGTAAACAGAAAATAACTCATTAAAATAAGGTTTAATCAAGCGAAATAAAAATTTAAAATATGTAAAACATTTATTTGGTGTATAAAATTATACGTATTACATTTTTAAGAAATTACAGGGAATACATTTTTATGGTTACTGAAGAATCATATGTACTCCAGTGTTTCCTATTCCTTTTTTTGTTGTCTTAAGTATACTACGTAAATTTACAGTGTATGAAACCGCAAAAGAATTTTTATGTATTTACTAAAATGTAAAAGAAATTCACATGATTTCAAAATAATTGTACTTTTATACTATTACAATTCTATAAAAATATAATTTTTAGACACTCAGAGAAGAAAGTAGAAATTATATAAATCTTACTTAAAAATATTGACTTTGAAATACTAAATGCTAAAATAAACTTATTTTATTCTTTCATTTCCAACTCTTTTAAATACATACATGTCTACCATTTTCAGCTACGGAATATATTTATGAAAACAAGCAAGTTCTTGCCATTTTTAATGACTCAGAAGAACATGACCTACTGAAAATGTAGTCAATGGTTAGTCCTCAAAGCATCGGCATCTAGAATCTTCTGCCAACGTGTCTCTTGTTGTGCAAATCCCTTGAAGTAAAACTTAGGGGTTTTGGCTTATAATATCTTTTTTTAATTTATTCCACATCCTTCATCAGACTTGCGCCAAGCTATCACGGCCCTAAGTAAAACTTAGGTCATTGAATCCTTGGCGCAAGTTTTCCTCATTAATGAAGAGTTTCCCACGAAGATGATTGTTTAGAGAGTGGAAGAGGTGGTAATCTAATGGTGCAAGGTTTTGTGAGTAAGAAATATGGCACAAAATCTCCCAACCAAGTCGCTGTCTGGTATTCTTGGCCACGCACAAGACATGCAGCCTCAGGTTATCAGCCCAAGAACAATACAAATTTGGGATTAACCAAGCTCCTTCATTTGCAATGCCTGTCGCAGACTTTCTAATTGTTGCGAGAACAGATTCGTAGTGACCGTTAGGCCTATTGGTAGCAGCTCATAGTGACCTACTTAACGACTAGTTCACCAGACATCAACTTCATCTCAGAGGAGAAAATCTCCAGACCTGAATATGTGAAACCAATACCTTGCCGTACGTTCATTCACAGCACTATCCCCTAACGCTTGACGTATTTGATGACTTGATGCAGCAATTGATAAGCCTACTTTGAAGTTGAAAAGCAAACAACACCGAGTGAGCTTCTTCGATTTCTCTTCGCTACTGTACGAGTTTCGATTGATCAATATGCGCGGTGGACCTGCTTTTAAAACGACTGATATTCCTACTCTCAACTGACCAGTGTCTCAACTACGTCATACTCTAATTTGCATAATTTTCTTCACTTAATTAAATGGCTACGCGAAAACGGCTATAACTTTCTTGTTTAGCTTATAAATAAACGAGTTCGAATACTGAAGAACATCTGGCCAAAAGCAATATCTATGTTAATATTCATCATAGAATTCAAAAATATTAAGTTGGTGCGTATGAAATGTCGGATTCTTAAGTGATTGTATAAAACTGCATATCTTTCTTCAAAAGCTGTTTATTCAATCAAAGTATGCTCCATTCGCTTCAATACACTTCTCCCAACGAGATTTTAAAGCGTAGATGCCTGTCTTAAAAAAATTTTGGTCTTTAGAATTAATAAACTCTGATATCGAGTTTTTTAGACTGTCTTCATTTTCATAGTGTTTGCCCCTTAAAAACAGCTCTAAATGCTTGAAAAAATGAAAATCGGTCGGCGAGATATCCGGTGAATATGGTGGATGCTGCAATGATGAGCATACGTTTAACCGACCCAGCTTATTTCGCTCTGTCAGTGCGTGCGGTACCCACTTGTCCATCTTCTTAACCTTGCCAATCTCAGAAAGGTGTCTCAATATCGTTGTATGGTCAACTTTCATCCTGATAGCAAGTTCCCTCGTGGATACGGCTGGATCCGCTTCCACTAGAGCCTCCAGGTCATCATTCTTCACAGACGTTTTGGGTCTTCCGCGCGGCTCATTTTGCAGTGAAAAATCGCCAGTCCGAAATTTTTCGAACCAACGCTGCACTTTCCGATCGTTAACCGTATTCTCCCCAAACGCTTGGTTTATGTTGCGTGCAGCTTTTGCAGCACTATTACCAAGTTTGTACTCATATAAGAAAATGACGCGAATGTCGGCAGAATTCATATCGGCAATAAACTCAAAAGAAATAAAAAAGGGAAGACCTTCGAGAAAACCTATTTTGCTGAAATGAGTCTCTGGCAATGGACAATACGAGTATGAATGAGGTTATGCCAAATACAAAAGTATAACGAAAACAGGGTGGAAAACGTCCGCATGTAAAGAGAATCCGACATTTTAGTACTCACCAACCTAATATTATTAAATATAAAAAAGCTGAGAAAATTTGAGATGTGTAATCAACTCTAGAACTACTTAGAAATAACTAAATAAATTTTTTAACTCATGCAAATTTATATACCAACTTAACTTTTATCAAAAAAATGTTTGCTTATTGGACTAAAAAACGTTCACTTTCTAAGATTTGATTACGCGTTAAAAACAGGAAAAAAATAGCTAGATTTCAAATGTTAATGAAAAATTTCAGCTGTTAATGGAAATGGTTGTTTTAGGAAAATTATCTTGTGATTACCTTGATTAAAAATTTAATAACTTACAAATCCATCGATTTTTAGTGTATGAATAAAACAATGCACAATATACCACAAAAAAATTTTATTTTAATAAATCAATTAATTCGTTTTTTTTTCACTAATTCTTAATATATTGCGAAAATCAATACAAAAGTTTTATAAAAGTAATAAAAACATCGTTCATTTTTCTAGAAATTATTTAGAAAATGAATTTGCTTTTATAAAAATTGTTTTTAATAAGACTCTCAAATAAATGAATAAGCAAACCTATTTCAAATTTTCTTTTTTTTCTATTAAATTTTATTTATGTTTCAGAAATTAGTTGATTATTAAATTAATGTTAGTTTAAGGGCCTTATTGACCACTTTATTGCCTTTATTAATTGGCACCGCATTGAATGTTGTAAGGCATTTTTATGTCCACCTCGTAAGTTGTCTTCTGGGAAGACTTTTATGCATTAAGGCCATGTTCGCAAATCATAAAGGAGGAAGCTATCTGTCGCTCCTTTTAGACCCACTTCGTCAGGCGTGCATTTAGAAGGCATAAAATCGTCATCCATCTCGAATTGTCCAATCAAGGCTGGTGGAATCAAATTCAGGACCCTTCACTGTGCAAAACGCTTTCTTATCATTTATCCCACGGTAAACCCCTGTCTATTGCTTACAAAACAACTAATATTCATATTATAAAATATAATTCCAAAAATTAAATATAATAAATGCATAAAAAATAGGTTTCTATATAATAAAGCACTTTGGATTTCCTAATATTGGATCATAATTATGTATACTTTGTCTAACAGTGAAATACACGTGATGAATTTATATTACTTCATATTGTTATATATGAAGCCCGGTGAGCCCGGTGGCTTAGTGGTAGCGTCTCACGCTCCCAAAGTACAGATCCGAGGTTTGGTCCTCGGGCTGGGCAAGGTCGACTCAATTTTCATCCCTTCAGTGGGTCGATAAACTGAGTACCAAGCATGCTTGGGAACTAAACACTGGGGGTTTGGCGTTAGGCTGACCACCTAATCGGGATTTATCCTTCGCACCCCAGGGCCTCTCGGTCACACAAACAGAGATAGGCACTGTAGGCCTTGGCCCACATGGGCTGTTGTGCCAGAGAGAGAGAGAGATTGTTATATGTTTCAGTTCTTATCTGTCCATTAAAATATCAGAACACCTCTAATAAATAGAGAAATATAATTTCAATAAAGCATATTGTTATTTTATTTCTCTGATTACATTGCAATATGCGTTATTGCAATCAATCAATATCGTATTATTTGGATTAATTTAATCAAGTAGAATTGTTCCAACAATTTTCTAAATGCTATGAAATATTGTAGAATATGTGAAACCTCTTGTTTGAACCTTTTGAATAGCATTTTGATGCGACCAATAAGAATTCATTGATCTCGATGCGTATGGCATTATGCATTCAATTTGTAAGGTTCTTAAATAATTTTGTGTTTGAAATGGGTTATATTTTGCCATAAAGTTTTAAATTATTCTTTTATGCATTGAATTGTTTGGAATTTTAATATAATTTTCATAGATTGGAGATTGTGTGCTAGCATCACAATAGAGGAAATTAGTAAGTCACTTTTAACAACCTCTGCTATTACTTAGGTAAAAGGCCATATTCATTCTTCAGTAATGGGCTTCTATAGAATGAAGACTGATTCTAAACTTCAATAATGATTTAATGGGGAATAATCCAAATTTGAATAATATTTCAGCACGATCGAGTTGGAATGAGCTTCAGATTTTCATTTCAAATCGTGTTATCTTAGTCAATATTTTCAAGCTCTTTGAGTCACTGCAATTGTGACACCTAATAACTCAAAACAGCTTGAATTTTTTTTATATGCTCACCAAATTCCAAAATTTATCATATAAACATACTGTAAACGAAGCAAAATCACAAATTTCTCAAATAAGCGTTATGTATTTTGTTTTTTGTAAAAAAAATCTTACATTATTTCCAATATTTAAAAATAGGACTAAATTTCTAAACATGTAGTTGACCTCAGATATTTAGAATTTAAACTTAAAGTTCTCGGAGGATCAAAAACACAAAAATAAGTTGGGACACATCATTTTTAATTTCCTTTCTTTTTATAAGAAGACAATTTTTTACAAATAATCATTGTTATGTGCGTAATTAGATTATGGATAACATTAAAAAAATAAAAAAATGACAATTTTTCTTTTCAGTGTAATTGACAGAAAGAAGCAAAAGCTTCAGAAATTATCAATTTAAAATACAACTTTTAAAAGCAAATAAAATAAACTAATATTTAAGTTTTCGAACTGATGACTGAATAATTTATTAATAAAGAATTTGTTAATAAATAATTTACTAATGAATAATTTATTAGTAACATAAAAATTTTTAAAATAAACATCAAAAAATATCCCAAATATTTAAGAAAAATGGAAATATAATTTTAAAATGAATAGATTAGAAATAGCAACCAGATTGTAAAATATAATTTTTAATTAATTTATAACTGAAAAACTCTATTTGGTTATTAAAACTAAAATATAAAAAGCTAATGCCAAAAGATAAACAAATAAAGTGACAAAATGTTTTTCATTTTGTAGTTTTCAACAATAAATTTAGGAAATAGAAAACATCAGCAGATAATAATTCTATACAATTTTATCAAAAATGCAATAATATTAAAGCCAATTTTAAGAAATGATATTTTATCCATATAGAAATGACACACTCCAAATTTAGTTATTTAATATTATGCCATCTCTTTTTAGAACAAATGTAACAGAAAATTTGCAAATTGGCTTTTATAGTCTAGTGATTCATAGCATCATTTAGAAATCGAAATAAAAAAATTACAAAGTAATAACTCAATCACGTGTGAGGAATTTCTTTGCATTATTCGACTTATACAAATTGAATATATTTCTGACCGTACCTTCCCATTAAACCCCCGCTTATGATCCTAAGCAAATTGCATGTTCCTTATGGAGAAGCGAAAATAATTTAACAAAGAAACGATGATTTTATTAGCTCAAAATTTTATTTTAAATCTAATATATACCAATAAAATTTGTTGTGCAAATTTTCAGTAAAAAATGATAAACATTAGTAAACAAGCTAAATGATAAGCAAAGTTAAAGCTAGTTGGTGCAAAAGATTACTTAATCATAATTTTGCCGGTTAAAAGAAGCATCATGGTTACAAATCACCAAGGGCAAAAAACAGCCAAATACAAAAAAATTTTATTTTATTTCATTGAAAAAAGTTACTATTACATTATACTTATGCAATCGATTACCGATGCAATTGCTAAAATGTGTTTCTGCCAGAAATAAACATTGGTGTTTAAATAAGTTTTGTCCATAAGTGATAATTATTTAGTTTATAAAACGTAAATAAATATAAAATATTTGTATTATTTTTTAGTAGTTTCTAAAAACGTAAACCCTTTTAAACAATACACGATACATGCACATGGAATATTTAAGATAATAATTTACGATATTTGATCTTTAAAGTTACAGCGATTTTCGTATGATTATCGTTTGGAAAAAATTTTTCTAATTCGCTTTTTTCATAGCATACCAATGTTATTAAACATTCTGTTTTCTGCCCAAAGCAATTAAATTTCTCCGATGGAGTTCAAATTGTTCTTGCATACATCACACAAATAAAAGTTGTTTTTTCGAAATTAAAATAATTTTCTGAAATTATGCTCAGTTATTTAAGTGTTCAAAATAGTGCAAATTATTCAAAATATTTCCAAAAGCGAAAAGGGACAAGGAATTTTTTTAAAAAAATCATCAAAAAATACGTGTTGCTTGTGATATGGAAATAATAAATAAGTGCCTTTTCGATCATTTTTTTATTTCGTTTACAACTTTAATCAACATAAAAATATCTAAATTTGATTTCCCGAAAAAAAAAACATAAAATTGTGGGAATAAAAATGAAGTGTCTGCTTTCCTGTCTGAATTCTTGAAGAGCTTTGTCTCGTTTCTTATCGTGTTTCGCTCAAGGGGGAAGGAAATTTGAATTATTCCTCAGAACTTTATGAATATTTAATGTTTAGAAAATAGTTTACTAAAAGATTGAAATTCCACCAAATTTGATATAGTCCCACGTGACCTGACGAATAATAGCTCGTGCCATATTTCTTTCATCATGAGGCTGCTCTGTCAGATTGACTTCAACATTCTCTAGGGGAAAGTTACTGTGAAAATAATTATTTTTTTTTCTTTAGAAGAATTATTCGAAGAATATCGTTAAAATGGAATATTTTTTGGAATTTTCCTAGGATTCCCAAAGCAGCAATTTTTTTGTATTATTATTTGTTTGTTTCACGCCATTTTTTAATACTGTTTGTTTATTCATTTGTTGACTCAAGTTTATCAATCAAAATATAAAAAAATATTCAACAAAGGATTGTGCTTAGCCTTAAAAATGTTATAAGAATAGCATATGCTGCATTGAATTTATGCCTTTTATTTCATTTATAGTAGTTTCCAAATGAAGCAAAAATTCAACGCTTTTGGTTTATTTCAAATAATTATAATTATTGAGCAATTAATATATAAATAGTAATTAACTAATACAAGCATTATCTTAATAACTTTCAAAGGATTGTGTTTAGCCTTAAAAATGTTATAAGAATAGCATATGCTGCTATGCGTTTATGTTTCTATTTCATTCATAATAGTTTCCAAACAAAGCAAAAATTCAATGCTTTTGGTTTATTTCAAATAATTATAATTATTGAGCAATTAATATAAATAATTATTAACTAATGTATGTATGCATTATATTAATAATTTTCATCTTCAACGCATGCAAAATTTGAAATGTTGGAGTTGAATGACAGTGAAATTGTTGAAATATTTCTTTTGATTTGCAATAGTTAATGTTCATGTGCTTTAACTACAGGGTGATCTTTTTTAAAGTGACAGTGTTTGGAGCGCCCTGTAGCGCGATCTAATAGCCGAAATGACACCAAACTTGATATTTAGACTAATCAAGACATGGGAAAAGGATTCCGTGAAAAAAATTTAGTTCCAAGAGTCACCGCTAGGGTATTTTGTACCACTGCTTTAGCTTACAATAACGAGAATCAGCATAAAAACAGGTTTCAAAGAAAAATCCAAATGTTGTGCAATGACAGTGCCAGCAATAGGGGCTATAAAAGCAAGTAGTAGACAGCTCCGACAAATAATCTCAGCTGAGGTAAATGAGCTCCAGAGGCCATACCTATCGTGTTACCGGAATGTGCGTTTGTGTTGGTGGAGTATCAAATTTGTCTATTCTAAAGGACAACATAACAAAGACAGTGCGGAATATTCCTCGTGATATTTTAGGTACGGTTGTGGAGAGCGTTGTGCACAGAATGCACGGTGTTATTTCTGAGAACGGTGCTCACATTGAATATGGCCTAATTCCTCACCGGGAAAGTTAATGTAGTAAATAAACATTAATAATTTAACTGCTCGATTGTATGTGTTAGTATTTTCCTTTTCTCACATTTTATACATTGTAAAGCGTCACAAAATCCTCTAGCATCAACTTTAGAACTAAATTTGTTTTTTACAGATCAGATTTTTTTTTCTCCCGTGTCTTGATTAGTCTAAATACAAAGTTTGGGGCCATTTCGGCAATTAGATCAAGCTACAGAGCGCTCCAAACACTGTCACTTTAAAAAAGATCACCCTGTACTTCAAATTAATTTTCAGAAATGGAAACTCTAAAAAAAAAAAAACAGTGCTTATAAACTTTATACACTATGTATCATATTCATATATCCTGTTTGGAAACTCTAATATATTTTTATTTATAAATCTATCCATATAGATAGATATATTTTATTCGAATTCCAAGGACGACAAAATATATCATTTTTGACTTAACGAATAGTAGATATTTCCAATTACGCTCAATATATGGGCCTTAATAAGTACCGCCTACGCGCTGACGATTTATTTCGGAGTATTCCTAATCCCCACGACGTTTTTTTCCCCACAAAAATGAAATGCTTACAGAATTGCATACACATATAAGAACTATGCGTAAAAATAGTTTCTCAATAGAATTCCTTAAGAATATTTTTATATACACAAATTAAATTATAAATAAAACACTTTAATAGGTTTAAATTTAAATAATGACATTTATTTATTTGTTATCAACTATAAAAATTACCTGAACTAATGGGAAAACGATTTGAAAATTTTTATATTGTTGATATTGTTTTTTAATTCTAGTTATTTCACTAGAATTCTGTGCTTACATAATGTACTTAAGAAGACAATAACTTTTATTCTTAATGATTAAATTTTAACCTCAAGACTAATGATTAGATTTATTTTAATGTAAAGCTACAATTACAGTTTTGGAATGTGTTAGAATCTTTATGCTTTATGATGAAGATTGTTGGAAAAATGTTTTTAGTTATTATAAATAAATATATAATTCTGTGAGTTTATTAAATTTCAAAGTATTGAACTTTTTCAAAATAAATGTATTTTTATGTTTAAAAACATAATTTAGCTATTGAGAAACTCGTTTTACTATTTCAAAAATACAACCGGATTTCTTAAAAACCAAATAAAAAAGTATTCTTTACCATCTGTGGAATGTGAATATTAAAAGATATTTCTTTTATTTTTTTCAATTATTTTTTATCTTTTTTATATACTAAACTAGCTTAATATCACTCGAAATGGGAATAAAAAAACTTCATTCTGAATATATAAATTGGCCTCTTACTTATTCCCTAATTCTACACTGAATTCCTAAATTCTGTACTTAAGACAACTACAAAAAAAATTTATTCATTAGATTTTCGAAATGCCTGTAAGACGACATTTATACCAACTTAATGATTCGAATCTAATTAATAAGCTTAGTTTCTTAGAACTCATTGCTCAAAATTTCGGTTACTGCTTGCCTCTTAACTTAATCTAATTTGTGCTCACACAATTATTGCTAACCCCCTTTATTATTTCCTAGAGAATTATCCAATAACGGTAATTTAATCAAAAATGGGGAAGGCAATTTAAGTGAGTCTCATCTTAGAAAGAAAATATAAATAATAACCAACTCTCACAAAAATGCAGAACAACAATTTCCAAAAATCAAACATTTAATGACAATGTATTCCACTCTCTCAACTTTTTGAAGGCATATTTCTTTTTCGAAATATATAGTTCTCCCTCTTTTTACTAATGGAATGGAAAATTGGATTTTGCCCGTTAATACCTCTTCATTCAACCCCTTTAATGCCAGAAATTTATGAAAATTTTCAGCTTTAGGAACTCTACCATTAGAATAATTACAGGCAATATAATTTTTTTTGATAAAACTAGAATTGATATTGATTGGAAAGATACGATAGCATGTTTCTGCATGTGTGGTTGTGTGTGAAATGATGACTGAATTTAGAATTCATGATTGTAGTTGAAGATTCTTAAATATGATTTCTTACGTCGAAGCATCTTTTGGAAAAGTATTTGCAATGAATGAACTTATTTCAGCTCAAAAATAATCGAATTTAGGCCACATTATTCTTTTTGATAACATTTTATTAAAAACACATTGAATGAATTATAGAACTAAAATGTTGATATACTCTCTACTTCTGGTGGTAACTTCAATACTAATTCATTTACACATTTTCTTATTTTTTTATGAGGCACTAAAAATTAAAACTATAATGTGTTCTTGGATTTAGAAATCCCAAACGAATTTCAGGCTCAACAGGCTCTAGGAGATAAATAAAACATCTATTTCTGCAATAAATTAATAAAAAAACAAACTAACTTTCATTATTTAAAAATCTTAGCTGAAATTGAAGGCATAAGAATCTGTGTCAAGTTTTTTGACGATAAAATAAATTAACTCTACATGCGTCTTAAAACAAGATTGCATTTAGGCTATAAAAATCTATACTGTATACTTTACTATCGATTTGTCCATTATTTTTTACACTGAAATTACACTTTGAATTGGTGATAGCGTTCTATTAAGAATCTTAATAATACTGCGTATTTCCAGCTCTATTATTAAAATATATTATTACCTTACCGCTGCAAATGCACTTTCCAATTCTTCTTGAAAAAATAATAATGATAAGTCCTTATTAATAATTTTCCACCATACCAATGATAATGAAAAAACATTACACATCTTGTTAACGCAAATAAATCCCTTCAACAGAGATTTCTAATTATATCATACATTATAACTATATAACTTATAATAAACTTTCAAATAATTAAATTATATTCAACATATTCCCATTCCCGTGATAATTAAATCAATAGTTTTTTGTCATGACCTATTAAGAAGGTTTGCGAATTTATGCGCTTTAATATGATAAGGAAGAGAATAATGAGATTTGTTTTATTTAATGCTGATTTACTACATTTTTTCAAATTATTACATTACGGATGATGAAACTAAAACATTTTCATAAAATATGGTTGCAATATTTTATGTACTCGAAATTCAATTATTATTCATAGAAGTTTGATAGCAGTGAAAGTTGAATAAATGTTTTTTTATTTCAACTTCATAATTTCTTACGTACGTATGACCTTCAAAAATTTAACCGAGAAATATGTAACTGTGTCTCCTTGCCTTTCTACATTAGATTTCTAATAAAAACTATAAAAAGATTTAGTCAGTCGTACAACTTTTATTGGAAAGCAAATTCTTGGAGATTAATTAAGACAATATTTATAAAACCATTTTCTTAATTACAAAGCTTTCGAAACTTAACTATAATAGAAGTGAAAAAATATTTTATTTTTATACTTTACTACACTAGAGAACAATTAATTATATTTACTTAATTATATTTCATGCATTCTTTTATAATATTAGTATAGATTGGCGAATAGTTTTTTCCCTCCAAAATAACTTAGTGGCCTATATTTAAATTTCCTTGGACATCAGATAACCCCTTTTAGAATTCTTATCATTTTTCGTGAGGTATTACAGTCGAATATATTTCAACCCACATTCATTTAATGCAAACTAACTCCACACAATTTTCCGTGCAAGTCGTTCATCATATTCATTACGTCGCCAAATTGGCGACATTGTGCTCGAAAAGTGATTAATGACAACACCCGCAACTGAAAAGTGCGAAATGACGCTCCAACAGATGTTCAACACACCGCGAAGAGTTAACCCCGGACGCTTTTGGGCGAAAATTCGTAATTCCTCAAAATAGTTTTCTCTTAGCGAGAAAATAAATTGTTGCCTTGGGGAAGGGGGTGGTATGTGAGGATTCTGTACCCAGTCTTTCCCTTGGAATAAAAGTATCGCCAGTTACTTTATGCGTAAATTGTAGTTTCATTAGTTGGTCCCGAAAACGTCCGCCACTTTCTGAAAAGAGGAGCTTAACTCTGAGGAATGGCGACATTTTTCTTTATTGTGTAGGAATGCCAGTGGCGTACAGCGAAGGAAGCGATTAGTTTGCAACGAAAGTAGATGAATTCTAACACACTTAGCAAATGGAATTGCAATATTCTCTGCAAATGCATTTGTTAAATACAAGCATCAAGAACATTACGCTCGATTATACCTAAATTATGTTTTCATGCGATAAATTTTTATTTACTGTGTATTATTCTCATGATTGTGCTATCCTTATTTGCGTATATCATTTTATCGTAGTTTGTTATACTTATAAGTATAATGGTGAACCATTCTATTGTATCTGAATTTATCTGCTGATTACTTTTTAGTTTTTATGATTTAAAAGAGAATTTATACCTACTCAATACACCATTTTCTTTTCTAAAATATTTCATTTGTAAACATATTACTCCAACACAATATCATTCGCACAAAAATTGTATCTTAAGATTTTTTTTAAATTTGTATTAAATTTTGTACTTACGTTAATAACTTTATCCAAATGAAAATATAATTTTTAAAGAACTTATTATCATATCATAAAAGCTCAAATTTCTATAAAAACTATGCATTTTTTTTATTGATAGCCAACGTGAATATATTTGATCACAATTAATATTATGAATGAATACATTCATGTGGGCTATTAAAAAATGTTACAGCATACATGTTAAAAAAAATTGTGTTCAATTACATTAACTTAATAATTGAAGAAATAATTATTTCACCGTTATAGTAATTAAATATTTTTGGTATATGCTCGTTTTTATCTTTGTGTGAGTAAAGAACAAAATAACAAGTTAGTAAAAATCAATGAAATAATATATCCTCTAATTTTATTTTTGTACTTTCGACTCAATATGTACTTGAATGGAAATGGTAGGAAAATCTATAGACTTGTAATATATTAGATATTTGTCATTAAACCAAAAATTTAACCTACTAATCATAGTATAGCAACGTCAATTTAGCCATTGTAACTTAAGAAAATGCCAATAGTCTATCAAGTATGTCTATTTATCACTGTTATTTAACTGATTCAATCATTCAAAAAATTCACTCTTTCAAAAGAATAATGCCCCAGTATCATTACACGATTACTTAAAATTAAATACGCAACTGTAAGATAATAAAATATTCTTCAGATTGTGGATTAGAAATATGCTAGGTACTCTAAACGTGCAATCACTTTAACTTTCTGCTAGTGATCGACAAATATAGCTTGAAAAGTCATAATATGTCCAAGAACTGTCCTAGATAACTGCTGAGCAATGTCAAAGTTTTCGTTGATGAATGATAATACGCATCTTCTAGAGTTAGTTTGCACTCCAGAAGATCGAGTGTTATCGTCCATAAAAATAAATGCATGGCTAATTACTTAGAATGTAATCTTAGAATGGATTTAGTATTTCAACACGATACCAAACAGATGTCATAGAACTCCATCAGTGTATTGACAGGTTGGTAAAAAATTCCAAAGTGAGATTCCTGCTCAAACCGTAACACAGTAATGCGTTATTTTTGATTTTGTTCTGTGGCAAATTACATGTAACCTGTTCTTTTATTATCTATCGTCGAGCTATTAAGAATATTTCATTTCATCCGCAAATTTTGACCAACCAAATTCAATCAATCCAATTAATTTCTAGTGACAGTAATTAAGAACTTCTATTTTGGACAGATAAAAACAATGGATTTTTCAATATTCAAATGTTCTAAAACTCATTATTATGGAGGTATCTAGAACAGTAGTAACATCTTGCCAATACCCTCTGCAGCCAAAGAAGTTACGCATGTAGAATTCGCTATTCAAAGATAATTCGTGAAGTAAATGTACTTTCACAACATTATTCTTAGTACTTTGCCAATTTGGCTTAAAATTATTTAGGATAATCTTTCGAATAGGAAACAGAACTATCCGCCATCATACTCTTAACAACCAACAATCTTTAGAGAGATTCACGAAATACTAGATACTAAGATGCATAATATCTGCAACTGGGGACAAGATTTATGTCACACCGATGTTTCTAAGACATTTAATATTTTCATTGCCTATATTTTGACTAGACAGTTACATAATGTTTCCTTACATAATTTAT
The DNA here is from genome assembly GCA_037975125.1 of Latrodectus hesperus. Taxonomy (NCBI): domain Eukaryota; kingdom Metazoa; phylum Arthropoda; class Arachnida; order Araneae; family Theridiidae; genus Latrodectus; species Latrodectus hesperus. The sequence continues at coordinate 73,165,444 of CM075860.1, read as the reverse complement.
ACACGAACAACTCACTTAGGTACAACATTATTTTCCCTATTTTAGTACTATTTCTAACTTTTAGTTCAAAGATTTTGCATGGGCTCCAAATATATGCAGTGTCTATGATATTTTCCTAAAACTAAACTACAATAAATCTATAAATAATATTTCATTTTAATTATATTTAAAATTTTAATCCTGCAATAATAGGTACATGCTACTAAAATATTATTCTTATTAATATAAATAATTTTACATTCTTTTATAATTTATGTTTTTAAAAGGCTTTTTAGTTCAACCAAAAATTTCATAGCAATTGAATTAATGTTTTATTTATCATAATCTTCAAAATAAATGCAATCTTTATTTAATTTCAGAATTTTATCAAATAGCTTCTTAAAAGTTTCTTAGCCTTACACATCTAATTATTCAGCTTTAAAACTTGTTAATTATTTTCTATTTTGACAATAATGAAATATCTTTTAATCGCTGTTATTTTAGAGATAAAAAGAAACTTATTAAATATTATATGTAAATGCTGTATTAAAATATCCATATAAACAGAAGAAAACACAGACTTAAAAGAATTTTGTACAAGACAATAAATATTCTTCTTCTTTTAATGCTGTATTAAAATTGAGTATTCAAAAATTCAGGTCCATATTAATTTTGAATTTAGTTCATATTATTAAATGTTTATATTATTGTAAAATGTCGTTAGCTCTTTTTATTATGTTATAGGTGTGTTTTTTTAATATCATAAATGTTGATATAATTTTTTTTTAATTTTTGAAACTTATTGAGATTTTTTAAATTTAAGAACTACTAACAATTAAAACATTTTCAATTAAATAAGTTGGTTTAATAACAATGTCATTAAAAAAATCGAAATAAAAATTGATTTCTTGTGAAGGAAAAGAAAATTATATTTCAAGAAATTGCGTAAGAGCACCCCAAAATAAAAGACTTATTTTTAGAAAAATTTTCATTGGCATTTTTATCTCAAAAAAATTAAGTCTTGTCAAATAATAATTAAAAGTTATGTAACAAATCAAACATTTAAATAAACATCAAATACCTATTTTTTTCTTTGAAGTATGATTAGAGTTAATGTACAATATCTGAAAAACCAAATTTTCCCGAAGGAGCAGAATGATTTCTTAATCAAAGAAGGACAAGCATATTACGAAAACCAAATTTCAAATCTACAGGCTAACAGCCTATCAGCTTGATGGATTTTTTATTATAGCTTACCGGTGCGGAACTTAACAAAAAGCAAACTTTCACCCATCATTTTGGTGATGGAAACGCAATTTCGATTTGTTTAATCAGCTCGAACCCTTTTCATTAGCTGATGCGCAACAAATGTTAATTATTAAACATAATGAGCTGCCTTCCTGATTAGCAGTGCCGAGGTTTAATAAAACCTCGGATAGTCAATATTGACCGAAGGTGTTTCAAAGGTTACTAAATTAAAATTATGTTTTTGGGACTTATCCACCATGAGTACAAATGTTTGCTTTTTCATTTCCATTTCAACCCTCCTTCACTCGTTGCCATAATAATATTTATTTTAGCCACAGCTAACTACATATCGGAAATTTTAATTTCTGTGATGCTTTTGCTTAACTGAAAATATAATCTCAAATTTCCCCTCCTGAGGACAAGTTAACTGTAACCGTGTTCCGTCCGCTAATTAAAGCATAATCGTTTGCTCATTCGTTCACTGCAATGAGATGTCTATTGTTACTTGAGCGCTAAGAATCTTGATCAAGATTATTCTCTGAGTTTCATTTTATCAATCATCCATTGGAATTATTATTCCCAGTTTTCAAAGCTAAATAAATCTTTATTTAATCAGTAGCGTAAATTTTTCTCAATGGATGAAATATTCTGATATTAATGTCTTTGGCAAACATTAAATTGATTTGCTTAGTTAATGTATTTTAATTAATATTTATAAAATTCAATAGAAACTTAAAACTTATGACATTCCTGATAGCAAATTTTATCTTTTCATTTATAAAAAATGAAAGTTTCGTTAAGTTTATGTATTTTTAGAATTTTTATTTATTTATTTATTTTATTTTATTTATTTATTTATTTATTCATTTATTTATTTATTTTTTGTATTTTTTAAAATCAATACCATTTTAACTCAATTGACTGCTTATTTCTATGTATCAAGTTATCAACAGATATTTCAATTTCCTGATTTATTATTTATTGATTAATTAAAATATTTCTTTTTATAAGTTGTACTTTGCACTTTCAATTTATTCAGCTTGATCCTTTTTTCTGTATTTTACTTTATAGTTGATAAATTTTTGTATTCAAATTCAAGCATTTCTAGCATACAATGAATATTCATTTAAAATATTCATAAACATTGTATCAAAAAATGCTTGTTGCTATGACGTATATCATTAAAGACCAGGACAATCTTAAAATTACAAGATATTTAATAATGACATATCTATAATGCAATACTTTAAGCAGAATGCATGCATTCCCAAAACTATGACCTTAGTGACAAGGTTTCTCAGAGAAAACAAATAAATTTATCTTTTATATTGCTGCATTTGTTTCATAGTTCATTGTTATATTTATTTATTTTTATTTTTTAGTTGATTCTGATTATGTATACATGAATTATCTTGAAACTAAATTCTTGCTTTAAGAAATGAACTTGGAAAAACGCTTACTTAGTTTCAACGTGAATTTTTTCAAAAATCGATTACTTTGTTACCATTAACGTTTAAAAATTAAAAGAAAAAGTCAATAAATTATTTAAAATAGAATCCAATATACTGATATTCTTCGAATATATTATCCAGTAAAAGATTCTTAAGTAAAACGGTCACATAGAAATCATCTGCGCTAGAATAGAAAGCGAGAACCATAAAAACGCATTTTCAAGAACATAAATAGAAATTTCTTCATGATAATTAATCTCATTGTCAATTCGTAATAATGATCTCGAAGCAACATTTACTTGATAATGTTCAAGAACATAAATGTAAATTTCTTCATGATAATTAATCTTATTACGAATTCATAGTAATGATCTCGAAGAACATTTACTTGATAATGTTCAAGAAAATAAATGCAAATTTCTTCATGATAATTAATATCATTACCAATTCGTAATTGTGATCCCGAAGCAACATTTACCTGATAATGTTCAAGAACATTAAATGTCAAATTTCTTCATGATAATTAATATCATTACCAATTCGTAATTGTGATCCCGAAGCAACATTTACCTGATAATGTTCAAGAACATAAATGTAAATTTCTTCATGATAATTAATCTTATTATCAATTCATAGTAATGATCGCAAAGAACATTTACCTGATGATGTTCAAGAACATAAATGCATATTTCTTCATGATAACAAATCTCATTCACAAATCGTAATAATGGTCTCGAAGCAACATTTACCTGAAAATTAGGATGAAAATATAACAAATATGAAAAGCCCCGTGACTGATTATGAATACTTTTGTGGTTTGTTATCTTTGGAAATAACTTCGTATGGTGTAATTTGTATCATAATATTTTATGAAATACTACAAATAAATTTTTATTACCAATTTTGTCATTTTTCCGATATTTCAAAATAAGGGTAATTAAACATCATTAACAAATAATAATTTAATAACTTTATTGTTCTTTAATTTTTACAAAATATTTCTTTTATATTACTTTCGCAAAATATTTTTCGAAGTTCTATAAAAAAATGCTTAAAAATTCTAATATGTTATACTCTGCAGTCATCCATAGCACCTTTAAAGAACATATTCTTTTCATGTTTCTTATTTGGTATGGAATTTCCTTTACAGAATAAATAGTGTAACATGTTTTGATATTACCTGTAAATAAATGCTCAATAAAATAGATAGCAAAAAACTGGGTTGGCTTTATAAATTATTTATCCCTTGTTCGAGTCTCCGAATAAGGTTTTAGCTTAAAAAAATGAGACACATGTTTGTCCTGCTTGTTCCATGTAATATAAACTCTCTAAGGAATTTTTAAAAGTGATAAAGTGTTGTGTTTAAACACCACGTGCCCAGATTTACACGCTTAGTAACGACGTGCTCTTAAGATTTTTAAATTTTTGATAAGTTCCTAAATATTTTCTTCGTCTGTTTATTGATCCTTAAATGTATTGGGACAGAAACTCGTCCATAAGTTCTTGGAATGAATGATACATAAATTTTGAAGAAATTCTTAAATGTCAACTTTATCTTGCTTTTATTATTTATAACGGCTCTGTCCAAAATCAAATTTTTATCGAACAAAGCTACTAAAATTTGCACTGTTCATCTGGTAACTCTGATTTTTAATGCTTATACCAAATCTATATCTCGCATTAATATAATAAGTAAGCAATAATAGATAAAATTTCCTTATTTTTATATATATAAAAACTACCTATTCAGTTTCTTCTGATAAAATTATATGTATTAAAATGATTTAACCTTATTTTTCCCTATGAATAAAAGATAAAGAAATAATATCAAAGAATAATATATTAAATTACTAAATAAAAATGGTAGTATCAGCACAAGAAATTAAATTTACAGGCAGTGGCCTTTTTTACCTTAAATGAATTGCATTATTATTGATATGTTATGCTTTCTGGCCGTATTGAAGGTATATATTGATTATTTTTTTCAGTAGAATTATGAGAATGCTCTAAGAATATAAACTACAATAAAATAACAAAATCAACTTTTGGCAATGCCAATCTTCTATCTACACAAATCAAAATTAATACACTAAAATAAACGAAAATTAGTAGACTAAATTCAATAATTCGTAATTTGTTTAAAGACTAATGCCACGAAGGCTCTAACTAAGTATTCAATCTCTCTGTAATTGATTAATATGATGATTTGTTACTGGTAGTAAAATTTAGTACACTTATTCTTCACACAACATTATAATATTATTTTTAGGACAACATAAATATACCTCATATGGGATATTTGATAAATCTTTTAGTATTTTACACAAATTTGAAGACATACTTTAAATTTTTTCTGTATGTTAAAATATCCTTATAACCAATTTTTCTTCAAGAAATAATAAATCAAAATCATTTCATTTGGAGGACATTGCGACTATCAACATACTGCACCGTCTTTAGTAAATACGACGGATCTTCAATTAATTAGAAATTCATACTTATTACCTTCTGAGTGACGAGAAAAAGATTACTGAGAAAATAAACTTCACTTTTGAGAAATAAATGTTTTATTTATTGCCATGTTTCTGCTAATATAATGAGAGAAGAATATAATTTTGCATTGACGAGAAATAAACAAAATCTAAACACGTGGATTAAAGAACGAATAATCAGAGCAATAGAAAACCCAGGAAATATGAATCCTGACTTTTAATTAATAAAATATTCATAGTGCATTTAATTTTTCGAGAAATTTTAAATAATTTTATTACTAAACAATTTTTATAAAAGTATATATTCCAATATCTCTATGGTCCAGAGCTCTAAACAAACATGATTGGGTTCTAAAAGTTATCCTTTTCATCAAAGTAAATTAGTTTTAAATGCAACCCCTGCCGATAAATTGAAATTAACAAATAATAAATTAACTCTATCTATTCAATTATTCTTTTACTATATTTGTGCTCTTTTTTTCCATCATCATCATGTTAAGTATTCATGCATCATTTAACTGTCGAAGATAGGAAAGTCAATTTTAAGTAGAATACAATTAGGTTCTGATAGCTATTATCAAATTAAATCAGTTTTAAATGGAACGTGCCGATAAATTTAATACAGAACAAATAATAAAACTAAGCCCATATGTTCAATTATTCTTTCAGAATATTTGTGCTCTTTTTTTCCAAAACCAAATAGAAAAATCATATTAAATATTCGTGCATCATTTAATTCTAGAAGATAGGAAAGCCAATTTTATAAATAGAACACAATTAGGCTCTGATAGCTATCTTTTTCATCAAAGTAAATCAGTTTTAAATATGTAGAACATGCCAATAAAATTAATACCGAATCGATAGCAAAATTAAGCCCATCGGTTGAATTATTTTTTTAATACATTTGTGCTCTTTTTTTCCCAAACCAAATAGAAAAATCATCATATTAATTATTCGCGCATCATTTAATTATAGAAGATATGAAAGGCAATTTTAAATAGAATTTTTGTGAATATGTAACGAAAATTTCAATAAATTAGTATTTACTCGTTTAAAGCTTCTATTTAGCTTTGTGATGATAAATGTAACGGAATCCACCTCATTTATCTGTCAAATCTTAATTTCTTGCACTGGAAAATAGGAAATTGATTCTTTTGTTTCGTGTTTGCTAAAAAATTATAAAATATAATGATTTTAAGAAATGTTTGTAATCTATATTTATTATGCTGAAAATAATACATGAAGAAAAAACTTTATAAATAAAAGCATATTATTTTAATTATTGACTCTATTTTATCTGCAGTGGTTTCCATTACAAAACAATTGAATTGATTAACGAATTGAGTTTTAGATTGAAAATCGAATGATTCACTGCCACGTTTTGACATAAGTATCACATAATTTCACTAATATTTTTGTGATTCAATGAAATAAATAATAATTTTTCATATACACATATTATTTATTTGGGAAGGACCACCTGTATCCGTAAAGTTCGAGTACCATAGCTTATTCATGAGATACACATTTGATAGTTTCTTTGTAATTAATACTCAAAAATCAATACTCGAAATACTCAAAAATCAATAAGTGATTAAATCATAGTAAGAGCTACTTTGTTTAATGTGCTATATATAGTATTATTGTTATGTATTGAAAAACAAATTCCTATGCATGGGTAATCGTCAAGAGTTTTTCATGTTACTCTAAAAGACAAAAGAGTAGGTTTCATTACTCTTAATAACATTAAACTATATTAATTCTAATGAGTTTTATACGGAATTAAATTTTTTATAATTTAATATTGTATTTTTTGATTTCTGTTACAGTGAATGAATTTAAGTATCAAATCAGTGTTCCATAAAATGTAAATCTTAGAGTAAATCTTGAAATAAAAATCTTTAATTGGACAAATATCATTTGTTTGTTTCTAAGAAATAAATATACTTTCATTAGAAAATCAAATTTCAAAGAACATGGAAAGAATGTATAAGTTAATATCAATAAATATTGACGGCTAAATCCACCCTTATTATTTTTCTCATTTAAATTTTAATTTACATATTTATTTAATAATGCATTCAGCTGAAGATGAAATATATTTTTTATATAAAATATATTTGTTAAATTAAATTTAAAAAATTCTATGTTTCAATTTCCTCGTGATGTCTTAGACACGTCTCATAAATTTATTAAATTATTTTCATAATAACACTTATAATGTATACATAAAAATGCTGACTTTATGTATACGTATGTATAATTAATTAAATACATTTGTGCATTGTTCTCGACGTAGTTAGATTAACTTAATAACTTGTTTAATTTCGGTTTCAATTTGTGAATACCATGTGTTTTTCAAAAAATATTAATTTAAAATATTAATAAAACAGTAGTGAGGAAGAAATAAATATTCTAGTTTGGCGTTGAATATTTTTCATAATTAAAACATTTATTATTTCACATTTTTTCCTTAGGAAAAAATGGGAAATAATGTATAAATAAAATAAATATAATAACATTTTAATTATGTTCTTATATTTTTTGCTGTGATATTTTTATATATATTGTATAAATAAAACAAATATAAGAATGTCATAGAAAGATTTCCATAAAAAATAAATAAAATAAAAACCTCACAATCTCTTTATGAATTTACAGTACAAATTTTCATATGTAAATTATGTCATTTTTTTTCTTTAAATGACTGCATTAGATTTTCAAAAATTAATCGCATCTAATACGTGTATTGATTCTAATAACTATGCCGTCTTTGATTTTAATAACTATATTCTTCATAATTTGAAAAATATTAAATTTTTTAGTAATGATGATTATTTTATAATTAGTTTATTCAAGGGGTTTTAAACTATTTAAATGAAATATCATAATTCAATTATTTTCGAAATTAAATTGGTTCTTGAAATATAGGGAACATTTTTTTTAAGATTTATTTCCTTTTATTCATAATTTAAAAAATATTAATCTTATAAATACTCTAAACTCTATAGATATCATCTATCTGAAATAACATTTTAATTAAATAAATTGTCAACGTAATCATATTATAAGTTTAAATTTTGTTCATAATTACAGTTGAATATCTAAATACAATTAATTACAATATCTTTGCCATTCAGTGATTTGTTAGCTAACCTTTTGAATCCGTCATCACCGTTTCAAAAAACTACACCTACGGCGACGCGAGAAAATGACATTTCCTACCCCCTTGACAGAAAGGAGAGGGTCATTTTCACCCCATATAAGTGCTGACGATTTCACCGTGACGAATCTTTATCTTTTGAGGGTAAGACGCCGCATTAGGTCTGCCATAATTTTAACAAAAATGTAAATGGGTTTACCATACTTGCTATACTTATCGATAAGCAATCGATTTTTTTCCATTCGTTGTTTTACATACCAAATAAAGAAATATTACAAAAATTTTAAGATTATATACATGAATGTGTGGAACAAATTAAGTCTGTTTTTGTAAACTATGATATGGCGTATATTAATTTATTACGGTGAATATTCTGAAATAACTGTTTAAAATAATTACATGATATATTTCTTTGGTTTATTTTATTCCCGGCCATCTAAATGCATAACTCAAATAACAGATTTCTTTAAAGTAATGAATTGCAATTCATTATAATAAAAATGATAAGCAATAAACTAACTGAATATTTCAAAAATATTGCTAACAACAGTATGTCTGATATTAAAAAATTTAAATAAATATATTTTGAACAAATATTTCTTTTGATAAATAAATACATGTAAATTAACGAAGTTGCATTTTAAAAAGATTAAAAGTAATCTGTGTGTTAACAGTAATGATTTTCGTTTTCTTTTGATTTAATATTTTTATTTATAATTAATTTCTACATTAAGTGGATTAAAATATATGTTTCTTTATCTTTCACTTTTAAGGAAAAAGCTTAAAAATGGAATATTCCTTTCTGCGTGTTTCTGTAACTAAGTATGAAACGTTTCGCACAATGAATGTAACGAGACCAATCTTGAGTTACTGCTTTATATGTAGTATTCAGTTTGATTGTTTAATGAAATTACATTTGTCGTACAATAAATAGCAATATTCTGTCCATTTCTCAATGACTGAGAACTTGAAAAATGTTCATTCTAATAGTACATTCTAAAATATACTCATATTAGTCTCAGAAAATATTTTTATAAAATTCTTATCAGAACATTAGCAAGAAAACATTAGCTTTATACTGATAATAAATTTTTATCTTCAATGTTTTAAGCTTTTATAAAAATATGCTTATTAAATTATTTTTAAACACCAAAATCAAGATTATTTTAATTTTATGCAAAAATTAAAACTACGTAGAAGAAAGACCGACTCGATTATAAGGCAATTTTCTTAAATATCTACTGCATTTCAATTTATGATTGGAAATATTTTCATTTTTATTTTTATTTTAATTCATTTCTACCCTCATTTTTTTGTTATGAGATCAAAAAATACAAGGTCCTGGAATATTTTGCATAAGCAATACTTCTCATTTAAATGTCGCAAAGAAGAAACCAAAAAAGATGTCTAGCATCTATTCCGAAGTTCGTGCACGTAAGAAAAAGAAAGTGGCATTTAGTGTTCATTATTCAATAGTAGGAAAGATCGAATAAAATATATTCCACATTAAAGAGCAAATTTCTAACACAAGATCAAAATTAGTTCTTTGTGAAAAGATTATTTCATTACTTCATCTTAAAAGCCAGAATATGAAAATCTCTCATATTATAATGAATTATATTATAATAAACCGTATCTCATATTATAATAAACCATTTCTTAATGAAAATGTATCGAAGAAAAAAAGAGACAAATTCTCAAATTCAGAAACATAATAATTATAAATTGCTACATAAGTTAAATATGAAATTCAACAATTTTATTAAAACAACGAAAACATAATTTGGAACAAAGTTCATCAAATAAAAATTTTCTTTCTTTTTACAAATATAATTATCTATTTGTTTACATTGTAAAATAATATTACAAATGTGCAAGCGGAGAAAGACACATTACTACATCTTTGAATTGGGATATTTCTAACACAGATTTTCTCATGTGTAAATTATTTTAAAAATCTTTTAATATTACATTAAGAGTTCCATATTTTAACTGATAAAATATCAATCTTAAAACTAGCAATTTTGGTCAGGATTAGACCAAACATAGTCATGTTTATAGGGATTATAATTGTAAACAGGTTAAAAATTCATCTGTTGACCAATAATCTTTGATGATATCTTCATCCATATGACCCATCAAAAGAATAAGTCCTAATAATTTCTTAAACTTTGGTCCATCAATATTAGTCCATTTTGATTTATGTTTTCTTTTATTACTTCCCGTATGTAATTCTAATATTTGGAAAGCATACTTATTTGTTTCATCTGCAATAAAACGTAAAATTTCATCTGAAAAAAAAAATTCGTTCTCCCTAACTAAATTTTTTATTGTCTCAGAAATGCTTAAATCCCCCGTAAATTTAAAAATGATAAGCTTGTCATCTGCTTTGGCATTACGCCAATCAAAATCAAATGATACGGAGGAATCTGCATCATCATTGCCATCAAAAAACTAATATCCTTGGATTCAGATTCATCACAGCAATCAGAATCACTGTCTGCAAAATTTTCATCTTCTAATTCTTCCAATAACTTTTTAATTTCTTTATCAGTCAAACCCTTACGACGTGAAACCATCGAAAATATTTTTTCTAGCGATAAAAAAAATTGATTACAATGAGAAAATTTGCTAAAGTGGAGATGAATATGCGAATATGCTTTCCTTTTAAAAAGAGGAACCAATAAAACCGTTTTTCGCCAAAATTCTCCGCTCAGACAAGTCCACAGTTTTTACGACTTTCACACACAAAAGAGCAACAATTAAATATCCCTCAACTGCCCTAAGAAATTTGAGCGGGAAAAAGTCGAGCGGTTTAAAGGAGGAAAAATTCTTTGGTACAACTGCTGTACCGCAGCCTTAGTACGACAGTTGTACCGCCGGGACGAAAAGTCTAATTTTTTTATACCTAGAGCCTGACTAAGCATACGGGCATACGGGGAGTTGCACTGGGCCCCCACTTCAGAGGGCTCATAAATGGAATAGAAAACTTATTTTACATTGTCATTCGAATAGAACAATTTATCAAATCAAATAGAAAGTTTGATTTTGTGAAGGAGAGGGGGCTTCCAAAGAGAGGTTTTTGACCCGGACTCTAATTAGGCTAAGTCAGGCCCTGTATGTACCACATCATAAATAGAACTAAAAACAGAACTAGAATTTTTTAAAAAGCCAAAAATTCAATTTTTTATAGAATTATCAGCCAAAATTGATTTTAGTTAATTATTATTAAACTTTAAAAAAAAATTTAAGATTTTCAAAAATATTTTCAATCATTACAGAATTTATAAAGCTTTAAGAAAAAGTTTGTTTTTATTAGAAAAGATGTATATCGATAAAAAGTTTAATTTACCGAAGATATCATCTTAATCGAATAGTTGATGATTTCGCCAAACTTTATTACCACTACTTCCAAGGCCATCCGCTGAAGTGCTTTAGAAACCAGTATTATGTGCTGGATAATGTGGGAACGGCTAATGGCAGGACGATTCTCTGAGCACTTCTGCTTAAATGCTCCCAATGATAATGGCAGGATGGCATGAAGGGAAAAGTCCATCACGAAACAGATGGCCACATAATATCCTATTGATAAACAAGTATTTACTTTGTTTATGCGAAATTCGAAAGTAGGTTAAGTTTCGAAGTTGCAAAATAGGAAGTGAGTGTATGTGATTAATTATCATATTAATTAATTATATTTGAATTTATTGTAGATGTAGTAATACCTAAATTTTATATTCAAGATGTATTTTAAAAATAAAAATTTATAGTAATTTGTTTAATTTAGATGGAAAACAAATTAAAAGAATTTTTTTATGTATAGTTCTGATTTTATAACAAAATTTATGAGATAAAAGTGTAAAAGTTGGTAAAATAACTACATTTAAGGAAATGGTGGAAAAGAAAAAGTAGAATGCACTGTAAAAAAGTTTTAATTTTAAAATTTTTATTCTGTGTTTAGTTAATATAGCAAAATTATCAAGTTTATAATCACAACTGTTATGAATGTAACACATTATTATGGGATTTTGGTTGACAATAATAAATGCATGACTTCTTTTTATGATAATAATATATAGTTCTATCTTTCAGTAAAAAAAAAAAAATTGTTAATAATTTTTATACTATATCAGATTTCATGCTATTTTTGAAATTTCAATAATAATTGATTAATACAGAACATGATTGAGAATTACGGATAATACTAACTTTAAATATATGCATCAAATTTATGTATCTTTCCAATAAATTTACAAATTCATCTCTCAATTCAGGTTATTTTATTTCCAAATTTTAGAACTCGCTACAAACAACAATATGTAAAAATGTAAAACATAATCTACTTATTCACCTATTGTTAGCAAATATTTTAACATTTTTTAACAATTAAAAAAAGCTTTCTTTATAAGAAAAGAATTTAAAATCAATTTTAATGTAATTTATGGATTACAGATTTTATGGATATTGAAAACTGCTTAAAAATTTATGTGGGCATCATATACATTATAGAAATATAATGAAAAAATTATATTTTTATTTAATATAACAAATGATGACAAAATTTCTATCTGTTTCTTCAGGGATTTTTTTTTTTTTTTTGTTATTAAATTCTCATAAATCAGTATATTTTATTTATAGGTGACTTGCACAAAATATAAATACTATATATGCATCGTATGTCATTCGTAAATGAATAAAAGTCAGTTCAGAATAGATAAAGTAGATTTATTCCGTAACCCTTAGAAATATTTTTCATTGGGTCATATATTTTGTGCTGTTTTTGAAAGGGCATTAATCAGTCTTAAAAGTTTTCTTTATAAAAAAAAAACTCTTTTAATATCTTAAAAGATTTTCAGAATTTATTTGTTTCAATTAAGTGGGTCATTCATTTGTTTTGATAACATTTCTAAAGATTTTTTTTTTCATTTAAAGTTTTGCTAATTTTTTTGAACGATCTTAGAATAGTGTATAAACTAAAAATACCAAAACATTTAGCAATAATATTTTAGTGAAATTCTTATATAATTTGCTTTCAATCATTTTCAAAGGATATACAAAAAAAATTAATATTAACATTATTAAGAAAATCCAGTTGGAAGTACGAAATTTTCATTTTTAATATGAAAAATTGTTGCTGGCCTCTATAATATTTAATTTCTATAAAAATTAAATTTTAATAAAAATTAACAATTCAATTTTAGTAAAAAAATTATACTGTCATAAATTAAATATTTAATATCAATTTATTTTTTTAATTAAATTACAAAGAATTCAATATTTATTAAAATTTATGTTGATTTTTGAAACACTAAAATAAATAATTGCTTATTTATTTAGAGTAATAATAAAAAGATATAGAATAATAATAAAGGGACAATTTTGAGCTGCAAATTAAAATATGCAAATTAAATCAAAATTCATAACAGTACTACAACACTAATAAAGCGTTTACTTTCGCACTGAAAGTATTTACTGTTAATTTGACTTAAAAAATGCTACGTTATAGATATAAATAACATACTATTATTTAAATATATCTATTTATTTACTTACTATACATATATGTATGCATACATATGCTTACGTGTAGACAAGATGCCCACTGAAGTCCAATGTCACCCTCTTAGTTTCAGAACGGTTGCTGCTATTTTTAAAAACATGGTGTCTAGTTATAGTAAATCGGATATGCGCTACCGAATGAAACCACTCATAGCACCACCTGGTGGAAAACTGCAGAATTAGCCTTCGTATCTCGAAAATGGTTCGAGATAGGGGAAAAAGTGAATCACGAAAGTTGCACACCAAACGTTAATATCACACCGCACTTGATATTAAACATCGGTAAAACATCTAGGATTTTCCAGAGCCCAGTAATGAGAGTGTTGTCTATTGTATATGCCCTTCCGTGAAAAGCATGAATGGTCCGTACACAATACACCTACCAAGAATGTTGGCTGGACCTGTATCTGATTCATAACGAAGTTGCACCATGAATATCTTCGCTGGACATCCCCGTATAATAAAATCTGCTGAGGTATTGGTAGGTAAGGATAAGGCCCTGATTATTGTAATATTTTCCAAACCCGACTTTTTGAGAAACCTCAGTGTTCACGGATCTATGTTGCACTGCATTTCACGTATGCGAGGGCGTATGCTAGTATTTTATCTGTTTGAACTAGCCGTCCTACCTTTGCTGGTCTGCCAGATCGAGCTCGACAGTCACGTAGCCTGGCTCCCTTAAACGTTTTATAACAAATAGGATGGTTTGATAAGAAAAATGCTGGCCTTCAAAAAAGTTCTGCTTCCTTGCTGCTGATCGGGCCTAGCTTTTACATTCACTGTACAATAAAACCATCTCACAATACTCGCCTTTGAAAAATCGCTCCATGGCCACGACCTTCAACATACTAGAAACCCAACAAGATGTCTCTTTTATACTTCGAGGTGTCAAGTGAACAAATGTGATGTTTCTTACGTATTAGCATACTGCAACGATTTCAAACATGAAGTGCAAGTTGCGTTAAGCTGAAGTTGAGATCAGCACAAGGATGCAACTCTCGGGGTTTGAATCAGAGTCCTTTGGACTAAGATCCGCAAGTGACACCACTGTGCTACATTGCGGTGTCGCGTTTAGACCAAAAGATAACATTTTCTCTCTCAATTCATATTTTGTGATGTCACAGTGTATGAAATCAGGAAAATGCAATTGTATGTGTTTTAACCATTCTATTCTTCACATCCATGCCAAGGAGATATCTTTTCCTACTAAATCAATAACACTCTACAACTTTGTAACTCACTCTTTTCCCCTATCTCATACCATTTTCGAGATACGAAAGCTAATTCCGCAGTTTTCCACCAGGTCGAGTTGTGAGGTGTCTCATTCGGTAGAGCATATCTGATTTATTATATCTAGACACCACGTTCATAAAAATAGCAGTAGCTGTTCCGAAATTAAGTGGTTAACATAGGACTTTAGGGGGCTTCCTGTATATATAATCACATACAGTAAATAGCATCTAGTAGGTATTTGTAACTTCTTTAAACAGTTCAAGAAACAAAAATTATGACTACTTAAAAGATGCTATATTGACAAATAGAACAGGTGAAGCAAATAAGCAACACATATCACCCTTTTCTTAAAACAGTGAGATGAAATTTTTAATTTTTACTATGAAGAATAATATTTTTACCATGATATTTGAAATAGTATTTATCATGATGTATGAAATAGTACTTACTTTAATAAAATATCCGAATTGATGAATACAAGGAAAGCAGTTTTAAACACTAAAATAAAAAATTATTTTGTGATATAGAATAATAATAAATGATAATTAGCAATTCGAATATTTAATAAATGGTATTTTTTTCTTGCGATTATTGTTAATTAATTTACTATTTCACTATTTTATTTGATATTTTTTTTAAAAATTAAATTTCAAATAACCAGTTTCTTTAAAATAATATTCATCATTTATATATATATATATATATATATATATATATACATATATATATATATATATATATATATATATATATATATATATATATATATATATATATATATATATATATATATATATATATATAAGCACATTGATAATAAAAATACACTTGTTATACCTATAGCCATTCTATATTTCAAGTAATAACTGTTAGAAACATTACATTATTTCTAATAAGTAGTTTGTTTTCCTTTATTTACAGACTGTCAAATGAACATCTGCCAACATGGCGAGTGCCATGTGTTAAACGAAGAACCTGGTTATCATTGCGACTGCAAAGAGGGTTACTACGGTGAGGTGTGCGACAAGTTTGATCCTTGTTCTCTGACACCTTGCGAAAACTTCGGTAAATGCTGGAACATTTCCAGCAACAAGTACCGATGCGAGTGCCTGTCCGGATTTTCTGGTCAGAATTGCAGTGAGTTTAATCCCTGCGCCCTGAGGCCGTCGCCCTGCCTGCATGGCGGTCGCTGCGAAAGCACAGCGAGCCACAAATACCAGTGCTATTGTACAAAAGGATACTACGGGAAGACGTGTCAGTTCTTCGACCCGTGCTCCATTGATCCATGCCAGAATGGAGGGAAGTGTCAAAATGCTTCGCAGGAAGAATACATATGCAGATGTGTGCCTGGTTTCGCTGGTAAATCTTATTGCTTTAATGCTCTGTAGTATGATTATATTATTTATGAGTACAGTGATGAATACAGTGAGTAACCCCTTTATATCTTTATGTGTACAGCGAGACAGTAATATTTTATAGGTACAGATGCCGTATAATCCAGGATAATAAATTCTGATTTTTTTTTTTTTTTTTTTTTTGGCGATGAAGAAATGTCGCCTAGATGACGTAAATACTAAGGTTGCCAAAATAAAGTTGTCTGCATAATACTTATAGGTCTCTATATCTATGACATAATAAAAATTAAGTTGCCAGATACATAACAAAATCCGCCAAAAAAATCACCGAACTCAGAATTTGGCATCCTGGATCATACGGCATCTGTGCCATTTTATGAATATAAGAGAAAGCAAATAACAAGCTTTTTAGACTACCAGTAATTTATTAACTATTTTGTTTATTATTCCTATTTACTCTGTAGATTATTAGTTTTACTTTAAGTTTCTAGAATATATAAATAATTAAATAAAAAAATTTAGGAAATTCTCAAAGAACTTTTTTCAGCTTAAGTTTTACAAATCTGTTTTTTATTATTTCAGCAATATTAATGTAAAAACATTTTAATATTGGCGTAAGCAAGGCAACAGTCTTAAGATTCAAAGGAGATTGTTATCAAATGTTGCAATTATTAATTTAAAATTCTATTAATTAATGAAATTTTTAAAAACTTAAATCACCCTTGCCGATTTAAACTAACTATAAAGTAGATGTATTGTCATGTTTTTTTTATTTTGCTTTTTCTGCTGTTCTATTGTCCATGTGTTAATGGCTTGAATCAATGGAAAACGATTTCTCAAATCGATGTTTGTTCCGTATATAAGAAATGGTTTTATTTACAAAATGAGCTTCGACAGTATTCTCAGACATTTTATGATGAGCTTCGCCTTGTTTGCTGTCACTCGAAGAATGTGATTAGAAGACAGGCAGAAAATTCGTCAACAAGTCGGATTTACCACGCCGTCTTAATATGATGCGAAACGTTATCTGACGTCATGGATATTTTAAACCAATGAGAATCTTAATAAAATAATAAAGTGTTGTACTCAGGATTCAACAATAAGGAAAAAAACATCCACTTTATGGTTAAAAAGAATTTAGTTCTTAAAGAAAATTTTAGTATTTAAATTGAGATTGTCATTAGAAAATTTTGCGTATTTCATAAAATTAATTTTAAGAATACATGAATAATAAAAGAATTAATTATATATTGCTGTTAAACGTACCTAATTTTTCTGAATCATAATAGAAATTTAATCTAATAATTTAGTACTTCTAATTTAACTTTAGCATTAATATTCAATGGCACTGTAACAATGAGTTAATAAAAAAATTATTATGATTATAATTTTATTATTATACTATAGGAGCAGATAAATAATATTGTGTGCATTATTAATATCTACTGAGAATTTATATTTGCGATTCAGAAATTCTAATTTATTCAAGTTTGAAAATTGAAAGAAAATACATTTCAATTATTTTTTTTCACATTATTCTTACTTGTAAAATTGAATTCCTTTACAACACGTGATGATACTTAATTTTAGTTTTAATAGTTAAATGAGTGTAGAATAACACAAAAATTTTTGATAAGCTTAAATGCTCAAAAGAAATTTAAGAAATTCGCATTATTAATTGGACTGGTTTAAAATTATTCTCATAAAAAAAGTTTGTTTATAATTAATGGTTTTAAATTAACTTTAATTATGACTATAATTAATGAAATTTATAGTTGATGTTTGTAATTTATGATTATAATAAAAAAAACTACATTCAGATTAAATCACAAAATTTTTTTGTGGAAACATCGTTTATTTGAACGAAATAAAATAACAGAATAAATATCAGTCTTACAATTTGTAAAGTTTTTGCCTCGTATTTTCTAAGACTTTTAAATTGTGTTGTGTTTTCTTCTTTTTTTTTTTTTTTTTTTTTTAGCTTACTACTCTTTTTATGGACAAAAAAAGTAAAAAGTGTATGGCATTTAAATTATTTTTTAAACCAAGTAACGCCATCTACTGACTAACATTAGCATTAATTTTCACTTTACTACAAAAATTCTAATTTTTCAGAGTAATTTTCCAAATAGCTATTTTCAAAAATAATAATTGTTTTAATTTTTATAAACATATATAAATTAACATATTTAGATGTGGCTTATTTTATATTTAAATTTGAGTTGGAAAAAAATATATATACACACAAATAATCTCTAAATTAAGCTTCTATAAACTGAGCTTAATATAAAAGAATATTGTCAAAATACTCATGATAAAGCACCCTCTAAAATTATAAACACGAGAACTTCTTTAATTATAAATTTCTTTCCCTAAAACTTTTTACGACTTTTAACCCATTCCTTTTCCGATGTCTAGACAGTTAACTATAAAAATGGTTGGGAAACTCAGCCTAATGATATTTACGTAAAACGGAGCCACTGTAGCATGTGTCCCTCTTGGATTCAGAAAATAAGTCCATTTCATTACGGCTTTTATTTTTTCCTACAGATTTTCGTTATTAGTAAAACGTCTGTGGAAGGAAAAAGTTTTTCGCTCTTAGAATTTTTATAATGGGGTGGTTTTAATGTCGCAGCATAATCTCCCTCTCTTTTCCCTTTATAAATATGAAAAGGGAGTTTCATGATATTATTATTCCGCGTAATTTGTCATACCAGACGTTCAAGAGATACTTAAGAGTGCCGAATAACTACATATGCGTATTTAATATTAAGAGTATTTATCTTTCCTCTTTTAAAGGAAAAATAAAGAAAATAAATGTTCTCGGAATGTATTCATCATTCCGTTTTATTAAATGCACTAATAATGATCTGCTTAAATTCATGTATTTATTGTTTTTTTTATTTAGTTTTGGATGTTATTTATGATTTTGAGAGAATTTATTATTACTATTTCATTGATCTTTAAACTGTATTTTATATTGTGTTTAGATGTTGATTATGATAAATATGTTAGGTTGGAAGAGGTGTGTGTTAAACATATTGTGAAATGATATAATCGACATGTAAAATATTTTTGTAAGTAGTATAGTAGTTGTATTTAGAATTTTACGTTAGAAAATATTTGTATTTGATTCATTATTACTATATTAAACTAATTAAATTAAAATAAATAAAAAATGTATTGAAATTACCTTAAGAAACTTTCGATGATTACTTATTGGAATTAATTTCTCTATACAATTACTGATAGGAATTAGTTTCTGTATACAATTACTGCTTGTATTTAGTTTCGCTGTACAATTACTGATTGCAGTTAGTTTCTCTATACAATTACTACTTGAAGTTAGTTTCTTTGGTTATGCTAAAATGGTTCCTCTTCACGCGATAGTTTAAAAGAATGTAATGTTATATTTACTAGCATCCATTTGATTACATTTATTTCAAAATAAAATATAGTAGTAGTTAATCCCTGACAAATGATTGAAAAAAATGAAAATTAATAAATGAATTACCTATGATAAAATAATTCACTGATTCCAAAAATCTTGATAAAGTAGTTAAATTATGTCTTATATCTGAAATGATACATGAGAAAATTGATGAATAATTATTAGCAAGCAAACCATATGAACAACACAATTGAAATAAAATTGATTAAATATTAAATCAATTGATGAAATATTCAATTAATTGAAGAAATATTAAATTAATCAAAAATAATTTCTTGAATTCTCAGAAATCATATAATTTTTTGTATTACAAACATTTTCAGAATTGCATGAAATTTCCATCAACAATGTTACGAATTTTGTTCCGAACGAAATTTTTGTTGTCTAAAATTTGCAATTTTCATATCCATTACGCTTTTTTAATAAGATTTTTAAAAACGAATATTTTAACTAAATGTTATTCTCTTGAAAAAATACCATTTTTGATGTCAAACATTAAAATACCACATTTTTCAATGCAAGTGTGGTTGTATGTTTTTGGTAATCGAAATAAAAATATGCTTTTCTGTAATTTTTTAAGACTTCCCGTCCATCAATTAGAGTAACATAGACCACCATAATTAGAGCCTGTATTATTCTTGACCAATATTCTAATTAATTTTCTTCAGATATTTCTCCTCAGAAAATCGCCTGCACATTACAGTATAAAAGTTATCGATTTTTTGCCAACAAAATAGACATTTAAACTGCTTAAATTCTTTTTCACGGTTACGTCATTTTCACTGTAAGTAAATCAATTAGTTCGAGGTTACTTTTTCATAGATTTTTGTAAACTCCAAGAATTGATGTATTAGTATTATAAGCACGTTTTTAGTTACTTAAAGATTTTGTAAAATTATGTTCAATATGACAATGAGAGATTTCATACTAAAATGCTTTTTCTCTAAGTTTGAATTCATCACTTTAATTAAGGAAAATTGTACAGTATTTAATAAAGTATAATTTATACATTTTGGAAGGTATTTTTTCTTCGGTATTTAATACTTATAAAATATATATATATTTGAAAATTTCATTTAATAGGAATATGATTACAGCGAACAAATATTGTAATTTGAAATTTGTTCTAACAGAATTCTCAAATTGTTTCATTGAAATTATATTTTTACTTTACAATTTCGTAAAAAGGTAAATTTTTCCAAAACTATTAAAAAGATTTATTACTTAAAATATTAATATAATGAAATTTCAATAATATTTTAAAATTCGGATTCAGGAGTCTTTTAAATTGAAAAGAAATACTCGTAGGTATGTGATATTGCAAAGTCGTACTTCCACCTTCGTGGTGCTCTGATTAAACAAAAGAGGAAACATTAAGAGTACTGTTTTAAAAAAGTTATTCCTTGAATATTAAAGAAAATCTCGAATCTGCTTTTTATAGAAGAACATTCCAGAATAGTTCAATATCCGATGTGACAATGTACAATCATAAAAATAACAATATAAATCGCATATTTTATTTAAAAACCTTTCAGCAGTTACCATGGGTGCAATGTGGTCTGGAGAAAATTTCCTCCCCCTTCAGATCAATATCAAAATTGAGCGAGTGAATCCTCTGGTGGTGCCATCTGTCGGAGGATTTGAAGAGCAAAGTCGTACTTTCACTTTCGTGGTGCTCTGTTTAAATGAAAACCGCACCCTACTGACTTAAATTCGCATAGCCAAAACATAGTGAGCTTGGCTTGTTCAAGTGTCATTTGTAACAAGAACAGAAATATTTGTTTAAGATTTATTAGGCTCATTTTTAATATTTAATTTACTAAAATTAATTTTGTAATCAGTGATTCTACAAAAATCAAAAGCTCCATATTAATAATTTGTGGGACTTATTTAATTGCATATTAATATTTCAAAAAAGAGTGTTCATAGAAAATTACTGCTTTACGATTTATGAAACAACGAAAATTCTGTTATAACAAAATTTTCTGTGACATTAAACATATTCCTTCGGTTTTACTGAATTCATTCCAATGGATTGCATATGTGTAGTAGATACTGCTTAAGAAAAATGAAGGTTTTATAACATACTTTTAACTTATTACTCTTAAAATTGATATTTTATAATTGGAATTATAAGTCTGTAAATATACATTAATTCATTGCCTCACAAATTCCAATTTATTTTCTGACCTAAATTATTATGACTAATGCAGCTCTGGATATACTAACTGAGCGCATGTCATCGCATGAAAATATTGATTTGACAAATCATTGCATTATATTGTGAATTAATGATGATTCTCCTGTTCTGCAGGTAAACAATGTGAAATAGATATCGACGAATGCGCATCATCTCCTTGCAAACACGGGGCCACCTGCCGTGATGGAATTAATGCGTTCCATTGTCGCTGCTCCCCGGGCTACAGAGGGAAGCGCTGTAATCTCGTAGGTAGGTGATATAATTCCACAATCATCAACCTAATGAAATATCATTCATTGCCTTCATTTGGTATGAAATGGCTAAAACAAAATTTGAATGGAAGGAAGTGTCGGTTTGCTTTCATTGTGAGCTTTAGGTTTTGAATAATATGCTTTCGCTTTTAAGGATTATCTTTGGATAATAAATGCAGACTAACACAAATCTATATAGCTTATCTTGAATTCAAAATCTATATATCTTCGTTTCATACTTATTAGATGTTTACAATGTAAATTGCTAAAGGAAGACATTGTAAATAATTTATAAAGTTGGTTGTATCTCCTTCAGTAAAGACAATATAATATTAACAGTTAAATGTATTTGATTTTAATTGCAATATTCACTTTATATTTATTTGAACAATAAATCGATAAAAAAGTTTAAAATTATATTAGATTGTGTTATTAGAAATTATATTATTTGAAATACCTGATAAAACGCAATCTTTATTCATAAATTTAATTTATACTCCTATCATTGTAAACTTATTTACATATGTATATATATTGTTGAACTATTCATTATTATATTTATTTATGTTTAACTGCAGATTTGTCAAAAAACTGTTAAATTATTTGCTTATTTTATATCATCAATAGCTTTATAACGTAAAACTAAATATTATGTCTGTCTAATTGCATTATGTACTTCATATAACACTGCATTTTTGAAATGTAAAAGTTTAAATTGTTTGTAATGAAGCAAATTTAATTATAACATTTAAAATTAAAATTTTGAATTTAGTATTTATTACATGATTTTCTACGTAATGCTAATTTTTCTAACTCGTACTACTGTAATACAAATGTATTGTGAATGTTCAAAGAATACGTTTTTGCAAATAATATTTTCCGTAGTGAGGAAGAAAAACACACGTTTTTGAGGGTTTTAGAATTTTGATACATTTTGAATAAATCAGATAAGTTCATGGATAAACCTGAATTTTTATGATCCTTTTTTTATTATAAATAACGAGATCAAATAAGTGTATGATAAGAAAATTATTTTATGTATTTTTCAATATGAGGTAATTCTTTTTCTATAAATTTTTGAACATTCTAAAAAGTTGAATAAAAATTATAAATATGAAAATAAAAGTATGGGTTTAATAAAATCTGAATTTATATTATACCTTTGACTTTCCTTTTATAGTGAATTCAGTTTTGTTTTTGTTTATGCATAGTAAAATAATTTCTAGTCAAGTCAGAAATATCTTGAAATTTCCTCATTTCAAGCATCATGGGCCTAAAAATCTGAATTTGAGAAAAAACTCTAATCAAATTTTAATTACCATAATAAATATAAAAGTAAAAATATTTCTTCAGCATTTATAATCCATTGAGAACATATATATGATACACCATATAGATGTACCTTAATGACATCCGGTGTAACGTGTCCTGCTTACACCAGGACATCTGGAAACTCTGGTCAAGACTTCATTAATCAATCATTTTTCGTGAGGAGGGGGCATATTTTTTCAGGGAAGAAATTTCATTGATAGTGGGCCATATTCATTTGTCCCTAGAAAGGAAACACAGAAAAATTCTCAAGCACCTACCTAGACCGTGTGATGTCCAATCAGAAATTAAAAGTGCAAAATACATCTCTCTAACCCTAACTAACTACAATATTTTGTCATCAAGAAGGAGACAATTTAATAGGGGACTTAAATTAAAACAAACTTAAAAACAACTTAAAAAGAAGGGGACAACTTAAGCTTTACTAGACTTTTACATAACGACTGCTCATTATCAGATTGCGTTCACATGTTGCAAGGAAAGGAAATCAAGCACCTACTCCAATGGATATCCACCTATTCCAAAGGTAAACTCCCAATCACTTACAACAATGGAATGGTCCACCTACTCCAAAGAAAAATTTTCAAGCACCTATCCTGTAGATGTCCACCAACTAAAATGGAAAACTCCCAATGGATGTCTATTTAAATAACAAAAATGCAATATTCTTCTTCCGTTGTTCAACTAGAATTAGGATCGATGCTTGGCACTTTGAATAGTGCGAGTTTGCTTATAGATCAAGGTTATTATAATGAAATCTTTCAAAAGAAGGTTAAGAAAAAGTTTTTAAGAAAATGGAAAAGTATATATTTTTATAATTTTTGTCGAATGAAAGAAGCATCATTTGGTGCTTCCTAATGAGCAATATTTATGTCACATTTTTTTTTTACCATCTTAATATAATAGTTGATAAGCATTTTCATGGATTATTTTAGATGCTTTTTGTGAAATAAAAATGATTTAAGCAATATTAAGCGAAAAATATTTACGTACATTAAAAATATTATTTTATTTTCAGATACCCAAATTCTTGTTTTCTAATGTACTGAAATCTGTGTTGAAATCATTATTTTCATAACAACTTTATCAAGTGATATTAAATAACTATGTTAGAATTATATATATATATATATATATATATATATATATATATATATATATATATATATATATATATACATGATAACGATATGAAGGATATTTAATAATTATGTTAGAATAAGGGGTTATGTTGTTGCTGCTAATCCTTCAGAGATCTAGTGATAATTGTATCAACTCCATGACACTGTGAACCTTAGCGAAGTCGAATACTAGCACTGGACTTGAGCCAACATCCGCCAGAGCGAACCCCAAACAACCCAGGATGTGATTGGGGAAGCCGGCGTCAGGTTGCATTTTGTGAACAATGAGAAGACCGTTCGTACAGATTCGAATGTCATGCTTTTCAGGTTCCAATTAATAAGTTTTAAGACGGCCATTTGATCATGTCTGTCACTCCGAATTCTAAACACGCCCCCCCGGGGTCTTCCTACTGAACCAGGGATGGGGCAGGGGAGAGCCAGACTTTCCTGTCTTCTTTTTTCTTTATCGAGAAAATTTCTTTACAAGTTATTGTGTAGTCTCTGTTGGGCAACCTCTTTTAGCCAAGATATCTGCGGTTTTGTTGCCTTAGATATTGACATGGAGGGGGGGGGGAATACACTGAAAGTGAAGATCCCTAATCTTGGCATTGCTTATAAGTGGTTATAATAAGCTCAATCATTAATACGCTGATATGATTATTTTCGTTTTTAGAAGAAATTTTTGTTTTATTTTACAATTAAAGAGTTAGCTTTTTTATTGCATAACAATATAATCTAATTCCAAAACGTATGAGGGCAGTTTAGTTTTTAGAAATCATATTACAAAATACAAAGCGATGAATATAATAAATATCATAGGAAAATAAAGATTTTGAATAACATTTAAGAAATTTGCAATGTCATAAATATTGAACTCATACAAATTTATGAAATGAATCAGCAAGATAATTTTTTGTGTGTGTATCTCATGAG
The DNA here is from genome assembly GCA_037975125.1 of Latrodectus hesperus. Classification (NCBI taxonomy): domain Eukaryota; kingdom Metazoa; phylum Arthropoda; class Arachnida; order Araneae; family Theridiidae; genus Latrodectus; species Latrodectus hesperus. The sequence goes on along the minus strand of CM075860.1, from coordinate 73,139,679 downwards.
ATAAAGAAGAAAAACGCTTTATAGCAAAAATGGACTATCATTGATGGGTTAAACTGCGCTATAAGCGTATTTTCTGAACCTCTACTTCGGTAATACCACTTTCTTTCTTGAAACAGTGGCCACATCTTTGCAGTTATTAGCCAAATGCCACTTGGGACGTTTCCGAACTATCGTTTATCGTTAAGTCTTGAGGCATTAATTTAAGCAAAGCAAAAAAAGAACATTTTAAATTTTAAGCATCTGGAAAATACCCATTTTTACGCTCGAACTTTATAGTCCTTGCTAATCTTATTCGTGTGGTAGCATTCTTTCAAAACTTACTCTAATAAGGACATGGAATAGCTTTTCCTGAAGCCTTTACTTGAGTTGTTGATTCCCATGACAAAAATGCTCGTGTGGTGGTGAGATTAATGCCAACGCGTTCCAACTAAGTTTTATAAAATTAAAGTAGATAAATGAGAAACTAAACGAATTTTTCAACTTTGTTTATATGTGTAGCAAAATTTTCAAAACGAATTAATTTGTGGATTTTACATAGTAAAATAAAGCAAATTTTCAAAACGAATTAATTTGTTGATTTTACATAGTAAAATAAAGCAAATTTTGTGTTTGAGTTCATTAATTTAGATTAAATTATTGATAAAATAATTGAGTTTATTAATTTAGAAAAAACAAATTTATTAATTTAGATTAAACTTTCAAAACATTTGTATTATTTTTATAATATTGCTATAGTTTCAAGAACCATGCTTGAGAAAAAGGTTCCTAAATTAATGGAAGTTATAAGAATATTTTAATTCCAAAATTCTTCTATTACAATACTAATTTGTTTTTAATTTTAAATTCTTTCTTAAATTAATCTCCATTTTGATATTAAAATCATAAAAAAATTTAAAAAAATGCATATTAATACTTATTTACAGAAGTATAAACTGTAATAAATAGGCGAATAAACAAAAAACACTTAAGAAATCTTGTTAAAAATGAAAAAAGTAATTCCCAAGACTAAAAGGAAAATATTATCGTCATTTCTATAATTTTCACATTTACCAAGAGTGTTTGATATAGTTGATATTTGTGTGTTTTATCGATCATAACTCAAGCTATTTTTCTAAAAATTATATCAAAATTATGCTAGGAATTATTTGAATGATTTAAATAAAATTTTTTTAAGGATAACCCTTTGGAGAATACTTTATTCAAATTGGCGAAATCAAAAAGTGGTATTTCTAAAAATTAGTTTCATATATCCAGCTGTATACTGTAAGAATAAGAAAACTGAATTCAAAAATTAATTGAAATTATGTACGAACTTGATTAAATGAATCGATAAAATAATGATAATAACTGGAATGATAAATTGGATAGTTTATCAAATACTTGATGTATATTTGTCGCATCCATTTTCAGAATAAATATCGTAAAATTACTTTTCCTACAATTTTAATCAAGTATTGAAACTTTATACTGATGAACTCATACAAATAATAAATTTTTTTCTTGCATTTAAGCAAAATGCATGCCTAAAGGCAGAATTCAAATTAAGTCTCGCAATCGAATACGAAATTCTTTATGTTTGGTTTGGTTGTACCTGGTTTGCAGCGTCTTCTGTTTGCTAAATGATTCGCGATTTGCAAGTTTTAATGTTATGGCTCATTAATACACAAATGTCTTATTGTATTTTAATACATCAATTCTTGAAACTCAGACACATTATTTTTTTTTTCATTTGATGAAATCTTTGCAATACAATTTTTTTTTAATTGAATGATTCCAAATGTTTTCATTTTCAATTATGTTCCGAATAATTAAGAAATGTGATTTTTCTATCCGTGGATTCAATGTAGATATTTGCTTATTCAACAAAAGACTTAATACATAATTGCTCTTTTCAAGCAATTATGGAAAAAATAACATCAGGAAAACTTAGAATTAAATGCTCTGAAATATTAAATTTACCACAAAACCAACAAATATAATAAAATTAATAAGAGCTAATTTCTTTACTCTCTATTTGATAATAGTTCTTAATTAAATGTACCTTATTCAATAATTGCTTCTTTTAATTAACAATTGTCAAGGAAGGGAACGTAATGCACAGCCAATACTATTTAGAGCTTTAATTAACTGTACCCTCAAGCAAGTCTTCAGCGTTTTGCTTTAAGCATTTTTTTATTAAATTTAAGGCATATTTTTAAACTGTTAGTTCTGGTTCATAACATCAGTGTTTATATTTATTTATTATATCAATTTATAATTTCCAACAAAAATCAATTCTTAATTCTCCACTACCATAGTTATTTCTACATAATATTAACAAATAATATCTCAAGCTGAATCTGAAATAATCTAGTTTTCAGGACTAGTTTCAATTCACGTTGAGTTTTGTAAAACGAGCTGGGTTCTAGAGATGTAACTAGGGACGGGGTATTTTCCTTTTGAAGAGATATCATTTGGGAATAATTTTGGTAAGATTAAACTCACAAAGCTGAGAATTATTACATTCGTAAAAGCATGCTAATGATAAGAAAAGAGATATAGTCATTGAATACACAGAAACTTTATTCTGATAAGGAAAATATTGCTGTCAAGAAATTAAAGGTTATTAAAATATATCTAATAATAAAAATGTTTCATTGAAAATTTTACAATCTAATTTACTGTGAGGATTATTATTCACTATTATACATAATTTCTTTTTTCCTATCCGAACAATTCTATGTTGGATCACTAAAAATACCTATTAAATTAATTCCATTTTAAAAAGTTTTTAAGATAAGTTTTAATTGAGTAAGTAGTATATTAAAATTCAATGATTTAATGTTAAATCTGCATTTTCTGTCAAGGATGTAAGGTGCATACTTTTTCTTAATTTACAGATTTATTCTGAATAACACCCGATTCACTAAAACAAAAATCTTTTGCGTTTGTACAAATATAAACATATGTTTATACAGGGTGATCATAATTAAACTGCAAATTTAAAAACGCTGTAAAAAAGAACCACTGGTCAGAAAGACCTGAAATTTCACCAGAATGTACTTCAAACAGGGGGATTTTGTTTGGCGTGGGAAAAAAATTAGCAAAAAAGTGGCCTATAAATGGCGCTGCACAGGCATTTAATATGCAAATTAACGTCTTGTATAAAATGCTGAGTAGCTTGAATTCTCGTTAATTGTCGATGGTGATGCAACGCCATTTCGGAAATGACCGTATTATCAGCCGACATTTTCCAACTCCCTGGCCACCACGATCACTCCCTGTGACTTTTGGCTCTGGAGATTTCTGAAAAATGTTGTATACAGTGCTCCACTAGACACCTTAGTGGATTTGAAATGCCGTTACTCAGCACGTTAACAACATCAGCACTGATACACTCCAAGCTGCTGTGGAAAATACCATTTTACGTTTACACCTCCTAACAGAAAATGGTGGACACCATATTGAAAATTTCTTGAAGAAGACTAAAGACAATTAAAAACCGAATTATTGTTGGCTTTTTCTACGGTTTTTGGCCGCAGGGCAATTAAAAACCGATTTTTTCCTATTCGATGTGGCACCACCTTGTCGCTCTGAATAGGCTTTACACCAAGAGTGCCACAACATCTGCCTGACTTACAATAGCACAACTGGTTTAACGTTCAGCTTACAGCCACAATTGATTATCGTTCATGTCAGAATTCATGTAATTAACCTACAGCCGCCTGTGCAGCGCCATCTATTGGCCACTTTTTTCTTAATTTTTTTCACACGCCAAACAAACGTGCTTGAAGTACATTCTGATGAAATTTCAGGTCTTTCTGACCAGTGTTTCTTTTTTTTTACAGCGTTTTTAAATTTGCAGTTTAATTATAATCACCCTGTATATTAATCGGCTGTCCAGACTATCATGATCCAGATTAATCAGATTCTAATTGTAGTGGATCATTGTATTGAATGACTAAAATATTTGTAGTTAATCTATAGAATTGAATCCTTAAAACAATCAAAGTTTTTTATTCTAGAATGTGAGAAATCTTCTTTATTGCTTATTCATGAATGGTAAATGATTTGTTTCCTCACCTGTGAATACTAACATGAAGTTTAAATTCCTTATTAGAAATTGTTTAATATATAATAACATTTTTAAACATATTTTTGACTAAATTTCAATATTTGCATGATTAATATCATTTAAACATTTTAAACACTAACCCTCAGGCAACAATTGATAAAAAAGAAGTCTTTCGAAACTACTTGATTGTATTCAATTCACTCCGGGAAATAGAATACAAGCAGCGCAGCTACTTGAATAAGTTCCCTCCGAGAGCCATCATGTATTTTTTCCAAGCTTTCAAGTAGTGGAACGGATTTCGAATTTGAATTAATTCTCTTTTTTTATCTCTTCTAGAACACTGTCCTCCTCACACTGTCCACAGCAATAAAGGAGTGTTTCGATGGAACTCTACCTCCCACGGGAGGGCGCAACTGATCGAGTGCCCCTTCGGATCAACCTATCCGGACCGGGAATCGGCCACTGGGTATGCCAAGAGGAGATGTTACCTGCTGTCCAACGGATCCGTCGCCTGGGGACGGACGGACCTCAGCAGTTGCAGAGAAGAGGTATTGAATAGCCCCTCGTCTTATTCTCTCTCGCCCCTAATTTGGGGACTGTTTGATGGGTTCCGTTGATCCGTTCCATCTCCGGGGAATCGTTTTTCCTTTTCCGTTCCGGTTTTTTTCATCCTTTCCCGCTCAGAAAGTGGGACGAATCCGGAATGGCTTGTCCTGATGGCTTCTAGGCAAAAAAAATGGTAATGAAGACTGACACCCTTGTCATGGTAAAGGAAAGGATGATGTTAATGAGAGTTTTCGTACTTCTGGAGGAAGAATCCTACTGTCTTGGGATTTCATTGGGTTATAGATTATTGCATAACAAAACTTGATAATGCTTACCAATAAATCAGTCTTTTTGTAATTCTTAGCAAGTTAACTAAACCAATCATTTAACCCAAACATACAACTAGATGAATTTTAAATGATTTAACTAACATAAACAAATTAAAATATCTCATCAACTGATTTTATAGAACATGCTGATTGTTTATGCTGATTGTTTGAGAAAAAAATACCATTTATACTTTTAATATTTCTATTGAGAATTTTATATTTGACTTAGGAAAATAATCTCTAGTTCTAAAAATAAAACTTGTTCTTTAAATATTTTATTTTTTCATAGCAAAATTTCTCGTTTTTTTAGGAATGGAGGGTATTATTCCTATTTTCAAGAATTTTGTATCAAGTTCTATAAATTTCATCGCTGTAATTATATATAATTCAATTTTTGTATTTGCACAATTTCATAATATTTTTAAGAAATTATTTTAAACACATAAAATAAAAATTTCAGCATTAGGACACATTCAGAACTAATAACTTCAACAGCAATTATTTATATATGTTAAAACTACAATTTTTTTAATATATGTTTGTTTAAAAGCAGACAAAATAAATCTAATTAATATTTATTTTATGGTATTAAAAACCAAAATACAATATAATATCAGTGTATAAATTAGTGTGATATAATAACAAGATTTTTACGAAACTATATATTAATGATCGATATTATATAATCAAGATATTTGAGCATTTATACAAAATAACACTGTAAATTAATTATTAGAACATAATCAGCATTAAAATATCAAAATTGAAATACAGATGCTGATTCAGAAATACTACTTGAACTATATGTAAATTTAAATATATCATAATAATATAAATACATCATATATATAAATATATAACTATATAAATTTAAATGTATCACCATCGAACATTTAGCATATTTTTATAACGTTTTATGTTTTTTAATGTATCGATATTTACATGATAAAACTGAATTCAAAGCAATCTTGTAATTCTATAATGTATTGAAAAATGCACATAAGATTGTGAAACCCTTATTCCAGCTGATTACATTATAACTACTATATAGAGCTACAAAGTATAATATACTATACATAACTACTATATATAAGCTAGAAAGTACTGAAGTAAAATAGAGGATTTAATCATCTTTTAAATTTAATAACTCTGATCATAACCTATATATTCTATGTAATTTATTATTATATCTTTATTTCTTTCAATCTACATATTTTTAAAAATTGTCTATGTATATTTTCTCATGTGTGTGTCGAAAAAGTTAATATAATACTTAAAATATAAAAATTTATTTGCTTTTTAAAAATAACTACTAGAGATATTAAATTGTATAAAACAGTACTTTATCTCAGAAATATTTCTGAAATAAATAATTCTTAAAAAAGCAGTTTTCAAAAACCTAATATAATGGGAAGTACTGTACCATTTTTGGAAAAAGTACTTAAAATAATACTCTCTTCAGTGAAATCTCTAGTTTTATGAATATGATGAAACGAAAAAGAGGAAATATATTTTCTATAAATTCAAAAGATTATAGCTTTAGAGACAATCTGTCTACGCTTAAATTTATTATATTGGCCAACTTAAATTTGTTGCTTTGCTACGTGTGGTACGAATTCGTATACATGCTGTTCTATACATTGTTATACATTATTCAATTCCTTTGGGGAAGCATATATGTATAATAAATCTTACTTTGTGAAGCAAGACAATGCTGCCCTCCATTTTTTTTTATCCCTTAACTGTCTTCTTAAGCATACTGAAACTGTAGTTAATCTTATTTAACTCTGGTATATGGTTTTATCAGTATTCAAAGACCTTTTTAAATAAAATATCTATGGTAAAATTTGAAAAATTAAATTGATGTTAAACAGCTGAAGTCTTTTAATTTACGATTTTTTTTAATTACTTGATGTTCTTCTTTTTTCTTTTGGAAATATTTCTGTTTTCAAGAAAACTTATTTTGTAGAAATGACTCTTTTTCATGCTTTCCAGTAAAAGTTTTTTTTTTTTTTTAATTTTGGATAATTTTTATGCTTTGATTAATTTATATGTTGTGTTTTATTTCTTTTTTAATATTTTAAACTTTATAATATTTTTTAGTAGGAGAGAATATTTATTTTTCTCATAACTCTCTGGAGCGTTATTGTTCAAATTCATTGTGTGTGTGATCATTTATCACACATAATGATGCTAAAATGGGATGATACACGTATAAATTATAGTTATATATATATATATATATATATATATATATATATATATATATGTGTGTGTGTGTGTGTGTGTGTGTGTGTGTGTGTGTGTGTGTGTGTGTGTGTGTGTGTGTGTGTGTGTGTGTGTGCATCTAGCACTCAGCGTACCTGACTGCTGATAAGGAGGTCCTGGGTGCGAATCCCGGTTCGGGCATGGATGTACTTTCTCTCTATATCCTGTCTTTGACCTTTCCTTGCATGAATGGGTTGTGAATGGTTTCCTACCTTATAAACAGGTACCTACGGCATGAGCGAATTTAGGAAGTCAGACTCGCCACCAAAATATGGTTCAGTTGAAAAAGTAAAGCAGCGCACCCCATAATGACAGCCTAGCTGGGACAAGACAAAAACAATAATATATATATATATATATATATATATATATATATATATATATATATATATATATATATATATATATATATATATATATATATATATATATATACATATATATATATATATGTACTTAACCAAATATAAATTGCATAAAACAATAAATATACAACTCTCATTTCATTGTAAGTATGTAAGTAGGATAATATATGAAATATTTGTGAAATTTAATATCAGATAATATGCATAACCCCCAATTTTATATCGGAAAGTCAAAACAAATTATATTATAAATGGAGAACAATTAAGTAATTAAACTTTTTTCATATTATTAAAACAATCTATATTCTTAAGGTTATACAAAAATACAAAAAACATGTTATGTAATATCAAAACTTCAACATCCGACTATAAATATTAAACAAGAGTATACATTCTCACGTGGGACATGTGATTGTGAAGTCTAAACAGCGTATTCTATTTATAATATGTAAATAAATTCAGAGTTTGATGAATTCCTCATAAGGTATGTGAATTGCATCATCGGCTGCAGAACCTTTTTAATGCTAAACTTTTAATTTGAAGGGTTTCAAGAACGCCGAGGATCTCACGGGGGAGCTCTGGATGTTGACGGAAGACCCCAGGCATTTGAACGTCGAACGTCTTCAAGAAGCAACCAAGCAGATAGAGGGAGTCATAGAATATGCTATTTACGATAAGAAGGTAATGATGGCACAGATAAGTCGATTGTTATAAGTCTTTAATCTGATTTCCCAGGTTCATTCAAACCGAAACTGAAATGCAATCCTAGTTGCGCATTAAATGCTGCAATCACGTGTATTCCTCGATTTCTAATAAGTTTAAAATTCGAACGGAATCCTATTATCTAAAGCATTTAGTGCCTTTTATTAATGGATTGAAAGTTCCATGGCGAATCACAAATGCTTTTTCTAAATTTGCGTTTTCTTTTGATGTTTGTGTAGATCATATCTAAATAATGTAAATAATATATATTATGCACATTATTCAAAACATTTTAGAATTTTTTATGGGGTGACACTTAAGTAAGTCATGAAATTAAAAAGGCTTCAAAACCATTGTACGTTGCTAATCAACAGGTTTTTTTCAGTTTTTATTAAGCTGAATTTATACAACAAGTATACTTTTTGAGGTTAATAAATAAAAAAAAGCTTACATTTTTAGCTTACATTTTTTGACGTTAATAAAAAGTAATTTTACTGGCAGAGAATGGAAGGAAAATTATCTTCTCATAAAATTATTTTAAAACCGTGATAAGGTGAAAAGGCTATTTTATTATTATTTTGATAAATAATATTTTAAAATGATACCTATCTGTTAAGAATTTAGTTGAAATTATACTTGATCTTTCTTAAACTTCCTTTTATTTCCTACTAAAGAATAACCACTTACTTTTAATTATTAAAACTATTTTTCTACAGATTGAAATTAATTTATCTTTTGTTGAATATAAACATCCGAATTATTTAAGAAAAAGAATAAAATGGCATAAAAATAATTAACTTTTACTTGCGCACTTGAACAGTTTCATTCATAGAATATATAATTTACTTTCCTATACAAAATGGTTAAAAAATCAGACTTATATTACTCAGAAAATCATAGTGATTTTACTAAAGTGATACTAATAAAAAACTTCAAGTTTATGTTTTGTAAATCAAGTTGTTGACGCTTACATCCACAAATATAGCTTGAAATAGATTAATAGATCATTCTATGCACTGCTTAAAAATACATACTTCATGGAATTTCGCTGCAGTCATTCAATTGCAGTGACTATGTAATTGAATAAGAACACTCACTAATCGTAACTTTTTTTTAAAATTAAAGCAATGTCCTATCATTATTCCGTGATTATTGGCAAATTAAAAAAGAAAGAGAGGACCGTCCATAAACGCAGTTCAAGAACCTGTTTTTATGGGTATTGTACCAGAAATGGAAGGGTGTACAAGTGAGTTATCGGTTGTGGAGGCATAATCTGAGATATCTGCTAATTCTTCATATGCTCAGTTGCAGCTCACATCCACTTCCCATTATTGCATTTTATATCATTTCTTTCATCCATCTGTATCTTTTGCAACTTTGAACAGTTCATTTCATTTCTTAGATGACAAAGAGATAAGAGCGTTTGCTTGTAAAACTTTTTTATAAGAGTGTTTTCCCAAGCCTTTCTTATAAGAATACTTATCCCATTATTATCATGCGACTAATTCTGGATCTGCGAAAACAGTTTCATGTCGATTAGTCGAAAGTAATTTCAAGATATACCACCCTTTATGAAGGTTGCTGTTTGTGCCGAATGTACCACAGTGCCGAATCTACTATATCGAAAGACTGATATAGTGCCGTCAACAACAGATATGAGTATCAGAATGGCACAATATTTACACAATTGGAACAATATTAGTTTAACACTGACAAATTATATTCAAAGATTCCATGTTAACTTTATGCCAAATTGTGCGTAAATATCAAATTTTGAAATACATATTAAATGTGTGATTAGTAAAATCAACTTACATTTCCTTTTTAATTTACAGAAGTTATCAATTTTTTTCCGATTTGCTACGCATTATGTCTGTTTATCTTTACAAATAGTTTTTTTATTACAGAAACAATAATTAGTAACTGATAATTAGGTATAATTTTCCACAAAATTTAATACGACAAACTTAAATTTACTGTTTTTTTACAGATTGCTCATAATATGCTCTCAATCGTTAGTAATATGTTAGCTATAAATGAATCTTTGCTTTGGATTGGAGATATAAATGGTACAGCAGCGAATAGGTAAGTATAAGAGAATTATTTTGTCGTAAATAATTAGTGCGTTTATCATAGAAAAAATACTTGTTTATTTTCATTAACTTCTTTTGTTGTTGTTACTTATAACACTTGGGCAAGCCAAGCTCGCTATGCCTTGGCACAATGCGAATTTAAGTCAATAGGAAGCTTCTTTCGTTTTAATCAGAGCACCACGAAGGTGAAAGTATGTCTTTGCTCATTATTTAAAACGTCCGATAGATGGCACCACCAGAGGATCATTAACTTCTAATTAATTAGTTTAAATAAGTCTTGTGTAAATATTTTCAATGCTTTGTTTTTTTAAGAAATGATTTATAAATATAGTTAAATAATTTTAATTTGCAAATAAGCAATTTTCATATTCTCTTTTCAGTGAATTAAATTTAGCTAAATACAAATTAAGTATGTTATATTATGAGACGTCTATGTGGTTGTGCATATGCTTTAAAAATATTGAACTTGTGTCAGATGACAATTTTAATTTTAAAAATAAAAATGTAGCAGCAATTGATTAAAATTACTTTTTAACAATAAATGTCTTCAATAACGAATGATTTCTGCAAATTATACGGGTATTAATGCTATTTATTTCCATTAATTGGTCATAGTTAATTTTCAGTTTAATTTGTTAATGATTGTTCTTTTTCTAAATTCACCTTTGATAGAATGTACGGAATAATTTATTAATTTCGATATAAATTTTTCATCTGTAATATTTTATAATTGCTCTAAATTATTATTCATTTTTGCATTTAGTTGCAGTTTATATGATATTCAGTGTAAAATTTTGAATAACTAATATCAATAAACTAATAGCCATTTATTTAAAAAATAATATTTATGATGCCAATATTATTGAATTTTACTATGTGACAGCTGTATTTTGCGTCCTTTGAAAAATCATCCTGCAATGGAAGTGATTGTAACTTCTGAAACCAAACAATTCAACCTATAATTTGATTATCAAAAGTAAAAATTTTGTCATCCTGCTAACTCCCCAAATAAGGATCAAATATTTATTCTTTTATGATTGTTAAATCATCACTAGCTACATAAATTAAAAATTTTCAGTGATTGTGATTAATTTATATACATATGTCAGAACTATTATTTAACCGAATTAGCACGTAGCACATTAAATATAACGCGGCATCTTTTAAGAAATAGAGGCAATAAAAAAGCATTTATATCAAATTTGTTATGAATAATGATAACATATTAAAATGGAGCGCAATGCTCTTCTTTAGCAACAACACAAATTATCCAAATTTATCCTGAAATCAATGATGTTAACATTTTTCTTTCTTATTGTTACTTTCTCGATTAGAGTGACTGATCTGGTGGACAGATTCGCGTCAGAGGTCAGTCTTGAGAAGGGAGAGAGCATAACCCTAGAAACAGAGAACCTTGTGGTCAAGGCAGTGTCTTGGGACCTCGAAACTAATGGCTTGGAGGGTGATGACTTGACCTTCTCGGTCCATTACCAAGCTCGTCAGAGGCGAGAGTACTCCAGTAAAGGAAGATACAGACCAGTACCTCCTTCTCAAACATTCTGGGAAGAAATGCAGGACCAGGGAGGCACTTCCTTTTATAATGTATGAATTTTACTTTATCTAAAAATGCCAATATATATCTCATTAAGATATTAAAAATCTTATTAGCTCATTTATACATCATATTAATCATGTAATTAATTATAGCAGTATGTTAATTTAATACTACTTACCTACTTTCAATCGTTTATATTTATAATAATTCTTGGTATCCAAAATATGCACAGTTATTTTATTTTAGAAAATCAAGTCTTAAGTTAATTTCGTTTTTAAAAAATATACTCAAATTTAAACAATTATAATGATTGCTTCTATAATATATCAATTACTCCATAGGTAATGTAATGCATTAACTAATGGAACAAGAAAATATAATTCACTAACTTATGGAAATTGTGTATTAGAAAAAAATTCCACTTAAATTAAATTTCATGAAGACATCCTGCAGATTTTGAAAATTAAACCACTTTTAATTATATGTACTAAAGCATTTATTTTTTCATTTTTTTCGGTCCTAAAACGAATTTTCATATTATTTAGTCGAATAAAAATTTTGATGAATCCAAGAAGTTTTTAATCTTTTAAACAAAACAATGCTGAAAATGCAAACTGATTTCGATCTTTAAACGTCTATTTTTGAGCTTATTTTTCTATTTCATCAAATATCTCTAACAAATAAATTTTGAAATTTTAACCACATGAACTATTCTAAGGTTATCTATAAATAGCATTTGCATTACAGAAGATTTCAAGAATTTGTCTCTAAAAATATTTTCTAATAAAAACAATTTATTTTAAATTTAATTCATATTTTTTAGAAAAGGCTAATACAGTAGATCTTGATTCATGAGAATCAATCACAAACATTACCTTTGGCATTATTATTAAATCGCCCGAGATCTTGTCCCATACTCCTGAAAGCATTTATATGAACAATTAAACGCAGAATATTTCATTCGTGTTTTTAATTATAAGTTGTTGAATGCATTTGCATATTTGAGTTTTTAACGATTTCACAGTAATTTTATTGGTTTTGGAGTGAATATTCAGTACTCTCCCTATAGTTCCATAGTATAAAATTCCATAATCTTTTGTTTGAAATTTTGAAATCTGAATCACTTAGAATAATTAATCAAAAGCAGATATAAATTGATATTACTTGTATTTAATAAAAAATAATTAAAACGAATTTATTATTGTTTCACATACATTTAACTACCAGGAACTGTAAGGTAAATTAACTTTTTCTTCATATCCATTAAATTAAAAGGGTTTATATTAAGGAAACACTTTTCTGATCATTATTTATTATTTATGAAGTTTCATTTTATAGTTACTGTTCAAAAAATAGCCCAGTAATTTGTAAATTACTTAATTGTTTTCTGTATTTGTATTTAGCTTTATATTTGTGTATATTATTTTCTTCTGTACAATTTTAGGCATAAAATTTATAAGTTAAATTGCAAATTTTATTAATAATTTCTTTAAAATAGTGAAACAAAATTGTTGAATTATTCTTTTCCTTCTGATAAATCTCTATTTAAGTTTTATATATTTTTTAAATCGTCATTTTTAAATGCTCTCTAAATATATGTTACTGCATTCTTCATAATTTTGATGTTCAATTTCCTCAATAAAACAAACATAAAATAATTTTAATTTAAATTTTATATTTTATTTTACATTCATTTTAGGACGCGGAGTTGACGATACCAATAGAAGCTTTATTGATGGCACAAAATCAAACATATCAAGAATTGAGAATAAAGTTCGTAGCATACAAAAACGATAAGTTTTTCCGTGAAAAACCAACGGCTAGATGGCAGCACTGTTATGACAATAATTACAGGCGGCAACGATATAATTGCTTATATACAGGAACTTCAGGTTTCTCAGGTTAGATCTTAATTCGATATATTTTTATCATGTATAATAAGAGAAGTTATAAACTCAATTCTCATGATTATAATTTTTTGATTCAATATCCTTTTATTTAGGACGTCGAGTTCTTCAAGCTAGTATACTGAATGCTACAGTTTCTAATTTGTCAAGTCCTTTAATTTATGTGCTTCCATCGCCAACAAATGTTCGAGTATACTGTGCTTACTGGAAAGAAAATGGTAAGGAGTTTTATAAAATAAGCAAGTGAAATTAAACCCATGTTTCCTTAACTGGATAAATTTATTTACACTATTTTAACTTTGCCTAAAATTGAAAAAAATGACTTAATACAAATTTACTTGCATAAATAAAAAATTAAAAATATTAAACTATTTGCGAACAAAAAATAATTACAAAAACCCAACATGTACTCTTTTTCATTTTTCAAAATATTTAGTCTGTTATTTTTGAAATATTGAAGAAACAAATAAACCTGATACTTTGTCGTGCTGCCATCTATAGTGTTCATTTTAAAACGCTTTAGTTTAAATAAAATATAATAGATGGCAGCACCATTTATTTATCCGAGTTTTTCCAACTTTTCCCACTTTAAACTTTATTTAAATTGTTAGTATTTTCTAAATGTATTTACACTTGTTTAATTTATATCCTTTTTATTTATTTTATTATTAATTATATTTTACATTATTAAAACTTAACTTGTATTCTAAACTTATATTCATTTTATATATTACAGTTTGATTTTTTTAAAATATTTTTTAATAAATGAATAATTCCAATAGTTTTCACCGTTTTTATGTAGGAAATACTATCAATATAGTCCCATATGTGTGTGTATCACATTTTAAAGTATTTCAAAGGACATATATTTCAATGCACATTTATATATACGATATTAAAAAAGATGGTTCAGTATAATTATAGTATATCATTACCATACAAGATATAAAAACAATTGAGTTCATTGATAAATTGATAATTCTTAAATAAAGTCGAAATTGAAAACTTTACTGTAATTCTAATATTATATTTTAGAAATACTTATTAAAAACATTTGCATATTCTCTTCAAGAATCTGGAATAAAATTATGTAACTGTATATATACTGAATTTAAGATATGTGAAATGTATATATTCTGAAAGTAAATGCGTATGCCTTAGAGAATCTAAAAATATAAACAATATACACTTTTTTACTATAGTAAATAGAAAAATTTTCAATATTTTTATATTATTATTTTAACAATACAAGATTTACTTTTTAGTGCAATTCAAGTTGCAAAATTAAATCATTTTCTACTTTGGAGTTATTAAAAAAAAACGTTTGTTCAGAAGCAATTATTTTTACTTGTCTTTTTTTAAATTAACAGTGGGAAAGAACTGAATCTAAAGAATCTATTAATATTATATTTTTTTCTACTTTGTTATTTGAAAAATAATCAAAGTATTCTGTATACAATCTGTAACAGTATGTTACAAATTCAATTTTAAGTAAAATTTCTTATATTAAAATTAACAAAGTATATATTTTTAATTTTATGAAATAAGTCTATGTTTATACCAACACACACAACTGAAAAATGTAACATGCGCATAAATTTAAAAGAAATAAGCTTATAATTTCGACTAAAATTAATTAAAATCCTCCAAAATCCAAAAAGATGCGAAAACACAATTCATTACGCTTATTGCACAGATAATTAAATATAATGTTGAGTTATTTTGTGTTAAATCTATTTCTATGTCAAATTAAAACGCTATAATATATAATAAAAAATATATTAAATATTATAGTGTTTTAATTTACTGTAGTTCACATATTCAGTTTGAGAAAAAATATTTAGCAGAATGAGTATCTGAATGTGTAGTTTTCATGTATATAGATTTTAATCAAAATTATTTAATCATTACTTTTATATTCTTTTCCATTGATTGAACCATATTTCATTAAATAATTCATTTCACTGCAGAACGTGTTTGGTCGACCGATGGTTTAATAACGAACCAAAGTGGAAACTCAACTGTTTGTCTTTCTTCTCATATGACTTCATTCTCTTTATTGTTGGTAAGTATAATTAACATTAATTTCGTATAATTAATATTAGTTTGATCATACGTATAGAAAGTGCAAGTTAATGTATGCCAATTCTACTCTATAACTAATTTTTTTTAATTAAAGCTCAATGTATGATTATATTAGAGTAAATACATTAAGGATTCCATTGTGTATGTGATATAAGCAAAATTATGTTTTATATTTGATTATTCGAATGCTTATATACGTAAACTTGTTACAAAAGTCATAAGAAAGAGATGACGCTTTGAATGATTCTGCTCAACTTTTCAAGAAATTTTAAGTTGTTTTAAAAGTTTATTCTTCCTGAGATAAATTATCAGTAAGCTACAGGTTTATCAACATTGTTTGTTTTCCATTAGAATATCAAGGTTATTAAATTTTTTAAAATATTTGCAACTAAGAGTCCATTTGTTTTGAATCTTCAAGTTTCCTATTTGTTTATATATTGACTATATTTAATTGTGGATTTTATTGACTTAAGTTGTGTTAAATATACAAAAAGAAATATATAAGATTTACAGAATGATGGAATATTTAACTCTGTAGAGGAAGTGCTTTTTAATTATGAGGTTAATTCTTACTAATAAATCTTTTGAGTAGAAGCATGCGTTTTATTATGATCAGAAATTTGACAAAACATATTGCTTTAATTTTTAAAATATTTTTACTAGAGTAAAAAATGAAATTTTTGATTATTTAAAAAAATATTAAATTTAAGCAGGTTTTAATTATTTACATTTTATATGTTAAATTTTTAATTTTAATTGAAATATTTTTAATACATAAACTTTTTCCTTTATAGGATCCTACGCCAAATGACGGTATTAATCCAGATCACTTATTCACTCTCTCAATAATTTCTTACATTGGATGTGGCCTATCGATGCTCGGATTAGTTTTAACAATTATCACTTATTCTATGTTCAGGTAAACATCATTTATTTATTCTACACATAAATTCCTCTACATTATTTCCAATTTCTATTAGTTGGTGCTGCCATCTACCTCCAAGAAACTGAAACTTTAGTGTAAATAAAACTTATATATGAAAATATATTTTTATTTACTATAATGGCTGATAGAGGGCAGCATTGAATTACTTTTAAATTTCTAAATATATAAGTACTTATATAAAGATATTTTATTTTTCTTTATTTACAAATATTATTTAAGAATGAACTCTTGTTTCAACTTCTGCATTTTATTTGATGTATTTCTAAAACATCAATGTTATTTTATTTATTAAAATAATTTTCTCTGTAAAAAATTATTGGAACGTATGCTTGATGAATTAATTTTATAATAACAATTAATATATGTATAATAAGTATGATATTGAATGTTGCTTAAACTCAGTAAATCTTTATATTTCATTTGATCATAAGAACAAGATAAATAGGATGGAATTAATTAAAAATAATTTAGATAATTTTCGATAGTTATTTTAAATTATCCAATAGAAAGAAATAGCGGTATAATATACCAGGAGAATATTACTAGTGCATCAATATGCTCTATTATTTTCCGCTCTTAATTTATTAATACTTATTAAATCTTAACTGAAACATGATTTTATAATAAATTAAACTACTATTTTGAATCGAGGTATTTAGATTAACATTTGCTATCTATTATTTCATGTTTTCGAGTGTTCTAATACTTAGATTACCAAATGAAATATTCCTAATATAATTGTTTACTAACTGTTATGTAAGGAAAATTAAATTTACCTATTATTTGTTTTCACATTTGTGTTATAAACTTGACTAATTTCATCTTATTCAAATAAATTAAATATTATTTTTAATTTATTTATAAATTTTGTTTTTTATTATTTTTTTTCTTTTTACTATACCTTTATTATATTTTAGTAAAAAAGGACTTTTAAATTTTATTCTTACATTTGTTTTATCAACTTAATATTTTCCATTTAGCTTGATAATGAAAACTTTTATTCTTCCTCAGACGAAAAAAAGTATATGTAATATGATATAAAACATAACAATTTTTCACTTTAGTATTACTATAAAAAAGTTTTTATTTTTTTCTCATATCTTATATTCATTCAATATTTATTACATTAGATAATTTTTTTGCATTCAGACGTACGATATTAAAGCAATAAGTTTATAAGACTTAATTTGTTTTCTTTTTATTATTATTTTCATGTGTGTTTTGTAAATGTAATTACCTTGTTAATTACAATATGATACTGCTCGATTAGTGCTTACTAATACAAAAATGTTTACTATAAATATTTGCAATAGTTGAAGTTATTTAAGTATATATCATCAAATAATAACTTTTGTATTCATCCTCGATATTTGAATTTGAATATATTCCATAAGCCACGATACAATTATAATAATAACTCCTTAATAAAAAGGAAGGAAATACCTATAAAGCTGTATTTACCAGCTTTTACTTCTCTGTAATTCAAGAGAATTTACTAAATTCTTTTGCCATTACTTTGTTTTATACTCAAAAAAAGATATCAAAGAATAACGATGAGACATTTATGAATAATTTCTAGATGCTTGAACAGAGATCACCCAGGCCAGATCTTGATCCACCTGTGTGTGTCCATGCTGATGATGAATACAGTCTTCGTCTTGGGCTCCCAGAGAGGTCGTGTGCTGGGAGGTGTCGATGTGTGCGCCACGGTGGCTGTCCTCATACACTACTTCCTGCTCTCCACCTTGACTTGGATGTGTGTGGAGGCCATCAACATGTACCAGCTCCTAATACACGTCTTTGCATCCTCTGAATCACACTTTATGCTTAAAAGAGCTATTTTAGCTTGGGGTAACGACATTATTTTTTAAAATCATGTATTTAAAATTATAGCCAGTACTATTATAATATAAATTTTTTTTAAATAATTCAAAATCTTTGATTATTAGAACTTATTTTTTACAATAAATATGGTTAAATTCAATTTTGTAAATAAGAATATGAAACATATGGTCTATATGTGTTTCTCATTTTAAAAAATAATAGAATGAAGTAGCAGAATTTTAAATTTACTGTGACAATTAATTGCGCTATATTATATTAAATACAAACGAAAATTGTAAGTTTAAAAAACGAAATAATATTTCATGTACTGTGATTAGGTCATTAAATTTTGATTTTTTTTTTAACTCTTACTTCTTTATTTATCGTACAAGTGAATTTAACATCAAAAATTTGTACTGAAAAAAATTTATTAACACGTTTTAAAACTAATACACATTTAACTGTCTAAAATGGATTTTTCTAGCATATTAAGCGACAAAATATTCTTATATTTAAAAATCTTTACTGTTATTATTTTAATATAAAAATTTTTCTTGCATTTTGTTTGAAATTATTTAGAAATGTTGTTGAATGAATAAACTTTAAATAAATGTATAATGAATTTAATTTAAAATTCAGTCGAAGATAAATACTGAACAAACATAAATGTATTTAACTACATTAATATTTTAATGTTTTTTATGTCTTATATTTTAGTGTGACATATATTTTTAAAATGATGAAAAAATTATAATAAATACATAGTATTAAAACTAGTGAGAAGATATTTTTAAAAAATTCTTATCGATTATAAATTCTGCTTAATAATATGATTTCTCAAGTTTTTATTCACTTTAAAATAACGATTCTGCATACGTCAAAAATGAATCACTCTCATCAAAATGTTGGATATTTTAATTTTTAAATAGTATTTTGAGTATTAAAAATGTCCCGATTACATTAAGCAAAATGTTAAAATTTCAGTTACTTACTTTCTTTCATTAGAAATTCACAAAAATTAAAATTTTGCAATTTTTTTCCTTAGTTTGAAAATAAACTTTAAAAAATGTACACACGAATTTCGAATATATATTAAATTTTAAAAAACAGAAGAAATATTGTTCTTATTTTTCATACGACGGAATTATGTTTATAATATTTATATATAAAATGTATACGTATTTATCGCAAAAATTTTTCCATAACATAAAATCCATGTTTTAAAAATACTTTTTATAATATTAATTACAGTACAAATATTATATAACTTATTTTATATACTTTTAAAATTTACTTCACAATTATTGTTTTATTAATGTTTTCATACTTTTGACAGGAATACCCTTTATAATAGTTGGGATTACTGTTCTTATGGACTGGGAAGTTTACTACAATCAGAACGAATAGTAAGTGCTATAAGAGAATGAAATTTCTTTTCTTGGTTATTAAATTTGTTTTTAAGTATATGTTTTTTCAATGTATAAAATAGAATTTTATTAAATGTTTAAGAAAATTGCTTATTGCAGTTATTAGTATAGTGCTTATTCCTGTACTTGTATTAATATTACATGCGATTGAATGAATTAGGAAAATGTGCGTTTAAGCAATTAATAGAAAATACTATATAAAATACAAAATTAAATTTTACCAAAAATCATTGAAACTATTGTGCTTAGAATTTTAAGGCATTTGTTTATGTGTCTTTGAGAATTTATTTAATATTAACAATCATTTTTATTCAAATTTAGCAACATATATTAAATAGAAACTATTAGTAGCTCAAAAAATTACTATTTAGCAGATATTAGTATTCACTCTTGCTAGTAGATGGCAGCACGCCTTCAAGATTATCGAACTTGAAGAATTCGAACTAATAAATTTGTTTCTCAGTTTGTTCCAATAAATAAAAAATAGAATTTTTAAAAATTGATGAATATTTTTTTATTATTGATTAAACATTTCACATTTTTTTCCTGTTTGAAATTCACCGATGTTACTTAATTTTTTTTATTCATAAAATAAGTGAACCTGGAAAAAAATGTCCAGATTACTTAGAATAAAATTTAGAATGAAAATTATTTAGTGAATGAAAATTAGTTGCATATTAATTAGTTAAATTTTATTGTATTTTTCATGAATTAAAATTGTTTCAATTAAAGTTTACTATCAAATAAGAAAATCCCTACTAGGAAATATAATATTTTTCATTGGTATTTCTTTTCATTGTTAAATAATTCATTTTAAAATATTTTTTCACCTACAAATTAAGTTTATGTTTTTCGGTATGAGGTAATAGCGTATTATTCTGTCAAATATAAGCTAAACAGTATCCTCACATTTTATATACGATATTCGCTTCCCTTGTACTTGATAAATTTAAACTTTTGAATTTATTTTGTTATTTCCAAAATATAGTAAAAAATTTTATAAAACTATATGAGTATAGAATCTTACACTCTTTATGAAATCACATTAGGCTTTTATTTTCAAATAAATAAAATTAAGCAAATATATATTTCTAATTTCAAATAAATAATTTGGATAATCTATACCAGTTATTAAAATAAAATGTAATCAGATACAAGCATATTAAATTTAATTATTCGAAAATTATTCTTTATTAATATAATCATATAATTTAACACATATTATAATTAATATTAATTTGATGGATGTTATTGTAACTTTTATAACTATGTTTTATACCATTCCCATCGTTAAATAACTGTCAAATTTTTAATATATTTTCCTTTTGCTTTGAAAATAAAAGTAAAAATCTTAAAATTAATTAACTTATAACTAATTTATAAGATACATATTGCAATAAAAGTTATATAAAATACATGATTATTTCACAATTTTGTATAAGAAAAGATGATAACTTGTACATACATATTTGATTAGTATTTACTATACATACATAACCGAGTTAAATATTTTTGCAGTAAAAAGTAAAAATGTATCACATATTTTATAAAAGATTTGTACTTATATAATTGTTACAATTGTTGTCAATACTAAAAATTAGAAAATTCATATTAGGATATAAATTAATAATATTTTTAATATAAAATTGAAATATTGAATCGAAATATTGGTTTGTTTGAATTAAAATAATGTAAAACCAATAAGAAACTTAGAAAAGACTTTGGACTTAGTTTGACTTTCAAATGTTCAGATAAAATTTTTTGAAAAACCATTAATTCCAAGGAATCATTAAAATATAGTGAATATTGTTTAGATTTGTTTGAAAGTTTTCTATACTTAAATTATCAAGGAATTTTCACAAGTTTGTGTTTATTAGAACATCATCAAGTATTTAGAAATTGCATTCGTACATTTTAAAAACTTATGCTCTGATTTATTATTTGACATTAACATAAGCTTTCTTCCTGTTTTTTTAAAATATTATTTAATAATATTGAAGGTTTAGAGAGATTTAAGAGTATAAAATGAGTCAATTTATACGTAACACTTTATGTTATTAATTCTGATCTCTCAATTAATAGCTTTTCATATTGCTATCTTTTTTAAAGTATATTTCTATTAAAGTAAGGCATTAATAATTATCTTAAAAGATATTAAATTATGGTATTGTCAAAATAAGGAACTTATAATTCCCATAAAACTTTCAATTCATATTATTTTATATTTCGATTAACTACAAAAATTTTCCTTTTGTATTTTTAGCTGCATGCTTTCAGCAGCAAATCCTTATGTGTATTACATCAGCTTCTTGGGACCATCTTGCCTCATTCTCTTCGTCAACTTGACTGTCTTCCTCATGGTCACACGTGTTCTTTTCACTCCAAGGAATGTGTCCGCCAAGAAACCTCCGCAATGCAGCAAGAAAGACAAATTCCTCGTCACAACTGCACAAGTCAGAGGCGCTTTCACCGTCATGGTAAAAATAAGTATTTTTCCTTCCCAGTACTGCCTCTCAAGTGAGAAAATATAATTGTGCAACAATCCTTGTGTATCTGTAAAAAGATATTAAATTAAATTGAGATAACTTTTTATGTATCAAAACAGCCAAGTAATGGCGAACCTATTGATTGTGATGGTAAAGAAAAAGAGTTATTTATTTTTGAGCTAAAGGTGCTTATTTATTTTTGCTGAGTTTAGGTTTTTTTTATTAAAAGAAAAATGAATCCCGTGATAGACTAATATTCACAATTATTTCGGATAAATATCAAGATCAATTTTGAATAATTTTTACTCTGATTAATTAATTGGCGAAAATTATATTATTCACATTATTGATTATTAACTATCAAAATTTTCATATTTTATTATGGCCGCATCTTTTTATAACTCGTAGTTGACATACTTTATGCTAATTTGCTTCTTTCAATGCAAATGTTATTAAATATTTTTGTGGTGGTTACAATAACTGATAATTATTGAATACCAAATTATAACTCGTATTATTTACTATCGAACACTGAACTATTAACATCCAGTTTGGGATGTATGATTTTAACCTAATTTGTAAATTAAGATTGGTAGCATTTAATATTTTTATTTTTTCAATATTTCTCAAAGGTTTGGAAACACTCAGATTTTTCTAACGTACATTTCACAATGTACTTTATGTCTTATTTTATGTTATATATATTTTACGTCTTATACAAGGGGACCAAAACACACCACACATAAATTTAATCCAAAATCATATATGTATGTTTGTAGAAATACGGAGAATTCATATATATACATACAAAAAATACATGTTTACATATATTTATGTATGTATGCGGAATAAATATTATTGAAACAAAATATTTTCAGTTATTTTAAAGTTAAATTGATTTTATATTTATCAAAAGTAACGGTAATTTCAAACAAAATTTTAGCAATATATTCTAAGTAAAATATATTTTAAAAACATAATTAACAAAATATGTGGAATTATTTCATTGAATAGGTATTACTTGGAGTTTCATGGGTTTTTGGAGCTTTTGCTGTGGGTGAAGCAAGGCTAATCTTTCAGTACATATTTTGTGTTGCCAATTCCCTGCAAGGATTTCTCATATTTCTCGTCCGGTGTTTGCAGTATCCGGAAGCCCGAAGTGCTTGGTAAGGATATTTTCATTTATTTATAAAATAAGTTATTTAAACGATTCCATAAAAGTAAATTCAAGGTGTGGACACTGCTTAATATAATCAAATATTTTAGTAATGCAGTGGGTGATCGGTTAAAGAACAGTTTGGCCTGCGAACAAATCAGACAACGAACACTTTCACGACAGATTTTGGTCTTCGAACAAAGAACACATATTCGGATACACTTCTCGGCTCTCGGGGCATGATGTGCAGAGTTGCCAAACCCAACAGAACAAAAATCGTTTTTCATCTCTCTTGAATTATGTTGCTTGCCTGTTATACTTCGAAGTTCCATATTGGAAAAAGAATTTCCAATAGAAAATTTATACCCAAAGCAGACCATCAGTTTGGGTTTTGATTTCATTCAAAACCGAAACTGATTTCATTTTAAACACCCTTCCCCATTGTTCATTCGTTGAATTGGGAGAATGTCAAAGCAATGGTCTAAGAATGGCACCTAAACCAAGCTGATGGACAATTAACACATATTTGGATAACGAACTAAAACGAATTCTAACGAACACTTCTCGGTTCTCGGAGCATAAATTGTGCAGGATTGCCAAATCCAACGGGACAAAAAATAGTTTTTTATCTCTCTTGAATTATGTTGCTTTCCTATTAAACTTCGAAGTTCCATATTGGAAAAAGAATTTCCAATAGAAAATTTATACCCAAAGCAGACCATCAGTTTGGGTTTTGTTTCATTAAAAATTGAAACTGATTTCATTTCTAGCATTCCTATCCTCGTTTATTAGTTGAAGAAGTGGGAAGATGTCCGAGCAATGGTCTTAAACTAAGCTGATGTCAGTAAGGTTAGGAATCTTTACAACAACAATGCTATTAATCACTTCCGGAAAATTTTAAAAAAAGAGAGAAAAGCAATCGACATTGGACACGTTTTTTAATGCGTCATAAACAAAAAATGAAAAGGACAGATTAATATGCAGGCGTATATATTATTTTTTTAATAAACTTACAAAAATATCATACATCCTTTTTTTAATTTAAATTTTAGGGTCTCCAGAACGAATGAATCGATTTCACAAAGAAATCTATGGTAAATCGATGGTCAATAAACGAACAATTAGGATAACGAACATAGTCTTGTTACAGATTATGTTCGTTAGCCGACCACTCACTGTATAGCCTTTAAAACATGAAATGAATCGTATAAATTTCATAAAAATTTTTAATCTTAACAATTGGAGTACTTCCATTTTACTTTGAATCTCACAAATGCAAGTAAAAATTTCTTAATTTAATTTTTAGGCATGAATTATTTTCAAAATAATTAGTGAATTAACTACTAAAATTCTATTTTATGTTGACAATTAACTTTATATTCATCAGGTTTTATCTCTTTGTTTTAGTTGATTTTCATATATTTAGTTTTAGTTTGAAGCTAAGTAGCTAAAATATTAATTGCGTGTAATCTATGAATTAAGAGTTCACACTTATAAATTTGATAAAATATGCTATGAATTAATGTATGTAATTTTCGAAATGCTTGAATTGATCTTTGTGTCAATGTTTAACTTGAAAATAAAACAATAAAATACAGGAGACAAAAATTTTCTCTGTTCGTATATATGTCTGATTTTAAATTTCCAAATAAAAAACAACGTTATAGTTAAATAACATAGAAATTTATTCTATTTCTAGCTGCATTTTGTGTTTTTGTTAAATTTACACAGAGATTTGTTAAAGCTAATAACACAAAAATGAAAATATCTCAATTTTAAAATTTTCAATTCGATATCATTGAATAAGTTTATTACTTTTGCAATATAAGTAGAGTAAATGTTAATTTAATTAATTAAATTCAGTTATTCAAAAAAATGCATAAAAACTAAGAAATAAATAGTTCATAAAATATTAATGCATTCTATTATTTATTAAGTTATTATGTGTGATTAATAATAATCTAATTTTTTAAATAGTGTCCTCTTGATATTTCAATCCAAGTAAATATAATATGCGTTTAAAAAATTACGTAACAAAAATAAATATTATTGTGATGTGGAACCCTTCTGCGCAACGTAAAATTTTACTGCGCATGCGCTGGACTCAAAAAAAATTGTGACTAGTCTGTTGAACCACTTTGAATTAGGAACATCTCTGTATCTTTCTTCTTTGTAAAATGCATGATTTTGTTAATTTTAATTATAAGTGTTTTCATATTATATTTGAACACATATTGATTTGAAAATTAACACTGAACCACTATTTTGATTTAGAAGTAGATAATTTGATATTTTGACTCCTCGTTCAAATATTTGATAATGGTGATATTTGGTTTAACACAAAAAAATAAAATAAAGAATACTAATTAAAAATAGTGTAATTTATCAGTCATAAAAAGTAACAATAATTGTAAATGTCCACAAGAATGTGTCAAATTATTACTCTTTATTATATAATAAAAATGTATAAAAGCAGATTGTGCTCTTAAATTGATATTTTTCAATTTTAATCAGCAACACCAACTATTTGAAAATGTAAGAATATTGAAACTAGTATGATTATATAGTTCTTCAAAGTGCATGGTTACATAAATGTTGCGAAATGCTTTTAATTATTTAAATGTTGAGAAATTACTTTCTTCTAAGTTAGAATTTATTATTATTCTTCCGATCCTTAAATTTTTATTAAATTTCTTAACCAAAATAATCTGAAATTAATTCCCTATAGTAACTTATATGAAGCTATAAATGTATTAATCAATATTTAAGAAGTTTTAATAATTAAGAAGGCACATTGGTTTATTTTTACCAAATCAAAATTCATTTTTTTACTATTTATTTTATTTTATTTTTTACTATTTCTTAATAGTTTTAAATTGATTTCAATTTTCTTTATTACTGGTAATATTAATATTTATAATTTATAACTAAAAATATATTAATATATTTGTTTTTAATAAAATATGTTTTTATTAAAAACAACTATTAATATATATATTTCAATAATAAATTTCATATAGTCTAAATAAGTAGATATAAAATTTTTACCCGGTACAAAGAGAGAGAGAAATTAATGAAGATTTATTTTAAACAGGTATCAACTTCTTAAAACTGGAACTTTCAAGAAGTATCGGGGAATGGTCCCTCCAGGAAGCTGGTCCGGCAATTCCAACTCAGGACACAATAAACAAAATGGCCACTCGACCACCACACGTTTGGGCAGCGCTGATATGACCAACACTGGAGCTTTTAGTACCAATGCTTTTTGGGGTGAAAAGGGATCCATTCCAGTTGACGTCACAGCTGTCGTCAAAGACGAGTGTTGTGACGTTGGCTACGACGATCCACTGCCCAGCATTCCTTCAGATGTAGTTTTGGATTATGCTACAACCCACAGGGGCTCGGCTCAGCTACTGACCTTCAGCAGTAGTGGGAATACATTGAAGAGCACGACTAGCAAGGAAGAAAAAGTGAGGAGAGGTTCTAAGAACAAAAGTATCAGCAGGTACTTTTTTTAATTATCGAGATTTATTTCATGTTGTAAAATTTTTCAAAAGTACGAGATTAAATAAATCTCTTTATAATTCCTAAACTAAATAATAGAAGTTATATTCAAAATTATGCAAGCAAGCATAAGTATTCTTGAACACAACTGCTAAGAAATATTTAGAATTATACAATTCTATTCCTGATTAAATTTCAAACCAAACGAAGATTATATATTATGATAAATGTTTTTCAACAAATCATGTAGTCGTGTTACTATTTATCGAATAATACAGCCACATCTATTTGTGTCACGAGATACAATTCTGATTAATGTCACCATTCAAATACCAGGACCTGAGGACTATTTCGAAATAGTTATTATTATGTGAAATAATCAAATTCAAGTAAACTTGATTAGTTTACTAAGTAAACAAAATCAAATTTAATACAAAATTCATAAAATCAGTTTCATAATAACAAATAGTAATTAAAAACACTCAAAATTTATTTTTTCATGTCACTACTCCATCAGAAAATTTTTTTTCCATAGTCATGAAATAATGGAAGGATCAATGCTGCACATTGAGCAACATATTTTAACTGTCTGCCCGGTTTCAATTAAGCCTTTAGCACACAAGTACCTATTCATCTTCTGAAAGACATTAAAACACTTTTATCTTGAAAAGAAAGTTTACTATATTCTAACAAATTTTACCTACTTAATTGCATATTTCACTTATTGTATATTTATTGACATTATAGCGCATTATTTGACACAAAATTGTTAATGATTATAACATAACATGTTTTCATACTTCCATCTACCTCTGTAATGAAGTGTATCCTATATAATTCAGTTTCGATTTTAAAAATTAACATTTCTTCCCTCTTAACCCTTTTTTTCCTCATCTTTTGCTCTTATCTCATCGTTCTATTTTCATTCCTATATTTTGCTGATAAATTGTTTCATTCTATGTATGCGTATTTCTAATTAAAATATTCAAAATTTAGGTATCTATTCCTTTTTGTTTTTAATAATTAATATATGTTGTATTTCTATAAAAAATAAATAAATGAAATTGTTAATCAACTTTAAATTGAGGAGAAGATTGTTTTGCTGAAACATGTGATTCTTAATAACAATAACTGTTTGGAATTAATTAAGAACACACTTTTAACTAAATAATCATATTTTAATATGTATAATTGTTTCTTACATTCTGCAATATTGTAAGTAATTTGCACATTTTATTTCAGATCAAATTCGGAATCTTCTCAAGACCAATCTAAAATAGGAAGCGATCATCCTGCAACAGATGTGGCTACGAGTCATTATTCCTTCGGCTTAAATCCAGCTGTTGTTGTTGAAACGACCGACAGTGACCATGAAGACAAACACTCATACCGCGAAGCGATCAACAATGAAATTCAGGAAACTTCTTCCAAGGACACTCAACTAAGCTCGTTACCAGCTGAACCAAAAAGTCGAAGCTCCTACGGTTCTTCTATTGGATACATTGATGATGAAGCAGAAATGAGAGACAAGATTGCAGCAAACACTTTGGATCGCAAAATCTATGCCTCCAAGGCGTCCAGTCTTTTCGGACATGTCAAGCAGGATTCTCCACCGGATTTGGATAAGCAAAACTCATGGCCAAGAACACTGAGTTCCTTCTTAGGCGGAAAGGAGCCCGTGAAATTTACCGTTTCCGATATGAACAGCAGCAACCAAAAACGTGGTCAGAGTTTGGGGGAATGTCAGGACCGCCATTCCTGTCAAGTGATACCTCTTCAAGTAAGACCCACGACCCCATCCGTCATGCCTTCATTCTCACCTTCTATCAGGGACAGTGAGTTTATCAGGAGTCCAGGTGTCCATTCTCCATTCAGTGACACTGCCTCTTTGCCGGATAGATCAACCGGACACCTGTCGCATCATCACCTCCACCATCACCACCACACGATGAGTGACAGGTACTCTCATGGGATGCCACAACCCCCAGCTAGAGGTTGGCATCATGATGAAGATGTTGCCGAAGAAGGCGACGTATCTATCTCCGGTCCAGCCACCCACATTTTTGTACCCCAATCTCCAGCAGCTGACGGCCAGAACCAAGTAGTGGTAGTACGAGATGGGATGACGCCAGATGAAGAAGCTTACAGACTATGGGAGAGACAAGGCTTCGTTTCACCAAGTGAGGCCATGTTTAAAGATTCTGCTGCCTCCAGACTATGAGTTCCAGAAGAAGAGCTCATGTGATATTTCTCTACTGCATTTCGCGTCTGAATTTTGAATGTGTCCTATTGTATACGTATTCTTCAGTGACTCTGGCGATCTAACAACAATTTTAATGGACCATTCGCTCTTTTCAGAGACGAATTTGTGAATGTTTTTCTAACGAATACATTTTTTTTTCTTTAGTGGTATTCACTGCTATCATCGTTCATTCTCTTGCAGAAAATTTTGTTTTTCAAAACATTTCGTAAATGTAGTTAGTGTGAACAATAACTTTGACCATTTCCTTTCATAAAGTGTTTTGAAGGTCTTATAAACTCTAAATGTTTTTTGCTAATGACCGTATAAGTTGTTGCAACTATAAATAGCACAGATCACAACCATTGCATGTCTATTACTGTCTTGTCTCTGGTACTTTTGTATTTCTACTTAAAATATCAATTATACTTCAAAATGTTTATTTTCATATATATTTTGCTTTTATAAGTGAGCATGAATAATGTATCGTTTGAGGTAAACGTGAATAATTAGGCAAGAACTATAATAATTTTTTTCAATTTATTAATTTTTAATTGACATATATAAAACATGATTAATTATTTATCTCTAAGGAGACAAATCAGTTTATTTAGATTCCTCTCAATTTAAAATATTGTCGATTTTCATAATTATTTTTTTACCAACATTTCGATGAAACATGCGTTATACGTAAGCGAAATCCCTTCGACCATAAAATCTGAAACATTTCCATTCTCAGCAGAATGTATAATCGTTAGGAAAAATAGGAAGACAGTTTTAATAACAATCTTTCCTTAGGTGAATATGAAAGAAGGGAATTTTATATTTGTACAAAAACATTATTGTTTAAATATGCTTCGATATAGCTTTTAAACACTATTAAATGTGTAAAGAAAGAAGAACGTGATATTATCTGTTCTAGAAAAGTAGCACAGATATCACAAACTCGTACACTGACCATGTATTGCTAGTTTCGGTTACGGTTGAAGATACGAACAATTATATTTATTTGTAAGTATCAGATTTGTCAAAAATATATGGCAATCGTATCGTGTTCTCTCTTTCAACTACTTAATATTTGCACAATTATAAACCTTTTTGTGATTGTCCTTAATTTTCATAAAAATTCCTTAAATTGATGTCTACTTTAGTATTTAAGTAGACATCAATTTGATGTCTACTGACAATTTTTAATACCTTTATAACAAATTCCCCCCTCACCAGTATTAAGCGATTCAACCCAAGAATTTGTAAGATATATCATCTCACAAGCGAGAATAGAGAAAAGTGTGATAAAAAAAGAACATTTTTATATGTGTATAAATGCATTTGATCATACCCTATCGGAAAGAGGAGTATTTTCACATAGACAGAAGAACGCACAGGTAGACAAGTTAGGATAGAGAAGGATTTTGAGGAGAAATGTGAAAGTCTGACCACAAATTTATGGAAAAATGTGTACATTTGGTGCATTTTTTTAATTTATATCAGACAGAATTGGTGCTCAAAAGAAATATTTCAGTTATGACTGATTGGTACAATTTCCAATATATTTTCTAAAATGAGAGATTGGATTCTATCTGTTTAATCTAAAGATGAAATATTGTCAAGAGAAAGAGCTTAG
Source organism: Latrodectus hesperus (assembly GCA_037975125.1). Taxonomy (NCBI): domain Eukaryota; kingdom Metazoa; phylum Arthropoda; class Arachnida; order Araneae; family Theridiidae; genus Latrodectus; species Latrodectus hesperus. The sequence goes on along the minus strand of CM075860.1, from coordinate 73,108,569 downwards.
AGTTTCGGCCAAATAAGTAATGTTTAAAGCCTAAAACTAATAATTATTTTTATTATTACACTGATAAAATATTATTTCATTTTAGCAACAATTCAAGCTATATCTAACCATTTAGATGAAACCTCATTCTAATGTACTATTAATTCTGCATTTGAGAATTTTGAACAAGAATATAAATCATTATTTACTGATTTGTAAAATACTCTAGACAATAAACTAGAACAGCCACCTTAATGTGCAATAAAATGATTCCAAATCCGAAAAAGTATTTTGAATTTTTTAATCAAAATCTCATTTGATATTTAAATTATTTCTCTTATAAAACTTCAAGTGATAAGAATACAATTTAGTAAATTTACTTAAGAAGTAAATTTACTTAAATATGCTTTTAAAAAGTTGAAGAAACTATCAAACTGTATTAAATAATCATGAATCTACATAACTTTAAATTTCAAATTTGCATGAAGCTAATAATAAAAACAAGAATTTAAACTTTCCTTCAAATATTGGTCATATCAATCGTGGAATAAATAACTCCACGATGCGTTCTGCTTTTCATTATTAAATGCAATGTTTATATCATGTACGTTACTCCTATTTGTAAGTTTAGAAGTATGAGTGCTATAGCAAAATTTTTGTGTCGAAATGTTGACTAATTTTATTAATCCAAATGGCAAATTATTTATTATTTCATAAATGAAAGAAAATCTGTTAATAAATATTAATGTTTATTTCGTTTTAGTAAGAAATGTAAACTTAAAGATGTTTTATCATCATACCCATTTATGAAATTAAATTTGAAACACTTCACTAGTTTTCCGGTTAATAAAAAACTAAAGAAAAGTATTTATTTCGCACACTCAATAAAATTTTTTAAATGATTATATAATATTCTTAATTTTTTTAAATCAAATTTATACAAATATTTTTTAGCAAATAATGGCAAAATTATGACTTTCATATAAATTGATATTAAAACAATCATAAAATTGCTATCATATGTACTTTATAACGCTCTGCAATTCGTAAGGTATATTTGGAAAATACCTCAAAGTGTATCCAAGCCAAAACATTTAAAAATAAAAACAATTTCAAATGTGATCAACTGAAAAAAAAACTAGTGAAATTTCAATCTCATTGCCTTTTATGGAAATCTATATCTAAATATATTTTTAAAAAAAATTATACTAAAGTAACAGTTGATTTGAAAATCACATAAAATAAATTGAAAAGTAGAACTGAAAGTAGAAATTGTATGCACATTGCCTGTAAAAATAAAGATTTCTACATAATTATCTGTTATTTTTATATTTGTTGCGAACTGTATTATACTCCAATTGTATGCTGTAAAAATTTGTTATTCGATTTCACTGTGTCTTGTGTGAATATATTCGGAAAAATATAAAAAAAATTCTCCAAATAATTTATGTATTTCATGTAAATAATTATTGATGGATGACCATGCATTTATAAATAAATGTGACACATTTTTTTTACCATTCAAGTGTAAGTATTCAAGTGTATTTATTGGTGTATTTAGAGAATTTATCTCAATGGATATTAACCAATATGCATGATTATGTTAATTAATCTTATTATTTTAATATTCTTCCTCATGTTTTCTGTATTTTATATAAAAAATATTTTTTAATTTATTTATATGTTAGAAATTATTATTAGTTACTTAAAATGTTAACATCAAAACTGAATCAAATTAATACATTTATTTATTTAATCAAAGTAAGAAAAATTAAAATCAGAATAATCAGAACTTAAGAAGGAATCAAAATATTAGTTTTAGTTAATTTTGCAAAAATAATTAGAATAATGTAACATTTTTTTAAATTATTTAATACATCAAATGTAGGAAAATCTTACAAAACATGAAATTTTAGTCTAATAAGAAATTTTTAAATTTTAACAGTTTGGTGTAAAAATAAACAAATTAAAATCATACTGAGTACTAAAGTTTCAAAAAAAATTTTCTATCTGTAATTGATATTAATTGCTTATAAAATGTTTTTAATACCACATAGTAATTTATATAAATTTAAAAACACAAATTGAAATTGTTCTTTAATATTTAAAGAACAATTTTAATTTGTGTAATTTTAAATAAATTTAAGTATTGAATGAAAACATTCAGTGCTTAGAATAATTTAAAATAAAATTACAATTTATGTAAATAATATCATATACATATAATTTAAAATGATTGAAATTAATCATTTCAAAGGAATAAATCTTTGATAAATTTTGGCTGAAGCATACTGGTTTATTTCAAGACATAAGAAAAGGAAAATATAAAGCATATATGCTATGCTGAAGCCAAGTCTTGTAAATGTAATTTTGTCAAGTATTTAAATTTGGAAGAAAATTTATTAAATATGTTTATAATGCTAATCACTGATTAAAGGAATAATTTTTACGATATTTTAATTAAAAGCCAATTTTTAAAAATTAATAATCTTAATTATAAAGATAAATATTTTAGTTTTCAAATGATTATATATAAATAAAATTTTTTTGAAAACTTAGTTAACATGCGAACTAAATTTACAATTTTGGTAAAGCTTTTTACTGTTTAAAATCCCCATAAATGGGATGAATAAATTTTCCATTTGAAACATTTTTCTTATCGTTTTTTGTTTTTGTTAAATTTTGACTTTAAAAAGTGTGTGTGTTTCTTATGAAATTTAGGCACTCACGATAATTTTTGCAAAATATTGCTTTAAAATTTTTTTTATAAAGTTATTTTGTGAAATACGTGAACCTGATACGTATAGTGTGAATTATTTGAAAGATATTGATCATAAAATGTGTTGTTAGCTAATTCCTCTCATGTGAATTTTAATTGAGCGCCTGTAAAGAAACTGCATGCCCTTTTGTCTAGTGATTTGTTAAGTATAATTAGAAATTATGTACGTATTTATAAACTATGAAATGAATTTTGAATAAAATGTCATAAAAATATTTACTGTTGATTTCCTTTTTTATAAAATTTTGTGACGAGAACAGTATCAGAACAATAAAAATGACATTGTTTTCCTAGTTTTACAAATAAAGTAAATAATTCTACTTAATATTTATCAACATTGTGGATAGCTTAACTTCGAGTATTTTTAATGCTAAAATGAACAACAAAGTTAGAATAATTCTCTAATATATTTGATATTTTCTACTATCAACATAGTTGAGCTCCAGTGGCTCAGTAGCTTCCGGTTAAGATCAGCAAAGTGAAGCATCATTTGCCGCGGGCAGTGATTGGGAGAATGACCACGCCTTATTCTCCTTCACTGGGTTCTACCAGGGCTTTTGTTTTCCCTAGCCCTGGGGTTCTACACTGGGTTGTTGGAGCTTCGTCAGTTGGGGACGTGACTATATGTGACGTCCAAAGCCACTTCCGTTGGTGAGGCGTGGATGTGGAGAGGAGGGTGACAGTTCATGTGTGACCTTATCACCTGACCGAGGTTCAAAATTAAGAGGCATTTGGTGATGGGCGAGCATTCCAAACCCATTAACCTAAAGGTATAGTCCGGGGACGGCCTGCATCGCTATATATGTATGTATCAACACAATTATAGTGATCATTATTCTACAACTGTTCACAATATAAGAGCAAAAGTGGTCAACCGTCGTAGCCTAGTGGTTAATGCATCTGCCTTCCTTCCGGAAAGTCGGGGTTTGATTCCCAATGCCGCTAAAGACCCACCGAGTACATGCGATATATGTGCTCGTTAAATCTGTGGTATCGAAAGTCCTATGGTCGACCATTAAGCAGTTACCATGGATGTATTGGTCTGGAGAAAATTTCCTCCCCCTTCAGATCAATGTCAAAATTGAGGGAGTGGATTCTCTTATGGTGCCATCTATAGGAGGACTGAAAAGCTTAGTCGTATTAAGGTGAAGGTGATTTCGTGGTGCTCGAATTAAACGAAAGACGCTCCTTACTGACTTAAACTCGCATAGCCAAGGCATAGCGAGCATGGCTTGTCCAAGTGTCATAAGTAACAACAACAACCCCTTTTTGGAAGCGGATTGCTGCGAAACGTACATGCAGGGAGTCAATTAAGTTCCTGAAGATGTTCACTGGGATGTTGAAACATGCCGACTCCAGTGATGCCACCACCTACGCTGGATTACACGTGTGAGGATCCATGTCACGCATAACCCAATCGAGATGGTTCTACAGACTCTCGAATGAGTTTATATCAGGTGAGTTTGAGCCAGGGAAGAACGGTAAACTCATCTTGGTGCTTTTCGAATCACGTACACAGGCTGCCAGCTGTATGCATTGTCCTGTTGGTAAAGGCCATCATTCCGAAGAAAAATAATGCTCAAATAGGGGTAGAGATTGTCCGAAAGAACAGTTGCCTACTTGTATTGATCTATCGTGCTTTTCTCAATCATGAGTAAACCCAGGAAAACAGATGATAATGATCAAACCTCCAGCCTCGACCATTCCAGCAATAACTGCAAGGGGTTTGCTTTCAGAGGTTTCACGTCTTATATGCCAACCTCCACCTGTTCAATGGAGCATAAAACGGGATCCAACGAAAAATGTTACTTGTCGTCCCTTAATGCACGTTCAGTCGCGGTACTCGCGAGCAAATTTCATTCTTCGTCGCCGATGAAAGGCAATCAGTATAAGTGCATGAACCAGGCGTCTGCTTTGGAAACCCAGAAGCAGCAAATTTCACTGAACAGTAATTTGGGAGTCATTGCTAGTAGCCTTTGGTTCATTTAGGCGGTCAGTGAACAAAAACTTATAAGCAAAACTTTATTATTTTCGAAATTGCAAATTTAGAAAGTTGTCTTAAAAGTTTTAACTTTAGTAAATTATAATCCACGCAACAAAATCACTTAAATTTTTTCAACAATAAAAATAAAAAATGACAATAATAGGAGTTTGAAAAACTTTCCGTTTTCAAAACTAATAATGAAGGAGACATCAGTGCTTTGACATTTCATTGCTCCTGTGAAATTAACAATTAAAAAATTGCATTTTTGAATATCTTTTAAAGCAAGCAATTCATGATGATTATAACAAAATTACTGGGATTTATTTTCAGCAATAAAATAAAAAAATTACAATAATAGAATTTCGAAATAATTATAATAAAATTGGTTTCCTTTTCAAACCAATAAAAAGACATCAGGGCTTTGACATTTCATTGCTACTGTGAAATTTATAATTAGAAAATTAAATTTTTCAATATCTTATAAAGCAAATAATTCATTATAATTATAACAAAATCACTTAGATTTTTTAAACAATAAAATAAAAAATTAAAATAATATGATTTCGAATAACTACTATTCTCAAAACCAGTAAGGAATATGACATCAGTACTTTGATATTTCATTGCTCCTATGAAATTTACGATCAGGTAAATCACTTTTTTGGATATCTTATTGAGCAAACAATTTATATAATGTAAAATATTATTAAATATTTTCATGAATATGAATTTCAGTGATTATAATTTTACATATTTATTCATTTAATAAAATACACCAATTCGACCATTTGCAATATCCAATACTTGATATAAAAGATCTATTTTTAAAGGTTTTATTAAAAAAAATTCATTTTTTGAATTTTATCCATAAAAAAGTTGGTCGTTCCAGATTTAAAATAGCACATTTTATATGAAAAGGAAACAGCATAGAATAATTTAACACAAATTTCTTATCTTTTTGGAAATGATAATAATTTGAAAATTTTACGAATGATCTGAAAATATGTTGCATACCATACCAAATATATCACATTGCCAATATAATTATCATTACATTTTTATTACTTAAGCATTGTGGCAAAGGATTATTCATAAGATGATTCAATATCAATAAGTTAATCTTTTCAAATACATGGTTAAAATAGAATGAAACAAACCTTGCAGAAATTAGAAATGCGGAATTTTCGTCTCATTCATATATCTATATTGATATTTACATCATTATCTCTTTATATTTTAAATTTTACTCACACATTTAATACCAATTCAAGATTCAGCAAATATTTTTGAATAGATTTTGATTTCAGGTTGAAGAAATCAACGTGAATAACAAAGCAAGTAATATAAAATATCAGTATATTTTATTTGTTCATAGAAATGCATTTGCAATGATTTATATATTTAAAAATATTACTCATCTTTCTTTAAATTCAATAATTACATTTTTTCATATCATTTTTAACATGCTGAATTTTATAATAAACGGTAAACTAATGATAGTTTTTATGTGATTCTAAGTTTATGAAACATTATTGTATCTTTTTACATTGGTTTCAAATTCACATTGGTGAAACACATTTCCTGAAAAATCTTAATCAGTATTAAGGCGCAATACTTTAACTCAGTTCCTTCGAAAATCTCTTTCTATGCTTAATTTATAATTTATAAAAAAAGATCTATTTGCTATTCCCTATTTTTCTAATATATATCAACAGGATTATTTAAAATTTATACTTAATACAAGAGTAGAAAGTAATCGTTGGATCTACTCTAAATGAAATTTTTATCATTATTTACCATTTTTATATAGTTCTTAGAAGACGTTCATTTTAATTACTTAGATTATAAATCTGTTCTATTTTAGAAAATGATTTTATTAGAATATAAGCAAAATAGGAATCTGTAATATTTATAAAGTCATGCGTGTAAATTAGTTAATATCCATGATTCCTAACAAAGTCAAAGCACCTATTTTCGTCACTAAATTAGAATATTGGATAAATAACAAAACTTTGTTTAGGAAAATTTTATTAGTTTCAAAGTGTCAATTGATTTATTATAAATAACAGACAGAGCTTGTCAATAATATTTTACATGGCATCTCAAGTAAATCGTAATGAAGTGGGATTAGAAAATCTAGATGGTATTTTGTTATAACATTGATTTTTCTATTAAATGTTTATATTTTTTGTTTCTTCAAAAATATAATATTATAATTAATTTATTTAAAAATATCATTATATGAACAGGGAAATCAATAATATTACAAATATTGGTCTGTAACGTAAAAAAAGATGATAAAATTTATTAATATAAATTTATATTGCATGTTTTGTAATATTTATATCCAAATTTCTTTGAATATTGTATTTTATTTGAAGAGTCTTAATGTTTCTACAAAATAGAAAATCTAATTTGTATCTTGCAGGAACCTTAAACCTCTTCTTCAGGGGATATTAAAGTGCATTATTAACCTTTTAAAATAAAATTTAACAAAATGAAAACAAACTAATAGATAATTTTATAATATAAATGATGGTAAATTTATGATAAATATTTTAATTGCATACATGAGAATAATGTTAATAATATTAAATATATTTGACTTAGTTTAAACTTTTCCATACTTAATGTAAAATAAAAGGAAAGCATATTATTTTTCTTTATCTAACTAATTTTTCTCTAATAGTAGTTAGGCTCGTAATACATTATAAAAATAATACCTAAGAAAACTGGATAATTCAATAACTTCAAAATTACTTTCAATGCTAAAGTTTTCATGATCTTATATTCAGATGAAGAAGAAAGCAAAAATTAAGAAGCCGATAAAATAAGAATACTATTTACGAATACAGCTATGTTAAAAATAATATTATTTTAAATATATTATTAATATGATATAAGCAATAAGTTTATATAGCTACTATTACAATCAAAGAATTCTTAACAAAATTCATATTTCTTCTAAAAATCTTAAGAGCGAATATAAAAGAATTAAGTGAAATGATATATAAGAATTAACCTCAAACTAAGCGTAATAAATAGCGTAATTATTCATGTGATTAAGGTATGAGAACCAAAAGAAATAAAATGAAAAGAGAATGAAGAATCATTTTAAGAATTCAAAACAAATCGAAAATCGAAGTAAATTTGAACAAATAAATGAAAATGAATAAATTAACTAAACAGTTATATTGGAATGAAGCCAAAACTCTAAGTATTAAGAATTATTATTGAAATGTAAACAATTCTTCTATTATTAATGTATTAATAAGTATATTAATAATAGTATTCAATAATAATATTTCAACAAATAATACTTCACTAAAAATGAGAGTTAAAACTCGAAATTATTATGAGTTATTATCGATATGGAAACTACTGTTTAAACTATTATTAATATACTTATTAATATATTAACAAGAAATATTTTTATTAAAAACTATTACTAATATATTTGTTAAAATATTTATAAGTATATTAATAATCGTATACGGAATAATAATCATAATAATAACTCTTAATTACTTTAAGTTTTGATTCTCGTTTCATAGTAAAGTATTATTTGTAGAAATATATATTTTTTGTATAAAAGTTTACTGCGATAAACTTCAAAATATTCTATATAATGATCATTATATGAAAATTTCATTTTCTTCCATTGTTTGCATTTATTATTGAAATATTTTATACTATTACTGAATAGTTTGAATAATAAATTCTTTTGAATTAATAGAATTTTAGAATCGATTCATGATTTTTTTTACTACACCCAATTGAGACAATTGATTCGCTAAAAATGTAAGCGGAATCTAAAACAATGCTTGACATAGTCACCCATAGCTTAAAATTTTCAGAGATGGATGCTCATTAAAATTTATATACATCTCATAAAGAATAATTTATGTGATGTAAGGGCTCATACAGTGCTCATACACGCTCATTCAAGTGATAAGAACAAGTGATTGTAACCTCAAGTGATTAGATTCTAAAATCTAATTACATTATAACTGCTTCAACAATGATTCCAACTTGAAAAATGATATGTTCCTGATAAAAAAAAAAGATATTTTCGATGATGTTGAAGAAAGTGAGTAAAAAATTCAGTATAACACATTTTAAAAGTCACACAAGCTAGTTAATTTCAAATTCAAGATTACAATTCAAACGAATATAAATATACTTTATTCCACTGAAATTATATTCAAGTTTTTAGACAGTTAACAACTTATTTGGAAAGAATATCTGAATAATACGAGAATATTGTACATTTCCAATCGGAGAATTAAATAAAAGAAATATGTAGTTTTTCAATATGCTCTAAATAGTAATTAGTTAATCGATTACTTTCAAGTTGGCGTATATGCCCACACACATTCATATATAAATATATATTCGTTTAGGTATATATATGTGTGTGCATGCATATATATATACGGCAGCTTGAACGTAACCAATCAACTAATTACCATTGAGAATGTTAAAAACTACTTATATATCTCTCTCTCTTGTGTTAACCTGCCAATAACACTCAATTTTTCTTCACGAGGTCATATTTTGTACATTGGTAATTTCATTCCGGTTAGGTAATTTTGATCTAGTTTTATATAGATATAGAAAATGCATTTGATAAATTTTATGCATTTTCTATATCTATATAAAACTAGATCAAAATTACCTATTATATATATTTTATTATATATATATGTATATATAATAAAATATATATAATAAAAATACATTTTCTTGTGTCATGATGTGTATTCACGCAAACTTTTATACAATTATAAAACTACAAAATTTATTCACATTTGAATTTTTTTTTCATCCATTCACTTTTAAATGTGCTAATTACGTGAAACTATTTTTATTAATATAAAACTAAATGTTATTTTTTATTTTATTTTAAGATATAAATATCTAATAAATTGCAGAGAAAAGAAACATTAGTGAATAATTTGCCGAGAAATAGTTTCATTTTTACATCTTTTCAAATGAAGTTTCAAATAAAAAATTTAGCTTGAAAGTTTCTAATAGAGTCATATGAAGATAGAAGCCCCCTAATACATCTTCAAGAAAAAATATTTTTTAATTTGCAAGAAGAAAACATTGCAGAATACGAATCGAAAAAAAACTTTTTTCTTTAGGTTTTCCATGTCATACAAATATTATTTCAAATCCTTATAAATTTTTTTACCTTCATTGAAATTTTCTGAGAGCGAAACATTTTTGCTCCATTCAAAATAAACCTGTTTATTATTATTTTTTTTTTAAATATTCAAAGACTTCAAACAAGTACGTCGCTAATAAACCGATTTCTGATTTGCCTATTTACAAACTTTTGCAAAACAGGAAAAAATTATCAATTTTGAATTTATGATTACAAAACATACTTATTAAAAAAATGCATTTTTTGTTGACATTTGGCGTGACTCAAATAATTTTGGCTCAAAAGTCAAAAAAGTAATAGAAATAGTTTTATATTCACGCTTCTTTCTAATGATTCATTTTTTTTTTTTCATCCGGCTTCCAGACCTTTTCAAATGTTTGTAGCTTTATGAAAGAAAAGTAATAAATAATATACTAAATTAAAGATATTTTAAGTCTCCTTTAAACAGTAAAAAAATTACAAAATGAGAACTTTATCTTCAACGACTGATTTTTTTTATTATCAATTTGTAACTCGTTTTGCGAAAGAAAGTGGAGAAAAATAAATAAATAAAGAAGCAAGTTAAAGCAAGGAAAAAAATCAACTCACGTGTATTTTGCGTTTTTAATCATATTCTTATATTTTCTTTCGTTTTTAAAAACGATACATAAAAAAAGAATAATATACATTTCTTAACTTCAAAAAACCAAACTGGTAGTCATTAACAAAAATACTTACATAAAGATTTCGACTAGCTTCATTAGAGAATAGAATATTGTAAAATGCAAAAATATGGCGACGTGCAGGAAAAAACTAGCAGCAGACGATATAAGAAAGACAAAATTAAAAAAAGAAAAAAAAACTCGTCAATGAATTTCACGGCGTTAACTGGACTTTCTCCTGCGTTCGTGATTCAATTAATGAAGAGATTTAATTGTTCTTTTGGTGCCTTACAGCCAACGCTAGCTTTTAATTTCGTAGTAAAAACACATCTTAGAAACTATATCCGCTAGAAAAATTAGTTGCAAAGAAACAGTTTAAAAACTTAATACAATAATATACTAAAAAATAATTAATAAAAAAATGGCTTGAGTTTTCCGTGCACATTAGCACATTCGAAAAGTCGGGGAAAATTTGTCGGTAGAGCACGGGGTTTTTCCCCTTTTTTGTTCCCGGTGAATTTTTTTCAGTCATACTTAGAAATTTATTTTTAATTATCGTTTTTCAACTGCGTTTCGTGGGTGAGTAATAACGTTTTTTATGACCCAAAACCTTCATTAAAAAATGTGCGTTTTTAAAACTAACTTTTCATTCTTCTAGCCGTTAATAGGATGTGGCCAAAAGTTTAATTTATTTTGGTTTCGAATTGTTCTGCAAAAGTGTTCCTGCATTTTTTGCGCTATTCACACTGATTTATTTTTAAAAAATGAACTTAATTTTTATCACGAAATTTGAAGGAAAAAAACGAATTATTTCAAACTACAGAAAAGTTCTTTAAATTAAAAGCAAGTTACGATTTTTTTTGTACTTAATTTTATTTTCCATTCATATCAAACGAGTTTAAACGTTTTCATTTAATATTGTTCTATACACTTTTCAGGGCTTGTGTAATATACTTACTTTAAATTTAGTTCCAATCAAAGAATGCGAATTAATGAGAAATAAGGAAAAGAAGGGTCTATTATGTCTTATAACGAAACCCGAATTGTGCTTAAATAGATTCTGAGCTGATAAAACTACTTAAATTTTAGTATAAAAAATGTAATCATTTAAAGCAAAATCAAGTAATTTTGTTGAGCGCAGAACAACTTGTTTATTAAAATCTATTGTAATAGTAATTTATCTATTGTAATTTATTAGTATTTTCAAGTAAATTGTAATAAAAGGATACTGGATTTTTGCAACTAATAAATAAAACTAAAGCTGAAATCATCAAGTTACAACAAACACCTGCTTAGCAATTTTAGCAAGTATATAATCCCAAGAAAAATTTCTTTTCATCTGCTTTCTTAACCGCAAATTGTCTTAGCTCTAAAACCAGTTATTCATATCTTCTTCCCAGACAACAACTATTATTTCCAAGCAAAGATAAATTCCATATATATAATTCTTTCAGAAAGTGTTATCTATTGTTGTGAGGTCTTATTCAATTTTTTAACAAAGATTCGTTTTAAAAATTAAAAATAATGTAAAATTTCTTGATCCCAAAATATTATTTTATGATGAAAAAATATTTGCTTTTGAAAATATTGAGATAAAAATAATAATTTAACTATATTGTACCTAATAATACTGTAAAAAATTGAAAAATTCATCATTTTAATCAGAAATTTTTATTTTGTATTATTTCAAATGAATTAATGTATGATGAGAAAACTTATAGTCGCACTAAAAAAAAACTTGTATGTTTAAAACAGTTAAGTAAGTTACCATCTATTAACCCCTCTCTCAATAGAGAATACTTGAATAACAAAAATTAATAAAAATATTAAAGACATTTTGGCGTGAAATTCATAATGAAGCTAAATTACATGAGATAACAATTGATTAAGCAAATCAATATTATATCCAAATAAATCTCTCAATATATTTTCTAAAATTGTGAGGATTTTCTCCTAACAATAGTAAGAATGTAGAAAAAGAAAATATTTCCCATCGCTAACTTTGCTCTTCTTAATATTAACATAGATGCCAAAAGTTAAAAAAATATGATACTTAGTTTCCTTTTGACAATGATAACAGTAATTTAAATAAATTATGCATAATAATTATCTTAGTATTGTTTCCTCATTTAAAACATTATTTACAGTATACGAAAAAAAACCAAAAATAATGTGTGACAGCTTGCACAGATACCTTACATTTAAAACTGTTGTATTACCTGTTACGCAGAACCTTAGTGTGGTTTTATATTAACATTAATTACAATTTGCTTCAATGAAATTAAAATTCTTGATAGCCGAACTAAAATCAATGATAGTAGAATTTTTGGATTTTTTTACATTACATTTCTTATAGTGAGTGCGTATACTGACTCAGAGCCTCTTATAGCATAAATTTGCTATCTAATAATACTGTTTTTACATTACATTTCTTCTAGTGGTATAATACTGAGTATATAAACTGACTCGAAGTCTCTAAGAGTATAAAGAATTTTGCTACCTACTAATACTGTGTTGATTTTTTTTAACATTTCATTTCTTCAAGCTAGTATATATACTTACTCAAAGTATTGAAGAGCATATAGAATTTTGCTACCTAATAATACTCTTTTTTACATTGCATTTCTTCTAGTAATTATATATGCTGACTCCAACTCTTTTAGTGCATAAATAATTTTGCTACCTAATAAAATTATTTTTACATTACTTTTCTTCTATTGAGTGTATATACTAACTCGAAGTCTCTAACAGCATATATAAATTGGCTACCTAATAATACTGTTTTTACTTTACATTTCATCTAGTAAGTATATATACTGACACGAAATCTCTTAGAATATAAATAATTTTGCTACCGTTTAATAACCATTCTAAATGATGAAAACTTTTGCTACTGAGTAAATAGTTTGTATCATTGCATTCCATTTCATAGTCTTATCAACAATTATTGAGCTTTCAGATTACTAGGCATCAAAGCTGAAAGAACTATCGACCACATAATTATTACAAGAATACAGTGAAGAATTGAGGATCGAATGATTAGCAAACTTGTTTTTAGATTAATAGTTCGTAGATTTAATTCTAACCTCAGGTGCTGCTGCTTGTGTGATGATTCGAAATCAACTTTAACTGTCTATTTTCAATGTTCTATGTATGCGCGAAATCCATAAGTAAAGTAACATGTAAATAATGTACGAGGATATAGAGAGCATTGCATTTCGAAACTGACCATTGCGATGGTACTAGAAATGCGAAACATGTTAATGAAGATCTTAATCTGTTACGAATGACGTCACTCAAATGACGTAATATAAGAACATAACGTTTTATAGAAAGTGTTCTTCATCTCTATATCAATTCTGTATTCTCTGATTTAGTTTACAACAAAATTCTTATTACAAAAATAGTGTATAAATAAACAAATCAATTCTTTTACAGTTGTTGTTGTTACTAATGACACTTGAACAAGCCAAGCTCGCTATGCCTTGGCTATGCGAATTTAAGTCAATTGGGAGAGTTTTTCGTTAAATCAGAGTACCATGAAGGTGAAAGTACGAATTTTGCTCTTCAAATTCTCCGATAGATGGCAGCACCAGAATTTTGGCATCTGACTCCCTCAATTTTGGCATTGATCTGAAGGGGGAGTAAATTTCTCCAGACCATTGCACCCATGGTAACTACTCAACGATCGACCACAGGAGTTTCGATTTCACAGATTTAACGCGCGAGCACGTATATCCCATACTTCGTAGGTCGCCACATCGTAGGTCTTTGGCGGCATTGGGAATTGAACACCACCATTCCGGACGGAAGGCCGATACCTAACCACTAGGCTACTACGGCTCTCTTTTTTCAGTCTTTTTTATTCTTTTACAGTAATTCATATTAGTAATCTGATAAAATTACAATAAGGGTAAGAACAGAAAAATATTTTTTATATCAAAAGAATCTCTCTCTGCTACAAGTTATGAGAAGAGTTTAACATAACCATTGTGAAACATTAAAGAAATAGATGATATGTAAATGTTAAATAAAAGAAAAATTTAAAAATAATTTTTAAATATTCGAAGCAAAAACTTATTTTTATATTGAATTAATTCTTTTTATTAATAATTTTTTTATTAATTTAAAGATTATAAATAGATTAATTCATTTTAGGATATTTTAATATGCATATAAATTATATCAGTCATGTTTAAAATTTGATTACAGTTAAATTAGTTTTATTTTTTGATTTTGACTTAAATGTTTGGATTCATCTATTGCTAAACTTCAAGTAATTATAAAATAAATATAACATTTGAGATTATCTAAAATAAAAAATCGATGTTATAAAAAGGTTTCTTTTTTTAAATTTCTGAAGATTGATTAAACATATGAATTTAAAATTTCATTTCATAATGTTATCTCAATTTCAAATTTATCATAATCTTGTCAGTTTGATGCGTCAAATAAAATGAGCGTTTGACCCAAAATGCGTATTTTTGCTTATTTTAGCAATTAATCATACACGTCATTTCCTTTAATTACGCATATTAAAATGTCAAATTTTAATTACTTCACTTTGTCACATTGATCAAGTCACCGTTCTTTTTCATCAAATTCACTGAGCAAACTAATAATTCAAACAGTGCTTACAAAAAGCATTGGAAATACATGGTGCAATATCTATAAATATTTCAACATCTATCATATGAAAGTTTTCAAACTGACTAAAATTATACTGAGATCATAGAAAAATTGGACAAACAATATTTCCTGAATAAGTGAGAAAGGAAAAGCAATAGTTTAAATTTAGTCATAAAATTACAAAAAATGTAAGCCAAAATAAATAAAATACTTGAGATCAGTAGTTTATATCGTCTTCAGTACAGAAGATTGCTTTTCAAGAATGTTAATGTGACAGTGATGTTTCTCACCAAAAATGATAAAATTTTCAAATTCAATTACATAGGTCAAGGCTGCAACAAAAAAATTTACAAAATTTTAAACAAATGTTGAAAACCAGTTAAATTCAACAATTTTCACAAAAATCCAATTTCGACATTCTTAATTATATTAAAATTCAAAGAAAGTGTTGATAAATCCTTATGAAAAATAATAAGAAAAGAAAGACAATTCTTTGCTAAATGATTGTTGTACCATCAGGAATTACATTGTTTAAAGAAATTTCCCTTTGTATGTTCATAAAAATAAGCCCCAGAATATAACACCTATATAATCGAGCCTAAAATGCACCACTAGAAGTAAAACAGAAATCAGTTTTCGACCATTCACAAAAATAATCTTCTCAAAAGAATACTCTAGATACTTTGTATTAAGTTTATATAGAATTAAAATGATAGCGAATTTAGATTCTTTCCTCAAAAATTTTAGTGTTATAGAGTCCATTTTAAAAAATCTAGATTCCTCACAATTAGGAATGCATATCTTTATTTAGCAGTTGACAAACTGCTAATAAAAAAGATTGACAAATCCTTTTTTTCAATCAAAACTAAATCTTCTATTTTGGTGGCATGAAGGCATCCAATTAAATACTTTATTCGAAAGAAATAGACCTTCAAAAAGACTCCATGTTTAAATATTAAGAAATAAATTGAAGCCAGCTTCTATTTGATACCGCCACATTATTTGCATTCTACATGAATATACCATGGATGTTTAGTGCTTATTTTCTGTCCCCTTGATGATATCTTTCATTTTGGTTCTTTGAGATATTGTCAGCCACAAGTTAAATCCTTATTAATGCTCCAGAATAACACTTCACAGGCAAGAGGATCATTACTTTGGAAGGCCAGTCAGAGGATACAAAAGTTTTCACCTCCAAATAAAATTTTCATTTGCTTAGTTTGTTTAATTAGATTATAAAGAATTTCGACAGAAAATCTCATCAGAAAAAGAAAGTACCTTGGAATTCTCTTATACAATTTATTGTTGTTATTGTTGTCGTGTGCCAGCTAGGTTGGTATTATAGGGTGTGCTGCTCCACTTTTCCAACTGAACCATATTTTGGTGTGGAGTCCGACTTTCTCAGTACACACATGCCAGAGGTACTCGTTTATGGGGTAGGCAACCATTCACAGCCCATTCATACAAAGAAAGGACAAAGACAGGATAGATGAGAAACAATTTATTAAAAATAATAACTTAAGTCATGCATATAATAAAACTGAATCATCTGATTATAGAGAGTGTTTAAGTAAGTATTTTAATTCTATTCTTGTATTTTGCTATTTTAGGTTTGGTAATGGTGGAAAAAAAAGAGTTAAATTTTTCATAATTTAGAGAAAAAATTTTGGATGATGAAAAATCCTGAATGTTTAATAAAACATTAAAAGTAATGAAAAACTGTAATTTTAATTGTAATGTTAATATAATTTAACTATAACTTCACTATTATTCAAGCAATGGTTTATTTTTTAAAAAAATTAAGTTACTGGTACTATATGAAATAATATTTTCTGATTGATGAATAAGCAAAACATTTTCTCAAATTAGTTTTAAAATGAAAAGTTTTACACGAAGTTATTAAAATGACTCTGAAACGTAATTAAATAATATTGAGTTTCTAATTATTTAAGGATAGAAATTATTTTACTTAATTTTTTTCTTTTTACTTAAATATACTTTAAGAAGAATTTGGTTTAAACATTACCTACTTTCTTAAACCATAATATCATTAAAAGTTTCCATCTTTTAAATCATAGAATTTCTTTTTTAGGAATATTTTTGCTTACTACGTTAAAAATATTATCTGAAATAATAAGATTTAACCAAAATTAGAAGTTATAAAATAGTTGATATCGCTCCGCTGTTGCCACAAAAATATGGATTAGGAGCTTATAAAATTACATTAAAATCAAAATTAATACATATATTCATGTTGTTTCTAACTGTTTCAAGGAATTCTATTATAGTTTGCTGACTCTAAAAGATACTGCACATATTATCTGTGTGTTCAACACATTTGTACATAGAAAACATTTAAGAATTAAGTATTATCTTCGATTATAAAATCATTTTCAGAATTCTGACGATAATTTTAAATTACGCTTTTATAGATTTATACAGATATTTCAAAAATAATGGTTACGCAACACATTAACTTGAATTGAAATCGCTAATAATAATTTGAAACTCGTAAATTACACTAAATTAAACATAAGTTTTGAAACGAATTATTTAGTGACTATTATCATACTTACTGGAATCATTGTAAAATTTATTGCATTTTATATTTGAATAACTAATTAATGAAAAACTTTGGTAAAAATAAGTAATTTTGTGTTGAAAAAAATAGTAATTTTAAATTTTATGACTGTAAAATTATTTTAACACAGAAGTAATTAATTGTACGTTAAAAAACAGACATAGTTTTCATCATTTTGTAATATACTAATGAACTACTAGTGAGGAGGTCAACTATTTGAAATGCGTGGCTCCTATTAATTGAAAAATAAATATTGCTAAAAATTCTCATTATTAACAAAAATTAAATATAATACGATATTTTTGCAATATATATTGTAAATACAATTAAACTCTTTCTCTAATTAAGAATAATACAATAAATACGAATAAAATAATCAAATAATGATTAAAAATAAAAAATTGTTTAATTTCTTGTTGAAATATGTACTGTTACGTCAGAAATTTTAAAAGAATTAGGTATGAATTAATAAAATTTCTCAGTTAGTGTGCAATCGCTAATTTTCTCCTTTTCACATTTTTTGTTCTATAATCAACTAAAAGATGGCGCTGATAGTCAAGCTAGTTTGAGAAGTTTCTGGGAAAGGAAAGTTCTAAAACTTCAAACTTTCCTCTCTTGTTACAGTTTTCGAATTTATTTATAATTATAGAAATTTTGCTGAGTATTAGGCGTATTTAATAGTAGTAATAAATCTATTATACTATTTATATTTGTCTCAATGTGTATTTTGAGAAACTATAATTTTAAATATGGTTTCAGCAAGATGTGCTGTGTTTATTATGTTAAGTATAATATATATGTACATATTTATATAATGTCTAATACTATATATGTTATATAATCCTAAGAAATATATATTATCTATTGTTTTGATTTGTAGGCCAACGAAAATATCAAATTAAGGATGTTATTTTATAATTTAAATAATTTCATTTTTATAGTAATAAGTAATTTCATTTTATAAATAGATAAGTGAAGAAATAATGTCACAAAATCGAAGAAAAAACTTAGTTTTAAATATTTAAAATCCCAATCGAACATTTTTGTCAGTTTTTATATACTTTCTGTAAGAAAATATTCAGTACTGGATGTTTTGAAAAACCGTCTACAGTGTAAGAAAAATAAATTGGATTTTTATTTCTGATGCTTTTATATAAATATGAAATAAATTTGGCATTATCAAACTAGAGAATTTAAGAATATACCATGTTAATTAAAATTTGCACTTCCAAATTCTACGATGTGTAAATTGAGAAGCCAGTAATAATCATGCATGTGTTGCTACTAGAAAAAATTAATTTTATTTTTTAATTTTAGCCGTCATTTTTACTATCACGAATAATAAAAAAAACTGCAGTTGGAAATAAAATAAATTATTTTCAAACTGCCCTTTCGCAGAAAGTGTAAAATTTTCCTTTCTTTTATATAGATTAAATTAAATAATATATTAAATAAGAATATATATACTATACAAATATAATTAGCACATATAGATTAATATATTTCTGATAGGTACAACAAATATTTTATATATGAATATGTATGTGTGTTTTGTGACATAAAAGAGCATTAAAAAGAAGTATTTGCTTATTTTTTTCGAAAAAATGACAAATTTTCTATGCAAAAATAAAGGGAGTAAAATAAAAGACAACATTATACATTAAGTGAAAAAATGTTTGCCACGAAAATAAAGTTAAAGATCATAATTTAAATAAAATAATTAGCACATTATATAATGGAAATATTCAATAACCAATTGTGTTCTTAATGAAAACTTTATATTAAACGGAAGAAAAATGTATTATTATTGAGTACTCGAATATAAGAAGCTTTAAAGATAAATAGACACATTTTTGAATTTTTAACTTAGTTCATTGTAAAAATTATTAAGCTGTTGTTGCTGATAAGGAGAAAATTGTAATTATTAAAAAGGTACCAGAAACAACAATATTTATGCCAGTGTTACATAAATGAATTACATATTTATTCAACACTGACAATTACTTTATTTAGGAATTTCAGGGCAAATTTATTGAGTTATAAACGGGAGCATTGTTTTTATATTCATTCCATAATGTTAACTTACTATTAACATTATGGAATAAAAATTTTGTATTGCTTATGAGTGTGGTAGATATTTTCTTTTATATGAATATTAAATGGGTAATAATCGAAAATAGCATTTCTTTAAGGGTTTTTTTTATATTACTGACTTCAAAAATTTTCTCTTTGATGCTACAGAGTAAACAAAAAAGTTCTTGTCGTTTCTGCGCTGCCATTGAACGAAGTGAGAATAAGTATGCAAATTAGAGCATGCCGTAGTTGAGATAAATATCAGTCTTTATAAAGACAGGTTCACCGCGCACATTCATCAATCGTTACTCTCCATCGTTACAGTAAAGAAGAGAAATGGAATTGTTGAAGCAACTCGTTCAATGTTGTTTACATTACAACATCAAAGTGAGCTTGTCAGCTGCTGCATCAAGTCGCCGAATATGTCAAGCGTTTGGGGATAGTGCTGTGAATGAAAGTATAGCAAGGCATTGATTTCACCAATTCAGGTCGAGAGATTTACTCCTTTGGGATGAAGATCGCAGCGGACGACCACAGGCATTAGATGACGAAGCCTTGGTGGCCATTGAGAAGGACAGTAGACAAACGTCTGTTGAACTTGCCAGACAATTTAACGTTTCCGAGGAAACAGTTAGACTTCATCTGCATCGCTTACCTAAAATGTACAAGCTAAGCAAATGTCTTCCTCACACATTGTTGGAAGTCCATAGGCAACAATAAAGATCAGTCTGTTTACCATTGCTTTTTCACCATCTTAGAGCATTCATATACAATTCAGTGCTGATCAGTGTCGAAAAGTAAGTCCTGTATGACACTCCCCAACGTTCCAAACATTGATTGTCACTCCAAGAAACTGTCCCGCATAAACGCAAGACCACCTATGCACCACGCAAGAAAATAAGCTCTGTGACTGATGGACTAATCATCAAATGGTTCACTATGAGCTGCTGCCAATGGGCCAAACGGTCATTGCGGATCTGAACCCACAGCAACATGTGCAACAGAAGAAGCCGTCACTGATTAATTCCAAGGATGTATTGTCTTTGGTCGCATGTCGCGCATTCGCGGACGCATGTCACACGGGTGACTAGGAATACCATATAAGAATTTGGTTGGGAGACTTTGTGCCGACCTCCTTACTCACCTGAATTTGCATCATCAGATTACCACCTCTTCCATTCCCTGGATAATCATTTTCGTGGAAAATCCTTCCCTAATGAAGCAGACTTGCGCTGAACACTCACAGACTTCTTTCCGTCTAAAAGCCCCGAGTTTTACTGCATGGGAATTGCACGACTAGAAGCACTTTGGCAGAAGGAGCTGGATGCCGATGGTAATTTTTTCGAGGACTAGCAATAGATTTCGTTTCCTGCAAATCATGTTCTTTTGAGTCATTAAGAACGGGAAGAGAACTTGTTTAACTTGTTCTTTCTCTATATAACATTACTCTACATGAGAAATTCTTTTATGTTCAGAAAAATGATTTTGAATAACATTTGAACGTATTAATTATAAAATCCATCATAATTTTTTGTCTCGATTAAAATAAATATTATGCTGGCCACCAAGAAAGATAAGAGATATCGTAACAAAATTTATTTTGTAGATAACATATTGACCAAATAACAAAATATTAAATTTATAGACTCCTGTGAAGTGTGGTTCCTGCTAAAATCAGTAGCCAGAGTAGCCGCTATTGTTAGAGATCACTGCTGCCATACGCCTCGGCATTGATTCAAACTGACTTTGAATGTGTTCTTGGGGTACAGCAGACCCAACAGCTTCCATCATTGTCAAAGTTGCTCTAGTGTGGCAGCTGGGGATGTAATCTGGGTCAATAGTTGAGAAACCATGGACCACATGTTTTGTATCGGTGAAAGATCCGGAGAGCGAGCAGTCCAGGGAAGCAATTCAATCTGCTGATTGATGAAGAGCCTTTGGACAACGCTTGCCACGTGTGGTCGCGCATTATCCTGTTGAAATATGGCTGTAGGCAACCCCTGAAATTAAAGAAGGACAACTGGCTCCAGCACCTCGGAGATATAGCGCTGGCTGCTTAAAGTATCGCCAATGTGTACTAGATGAGTGCGATAGTAATATCCAATACCGCCCCATACCATAATACCCGTTGCAGTACCAGAGTGGCGATGCATCCTCTCTCCACTGTGTCTCCAGACTCGAATGCCACCATGGAGGTGTTGCAGACAGAAGCGTTACTCGTCCACATCCTTCTTTCATCGCATCATTGGCGGCGGAGACGTCTGTGATTTGGCGTCAAGTGTAGACGAAGCAATGGACGTCTTGCTGACAGACCACTCTGCAGTAAACGGCGTCGAATGGTACGCACAGACACTGTATAATTCGTTACAGACTGAATGTGCTGTGCTGTGGTTCGTGTCGTGGCTGAGCGATCATTCATTGCCATGCGCATAATTTGCCTGTCATCACGTGAAGTAGCGCACTGA
Organism: Latrodectus hesperus; assembly: GCA_037975125.1. Classification (NCBI taxonomy): domain Eukaryota; kingdom Metazoa; phylum Arthropoda; class Arachnida; order Araneae; family Theridiidae; genus Latrodectus; species Latrodectus hesperus. The sequence goes on along the minus strand of CM075860.1, from coordinate 73,086,268 downwards.
GGTGGATGTGATCGAAAATATCGGTTTGTCTTACCCTCCTGCATCCAACGATCACATATCCGCATTACAGTTGTTTGGTTTCGTTCAACGCGACTACCGATTTCCCTGAAAAACAATCCACAATCTCGGTAGGCCACTACCTCACACTGTCGAATTTGGATACTTGATCAAAAAATGATTGTGTTTTATAAGAGGCATAATTTTCTGAAAAGACCACGAGAAAAACACAATTGCCGAACTTGAAATAGTCGAAATCTCCAAGCCTTAAATAGCGCTTTGAAGTGGTGTCACAAGCACCCATGATGTGCGTCTGCGCAGAAATTCTAAATATTTGCGTGTGTCACCTCCGCTAATGCATGTAAATTTTATGTTATTTGCATACTTCCTTCAGGGTGCTGTCTTTTCGGTGGCCAGCAGTGTATAATAAATAAATAATTTATGAATAATTTTTTTTTATTTCTCATAAAATTAAATTTTGTTATATGTAAGAACTTCTGTGCTAAAATCTTATTGTTCCAAAAATCTTATTAATCATTAATTTTCAAAAAAGTTCTTTCTATAAAATTGATTGAAGGTGGCTTGTATATCACTTTAAATTATTCAGTGATCAAAGAAGTTATTCGAGAAATTAAAATAGAAATTCATAGATTTTTGTAAACGTAGACCTGTATTATCAAAATTAAAATATCTATTTTTATAGAAATGTAGATTATCGATTTTTAAAACTATTAAATTTTGTTTTAAATTAATTTTTTAGTTTATATTGAGTTTAATATGGATTATAGTAGTGATCCACAAATATCTGATCTAAATCACAATGGGTTTATTTCATCATTAATATATTTATAATCAATATTTTTAAACATATGTTTTTTATTTTAAGATTGTTAAATGTATACCAAATTATATTATATACAGCCATACATATATAAAAACTAGTTCTTATTTTTACCATTATTCGTCATTTACTATTTAGTGTTCAGTATTAAAACTGCAACTACATAGGTTTAAACTTTTATCACATTCAAATATTTCTATAACCACTCCGATAGAAAATTATTAATCATAAAATTTAAGGATATTGCTAACATAAAATATTAAATTCCTTTCCGTACGAAAACAATGCTAGCTGAATTGAAATGTTACGAACGCTTTATACTTTTGTAAAAATAAATATTGATTGCTGAGAAATATTATTATTATTTATTGTTATTTCTTTACATAAAGCAGCACAGTAGACTACATTTGATATTTCTGAGACCTAAAGCATTTACCTAACATATTGCAGACATAATAAACATGTCGGTTTTCCAGGAAATAGCATCATTCTTGTTAGAATACGAAAAACAAAAACATGGTTGCAATGCTCTTTAGTAAAAATTAATCACACAATCGTTTGTTTTTTTTCAATGACGTAATGTTATTTTTAACAGTGTTGATGGAAAACTAAACTGGATAAAGGTATGAGAAATGCTTATTTTTTGTGCAATCCAAATAATTTATGAGACATTTTATTTGTTGCAATTTTGTAATATTTTCTTTTTATAGCAGTTTTCCATTTAAATTTAGTTCATTTACCTCATATATATATATTTCATATAAGTTCCTATAATTAATTTTGTATTCTGTTAAATACGTTGTTTTTGAATTTATGTTAATTCTAAAGCGAAAAATGATATAAAAAAATAAAATAAGCAAAATTAAATCTTTTTTGGTTGATTACACTGTAACTATTAAATGAGCCTTTTAAATAGTAATTATAACAATATTATCACTCTATATTTGTCTAGTGAACAGCATTTGAAAGTAGAATGCATTATAAAAGTGAAGTTTCGTATACGGAGGTATTTAAATGTTTTTTATTATATTAGTGTTTGTAAATTTCGCAGATATTGGTGCTAATACCATGATAAACCAAACAAAAATTACTTAAAAAGAACCCATTGTTTTATTCCAGTGTTTCCCAATTTTTTTTCCCGCGGTGACACACTTGTAACCATTTTAAAATTTGGGACACAAAGGATAAGATAAGTATAAAAGTTATATACTTACTTATAATACATAGTGTAAAATAGTTTATGATAATAATTTTGAATATAAAATAAAATAATATAATATGTCCTACAAAAATAGTACTTTTATTACTTTATTCGTAATACAAATGCATTATAAGTTTTACTAGATATATTTTTTAAATTTGGCTGTGTTGACCTAGTGGTTAGGGCATCGGGCTTTCATTCGGAAGGGCGGGGTTCGATTCCCAATGCCGCCATAGACCCACCGAGTACATGCGACATACGTTCTCGTTAAATCTGTGGAATCGAAAGTCCCTTGGTCTGTCGTTAAGCAGTTACCATGAGTGTAATGATCTGGAGAAAATTTCCTACCCCTTCAGATCAATGTCAAAACTCAAGAAGTGGATCCTTTGGTGGTGCCATCTATTGGAGGAGCTTAGAACAAAGTCGTACTTTCACCTTCGTGGTGCTCTGGTTAAAACAGAAGACGCACCCTATACTGACTTAAATTCGCTTAGCCAATTTATTTTTTTATTAACAAAAGATATTGAATTCATGTGTAGTGTTCATTGACCACTATATAACATACTTACTTAAATAAGTTCATTTCCGATAGATTTCTGTCTGATTATTTTCTAAATTTATATAGTTTGATTTAGATTACATTTTTTGATTTCAGATGTCAGTAACAAGTATTTTTAATCAATATCATGAGCGGTTTGGTTTGTTTGTCGCTCAACGGTGATTGTTTGCACATGTAGGCTAATGAGACCAGTACTTACAGTTTAAAGTGAAAGAAATTTCAAAACGACTACGAGTACCCAAGCCCAAAGTGTAATTCGAATATGGAATGAACTTAGGAAAGTGGGATTGAACCAAAGCCCAGACAAAAGACTCGAACATCAATTTGGTCAACATTAAGGATGATTCGATAGCCGCGAACGAAAATTTTTTAATCTATACTTTCGAGTTTTAAATATTCAGAAGGAACTAATAATTAAAAATCAAATATACACAGAAAATATTTTAAATTAAGTTTTAACATATAATGATTTTGGTTTGTAGATGTATATTACTTCGCTTTAAAAAATTATTCCATTACAAATATTCTCATCTTTTTCATAAATCTATTGGGTTGCTCGGAAAGTAATTTCGTTTTTCTTACATGAATTAGCTTTTTGCTAGTACAAACCAACCACTTTATGACTGTGGAATCGTGCTACTACCAGAAAGATGGTAAAAGCTATTGGACTAGAATAGACAATATGTAATGCAATACAATATTTATTTGCTACACGTTTTTTATTTCCATGAAAAACGAAATGACTTTAAGAACAACCCAATAAATATAATGATACACAAATAATAATCTTAAGTCGAAGACAATGCAGAAAGAAAATAACTGACATAAATAAATGCAGTCTAAATGTTCTTTCTTAGTCAAAAATAAAAACGCAAACAATAAATTAACCAACAATTAAAAATTGTACAACAAGACATCCAAAACTCCGCCTGAAATGTGAATGAAATTATTGATAGACAGCGTTTGTTGCATTCAATTACTTTTCCATCTGTCCGTTTCTTCCAATCGAAACTGCTGTATATAATAGTCTCGTGTGATTTTCAACCACATTCAAGTAAACAGGATACATCTGTTTTGATAACTTTTTAACCAGTTACGACCCATCAGCTTTATGACGCTTAACCCAATGAACTTTTAATGTTCATAAACCTCTCTAAGATGGCAATTTTTGGTTGTGACAGAAAAACGAATCTGAAACATACCGAGAATTGGAAGCTTTATCCTTAATCTGGCTACTGCAATTCTATCATGCATTTGCTTTTATTTATATGAAGGGGGGTAATATCATTGATGACACATTTATTTTCAACATTTACTCTAGGTAAATCATAATAGATTTTACTGAAAATTAAATTTCATAAATAATTTTGATTACAATGCGTCGTTATTCAAAACGCATCTACTTTAAAAATCAGCATGTTAAATTTTTTTGCATTGTTTTCGATCAAACTAATATGTTATTGGTGACGGACAGTTTAAAATGAATTTTAACACTAACTCTTGGTGATATTATTTTCTATGCTGACCAAATTACGGATTAAAGACTATTATGTATGTATTTTCTCTCGTATTCAAATAAATCTAATTCGCAAGAATGAGAAAATATAATAAAAAATATTTATATCCAAGGAAGATTTTTTAGAACTGGGGAAAATTTTTTATAAAACAGTATTTATCTTAACACTGAAATTCCGTAAAAAATGTTTTGAATATTTTAAATTTATTAAATAAAATATGTATAACGAATGCATATATTGATTTCTAATTAATAAGTATTTTGGGATTGAAATTGGATTGATGTTCTCAAATTTAAAGTTATCTGTAGAATGATCAATGTAAAAAAAATATTTCAACATATTTTTTAAAAGTTATTCAATAATAACTGGTTAAGTAACATTTTTCATTAATGCTCAATAATTTTATGTAACTTAGGAAATTCCTATTTTTCAAATTTTCCTTCAGAGAATCAGTTTTCATAATAATTTCAATGTATAGTACTTTTAAGTATGCTTCAGGTATCTCTTGATGTACTTAAATTAACAATTAAATTGATTATAATTTTAATTACTCTCTGCTGACAAATATGGAATATGTATTAAAAATGTATAATTTTTAAATAATTTAAAATGCTTGGTTAATTGATATTTTTGCTTTACGGAAAAAGTTTTAAATTGGATTGCAAAATCATCTAAACCATAACCTTTAATATTTACACTGTTTGATATAGTCCTTAATTATTTTGTTGAATAATCATAATTAAATTTCCTTTAAACCTCGTTTTGATCTTTTTATAAATTTCTTTGGAAACATTAGTATAATAACAATATTAGTTCAACAGAAGTGAACTTCAACTAATCAATTTTACAATATTCATATTTACAGTATCATATACAATATTCATATGAGAGTTTTAAATAATAAAATATGAAAAAGACTAATATATCGATGTTATGCATAATTGTTTAGATATTTATATAGAACGGAACCGGATAATCAAATATATCATTTTTGTTTAAAAAAAATAAATTGACATTTTTATTTATAATACAAAATGGTTTTGCTATTAGCTTCAATAAAGTGCTTAAAAGTCTTAAACCATTTGATAAAATTTGCATAAAATTTTTTATTATAAGTAGCCATTTACAAAAATTTTGGATAATTTTGATTAAACTTGGTTTATGTGGGGCATGGGAATTCATTTTGATGGTTGAAATCCACAGTGGAAGAAGATTTAGAGGATCATATAAACATGTCTGTGAGTCAAGTGCTTTGTTCTTCCAGAAGAAAAAACCTTTATAATAATTCACATAGCTTGATTTTTTTTACACTTTTTTAAACTTTACTAAAAAGAAAAAAGTCTTTGCAGTATATAGATAATTTTGATTCCAATTAATAAAAATCATTTTACTTCTAATTAAGAATATTATTAGAAGATCCATCATGTGCAATTAAAAATTGCTTGCATAAGAAAATAGCGCATAATTTTATAAAATAGATCATTTTAATTCAATGATATTTATTTTTCACGAGATTCTGTTTTTAAGAAAATTTGTATTATACTTCAAGGCTTGTAATAACGATATGATTTTAAATAAAAGAGAAACTTAGTTTAATTTTATTCTTTTGTGTTGATTCTTAAAATTTTGTACAGTTAAAGAGATTCATGAATATTTTTAGGATTCAAAATCGATTCCAGAATATTAAGAACCTTCTAATTTATGATACTTCCTATTTCCGTGGTAAAACTGTTTCTTTGTATTAAGAATCAATATCATTTCAAGAGATGCTCTTTCTGATTGAATTTAGGAGTATATAAGATAATACATTCTAACATTCGAAAGGAAGAGAATTTCTGACTACCAACTGCGGACAAAAATAAGAAATTCTATTTAGAGCGTTCGATAAAAGGGTGTGTCCATTGTTCCAAGTTTTTTATCGCCACAACTTGTGTTGTGTCATAAAACGGTCACTTTTTAAAGGGCCTTCTTTCTAAAACGGTTCGTTTAATCAATTACCTAATAGGCACCAGACGTAATAACCACCACAAGGGATAAGCTCCAAAAAAAAAATTATGATTCGGCGTTCTCTTTTCCAAGAGCTGAGCTGGGAACGAAACCAGAAGTAAGAAAACAAAGCAAAAAAAAAATGGTTTTAAGTTTGATGATGAGTAAATTGTTGTCTCGACCTGCGTTTTATAAATAATGACATCCTTTTTAAACGTGTATGGTTTGAACTATTGACGTCAGCCAATTTCACACTTCCCGGATGTGATAATGACGCCCTCTAGTGTTGTCGTTTGTGATATTTCTTAATGTGTCCTGTGTTTACACTTCATTGGTGAGCATTTGATGAGAGTTTGTATGAACACTGATTGGCCACACTTCCTTGTTTTGCTTTGTCTGGAGTAACCACTTGCTTTACATTTGTAGCAGTGAAACTATAAATTTAAGCGCAGTTTAAACCGCTGAAAATAGGGGCTTTGTACTTAACTGTTTGCAAAACATATCATTTATTAGTATTTTTTGGGGTGTGAAAAAAATATTTCAACACATTTTTCATAAAAAGCTTATAAAAGCTCAACACATTTTTTTTCAAAAATAATTTCAATTCCTTCTAAAGCTAAAGTTTTCAGTCATTTCATTAAAATAAATGCCAAGAGGGGTAGGCGGTGTCAATGTATGGAATAAGTAGACTTAAAATTGGATTATAGATTTGAAAAATGCTGAATTATTCATTTTCACTGATTTTTTTTAAAGCAAATAAAATATTTTACAAGAAAAAAAATAAATCTTGACCCATTTCTGAGAAGCAGTAGTGATGACAGTAATATATAATAGTATTTAATATATAATAGTATAAATTTTAGCTGTTTTCTAACAGTTATTTTGTCTGTTCATTTAAATATTCATTAATATACATACACTTTTGCAAAATATTTAAAAAAAATGAATGCAAGAATTTTTGTTTTTTACTAAATTTTTCTTATTTTATGCCATTGTCCTTTAAAGTAATCATGAAGGATTAGCATACATACCATTCATTGACAAATTCATGTAATATCAATAAAATTATTTATTTGTCTACTCTTAAAGTAAATAGGCTGGTGAGGTAAAATAATAGTATAAAGGTGTGATGTTATATCAAACTTAGATATAGTTCAATAAAATTCTTTTTTAAGAAGAAATATTTTTAATTTTATCATTAACTGTTGTAAAATACTGATAATGTTTAAAATAGGAATTAATATGTGTTAAAGAATATAACAAAGCAATTTAAATCTTTTGTGCATATCAAAATTATTCATTAAAAGTTTACGAAATTTAAAAAGTTGAGGATGAAATCTAAAAAGGGTGAAAATATTTTTATTCTAGTTTGGCTAATAAATCTAAATATATTATTCTTACTTTTTTCAGACTGTGAATCAATTACATATATAGTTTTTAAAATAATTTTTTTTAAAAAAACTTTTATCTTTAAAAAATTTCGAAACTTATTGATTGGCTCTGAGTTTAATATAATCTCTAAAAATTTTATTATTCTTATTTAAAAAATAAAATAATTAAATAATCCATAGATTTTTCAATAAATGTAAATAATTAAAATTAGACACAGTCAAAATTCTACATGGCAGTAAGAAAGCTAATTTATATATTACGTTATTGGTGTAAAGAATACACTATTTATACCATAAATTCTGCAAAACAAATATTATTCTCATGCATTTGCATAAAAAAATGTCTTATTTTCTTGAAATGAAACTAACTATATAACTAACATACATAAATCTTTCACTGGACAAATTAATACATACCCTTGGGAATAGAAATAGAATTTAATGATTGTTTTACAACCTTCAACTAATAATTTATTTCACATTACAGAACATTGCACAAGTTTAGGCTGCATTTTTATGACCACTTACTAAATATGTGTATAGCGAAATCATTTTTTCTGCACGCTAACAGAACTTTTAATTATTCAGTTATAATCTGTATTTTGTTTAATGTTTTTAAGTGAAGAATAAAAATATTCAACACAACATACAATTGTTTTATAATGAAAAAACTCTATTCGCATAGGAAAATTTACAATTCAGATAAGTAAAATAACTAATTAATAGAAAAATGTATTTAATTCATTAGCCATATATTATTCAATGAGTACATTTTTGTATATATATATATATACAGAGTGTCCCAAAACGACCGCATAAACTCTGTGCAACTAGATTCCTCGCTGGGAGTACATAAAACCTGTCCAAAGAAGCGTTCCTATACGATCCATAATTTACGAGAAAAATACGAAAAACAAAGTATGACGTCACTATCAGTACAAGGAAAGAAAACACTTTATTGGACATATCAACAGCAGTATATGCACAATTTAAAGCAGATGGTCAAAGTGTCCACCGTGAATGTCGAGAAAGGCTTGAACACGCCGTGGAATGGCTGCCATCACACGTTGCTGCATCGTGGAGTCCACCGAAGTTCAAGCAGCATGCACACAAGCAACTATGTCCATTGGTGTTGGCACTACGTCTCGATACTCCAGTTCCTTGAGATGGCCCCATAGGAAAAAATCCAACGGTTTAAGATCTGGCGAACGTGACAGACATAGAACAGGACCACCACATCCGATCCAGCGGCCGGGGTATTCCATATCCAGCCAACTACGTACAGGAGCACAGAAATGCGTCGGAGCTCCATCATGCTGGAATCAAAGATATTTCCATTACATCGGCCGTACATCAAGTACATGTCCCAGTAGTCACGAACGAAATACCTGGACACCATACGAAGACTACCGGTAGCTGCAAGATGCAGCCTTTTAAATACCAGTGCAACGGCGGCTTAACGTCATTCCATGTCGCGATATGGGCGGCAAACGTTTTAAACATCATCACCTGGAAAGATATGTAAATACTGTTGTTGATATGTCCAATAAAGTGTTTTTTTCCTTTTACCGGTAGTGACGTCATACTTTGTTTTTCGTATTTTTCTCGTAAACTATGGATCGTACAGGAACGCTTCTTTAGGCAATTTTTATGTACTCCCAACGAGGATCTAGCTGTGCAGAGTTTAAGCGGTCATTTTGGGACACTCTGTATATAACTATTACAAATATGGACCTTCTTTGAAATTATTGTTTTGAAGGTAAAAAAAGATATCGTATCTAATTTAAAAAAAACGAAAATGCTTAATTACGGTAAAATCAGTAATATGACATCCAGAGAAAACACATGATAGTGTTGTCTGAAACCACTACATTAATATTTAGAATGCAAATTGTGTAGAGTATTAAACTTGTATTATAATATAAAAATTGTTTTTGCGTTTTCTTAATTGGTTTTGTATATTGTTATGCATTTACGGATTAAAACATATTTTCATGAATTCAAACTTATGGGGCTATTTATTATTATTTCTTAGAATTAAATGTCCTGGTTGAAAATGTTGAAGGCATTAATGCATATATCATTAATGGATACAGACATAAATGTTATATGATTATGAAATAGTAAATAGACAAATGTGTACAAACCGGTAATAACATTATATGTTACAGCATTACGTTAGTAAATAGTTTTTTACTTATAATTCTTGACAGAATGACTTTTTCTTAATTTCAACTTATTTCTAATTATACACTGCTGGACAATTGCTAAGGACGGATAACACTATCATCCATAGCAACCACAAAATGAAAGGAAGCAAAATGTGGAAAATTAGAATAAGTGCGGGATATAGTAAGAAGAAGTATGCGTATGCAAATTTTTTTCCACGTCTATTCATCACGTTATAGCGTTCATATGAGCTTTAAAGCTTTTGACGCGTGTGGACAGTTGTTGTTACAATTCAAGGTTTTATAGGAAAGATTTAATAGATGAAATTGAAATTTTTGGCATGTCTTCCCGACATCACTTAGATGATTTTATGCGTGGCCGAATTATTGGAACGATCGAAGAAGAGCGAAAAATAACAGATGTTGCCAGGGAGTTCGACATCGCTCACAGCGTTGTTTCACGGCTGTGGAAGTCATTTAAATCTACTGAAATGTGTAGTAGGTGGCACAGGGGAGGTCGTGTTAGAAGTACGACGCGTGCAGAAGATAGATATATCGTTCTATCAGCAAAAAGGAACAGGCGCACCACAGCTCAGCAGGTGGCAAATCAGTTTCTTGCTGCCTCAGGAAAGCAGATTTCCCGAAAAACTGTTGCCAGACGTTTGAGGGGAGGAGGACTATACGTCAACAGACCTGTTGTGTGTGTCCCATTGACCAGACAGCACCGTACTGCCCGTTTGCAATGGTGTCGTGAGCATCGCAATTGGACTGAACAGGACTGGGCATGCGTACTATTCTCAGATGAGAGTAGATTCAGTCTGTCATCGGATTGTAGACGCCAACTGATCTGGCGCGAGAGTGGTACTGCTTATCGTCCAGAAAATATCCAGGAAAGGAACCGATATCCGACATGCAGTGTCATGGTGTGAGCCGGCATCATGATCAATGGCCGCACGCCCCTACATGTGGTTGCGAATGGGAGTATAACGGGCCAACGATACATTAATGAAGTTCTACTTCCTCATGTTCGTCTTTTCCGTGGTGCTGTCGGTGATACATTTGTTTTTATGGACGACAACGCAACATGTCATCGAACACTCGCTGTTCAGGATGGCCTACACAGCGAGGGTATTCAACGCCTCGTATGGCCATTACGTTATCCAGATCTAAACCCCATTGAAAATGTGTGGGAGTCTTTGGGGAGCCAAGATGCTGGTCGAAATTATCCTCCGACAAACAAGAACACTCTCATCCGTGCACTCCCAGAGGAATGGGATAAATTGCCTCAACAGCTGCTGGATAATGTTGTGCAAAGTATGATACGACGTGTGGAATGTTGCATCACACTCCACGGTGGACATATCCCGTACTGATACCTTTCTTCAAGGTGCCTGCTGACTTTTAGATGCATTGTTCCATATTTTCGTATGCAGCATCAAATGAACATTTTTTTCTTTCAGATGTTTCACAGCTTTTGTACTTTCCAGAACAATAAATATTCTTTGTTCTAATGTCTGAACAGTGTGGCAACTATATTTTATCCTACTAGGCCTCATGTCTCGCTTAATGTTATGCTACATTGCAATTTGTGATCCGTCCTTAGCAATTGTCCAGCAGTGTATTATATCTGCTGTAATTATAGCTGCTTTATCAATACAAGCATATAACTACTTTCGAATAGATAACATTTCCATGAAATATTAACTTAGTAATTATAGCATAATTTTAATTTAAATATATTCTTTAAGGAATTCTTGATTTAATAAATCAATTATAACTAAAGAAATATAAAAAGCAATGGTATTTAAAATAGCAATATTACGACCAATTGTTTAAAATTTTAATAACTGTAATTTATATTAATACTGTTAATATAAACATTCTTCAGTATGCGTTAATAATATATATGCATCATTTTAACACAAATTTATAATATATTCTAATCATTTTTATAAGGCGTTAACAAAAAGGTGGATTTACACTGTTACCATGACTACATGATCGAATGAAAATTAATTTATCCTGATTATTATAAAGGAACAATAATTCATTTATGTACTGATCTATAAAAAAGTGCATATTTAAAGGCACAAAATCATTGGCTTAAAAAAGTACTTATTAAAAATCAAATTATTACGAATGATGATTGATTTATTTACAAATGAATGTAGAGATATTTTTCAAAAGAAAATGCTTCGGGTTTCTAAGAGTTAATAATTAAGAAAAACGCTATAATGAAGCTTAAAAGATCGAATTTAATTGTTGTTAAACTACGGAATATAAGACTTCTAACTCACATTTCCGCTCAAGAAAAACAATTGAAGTAAATTTTTCAAGTTTTCTCCTCTGCCTCTAGTCTATACAATTTTTCTTACTTATTTCAAAAAACGAGTAAAAACACTTTTCATATATGAAATTGAACAGAATAAGATCTTAGACTTTATTCCATTCATATCATCTAATAACCACTACAAGATTATTTTATATATAATAATCTATTTATGCATATATACATGCATATTATATATATATATATATATATATATATATATATATATATATATATATATATATATATATATATCATGTATTACGTTATTAACAGGCATTATTAAACAGGTAAATTTCAAAAATAAGTTTTATTACAGGAAAATTTTTTTCATGCTTCAAGAATGTGAAGATCAACTATAATATCTGCTCAAAAATCCTGAAGTAACGATATTCAAATTTTCAGCAGATAAATTCCAGTCATAAAAATTATAAACTATTCATTTTTTTGATGATGCAGTGAAAAAATAGCTAACATTCTAGAATTAAGAAAGATTCCATAATATAAATTTTAATAACATTTATGTGAATAGCTCATTAATTTATATGTATATATATTTATAAATTACAACACTTTCTAAATAATGTCTGTTATAAGAAGCCAAGCTATTTTAAGTTTCATTGTTAATTTTTTATAAATAACGTTGAAATATTTCAAGGAAGACTTTAATTTTATTAAGAAATTCATTAATTTAATTTAGGTAAAAACATTTATCGAAGTATTTTAAGAAATGCAAATAAAGACAAGCAATTTAACATAAATTTTCATTTCGTAAAAAATCAATTTTATAAAATGGCAATTTTAAGTATTTATCAATTATATTCGACTTAACCTTTTTAGTCAAAGTCAACATTGTAGTAAAAACAGGATTTAACTTTTTTTTATCGAACTTTTTAAAAAAATGACGTTAAAATTTTTTGAGTAATTAGTGCATAAGTAATTTTAAAGACCAAATAGAAAAAAATAAGTGCTCGTAATAGTTTGCATTTTCAAAAGGAATGGGTATTTATTTTAGCTGATTCATGCATTGCAAATCTTAGGTTGGTAATATTTTTAAAATGTTGATAAAAACAGATAAGAAAAAATGTCATTAAAGTATTTTCCTCTAATGTACAAACAGAAAAAAAATTATAAGATTATGTTCCCAACTGAAAATCCGCCCCTCATACACTATTCGAAAGAAAATAAAAATTTTACGAAACTTTTAATTTTGATTTTTTTTAAATCGAGAATGAGATCACATTCAAAGCTATTGCAGTCATCATCAAATACATTTTATTTTTTAAGTTATATTTGTATTTTTAATCGATTTCATGAATCTTTTTTTTACTTTTCTTTTACGTCTTTGGCAACTTTTCTCAAAAAATGTAATCGATTAAAATAAATGCGTAGGTATTTTGCATTCATTTTAATCGATTATAAGAGATTTTACCTTCATAATGGGAAACATAGGAAAAGATTCGTGTAAAAAAAAGAATATAAACGTAGAAAGATGATGAAAACGCACATACGATAGAGTGAAAGAGAAGGAAAAATACATCAGTAATGAATAAATATGCGTCCAGAAGGCGCTCGCGTCGCGTTTTTGTCTTTACTTCTCTTCGTTTCACTTTGCTAACTCAGCTGCTTCTTCTGTTTTTGCTTTTTATTAATGACTTAAGGAGGGGACGCCTTCCCTCGCGTTTGCTTTCAATAATCCAAGCAAAAGGGAAGGCTTTGTGCAAATGTCATTAGAATCTAGACGAGTTTTATGTAAAAATCACTGCCTTAAGTGTGGAGAAAGAAAAGAAGAAGGGGAAGGGGGCAAAAAAATTCGAATGCTACAAAAGGATTAGTTATGTTCTAGCAATGCAAATTCATTCACACGGTTTGGGAAAAGACATATTTAGGAAACAAAAAAGTAGAAAGAAAAAAAGAAATACTTGAAACGGAAGCAAAATTTATTAAAAAAAAGCGATGAGATCCGTAAAAATACATACATACATTCGAAATACGATGGAACATTTTTGTTTGACTATATATTAGTTTGCCTCAGACATATTTTTTCATTCTTTTGTTTTTCGTAACCGCACCCGGTGCTAAGGGATTTTGTTTTAAGACATTTAAACATCTATGTGCTTAAATCATCAAGGAGGGAAATACACTTCCAAATAGGAAAAAAAAAGGAGCAGAAAAAATGCCCTTTTTTGAATTCTTATTTCTGATCTTTTTAAGTCTTAAGTGAACAACTGTTGTTTCGTTTTGTTCGATTTTTTTACAGCCGGATGATAGAAGAAAACTGAGGCGAAAAGAACCATGTAAATGTTTTAATCAAATGTTCTTTTTTATCATCGCAACAGACGATAAACATTCGGTTTCCGTCGAAAATATGATTTTTAATGAATTTGAATTCGTAAGCGCTTTTCTACAAATGGAGTTTTATTCCATCGGAGCTTAAGGATTGTTTTAAAAGAGCACGCAACTTTTTCCCTTGGAATCATCAATAAATTGAGTTATGTTAACGAAAACTTTTGATTTTAATTCCCGCCTTTTATTTCGATGGAAAGTATATCTTTTTCTCCCTCTTTTTTGGCAGCACTTTTAGATTAATTGTTTGAAACTTAGAGAAGAATGCATTCGAAATTTTTTTTTAAATAAAAGAACGCATTTCGCTTCAACTTTATTATTATTGGACAATGATTGCTGAAAGAATGTTTGATTTATGTAATTTATGAAACGATTTTTTTCATTCGTGTTCAAACTGTGTTAAAGGATTTGAAGAGTATTCTTAAGGGATTGTAAAGTTTCTAAATGATTTAGTGCGAAGGATTAATGATCGTATAGTCATTTTCTTAAAAGTTATTTCACGAAATTAAATTTATCTTAAATTTTCCTGCTCTGGACTTAGTCTATGCATTTACTTAAAATATTTGATTTGTATTTAAAATATCATCAAAATGTCTTTAATTCAAAACACAGAAACTTTTTAATAATATATTAAATATTTATGAATAATTTTCTGATGTCTACTAATTAATTGTGTATTTAATTCAACAATTAACGAATTATTTAATTCTAATTAATTAAATATTTTATGAAAAGTAATTGATTCAATTCAATTTTTATTATCAGAAATAAATTACAATTAATAAAATGAAAATTAATAATTATAGGAAAAGTTTGATAATCATCTTCAGTTGCTTGAAAATGGTATAGTTCAGTAATATTGTGTGTCTTAATTAATAAGATTTCACAAATATAAAGTTAATCTGTATATTTCAAATAAACGTTGCATTCCTAAGCTTAAGTTCTTCAAAAAATAAAGTATAAGTATTATATTTGAATGAAAAAGTCAGAAATGACATTTCATTTAGTTAGATTAATAAAAGTTTTTCGAGAAAAATATTTATTAATAATGATGCGTATAATAGTTATATTCATATGTATATGGTTGCATCTGAATGAAATATTATATTACTGCATTTATCATCTATTTGGTGTTTCTGAGCTTTTGTATTTTTATATAATATTAGAATGAAAAAAAGACGGAATGTAATATATAAAATTGAATCAAACAAAAATAATTTTTTCAATAAAAATAAGCATAAAAACCGTTTATTTATTGATACATATATTTTTATAAACATCTCTTTTATTTCATTTTTTATGTAATTCGTTAATTTGTAGCAAAAAATTGTGTTTATAAAGTATCAACCAATTACTTTCATAAATATCTTCTTCTTAACTGGCGTTACAGCCCTATGCAGGCCTTAGCCTCCAATACAACCTCCTTCCACATTTCCCGCTTCAGAGCCAAATTTTTCCAATTCTTTATCTTCATGGTCTCCAGGTCCTTTTCCACATTGTCAATCCATGTTTCTCTGGGTCTCCCCTTCTTCTTGCTATTGAATACCCTTTGTTATCCTTTTTATGATATTTTTTTCATCTCTGCGGTGTACGTGGCCAAGTCACCGTATTCTTTGTGCTTTAATGAATCTCACTATGTCTTTGTTTCTCACTAGGTGCATTAATTCTTTATTATTTCTTCTGATCCATACACCATTTTCAAGCCTTGGTCCATAGATTTTCCTTTAAAATTTTACGTTCAAAAATTCTAATATATTCCGAGTCCCTTACATTCAATGTCCATGTTTCTCCGGCATATGTAACGATTGGTCTAATGAGGGTTTTATAGATTTGCAGTTTTGTTTTTCGTGATATCAATCTATTATTGAATAACTTTTTATTTGCGTAGAAAGCTCTATTACCAGCTTGCACTCTCTCGCATATTTCATTTTGTAGGCTGTTGTCGTTGCAAATAAAAGTTCCAAGATACTTGAATTGTGACACTCCTTCAAAATTTTTTCCCTCGATTTCAATACTTCTTGGTTTCCTTCTAGAACTTTCATAAATATAAAAATGAAATTAAAATGTTTAGACAATGGAAAATCTTTTATTTTTAAGATAATAAAAAAATTAAAGATAAAAATACCCAAATTTAAAGAAGTGATAAATAATGAATACAGAATATTAAAAAGTTAGTTTCCATTTTAAAAATACAGTTAAAAATATTATAAACATATATATGCATATATATATATATATATATATATATATATATATATATATATATATATATATATATATATATATATATATATATATATATATATATATATATATATATATATATATATATATATATATATATATATATATATATACATTAAAAATATCTTGAGCTGAAATTTGATTTCAGGTTAAGATTTTATTAATAAACAATTTATAAAATTTTGACATTGCTGAATCAAATGCTTTTAATCAGTTCTGGAAATTCATTCATGGGAAACCAAAACTATTAGAGGTATTCAAACTTCTTTAAATCACTATCTTCATTTTTTGACTAAATCTTAAATGTAACCGTAATTCAAATGTGATATTTCTCGGTGGGTATCTTTAGAAAAATAAAATTAAAGAATGCAAATATATACAATTTTCTTATCCTGAAATAGATGCTATTTTATCAATCTATTTTTGACTATCTGAAGTTAAAGGATTAGATAAAAAAATACTTGTAAAGCTAGTTTTAGATGTATACAATTTTCAAAATTCATATATTTTTTTCTAAAAAGCATCATTCTTCTACATATAAATATCACAAAAAAAAACAACATTTTTACATATAATTGATTAAGAATATTTCAATTTATTTGCAATAATCCAACCTCTGTTTTTATTGCACTTTAAAGCAATTTAATTCGAATTAGTGAACTTTTCATTAGAGAGCGAAGCTATTATAATAAAATTAAGTTACACATGAAAGAAGTAAATATAGTCAGCCAAAACACCTTAAGAATTAATTTTCAAATCTTCAAATTTCTATCTCCCCATACAGATAATATCCTCTAAAATACTTCTTTTACACATTCTAAGTAGCATTAATTTCTTTCTCATTTCATTAGATGGCGATGTCTGAAATAGCTGTTTAATTTTCATTTTCGAAAGGATCATTCCTACATAAAAAATAAAAAAATCTTATTCATCTGAATTTATATTTGTAGATAGGCCATTCTTCTGTTATTGGACGATTTTTTAAAGATTAAGTCAAAACAGAAAAAAAGTAATTTTGTATATTTTAATAAAGTTGCCAAAATCATCATGATAGTTAAAATATTTTTAGAAATTAAAATCTAATTAGTCTGTCCACAAAGAGTGATTTTTCTGCCTAGGAAATCACCATGTCTTAATTAAAATATGCTTAAATTATGAGTATAAGAGGATAGTGAAGACAATTAATGATTACATGTTACGATTGAAATCTGCAAATTTATCTGGTGTGTGGATATTTCAACCTGGCTTGCAAAGTTCCTAGTGAACTAGATGAGATAGGCGTACAAGGATATTTATCTTATAGTGAGAGATGAGTTATTATTATTCTTTATATAGAAAGCATACGCTTTGAAATTGTTAAGATTTGTCTTGGAAACAAGATCAATAGAAATTATTTGATAAGTACTTTATGAAATATTCCGTTAAGCATTTTGCTGTTGTGCTCTACATATAATTGCTTAAGAATCCTTGATTAATCTTTATTAGATTAAACAAGGATTATGGATACCAGTAAATGTTAATATTTTAAGCTATTTAACAATTAATATGGTATTTAATATTAAATATATTATTTCTATAACTATTCTGTTATCTTTCAAATTTTAGTATGTTACCATAAAATAATGGAATTCTAAAGAAATAAACAATTTTTATCTATTTTAGATGCCTCTGAGTTTCGATCTGATGAAAACCTAATTGTTATCATGATACAAAAATGTGAAGGTAATAACAACAATTCTATGGGTGTAATATTTTACAATATTTTTTTAGTACCTAATATGCTTGTTTTCTGAAGCGAGGGCAAAATTTAACATTATTTCAATATTGTACGGAAACTGATATCAAGGTTAAAAAAGTTTTTAAAAAACCACATAGATATCAATTCAAACGGTACCTATGATCTAAATTTTGAGATACAATGTGAATGTTAAATGACCAATACTTAATCGTACACATGTCCCGATATGTTTCTAATTAAGAATTTTTTAAACAAGTTTGTTTAATACTTAGTTTGTATATCAGTACATACAAATATAATCAAACAATTATAAATATTAAGTTAGTATGTATGGTGTAACAACTTATGAGACACCATGTAGTTTAATACGTTTTTTATTTTTGTCCAAAAGTACTAACTCCAATGATTCTTATTGCTTAAAAAATCATTGCAAAGGCACGAATTAGAAAAATAAGGAAATCGAAGCCATGAGGTACTGAAGGAAATATTACAATGATGACAACTTAATTAAGCTTCATAAGTCCCAGTTTGGTTGGTTAGTTTGGTTTTCTGGCGCAAGGTCCAAAAAAGGACAAGCTGCGCCAAGTCCCAGTTTGGATCTTAGTTTGTCTTTTATTGGGAGTGATAGGTATCATGAGACATCTGACATAATTAATTTCAATTAAATATGAGTTTAAAAATGTTAATTTAAATCAGAAATCACGTATTTAGTTTCAACGTCATTCAAACAAGTAGTACATTTCTCGGAATTGAAGGAATGGCACTATTTAGTAATCTAAGAATCCAAATTTTTATAAGAAAAATGAATTTATATAAAATTCATTGAAAATATGTTTACAACTTTTTGAATTAGTTTTATCTTTGTTTGAAAACAATATCAAATGGAATATTCGCGCCAATATTTTTAAAGTTTTAAACTTAATAAATGAGTTTAAAAATAAGCATTAAGACTTCATTTCTTTAAAAAGGGATTATAATCATTGCATTTGCTTAGCATTAAACTTTAATGTAACTAGTGTTGATTGTTTTAACAAAAACAATGCAAAGTTTCCGGTAAGAAAGAATCAAATATGGATTTTCACAGAAAACAAATATAATTTACAAGATACAATCAATAGAGTGATCGATAATTCTTAATTATTCTAAAGGATTTCGAAAGTTGAATGCTGGACCTATGACAATATACTTGGCTTATTACAATATAATTCATGATTTGATTGCAAATCAGTGAATAAATATAGCGTTTCAACAATTGGTTAAAATTATGTAGTAAAATTTACTTTTTTCTTCAATTAGTCCCACGTTTCACTTTGTTGATAATATTTTTTTTTCCAATATTTTTTTTGAGTGATTGATCAGTATGTCAGTAAATTTTATATTTAACAATATATTAAATTTAATTGAGACAAAGTAATTAAAGCTGTTTTTCTTTCATTTAGTAACAATGCTTCCATAAGTTTAACTTTTGGAATACTAAATTTTTACAAAAGCTACAAATTTTAAATTTATTGTATTGTATCTCAATTTTCTTTGGAAATTTTCATATGAGTAATTCGAATTTGTAGAAGAGCTAGAAATTTTTTTGTTTCTAGAGATAAATTGTAAAACATGCCTTGGCGAAAAGTGTAATACCTATTTTTTATATGTAGTATACCAATAATTTAAGATTTTCTATTAAATGATTTGCTATCGATACATGTTTAGAAAATACGGTATGAGTTCAAACTTGATACTATAAAAGTAAAGCATTTTTAACAAATTCTTTATACTCATTACTTTTGTAAAATACTTACTTTGATTTCGTAAATGTGCATTAGTATATTACGATAATGATTACAATATTATATAAGATTTTCAATAAAGCAATGAATTACATATTCATAAAAATTATTACAGCTCTCTTAATTTTAAATCATAAGCAAAATAATACGTAGCGTACTCATCTTGTAAGTAAGAAAATTATGTATCTATGCATAGAAATGAAAATTATTTTCAAATATTATTTTGAATATAATGTGTGAATTCTTTAACAGAATAAATACAAATGTTATTTATAGCAAATAAAACTCAGAAAAGAACAGAAAACAATTTAAAAATAAAATGCAAATATCGTATCGAACAGCTTATTCGTGTTCAAATCGCGAAACACATTGCATAATGTATTTAGCGTGTATTGTGTTTATATTTTAAATCGCTAACCAATTAACAAAAGTTTTTTGGTGAATAAGTCATCTGGTTTTCCTCATATCGATCTTTAAATTATTCCAGACTAATTAAAGATTTCTAAATGTTTCTTTGTTCCACTTCAAACTCTCATTTAATAGTTACACTTGCTTTTTTTATCTTAATAAACAGTTGTTTATGTATATATTACATTTCTTTCCCATCTTATTTTCTGTGAATAATCAAAAATTAACAGCTGATTTTTTTATATTTATAAAAACATATTCTGTATACTACTTTTTGCTGTGAAATTATACATTTAAAATCAAAAAGTTTTTTTAGTTTAATTTCTTTTTTAACTTTTTGATGTTCAGAATAATAATTCAAGAATAAGACTAATAATGAGTTAGAAACACACAAATTGCAAATAATTCTCCTAATCGTGAATTTCTTTTTCCTTTCTCCACAAAACTTCAATAAATAAATGGAGTTAAGTCAACACTAATAAATAATAAGTAAACAAAAGCAGTTAAACAATACAGTGGCATTACTATTTTATTGAATCTTTGTTCCCAGCAAAGTAGTTAGAGTAGCTGTCCAGCTCACAACTGCGACAACGTCAATCACCGCATTGTTTTCGGCTAATCTCAGCTGCTTATTTTACTCGAGTATACAAATTATTGCTTTGTTTAGTTTTAGTTAAGAATAGAGAGAGCATTTTTTTTATTCAATAATAAATCGTATGGTGCATTCAAGTCTCAGCAATCGAAATCCTAAAATTTTTTGTACTACTTGTTAGTTAATTTTTAGCACAAATATAAAATGGAAAATCTAAAGAGTAATAGTTCGCACTTATATTTTTAAAATTTAATACAAATTATCAATTTTTTGACGACCATCAAAATATTTTCTTATATAAAAAAACCTACATTTAGTAATAACAGAAAAAATGTGACTTGCATCTTTAAACAAATATTTGGCACTCTTCTTTAGTAATAACTTTTAGATTAACAACTAAAAGTTATTTTACTGTTTGAATCATTTGAATCCATTGAGAATTTTTCTGCCAGAAGGACTTTTCATAGTTATTTGTAGTACGACAAGAAATCCAAAGACCACAAATTACAAAGGCAGTTTCTAACCTCTGTTATTCAATGGTGTCTTGGACTGTACCTGAAATATTCCATTCTGAAAAATGTAATCTTATCACAAGAAAATAAAAAAGCCCTACAAATCTGTCCAAAAAATCACAAATTTTAAAGGCCCCTAAAGATTCTTAAATTAGAAATTCATAAAACTCTGCGACCCTACAAAGTACTTAAAAATTTTAATTTCTTCACTAATTTTTAATGTGTGATGTGAAAAGTTTTTTATTCTTTTGGAAATAAGTTACTTTTAAATAGATATGCTTAATTCTTAAAAATAAGTAGCAAAGTAAACTATAATAGGGAGACACAATAATATTAAAAGTAATGTTAAATTTTTTTGTTATAAAATATTTTTTACACTATGTATAGTAGATATAATTTGATTGCAGAAGTGGCTTATGCGTTTTTCCGCTTAAAATATTTAACACTTTTTACGTATTTTACTAATACATTTTTTATTTAATTAATTAGATTGATTAGCTTTATTAGTAATACATATCTTATTCACAATGTTGCTTTCGCATATCAAAAGCAAATATAATAAGTATACGTTTCTATTTTTGAAACAATTTGAAAAAATTAAAGTAGTATTATTTATTTATGTAATATATACGCTTTTTCATGTACATTACACGAATGATCACATTTTGATTTGGATACATATTTTTTGAAAAATAAATAATTTGAATTCAGATAATAAGAATACTATGTATATTATTTCCATCAAAACTGACAAATAATATGCATAGTTATTTTTTACGATATATTAATGGTCATAAAGTAAAGCTGTTGTTGTTGAAAGAAGAGAAATATAAAAGTTTTTATATTATTAAAAAAAACATTTCTTCCTTTTAGAGGAAGGGTAATTACTTAACGGAAGGAGATAATGATAAAAAATGATTAACATGTTTTTGTAAATAAATCAATATGATTTTGACAATAAGAAGAGTAAATGACTAGCCAGAATTAAAGTAATTAAATTGTAGGATTTTATAAATGTGTATAATTTTTCAATGCTTTTAATTTTTTTTTGTGGCAACTTAAATGTTTTAACATCTTTAAATAACTTCATTCGTTTTATCCAAAATTAATATAGAAAGACTGTTAAGAATTATTTTGTTTCTTAATTTTTTAATTTTTTTTTGTCTCAATCAGTTTAACTATCTTATTCCATACCATATAAAAATGGCTCCCTAATTTTATATTACGAATGTAATTTTAAAGGTATACATAAGATATTACTATCTTTTGTTATCTGCTGTGGTTATTGCAAATCACAAGGTGCTGAGCATTTAAATTGATTCAATATGAAATTGTTCATTTCTTACAAAATATTATTGAAGGTTAGGCCCACTAATTATCCTGCTAAGTTTGTCCATTCTATGTAATCAGTACTTGACTGGCAAATAAGATGTTCTACTATTCTACACCAACAACTAATAAACCTTAACAAGATAAATTATATGACTCAACATGGTTAAGAGATAAGACGAGGTCCTTCAGGTGGAAGCTTCCGAGTTCAATCCCGGACACTGTGGAACAACGGGAGATGGATGTTGCGTTGGATACACATCTAACATGATGGACACTTGAGATTTTTCTTGTTTTCTTTGGGGGTGGTAAGCCAAGTGGGAGTCTTCTGCTTGGTCCCTGCATCAAAATCAGGAAGACTCCAACCGGTTGCTTCTATCTAACAAGTAGAGCCCAACTCAGGGATAGATACAGGGAAGCATGCTGGTCCAACAACAACAACAACATATGCTGTGGACACTAATAATACTTCACAATAGCCTTAAGCCATTAAGCTTTTATAGCTTCAGTATTCTCTAAGAATGCATTTTTTAAATATTTCTCTCAAAGTTTTTATAGTTCATACATACACTTCTAAAAGTAAATTTTTTAGAGTCATTTAACTCAAAATATAATTCTTGTCAAACGTTAATGAACTATTAATTAAAGAAACGTTTTCTAATGTATACTTAAAATTATTCTTTGATTACATTTCTAAAAACCTACGAAGAAGTATAAGCAATTATTTTTCTGGAATGAAATGAAAAATAGTTTTATATATCATATTGTAAAATACTACCGATCATAAATAAATGATTTTAAATATATAAGTTTTTAGATACGAAATATAAAAAAATGAATCGCAAGACAACAGTTAATATTACTTTTTTTTATAATAAATTAAGATTTTTGGAATCATTTTTGAATCAAAAATCAAATCATTTATTCAAAAATCATTTTTTGATTATAAAATGAAATGTCTCATATCAAATGTCTGTTTATGTATATTTATGATTTTGGAGTTTACTAAATAATATAATCTCGAAACTGGCTTTTGCAAAATTTATCCGGTGTTTTATCTTCAAATTTAAATTGAAAGTTTCTTTTAAAATGAATAAGTCAAAATTTTGCTTCCTAAATTTATTGATATCAAAACTATATTTGCATATTGATCAAAATATTTAAAAAAAACACGTCCGAAATATATAAAGATTCCAAATTGGTATTTATTGAAAATATTAATATTGAATCAGATTGTAAAAATATTTGCAATATAAAACTGAATATGTCAATGAAATATTCCAAGATACAACTCAATATTAAATCAATTACCTCTAAATAAAGTCTTTATCATACGGGAATATATATATATATATATATATATATATATATATATATATATATATATATATATATATATATATATATATATATATATATATATCTGGAATAAAATTTTATTTTCAAGCCACTGAATGATTTAGTTATTCTTAAATTCTGTAACTTAATACTAGTTTTAATTTGAAAATGATTAACCACAAAATTATGTGAGAAATATTTAAAAAGACAGAGTAGAGCATGCATAATTTTGATATGTTAATATGAAAATTCCTGTAAAGAATTAGGCAAATACTGTACCTTGACATATTTTTGCACTCAGATATTTTCAATCTATAACCACCTCACAATCTTTAAATCTTATTCAGGATAAAAGAAAAATAGACATTTTTAGACTGTAATAAAAGCTTGTTTCATATGAAAAAGCTCTAAAATATTCATATGAATATACGTACATTTTTCATGTGTTATTTGCGAATACAAATGAGAAAAAATTCTTACAAACAGCTATGAGTATTTCATATTAAGCAGCTTAGTAAAATAAATTAACATTCAGTGAGTTTTATTTAGGACAATAAATTACAAAAACGCATTTAATATTTAGAGTTCACTGATTGTGATTATTCATAACTCAGACTTTATATGCAATTGAAAACTGATATCATTGTTATTATATAAATATTATTATGAATATTGTTAAATATTATATAAATATTATTATGAATATTGTTAAATATTATATAAATATTATTATGAATACTGTTAAATATTATATAAATATTATTATGAATAAGTAACTGCTTGCAGGTTTAAATACTAATGTGCATAACTTTGTGTGCTTTATGCTCATATGTGAATCATTCTGTTTTGAAACAAATTATCTCTCACTCTCTCTTTCTAGATATTTTTTCAGGAAATTTGAAGAAAAACGGTAGCACTATAAATATCAACCTCATAACTTAACAGCATATCAAAGTCATACGACTTCTCTAAATGTACCCCGAAATCGTCAATTGGATTTATCAATAATTTCACCAATTTTGTGAAATATGAATTTACTAATTCTAAAAAATATGCACAAATTTTATATAAAGAACTATTCCAGTAAGTTGATAATTATCTGTTCATCATTGACTATGAAATGATTTGATAATAGAGCAATTTCAATAGATTTGGTTAAAATATGGATTGGGTAGAACAGTCACTGAAATGAGTCATAAGCTATGCAATACATACATGGTTATTAAAATATAATAAAATGTTGTCATGATAATCTGAGATGTTTCACTGTATGCAATGGTTATTAAAACTTCTACACCACAAATAAATGCAAATAGTACAAAAACGTATGAAGACAAGTACATTCATTATATTGGACATACAAGTAATTAAATTTTTAAGAAACCTGGAAGCACAGATAATAAGAAACCAGCACCATCCGCAGTTACAGCACTTTTAAGCCTGTACATTGAGTCTACAGTCCGGGGTCTTCCCACGCAGTTATGTATGTATGTACATTGAGTCAAGCATAATTCGATTAGCACAGATATGCAACATGTATGTACAGGTATGTATGTATGTATGTACATTGAGTCAAGCATAATTCGATTAGCACAGATATGCAGTTTTAACATGATGCATCCGTTATTCAAAATGGTTTTACCTTAGTTAATTGTGTATAATGACGAACCAATCTTTTGTCATTGATTGACCAAATGATTTTTCTTAGTGAGGAATATCGAAGTGAGTACCCAGATAACAGTTGGTGATTTTTCTATATCAAGAAGATCCGTGCAATACTGACCGCCTGTGACCGTGCAATATCTTGCTGTAACGAGCATTTGAGCTCCAATGGCTCAGTAGCTTCAGGTTGCTTCCCGTTAAGATCAGCAAAGTGAAGGATCATTTTCGCGGGTAGTGATTGGGACTACGTTCTCTCTCTCTCTCTCACGTGGGTTGGGGACGTGTCCACGTTAATATGTGACATCCAAAGTCCATCTGCTGGTGTGGGGTGAATGTGTAGGGGCTGTTGCAAGATCAGATGTGACCTCGTCACCTGACTGTGGTTCAAAATTACGAGGCACTTGGTGATGGGCGGGTATTCCAAGCATGTTAATCTAAAGGTACAGTACGGGGTCAACCTGCACTATTATGTATGTACGTAACAAGCATTTGCCATCAACAGGAATAAGGGGCACCCGAGTTGTATACCCAAATGCGCTGCATAATATCCTTGTAGAAGATCATCCAGCATAACGATGTAGAATTCACATTCACAATATGCCTTCTTTACAATGTAGCCAAACACGGATGTAACCATCATAATGTTGTAAGCAGAATTAGAATTTACCTGAAAATAGGATTTCATATTATTTCTGGAATTTGATTGGTTTTTGATCCCATCCTGCCTATGAAGTAGCACACATTGATACCCCTCTGTCCGTAATTTAGTATCAAATATTGCTGAAGCCAGGATCCTTGAACTGATAGTCCATTTCATAGCCGCGTTGTTGATGCAAACATTTATTGTCTTGCAAACGAGTCCAATTCTTGACTATGAGCTCGTGAAGTGGTTGCATATTAGTAAAGAACATTTTAACAACAAAATTAAATTAGGGCTGTAAATATTAATAATCAAAAATAACAACCACAATATTAACCAAATAATTACCAAGTCTTTAGATGGAATTGATTCTGAGATTCAGCTTTTATCTTTTCTATGTCGTCTTATCCATCTTCACTATTATCAATTGCATACATAAGCTAGAACTTTCTTGCCTGCGATTCTTCATTCTGACTTCAGAATGTCAGAAAATTTAAATACTAATTAGTGAAATTATTATAAATATAATAATTTTTGAGCATGGTATTAATTAAATATTACAAATAAGTTTAATGCAGAAGGAAATATTATAATTTTTTGTGTAAACTTCAATCACCTTAGTTTTCCCTCTAGTTTTGTGATTTTCCGTTTCATACTATTTATTAATGTGAATAAGTAGTTAGTGATGCACAAGTTTATTTTCTTATATCTAGACCAGAGAATGAAATGAATAGGATATGATTGCACCAGCGTGTTTTCAAGTATCTAGCCCAGGGTTGGTCTGTACCATTTAGACAAAACCAGCACGTTGCGGTCTTCGTGATTTAGAAAGGATGAAGCAGAATACCCTTTGATACTTTACCTGCACACCCCGGTATCATTTCACTTGGAGGACATTGCGACCACTACCTATTTAACGTGCTCCAGTCAGCCTTAGAGAACACGATGAATCTTCGGATAAGCCCCAATTCGAACTCCTTACCTTTCGACAAAGAGAAAGACACCCTAACCATCCGGGACACCGACTTATGATACGTGAATTAGTAAATAAATTTTTAAAATATTGGATTTGGTACTGTTGAACTATTATAAAACCTGTTTAATATATATCAGAGGAAATTACTTATCAGTCCAAATCTAGATAAGGAGGAATATTAAAAAAATTCTTAAATTGTATTTAATAAAATTATATATGGGATGCAAATGATTTAATCATTTTTTTACTTTCATTTATTCAATATTTATTACTAACACATTTAATTTCGATTATTTTTTAAAGAAGAAAAATTAAATGAATGCTTGAATGATTTATACTATTCCATTGAAAAGAAGGGGCAAAAGGAATTCCAAACGAATTATGAAAATATTTCATATGTTAACTAATTGAGTACTTACATATTTATCAATACATATTTATTATTACATATTTATCAAATACTTTTAATAAACATTTTTTCAAATGCTTTTTCAATATTTTTTCAAAAATTTATCAAATACTTTTAGTAAAATAATATTTACATATTACGTATTTATCAAATACTTATAGTTCATCTATATAAATTAAACTAGAATATTAACTATTTTGATTTTCTTCATTTATAGTATATTAATACCCATAAGCAAAACTAAGAGCATAAGCATAAAATAAAAACGCATAAATTACGAAATATTAAGTTGATATTCCAGCTTTATTTCGTAATTTATTATTTGTATCCCTGTGGTAGACCACTTGTATAAAATATTAAAACCCATTATTTGGAAAATATTAAAATTTCCCTATATTTTAGTTATTTTTGCAATACATCAATTTGCAATTCGAATTCAGCATTCACTGAATTGGGGAGATTCAAGAAAAATAATAATGCTCTTAATTTCCATAATTTGATATTATAAAGATTATGCTCCCAACTAAATATATTCTCTTTAAAGTAATATATTCTAAAAGAAGAACATATTTATAAAATAAAATTATTATGATTATCGTTTCCTAAAGCTAAGGAAATGATTTTTAAAAATACCAATAATGACTTACTTTTAAATAGATCATGTGATTATAGTTTTAATAAATGTCTTCAATTCGTATAAGAATTTAAATTTTCTTGGATTACAATTTTTTTAGAAACAATTTTGTTTTAAGATTATTCTAAAGAAAATTTTTTTGCAATACATTTTAATGTCTACTTTTAATGGTTACTTTTTCCTTACAATTTCTTTAAATTTGTGTGCTTAATTTAGCAAGATAGTATATAAGAGATCATTAATACTCGGATCACTTAATTGTGCATTAAAATCCATAACTAATATTTGTTTTTCAATGGCTCAAAAATAATTTTTAACGAGATATTTTTCGGAATTAAATTTGCTTTAAAACACATGAAGAAAATTCTTGTAAATTTTAGATGTCTTAAAATGAAATATACAAACTTATTATTTCACATAATAATAAGCTTTAATTCTTTATTTAATTCCTCAAAAATAATATTTACAGTTAAAAATCAGAATAAAATATACATTTTCGAGCATAATAATTAGCAAATTTATACCACTGCAGGTAATTAAATTACTTCTATCTTCTGAAACTGGCTTCTTCGTGATTTAAAAAAAATGGGTAAAATTGCATTTTTTTTCATTAATTTTAATTCTTCAAACAACACTTTTAAATCTTATTCCAATTTATTAAATGAAATGGTAACAGTTTATATCATCACTGATGTTTTCATTTTGAAAGTATTTATTATATGTTAGGTAGTTTGCTACATAAGAGAGGGTTTTGTAACCTGCTCATATGTTTGAAATTGTTCGCTGAAGGATAAAAAAATTAAAAGTAACCTTTAAGTTTAATTAAGAATTTTAGATAATATATGAATATTAGCAATATTAAAGTAGATAGGAAATTTAAATTTAACCATAAAATTAGATAACTCATATATTGATAAAATACCAGCAAAATGTCGGCACAGTTCAATAAAAATAATTAAGCACAATATGTAAGTTCAAACTAAATCACTTTATTTTTACAATGACATTAATATTCTACAATTCAATCAAATAAAAAAGTATTATGAATACATGCTAAAATACATTACTAACACAAACAACATGATTGTGCAAATTGAATGTAAAAAATTAATTAATTAGTGATAATAAAAATTCAAAACGAAAAAGGAAAATAGAAAAAATTCACCCACGTGGTTTGCAGCTATTGTTCATGGGAGGGAGAAGTTGTAAAATGATAATATTTGGGATTCGGAACTTCTCAAACAGAAAAATTAAAGAAAAAAAAACAATTTTTCTTGATTCCGTCTCATTGTATAGGTGGAAGACAGCTGGTCAGGTGAGAGAATACAATATTGGACCTGGAATTTCGGCATCCTTCTCCTTACAGTTCCCATGAAAAAAATGGTGACTCTTTGGTCCTCATATGGTAGCATCCATATTTCAACAGCAATAATACTAGATCAGATTTTGGTGGATTCAGCAACAGTCACTATGGTAATAACACACCAAATATCTGGAATTTATTTATTCTGTTTCTGCAGAATGTTCTTAATGATCTTTTCCGTCTCGAACTTTATAATATTAGTTCTTTTAAGAGACACTTCGCCGGGCTTTATATTCTTGTCCCTCCTCCTTACCGTCTCGTCTTCGGCAGTTGAATGTCCATCAACTCACCCCTAAGGAAGTGGTAAAAAAATCAAACTGAAACTAATGCATAAGCAGGGGGGAGTGGAGAATATGAGAGCTAAAACCACAAAGTTTTTGAGATCTGCCCTTTTTGTGGACTAGAGGACATGACTGGTGATCACCTTTACACTTGCCCTGGACTTTCGGACGTCGCAGTTAGAAATTCTGCGGAAGATGACTTTTCATTCACCTCGAGATGTATTGGGCTGCCCGACAGAGACTGATGGTTGAAAAACCAAGGTCGGGCGTAGGATTAAAAAAAAAAGTTTTTGAAAGTGTGGATTTACAAAAAGATTACGGTCACTTTTAGATGAGGAAAGGAATACAGTAAGAAAATTGACAAGGCAGGAAGCAAAAAATAACAGTTGTATTCAAAAATTATGTGATCACATCACAATTATATATTTTTTAAAAAGAGTTGTTTAAAGATGTGAGATGTTATAATTTTATTTAATATTTCAATTTTACTATGATTTTACCACGCTGACCAATAATATATATAAACACGTAATTTATAAATAATTAAGATAATGAGATACACTTCTAATTATTTGAAAGAAATGTACAAAAAAGGCAAATAAAAACGGACACGATAAAAGATTTATTATTAAAGAGGAAAAATTATTATTATTAAAAATATTAAATATTATATTATTAAAAATTATTATTATTTTTTTTATTTATTAAAGAGAAAAAAATAACATTAAAAGCATTCTAATAATAAAAAAAAAATTGCAGAATTTAAATTTCTGCATTTATTTTAATAAAATAGTTTACTTCCTAGTTGCTTATGTAGTTATCATTAAAATCTAGAAAATTTCTAAGGATAAAAAAAGAGTATTTTTTTATTTCTCATGATTTTACCAGAACATAGCAACGATTGCAAAATATGTGTTTCTATCTATAGAAAAATGTTAATGTAGTCAAATATATATACTACAGAAATTAAATGCTAGTGGTGGTATTAAATATCTTTTTCTGATTACAATCTATCTAAGAATGACGCCTTAAACAACCAGGCCACCGTGGCCGTACCGTTAGCAATTGAAAGCATTTGATGGTAAAATCAAAATTTTAATATTTTTCTACACAAAAGAAACTATTATTTTACCTTGATTTCTTGAAATAACGCAATTTTTTAAACTTGTATTTTTCTGAATTGTACAGTCATAATCTCACAGAATTTGCATATAATCAAAAATAATTACTAGTCGAAATTCATATAGTGTTTAAGAAAGTATATGTGTTATTCATAACTTTATAGGTTCTGTATAATCATTTATATATTTAGGCTAAAATGTTTAAAAGTTGTATTATTTTTGCTTATGATAATGTTAAGAAAATAAAACTGTACTCATTAACTATAAAAAAGAAAACTATACTCATTAACTATAAAAAAAGAAAACTATACTCATTAACTATAAAAAAAGAAAACTATACTCATTAACTATAAAAAAAGAAAACTACACTCATTAACTATAAAAAAAGAAAACTATACTCATTATATAAAAAAAGAAAGCTATACTCATTAACTATAAAAAAATAAAACTATACTCATTAACTATCAAAAAAACTATACTCATTAACTATAAAAAAGAAAACTAAACTCATTAACTATAAAAAAGAAAACTATACATACTTGGGATTCACTTTTCTTCAGAAGATTTATCTGAATACAAAATTCTTGCATAATGTTCTCTGCCTTATGTCTGACTTAATATGCATTACGTCATTAATAAATATATGTCCTTAACATTTAGCTATACACTACTTGTCATGGAAAATGCAGTATCAAGAAGAAACAAATCTAACCGCAAGAAATTCCCTTCTTACTTTTACACAGCACAATGAGATATTTAAATAATTAAAATTCAACTCCACTACATTACATAAATGAAATACAGCTTCACTAACAAATTGGCTAACAGAGATGTAATATATAGACTACCGTTTCTTAGAATCTGAACTATTTCCTTATGAGTTAGTTTTAAATATGCAAGTTCATAGTCTTGTAAAATAAACAAATGTCATTTAAGTAAATGCTTCTGGGATGTAATTTTCTTTCAGGGATTACTATTTATCCTTCTTAGAAATAAGTTCTTGTGTTTGACGTAGCTGACTAACAATCTATTAAGTATGCAATCTATGTGATACATGTAACGAACTATTAGAATCGTTTCAGAATTCCACAGTGTTTGAAGAAAAAATATTGTGAGTGTGGCATAAATAGAATGAGGAATAACAAGCAAGTTTTTTGAGTTAAACATTGAAATATATCACCATTTAAGGTATACATAGAATTTGATCACAGGGGAAAATACTATCCATTAAAAGGGGTATGCAATTTGAAATAGAAAATTTTAGTTTCAATCATAACTTCTTTCCAACAACTGAAGATAGATTTGCAGAATTTCTATTTAATGCATCTTATTGAGGTAGATCTTTGTAATTTTAATGGGTTTTCAATCTTTGGTTGCGAGAGTAAGTTTAGTAGGTAGTAACCTTAGAGTAGGATACCTTCACAGCTTTCTAAGGTAGTAACCTTAGAGTAGGATACCTTCACAGCTTTCTAAGGTAGTAACCTTAGAGTAGGATACCTTCACAGCTTTCTAAGGTAGTAACCTTAGAGTAGGATACCTTCACAGCTTTCTAAGGTAGTAACCTTAGAAAGCTGTGAACTGTAGCCACTTTTGAAACATTCGAAGATTCAGGACATGGGCATCAAAGTGAAAGTCGCCAATAAGGTACTTGGCGCAAAATATTGTCCCCATTAAAGTAAATTTAAAGAGTTACATATTTTTGGTTAGTTGGTTATGTTTTCTTGCGACGTAAGATTCAAAAAGGACAAGGGATCGCATATTTTTAATTACGTGTTCGTGTTACTTTTATTTGTCCACGCTACAATTATACCGTGAATAAATAAGTAACGCGAAAGCTATTTATCTAATAATAGGGATAAAAAGCAAGTTTGCCAGATTTGCTTTCCTATCATGGGCGCAAGTACTGAAACTTTCAATTTTGTCGCCAAGGTCCAGGTTTCAAAAATCACTATACGGTAGACGTTCAAATGATTTACTACATCATTTGATTTTTAAGGAATCAGCCAAGTGAGCCAAAGAAACGCATGTCACAGAAAAAAGATAAATATAATTTTTTCTAAAATTAATTTTAAGAGATTGTTTTACATGTTTGTGTTCAATACTACAAAACAGAACGTTTTAATAGCCTTTGTATTGTCCATAACATTCTAAGAACTATGGATAGCAAACTTTATTATTGCATTTTCAATTATACATACTCATTCTAATTTTTTGTTTTAAAATTTTTGTTAGAAGGGTATTTAACTTGAAAAATTACATAAAAGCATGCGGGAAAAGAAAGACTTCAATTAGGATTATCAAACACACCTTAGACCAAACACTTCCACTTCAAAATAATTTTTATTTCTTTCCAAGATTTCTTGAAAAGATTTTTTTCTGATAAATGGATGACTAACATATAACAAACAAGCGTACCATTATGTATGTGGTTCTGAGCAACCTTATGTGCCCTTTAGTAACATTAAAACTGGCCTTACAACAAAACTTACTTTCTATAATTTTTTTAATGAATCCAATAAATAAGAGAAAATAAATAATGTTATTGTTAGAATTACAATTTAATTAACGCTTTAAGCTAATATACTTAATTTATCAATTTCACAAAATTATTAAAATATTAAACGGATTTAAATTAATAATTAGTAATAATTTTTTCTATTTTATGAATATTTCAAATACAGTTTATTTTAAAACCCTAAAGCAGTGGTCCACAAAATATATTGTTATCCATTTTTTCAAAAGGATTTTATCATTTAGTTGTCCGGAGAAAAAATTTTAAGATTTTTTTTAAATTAATTTTTCTAATCCGTAAATAAAGAGGAATATATGCTTACTAAGTTAAAAAAAACATTTATTTAAAAAAATTTTCGATATCATTTTTATGCTTACGCTTTTGTACTTATTTTGCAATATTTGTGCTTGTAAATTCTAAGTGTGAAATAAACAACAGAATTTTTTTTAATGGTACACGTAACATAAAAGCTAAGAAAATTCAGAAAAAACTGAAAAAAATTATAAAATCTATAATTCTTATTGAAATATCAGGTTGGGGAATAAGTTCGTAGTGTTTTTACCAAAGACTTTTATTTAAACAAAAAACAGTAATTACATCAATAAGTTAATCAATTATATATTCGCCGTTGCTGTGTTTACAACTTCTTCCAACCTCTCGACCAATTTGTTGATGCCGTTCCGCCAAAAATCACCTGGTCTGGTGTTAAAGAAGTTGTTGAGCCAGTTCTTAAGGAGCTCTTGGTGCACTTAGAAATGCTCGAAAAGAATGCTACAGTCAACATTGCCCAGCTACACCACGTGAATGAGGCTATTCGACTGAAAAGACCTGATCGACATGGTCAAACCATACAACTTCACGACAACGCCAAGCGCCATGTTCCACAAGTCGTCAAAGCCGCACTCCAAGAGATCGAATGGGAGGTCCTCAGCATCCACCGTATTCACCGGAACTGGCACCGACCGATTACCATCTTTTCCGCTCTTTGTCAAATCATATGAAGACCGTTAACTTCGATAACAAAGAGGTCCTTAAAAACTAGCTCAACAACTCTTTGACACCAGACCAGACGATTTTTGGCGGAACGGCATCAACTAATTGGTCGAGAGGTAGGTTGTAAATAGCAAAAGCGAATATATAATTGATTAACTTATTGATATAATTATTGTTTTTCGTTTTCTTTGGCAAAAATGCTACTAACTTATTTCCCAACCTAATATTATAAATAAGTTAAGATGATCAACAGTCGAAAGATTAATTATTAACAATGACCATTAAAACAAAAACAATTATCTTTTTAGTAGTATATGCACAAGTATTTGTGTTGTGAATGAAAGCTTAATTCACAACATAAATACTTGGGAATATTAAATTCCCAATTTTGGACTGCTAAAAAGTTAAATTTGAAAATAATATTGGAGAATTGTCTCATTTGTGAATTAAGAGAATTAAAAAAAAAAGTTAGTAATTGAATTGTACATCTCATCTGATTGCTATTTAAATGCACTGATGTGACCTCGCACTGAGGACACAAATACTTGCGAACATAATTGCTATCACTTTAAGATAATAAAACTCATTAAGGAATCGCACATTACTTCAAAGATAAATAATTTACAATAAAGATAATAAATAACTTAATATCAAAGATAAATAACGTAAAATATAGCTTAAAAAATTTCCCAATACGAGAATATAATTTTTTTTGTTTTAGGCAGTATAAAATATTTGTTTAAAAAGCGATGAACTTTTCAGCAAATATTTTCGTATTTAACTTATTAAATTTCCCACATTCCTGACATTCAAGTTATCTTAAAAATTATTTTTTAAGTAAACTAGACATTATTAAAAATCAGACTGCTTATTTCAACTGTTTAAAATGTTGTACATAATTTTGATTATTTGCTAAACCTGTGAAAGCAATAATAAATTATTTTTTTGATAATATATATAAAATGAATGGATACATTTAAGCAAAAACAAAAAGTGTGTTCATTCAAAATTCTTTAATACATTTATATAAATGCCTACAAATTATTATTTTTCTTTCTATGTGTCTATTTAACTATTGACTTTTTAACTATCAAAAATGAAATTAGTATTCTAGAAAATAAACTTATTGTTTGAAGAATAGTTTTTTTTTAAAATTTTTTTTAAACTTCAATTCATTTTTAATAAATAATAACATGATTTATTAAGTTGATGAATGAAATATTGTGATTTCCAGACACATTTATTTAAGAAATTACATCTCATTGTAATTAATTAGTAGTACATTAATTAATTAATTCTTCCTATAATAAAATCATAAAAATGCACGTTTCAAACTTCTTATTCTTTCTCGTTTCTTAACCTATATTATGCGCAGCTTTATTTCTTTATCAGAAAAAAAAATTCTCGTAATCTTTTAACTCTTTTACGTAAAGAATTGTTCATACAATCAAACCAGACATGGCAAGAGAAAAAAAATTACAGAAAAAAACAAATAAAAGAAAAGAAAATATCTTTTTATCCGGTACCACACGCCCTCCGTACAAACAAGCTGATAAAAGTTATTGACAAGACTTATGTAAACAGCAATAAAAAACCTTTTGCTGAAGTTAAAGCCAGAAAGGGGTATGTGTACAGGTAAACATGGGCAACTTTTTTCCCGGCATGCACTTTGCTAGTGCCCTTGAACATGGCGCTATCGCTCTCCAACCACACCTACCTCTCATTGGATAAACAACTCAAATTTCTCTTCTTATTCTGAATGGCATTTTGTGTTGTGTGTATTTGTGGTTGCGTCGTTAAAATGTTGCAAGAAACGCAAACGATTTTTAACTTCTATGTAGCCAAAAATCCCGCCGACGGCCGCCATATTTGAGGCGTGAGGAAGACTGTAAAAGATACCTTTTATTCCATTCCGATTCCTTTGCTTTTCTTTTTCTTTATTATTTTAATTCTTCTCTGGGAAAGGATTGTAGGGTTTAATCACCGCGGCATTTTGGTATGAAAAATCCTTCGAATCGGACACAGATGAGATAAGTGCTGTGCAGAGAATGATTGATGAACCCAAATAAATGCAAGTGTTTCTCGGAAAGACGGACGCGAGTTTTCCTCATTGCGTACGTTTGTCTACCCTTGCTATGCGAAGCAGTGGGAATTGCAATTGGCATCAGGGAAATAAATAGAAGAGGGAGGATTAAAAATGGATACGATTTTCTTAGAAACCATTTGATTATTACTAAATTATCTATTTTAATATCAATGACCTAGGAATTAAGAAGTTTACCCGTTAAAACACAGCTTGAGAAATGAAATTACTTTTGAGTTAAAAGTCATCATGATCATGCACATTGCGTTATGCACACTCTCCTAACTTATTAAGAAATAAGATCTAGAGTGGAAAATAAATATGATTAATTAAAATAAATTTTCCCTGAAAACTAATGTGAATAGTTATTATTTAAAAAAACGAATAATGTGTATTAACTATTTTTTAATATGAATTAAAATTTAGTTATGAAACTAAATTATATAACCCTATTCATTTTGTGACGAGCCATCAAAACTACTTTAAAATGTTCTTCACTTTGATAAACGTGTGAAACAATGAAAGTTCAAGAAATTTGTACACATTTTTAAACATCATTTATTAATAAATAGCATTAAAAAAATAATCAAATGTTTTCAGCGTTATCACCATTAATAGCACGATTTCATATTCTCTGTAGTTTAAATATTAAAATTAAAATATATATTAAAGAAATAAAAAAGCTCTAAAGACAAATTAAAAATTGTACTTATTTCTGATAATTCTATATGTTACTTTAGTTGCCCACGATATGTTGTACCTTAAATTAAACTAATTTTAATGGATTTAGCACATCAGTTTTTAGAAAAATTATTATGATTCGCATGATTATATATATACCCTGATTCAAATTAACATTTATCTCATTTAGAATTATTAATTAATATCATCATCATAAAATTTTCTTTTATTTAACTCGATGAATGAATATCTGTTAACGCGCGAATATATGTATATTTAAACAAGAAATTATATATTATTTATATCATTTTTAAATAATAGTTTGATAAATTTATAAAAAAGAAAGTGAGATTACTGAAATATAAATTTGGTTCTAAATTTTTATGGAATATGATACTACATATTTACGTAAACTGATTTATGAAAATTATTTTTTCTGTTGAGATAAATATCGAAGCATTAAGACATTTATTGCCGTTAGAATGTTCTAGAAAAATCAACTCCGGTTTCCCCTTCCAATGTGTAGCAATTATTTATGCGCAATTAAAATGCCCTGACGTAATATTGACAAACAATGCACTATTTCCACTGCGTTTGAATGATTTCCGCATAACTTAAGAAATCAAAAGATTGTTAAATATCAATATTTACCTTTGTGGAGCAATGAAAATGCGAAAAATGCTCATATTTTAGTCTTTTACGAAATTATTCCAGAAAATCAGAAATTTACAAACTTTTGTGTATGAAGACTCACATTTAAGACTATAAAATTTCGGTGGATTTATCAAACTTGATTGCGTTTAATTCTCAAATATTCAGTAATGAAAGCAATGGGCAGCGGCGTTTTTACACTGCTCACTGTTTATTTAACATTCTTTTGAATGTTAAAATGTTAAATAAACAGAATATTAACGAGGAATATACAAATCTGAGTTTCGTAGAGAAAAATTGTAACTATTTTGTTTAAGATAAATTCCATGCGAATTATAAGCTATTTTGTTTATGATAGAAAAACTATTTTGTTTTTGTATTTACTGAACATATTGTATTTTAAAATTATGTAGGTTGATAAAACAATTCACCGGGTCCATGATTCCAACCATAAATTCTAATTCATGTCGTAAATGATGCATTTTTTTATCATTTATTGAAAAATTAAAAACTTTTGATTAAAAATCCAACATTACTTGGATTATAAGTATTTTTCCAAAAAATAATAATATTGTTAAACTAAAATCAAATTAAAATTTAAATTACAGCTGAAATTTAAAAAAAACAAATTACAATTAAATATTAAAAAGCTTAAAAAACCAATGCATATAATTTTCATAAAATTGATACCCTATTTAAATTTTTATTAAATAAAATATTTTTAAATTTGAATACATACAAAACTAATTTATTCAGACAAATTTATTTACTCTTTACTTTTATACTAATTTGTATAAAATCTCAAAGCCTTTAACGTATGCTTATTTAATAATAAGAATTATTTCATTGTTTTTAAAATTTGAATTTATATGTTGATGAAATTAACTGAAAGCTGAACAGATTGGTTTCCCACAAATTTTAAGCATTAGAGTAATTTAGAAATTTTATTTTCTGGTAACGCATGGAATGAGTTGC
Source organism: Latrodectus hesperus (assembly GCA_037975125.1). NCBI lineage: Eukaryota > Metazoa > Arthropoda > Arachnida > Araneae > Theridiidae > Latrodectus > Latrodectus hesperus. Next base: position 73,047,010 of record CM075860.1, on the reverse strand, counting down.
AGCGATAAGAATAGAATGTTTTACAGGAAAATAAATTATTTTAGTCTACCTTCATTTTACCGTGAAATCAAGTATTGTTATCTCATATTTTTGCAGAGCTTTCAGCATTCTCCGAATTATAGAAATCTTCAACTTGACCATACAGTAAAAATAATAAAGAAACAAATTGTCCATCCGTAGGAAGTTCTGGAAAAATATCACAAATGAGATAAAATGGGAAATATAGATAATTCTTATGATGCGCTTAACGCTTTATTAAATAAAAAATATCAGTTCAAAATCTAATGATAGGTGACGCTGAAGTATACAAGAAAACATTTAATATGCATTATAAATGCTAAATAATATGAAAAAATTACCTGAAAAATTTGAGCTTGATCCTCCCTCCATGATCTGTAATATACTTTAATCGACCATATTTTTTTATCTCTGACAGTAATGAGTCTAACGGAATATCCAGAAATCAAATGCTGTCTTTCTGGCACAAGTGCCAGCTTTTTATCATAGATATTGTTGTTAAGGAAAGTTCGCCACCGAAAGTCGCAGAATAAGACATTTGATGAATTAGGAGGTCATGCTTATGAAAAATGATAGCTGATTACTCATACATCTAAGAAATGCTGCTTAGAAAATGTGATGTACGACAATCAGTATGAACAGGAGCGTCATCTTGCATAAAAATGTCCTGAAATCGTCCCCGCTTTTCAAGGTTTAAGGTTACAAAAATTCTTAACATTTCGATTCCCCATGGAATATAATTCCCTTGAATTTGTTCTTATATGATTCATAGGAAGGAATTCTGTTTCAGCTGTATCGCAGTTTCACTGGTTCTCGAATAATAATATTACCGGAAGTGCTTTTCTTGAAACGTAAGCATGTGTGCAGAGAAGGAACATGCAGAAATTGCCTTTTTTCAAATCAAAGAATAATGTGAAATAGCCTGCGCTCTACAGCAAATAATGTTTCGCAATATTAATATATACATAAGCCCTCTTTGTGTTAAAGCGCAAATTATTTAAGAATTTTAATGAGACTTTTTTCATTTAATAAAAATCACGTATTTTAAAGCTCTCTAAAATAAGTAAATTATTTTTGTTAACCCTGCATACGAAATAATCTTAATAGATATTTTCTTAATGAAACTAATATTTTGAAAAATTATAAATTTTCAAAATAATTTAAATATGACTATCATCAATAAACAAAGTAGAAAATCATATACTTTATTGAAAGAATACATTAATTTTTAGTTAGGTATGACGCTTATTAGATCAAAGCTATTCAAAGTATTTTTGAAATATTTTGAATAATGTAAATTTATATAATTGTAGAAAACTATCTACTTTGATATGCATAATGTTAAGATAAGAAATTTAATACTTTGTATTTTAAAATTTTTCATTGAATTTTTTCTTTTCTGAGAAATGCAAAATTATTTTAATTTTACTATTTAATATGCTCAACCAAATGATAACTTTGGTGATGAAATCTTATTTCATTTATTCATTTTAATATGTATCAATTTTAAACTTTCCGTTACTGTATTTTGCAGAGTATTCATTTATAATATAAGTGCACCTATCTTATAAAGAGCGATGTTAAATAAAACACTATATAATTGACATAAAATGTACAAACACATTTCAAATGCTTACATTTGATTAAATAAAAATAACTGGAGCATTATGTTTTTTCAATAGAGTGTATCTTAATAACAAGCTCAAATATATTTACATTTATGCATTCGCTTTCCAATGCATTTCCAATGCAATTTATGCATTCACAAGACAATGATATGGAGATAAAATATGTCGGAAGGAAACCGCATAATTTCGTACACTTTCAATGGATAAAATAAATTTCTAAGTAAATAAACTCCTCATTAGGTTTTGATTAATAAATATTCCACATTAATTAAAATTAAAAACTTAATCTACCTAACGTCCTCGGACAGTTATTATAAAAAGATATTTGTTGCTAGGCTTTCACAAAAAATGCTTCAAAGGATATGACACATTTAAAAGCACTTGAATTGAAGCTTAAAAACTATATTTATAAAATAATCTATTCTTGTCTTTAACAAGAATACAATGAAGGTAACAATTTTACTATATCTTGTTTTCATTTTGTAATGTTAAGATGAAATTGTAAATCATTGTTTCCAACAGTGAATTCTTTAATTAAAAGAACGAAAAATTATTGTACCTAATTTTAAAAAAATCAAGGTTTTTATAAAATAAAAATTATTTAAGAAATACTAATAGATCTTGTTTCTAATAAATTATATAATTTGATATTTTCCCTATTATATTCCAATGTTATTTTTTTTGACATTACGTGTGATGAAAGCAGTTAATTAATTAAATTCTCGTCAGAAGAAATTTCGTTAATTATTTTGCTTGAGAATTGTTTATTTTTTTTGCTCTATCATATTTATAAATAGGTTTAATAAACAGTCAGAAATATCTGAAAAACATGAAAGAAAATTAATAAAAAAGTAAAATTTGATATAAAAATGAAACTGCTTTTAAGGTATTTTTCTAAATTACATTTAACAGGTCAATACTTTAACAGATTGAACACATATTTTTAGCAGATTGCTTTCTACAAAATAATTTAAACAGTTAGTAATTAACGAAATTCAAATATAGTTCAATTGAAACTCATTGGACTACATAAAGGATTCTGTAAAGCCATAAACATACAAATATGATCAAGAAAACGAAATAGTTACTAAATTTATAATAATAATAAGTTATTTAATTAGATAAATAAAAAGTTATTTAATAAAATTTTAGATCAAGGTGAGTAACGTCAAAAAATTAACTATTAAGTACATTATTAATAAAGGCTAATAATTGTATTTTTTCAATATTACGAAATTTTTTTAAAATAATCAAATTTTTGACGTATACTTTATTGAGAAATAATGAATTTATTTTCTATGCCACAGCATTTTCTATCATATATAAAAAATATATGAAAACTTATAATAAATGAAAATCATGAAATAGAGTTGGAAAACTACTTTGTAAAGACCGTTAAATTTTTATAATGATATTGATTTGATCCATGAAATAAATAAAAATTTAAAAAATAAAATATGTAAATTATAAATTTAAATAAAAATTATTATTTTAGCTTTTTAAAACATTATTTACTTTAAAATGCTAATAGGATATAATCATTCAAATTAAAATTATATTTTTAACAACCCGCTTATTCCAATAAATTCTGATAAACCTACAATTTTTTCGATAATACTTTAAAATATACTGAAATGCCAGTGATTTCTTTCTTTCTGTATGTATCCTAAATGAACTTTTTCACTTTTATAATTTCAAATTTAAGCAAAATAAACTTTTTGTCCTTTGTGTTTAACATTTCAGTTGGGTTTAACATTCACTATACACACATTTTTAGATTATCTTCTTATCATAAGGATTATAAATTTGATATATTTTCACTCATCACCAATTTGAAATATTATATACTGCTGTTTTTTACATAATTCTCGAAAATCTATTATAAATAATAAGTATTTATCTTTATTTACATATTCTGAAAGCCAATATTGTAAACATAATAATTATCATGATAATAGAAAATATTTATAGTTCTAATACAAATTGGCAACTCACGTATGTGAATTATTTTAACCTTTTTTTTTTCAAATGAGTAATTTTAATTCCCTTTGGGTTAAATAATTTGCATTAAGGTTATATAAAGATTTTATTTATGCATTGCGAAATGTTCGTGAATTAATTTCAACGATTGCAATTTACAACAGATCATCATTAGGAGAACTTTAAAAATCTATTTCATTTTAAAAATTTTAGCATACAATGAAGGGAGATAATTTTATTTTAATTATTTTTATATTACAGTCTAATAAAGTCCACGAATGCAAAATAAAAAAAAATAGTATTTATCTAAAATATTTTAATTATTACAAAATCTGTCATTTTTTATAAAACCATCCCTATTTTATTTTATATGTAAAATGACTTTTATTAAGATAATCAAAGAAACAATTTGTCATAGTGTAATATATTACATCACAATACACTAATACAATCAAAAACTGTTTTTACTAATGGTAAATAATTTGTTCCTTTATGTAATGATATTGTTATTTGATATATGTTAAATATAAATAATAAATGCATTTAGAAACAAATGCAAAGCAAATAATTAAGTTATTAAGGGAATCTTAATTTTTTCCCTTTTTGTATGATCTACCTTTGGCATACGAATGGATGTCTTTAATTTCAAAATGCAGTCTTGATGATCCCAAGATAATGAAGATAAATTTGATTTTCAAGATAATGAAACTTTCTTTGAAAAATTAATAAATATTTTATGTTTTCCCCTCAATTTATAATACGCATAATATTTTTAAAGCAATCAAACTTACATTCGAAAAGCATATTGGAATATTAACTTCTCTTTTTAAATTTTATTAATATATGAAGAAAATTAAGTTATTCTCTTTAAAATGCTCAAGGGATCTCGAGAAAATTTCATGATATTGATAACTCATTGATAGTTTTATGCTGATGAATTCATTCTCTACAATAAAGAGCTGAATTCTAATGTTCGTAATTTTAATTTAAAGTCTAATATATTCATGATTTTGAAAATAATTTGGATAACTGTTTATACTAATTTAATGATTACAATTTAATAGGAATATAATTGTAATAATGATAAATAAAATCTATATATATATATATATATATATATATATATATATATATATATATATATATATATATATATATATATATATATATATATATATGTGTGTGTATATATATATAAGTTACTATTTTCTATTAATAAATAACTTTAAACACGTTTTGGTTACTTACAACCATGACAAAGTTAAGTAATTCAGTATTGCATTAATAAAAACAGAACATATTTCAAATAATTTAAACTATATATTTGATAATAATGAAAAGCTGACTGAAAAGTAAAATTATATATGATAATCATGACAGTATATTTTAAATGAATATTTTTAGCATTTTTTTTTTAGTTTTATTAAATTTACTTATTGACATGGGGTCGTGGTAGCCTAGTGGTTAAGGCATTGTTCCTCCGCCTGGAAGGGTGGGGTTCGATTCCGAATACCCCCAAAGACCCATCGAATACATGCGATATACGTACTCGTTAAATCTGTGGACTCCAAAGTCCTGTGGTCCATTGTTTATCAGATACCATGGGTGTAATGGTCTGGAGAAAATATTATCACCCTTCAATATAAAAAATGAGGGAATTGATCCTCTGGTGGTGTCATCTATCTGAGGAGCTTAGAGCATAGTCGTACTTTCACCTTAGAAATGACGTTTGATTAAACGAAAGACGCATCCTACTGACTAAAATTCGCGTACTCAACGGTATGGTGAGCTTGGCTTGCCTAAATGTCATAAGTGACAACAATTTACTCATACAATATGAAGTACTTTAAATAATTAAGAAAACTATTATCTAATCTTCAAAAAATATTATGTATATGGAAGACATTTATTTACTATAATTATATAAACATAACTACAGTTATTATACCTATTTACCATTTTCAGACGCTTATCATTTCCTTTCAGCGACAGTAAATGGCTTTCTTATCAAAGAAATTGAAAAAGGGTCATGCTTGACAAATTGTCTCAATATTACATAACCTTTATTTTAATAATTTTAATGTGCATTAAAAATAGCGTGAATCAAAACTGATCCTTACTAAATTTAAATTTAAGGAAACTTTCTTTCAGTTTTCATTGTTTGATTCAGAAATGTAAGCAAATTCCTTTAGATAACGTTTGTGGAATTGATAATATTTCATCACATTTTAGATTCCCTTGAAAAGTTTATAATAAATAATTTTAAAATTTACGTCTTTGAATGCATATGAGTAATATGATTTTGGTAGGGAATTTTATTGATGGATTTGCAATAATTGTTTTCGAATTTAAATATGTTTTGCATAAAGTATAAATTATAAATTCAAATCCATAAATGATATAATTAACAAGAAATAAGGTATAAAGCTACTAAAATATTAAAAAAAATCAGAATAAATAGCTACTAAAATATTTTTTCACCATTTTAAATTTTTATAGATTATTTAAAAAGGACAAGTAAAAGATTTAAAAATAAAATTTATTAAAATGCGTTAGAAAACATTTTGATACTGTTAAAAAAGTTTCATTAATTATTAAATATTTATCTTGTTCTGCTGTAAACAATAATCTTAGCTAACTATTGACTTAAAATGTTATGCCATTGGATTCCAAATATTCAAGCCACTAATTAGAAATATATTCTAGTTAAGGGAAACAAAGTACACAAGTAGTTTAAAAACTAAAATTTAATTTCTTTGAATGAGTAAATTGATAAGAATTTTGCTTTCACCAGCAAATTATACATTATTAGATTTTCCATATCAACTTCTTTTTATGTGAAAATGAATTTCAATTTTCTTTCGAAATAACTTCTTACGATTTTTAAACATAAAAACTCTTCAATTTCTGAAGTAATTACAAATTAAAAAAACGTCCAGAAATTTATTTTTGACTTAAAATATTTGCTTGAGTACTGGAATTGCTTTTCAAACGACTGTTTTTCGTTTTATAACATTTTCATGCTTCTCTTTTGTTTTTAAATTATTACAAAATAAACAAATCACATAATCATTTATTTTTCACACATTCATCATCATTACCTCCACAAGATCTCAAACTTACGTCTTTATCCTTGATGATTATCCCAATATTAATTGATGTGAAATTACAATCAATTTTTTTTTTTACACTCTTGAAGAGCTTTTGCACTTGAATGGTTTTTTTGCTTGGATTTTATTGAAGTTCAATAATAAATGTTAGCTTTAGGTCACTTATATTACATATTACATTTTTGTTAGGAAGATAAGAATCGTTTAAACTTTTATTTATTTTCCATACATTATATTAAGTAAATATTGCCTTAGTAAAAAAAATCTTAATTGAATTTAAAATTATCAGAAGATAGTGCAGTAAGAAAGACAATAAGAAAAATTAAAAAATTACATTCTAGGTATTTCTAATTGAAATCAGATTCTCTTTCGACATTATTATAATAAATCACCTGTTACTCAGTTACGTTTAGATACTGTACCAATAATAAAAGAAATTCCAATAAATTAAAATACTAGTTTAGGTATAAAAATTTTCGAGAAAATTATAATCGAATGAGGATTCTTACTTATTCTTATATTACTGAAGCATCAGAGCATTAATATATTTGAATGTTTATACATTTTTATTATGTTCATTTGAGGGGATGCCTTGATTTAAAATAGTGTAGTCTTTACTTATTATTTTAAAATGAAATTTATATAAAAATTTTGATAGGCGAATCATAAATAAGAACTGTAGTTTACAGCATGTTTTCATTTTAAAGTAAAATTATTAATAAAGATAAAATTTTTAGATTGAAAAGAGCATTCATAAATAATCTTTAACGTTTGTAAATTGGAGTTAATTTCCATCAAAGAAAATATACTTTAAAAAAAGATTTCAAAAAATCTCATGTGATGAATACAGAGAATGTAAAAAAATTTTCTATCCGCATAGACTTTGTTGACTAATAGATATTTATTCTTATTTGTGACGAATGATTAAATATTTTTATACTATCGATGTATTCCACATCCATAATCAAATCATCCTGAAATGAAACTTAATAAAGAATAAAAAAAATTTCAGGCATTTTTTGAAAATCGCTTGGAATTGTGATTAAGTTATGAGGGAAAGAAAACACTATCTAGTGAATATGTAATGGTTCTTTTTTCTAATTTCAAGGCAAAAATAAATTTTCGTTTTTCTTCCTGATTATCAAAATAAAGTAATGTCATAATTTATTTCAAGATTTTCATAAATTTTTTTCTAATAAGAAAGTAAATGATCTTATCGGTTGAAAAATGCTTGTAAATTGTATGCTATTATGCACGTTATTTTCATCTTGTGGTACTAAAAGGAAAATCACTTTCTGAATTTCTTTCATCATGAGTTTCTTCTAGAGATTACAACGATTGAATTAATCTCAAGATATATTTCTATATATGACTAGTTACATTTGACCATGACAGTAAAAAGTCATGGTCTAATTCTTTGAGTCATCAGAGTTTTGAATTATCACTCTGAAAATTGAAATGTGTACTGAAAATAGGAAACACTAGCTGTTTAATATTCGTAGACTTCTGCATCAATTTTATTAAAAACATTTTATTAACTAACTTCAATAAAATATTTCCTTATTTCAAGAAATTTATGAAGCATACAGAATCAAAAAATTTATCAGATTTAATTTTTCTAAACATGCATACAAAGAATTGAATTTCCTATGAAGAAATCAGAAGTTGTGATTATTGTGCATGAATTTTTAAGCCTTTTAATATTTACTAGAATTTATAAAAAAATTTTCCAGGGAAGCTACGTTAGATAAAAAAAGCAATTGAATAATATCAGTAGAATTATTTGCTCTGTTTTAAAAATAATAAGTTTTATTGTTAAACAATATATATTTATTCATATACATAATAACATAGAAAAGTATGTACGTATTAAAAATATATACAATTACATTTGATTTTGGGGAAAAGAGAAGCAAACAGAAAAACAGAGTTTATATAAGACTAAAATAAAACATTATCTGATACGTAAGTAAATTGCGAAACAATACTTAATATAAATCAAAATTTAAGCACTTAAGACTGAAACACCGGCATATTCTCTAGGGGGGTATAAATATAACATCTGTAAAATAATTAATATGACAAAAAGCATTGATAAGCATGATCAAAAAATTAAGGTTAATTGTAATTAAAAACAATCTGTAAATTATTGCTTTTGTCTACTTCCTTTAATTGACTTTTATGAGAACTTTTATGAGAAATAATATAAAGAAATTGAACATGCTAAAGAGTATATTTTTTATTTCATTCACAAACAATTCATTTCGTCATTATTTCACCTGACGCAAAATTTCTGCTAAATGTGAGTTCTCTGAATATTTCCCATCTTTTTTTCGATTATACTGATCATAAATATTTCTAAATATTTTTTTCGTAAAATATCCTAGTACTTTCCCTTAAAAAGATTAGACTGTAAATTAAAAACTATGAACATATAGCTTCAAATAAATGTGAATGATTTCTAATTATGCATCTTTAAAGATATAAATTGTATCTTAAACTTTTACCTATAAATGTAAAATATAGTTAAGAATATCTATCTCTACAATGGATTACCATGATTTTAGAGCATATTTGTGTTTAAATATTAAATAGATGATGCATACATTTAAAATCGAAATATGTGTGACTTTATAATCTGCTTAGGAATTGCTCTTAATGTAAGAATTAGAATGAAGTAAGATAAATATGAATAACCACTTTTTATGTTAATATTATTCTACTGTAACACGATACAGGTTTTTTCAATACCCTGTAACTCCCTCACATCATTTTCACTCTATTAAAATTCTCAATCCCAAGCTCACGAGAGAAAACAGTCCACTTCTGTCTCAAGAGATGCAAATATCCGACGCAATTCGGGAGTTATTATACTTTTCCATCACTGTCAACATTGAATAATAATGTTTGCATTGAATTCCAGTTGGATTACTCTTGTACAGGGAAAACACAGCAACAAGAAGATGCAGGTGGCTCTCCACCCAATGATTGGTTAGATAGAGAACCTGTCTTTTTGATCTCTAAACAATGCCGAGTAGGGGGGAGGAAGAAAAAAAGCAGATTTCTCAGATGCAACTCTGTAACTATAAACGACTACTGCGTTTATTGTTTATCGCTTGCATTCATCGAGTTGTGGCGATGTCTGGAACGTTTGCATTTGAACGCTTGATGTCGCCGATTTGGTGACACATTTATAAGCATTGTTTATGTATATTATCATTTTCATCTCTAAAACTTATCAATGCTGAACGATTAATCAAGTCTTTTTTTTTAAATTTATATCGATAGATATAAATTTTTAATTCTAAACAGAGGCCGATAAAAATTTTGATAAAACTGATTGTCTTACAGTTTAATTTTTAAAAACTGATCACACACACACACTTTTAAAAATATTAATTTTATTCATTTATTTTTATGAATTTTATTTTGATATATTTTTGTAAGATTATACTTATTTTGCACATTGTATGTGGCGCTGAACATGTGCTTTTAAGGGCTGGATAATATATTTTCAATATTAAAAATCTGATGTAATGTATTTTAAAATTGTTGATTCTTTCTGATAACGATAAGCAAAGTTTATTTTACTTAATTTTCTTATTAAATCAAGTCTATTAATTTTACATGATTATATTACACAGTTATAGGACTAATTTATTTTATGAATATATTTATGAATATTCATAAAATAATTAGAAATAAAAATATATTTATGAAATTATTTTATGTATATGGTTTTGGCAAGAGTGATGGTTTGCATTTTGATGCTAACCAAGTACATAAGATTTTTATAGTAATGATAGAAATATTTTACTATAATGAAAACTATGAAAATGTTTTCTTGAGATACTTATTCAATTTGCTAAAAAATATAAGTAGCAAATTCTATCTTTTATGAAATTTTCCACAGCGTTTTTTAAGGATTCAGGACTAATATTTTTTCACACATTAACTATATCAATATAAAGGTCTTTTGACCAATTCTATCCTTTCTTAAGAAAAGTGAAAATTCAAGTAAGAAAAACAGGACAAATTATCTTTTTCGGGCACAGGTGCCGTATAATCTAGGATGCCAAAATCTGAGTTTGGCGATTTTTTGGCGGATTTTCTTATGCATCTGGCACCCACGTTTTTATTACGTCATACATATCCTATGAGAATTATGCAAAAGAATCTCACATCTAGCAACCTCGTTTTTATTACGTCATACATATGGAGACCTATGAGAATTATTCAAAAAAATACTATTTTGGTAACCTTAATATTTAAGTCATCGCGCTCGTCACGATACGTCATCTTGGCAACATTTCTTCAACACCAAAATAATTTAGAATTTGGAATAATGGATTATGACACCTGTGTCTTTTTTCTAAGTAACATTACTTTTAGAAAACTAAGACGAAATATATCTTATCGAAAATAAGTGAATGCCATTTCCGATTTAAAATTCATAACGTCACTTTAATTAAGTTTTAGGATGTAGATACTTTTAGATATATTTTATTCGTTGCTATTTTCAAGATTTTTATCAAAAATATGGTATACTACGGATGTGAAAGCTCGGTAAAACAATTCTGCATGTATTCCACATACACTACTCTTTACATAGTAGGGAAAAAGCTGCTGTATTTTAGCATGGAAACTTTATAATTGCTTCACATATTCAAATTAAGTCTACTAAAAAGGAAAATACAACGGTAGCTTCTATAATTATTTTGTAAAAAAGGAATTTATCAATATTAGAGCTGTAACTAGGTGAAAATGTTTTTGTATAGAATTAGTTTCTTTACAGAAATGTCACAGAAACATATTTGATTTGAGAAAAGAAATAGTATATTATTCAAGGTTGCTTTTTATTTTTATTTGTAGCTCACATAAATTTTCACTTTGTTTATTAGATTACTCCTGCTGAATTTCAAATATGGTAATTTATACCTCATTTAAAAAAAAGAATTGAAATTGTTATATATTTATTCAACTAATATAAATATCCTGTTTTCTCAGTATATTCGTGCTATTATTTCATAATAAATAAACAAATAAAATTCAATTTAAGCTATAGTGAAAATATAGTAGTAGTTTCAGATTATTAGGAATGTAAAAACTTCTACAAAATAATAAATTAAAATTGTTTAAGAATTCTTCATGATACTTAATTGCATAAAACTTCATTGTAAATAACATTCTCTAATCACGGCCAAAGGCAAAAGGAAATACATGGATGAATCCATGCATGAAAGGACAATTTTAAGCAGCAGGAAACTGCAACTGTTTAAAATTTAAAAGAAAAAACTGTTGAAATGAGTGCGTGAGATAAAATCTATTTCACTTTTCCTTTTTTAATTGAAATCAACATTTTTCATCGTTTTCTTTACTTACAGCTTTGTGCATCGCAATTTTGGCTAATAAGCTTAAGTCGAAAAATAAACAATTGTTACAAAATTTTGCTCTTATAAAGCTGTTTTAATATACTTTTAAATAGACATGTTTTTATAATTTTTATCTGCATATAAGTATATTGTTCTTATTCCATCTTCTTCAAATATCTAAGAAAATTTTGTTCAGGATGAATTTTCGGCAGAATCATTTTAAGCTAATTTTTCTTGTTAAGAACTAGTTTCTATTAACTATATTGGAATTAGTTGGCGTTAATAACGATATTTTATTAATGAGTAACTAATGATTTCTTATAAAAGAATAATATTTCATGAAAAAATTAGCAATAAGTATCAAACTTGCTTGTTACTTTATTTATGAATAAAATAAAGCAGTAAAATGTTTTGCTTTTTCATTAGACTTTATTATAACATTTTTCATTATTTGTACTGATAGATCTGTACATTCATCATAATAAAAGTAGTCTTGCTTTTTTGCAGTTTGATATTTTTTTATCAATTTAATGTTACGTAATAATTTGTGTATTTTAAATTAAAATGGCAAGTTTATTTTTAGTTTATTGAAAAGATCAGTAATTTCAAATGCTTTCTTAGTAAGCATGATTTTAAATATAATGTTACGAGTTTACATACTGAATTAATCAAGAATAATAGTAACTACCAAAATTTAGAGCTTTGATGTGAAAAAATCTTTTAAAGGATTATAAATGAACTCTAGAATAGTAATTTATAAGCAGAAATTAAAAATATCAAATGACTCAATAAGTTCTACTTCATTAATAAAATTAATTCATAATTAAAGCAAACAAATTTAAGTATGAGTTCATTTTGTTGGATAATGACTAAAATCTATTTAAACGATAACACAAAGAAAAGAATGAGAGATTAAACAAAATGAACAATGGTTGTGTAAAGTCAAGGGAAAGACATAACGGCTTCCGTTTTGATTAGATGTCGTTGATGTAGACACTCCTCTACCTTTAACCGCAATGCATTGGAGATAATTCTTTTCCGCTGTATTTTTTCATTGAAATCAATGTAAAATGCAGCCGGAAAACGACTATTTCTGAAAGGGAAATGAACTGATTTGATCTTCGAAGCCGTTATAGATGTCAGGAGAAAGCATTAGCAAGGGTGTGAACAACATCCCGGATGAGGCAGAACTGCTGATTATACTTTAAATTTATCAAATTGTTTCTGTCGATGCATTGATTGTTTTTCCCTAATCCTAAGGTTGGTGGTATTATTTCCTTTTCTCCGACTCTGGTTTAAAATATTATATTGCCGTATACTATCGAGGTTAATCGTGATATAAACCTCAATATATTTACAAAACTCAATATCTGAAAGGACTGACAAATAAAGATATCCCATTATGTATTACGAATGTTGATAGTAAAAATTATATATTTTATATAATCAACTTTGTTATTAATTTATTGAATTCATGATTGCTAATGTTTTAACTCTCTTTAATTTGGAAATAATGTTAACCTTAGCCAACTTTTAACTTGTCAAAGATAATGATTCTTAAAGTAACGAAATCACTTTAAGAATATGTCAGTAAGTACTCATTACAAAAATTATTTTATTTAATAATAATAAAAATAATAATAATAATATATATATATATATATATATATATATATATATATATATATATATATATATATATATATATATATATATATATATATATATATATATAATTTAAACACGTTATATAACAGTTACTGACAAACTAAATTTCATATATTACATTTAGTTATTTTAAACAAAAACACACAATTTAAAATGTGTTATGCACAAATAATTATTTAAATATGAAGTATCAATGTATGTAAAATTGTGTATTATTTATAATATTATGTAAATATATCTTGTATAGAAATTTCGTGATGTATTTTGAGAATTATGGTTTGCAAATTGGGAAAAAAAACAATTTATTTCTTTAGCAAAAAACTTTTAAGAAACTTTATAACAAACTTATAAAGTAAACTTTTAACGAACTTATAAACTTTATTAAAAAATTATATACACTTGAACGTAGATTTTCAAACTATATTTTTATAAAATAGTCTGCAAGTTATGAACTTCTATTAAATGATAAATCCATTACCAAACTTTTGTAAACATCTGGAATTATGAATATATCTTTAATATTCTTAAAATATAATTAATTTCAATTTTCGAAAAAGTCATTGCCAATTACATAATTTGTAAAATAATTCAAGAGAGATTATGGAATCGAAAATTATAATACGTCCAAGATAATGAAAGGCATAATCGTCTGAAACTGTTTCAGAATGAAGTTTTTGATATTTTAAACAATTGTAAAGATAACTGTGTGTGAATACAAGTTCTAATTGAGATATTTTATTTAAACGTTTCATTTGAGATTTTTTGAAACAAGCCATATATTTTTTTTTAACTTGAAACTCTAAAAACTAAAACAACACATGAAATTGTTGTAATAATTTGTTTCAAAATTGAAATTATTAAGAATCAGAGTAATTATATTAAATGATATTATTTATTAAAATGATAAAATATTATAATTAAATTTGAAATTGAAAAAAAACTGCATTCAATGAATCATCGTCAAAAATATTTCCAAATGAAAATTTTAAGATTTATTGTAAATGTAGTTAAATATTTTTCAAGAGAAATTTTTAAAAATGGGCAAAATTTTATAAGATAATAGAATGCAGTTTTATGAGCAATCTTCATCATGAAACATATCATTAGGATAAAAAAACTTTGATGAATTAAAAAGTATACATTAACAGAGTCGTATTTTTAGAATTAATATTAGAATGGGAGAGGTCATATATCTACTTGGTTATCTTAACACAATTGATTCAAAGAGGAATGCCTAAAATAACTTCCGGTGACTGTAAATGCAAAATTTTCACCTGAATAAAAGAAAGTGATGCACATTTCCTAAGACACCAGGAATTTTATTCTGAAATATCGCCAGCAGCATTTGATCCTGACAGCTACATTTACATGGGTTTCTCATGTAAATCTAGCCATCAGAATCAACTGTTGTTAGCGGAAAAAGTAAAAAAACGGAGATCTAGTGATTTTACAACTAAGTTATGGGTCTATTTCAATTAACTTCTGAGAAACATTATATATAATGTATTCTACAAACCCAAACTAAGATGTATATACATACTGTCTGTAGGAACCACTTTCTTGACTTTTTAAGAATTGGAGTACCAACCAGCATCAAGTCGATGAAGTGCCAGCAGCAGCTTTCGCAATTTCTTGTTGAAGTATGTCCAAACAAATGATTATAGAATCTAAATATCACCACAGGAACGAATGAGGTCAAATGTCAGTGAGTTTGCAAAATTTCCTTTCGTATTTCGTTTAATCAGCCATCTTCTCCGAAATCCACTAAAGAAATGTAATTGAAAGAATAGCACCTACCTGCTTCAAGTTTGCTCTTCGTCCAAGAAGTCATTCAAGGTCATGATGTTTTGTGTCCGTTTAGCTATTTTCTGTCATCCCACAAAAATTTTGTCTGCTTTTCAGATTCATTACTTTTGTTTTTATTTTTATAAACCCGAGTAAATTGAAATATTGTTCTTGAGCCTAGTATTGTCATCGTGGGTTTATTTCCTCACAAATGTTCTTAAATCAAAAAACAACATGGATACTCACTTCATAAATTTGCTTATTTTAATATTGGATGAAATATACTTATTTTTTGTAAATACAGTTCCTTGAAACATATGTTTATATATAAGAAAATCACATACATCATGCTTACGACCTTTTGAATTATAAGTTATATAACAATTAGAGGAATTATCTTATTCGTAGTATATAAAGCATGTATATATACATAATGATACGGGTGAGACCCAGACTATATCTGAGGTTAATTCGTTAACAGCTTCCTTTCCAGATTATTTTAGGTTCATAAAGTGATAACTAATATTAAATTTTTTGAAGACTTTTTTTAGAGGAATTTCCTTTTCTTAATTAAAATCTCGATTGCTCTGAAATAAGTATAAACGTTTGGTGTTTAATTTACTTCTATTCTAGTTTTATTTAATTTTTTAAGTCAATTAAAAAAAGAATTGGACTTTATCAAAAGCAGAAATTTAAAATTCCTTACTGTCTACTTTCGAAAAAATAATATAATTTGAAAATAACATCTTTGAAGCTTCTGACATCAGCATTTCATTTTGTATAACATTGCCTTGCCGATAACTCATAAGAAATGAATATGAGAACTTTATAAAATAAATTTAAGGCGAGTATTTATTAATCAAAATATAAACTGATTCATACTATGAAAGATAATTTGAATACCATACATTGGATATCTTAAATCTACTACTTCAAGAACAAATCTCTACTTTTTGGTTGTTGACTATAAAAAAGAAACTTAGAGTCGGGACTCGAATTCATAAAATTAGCTTGTGTTTTCAAACAGAATTGACATCATTGAATTGAATGCCCATAAAGGTACACTTGTACAAATTTAAATATTCAAATCTTGAATACATGAAAAGTTCTAATGGCTAAGTGGTTAGCACTCCTGACTCCTGAGCTGTGGGTCCGAGGTTCGAATCCCTGTTCGGACATGGATGTTACTTTCTTTCTCTGTTTCTCTGTCCTTTCTTCTGTGATGATGTATGAATATGGACCACCCTATAAACGGATTTGTGGTAGTATGGGGCGGAAAACCAACTCGCCTCCGTGACTTGGCTCACAGGTGCCCGCTGGGTAACGACAAATGAGTAGCTGTTTCTGGCCTTGTTGTGACATAGGGTTCGTCACCCAAATGCCTTCCGTTGGAAAAAAATGTATGAAAAGTTTAATTTGAAAGAAAATTGTCTTAGTTGTATTCAGTGCCCATAAAGGTACATTTGTACTAGTTTAAATATTCACAAATCTTGAATATATGAAAAAAGTTGAATTTGTGAAAAAAATGGCTTCGTTGTATTCAGTACCCGTAAAGGGGTACACTTGCACAAGTTTAAACATTCAAATCTTGAATATATGAAAAGTTTATAGGATTAAAATACAGACAGACGCGTTTTAGGGTAGTTATGAGCTGGTAAGCATTTTTTTTATACAAAAAGTGTTTTGGTGTTTGATAACCACGAGACTTATCAACGAAGAAAAAAAAGTTATAAATTTGAAATTATTCATAATTTATGGAATGCATTATTGGAAATTTTACCAAAATTTTTAAGTCCAGTGCGTATCTGACACACTTGATGAGCATTTCCTTTTTTAAGGGGAAACTTCCTATTCCTACAATTCAGGTTTAAGAAATTCACAAAATATGACAGAAAATTGTGAGATCTCTGTCATGAGACCAATAGTGCATTTGGAATATTCAAATATTTCTCACATAAAAAACTGATGACTCAATCAAGCGAGGAAAACCTAAGTCTTTGATCAATTCTTTACTAGTTTCATGGCCTAAAATAAAATAATATAACTTGTTGAAGTTCTTACGTCTTCCATATTTGAACATGAACAGATGTTACTGAAAAAGAATAAGCAATGATTGGAACAATGAAACAAAATAACCTCACGCGTTACTCCTAAATTACTTCAAACTTTAAACAAAAATGTTCATTCGTCAAAATTGTGGTTCATATATGATGCAATGCTTATATGATAAATAACTAAAAGAAATTAGTTTGTTATCGTTCAAAATGCTTTAAGAGTTTTAAAAAACTATTTTTACTTCCAAATCAAATATTCTTATTCATTTTTGATTGCAATTTTTGAAGAATATCTTAAATAAAATAATTTCAAATGTGCTACATTTTAACTTAATAGAAAGTTCATCATTATATCTTCAAACGTTCTTGACATTTCTGCAATGAATGCATACAAACTGTTCCTAATATTGATTGAAAACAAAAATTGCACTAAAAATTGGCAGATATTTTAATTCAAATACTAGGTATAATCTTAGTACAAGATCATGTTTCCGGGAGAGAGATATTCTCATAATAAAAATTTGCAAATATAAATTACTGAGAAATATATATTACGATACAAAATACGTACAATTTCAAATTCTGACTCAGAATTAGAGCACTGAAAGAATGAGAAATTGATGTCATTTTTGGGTAAATCTGATAATTTCGAAATGTATGCATGAAGTGTGGTAAATAATACGTAAATTGCAAATTGTATCAATATGTCCAGTACTGATACAACTTAACAGTCATAAATATTTTCTAAATAGATGATAAGGTGAGTACCTAATTTCATATCCATATTTTTATGTCATATTTTTCACTTTGATTTTTATTCATTTTTTACCAGTAAAGAAATATAATAGTTGTAGCAAAACTTCACATTTCTTTTGAGTAAAAAGCAAAATTGAATTCTTGATTTTTGCTTTTATTTTATAGTTTTTTGGAGGAATATAGATTAAAAATTTATTTTTTGTTTGTTACTTTCTCAAAAGAAAAATGAATTGTTGCATTAAGTTATAAAAAAATTGTCGTGTATTAAATTACAAACATAAAGTCTATTTAAATCCAAACCGTGTGTGCGTATGTTTTAATTGGACGCATAACAGAAGCATAAATTATTACTTGTACGTAAGTTAATACATGTATACCTTTTCTATTATATATTTCACAAAGAGTTAAAAATATGGATGAAAATTTTACTAAAATATTCTATCCTTTTCAAATAAGCAATAGATAACTAGAAAAAAAAAAATAAAAAATTGAAATTTGTCTTTCAGTTATGGATGTTTTTAGTTTTTTTGTGTGTATTGTAAATTAAGGATAATTTGAATAAAGAATAATAAGAAAGAATAACTAAAGCATGGACACAAATATAGTGCATTTGGACAAAGAAATAATAGTTCTCATAAATTTGAATATTCAGCAGCTGTACACCATGAATGAGAACTAAAGACCTTGTTTATTACAATGAAAGTAGAATAACTTTTAATTTTCGAAAAGTACTCTCTTGCTTACATTGTTTGCAAACCTAAAAGCAAATGATAAGCCTGATTATATTTTCATAAGCATCCTGATGAAACAATTCACTTCATGAAATTTTAAAAATTGTAGTGATTTCAAAAAAGAGAAATTTTTTTTTTAAAAAAGCAAAAATTGTCAGCAAACAAGTTTTTTGAAGAAGCCCATTAACTTAGTGGTAGTGTGTCTCACTCCCAATGCACAGATCAGAGGTTCGATCCTCGAACTGGTCAAGCTCGACTCAGCCTTTCATCGCTTCCGTGGGTCGATAAACTGAGTGCCAAGCATGCTTGGGAACTAAACATTGGGGTTTCGTGTTCGACTGACCACCTAATCGGTACATATGCTTCGCACCTCAGGGCCTCTTGGTCAAGAAAACAGAGATGGTTACTGTAGGCCTTGACCCATGTGGGCTTAGTTTAAATTGTTTTAAAATACGAATGAAATCATTATTATACACAAATCAATTTTAATAATTGATACAAATTCTAACACAGATATGTATTGGAAATATTTTTATTTCATGACATGATAAATTTAAACTTCCGGCACTATAAGAGGAGGAATTAATGGTGATTTCTATAGAGGTCACGCTGCAGTACCATCACTACTCCGAAAGTACATACTCGTAACTTCAAAATATTTTCGTACTCAAAATAATAGTCGTAATTTCTATCGTCTGAAGACCAGAATATTTTAGCAATATATAAATGTATCATTTCTCTTGGAAGATATTGAGATCAATTCACAATTTTACCCGCCTTAGTTGTCATTAGTAAACACAGTGTTTTTCAGTTTGCCTGTGCTTTGAATATACATCTTTCAGCCAAGAATACGTTGGTAAATAGGGTCTTAAAAAAAATTCGTCGCAAAACCAGTAAAAATTAACTCCAAACAAAACTAGTCAAGGATATGTAACAGTATAAGGTCACATTAAAAATTCAAATTAGGATAATATAATGAATTTTGATTTACGTTGATTGAATTTTCTTAATCCCAAACGCATAAATTCTGAGTGTTTATTCTGTTATAGTTGAAAAGCGATTTTCTAATCAACACAATGCTCTTTACAAATATGACCGATTGCTTATCATTCTATTTTCGCAACAGTATTATCCTATTGAAATAGAATGACTGATGATTTATGGAATTGCAAATGTAAAGTGGTAGAGTTTGCTTGCATCAAGAAAATGCTGTGTATGTATCTTATCAGAGAAGAAACATAAATGAAGCGATCCAAAATGCGTTACGGATCTTATGTCTTAGATATTATATACTTGTCTTCTAATATTGTATCGTCTCTGCTTCCAGAATGAGATGTAGGGGATTCTGCATCAGCAGTTGCTTAGGCATCTTTAACAAATTCCGACATGGCCGTTTCATACGACCCTTTTCAACTTAAATTCTGAATTTCTTTATCTCATAATTTCGGGTTATCATGATTTGGACACGTCTAGAAGATACTATTCCCGCTATAGATACTTCAGGTGACGAAATGAGCGAACCATTATTCTTTCAACAGCGTAATTATCCTTTGATCATCCTGAAGTCTTATCCTTGTTTTTGCAGAATAGAGATTTACCAACCACGCATTTTCAATTTATGACATCATCGTCATGATTCTAGAAAACCTAACACAGTTTTAAGCAAATGTTCCATTTCCTAGACCTTTCTTGCCATAAAGTTCATCTTATTTACACGAATCCAAATCCCAAGGACAATTTTCATGGAAAAGATAGGCGCCCCACCCATTTCTCGATTTCCATGCTGTCTAGATTTTGTTCTGAATCACAAAAATTCTTTTTGCATTGTTTACCATTTCCTTTGTTAAATGTATCGATTTCTGATGCAAAATGCAATTTTTAATTGAAATTTTATTAATAAAATGATTTTGTGAGATTTCTCAATAGTATCTAATGCTAGAGGCTCAAATATAAAAAGTGGCAAACATAAAACTGCCCATTTACCGCAAGATATCTTTTCTAATAGAACCCTTGATTTATTCATTTGAAAAAGAATGTGGGTCCTGTTTAGTTTATTACGGCACGGCAGTTATAAAATTTTGGATATGATTATCATTCAAATTTCATTTGAAAGTGAGAATAATAAAAGAAGCTTTTTGCAAATTGTATTTCGAAATATATTTTTATAATAGAAAATTCCATTTTATATAAATTTAAAAAAAGAAGAATTAATTTTTATTCTTCTATGAAATTTCTTCTGTTACTAGTACTTTCTAAACCGATAAGAAAAATACAGCCACAATTTCAATGCCAATACTTGAGTTAGAATAAATAAAAGAAAAAACACAATAAAATATACTTGATTAATTGTACTAATCTCATCACTAAAATTTCTTCAAATATTTACTTAAATTATCAGTTTGAAATTATCTATACATGCTTAAGCGATTAAATTTTTAAAACTCAATATCATATTTGAATTCTATGAGAAAATGCATCATAGTATGATTTGTATAAATTATGCCAAATTAGGCTATTTTAAAGCAAATAGGTCTTTACCAATAAGTATAGAGTTTCCAAAATAGATTTTCCTTTTATTTTACATAGGATTTGAAAATTGAGGACAATCAGTTATGCTAAGCTTTTGACATTTATTTTCAATGTATTCTTTAACATGTCACGATATATCAGTGATGTCAAGGTCAAGTAGAGAACGCTTTACAGAGTACAATGATATTTGAAATGTTGCCAAAAATTTCGAAAAAAAATTAATTTCCGAGCTTATATTCGTCGTTTATCTTTTAGATGTAAACAATAATCATCAAGGTTAGAAGATTTCGAAATTTGCTTCAAGCAGGTGAGTTCTCTAGTAAACATTTTTAATGAAGCTACATTTTTTTTAACTTTTATTAATTAAGTGGTATAAAATTTTACAAACTTATAATAAATTCTTACTTAATTATTTTTTATATCTTTCAGTTCTTTAGAAGGTATAAATTGTTTTAATAAATTTAATCAAGTAGAAAATACAAGTTGTCTGATAAGTAAGATTATTATTTTTAATAATTTGAATGTTTTTTTTAAATAGGAAGATTGACAATAATTTCTCATAATTCAGGTATTTGTATATTTGTGTCGGACCAAAACTGCATAATTGACCAATATCATCAATTCAAGAAAAGTACTAAAATATATCCCTACACAACACCTAACTTTGAGATTCAAACCATTATACAGTAAACGAATGCTACTTGCAGTTTTAAACGCTACCATCTACACTTTCACACTACATTGTAGGCAAAACATTAAACCACGACTAAAGAACATGTCTAAATTCTAATAACTAAGTTCTCTTTAATTGGTTTAGAACTGGAATCGCCATACTTCACGACTAGAGAACAGTCAAAGATTTCTTTTTCAATCCAATTGGTGATTTCAATCTAATTGATGGAATTTTTGCTAAATAGAAATAAATTAAAGTCGTTTATTAATCCATCATATTGTAAATATGAATATTAGTTTACGTACAATATACTTACGTTATGTTCTAAGTAATATAACAATAATTGTTATAGTTGCTTATATATACTTACGAAACATATTATGGTTTTCTTTCAATAATATTAAACGTATCTATGTATGTGTGCATGTGAATGGCTTTGTGGGCTTTAATATATCCATATACAAGTACAATTTGAAGATGAGAATAACAGTTAAAGAGTCAATTAGTTTTGATTTAATAAGGCTCTACTGCTGGAAAAAATTACCATCTTAAAAAATTAAGAAAAGTGCCAAAGCAAGTTAATACTTGACAATACAGCATCAAAAATTTATTTATCACTATAAAAGTTACTTAAATATTTATAATTAATTTTTTCATTTTAAAAATTTTACTATTTACGTGATTAACGTGCTTTTACTTTTCTTCTAGAATCAGAAATGTGCTTGAATTAACTATATTTTACAACATGGTGCCAAGGAAAAAATGACCAACTATTTGTTACTTTCGGAAATCTATATGCATTTATAACAATTATTTTTAAACATTTTGATATAACTGTTGTGAATAAGACTTAAAACTCTTAACCAATTTTATTTTATTGTAATAATCATTAAAACAAGCATCAGAATATACATTACAATCTACATCAATTAGCTTAATAAGCTTGAAAATCCTTTTGTTGAAAAAAACTCAAAACTTACTAAACATCATTCAGAATAGAATTATATGAAATTTAATCAAAGAAATATATACATATGGTTAATATATCTTCGATTAGTTTTAAACATAACTTGTAATTATTCCACATACTAAGCATTATTTTGATAGATAAGTGAATATTTTATTTACAAAAAACTATAATTTTGGCGTTAATTTGTGTACTTTGGCTTCAGATCTTGCTAAAATTAATCGCCAATTTCTTCGAAAATTTCTCCTACCAATGGAAATTATTGACTTTTCTCGCCTAACCTTCAATACTTTTCCACTATCAGCACGAATCAAAGAATCACGCGGTTATGAGCGCGAATTGCATAACACTGTACTTAATTCTCAACCCTTTCAAAAAGATGGAGAGGAAGATTTCTGTTTATGTCGCAAACAAGATACTTAACCTTGGCCAAAAACACACATACTTAATAGCCTTCAAAATGCATTTCAGTAAATTATTAATTTCGCTTTTTTAAAGGCATCTAAATCAAACTGTCTCTGCAACGCATCTTTAAGGGGGAGTCCTCTCGTGGAAAATTAAAAACGTAACTTTCAGCGTCACAATATGCATATTAATTGTTTCCCACATAACCTGTATGAATTTCACGTTCATATATTTGAATGCATTTAAATATTTATGCCTCTAGAAAACCTTGAAGTATAATAGTGCTGAAAACAAATTTGGCAGAAAAATTAATATGGTTGTCTCAGATTTTGACACATTAAAATGCTATAATGTCGTTAGAAATTATTTTTCAAGTTTTTTTATGTTCAAACAATGAAATAATACTGAATTTTGTTATAAATAAAAATGACTTAATTACTGAACATGTTAATGTTAAAAATTATCAAGAAATGTTTTTTCGCACCATTTGTAGTTATTTTGGATACATGTGTGTGCGCATGTGCGTAGAATTATATATTGTTGTTTCTTTTGAGAAAATTTCATTCTCCTTATTTTTTATTTCATCTTAATTTGAGTTTATTTTTTAATTTTATTAATTCTTTGATATTAAATCAAAAACATTCTGAGCAGATTATTTTTCAGAATCTTTACATAAATAAACATGACTAATTTTTTTTATATATATCAATCGTGAAAAACTGTGGTCTTAAAAAATCTTCTTTAATCTTTGTAAGAAAATTCTGGAAAAAATAAAGAATTTTAAGCGCATTATAATGGATATGAATGAATCATTTATATTTTTCGATTGTGTGCTGTTTCGATTGCAGCATATGTGAAGAAGTTAGCTTTATCTTGTAAGTAGAAATAGTTACTAAAATGTTTTATTAATAGCCAGATTTTTCGTTAAGCATCATACTGAAGAATTTGAGGCAGATATTTAGAAATTTTCAAAGTAGTTTTTTAAGCAAATAATTCTAAAAAGGAATTATACTTTGACCATGAAGCTATATAGTTCTTCAGCTAAAGAAATTGAAGAAAAAACTAACCAAAAAACAATTTTGAAACTTAATTACACTTTATATTTTTTATTATTTTAAATATATCATTCATTTTAATTTTGTTCATTTATTGATGCCGCAATTTATATTTTACTAAAAGAAAAGATAGTTGAAAAAAACCTTACAATTTTCATTCTTTATGATTATTAATTATGAAAAAGACATTTTGATATTCACAACTGTGATTTGTTTAATAGAAGTTTGTTTTTACGGCTGTACTTATGTTGGCTTTCCATATTTACCAATACCGTTTTCAGTATACCTTAAATTGATTTTATTAAATCTGTTTTAAAAACTCTGCCCTTGATATTGCTGCTTTTTATTGTGGATATCTGGGAGGAATAACGCTTTTTAATTAATAATGAAACAATATATTGAAGAATTCCCATTAACACTTATAAATAATGATTTTTTGTTGAGGGGAAGTGCAGAATCGACAAAAGCACCCTGTAACAGCATTGGAAGATGAAATGCTTAAATAACGCAACAAATTAACAGAATATTATGAAGAAAATAATAACTATCAAATGTCTGTAAATTTGCACTAGATGTTGAAATTCAACTACCTAATTTTATAAAAATATGCTTTATCATCAATTGTGATTAACAATTAGAGCAGTTTTCGTTTGCCTTCATTTTATTTGGATGACCATAATCTTTAATTAACAATGTGTATTATGTTCTAGAAATATTTTACGCTATTCATTTATATGATTAGTTCATTAATTGATTGGTGCTGAAAATAGCTATGGATATAAAGTAATTAGTATATAAAAATAAATAGTAAAAGAATAAATCTTGCAATATTCGGTCTTAATAACTAGAGACTCTCTTGTTGAAATGATACTAGAAATGTATCTTTAGATATTTGTCTTTCTCCATGGAAGTATAAAAAGCCTTATTCTTCGCTGCGATGAATTTAAATATTATGATGAAAAAAATTCTTTTGATTATTTAATAATTTATTCAATTTAAGTTTGTAAACTTTAAGCAAAAGAATCTTTATTATTGTAACATGTTATTTTCGTCAATGAAATGTTCAAGTACATAAAATTTTGAAATAATCTAAGTTTTGTATTTGGTATTTAAAAAATATATCATCTTCCAAATTCCAAGACTTAGCTTTTACAAAATTTTTACTTCATTGCACTAATTGAAGGAAACTTTGAGCAAATTATAAATTGCTTAAAAACAATTTTGTACTGATATAAATTAAAAAAATTAGTTAATTCATTTTTTTGTAAATGTTTTTTATTTAAAGCATTTTCCTGTCATAATATTTGACAATTGACCTTGAAATATGAATGTACTTTGTTCAATATTTTATCGAATTTTAGCCTGAAAGTCAATTTTTAATATAAGGTTATAATATATCAAACTAAACAATGTCATTATAGTCATAAAAAAAGGTTTTCTTCTTAAATTGTTAATTTTATACATCATGAGTATTTAAGAATTATAATAGTCACCGAAATCACCAGTAGATGGCAGTCTAGTCTCACTGAAACGTCATGATATGAACACGTGAAATGCTGCTTGAGTTGAAAGAAAAGAATATTGCTCTCCTGCATTGTGAAGATAGATGGATATATATAATACGTGCTCACATGGATAACGTTGAGACCAAACAATTATGATTTCTCTTTGATAAGTTCACAATTGATGTTTAGGACATTTCAAATTATATCTTCACTTGGATTTTGGTTCTGAAGATATTGAACAAAGTTGGTATTTCATCGAGAAGAAAAAATCACACTTCTTTTATATATGTTACTTAAAGTTGATTACATTTTGTAGCAATTTATTTATGTAAATGAGGATTCTTAAATGTTGTAATTATACAAATGTAAAGTATGAAAATGTATAAATAAAACGTATTTTAATTGGTCTATTTTAAATGGTTTTTTGCACTTTCTTCCTCCGATGAAACAATGAATTTCGTATTATTGTGCTTTTAAGGAACATATTTATTTATTTCATTGAGTTCGTCATGACTATATTTTAGATATTCATATTTTCTGTGTTTCCAACTTCATGTTTTGATACTTCACATTTTCGTTTTAATAATATTTAAATTTTACTGAATTTTTTGCCCTACAAAGTTTTTACGATAGTCATTTGAAATTTTCCTTGATCTGAATATAACAGCAATTTTTATTATATATATTTTATAACTAAACATTAACTGCAGAAAAAATAAATCCTACTATTATCTAATGCATGTATATAACAATCGTACATATTAAAGGTAACTGTAAAAACACTATTTTATTCGTTTTATTGTTTTTAATTGACTTGTTGAATTCATATGAATAATGAGGTCAGACTCCAATACTCTAAAAGATTTAAAATGTGCATTGGATAAAATTTAATTTTTTATGGTAATTTTTATCAAATAATTTTTCATCAAATTTGACCATCCAGTTTAAAAGATCAGATAGAATTGGGTTAATCAAGATGAATATTAGTATAAGATAAATTAAAATGATATGCAATTTAAATTAGAATCTTAAAAATTTTCTCATACAACTTGAATTTTTAAAGCTAGAGTAATACAAATATCGATGAAGCTTGGTATGGGATGAATCTAAAATGTCATAAAATTCGAGCTTAGTGTCAATATTTTCCTACACATACTAAATCTTACGCAAGCGTAGTATATACATGAAGCTGCAAATAGAATTAATCACAAATTATGTAAAATTCAGTTTAGAATTATAAAATCTTCTTATACAACTTGAATCTTTTATGCAAAATTAATAAGGACAGCAAGTAAATCAAAACTTGATAAGTTTTAAAATTAGAATAAAATTTGAAATACAAAAACTTGAAAGAAAATATAAATTTTATTTCTATAACGTACTATGTAAATCGATCTTAAAAATAATCAAAAGAGGTCAGTGTAATTAAGTGTGATATAGTTCACATTTATAAGCTTAACTAATTTGCAATTTAAATTTTAAGCAAAATACACTACTGGCCATTAAAATTGCTACACCAAGAAGGAATGCAAATAAAAGAACGATATTTATTGGACACATACATTATAGTGGAAAGAACAAGTGATTAGATTTACAGGAAATTAGGATATATAGATCTTGAGAAATCAGTACCCAGAGCAGCCACCTCTGGCTGCAATAACAGCATTTATCCGCCTAGGCATGTAGTCAAACAGAGATTGTTTGGCATGTACGGGGATCTCAGTCCGTGCAGCTTCAACACTATGCCACAGTTTCATCGACAGTAGTGGATGGTGAGTGATGGCGTGCCAATCGCTCGGCAACCATTGACCACACGTTCTCAATTGGTGACAGATCAGGAGAACGTGCTGGCCAGGGTAACTGTTCTGTATCAAGGAAGTTCAGAACAGTACGGGCAACATGCGGTCGTGCATTGTCCTGTTGAAACAAAGCATTAGGGAGGCCTCAAAGATAGGACAGAGCCACGGGCCTTAACACATCGGAAATGTAACGGTTGCTATTCAAAGTGCCCGTAATGCGAACAAGAGGTGATCGAGACGTGTATCCAATGGCACTCTATACCATCACTCAAGCAGATGGGCCAGTATTGCGATATCAATGCAAGCTGGCAATGCACGTTCTCCACGATGAATCATCGATGGCCATCATGGTCCTGTATACAGAACCGAGATTTATCTGTAAAGATGACGTGATGCCATTCCCGCGTCCAGGTTCGTCGCTGATCACACCATTGAAGGCGCTTCTGTCTGTGAAGCAGTGTCAATGGTGGCCGAAGCCATGGTCGCCGTGCAGACAATCCATGCTGCTGCAAATGTCGTCGAAATGTTCGAGCAGAAACTTGTTGCCTAGCAAATGACTGCATTTCTCGGCTCAAGGTTCATGACGTAGCTGTACGATCCTTTGTGACCATGCGGATAAGATGTCGGTCTTCTCTGCTGTTAGTGATGGGAGGTCGCTGAGATCCTGTATTACGTTCCGTATGATTGTCCTGAACCCATCGATTCAATAATCTGCTAACAGTCATGTGGTCTCGACCGACGCGAGCAGCAATATTGCGGTACGATAAACCGCAATCCCGGTAAGCTATAATCCTTCCTCGATCGAAGTCAGACACGTGCTGTTAGGCATTTCTTTTTCTTACACGAGTTATTACAACAACTTTCTTTGCCGTAAACAACGTTGAAACGGAAATTGAGTATGAGAAAACTACTGTCAAATCTCTGGTTTTATACACATTGTAGATGTCGCTACTGTCGCCTGCTTTGTATGAATGCGCTGAAAATCTAATCATTTGCATATCACAGCAAGTTCTACCTGTCATGCAAATTTCACGTGTGTGGTGTGCCGCTTTCCTGGTGTAGCAATTTTAATGGCCAGTAGTGTATTTAATTCAAATTATTGCTTTCTTATTAAATTTAAATTAATTTCTGAATCATTTGTTTTAGATAATTCATTTGTTACAAACAATTCACGTTAAAACGTTTTAGTTAAAAACTTTTTTAATACATCATATTTTTATACCCTAATAATTTTAGATAAAATTATTTAAACATATTTCAGTTGACCCAATACTTCTAAAATAAATATTTAAAATTGCAATGAAATTGAACATCTATAACTGTCCATTGCAAATTTTAAGTAAATATTTAATACTTTTAATTTTATTTATTAGAAAAAATTCATTTTTCTGTTGTAAAATAAAATGGTGAAAAACTATATGGTTTAAATAAAACTATTTTATAATAATAAAGTATTGATTTTAATTATTTAAATATGTATTACTTTAGGAATGTATGTGAGTTCTATTCACATAAAAGATAAAGAATGCATATTTTATAGAAAATGTTTTGTGAATGAAATCGTCGTTTAACTTTCAGTCTATTTTTCTTAGAATCACTATTTAATATTCATAAAAATGATATCTAATGAATTGATAGTTTTTTTTCAGTTTCATTTGAAATGAAATAACTGCCAAATTATAAAGCTATTTATAAATACAAGGTATATTGAAAGGATAATATTAAAATAGATGATATTCTATAATTATTTACAGCAAAAAATTTTCTAAATTGTAAAATTGTACTAATGTTCCTAATAAAATTCATATATTAATGAAACCAGACTCTTTTTCAAAAAATGGTCAACTAATAAGCATATTTTCATATTAAACATATTTCAATAAGGTAAACATATTTTCAATCCCTTGAAATAAAACATCATAATAGTGCTTCATTTTAATTTTAGCTTCCTTGGAATTAAGCACTATTATAATAGTGCTTATAAATCCAAGGAAACGAAAATACACAGTATAGGAAGCGTACAAGGAAAAACAAAAAATTTATTTTAAGAAAAAAAGAGTTTAGGGTAGCAAGATTTTTCAAGTTTGTTCTCAAGGTGGTAAAATTAATTACGAGAAAATATAAATCCAGACTCAATATGATGTAAAACATTGTAAGACTCGAAACTGATTAAAAACAAAAATGTGTTAAAATTGCTTAGAAATGTATTTTTACAGTTAAAAAAGTGATTCACATACATAAAATTTAAGTAATTAACAAACAAGTAACGTTGACAGATATGATACAGCTATAAAAGATATTACAGCTTTGTCCTAATACAGATCATTATTTGCAACAAAATTTCAGCAGATTAATTGACATTTAAAAATTATTTTTTTGTAATTTAAGACTCTTTTTACTTAATTCAACAAAATACCGTAATCTTCTGGAAAAAGATCACATCAGCTTAAACTCAAATGGCAAGGAGAATGACATAAAAAAATTAGAATTATACAGAACACTAAACTAATTTAAATTATAAAATCACTCTGGACTTCATTGTCACAAGATTTTAATTTGAATAGTAACATGGGAGGTTTTATTTAAGAAATAAAAATGTAACTCTAAAATAAGTTACATTTCAGAATTGTTAAAAATATATTTACGTACAAACCCAGTAACAGAAGTTTGTATTCTTCATAATACTTATACTTATGATATTAGGAATATCGTACCAATGAAATACTAAACTGGATAAAAATGAATCATTGAATTTTACTTTAACGGGTAAAAATAATTACAGCAAATTATATATTATGTGTATGAAACCTTTATCTGATTCTTCTCAAATCAAATTTAAAAAGTTTTGTAAATTTCGAACTAAATCAGAACCCGAATAATCCAGCTCTGTCAGAATCACATACAATTTCTTGCTTCACCATCTTCTAATCTGGTAACATAATTTCAGCATATTTGAATCCTAGCTTTACTAAAGAAATTTTTACACATTTTCCCCCGCCCTTTTTTTACAATTTTACTAAAATATCTTCTTTTTTTATCTTATTTTTAAGTGCATATAAACGATGCATAGGTAGATTGCTAAAAATTTAATTTTTAGACATGTAAATATTATTGCTTATCTTCCGGAAATTAGGGTAATTCCTAACATATTCAACATGTTCCCTAGGGAATATTTACCATCAGTGCAGTTTATTTCTATATTTCCTCCAATGGTTTACTAGTTTACTTTTTATTCTAGAGTTCGTACAAATTGTTAGAATATTAATGAAAGTAGAAAAAATTAAAATTATTTCATCGCCAATACTGATATAATATTGAATTATATATTGTGTGATATAGCTGTTATTCTTTGAATTTTTACTACCAATAAAAATTTGTAAAAAAAACTTAAGTTTATTTTTCATACTTACGAAAAACTAATGAACATATAATACTGACTTTTTATAGATGTCTACTAATCAATCTTCCCATTAATTACTTTGTGCACTGTAATTGTGTGCTACTGTAAAATTCTGCTGAACGTATCGAAAAATCAGAAAATGTGTGTTTTTGCTGAAATAAGTAAATTAAATGCATACTTTGATGGTATATACTTTTAGATTCATAAATATTCCCTTATATATGTATTTACATGCCAAAAAAATGGGAGAAATTATTAAATATAGATTTTATATAATATTAATAAATATCATTACAGTTTCAGTGATATTTTAAAAGTTTATTTAAATAATAGCTATAACTAGAATTAATAATTCGCATAGATTTCAAAACTAATTGCGTATAGGATTGTGAGATTATTTTCATTATTTCCATTATATGGACATGCAGATACAAATCCTTGTTCCAAAATATATTTGCTCGGTAAACATGCAGGTGTGATTTACAACTCATCCACAAAGATCTTCCTGTGTTGAGATGACTCCTACATTTGCTTCTGTGCCTGAAGACTATCCTTGTTGGAAAAGAACATTCAAGGAAATAAAGAACCTTCTTTAATCGAACGGACTGGACTTTGGACTCGATATAATCACTTTAATTTAAGTACTTCATGGGATTTATACAGATTGACATGAGATTTTGTATTAAGATGTTGATTACTTCCAGGCCATTTATAATTATACTTTTCTCGTGTTGAAGATATATGTAGCTTTTTTATCGAAGCATTTTGTTAACCAATGATGCTTTAGAATATGGTTAATGTTATGAGATAATTAGTGGATCATAGAAAAATGCTGAACTGTATGTGAATATAGAATGTATGTACGTCATCCAAATAAAAACTGCAATTTTTTTATTTAAAATATTAAATTTTGATCACATAAATAGTATGCATGATAAGAAAAGTTCTTAAATCATTATTGTGGTTAATCTTTAAACAATTTCTGTTCTTTTTGAAATGAAAAAAATTTTGCATCAGAAATTATTTCTTAATGTTAGTAACCCTCTAAGAAAAACCTAAAAATAGTTTCTGTGTTAATATTTCACTTTTGTAAAACAACATAATTTGCAATTCTTCCATTAGTTGTAAAGTATATGATCAACTTGAAAAACTATTCCTTAAGAAATTTTTTTGAAATTTTTTATTACGTAGCAACTTATTTTAAACTGTTCACATGATTTTTTTCAGATTATTACCTAAAGGGTATAAAATTCGTTTTAGATTTTACTATAAAATGACATTTGAAAAGAATAATTATAATCATATTTAAGGAACTTTAATTTAAAGACATAAGTTCTGATCACAACATACAATCGTTTCCAATAGTGTAATTATAGTAAGAGATGTATTTCATTTGGAAGGAACACTATTTTTCAGCATAAATGAAGGCATATAAGATATAGAATATAAGATTATATATGCTTTTATTTTTAGGAATTCATACGGGCCAGTTAAATAGTTCTTAAAATCGAAAGTTCGTCAAACAGAAAACAAGTGTTACTTCTTAAGACTCATTTATTTGATTCAAACGGCTCTCTCTTTATAAATAAATCATCATTACGAAAAAGCATTTAATATGCACTATGTAAGAAACACGTTCAAAATAAATTTCATTCTGTAAAACTTTTATTTTTTTAAAATTAAAAATCAAGCAATGTAATCATTTATTTTTTTCATATATATTTCAGAATTAGAGTTTTAAAAATATTCCATTTTTTTCAAAGTAGGAATGATTTTTTTTTTACAACAAATACCTCAATTTTGTCATCCATTCATCAACTTGCTTCACAGATAATCGTAACTTGTCATTTTCGTCTTGTTTGATATCTAAAATTTCTTTTTTACCTTTCCATTCATTCTGCTCTCAATTATTTAATGATTTAATACTTCTTACACACAAACAATATCTGAATTCACATTCAAAATGACCTGAAGTGAAAATTGGGGCAGTAGTGGGCGCCTTTGTCGAAGATCATTGATGATTAATTTAGCCTAAGACTCACGTCATCAGGTAAATACTTCTTCTGTCGCAGTGGACTCCTAAATAGATCCTTCATGTCAAATCGACCCAATTATCGTTTTTTTTCCAACATATTTACTAATATATATTGACAAGTGCAAGAAAGGTAATTTTATAAGGCATTCCAATTCATTTTCATTTCTTGTAAAAGTATTTTACGATATTTGCATTTGAAATTGTTAATTATAATCTATTGCACGATCTGCCAGGAATAAATTAGATTAAATGGGAAAATATTTTTGCTTAAGTTGCTTCAAACATTAAAAGTTACCAACATCAGCGGTCCATTTAGTTATCCACTGTTCTAAGGATTTACGATTCTGATATAGAACCATCGAAGTCAGTTTCTCAACCGAGAATTAAAAAGCGAGAAAATCAAAGGTAAAAAATTATAATGAAACATAATCATAAACAAAAGATGCATGAAAGTTAATTTCGTAAAATTGAGATTTTCAAAAATTTAGTTTGTAAATGGGAATATAAAAATTATTATATCGTGTGTAGAACCATATTAAATATCACTACAATTCATAAAATAGTAAGTATTCGTAAATTAGAGGTTCATAAAAACGAGTCTATACTGCATTATTTATTTCATTTATGATATCCTGCTGGTCATATTACAAGTGAATTAATATAAAGTAGAATGCTAATTAAATTAATAATTATATATTCTTGGTTCGAAATCAAGTCTTAATTAATATTTTGATTATAATTAAAGTCTCATTCTTTGAACATGTGTTACATGTATACAGATTTCGGAAATATGTTTCTTCTATGAATCAACAAGCATGTGCTATAAAAATATATATTTACATCCATAGATTAATTTTATTAAATTTTTTGTATACTTAAATAGTTTACTTAAACCAGTTGTATGCTTAAAATAGTTTAGCTAAACCAGTTGTTTACTTTAACTAGTTTAATAATTAGCATTGAATATGTTGAATTAATATACCTCAAATAAAGAATTTCTGTAATATAAAGACATTTAAATATACAATCTCATCAGAAACAAAATGTGATATTTGAAAGCTTCTAATATTAAAATAATATTAATATTAATTGAATTTGAATTGAAATAATATTAACTATCTAATATTGAAAATAACACATATAACTTCACGTAATTTTAGAAACTTAATTTAAATGACATTGTTTGTATATCAATAGTAAATAGGAATATTGCATTCTTGCATTAAAAATAAATCTTGTTCTAGGAACAGAGAGAATTCTAAATGTTTTCGAGAATTTGAATTTATATCAAATTTTTTTCAGTTATTATGGATTATTTTGTTGTGATTCAGTTACAGCAGATGGTTCCCAACTTACGGATTATAAAATTAGGAAATTAGCAAGAATATTAACAACTCTTTTATTAGAAATCAAATACTTTTTAAAATACTTTTTGAAGAAATTTTGTTACTTGTACATAAACGATAAATATACATTTTAGAAGGATAAAAACTTATTATGTATAATTTTTGAAAAAGTATGTTTCTTTAATATTTTAAAAAGCACTCAGTTAAATAATTTATGGATCACACAGCTTAAAATTTTGGTTTCAGAAAAACTACATTATAAATTCAATATTTTATATAACTAATAGATTATAATCTATGGGTGTTCAAAAATATTAGCTTGCTGGTCTAATTTCTATCATTTTTTAAAATTATGTAGCATTTGCTAACAAATTTTATATCTCGAGCTAACTATTTTCTTAGTTACTCTCTTACAGGTTGAATACAGAATACAGTGTAAAACAAATTAATTTTTGAAGGTATAATATGGGATATTTATTTTCTATTTTAAACTGAGATGTTTTTGGAATATATTATACAAGTGTCAAAATTTTATTTTTATTGCTTTTCAATGTAATAGACAATTAAAATTATACAGCATACGTGATTTCAGTATTATATTGTTATATACAATGTTTACGTATGAGAATTCTATCTAATAGGAAATATATTCTTCAAGGTATAGCATTTAATAGTACATAAGTGTCTTATTACCAAACTTTAAATAATATTACTTTTAACTATATTTAAAACGCATATTTTGTATTCATTATTATAAACTGAAAATTGTATTTTAATTTTACATTTGTAAATTGGTAAATGTGTAATATATTGTACGTATATTTTAATTATCAAATGAGTTTTCTTAATTTAAGAAAGTCGTAATTCTAAATTAAGAAAATTTCGTATCTTAAGAACTGATAAAACCAACTGATAAGTGCATCCATTTAATCGGAGAGACCTATATGTAAATTTAAGTTCTATGAAATTAAGAATTATGAAACATAATTGTTTTTAAATAAGAATTAATATTTGAAAAATTCGTTTGCTTGCAAAATATTGCACTCAAACTTCTTGTTAAAATCATTAGTAAATTAACTTTTCATGTCAAAAATAAGATTTTATTCAAATTTTAATACTTGTTCAGTTAATTTTACTATATTTGTTAAATTAAAAATAAGCATGTATTTAGCTTTTTTCTATGGTGTGTTGAAATTTTTAAATTTATTGTTTGGAAATATTTTTAACGAACAAAATATTCCTTATTGTTGTATTTAATATACAAAAATAAAACCTATTTCTTACACAAAATCGTCTTTAAATAAGCATGTTTGCAATTTTCGCTTGTTTTGTCAGATAATTATTGAATAGAAATGACAAACTTTATATGCTGATGCTTATTTATATAGTTATCTTAGCATATGTATAGGAGAAATACATCTTACAATCGTTCCCCGAATTAAATTTTTATCCAGTTTTAATTTGAGTTGAGAAATAATGATTCACAAGAGTTTTTTAGATGAAAAAAGAGACTTATATCTTCATTTTTATTGCAACTTTTTTTAACATAATATTAAACGACTGTTTACAATTTAAAATAAAACGGTATACTTCTGAAATTTTGGGACTTAAGTATAAAGCATAGGAAGAGGCAAACCTATAATTAACATGATCAACATGATCTATGATTAACGAACCTAGCTTTTAGTTCCTTATAACAGAAATAGTTTATAAAGTGAGAAAATATTTCCAGAAGTTAGATTGCATTAATATTTTAAAGAAGATAAGTTTTGATCACATGAAGTTTAAATAAATAAAATCTTAAAATTTCAAAAATTTCTAAATCTTAAAATTTTAAATATAATAAATGATTATAAGAATTAATTTTATTTAAGTAAGTTTTATTAGGTTTTATAATACCATACAATATATTTACTACTAAACTACATTTTATAAATTTATTTGATGGTAATATGAATTAATAGTATTTAATGATTTGTATTGAAAGGCGTTATTTCGAGAGAGAGGTGCTCTTCTATAAATTTCAGTAAACAACAATTTCATTATAAAATTTTAAAACAGATATACTTAAATTAATTAGCTGATACTCTGAATATTTTTAAATGATATACCTTCCGTATGGCACAGCGGATTTACTGTAGGGATTTACTGTAAGGAGTGTATCACTTTTGCATTTCATATGCATTCAAATATTAACTGTTTATATTTAAAACTTGTTTTCATCCTCCCCTAAAAGTAAATTCTTCAGTAATAATCTAAAATTACTTTTAAGCCACTTTGAAGCAAAATAATTTCTATATCCTTATCATTTTTAAATTGTAGTGATGACAATAAAAAAATCGAATAAAATTGTATAAAATAAAAATTAATCAAAAAGTATAAGAAGCAACATGATGCAACACTTTCTCAGCTGTCTGTTTAGTCTATCCATTGAAAAAATTTTCTGTCAACTAAAGTTGAAAAAAGTTATGCACAGATTTGCAAACAAAAGGAAACTAAAAATATAAATGTCTTTTATGTATTTGTTACAAAATAAAAGCTGCTTTTATTTTGCGAATATGTTTCTCTTAAAAAATAAGCGTTAAATATTATTAGACACGCCTTGATTAAATAATCATATTCAATTTCATTATTAGATTTATTCTTGTTAGAAGGTTGAATGTGCAATTAATTTCGCATGCAGTTGAAACATAATTTAAAAATACTCACAAATGGAAGAGTGAAACAAAAAATGCAAGTATGTATCTCCATTAAAACAACACAGACAACTTTTTTCTTTTCTTCAAAGATTATGTTAAAAATATTAAAATACTTTTCATAGAGGAAATATATAAATTAGTGGCAACTGAAGATATAATACATCATTAAAAATAAAACATCATTAAAAAATATTTCTTTAATTTAAAACTGATTACTGATTTGTTAATGAATATTTTGTAAAAATATCACACATTTATAAATATTTATTAAATAGATTGAAGTTTTATTAAAGATTTAAATCAAACATATAATAAACTCTTAATTATCGAGGTTTTAGATAATGTGAAATATCTAAATATTAAAAAATCTTTAATTACCAAAAAAATTATGTTTTTATCCAAAGAAACAAAAAGCTTTTATGATTTTAGAAAAAGGCAAATACCATAAGTATGTAAAATCTGAATAATTTTATTATTTCTTAAGAAATAAATACATTTATGCTATTCATTATGTGTATTATGTGATAAAATTCATATTTATGCTGATTTATTATTTTCTATTTCTTGCATTTCTAATTTTTCTTAATAATGCTAATAATTCTTCAGTGTGTCTCAAAAAAGCTATATTAATAAATTAAACATTTACAGGTATTAATAATATACTATTTGTTGTTGAACCTTATCTTGTTTGAAATTGAACGTAATTAGTTACTAATTAAACTATTCTAATTAATAATAATCAATAACTAAACCTTCCATACTAATAATTATCAATGAAGTTACATTTTGCCCTTAACCATCAATTTACAACTGTAAATCATATTCATTTTCTGAAAAGCTAGTTTAAATAAACGGGCATTAGATATGTAAAACATTGCATATATTGAATTAATTCGGAAACATTCATTCACATTCTAAAAATTTTTAATATATTAATAAAAAAGCATATTTTTAAAAATATTTCTCGAATCCTGCATTTAAATTCAGTTTCTTTTTTTAATAAATGTAATCTTAAAGATAAGCGAAAATAGGAAATAAAACAAGTGGTTTCTATTTGTTAAAAATTTAAAATATATATGTCTCAATATCACACACAATAAACCAAGTAGTTGTTTAACTTTAATATAGTGACCTTTCAGGAACAGGTGTCACAGAATTCATGACCTTGAAAATTTAATATTTGATGACAAGTTATACATTTCCTCTTCTTTTGAATGACAGAAGGTTACACAATAAATAAACACATAAAATTTAAAAAATGCTCTGACTCACAATAACTCATATTTACCAGTATTATTCACTCTGAAGTTTAAAATTCTTAAATGCTTTCACAGATTTTATTCTATTTCTTCACATTTGACATAAAAACATTTTCCTCTTTACATACACACATATAAATATTATTTATGTTATTATAAGTATGGTATAGATTTAAAATATGTGTAATTCTACAACATTTTCATGAAATTTTCAAAAAAATTTTCAAGTATTTTTGCGAATTTTTTTTGTTTAATTTCAATAGCACACAGACCTTGAAAAAACTACTTTACGAAATACCTCTTTAAATAATTTTGAGATAAATAATTACAATTTGTAAATTTTATTTTAAAAACGTGAGAATGTAAAACAAATATATTCTATGACCCATATTTCTATGATGACTTTGAGTTATTTATGAGCCAAGACAAATTAATGACAAAAGTATTTATTATGATAAACACATTCATTAAAAATTTAAAGTATTATTGCATTAATTGAAATAAATTCATTTTAAAATTAGATTTGCACGTGAAATACTATTCAGTTTTGTTAATCCTTTCAAAGAAGTTCATTTTAAGTAAATAATTCGTCATTTTGTACAACGCGATAAGTTTTACAAAAGAACGCTTTGAATAAATAGTCATAATTAGAAGCAAATGAAAATCACCGCCAAATCTATTGATCAACAGGTTACATCCAAACGATTTCTCGAGACAAACAGGCCGAAGTAAAAAAGAAAAAAAGAATTGAAGTGAATAGATGAAAATATTCTGAATGCGATTAACAAGGATTGCGCAATGTAGAAAGAATGAAGAGAAGGAAACAACAAAAACAACACATAAGCATAAAAATAATAAAACAAACAAGAAACAACCAGCAAACAATTTATGTCATCAAAAAACAAGAAAGGAAAGCATGAGAGAAATAACTTTTAGCTAACGCTACAAGGTCATGGAGAAAAGGCTTCTACTACATACAACGTTGTTATGCATGTATATGCAAAACTTAGAAGCCTCAGCCACACTGT
This sequence comes from Latrodectus hesperus, assembly GCA_037975125.1. Classification (NCBI taxonomy): domain Eukaryota; kingdom Metazoa; phylum Arthropoda; class Arachnida; order Araneae; family Theridiidae; genus Latrodectus; species Latrodectus hesperus. Next base: position 73,007,208 of record CM075860.1, on the reverse strand, counting down.
TGCCAGATTCAAAGTAGCGGTTATTGTCTGTTTCTCTTTCGCGTAGGGAAAGTGTTTAATAGGAAAATAATGTAACAGGATAATGCGACTCTCATTTGGCGTGAATTAATCGCTTCTAACCTTTAATTTCGAAGGGCCAATATTATATTTATTCGCTAGTAACACAGAAAGAAGTAACTTTGTTAAAGATGACATCTTCAAGGATATTCATTTGAATGCTGTAATTCAATTTTGCAACAATTTTATTACTGCATGTTATCAAATAAAGAATATTTTAAGTTGAGGAAGATATTTTTTAAACAATTGTTTTTTTTAAATGGCTATTGTTGTTGTAACATATTGATGCAAATGAGACAAAGAAAATTACCTCATGGAATTAACTATTTGATGTATGTTTATTTATTTAATAAAATATTAAAATTTAAGGAATTCATAAACATTATTTTCTATCTGACATTTAGTTTGTTACAGAATATAAATATTTTAAAATACATTAAATATGTTTCTAGAAAAATTATGAGACAAAAAGGATACTGAAAATAATTTAAAAGCATTGTGACTAAATTTCTAAATTCTTTCAAATAATTTAAATTCATTTTACGGCAAACCAAAGAATATATTCATTTCTTAGAATTTTTTTCACGTTCATAGTATTATTTATACGCAATGGAAAATTTTAATAATATATTTTTAACATTTCATAAAGTTTATATAAATTTAATAATGCTTTCGATGGTTATATGAGTATTTTAATACTAGATATGCTATAAATTTTAATTTTCAAATTATTAAGCTTATTCGCCCATTTAACTAATCTTAAGATCAAAATAAACTTTTATGTATGTTTTGCTTGAATTAATTATGCTTGAAATTAATTACAAATTGTGAATAATTATATACTGTGTATAAAATTATTAATAAAATCATCTTTGATGATAATAACTTTAGTTGATATTTTCTTACTGTATTTATTTTATAACTTAATTAAGCAAAATAATTTTTGAGATCGCATGCATATTTTTTTAGCAAAGGAGATAAGTGCTTATATTCTGAGAATATTTTCGAACAATTTAATATTTATTAGTCTTAAAAAAAGCTACAATAGTTCTATGAATGAGCTCAAGTATCAAACACATAAATTTGAAATAATTATTTTCCCATTTGAATTTTAACATTATCATAGTCTGTCATTAAAATCAATTTGATTATTATTTAAAAATCTTATTTTTTTATTTAGATAAAACTATATTACTGCTAAAAATTACTATCGATAAAATTATTACTGTTAAGCACAAAAAAAAATACTTTTGCTTAGCAATTTTTATTCGGAAATATCATTGTAAAATTATTATTGCTTCAGATAATTGTCAGTTGATGATTAATAGAAGAAATTCATTAACTTTTAAGTTACACATTATTCAAAATAACGTTTCTCACAAGAAAGTATTAATTAAATACTTATAAAATAAAACTTATTCATAAGGGAAAAACTATATTCAGAAACTCAAATCATTTAATTGAAAATTTTCAGTTGAAGATCTGAATACGAACAGTTAAAAAAAATTCTATAAATCAATGTCCATTTGCAAACCAGTTGTTTTATATGAAATCATTACATCTATAGTATAAGAAATGTAAGACGTTACTTTGTATACTTTATGTGATTTGTTTATATTTGCCGCATTTTGTAAGTAGACAAAGATTTAATTTGTTTAATATAAAAAAAAACCTCATAGTTGTTGAGAAATTAAAACGTATGGGGGTGTTTCAGTATCCAAAAAAACTCCTTCATATATTTTAAAGGTTCCGCAAATTTCAATAATAATTACTGCTAAGAAATATTAAAATCTGACATTTCCAGTCTGTGTAAATAATCAAATTACTTAAAATTTATTAAACAACCTGTACATAATAATTTACTTCTACAGTTATCTACTGCAATTATCTTTTAAGAAAATATTTTTTATTATATACAATGGGCATCAAAGACCAATAAAAAAGTGTTATTTCATTCTTTGAAAAATTAAATTATTTAAAAATACTTATGTCAGAGTTTGACAAAAGTGTTCTGAATAAGGTTTTATTATTTAATTCCATTCCTTAGATGTACTGAAACCATTTCTTAATTTCAAAATGCAATGAAATTATTGCAAAAATATAAAAACAATCACATAGAAAACAAACTGCTTTTTATTAAATTTTCTTATTTTGATTAAAAGATAATTGTTGTCATGTATGTAATAATAAATTATTAACAAATATTAATAATTTAAAATAGTTTAAAATGTTTAAGCTTTCAAATAATAACTACGATTTAAAAAAGCTCTGATTTAGCAAAGGTCTTAGTTAAAAGTACAATTTTCTAGTAAAAGTATTTTTGATTAAAAGAATTAAAAATGAAAATTCCTAAAAATTGATATAAGATTTTGAACAATTCCTATATTTCTGAAATTTTTAATTGATATTTTATTCCTTTCCTTACATATTTAGTCGATATGAATCTCTCTCTCTGTATATATATATATATATATATATATATATATATATATATATATATATATATATATATATATATATATGAACAGCATGTATATATGGCTATAATATGTCCTAACCAGCAAAATTTCTCTTTATTTTCCTTGACAATTTTAAATATGAAAAGTAAATGATAATCAGCTTTTGAAGTGTTATAATCTGAAATACTTAAAAAGATTATGTTAGGCATTAAAAAAAATAAAACTATTGTGAAATATAGCACTGGAAACTACTTTTAATGGAAGAAAATTTACTAAACCACTAAAGAAATCTTATGTTGAGAGAAACAGTGAGACTTTCTGTCAATAATGCTTAGAAGAAACAACTTAACAGCATGAGTGCGACGTAATATGTGGAATAGAAAAGGAACTATAGTAAGAAAAACTGAATTAAAGTAAACAGTCTAAAAACTCTTTCTATGTCCTATTTGACACATAATTTTTTTATTATACAGTTTATATCGTAATCAAGATGACAAATAAATATGTGTTATTACTTATTGTTGTCTTATGTTTATCACTGACATCACGTCTTTAATATATATTTTGACAATCTTTATTGATAAAATAGATTGTCTTATGACAACTTTTACTCATTTTGATGCCCGTTATCATCCATTCCAATTTTTTGGTCGCTTTGATATAACGCTCTTTATATCAGATATTGAAAATATTACTTTTTCGCATTTTCTTTTTTATAAAATTTTTACGACTCTATGTACCCAAATTCTTCTGAAAATCTTGCGAATAATTTAAGATCACAAGGGCGAATAATTTAAATTCTCCCTAGAAACTGAATTTGCAAAATAAAAATAAGTTCATTTTTTAATTATTTAAATTTAGCAAATAAATATATTTGAAAAATGGATCTGATGTTTGCGTCAGTTCACCATTTACGAAAATTTACAGCCAAACGTTTTATCCTAATAGAAGATGAAATATAATTCATTGTATCAAGCTCTGAAAAAGCTAGAAACATACTAAATAAAATAGCTTATCATGAATTTCAACCGAGTCTGTTCTCTTTTTATTATTTGTGTGAAAAAATTGAAATTTCATTTGTAATTGATTTCATTTGTACATATTTTAAATTTAAAAGTGGTTTGTTGCTAATGTGAAGGGAAAATCTTGGTGAAACTAAAGTCACATAAAATCAGCATACACAGTTTGAAATGAAATTTTTATGTTATATATATTTACAACATAACTAAAAATATTTCACTTTATATACACTACCGGACTCAATGCCAAGAAAGATGAGAGATATCATATTAAAACTTCCTTGGCAATTAACGCGTTATACAAAGATCAGATCATTAAAATAACATCATTTTGCGAAGCATGGATGTTGACAAAATCAGTAATTGTTATATTCTCCATCGTTGGTTGAAACCGCTGCCACATGACTCGGCATAGAATCAAGGTAACTTTGGATGCATCCTTAGGGTATATTAATCCATCCATCTTCCAAATACTGTCACAATCTATCAAGTGTAGCAACGGGTGCGGAATCCAAAGCCAGACTAGTGCAAACATGAACCACACGTTTTCGATTGGTGATAGATCAGAAGCACATGCAGGATAAGGAACCAATGCAATTTATGTGTAAAGAAGTTACATTGAAAATGGCGAGCCACGCTGGGATCACACTTTATTCTGTTGGAATATGGCTGGTGGAAAGCACTGAAGATATGAGAGAACCACTAGCTCAATACCTCAAATTTAGTATATCTTCTATCATTGGAGATCGAATGTTGCTCTGGCTGTTTAATGTACCAACAAGATTTATTAGGAAGATATGATTGGGAAATATAATACTACTCCAAACCATGATACTGAGTGTAGGATACGTATGGTGATGTATTACGTAAAATGTTCAGCAGTCTCACACTTCATTGTCTCCAGATTGGAATTCGACCATCGTAGTGTTTCAAGTAGAAGCGGGATCCATCAGTAAAGACATAGTTCTATTCCATTGTCCAAGTTCATCTATAATTGCACCATTGGCGATACAAATGCATGGTTTTGACTCAAATATAAAAGAACCAATGGACTCCTTCAGTGAATATTCCTCATGCAGTCGTATGGTACGAGCGGACATCGAATGATGCGTATCAAACCGAATCTGTTATGTTATGGTTCGTGATGTGGCTCAGTGATCCATCATTGCCATGCACACAATATGCCTGACATCATGTTCTGTGATACGACGAGGTGGTTGAGACTTGACCCGTAGGTCCACCGTTGCCTCCAGAATCCATCTATTGCAGTTCCGTATCGCATATACTTGGTTACGTCTAACAGGATTGTTTATTTCTCTGAAGGATTATCAGTAATCATTATAAGCTGCTATTCTTCTTCTGTCCAATTCCAAAACTTACTCGAAAGACGTTCGATAATGTGTAAACATTTTAACTGCGAGACATAGTTAAAAATCTTATGAAAAAAGAATTTGGAAATACAAATTGCGATATTGTAAATCGACAATCCCTTCTCCCTTTATGTAAATTCTTGCAGGTGGTACTAAAGTTGCGTAATAATCTGCGTATGCAATGCAATGCTTATGATTTTCATGTCTCATCACCGCAAACGCATGATGTGAATTTCTCATTATTTCCATATGTTGTATTTTGGGAACCAGCAGTTCAGTTTAAAAAATATGTTAATTAAAATTATATTTTTTCTCTCACGTAATGAATATAGTTTAAAATAGCTTTTTATAATCATAAAAGTTGTATGTTATATGTTTTCCATACATGTATGTGATGAATTTTTATTTATGAGACTTACATTTTTAAATTACTAGTTTCTTGTGAAACAAAAAATACCTATAATACATGATTTTTTCACAAAAAAGAATACGTATGTTTAGAATGTTTTTTTAATTCATCTAAATACTCAGGTTTCAATACTGAATTTAAATATTCAAATAAATATTCAGGTTTTGCATTCAATATTTAATAAAATTTACCAAACAACTGAGAGATTGAAATACACATGATGGCCAAAAAGTATGAGTAATTTTCCTTATTTTTCTGTGTTATTAATCTTAATCGCTTTTTATTTCTTACTTCAACTTTTCTAACAATAATCACATTAAGATTAGTTGGACATTCCCATTTTAAATGTTTCTTTTTCTTGTCGAAAAATTTTCTATTTTTTTAAGAATATTTCATAATATATACCAAATGAATTAATTAAAATATTTTAACTAATTAGATTTAACTTTAATTAAAATTTAGAAATTTTATTTAAATATTAAAGCATATTCCTTAGTATATATGTGCACAGTTATACAAATTTATATTAGATGTTTTCAATTTTCAATTCATTTTGCCAAAAAAAAAAAAAAGTTTGAAACTTTTTTTTCACAAAATAATAGAATTACATCTATAAATTTTATTATTTTGTTATAATGTCAATAATTCACCAAATTTTTTGCAACTAGTTATTTGTTTATAATTTTATAATCAGTAAAATGTTTTTGTATAATTATTTTCTTAATAAAATATCTTCAAAGTATAATTAAACAAATATTTTTTATTTGAAACTGCCGGAAAATGCAGTATTAATCTTTAGTGTAGTTATATACTGTTTGAAAAATTATATAATGATTATTTTTATTCACAAATATTATAGAAATGTAATTATTTTTTCTTATCCTTCTTATGTCAGCTTATTGACTTTTCTTCAGCTATAAATTTAATTGAGAATGACTTATTTCTATCCCTCTATCAAACGAATAATAAGTAGTTAAGAATGATTTGTTTTCTTACTGTTTAATCTATCAAATACGATTTAGCCAACAGAAGAATTTTGATACATTCAACCTGCTTACAAAACTAGTAATATGAACGAAAAATTGAGCAAAAAAATAAAAATTGTGGAGTGTAAATTACATACCAAAATTTTACTTTATATGTAAAAACAATTATTTTTCAGCCATAAAATCTTATCAATTATTTATATGATTGAATTTTTTTTAAATTTTACTATTATAGCAGATTTAATTTTTATTATACTTCTTGTAGCTCTCATTGGTAAATAATAAATTGGAGGAAATTTCTATTTTATTATCAAATTCGTTTCAAAGACAACTTTGCAAAAGTTCTTGACCTTGTTTACATGTTAGTATCATAAAATAAAAGGTATGGAAATGAAATATAATTCACTTTATTTTGCATTATTTATTTTTGTAGCATTTTATATGATTTATTGAATTGAAACTGAATTTCCAGTCTTAGATGTATTTGTAACCATCACAAACATCCAAGTTTGTGCTGGGAGTCAAATCTCTAAATTGTTTTAACTGAAGACGCTAAATTGCTGAGTATTTCGATACAAAATACGTTTACGAGCCGAGAATATTACTAATATGACGATATTGACTGCACTGTTTTAAAAAGATTAATCATGGAAAGGAAAAAAATATGTTTAAAAAATCTAATGTGAAGTTTAATTAGTTATTTGATAAATAAATTTAAAAAAATACTTTAAATAATTAATATGAAAGGTTTGAACAAGAGAAAAATACTGTAAGAAATTGTTTTTGCACTGTTGGAATTTTCTCTAAATTTAAGATATTTTATATTAGTAAAAGGATTAGAAAACGATTAAAACAATGGCATAAAATGAAAAGATGAAAAAGAACATTGCTTCTGATGTAATTCTTATGCAATGTAAAAATAGCACTCCTAAAAGCTAGTCAAATTTTTTTTACATTTCCTCGACTTTAACCAGAATATCCACTAAGGAAAGTGTATGATTTAAGATGCTAAAACTTAATCATGAAACAATGAATTAGATTTCGTACAGCGACGACTACATTATTTATGGAGCTAAAATTTAATCACAGGAAATTAATCTACGTAAGAAAAATCTTATGTCATGCAAAATGATGTTAGAGAAAATATAAGATCTAAATATGGGTGAAATAGAAATAGTCATTTGATTAAAATGATTATCAACTACATCTATAATAAATTCTATAATGAAGGGAATAATTTTTCCAAAAATGGATAACGTTTTTAGAAAGATTATTCCCTTCATTATAGAATTTATTCGTGAAAACTGAGTAAGACTTAATTTCCTTTTTCCTACAAACAAACATGTTTTGAAAAAGTCAGAATACTTTTTCCGCATTATTCTACATGTGACAAATACTAAACGGTACATCTATCGTTATATATATGGTTGCCAGGTGTCCCAGTTTTCAAACAATATCTCGGTGTCCTGAACGGTTTGCATCACATCCTGGTAAAAATTAAATTATATTTTATAAATGACCAAAAAAGTCTAAAAATAATTAACTGTGAAGGATTATTTAGGGAAATTTGTCATTTATTTCTGCACTGTATGAAAATTATCGAAAAGCAAACAGCATGAACACGAATCTAAACTAGCAAGTTGATAACAGTGTGAAAGAAGAATTTGATGGCATTGCACGCTTGAATCTTTGAGAAAATAGTTTTGGAAACGCTGAGCAGTTTTTATGAGTCAATCTGACCAAAACAAATGTTATTAATTGAAAAAAAGCGACAAATTTTGAAATTATTATTAGCAGTCTTCTTGATGTACTCGATATGTGAAAGTAAGTAATGATTAGCTGTTTGGCGAAGATGTACTTGTAAATTCGGAGCAGTGGAAGCTAGAAAAGACTACCTGAGATGTGATTATCTCAAGTAAAGAAAAATATCGCAGGCTGTTAGGTCAGTTCAAGTATAGTCAATGGGCCTTTGTTGTTGTTGGACCAATATGCTTGCCTATACCAAGCCCTGAGTTAGGCTCTACCAGTTAGATAGAAACAGCCAGGTGGAGTCTTCGTAATTTTGAATCACGTTGACCAAGCAGACTTGGCTTGCCACCCCCAGAGGTATCATTTCATTTGGAGAACATTGCTATCAAGACATATTTAACATGACCCAGCCTACTTTTATTAACACAACAGATCTTTGGTTGAGCCTGCATTCATAATTTTTACCTTCCAATAATGTAAACGATGGGTCAATGGGTCGTGGTAGCCTAGTGGTTAGTGCATTGGCCTTCTGCTCGGTATGGCGGGGTTCGATTCCCAATGCCGCCAAAGACCCACCGGGTACACGCGATATACGTGCTCGTTAAATCTGTGGAATCGAAAGTCCAGTGGTCGGTCTTTGAGCAGTTACCATGGGTGCAATGGTCGGGAAAAAATTTCCTCTCACACCAGATTAATATCAAAATTGAAGGAGTGGGTCCTCTGGTGGTGACATCTATTGGAGGAGTACTTAGAACAAAGTCGTACTTTCACCTTCGTGTTGCTCTGGTTATAAGAAAGGTGCACCCAACTGACTTAAATTCGCATAGCCGTTGGCAGAGCGAGCTTGGCTTTTCCAAGTGTCATTAGTAACAACAGCAACAAGTATAGTCACATACCAGCCACGAATTTAATCAACATTGTTGATCATGACTTCTGCTTACTTGAGACATCAGCACTCGTTAAGAGACTATTTTCTTTGATCAACAACGCAGGAATTGATGACAGAGGTTTGATAAAGGAATCTATGGTTAAAAGCTTGAGGACATATAAACTTAATATCGGATTAGCTTATGAAGACTCTTATACAAGACTATAACCAAAAAAGACTAGCTAAAAAAGTCTTAGTCAATGAAAAGTATATGTAAATATTGTTCAAATTTTTGTTTCTCATTCAAAGTGTTTTTCCTTAATTATCTTTTAAATATTTATGTGTCATACCCTCTGAAATACTCTAAGAAACTCCCACATTGCGAGTGCACTTTTGAATACCTGGAACGCTAGATGGAAGGCATTCTGGTTTTCCTGTTGAACATTTCTTAAATATGACAAGCCTAATTATATATAACATCTAAAGGTGCAGAAAAAATAAGTTTATGTAAAGGTGGAAAATATATTATGAATAATATATATATATATATATATATATATATATATATATATATATATATATATATATATATATATATTATATATATATATATATATATATATATATATATATATATATATCAACATTGAAAAATTTTGTTTTTACATTTATATCGTACCCAGATAAGCATTAAACAACTTTATCAAAGTTAACCAAAAGCAAAAAGAATGCATTTCTTTAAAAATATTTTAGGATAGAGATTTATATATAAATTAAAGAAACAGGCAATTAACAATAGTAAACAATTAATGAATGTTTACTCGTAAAAAATACCATATTTATTCAAGATGATGCTATTATTAAAACAATGTTTACCATAACATAGAGGTTGCATTTTTAAAACAAAACATTTAAGATTGTGTCTCAATATTTCAGGAGTTTCTTTTCAAACTATGAGTCAGAGTCACTGTAGTTGTAACGGAGCCAAAGAGAATCAGATGTTCTGCAACCTTCTAACAAAACTGATCTGAAAATTGAAGTGAAGTGAAGTGAAATGAACAAATGGAAAAGTTGCCAGTTTGCGATTGTGTGAGGGATTACTTTTCTCTGTGCTCATTTTAAAGAAATAATAATTGTTAGAGATAATGCTATAGTTTTTATTACCAGTACTGTGGCTTAATAATTTTCTTTCAAATATTATTCTTCGTGTATTTGTTTTTTATTTATATTTTTGGAGACAAAGTCTAATCATACACATTTGCAATGTTCATTATTGCTAATCTAACCAACTATCACTTGCAATTTACTATATTGCTATGCATTAGTAATAGCAATATTGCTCTCCTTAATGCAAATAAATACAATAATAGTTATCTAGTATTATATTATAATACATTCTTCTAAATATTAGTAAAAGTATGAATGTTAATAATAAATACATTTATATATTGTGTGAATTGGTTTTTTTCACTACATTTATAAATTGATAGCCTAAGAATATTAATATTTCCAGAAAACTAATAATTTTGCTTAATTCATAAAATTGCTCAAAGTACTTACAGTTAAAAATTGCGGTATACACGAACCTCTTAAAGAGAGAGTATGTTTTGGCATTGTTTAACTTTCATTTGTTTTTAAATCTTCAGTGAAGATAACCTTTTGTAAATTTCAAATATTAACCTAAAAATATTGTTATTAATATTGATTTATATGTTTATAAATCTATATATTAGTTAATTATTTATTAAATAAAAAATAATCTTATATTCACACATGAAATGTAATGTTATGCCCTTATATTTTCTAAATAAAGTTTAGATAAGATGGGAATTATATATCACTTAATTATATTCTTATTAATAAAATTATACTTATATTTTAGCCTAATTTTTACATGGAATAAATTAATTTATATTTTTTAAATTTTAATTGAATGTTTTGTTGATTAAATTTTTACAAAACTGTAAAAATATAAGAGAAAACAAATTATATAAATATTATATGTTTTTTATTTATGAATTGCATTTATACAAAAGTGCTGTTTATCATTTGTTATGTTTTCAAAATTCATCATTTATTTTAACTATAGTAAATTCACATGCATATATTTTTATATGACTTTGAAATTTTTGGATAATAACAGTAAGAAATGAAAACGCATACACATCATTATATACAAACATTTATTAATTTTTTTTTGAAAATTTCAACTAATTGCATTGATAATTATTAACAGATCTACATTTTAATATTATAAGGAATAAAAAGTTATCATACGGTAAGTTGTGTTAGAAACAGGGACGTTTTTAAGTTTTTTCATTTACAAAATAAAGCTTATTTCATTTAATTAAGAACGGAAAAGTGTGGAACAAAATTGCGTTCAATATTTTTCTATACTTATGCATTAAAAATATTTTATACTAAGTAAATAAATTTTACACTAACTCATATCATAGCCTAAACGTTTTTCAATATTTCATGAATGAGAAATATATATGTGATGTTACAAATATTTTAAATATTTTTAAATATACTATAATAATATTTATAGCTATAATAATTATTATTAAATATAATTTAGAGCATATATATTTTCTAAGAAATAATACCGTATTTTTATTACCATACTGAGATTATACTTCAAAACTTTATATAATGGGACATTTAATATTGGTAATTTTTTAATTCAAATACATACAAAGTTCATAATAGAACTTATTCATATTAATGTATATTCACGTAATAAAGTTTTATTTAAATAATATATTTATTTGAAAACAATTTTTATTATTTTTAAGCGTGGCGATTTTACTAAGGTAACATTTCCAGTTTTAATTTTGAATTCATTCAATATTCACAATTGACTTCAAATTATAATACTTTGAAATGTTAAGCTTATTTTGTATTAATTATGATAAGTTTACTTTCACAATAATGCGGTTGCAAGTCTAAAAATTTTCAGTGCTTTCTTTTGTGGAATATATTTTTATTTTTATAATTCTGAAAGATTAAAACATATGCTTTGAAAAACTGAATTATTGTTTAACTTGTGATTGTGTGAAACAGATATGGTTTTATGAAAAGCTTATTAAACATTTTCTGGTTAAATTAATTTTAAAAAATTTATCTTAGGTTTTATTTTGAGAAAATTTTCATACACGAAAAATAAAAATGCTCTTCATAATGATAAATAATACTTTATTTATCTTTACAATAATTCATAATATAAATTATGCATAATGATAAATAATCTGAATTTATCTAGCGTCAAATAATGAAAAGTATTTATTTGAGTTTCATTCTACAAAATAGTATTTTTCAGTGAATCAGTGAAAATGTTATTTTGTTTTGTGTAGAGGTAAGAGTATATAGCTAAAACAGTCAAAGGATTTGTTTGACTAGTTGGAAAGGTGTCTGAGAAAATCCTTCAAATTTAATCACATATTGGTGGAAAGAAACGTTATTATTCATTGGCATGTAAGTAAAATTTGATGTATCAGTAATATGCTTAAACCATTAGTCTTAACTGTCTAACACTAGTCTTTAAATTATCATAGACAGTAAGATTATGATAATCTATCCAAATTACAAATTTTAATTTTAATGATAAAATTAATTTATAAATTTAATTTTAATTTTAATTATAAATTTTAATTTTAAAAAATTTAATTTTTAATTTTAATTAAATTTTAAATTTATATTTTAATTTTAAGTCCACACATACGATATTGTTTTAAAATACACAGAGGTTTATTATTTTTTATCAGATATGACTGTAAATACATGTCAAATGCATTAATGATTTTTGATCAGTACTTTTTATAAATTTTGAAGAAAAATAGGTTATTAAAATCAAAAAATAATAGCAATGAAATAAGAATAGCCTGATATTATGGAAGATTAAGTCACGCGCGTTACATATTTTGTAACAATATACAAGAATGCTGCAATGTTGCAATTGAAATGTTTCATTCAATCAAAGTATTTTTACTTCGTTTTGAATTATTTTTTTTACTTTGATTTCATTAAACTAATTTAATTTTTGCTTTCTAATGCCTTTTAGACAAAGATTTATATTAGCCTACTCAATAATCATTAAATTTTTATTTCAAGGCAAACATTTATTGCAAAGTGATTCTTCATAATATTTATAGCACACTAAAACTTTATATTAGTATTCTAGAATGTCTCAAATTATATCACTAATAATTAGTTAAGGAAAGCAATTTTCAACTATTTTCATTTGTTAATAAAATTTTCCTTTTATACACATTCTATTGCAACTCCTTCCAAATTAGCATATTCACTTCACGTTACAGCAACGCGATACAGATAAATTTATTAAAGTAACATTTATAACCCATGTTGTTTCTGCATACATTATTCCAATCGCATGCAAATGATCACAAGGTCAGTGTGTCCAGAAGATAAAAAAGTCCTTTTCTACTTTTGGGGGTGTTTACCAAAACCGGTTTATTACATGACAAGAAAACACGCGCGCCATGTCATTTCGCCTCGTCACTTTTTGCGCAGCGTGTTTATTCAACTTCAAACATTTATTTATACAAAGTTTCCTCCATTCTCGCTTCTAGTTCAAAGTGGTAACCTGTCCAGACGTCTTTTCTTCTGCGCGACCGCAGCCACAAACTTAAAAACTTTGTGTTTAAACTTCATTAGTCAACCTTGGTCTAAATTTGGGTGTTTGTCCAGCTCTGCCCTTCGCATTGTCTCTTGCAAAGAGCTAATTTATTCCTCGAGACGCGTAGCTGATTGTCAGCATTATTCCACATCAGTCCGCCTTCATGCCTAACGTAGTATTTTTTTTATATTTTTTTTTGGTAATTTTTTGATCTTCCGCATAATAGGTACATAGTTTGTTAAGATGACATAACACTTGGCCTGAGATGAGTTTTAAATTTCTCCAAAACCAAGTTTCTTTAAATTTGATTAATCTTTCAAATTTTTTTTTCAAAATTATATTACTATAAAGGAATGGATACATCTGTGTAAAGTATGATTCATAGTTTCGAATTTCATTATATTGACGAGTTTGTAAAGAGCTGATATTCACTTTCAAGGTTTTACTATTTTCGGTAGACTCCTTGTTGCTGCATTCCTACTGTATTCTCAAAACTCTTAAAAAATATCACCCTAAATTGGGGGTGTTAAGAAGAGAAAAAAGTAGCACATTTTCTTGTGTCCTATTTGTTATTATACAAAATTATAAACATTTATTATTACAAACAATCAACAATTGACAAAAAATCAACAAAGAACTCTGAAATGTAAATCAACAATAAAAAATAGTCATGCTTTTAATGAGACGGCGAACGGGCGGCACTTAGCAAGTCTCGACATGTGGTGTACACTTGGACAATTATCTATTGTTCCATTCAGTTCTGCGTTTGAACTGAATCTCGAGTATTTTTGAGTACCTACCTAGTGAATAATGCTACCTGCCTATGTTGACAGGTAAATCCAAGCCAAAATGTTTGTTCTTCATTATGAAAACCAGAAAAATTTTCATAGACCCCCACTTACAACTTGTGAACCCCTATTTTCTTTTCACATCTATGTGGACCTCGTGTAGTCTCCTATGGACCCCTGAGGGTCCACCTGGACCACTTTGGGAACCTATGATCTAGAGCAAGAGATTCATATTAGGTACTATACGGATAAATCGATCATGCTATTATAGAACATAGAAAATATGACAATCTGTACTAATAATACATGATACTGATTAAAAAATAATCGTCTGTAACTAGTTTTAGGAAACAGAGATTTTACGTTACTGAAAAACGATTTGTTTTCCAAATATCTTATGTATATATATTTTTTGCTAAATAAAACTATAAGCGATTTTAGATATCGTGAATACTTTGTTTGTTCTATGCAATAAAAAATTCAAAGTCATTAACTGAAGATTGGGGCTTTTTAATTAATAATCCAAAGACTTAAATTTAATATGTAAACAACAACAAAAATTAACTTTTCAAAATTTTTAAATGTATTCAAAGAAATGAAAATCAGTTATTTTATATATATATATATATATATATATATATATATATATATATATATATATATATATATATATATATATATATATATATATATATATATATATATATATATATATATATATATATATATATATATATATATATATATATATATATATATATATATATATATAAATTTCAAAAAAGAAATTTCAACATTTTTCAAAACTTTAAAATAAAATTTCATGTAAAAAGTACATATGACAAAAAATATTTTTACTATTAACGATGCCTTAAGAAGCAACGCAAATTATATTGTTAAAAAGATTTACTAAGAATTCTTTTTATAATTTTTACTTTGTATATCTTTGAGGGGGTGGGTGTGCAATGTAATAAAAATATGTATATAATTTAAAATACAATAATGGATTGTATAATATATTATGTGTACTGTATTATAACATCATCTACTTTAATACACATAGATTTTCACATTACGGAGAACACAAATTTATGCAAACTATATTACATCTTTCATAATAACTTTGAGTTTAATACTTTGTTTGTGGAATTATTTTTGATATATATTTAGCAAATCATTATCATTTTATTAACCATTATATAATTTTAAAAATTGTTATTAAAATTTGCAAAAATTAAAATGATGTGACAGATATTAGCGACGTAACATTCCTAAATTGCTGACACAAGCAGAATCATTAACTGATGCTATTTTTCTCACATGCGTGATAAGTTGCTATTTACTTTTATGATATGATATTTAATTCACAATGAAACTATTATAAATTATTAGTATTTTCATTTCAAAAACATAAATTAAAAGAAATAATGGTTTATTTATTGACAAATTTCAGATTGTATTATGGAAGTTGAATTTTCTGAAATGATAATTTCTGTTGCAATAAAGTAGAAATATGCAGCAAATAATTAAAGAAAAATTGTGTCGATTTTCCTTATCTCAAAATAATGAAACTCTAATAGTAATTACCTCTAATATAAAATATTTTTTCATAATATTATTTCAATAGTATTATGAACAATAACCCTTTTGGCATTTGGTATAATCCAGGATTCCAAATTCTAAATTTTTTTGGCGATGAAGAAATGTTGCCAAGATAACGTATCGTAACGTGCACGATGACGTATATACTAGGGGTACCAAAATAGAATTTTCTGCATAATTCTTATAGGTCTCCAAAGGTATGACATAATAAAAACGATGTTGCCTAATACATAAGAAAATCCGCCAAAAACCCGCCAATCTTAGAATTTGGCATCCTGGATTATACGGCACCTGTGCCAACATTTTTCTATGCGGTCATACATTATTATTTTCTAAATTGGAATACGATTGCTATATAAACATAAGTATTTCAACATATTTTTATATAAATGGTTTAGTTTTAGAATACAAGTCTTATTTAATAAATCTAACCAATAAACTATATAGTCATAAAAAATTGAACCCTGGCGAATATATTCGCGTTTGCAGTAAGTTCATACAAATGCAGAAAGTTCCAGTAAATACCAAGAATGATAATTCTAATCTTATAAAAATGAAAATTTCAAGGTAAGTTTGAAATTTAGAATTCACAAGATGTATAATTGCTCTTGATTTGTTAATTCTGAACAGAAAGCAGTCTTTAATTTTTTTAAACTTACTTAATGAATTTAAATTTATCAATTAAAATAAATTACTTAAAGAAATAATAAAAAATAAAATGTTTTAAAATTAATGCAGATCATTTTCATTATTTAAAACTTAAATAATATTTCCTGTAATATACATGAATATATTATAAAATTTGTATTCGATCGCTTGATGATGTCATGCCAAAAATCCTTGCATTTTAACATTGTTTCACAGGAAAATATGCTACTATTTTGTAAGTGCACATAAAATATGTTACTATTTCCCTAATTAGCAATCGCACTCATTTTCTTTAAAACTATTTCAATGTTCTCAATTTTCATTTGTTAAAATATAATGAAAGCCAAATACAACTTTAATGAAACTTTTCATTTAAAACTATATGCCTAAAGAAATAAGTAATTTTTAATTTTTAATGTGTGATTTATAAAATTGCGAATGTACGTACTTATAAAAATTGCTTCGACAATCGGAAAATAGTAAAAGTTAGCATACATTTTTTTAAAAACGGAAATTTATAGAGCTATGTATTTTAAGAGTAAAGGAAATAAAATTCTCAAAAACACAAGAGTTCCACTGAATCTTTCTTATCTTAAACTATTATTGAGTTCGACTATCACCTCGACTAAGCATAATTGAACATAATCTACTTTAAGGTTGACCCAGCCTTATGCAGTGAAAGAAACCGTAGAGGAGCAAACCGATCAATAAGCTTTGTTTTTAAAGTACCTTAAATCTTTGCCTCAATTTCTAAAATATAAAAATCTATTTTTGGGAAATGCTATTTATTAAATCATAGTTTTCACCTGTTAATATACTTTAAATTTAAAACATAATAATCGTCAAATTAGATGTAAAATTTGAGTATAAGAGTATATGTTGGATCATTTGATTTGAATTTAATATGAGTCATACTATAGTTGTAATTCATAATCTTATCAATATCTCAGTAGTTCCATCTACATGAAAACTACGGAATTAATTTCATGGCCAAATGCGAAAACAAAAGGAATAAAAAAAATGTTCCATCGAAGATCAAACTCACATTTACTGAAAAAGTGTCATTCATTAGGAAAGGATATTTTATGAACTGTAAAGTAAGAAAATAAATAATTAAAAAAATTATATCAATGATAAATTTAAATCAGTAAAACAACTTAGTAAATTGATGACTTTTATTATTACGTTTCATTTGAATCTCACATCTCTTTAGAATAAATTTTCACTATTAACATTATACAATTCTTTAGCATATGTTGAGTTTCTTTTATGTTATATTTCAATTCTCTTAATACTATCTACACTTATTCATCCATTTCTTTCAATTGTTTGAACATTATGATTGTTTTAAAACTATATATATATATATATATATATATATATATATATATATATATATATATATATATATATATATATATATATAAATATATATATACACAAATTTTTATAGTACATTCCTTATTATGTATGAAACTGATGTAAAATTTAGTTACTTCTATGAAGTAATATACAACACAAAAATGAAATTCTAAAAATTTACAAATTTATTAAAAATATACAATATTTATGAAAGGAAAAATGTTAATATAGTTAAAAAATAATTTATTCACTGCACATTTTAGTTTAAGATAATATTACCTGATAAAAATGAAAAACGTTTTCCAGAATTCTTAATTTTCTCGTATAACACGAAATTATTACCAGAAAATTTTTAAAACTTTAACAGAAAAGTTAAACATATTAATTAAGAAACATTATCAGAAAATTATTTTTCCTATAAACAAAGCTATCGAATTACAAAAAATAATATTTTGTATTTTTCGCTATAAAAAAATCAAATAATTTGATAAGAATGGCTTATAATGAACATTACGAAATATATAATTAAATTAACAAGATATACTTGTTGATGAATCTTGTATAGATTTCCTTTTCTGTTCCATAGAATAGAACTTGCACTTTCATTTAGGAAATCAAGGAGAGCAGTTAACATTGATAAACATTTTCTGAGTAAAATTTTAAAAACTGATTCAGTGTTTTGAATAAAGGATCATATTTAAAATTAAGAAAAAATACTATACGAATGTAACTCCTCTAAATGGAAATAACTATTTTTATAATCAAAGCAATTTTTCTACTGCAAAAATTCATTTGAATTTATACTTAATTAGTTGGTTACTAACTTATTTTTATTACTAACTCAAATTTCTAAAGATTGTATAAATAAGTTGTAGAAAATAATATATTGTTTTACTTTATTTGGAGATTTTAGTGCAATTCAAAAGTAAAATTTTTATTTTTTCCATTTAATTAAATCTATTTTAAGCATCTATCTTAATTTTAGATTGAGAATAAATTGAGTCACCTTTTTTATGAAATAATGTTACCATAAACAACGTTATTATGACATAAAATTAAATATTGCTTTATTATCAACACATTTTTGTTAAAATATGCAAAACAATATTTATTAATTTAACTCACCTTAAAAAATAACCCATTATGCGTTAGATAAATTGACAATTTTCGCATTTACTTGATGACTATTGGGACAATGGAATGTCATTGATGAAAAACATTCTAGGAAACTTCAATGGAAAGTTGGAGTCGAAACCAGCTCCATAAATACTAGCGTCTTCATTGATGAAATAAGTTGTGCTGTTTTATTGGTTCTTATGAGCTCGGAAAATTCATGTGAATGATCCTGTCCATCCATTCTGATGTCTACTTTGTTGCCACCTGGTGAATTAATAACAGCATCTTGCTTTGATGTTCATTCATAAGTTGGATAAAAATGCCCTAACAGAGATTGTTTGCACACATGCCTCCCATAGAATGTGGATTCATAACAAATATGCGATAGCCAAGTATTTTATATTATAAAAAGCTCCAAACTCACAGTAGCCATTCATTATTGTGGTTCTGATAAGCTATAGATGTATTGATGGTATTTATTGAATTGCATCGCTATGAATCATTCGCTCATTCAAATGTTTAAGAAAGTTTTTTATAAATTGATAATTTTTGTAAATAAATTTCAATTCAAAGAAAGTTCATAAAAGTTATGGTATGTAAATGCTTAAAAATTTTCCTCTTTATATTTCATATAAAGATTGCAAATGTTTCACTTAGATTGCACATTGTTAAGAAGTTGTAAGTATTGTCTTCAGTATTATTTCTGGAATTATTTAAAAGGTAAATTATATTTTAATAACTCTAATAAAGAAACTTAAATGTGTGTTCAAACAATAACGCAATTCTAAAGTTTCAAAAATACGTTTTACTCACTCGTTTTACAATATGAATAATTTATAGTCATTTTTTACTGAATATAAAATTTAAAAAAAAGTTGATACAAAATATTCCTAAGTGATACATTTCATGCTATGTTCTTAATATTCTTGATTCTTCCCCAAAATCTATATTTTAAATTGTTCAGGTGTATCATTAATTATTTTAAACAAACATATGTGATATTTAATAGTGAAAAAATTCTGAACAAAAATAAAATAAAATCCTTATGTCAATACAATTTTGTTAATTTCACATAAACAGAAAGATATATTATATATACTATTATAGAAAAAAAAGAAGAGTTTGTAATAAAAATTATTTTAAAATCTACTTTTTGATAACTTATTATTTCCATTATCAACCAATTGAATCAAAAATGGTATTTAAAATTACAAATAATAATCAACAAATTCTAAATCAGATGGATTAAGAACTTATTAACATTCTCATAATTCCAAATAGTTTAATAAATAAATAGGTGCGTATTTTTTGTATTTTCAATAGTAATTTAAAAAATAATTCTCCATACATTTATCAGACTTTATGAAATATACTTACTGTTAAACAATTATTGTGTTTAAGATTTGATTATTTAGAACTCTTTTTTTAACAGAAGCGTTATAATATATGTAAAAGAAGGATATAGTTATAAATAATCCGAACCGTTAATCTCAAGTTTAATAAAACTGATCTTAAGAAAAGATAAGACATTTCTCATTTTTCCTAGGAACCAGAATTTTAGAAATTCTGCAATTTTTAATGCTCTTAAAAGTCATATCATGTATAAATCTTTTGCCGAATACAGTTTATTGAAATATTAGACATCAATCATTAGACATTTTCAACTAGGAAAAAATGTATATATTAATTAAATGCAAAATACAACGCTTTAACGACAACGAATGAGATTTGGCTTTTAAGGTAAAGAGGAAAAGAATAACTAACATTCAGTAAGTGAGTTGTTTTGATGAGAACGATGAGAACGAAACACAACAAAGTCATTTGACCGAATCAGAAGCTTGGAGAGTTGTTGGCGAGTTAGACGGGGATGGGGGTGGGGGGGCAAATATGATCCGAAGTACCAAAAGTTGTTTCACAAAGAACCCAGATGCCATATAATCCAGGATGCCAAATTCTGAACATTCAGTAAGTGAGTTGTTTTGATGAGAACGATAAGTAACGATAAGCGAGTTGTTTTGATGAGAACGATGAGAACGAAACTCAACAAAGTCATTTAACCGAATCAGAAGCTTGGAGAGTTGTTGGCGAGTTAGACGGGGGGGCAAGCATGATCCGAAGTACTGAAAGTTGTTTCACAAAGAACCCAGATGCCGTATAATCCAGGATGCCAAATTCTGAGTTTGTTGATTTTTTGGTGAATTTTCTTATGTGTCTGGCAACCCGGTTTTTATTACGACATAGAAGATGTGCCTATAAGAATTTTGCAGATAATTCTATTTTGAAAATTCTTGTATTTACGTCATCGCTCACATCACAGTACATCATCTTGTCAGCATTTCTACATCGCCAAAAAAATCCAGAATTTGGGATCCTGGATTATACAGCATTTGTCCTCACAAATTGTAATTTACAGGATCTGAAATCGTTTTTGGAGGCTGGAAACGCAAGACGAGGATTACATCAAGGTCGTAGACATACAACAACGCCCAATGAAGACCGTTATTTAACGCTAATGGCTAGGAGACATTGGAATATGAATGCCACTCTTCTTCAACAACAACTTCGCTCGGCTACTGACATCACAGTTTCGACACAAACTGTCTGAAACTGCCTTCATGCTATAGGGCTGTATGCTCGCAGACCAATTGTGTGTATCATGTAAACAACTAGGCAATGTCACGCTCACAGGGAATGGGCAACAGACCATGTGAACTGGAGGAGAAAAGAATGATTTAATATTCTTTTCTCTGACAAATACCGTTTTCCTCTTCATCCTAATTATAGGCGTATTCTCATCTGGAAGGAACGTGGCATTAGAAACAATCCTGCGTTTGTTCACGAAAGTGTTAAATTTGGTGATGGTATAGTGATTATCTATGCGTCATTTTCATTGATGGTGGCACCTATCTCCTTATAGAGATGAGATCATGAGGTCTATTGTACTCACTTAAGATGAAGCAATTGGAGATGATTTCGTGTTAACAGATAAATTTAAACCACGTTGTGCTAACTTGGCGAATGACTTCCTTTTCCAGAAAGGCATCATACAAATGAAATGGCCAGCGTGTTCTCCGGATATGAACCCAATTGGGTACATTTGGAACATTCTAGGCAAACGAGTTAGTCTCCAAGAAGAAGCTATTTTGGAGGAATGAGACAGAATACTTCCCATTTTTATCCTCATGGATTCGATGTCTCAAATGTGTTCAACGTTGCTGACCGTCCGGGAAAACCGTATCCTTTACTGAAAACGATTTTCTTTTAATTAAGCACTTTTTTAGCTTGTTTTTTTTCATAAGCATAAGACGTGTTTTTTCCTTTTGTACCCGAATGCTCAATAAAACACATTTTTTGTGCCAAAAATAATTAAATTTTTTATCTCATTTAGTCTACTAAGCAAGTTAATAATGTATCAATCAACCAAACAATGTTACAGGTGCAAGATCAACCCACAACCTCTATATCTTTTAATGGTTTTGAGCAGTATATAATTTTGAATAAAAAATTTCTTTAACATTTTACAAAAGAAATTTACGATCAAACTTAAGTACATTTTAAATTTTAAATAATTTGAGAAACTTTTACAATTCTTTAATGAGTAATTCATATGATGGAATTTATTCGTTTCACTTACATTTTTTTTTTTTTGCAATTTTCCCCTTTTTTAGAGTACTTGTACTTTTAAATTATTATATACGTTTAATCTATTATCATTATATATAATAAACATCCCATTAATAATTTACAATATTTTTATTTTTACAGTTATTAGAATATGTAACGTTTGAAACACAAATACCACTAAATGGGATATTTTTAATGTATGAAAGACATTGCATTATAACGCTTTAGAAATATATCATTTTTAATATTAAACTAGTTAAAGAACTGAAGCTATATTTCACCATTACCATCCCATGTTATTGTACAAGTTAAAGTAATAAGTCCGATGACAGAACGCTTAAATATATAAAGTAATAAGTGTTAGGAAGCCAATTTCTTTCGAACTTCTGTTAATTTATATTAAATACACAAATACATATTAATTCATAATATTAAATTTTTCAAACAAAAGTTCTTGATAACTTTCTTAATATGTCAACCTTATCTTATGATAGTTTTATTAATATGCCAAATGAAATTACAATGAAAAATTTTGATCAAAAAATAGTCCTACGTATCTCTCATTTATTCAACTATCATCCTGAGATCACACAAGGGAAAGATACGTGGGAGGAACAAATGAGAGATATCATATTCCAGAAACGCCCATTAGAAAGCACTGCTTTAAAAAAATATTTCTAAAAACATTGAATATTCTTGATTTATTTTAGTTAATCAACAGAAGAGAAATCAAAACAAATAAAAATTAGAAGTATTTTTTATAAGATCATATACATGTAAATAATAGATTGAATAAATTTTTATGCTCAGGCAGGGCCATATTTATTCATCAAACAATAATGAATTAAATATTCTTTTTTGATGATGTTTTGCTTGATTGTTTGTTCAGGAATTTAATTAATAGAGGTGTTATGATAAAATAAATTAAAATGTACTATTAGTCATTAAAATTGGAAGAAATGTAAATAACAAAATTGCATTCATTGGATAAAAAAGTACACTTGTACATGCAGCTTAAACCCTATGTATGCCCCAGTTCATCGATTCCGTAACTGGCTTACATATATATATATATATATATATATATATATATATATATATATATATATATATATATATATATATATATATATATATATATATATATATATATATATATATATATATATATTATATATATATATATAATAATAATAATAAAAATAATAAGCTATTCGCTTGACAGCCATTGAAAAGACATTTTATGATGGTTAGAGATTTAAAATTATATATATTTTTAATTACTAAAACTAAACATATTTAGAGTTATAATTAATAAAACTCATATTAAAATTGCCGTTTCTTCTTATTCGACACGATTTGAAAATATTAGATCTACTTAATTTGGATTTAACAGAATGACGCTTGTTTTTGTATAACTGTGGATCCAAGCGAAATCAATTTTGAAAAAAAAAAACTATTAACGAGATAAAACTTGAAACTTTTAGCATAAAACACACATATTTACATAAAGTTATTTTTGATTGAAATTTTTAAAAGATATCAATTGTAAAATACACAAAACAGCTAAATAATATTTACTTTTCCAGATTGGTGATTCTAATTAGCAAGTAAATTTCTCTATTAATAGAATTCTAATTTCAGAATAAAAATCATGTAAAATTTTAACTAAATCATCTTGAAATGATCTATCGTATAAATGTATTCAATTTTTCATCAGGATGATGTCAAATGCCAGTAAATCGTAGGTTTACTCAATATCAGAAAGATTAGTAGTTTTTGTATATAAATAAATAAATAAATAACTATTTATATGTATAACAATACATTCGATTTTAATACATTCAATCTACATAATATTCTATATTTTATACGTTCTCTTCAAGCACCCTACATATTTAGCATTTTCAAGAAACGAAATGCTCGGCATAGCAAAACATCTCCAATCAAGGTCACAGATTGAGTTGTTCATTTCGTAAACATTGGCAAAATAACTAAAAGCAGATGTTTACAGTTGAAAATCAAAATGAAATACGATAGGTCTACATTTGCATTTACGGCGTAGTGCATTTTGATGTTTATAGAACCTGATAATTTAAAGCTGCAACTTTTAATGAATAATTAAAAGACATTTGATTCTTCGGCCATAGAGAATCGAATGAAGAAAGTAAAATGTTCATTTATGGAACTCAAGTTATGTGAATAATATTATTTATGGAATAAAATTTATTCAGAAATTAACCTTAGAAAAATTAGGAAAATAATCCAAGTTCCTATATAACCAAAAATTAAATACTCTATTAAAATGAATGTACGATACCAGACTACTGAAACATAGAAACTTCTTGCCAGATCATTACAAATAAATTGTACTAGTTTTGATGTTTTTATGATATATATTGTTTTTTTCACGATTTCTAAAATAAAACATGTTGTTACTTCGAAAATGTTGCTTACACCTAAACGATGGTATGTTTTGCTTCATTTGAGAATGAATAATAATTTGTTTGAAACAAATAATAAACTACTTGAAACTGATAATATACTTAGCTTATACGATACATTGTCTGTTATGAAATAATGAATTTAAATCTTTATCATTTTAACAATAAGTGACTGAAGATTACTTGATGAGTTTAATATATTTATTGGTATAATAATATATATCACAATTACTGCTTACATTACTGTAGTTTTCAAAATAAAAAATTTACTTTTACATTCAAATATGCCATTAAGATTTAAAAGAAAAACATTCCACATTTTTGTAGAATTTGAACTTGTTTTCATGAATCAAAACTAAAACAATTCCACTTTTATGAAAACGAAAATATCATAATAGGGTTTATCCAACTCAAATGTAATGAACAGAATTTTAGATTATACAAATTCTTCCAAAAAGTCAGTATAATATGGCTAAGAAAATTTCTTTTTGTACGATCTGTTTTTTTTTCCTAATAAGTTTTAGTTTTATTCAAAATTCAGTTTTATTCAAATATGTTTTAAGGTTATGCACTGTGAAATATTTCTATATATGAAGTTCTTCCACACTCAAACAATGACAAATATTTCCATTTATGTAAACAATACATTTATAGCAATACAAAGTTAAATTAAAAATATAAGCTATATTTAGGTTCATTTAATTTAATTAGAATTCAAATACATGTGTCTTTAAAAACTTATCAAGCCGGTAAAAAATAAAATTAACTTTAAATGTACATTAAGTCATTTTTGTAATAAATTTTCTATCATTAGATAAATTTCTTAGTTATGAGAGCGTAAAATATAGAAACAGAAAGGCAAAACAGTTCATAATTTCATTATATTATTTCAGATACGAGAAATTAAAATTTACTGGAAATTTTTATATAGATATTTATACTTTTAATATTTACTTAGAAATATTAAACGAGATAAATTGCATAAATACTATACACACACATACACACATACATACATATATATATATATATATATATATATATATATATATATATATATATATATATATATATATATATATACATCACATACATACACACATACACATACATACATACATACATATATATATATATATATATATATATATATATATATATATATATATATATTATATTTTACAATTACAGTGAAATGAAATTATTATATTATAGATATTACACAATCAAAGTAAATAAAAGAATGATATCATAAATATCAAAATATGTAAATTGAGAAACATTAATTTTTATGTTAGCAATTAGTTTCGACGTGTAAAAGATTTTGAAATTTTTGTAAGCATTTTTTATAGTTTTCTAGATAAGTGTTAGTCAATAAAAACCATTACCCTGATTTTAATTGACATAAATTCATAAATTTCGAATGCTTTACAAAAAGCCAGGATTCTGCTATTGAGAAAAATGTATCATTTTGGAATTAATTAAAGTTCTTATGAGCATTTTTTAAGTTAAAAGTTATAAAATCAACTTAACTAATGAAATTAATTTTAAGAAACAGGAGTAAATTTATTTAAAAATTACTTTTTAAAAAAATATATAACATTTTAAATTTATAATTTAAAGAATTAATAGCTTATATTAAGATTTCAAGACACAAAAATTACAGTTAATAATACTCGTATTATATTTTTAGTCAATGAATAAGCGTTTATAGAGAATAGATTTATATAAATTCAAATAAATCTTTTTCTATGCTTTAACGCAAAGGATTTATTTCTAATTAATTTTGATTTACCACAAATGATATTTTCAAGTTCAATTTTTATTATTCTAAAAACTTATTTTTTGTTTGGTAAAATATTAATTACTCCATTTCAATTTCACAGAAACAATAACAACAAACTAAGTACCCATTAAGAATTCGTACATTTTATTTTCACTCATACGCCTGTTGCAATAAGGAAAAACTTCTGTTAGTGTTAAGACTGAGCAACGTTTAGTAAAAAAAAGTTATAACATTATTAATAGCGATCTAGAGTAATCAAAAAATGTAATTATCCTACATTAGAAAAGTCATGGTTAAAATAATTCTGTCGAAATTGTCTTTTTATTAAACATAAAAGGAAATACGTTTAATAATCGACAGCCCAATCTTGTCTGCAGTCAAGATAAAGTCTTCATCGAAACAATCCATAAAAACCGAACATAATTCGAAAGGTATTTTTATTTTCTAATGTGATACAAGTTTGGTTGTGACCACCTAGATTTATTGACAAAATAGTTAAACATACACACTGTAACTAATTTCGTCGATACAAAATAACAAACTTATGTAGTACCGCGTATTGAAGGTCGTACGTGTATCGCATTCAAACGATTAATTTACGTAAATGAGCGTAAACACCGGTTTAGCACTATGCGATTTAGCTAAAGCATCAAATCATATCCGGAATATAATTGATCTTGTTTTGCGTGGTGGTAATGCAAATGTCGGCATTGCTGACCGATGTTGTATCTGGTCAAACTATCCTTGCCTGCCTTCGAATGGAATGATTCGGAAATTCGAAATTAATAATGATTCCTTCTTTTTGAATTAGTTGATTATATGGCTCTCTCACTTATATATATACATACATACATACAATATATATATATATATATACATATATATATATATATATATATATATATATATATATATATATATATATATATATATATATATATATATATATATGTATGTATATATATATATATGTTTATATATATATGGTTAAATTTCTTGTTATATAATGGTTAAATGCTAAAAGGTTTCTCTATTTAATCTTCGAAAAGGAGAGTTTGATTAGACATACTTGTACCGTGTGATACTGTACTTGAGAGTGCGGTTGAACTCTTAAACGAGTACAAGTATATCCTTCAGAAAATTATGAACACTAAGTATAATGACTTGAGAAAATCGCTTAGAAAATCTGAAATAATAAACTAAAATACTTATTTTAAGAACCACTCATGTGTGATGTTTATCAGATGGCAATTAATAGAATTTTTTTTATTCTAAATACCTTAAACATTTATTCAGATGTCTATAGTACTAAATGGTAATTTTATTCATTAATGTACTTATTTAAAATGATTATTTTGAATTATATTTTTTTACAATAATGATTAACTACAATCTAAGAATTAGAAGATATGAATAAGGGAATTTTTATGTGCAATTCTTCAGCTGATATTGGTAATTAAAATGAATATCATTGACTAAGAAAATTTTTTAAATTCTTTTATTTAAATCTAATGTTTGCAATCTTACGATTCTTTTATTTTTTAAATTGTTTTACAGCTTATTTTTCATTTTAAACTCTATTCATGGCTGAAATAATTGAATCAACAATACCATTACAAAAACATGTGAAAAATTCCATTGTCGTTTTGAGAAAAAAAAATTGAATATAAAATTTATTGAAATAATTTTTCAATTACATTTTTCGCCATTTCAATAATTTAAGAATTTTTTTACAAATTCAACTATTTCTTAAAATTAGTTTTGCACCGGTTTCAAGCAAAAAATTCATTACTTTTTACGATTTCTCAAATATTCAGAATTTATTATAAAATTATTTTAATAAATACTAGAAATTAATTTATAATATTAATAAATGGTAAATTGTTCATTTACCATTTATTAATATTATAAATTAATTTCTAGTTAGCACAATTTAGCAATATTTTTTTACATTTTATTGCAATTTTTGTATTTAATTATAATTACATTGTTTAAAAATTGCTAAAATAGCTTTTAGAACAAATTTCCATTTTTATATATTAATTAGGAATAATGATCAAATGACCAATTTAAAATCACATAAAATTAAAAAGTAAGGATTTTCCTAAAATTTGAATTTTTAATTAATTTAATATTATTATAATGTTTTTGAAAATAAAAATTTGTATATAGTTAAATTATTCGTAATATAATGTAGATAACTAAATTATATACATTTCGATATTTTTATTCGATATTTTTTTTTACAGATTTTAAATAAAAAAAATTCTTTTCAATGGAAATCTCTTTTATTTTAATCAATTACATTACAGTTTTTTTATATTTATGTTATTTTAATTATTAACATCAAGATTTAAATTTGTCGTCACAAAAAATGAATCTAAATCATTTTTGAACTATCAAATTCAAATAATTTGATTAATAACAAAGCTAAATTGAAACTCTTGCTTTAATATTTATGAAAACTACATCGTTCGTCCTATTTTGAATTTTACCTATTTTGTAATTTGCATTATCTTCTCTATTTACCTGATTTAAATATATTTTTATTTCTATATGATTGTAATAAAAAAACGAAATGCTCAATTTTTAGTAATTATTATTAACAAATGTCTATTGCTAAAAATTTCATTATATATATATATATATATATATATATATATATATATATATATATATATATAATTAATAAAAGTGATATTAATTCATTTCTGTAATTAAATAAAGATATAGAGTTTTCATTAATTTTGGAAAATTTATCGAGTAATTACAATTGAGGAAATTACTTTTATATTGCGATAGTTCCAGGAATATATCTTTTGGTATACTTCTGAAATTTGTTATTCACCTTTGGGTAGTAAATAATATGTGTTAACAGAAAAAAGGCTTAATATATTATATGAAGTATACATATACTGATGCAATTTTGTTGAGACAAAATAATTTATGTATTTGATTAATATAAGTGATATTAAACAGTGATTAAATACAGATATAAAATTTTTATTAAGTTTTGAAAATTTATCTAATAAGCACCATTTAAGAAATTACTTTCATACGACGATAATTTCAGGAATAACTAGGAAATTAATCTTTGAAAAGTACTTTTTTTAAAAAACAATAAAATGTTGTGTACAACCACATACATTTTCCATATAATATAGAAACAAGTTCGTTTTGATAAATAAAAACCTCAAAATGTTGAATAAATGCCTAGCAACAAGTGTTTGAAAAATTTTAATACTTTTATGAATTTTAAATTTGAAGTTTAAACAAAAATTTAATGATGGAAATGAATTCCTGCTAAAAAGAATATGTATTAAAGAGCCATATAAATACATTAAAGCGAAATCGAAGACATATATGATAAGTGCCGCCACAAACAGATGAAAGCCGCAATAAATTGTTGCTGAACATTGTAATGCTATTAAAAGTATAAAATAAAAGCTTCACGCAACGCGCTTTCTCCATCGTCGAGAAAGAATGAAGAATCGAGAAACAGAAAAGAAGAAACGGAGAAGCGAAAACAAGATGCTAGAAAAATTCCGAACGCCAAAGACGCGATGAATGACAACCTCTTCTTAATAAAACGTTCTCCCCCCGTCGCAAAACAAAACAAAGTCGCAAGAGCTTAGCTATCTGTTAAAAGTTTTATCATTTTCAGGCGAGGGAGAAAAGAACATTCAAAAGCGAAAATAAAAAAAATGGAAAAAAAGAGTTAGAAACAGTCTTGAGATTGGCGTGGATGCATGACCTTGTATCATCCTAGGCATGGGATCTAAATTTGTCTCTCATTCTCTGTTTACCCAGCAGGTGCGTATGACGTCACAGATGCTGGACGAATCACAGCCAGGAATAACAATGTCCAATTCCGCGACGAGAAAGTAGTTCTCTTTCGAATTTTCAACGATTGTGAGACATTTGTGGATTAAACTCGCTAAAAAGTTATCTTTTAGCCCCTAAGAAATGATGCTGTATTAAAAAATGTGGTGAACGACTGCTGCTGGAAAAGTTTGGTGCGGAAGGATATGTTTGTATTTACACGCCGGTTTCTCTAGCACGCGAAAGCCGTCTCTGTGGCTAAATGTGGTGGATGTATTGGGAGAGAAAATCGCTTTCGCCAACGGCCTACCGCTTTACTTTCCACACAACGTCGTTTTCCGTTCCAGTAAAATGCAGAGGTGAGTTGTTCTGAGAATATTAAAAAACCTTTTTGTCGTCTAGACAGTTCAAAATTCGTTCTAGACGTAAAATGTCGTCTGCTTGACGTTTATATCGAGCGAGGGGATCGGGAACGGAAAGTAACGGTCCTAACAGCGGATACCCACAAAACGCCGGTATTAAATCGGATCCCTCGATTAGATATTCGAAATTAGCGTTACGTAACAAGGTACAGATGACGTAATAATCACTGGGAATTAATTTCGTTCAGATTTTTGCCTTGTGTGTAAGTTATCGTTTGAATCATGGTTTTATTCTTTCAAAAAATAAATAAAGGAGAATAATATAATTTTTTAGAAAATAAATGCAGGAAGAATTAAACACAAAGGTAAATCTTGATTTTTCTCAATTCCTGCTTTAAAATATTTTCTAAACCTGACTGAAAAAAACAGCAATAAATTTCCCGATGTTGCAAGCATTCACCGGCAGAATGCGCGGGATTTTCCGCATACTTCGCTACTTCTTCGACGAATCATTTTTCCTCAGAGACGTCCCACAAAGAATACATTTATTTCAAAAAACTACATTTTTATTACATTTTACTATTTAAGTTGAAGTAAGTGAAATCTTCATTGGATGAATAATTGAAAGAAAGTAAGCTTATTTTAACGGGATTTACAAGGAAAAATGCTAGATTAGTCTTAACCATGACTTATAATGGCTTACAATTTAAATTCTACAACTAATGTTTTACTTAAATAGAACATGAACTTCTCATTTTGATGAATTCATATGCATAATAATCTTTATATATACTTATAATATTCATGAATTTCCTGCAAAAAATATCCTTTATCATAAATAAAATTGTACATAAGCATCTGGTAAATAACTGATAGTATAAATATTAATTTTGAATGAAATTGAAATTCTAGTTAAAACTATAATTTATTTTTCATTTACTCTATAACTTATCATTTCAACTTTATTTTCTCTGTTTTGTTTAAAAATAAAGATAATATTTTACATCTGTGGGAGAAAATGTTTTGTCTTTTTATCTTCATTATTCTTAGTTATATTGAATTAGGAAAAACTTTCTTCCATCATATTATATATATTTTTTCATATTGATTTTGTTTAAATATTTATTATCTAACAACATATTTTATAATTTATATTTAAAAATGATTTCTCAAAAAAATTTCAGTATATGAAAAACTAGAAAGAAAGATTATATAATATTTATAATAAAATAATATCTTAATTCCTATTTACACATTTAACAAATCATTTCTTTTTTTACAAGTATATAATTTCAACTGTCCTGACAATTTGTTCTTTTGCTACTTAAACAATATAAAATTAAAAATATGTAAAATTATATGCTTTATTTTAATTTAAAATTTTATTTACTTTTATTAAAAAATAAGTAAAATCACAAGTTATCTAAATTATGTTTCAGAATTGTTTTTTTTTTTTGCCCCTTAAAACAATTAAAATAAATTATTTATTTTTTCTACAATTATAAAATCTTGAAAAAACTCTCAAACATAATAATTATCAGTTATTTTTATTTTCATTCACTAAAATTTAAATATTGTACAACTTATGATGAAACGTTTTAGTGTGTATAATTATTGTAATTTACACAAACTATATAAACATGAATAAACTGTTTTGATAAAAAGTACTCTATGAATCCAATATTATTTCTGTTCCAAAACTATCATTTTCCATACCTATCTGACCAAAAATTCATAAAATTCTAAACTATGACCTTGAACTTAATTTTTTCATTACATTCTTCATATTTTATAACTATAATTCTAAACACATATTCGTCTTTTAACATTTGTTATTACACAACGTTATGACCTGTTTTATTTTAACATTACCAGTAGCTAACTTTTAACATTTATTATTACTAGACATACAGAGTATTTTACATTAATGCAAATAATAATATGGCAAACCGATATAAATATTCAAATATTATTATAAAACTTACAGATATTTCATTTTTACAATATCTGAATTGTATATATATATATATATATATATATATATATATATATATATATATATATATATATATATATATATATATATATATATATACATGCATATATATATATATAAATGTATCATTTACGTTTTTTTATATCCCCTTAACCTTCGAATTATTCTGAAATTTAAGTGCATTAAATAATTTTTGTGTGTGCGTCGTAATATCATATAGTCGTAAAATCTATAATATAATTATTCATCTAGCAAAATTTCTAAATCTTTTATTTTGTGCAAATATTTGTTTTCATAGCTGCATAAACTATCATTCACTATTTGGTCTAATGTCATATATTGTACTAATTATAACTTTTAATTAATATTATCCAATTACACAATTTAAAATATGTTTTATTTCCGATTTTTGGTATTAAATATCTTTACTTGTTGCTGGTACAAACATGTTAGTCAAATTTTGTTCTAATTTTTAATACTTTAACGTTAATTTATATCATTTATAAAATATGCATTAGTAATAATAAAAATATCGGGTATGTCCACTTCTCAAGCATACCAATCATAATGTTGTTTTTAAAAATTTATCATCTTATGATAAAGTAAGGTAAAAATTTTAATAATAAATTATTTAAAAATTTTTTTCAATATTTTGATCAAAATTGATACAAGACTTAAATGTGGTGTGTACAATTTCACTAGTATGAGAAGAATATTTATTACGCAAGGATTCATCATGTTTTTTTATAAAATGTACAACTTATACAGTAAATTACGAACTAATGAATACTTGCTTGTAGACACATTTGCTGAAACATAGCATCTTTACAGCTAGTAGGAGACTTTTGAATTGAAGCAAATGTAATTTCAATATCGCTTGTCAAATAAAGTATTAATTTTAAAAGAAAAGGGTGGGGGAAATTTATAAATCATTAAATCGATTTAAAAAATATTCAGAAACACAAATGCAGTGGGGAAAAATATGAATTGTGAAATGATTTTTAAATATTCATTAATTGAATAGTTTTTGTTATAAGTACTAGACATATTGGGGTGCATAAACTTGTGAATACTTCAAATATCGTGAAATTTAAAACTCCTAATTAACATTAAATTGAGGAGTTCATAGTTTTGAAATAACCTTTAACATAAGTATTTGTAATGTGGTTGTGAACTCTTTGTAAATAATAGTCAAGTGTCAAAATGATCTTAGAAAAAAATAAAATCGCTTTAGACTTTTGTTCCAAACATTAACTTAAATAGAATTTAAATAAATTTAAGCCTATAAAAATCGTTTGATAGTTTTGTTTTTGTAATAAAATAATAATTAGAAGAATATAAATTCCTGTATTGAATACATTATTAAAAAATTTAAAATTTATTAGTATTATGTCATTGGTGCGATTTTCCTGTTTTTAAAATATAAATAGTTGGATTAAAATTATATTCCACTTGAAAATTTCATTGGAATCAATTAGTTTTTTGTAAAATATTGCATGGGAAGTAAAAATATCAAAATTCTTGATTGAGATAAATGAGAAACGAGAATAAATATCGGAAAAAAAAATCAACAAGTTCTATCTGAATTCGACGATATTATCAAAATGAAATTCTATCTTTTAAGCTTACAAACTATCAATAGAACAACGAAACTCCAGTACCATTTCTATACAACTTCGCTTGAATTTGTAAAAATGCGCTGCAAAGCAATAAATTATACTTTATTAGAAAATAAAATGCGCGTAAAAGATACACTGCAAAGGAATGTTTTATAGGCAATAGATAAATCAATGATTTTTCAAGAATTTCATGCAATACAGAAATAAAACTCTATTTAATGCAGTTTTTATTTTCTGGTTCTTATCTGTACCTACAGTTATCTTTTTAAAAGTACATGAAGCACTTAACTAGAATTTCAAGCAAAAAAATCTGTGTGAAGTCATAATTCATAAGCAGCAAACTATCGTCCAGAAAATATTTTTAACCGACTTATAAATATAACTGAAAATTTTATTCGCTCCATTAGTGTTTTGCAGCATCTTTTCTTATTTATTGAATTAGATACAAATGAGAAAAGTCTTGTAAAGTATTTATAACGAAAGTAACTTCATTCAATTTGTAGAAATTGTGATATTTTTTAACACATTTCTTATAAGAATGTAAAAAATAAACTTTGTAACAGCGAATAATTATGAATACATTATTCTATTTGTTTTTGTCCTGTTTCTTTAAAAATAGAGGGAGAGACGATTCAAGATCTGGTTTTTAATGAAAGAAATAAATCAATTTATATACAATAAAAACATAAAAACTTTTTTTAAAGTTAAGATAAATACAATATTAAATAAATAGGAATTTGAATTTCTTAAATTTGTGTTTAAAGAGAGATTCACTTTTTATAATTTCTATGCTTTTTTTACAGTTAATGAAATTTTTTTAATGGTAAGATAATTGCATGTGATACTTAGTAATATGCACATATATCTAATTGTATCACATTTTTAAGATAGTTAATTTTTAACTCTGAAGTATAAAACTCAGTCAATAAATGAATGAATCAGTTATCTTATTATTCTCTGAGTGTTTCTCTCTCTACTTTGAAAACATATTATTTAATTTTGGTGTTATTTATACAAATTATTATTTTATACCCTCATAAATAAGATAACATACTTTCGAAACATACCAACATGCTTTAATGGGGATTGCCACATACTAAATATATGAAAGTGTCTTTTACTCATAACATTTTGACTGTTACATTGCAAGGTTACTCCTGTTGGCAATACATAGTTTAAATAAAATTTTAACATCGTCATTGATAAGGAAACAGTAAATGAAATTCTTAGGAATATAAAATCTATACATCGAAAGGTTTCATTTGAAATAATATTATTAGAAACATAATACTATTATTGTTATTAAGATGTGACTTTAATAGTGTTAGGAATCTTATTAATAACGGTATATATAGATCGACACAACTTTTTGATGAGATGATCAATTGTTGCAAAATTATAAACAATGACAACTGTTAAATAAGAAATTAGTGTAATAATCTTATAATTAATGAATTTTGTTAATAAATGTCATGAACTTTAGCTGTTAGCATTGTTAAACATTTGGTAACTTTGATTCTATTTCAAATATATATATATATATATATATATATATATATATATATATATATAATGGGATTTTTTGAAGATAAATTTTTTAATAGTAGCTATCGTTATCCTTTAAATATTAAAAACAATCTTTGAATGCTTAATATTTAAACGATAGTGATATATATAGTTATAATTTTTTTTACTTCCGATTCTTGAATAATATTGTTTCTGCTGATTGTAACGAACTCTTTTTCACTTTTTCCGAGACGTCACCGATTGTAAATTCACTGGTATGCGGATTAAAAGAGTCCCGAGATCAATCTTTAATAACTTTGCAATTAATAAAAATATTTTCAAGTGTTCCACTGTTCATTCGATTTGTTTTTAGTTTATCTATATTTTTTCCTGTTATGAAAAACTAATTGAAACAAAGTTAAATGGTTCGCCAATACCGTTAAAAATATAAAAATGTTTACTTTCCCGAATCACCATTTTTCCTCCCGAAAATTAGAAATATTTTCTTCACTGGAAACAATAGTCAGTGAAAGTAACATTTTGACTGCCAGCATATAAATATAATGTCATCTACTTTTTCAAAATTTGCTTTATGTAGTTAGTAATTAATGATTTTATCATTTATAAGCTAAAAAATATTAATTGTTTTTCCAATATTATTATATAATTTGATGTCCAAGTGTTCTTGTAGTGCTGTAGGTTAAAATATGAAGTTTCTCATACTTGGTTACATTAAAATGATGAAATTTATAGATAAAATAAATTAATTTTCATACAGATAAATTAGTTCGTACGAATGTTTACCAACAATTTAAAAAGCTATTACTATTATTACAGATATATATACTTCTGAGCTATTTAAAGTATACGTTTTCTGGCTTAATGAATACTTTTGTAAAATTTAAAAACGATCTACTTTGTTGCAGCTTTTTTTAAAAAAAAATTCAAAATTTTGTGTTTGTGACGTCATTTATTTTATGAAAAATATATTTATAAAGAACAGTAATTTTGTTTTTTTTAATAGTTCGTTATTTTTACTAAATAAATCAACTTTTTGCTGTCGAAAAAACTAGATATTATTCTTATTTGCTGATTGTGTTTCCTATTTCAATAAATGATTATACAATTCAAAGAAATTTTTGCTTAGATTTTTATTATATTCACACTTTTTACTGTAAAATATTTTCAATTTTTATAAAAATATGTAGGAATTTCTGCTAAATATTATTCATAATAATAATCAAAATTATTTAATATGATTATAAAGCATATTAATGTAGTCACTTTACAAAATCACTGTATTTACAAAATTTTTAATATTATTGAAAAATCAATTATGAATGTTAGATTATGTAAAAGTATTCCTGTTTTCTTAATTTGATAAATGATTGTCTTTATAGATGATGTGTGTTTTATAACTATCAATAATATTGCTAGCCTTTCATAGATACTCTGTTATGATTTCTTATGCGTTAAAAAGTATTCCTTGAAAGACATCTACCACTTATTCAAAGGATAAAATTGATCGAATCTGTAATTGAAACTTCATTTTTTAATGTAAAATCTTCACATTCTATATTTAAGTTATTAAATATAGAATAAGTTATTTTACTTTCTCATTCTTTCGTTTAATTTTTTTTTCTAATTACTAGAACAGAAAAGATACCAAAAGAGTTACAATATATATCTAATATAAACAATTATATCAAATTCAAACTTCACTGTAAATAGGATTGCCTTTTAGCGAAAAAAAAAATCACTGTTGCTAATGGCAATTAGAATATTCCAATTCACCGGAGGAAAAGGAGAAAAGAAAAAGAAAACGGTATACTTTTTCTCGTCTGCCACTGGCGTTCTTTCGAAAAAAACCGGTAAAGAGAGATGCAACAAGGTAATGAGCCGATCTGCAGACGATAGAGAAAGTGTCAAAACGTTGGTCCTATCATAAGTGGACAGGCGTACAAATCGAATACGGTTCTTATTTGGGAGTGATTATAAACTGGTTCTGATACACAATATATTTTTTTATTTTACCGAATCAAGTGCGGGAGCACTATGACAAAAAAAGGGAGTTTTAATGCCATTCTTTTTTTCTGGTAGACGATTTTTAAGTGAACAGTTACTGCGTAAAGTTATTGCGCATGACAATCTAGTTCAAAACGTGAGTTGTATGCAAATGAAAATTACGTAACGGTTTTGGCGTTAAGATGGAAAATCCGAAGGAACAAAATAACAAGAAAACTGATTTTACTAATATATTTCTATCATTTCCATCCCAGGCAGATTGCTAATGATAACGACGTTTTTTTAAATTAATTTCTTTTCTTATGCATGAGTAACTGTACATTAGCATAACATGTAACGTAATTGCTTTATATAATACGTTTCAACACTTACAAAAGAAATTCATATCCTTTACGTTTCTTCCGCGTTAAATTTCAAATATATATAATCTGTTATAGCATTAAAATAAAGATAACTATCTACTTTTATTTTAAAATAATTTATTAATTATTTTTATATTAATTTCTGTGTTAATCGATATAAACTATATTAATTGAATTCAAGGATAAAAAAAACTATAAAGTTATAAAAATGTTGTATACATGGTTTTTAAAGAAAAAATAGCAAAATATTTTTAATATTTTAGTTAAGAACTAATAATCATTATGAATATGAAATTTTTGAATTGGAATTACTTTTAAAAATTTATAATGTATATATTCGTTACATAATTTGAAGCTGTTTTAATAATAAATATATGGTGAAATAACATATGTTTTTTTTCAGAATTTCAAATTTTCTTAACTCTGAATCCCAAAAAAATCTCCAAATTTCATATTTTCAAAGTATTTACATGGTAAGAAAACGAAAAATTTCCTATATTGTCCTTATTGAACATAATTTCATAATTTGAGATTGCTTATATTATACTTTGAAACTGTTTTCTGCATGTAAGTTAATCAAATACTTCTGATTTTTTTTATATTTTTGAAGCAGTTTTCCTTGAATGGTGACTTAGTCATTATTGAGTGGTAAAGCAAAACGAACTGGACACTACTTGAAACTAATGTAAACTACCAGAAGATTAAATTGAGAAGTACAAAGTTTAATCAGTGACATAGGATTCTAAAATTAGATGCATTTATATTTATTTAATAATATCAAATAAACACGTACTTTGCGGCAATTTAGTTTCAATTGAAGAATTTTTGGCAGATTTCAGGATTCAATATTCTAAAAGACCCTACACTTATGCGTACGGTAAAAAAATATTGATCTACTATTTATTGAATATACTGATTGTCTGTGTGTTAGATTATCATTGGGGTATTAAATCATATTATCATTGAAGGCCTTTAAAATTGCTGCTAATTATGAATTATATTAAAATTACAGTTTTAATTAGAACTCTTATCAGCTCAATATGATGTGTGTGCATTATTATTAATCCAATTTAATATGAATTAATCATGAAAGATTATATTAAAAGACTCTACAAATGTAATAAGAATTATTATGAAAATATTTAGTTCTATTTATTTTTATTAAATTCTAGTAAATGTTTCATATAAAATTATCAATTAAGAAATTTACTCTGTAATAGGTTTCATAATCCCAAAGTTATCAACCCCTTACTCAAAAAAAAAGCATTTAAACAAAAGATTAATTCTGATATTTCTTTTATATATTCTTCTTGCATTTTGTGAAATATTTGTAATATAAAATTATTTCCTTGTAATGATTCATTCGAAATTGTAAGAAGCTGGACCTAAGTTATGTTTTCATTAAACCAAATGACAATGTACAAACTTATGAAATTTTTGAAGTTGCTTATTGCCATAAATTTTAGTCTAACGTGAAAAAATTAAATATGATATCATTCATTATTAAAATATGCACCGAATTTTAGTACTGTTATGCTAACTGATTTGTTGTGCCAACTAAAAATGTTAGGCTAACACTTTAGCGTGTAAGTCAGGGTATGTTTGCATCCATAACATCACTAATTGAAATGTCAAAAAAGCAACTATTTTCTAATAACTAAAAATTAATTTCATTATTCAAAAATATTTTTATATAATTCAAAAATATTTGCTGTAATTCAAAGTAATTAATTATATAGTTTAATCAATCTACAGGCTTTAGGAAGTTAATATAAATTCTTAAAACAATTTAACTATGTTATATGCTAGCAAACCTATAATAAAGATTTTCTTTATGTGTTGCACGATTAATAACATTTTACTATAATAAACAGTTTTTATGTCATTAATTAAAAAAATTAAAACTTACATTTAATGAAGGAAATTGCTTATTATGCAGCGTTAGATCATTATATGCAAATTGTTTTAAATCTTTATAATGATCTGAAAATAAAGCAACTTCGTTACCGTGTTTATTGCACAAGCAAATAAGCGTGTTTATTAAGAATATTTTTTAAAATATTTCTGTTTTGTTAAGAATTCTGAACTTTTTTCTGTAAAAAATTCTTATTAATTCATTAATTTAATATTTGTTTGTAAAATCACATATTAACAGATTAATTTAGTAACTGTTCTTTTAAATTCTTTTTTCTTCAAAGAGCTGACTATAATATCTCTGAAATTTTATAGTATTTCTTATGCTTATATTTGTTCTCTATTCCGTCTCAGAATCTCTTCAGTTAAAAATACGCGTTTTTAATGCAACATGTTCACTTGAACATGAGCTGTGTTCTGATAATATTTAGTAAAATGATGTTATAATCGATTAATCTTAATCAATGATATTTTTAATACTGATACAGAAAATTGACGAATGCATCCTACATTCTCAAGTATAAAATTCAGAAGTTCATTTTGTAAGTTTTATTGAATAATGTACTCTCAGTCATGCAGCTCTTAAAAGTTTTTAATTCTAATTTGTCTTTTAGAATTATAGCTCAAAATTAAAAAATATACATTATTCTAATACGCTTTTAAAATAGATAGTAACACTGAAAGTGAAACTAAATTATTAAATAAGATTTATATTTTAAAATACAACATCTTGATACCTGCAGATTTCTTCGAAATATATTTGTCAAGTATTAAAAATTATTTGTTTACATTTTGACTTATTGCCAATTATATAGCACACACATTCTAGGATATATTATTATATTTTTAAAAGCAATAAATTAACCGGCTAATAAATTCAATCTCGGCAAAAAAAATAGTTAATTCTTTTATCTGGTTCCAAGGAAATTCAGAGTTAATGCCACAAAACCGGTAATGTTGTTTTGTTTTAAATAACTTATGATTTAAACAGGAAACATTTTTGTTTATTTTTTTTAAGTGTTTATCATTTGGCTTGCCTATTTTTAAAATACAAAATATGAGCTACGATTCATTTCTCCGAAAAATCAGGTATCATAAACTTCTGAACTCATAACTTCATTCCCAGCTCGTGAGAAATATCAAAAATGGTCACATCAAAGTTGGAATACAAAACAAAGCTACATTATTTAGATGCATAGATTTTACAGCCATCCAACCGTGAAAAAACATTTAAAATTTATCTTTTTTTTCCTTTTAAAATACACATGCAAACACGTAAGTCTGTTATCATCGATGATGTGGGAAAATTAAACTCCTTGTGACGTTTATAAATTTTTACATTTCTATTTTTATCGACAGAAAATTAATGCAACAACTTTAAAATGGAAATATTTGTCTGGAAACCTTCATTTCCAAATAATGTATTTAATCGTTTAAGATTTACTAATGCATAATAAGATATTGATGTCAGTCTAGAGCATGGACTCTGTAACACTTGGAGATAGAGATTGTACATTTGATTTATAGTCAAAAGGTTGACAAATGAGGAGACATCTTTCTTCTCAAATTCTACTTCAGAACCTTGGAAAGGCATTAAATATTTGGACGTTCTTAGCTATTGATGTATTGAGTTATTGAATGTTCTTAGCTACAGATCTATTGAGCTATTGAACGTTCTTAGCTACTGATCTATTGAGCTATTGAACGTTCTTAATCTTTATCAACATGAATCTAACTGACCTAAGATCAAAGCCTCTACCCTTAATCGAAAGGGGCTGCTTTATTTTTTGCATCTTGAAATAAAGTTTGTTTTATCAAAGAATTAACGCTCTTAAAAGTATTTTAAGTTTATGGGAAATTTTGTGTTCTTCAATTCACTCGAATTTAATTCAGGCTAGTTCTTCGGAATTTGACGAGATTACAAGAGGACCTACCATAGATCCTCATCGGCAACCCTCACTAAGCTTAACATAACCTAGCAGTTCTTCTTCCTGGCTATGTTAAAACTCATTAAGCTTAACATAGGATTGCAGAAGGATTGTGTTCTACGGAATGGAAGATACTGAATTCTATTACAGCTTCTTTTAAACAATGGGAAACACTGCTGTGTTTCTGCTATCTGTATACACGTGTCATATTGGGAACTAGGAATTTTGATAGTCTTCCTCTTTTTATCTTATAAAAGTGGCTCCGCATTTAGGAATAATCTTCATCAGAGACGTAGTAGCTATTCAGATGATGAAACTGCCAATGCTGTTTGACTATCTGCTGTGTGGTATCAAGTCCTCTCACTGATGTCATCATATGCTCGTGGTAAAACTGCACAATTACCATGAGCTCTAAAGTTCGATTATTACCACTGTTGAATAACAAAAAATAGATGTTGCGTTTCTATTTTTCTACATCTATGTCTGCCTGGATTAGGATTCAGAGTCATCAAGTTTGACTCGCTTGTAACACTTGAATATATTCCATCATCTATGAAAATTTTAACCGAAAGCCAGTGAAAGGTGAATATTTAGAATGTCTTCAGATTTTAGAATATTCACTTCGATATTAATTCACATAATACAGCATCACAACTGATAGTCATTAGGGTCTTCAAGATTAACGTCGATAAATCCTGTATTGATATGATGGCTTTTTCCTCGAATCAGGATTAAATTTTAAATTTTCTGCTTTTTACTTATGCGATCCAGAGATCGCTTACTAATTAGAACAGGCATCGAAATAATTATAACCACATTAATTTGAAACGAAGTCATAAGGAGGAGGTGAGACGCAGCTTCTGTTGCTGCTTTGAGGTCTGCTCTAAATGTAAGACTGAGCAGGCTTCTCCTTATCCCATCCTGGACTGTTTGGGACTATCCATAGAGGATATATACTCATCCCCCCTTCTGGTCCTCGATTTCCTTAGGGTCAACAGTCTGATGGAGCTTGTCAGATTTCGTCATACGTTTGGAGGATAAGCCACAACAACAACATTAATTTACTCA
Source organism: Latrodectus hesperus (assembly GCA_037975125.1). NCBI lineage: Eukaryota > Metazoa > Arthropoda > Arachnida > Araneae > Theridiidae > Latrodectus > Latrodectus hesperus. Next base: position 72,963,680 of record CM075860.1, on the reverse strand, counting down.
AAAATGCTCCTTTAGTTGTTATAACATGTCAAAATAAAGACTTTTATCTACAATTGCTTAACATGCATAGGTTTGTTTTCGGACAGCCAAAATCTAAATTTCTAACTTTTAGACGGCACCATTATGTTTAATTTTTGTTAAAAAAAATCACCAATAATTTTCATTACATTAATTCGTGATTTCTTACCACATATAATTATTGCGTAACGAAACATTTTAATTTCAGAGCTGTAGGTTTCGCCGATATATATATTTATTCAACACTTTTATCAAAAAAGAAATTTGATCGCACCATTTCATCAAATTGATCAACATATTTATGAAGAAGAAATGGTATACTCAAGTTTCATTTTCGGGAAACTTCATCAAATATTTCGTCTCCATTTCCTGCAACAGTGTTTCACTATTTCTGAGTTTCTTTTACAATCTTGCAATAATTAGATTAGAAAACTTCTATCCATAATTAAGAATCAGACAGCTTGTGGATTTTCTTATTTTGAAATACATAAAACTTTAATATTTCGGATATAAAACCTATTTTTTGAAAAAATCTAACTTTAAGAATATTCTTATCTTGAAAAAATCTAAAAATATTGTAACAAAAATTTTTTTTCTAAGAAAAATCGTTTTTATTCCGCGTAAAATGTTCCATATATTTTTAACACAGAAATGAGTAGTTAATATTATTATTTAACAAATTGGAAAATGAAATTAATTTATTGCTGTATGATTTAGAATGAAAATATTTCTTTCACGAAATCATGCCATTGAAAAAAATTAAATGTGAAATAAATTTGTTATAAGAAAATTTTATCTCTATATTGATTTGGTTATACTCTGCAGTGAAAAAAGCCAGTATTCTTTTTCGAATAGTGTTCATTTATAGAATCATCGAATAAGAATACGAAATAAATATTAAAAATTGCATCACAACACATTTATTTAAGTTTTTAGCTATGAAGGATAAAATTTTTATATAAAATTATATTACTGCTGTATCTACTAATTCGTGAACTCATGTGGTAATATAAAAATAAAATAAAATTCATAAAGAAAGGACTATAATTTCTCATTAAAATATATACTTTCACATATATTTCTCCTTATTTATAGTTTACTTGTAAAATAACTGTTAAGGTAAAATTTATAAAAAAAATTTCGACAGAAAAGCTATCGGAAATCAGTTTTTAAAGTATAAAATATTCAATCGTCACATTTTTTTTTTGTTAAATTTCCTGCCTGTTAATTTTAACATACAGATTTATATTTTAAGAAACGATGCGCTTGCAAAATGAGTTATGATTCCAGTTATTTCTTTATAAATACTCTAATTTCATTGTTATTTATATTCTAATTTCATTTAACACAGTTAAAATCATCAGAAGGTCTCTTTAATTTATACATGTTTTACGTTTTCAAATAAAAATTATTTGGTTTTCATGAATATTCAAAGATTTCATAGTTAATTGAGGGAAAGAGAGAGTGATTGTAATGAGTATTGTTAGTAAAACAAAAAAATCTGGTTCTTATACTTTTCCATTGTATAGTAATACTCGTCAAAACGGGTTCTTAAAAGTTCTGTCTTTTTTTTGTTGCTAAAATTCATCTAAAATTATTTATGAAAAATTCTTCCCATGTTCCAATACTTGTGTATATTAGAAAACACTTTCAACACACATAAGTTGGCCTACTAATGAATATATAGTATTAAATTAATAATTACATTTGAAAAAACAATGAGTTTCCCAATTATAAATAATTAGCTATGGTAAAAATGGAAAACTTATGACTTTAGTTTAAATTATGTGGAATAACGATTTTACAATTGCTTTTTGAATAAGATACATTTTAAAGTATTTTAATAATATTTTTAACTTTCGTTCTAAGTTTTTAAAATTTGATATGGAGTAAAAATACTACAATTTTCTCTTATACTTAAATTTTAAACGAATTGTTTTTTGAAACTATACGTTTTAATTCGTGTTGAAAAGTCATATAAATGAATTTATGGAATTGAATTTTAATATAAATTGTATCACAATAAATTATTTTCAAATAGAAGTGTTTATGTATGTAACTGTTCGCCAATTAATTAAATGCTATTTGAAATACATTTTAATATAATAAAATTTTATATAAATGATACTTTTGCTTGTTTTCCTTTATTTTATTAATAATGAAAAATAAATAAAACTAAATCAACTTTTTTTTATTCTGTGTACTTGAATTAAAGATTATTATGGAATATTTATGGATGGTTTAAAAAAGTAGAAAATAGAAACATTGCGAGAAGGAAATAAAACCGATGAAATCTTTAAAATTTTCTTTAAAGCAAAAAGAGATTGAGAATTGTATAAATATAAGTTTAAGTGTCTAAAGTTTTTTTTTTCATGTAAGTTAGATCGAAAAGCTTGTTTTTGTGTATTTTAATAAACTAACGCGTCATTTTATTTTATGTATTATATAATCTATTATATACATTATTATATATATATTTCTCACATTATGAGTATACGTTATTATTTCTAATATTAGTTTGAAATAAATATGGAAATTTACGATATAAAAACGTTTTATAAAATATTTTGTTTTAATAGGATTATATGTTTATTTCTCTTATAATAGAATTTCCGAGGAACTAATAATAAAAGAAAATTATTATTTTAGTAATCAACATTTGTATAGATATTTTTTTAAAAAAATATTTGTAATGTTTTTCATTTTTCATAAAAAAGACATTGGTATTATTTTACTATAATTTAAAATAAATTACAAATTTGTATGAAGATTTTCTAAAATTTATCAGTTGAATAGTTTTTATGCAAACCTAATTAGTGTTTAAAGTAAACTATACGTCGTGGGCGGTGTTACAAGTTTGCGAAAATAATTTAAATAGTGACAAATACTATTATAGAAAATGGAAATAACACCCTTTTGTAAACTGACGTATGAAAAAAAAACGAGAATAAACTAATTTCCTTTTATCTAAACTATTGACGTACAAAGTATAACTATCAGTTCTTATTTTTAGATTTCACAACTGTCGCCAAAAAAGATGCCTATAATTTCGCCGTCTCTCGAGCAACAAAGAAACAAACGCCAACAAACAATAAACTTTTTTCCCCTCGCCACCCGATTCTATTCCCGCCCAAAACTTTCACAAACATGTAATTCCGAAAAAGGGGTATAACTTTTTGGCTTCTTGTTCGGCGAAATTCCGGCGAACCGCCAACGAAAAAAATTTTTTCTTTAAAAAAAAAAAAGTCTTTTTAAGAAGTTGCAACCTGCTCTGTATACAGATTACCATAAGCGGTAATTTTACAGCCAAGTTATTCGCTTTGGGTACATGCAAATCTAAAAGAATGATTTGCCTTGATAAAATTACGAATAAATAACAAGTCTTAAAAGAAAAGTAATAACAAGTTTTTCCATACTTTTTTCTTAGCTCCTTTCTTTTCCATCTCTTTTCCGTCGGCTGTGCTCTAATGTCCTTGACGCAGGGACCTTGATTACTTTAATGCTAGACTATTTTTTTCTGAATTTCTTTTTATTTTTTTATTTTGGAAAAAGTAAGCGCCATTTAGTGATATATACTACCTATTTGTGAATTTTTATAGAAGACATCCTTCCATTTTACTTTTTTCCGTCAAGTATCTTGGAAAATTTTTCCGAACGTGCTAAGTAAACGAAAAGTTCATGGCAATAAAGAAGAAGCCGTAGCGAAATCTTACGCCAATCATCAGGCAAATTAGCATTGCATACTATTCTTGGCGTTCAAATAAATTATATATCAGAATTAAAGGTTAGAAAGAATTTCTGTTAATAATACAGGAGAATTAAAGCTTTTATTTGGTGATGATAGTAAAATCTACCTTTATCACCCGGTAGTTTTTATAAAATATGTATTAAAAATTTGTTTTTATTGTAACCTACACTTTTATAACCATAGAAGTAGAAGAATCTGTTTAATGTGAAAAGATAAGAGGTTTTCATCATTTAAGTAGATGAAATGATTATTTTTCAGGCATTTTAGATATATTTTTCAACGGAAGGCGATTTTGTCACTTTTAAAACTTCTATAGCAGTTATATCTGTAAAGTTGCATTTAGATGTATTGTATGTAGATGTACGAGAAAAAATTACTGGCAGTAGTTTAGTATATTTATTTAACCTCTGTTCACAAAAGAAGTACATAACTAAGCCAATATAAACCTATTGAATCCCCATACTATAGTGGCTTTATCCTCAACATTTTATTATAGATTGATATTCGTTCTTGTGCATTATTAGTGAGCACAGATCGTACCAAAAAGACAGTCTTCTTTTAGAAAAATAAAAAATATAAAATAATTGCTGTGCTAAAAATTTCCATTCATTATTTTATTAATCTTTTGAGGAAATTAATTATTTAGACCTTCTAAAATATATTATATTTCTTTTTTCCAGAAATAAGTTGAGAAACAAAATGAGACGCTCGTGGAAAACTCTGGAACATTAATACCGACGAATTGTTCAAAATTAAATTGAATAAATGATCCATCATTCGATGTTATCAGCAGCTGCATTTTAGTTACAGATTTTATTCACTGTAACCTTCTTTCAAATGACCTTAAGCGATATGATATGTTGATAAAGCCTGGATGTTTACTTGTTCCTAAATGGTTATTTTAATACAATAAATGCATCTCAAAGTAAAAAGATTTTACAGATTATGGGAGTAAAATTAGCGTTTTTTTAAAAAGCGAATGGAAAAATCAAATAATTGTAATACAATCATTCACCCAAAAAATTTATATATTTCAATCGTATTTGCATTTAAATTTTCGCAAAAATAAGTCGCAAGAATTAAATTGACAATATCTAAATTCAATAGCATTTTAAGTTAGAATTTATCGAATTTTTTTGAATATTTTCATCTTATTTTTAAAATGTATTAGTTAAATATCAGTTATTCTTGCGGTTACACAAACTGAATAATTGTTATCACTCTTTCGTAATTTTTTCCAATATTTTAGATGGAAAAAAGTGCTCTGTTTACTTATAATTAGAAATTTTATCAGGATAATTCTAATTTTCTATAAAATGTTCAAAGTTTTGCCAATTTATTGTTTCCATAATTTTAATACCATATAATTAATATTTTTGTCTATATAGACTTTATTTTACGTATTAAATTAAAAAAATATTTGTTAATTTTTACTCTTTCCAAATGATTTACTTAGCGCATATAATGTATACAAAAGCAGCAAAAAAAAAATGATTCAATACTTTTGTACATTGTACTTTTACAACAGTCCCATTAGCAATGTGACACATTTTAATAAACATTTAACAGTTCGACTTTTTTTTTAAATGATGTAGACTCTAGCTTCTTTTAAAGTACAATTCGTGAATCATTTTGGAGAAATGGAATAAATTTAATAAGAAGGAAAGTTTTTATATCGTTTTCAAAATGTTCATTTTTATGCTCGTTAGGCAGTCCATAAAAATCAAAACTGCACAAAAATCTGTAATCAGCTTTCAAGTACAGGTAACATAACTCTTTGTTTAGAGCACCAAAATCACCAAGTAAACAGGAAGAGAGTTATAAAAGGGATGCTTGTAACATTTAATGGTTAAAAAAAAACTGTTACGTAATGGCATCCCTCTCTCGGAGCGCCGAATTGTGCAATTGTAAACGCTGACCTTGAAACATCATTGTATCTGCAGGCATTATTATTTGTTTACTTATTATTTATTCTACTTGATTGTCCTTTCTCCAGAAACGCAGTGGCTACGTAAACAAAAAGCTCTCTTGTGACGAAAAAGAATTTCGCTGATTGCAAAACTTGTAACAATTTGGTATTGTAACCGTTGATAGATTGTAGATACTAAGCCTTTTTCTTATATAAATCATTCGTATAAAGGTAAGTATTTTAATGGAGAATATTTATGTAAATTAAATATTATATTAATTCATCAAGTCAATCAAATTTTTTTTAATCGAAATTTTATTTTCGAGTGTGTATTGAATATCGAAAATTCTGAGCACCCCTTGAAACACTGTTATGCTTTCTCTTAAAACCCACACAAAATGAATTAAAAAATTAAATCATATAAAAAGACATTTTTAAATTAATTTAATGAATGAAATTATGATTTTGATAAAATATTGTTATCCAAATTTTTTTAATCTTTATATTTTATTAAAGATACCGTATCGAATCTTGAAGAAAATTCGTTACTTATATATATATATATATATATATATATATATATATATATATAAAGTTTCAATTAAGGTAGTTTACCTTTAACAGTTATTATAACAGTTACAAAATTTTAATGTAAATTAATTACAGTAAACTGCCTCGTGAAAGCCTCTGTATACGGTGTTAGCAAATGAATATACTATGATTGGAAGAAAGATAATATTGACTCTAAGATTTAAACTGTCCATTCTCAAACTTTTTTAACTGATTCCTAAAATAGCGGTTCAAATCTTTCGGTTGACCTTATTTTCATGTAATTAAAATTGTTTTATTATTCTATTCCTCGAATCATTTTTAATATATATTTGAATGTTTTATCGATTCAATTTTAATGCATATTATTTGTTACCTGATTGTATAGTGCAAAAGTATTTCAGTAGAAGAGTTGTTACAATATTTATTTCAATCGCTAAAGACAGGAAATATTTTGATAAATATTTTTCAATATCACATTTATTGACGTAGTGTTTGGAATATTTTTTAGTTTTCTTTTTGTTATATTTACACATGTCTCTTGATTGATTACTTTATTGTAGAAAGTATTACGCAGCAAATGTTTAAATGCACATTTGACTATAAAATACACGCAATCAAACTGTTATTTTTGTTGTATGAATGGTTTTCAGGCCTTGGAATGCCCAAGCTAAAAGTGATGCAGTAAGTTCTGTAAGAGATCAAAATAAAATATGAGTAGTCCATGTATATAAGATTGCTTAATTTGCCATTTACAAAATTATTCTTATAAACTAAGTATAAGAAATGAATAAATAGTAAATGAATTGTAGCAATGAATTTTTTTATTTTAATGTTCTAATGCAAAATATTTTTTATTTCTTTTGAAAGTGCATAATATTTGAAAATTATATGTATTTTCCACTTTATATTAATTTCATATTGAAAACAGAATAAAAAAATCCATTTTATTTTTCCTTTTATTTTAAATATAAGGAAAGTTTTCAGTATATAAATTTCATTTTATTAATTAAATATATTTTTAATTTTAACTGAAATTATTTCCTTTCCTTTAAATTTTAAAATGCAACTGCTACATTTGCGCTATAATTTGTTTAAATAATTTAAAATATTAATGTAAAAATAGTAAAATAAAATGTAAAATTAAAGCTAATTACCCTCGGGGTGTTTTATAAACATTAAGAAATATGAAATAAATAATAGGACATGTTTCTTAATGACACATTCAAACGACAAGGAACTTCCTCAATAAATGATTACGTGTTTCAAAAATGAATTTTTATGTAACGAAATATAAATTAAATACTCATTTCTCACTGTCAAATCTCAAATATTCTTCTACATGAAGTTTTATTGTATATAATCAAATTACGTATTGTATAATAAATCATTTTATTGTAATAATTAAGCTCTTTTGTATTTCTAATATATAAAATATTATATGAAACAAACAAGTTAAGAAAAGCATCTAAAATCGAACTCTACTTAAAAATAAAATAAAATTAAAAATAAAAAAAACATTTATGTTCGGATTTTATCACCAAATATATAATTATAAGTTAAATCATTATCTAATTTAATCTGATCTTGGTAAACTTCGAAATTAAATAATTTTCTAAATGTGTTTTTAATATGGCATAGGTGTTCATTAATATATCATCATATATTCATAAGCACATATATAATATATTACTTTATCATCAATGCTTGTGGCAAATTTACAAATGCGGCAGTTTTTGTTACATCAAAGCAGAGAAAACAAAACAAAAATTTCTACTTTATTCATTTCAAACAACGTGAAAATTTTACTTATGATCTTACGAAATTTATTATCGTTTTTTCTTAAAAGTTCTTCTCAAAAGAAATATTTTTATCGTTATAAAAAGTTTCATTTCGGTTATTTCAATTGGATATTATTCATTTTACGTAACTCATAATTTGTTTTTCTGTATTAATTATTTAAATAAAATTTATTTTAGATTGCGTACCACATAAAAAGTAAATACATTTGTTTCATCTAAAGATACAATTTCATAACCATGAATTTCGCCTTTAAAAAGATTTTTTTTGCAACGTATTATGTAAGATGCATATTAATAGCATGTTGAGACAAAGTAACTTTCTTCGTAATTACGCAACACGACTAAAATGAAATACACTGAGTTTTAGATGGACGCTAGCAATTGTTCTTTTGTTTTTATTTCCGCATCTAAGATTCTGATTAATTTGCTTGGACATAGTTTCAATTTTAAATTCATGTGCTTCGAATAAGTCGTGAAGTACTTCTTAAATTTGATATCTGTACTTGCATAAAAATTGATTAAAATAAATCATATTATACATAAAGTATTAAAATTTGACCCCGCATTGTGGGGATCGTCTGTTGTAAGATATTTTAGTGTCCACAGCGAAGTTTATATTCCAGGAGAAAGTTTCACAAATAGTGGATCGTATTCACGTCTCTCAAAGGAGGAATCCCAGAAAACTCCCAAGCACTCACCCGATAGATGTGATTGAATGTCAACATCCACTTCCCGTTGTTCAAACGTGGTTGGGATCAATCTCGCGATCTTTCGCTCTGCTGAGCGGTGATCTACTACACGATCGGTTGTCGTGGCCTGGTTGCTTAGGGCTTCATTCTCACTATCTGAAGGTAGTGAGTTGGAACCCTGGCTTAACCGAAGATCCGTCGCGTTTGCTAAATGCAACTGGGGCATGTTAAAATTGAGCATGGTCGCAATGTCCTCCAAGTGAAATGATACCTCTGGGGGTGGCAGGCCAATTATTGGTGTCTTCTGCTTATTCTCTGCTTCAAAATCACGAAGACTCCACCCATATGCTTCTATCTAACTGGTAGAGCCCAACTCAGAATTAGGTACTGGGATGCATGCTGGTGCAACAGCAACATGGTCGGTGTGGTGTGCCCAAATGAATGTTAAAAAATTTCAAGTTAACATATTTTCGAAAGTAGCTTAATCCAATTCAGGGAAAACTGTGGTAATGTAATACGGTTCAACTATCGCTAATAACAAAGCAAAATCGCATTACTTCAAAATATTTTTTATTTGCTATTGTTTAAAATTGTATTTTCAAGCTTTTCAATATTTTTCCCTCTTTGAAGAATACAAAACTGTGCAAACCTATTTTAGATAAACGTTAATGAATAAAAAATATATAATTCAAATTTTCTTTTAATGCATCTTATTTAATATTATTTATTTTCATTATAAAATCTATCGATACAATTAGCAAATATATTATTATTAAAAAGTTGAATTAATTCATTTGGAAATATTATCGCTATTTCAGCTTTTTTATGAAAACTTACAAATTGAAATTTATAAGCAGAAATTATCTAATTAGTTAACGAATTGAATTGCAGTCACTCACTCTTATAGTGAAAATTATATTAGGTAAAAAATGAAATTTATATTTAATGAGACAGTTTCCAAAAGGCCAAAAATTCTAAATTTTCTGTAATCTAAATTTTAACTGGATCCTATAATTTTTTAAGATCAATATAATAATTTTTTAAGATCAATAATAAAAATTTAAGATCAATCTTTGAATACTTTACGAAAAAACCACACACACACACACACACAAGAAGTTAAAATACATTTATCATTTATTAAAATTCCTACTTAAACTATTATTTAAAAGAGGTTTTAAATATATATAAATTGTAATCTGTGATTTCCAACAAAATTAAATACGAAAACAGGTTTTACTATACTGTGAAGAAATTAAAAAAATATCGTCAATAGATACAAATCTATTGTAAAAATATAGTGAAATCACAAAAATATGGTAAAATTGCAACAGTAATGTAATATTACAATATTTTTGTGGCGTAAAAATTTGTAAAATAGGTTCGTAAAATTGACCAATTAAAATAAGCATACCTCCAAGCTTTTATTTTAAATTTATCACTTTTATTTTGGTAGGATTATTAAGAAGCTGATTTTTGTATCTTATGAAATAATATTCAAAATTGTACAATTGTACAGACTGAAATTTAAGTACAATTGCATTGATCCATATTGTTGAAATTTGCTTCATATTCATATTTAAAGAGTTTGATTCACATTAAACAATAGTGTTTTGAAGTATTTGTATGATGGTTAAAATTATTAAACTAAAATGCCAATTATTTTAATTTATTTCAACACACAGTATTTAAATTATTTCCCTTCAATTGAATCAACAGTATTTCAATTTATTTTATTCCTACAGCTGAAATAGTCATAACGTTTCCAATTGATGATTTTATATCTAGATTTATATCATGGAAAAATAATTATTGATTTGGGATTTTGAATCTTAAATATTTTCAAGTTTTGTGCGATTCCAAAACACTACCTTGCCAATAAAATTATTAAAATTTTATTTAATTATTTATGCATCTTTTTAAATGAAGAATTTGAATTAGTGGGAAAGTCTAACAAGATTTAAGTTGTTAAATCACAAATCTTGTATTAATTTGTTGATTCCGGCATTCCAATATTTCTAGATTTAAAAAAATGTTATTTAAACAATCAAATGTTTCTGAGCAAATGGAAATGGTATTGTGTATCTCTACTTATGTAAATGTATGTTGAAATACACCTGTCTTGATGGCTGAAAAAACTACCAAAACTTTATAAAAACGGCCCATTCAATCAATCGTAAGCCTTAATGCAACAGGTGGCCATGCGATCAAAGCATCAACAGGAACTGCGTGCAAACGATTTACTTTGTTACAACATATGTGAATATATATATTGACATTGTTGCAATGCTTTCGATTATAAATATGCGATATTTTAAACGAGGAAAGGAAAAAGTTTAAATAAATAACCAGTTATTATAAATGCGAAAAAACAATTGTATGCAATTCACTAATGTAGGTTAATTTTCTTTTGACTAGGGAACAGAGAGTATGATTTTTTTAAAGATAAATTTTATTTAATTTCATTTAAATGAGAAGTAAATATTTGAAAATAATAGAATTTTCCTTCAAAATAATTAATCTAGTTATTTTATATATTTTTTGTTCCTTTAATAATGACAATCTAACTAAAATCTGACATATTTTAAAAATGAAGATTAAATTTATGTATCAGCTAATAACATTGATTTTGTTATATTGTGTTAACATTTTATGTATGTCATGTTTTTTAATAATCTTTGCAAATTTATTTATAACTATTACTTAAACTAAAAATCATTAGCGGTTGTTATTAATATTATGATTTTATTAACTATACAAAACGTGCGACAATGGTTTGTCAATAATATATGTCATTGTTTACGAAAGGTTTTTTATTTAAATTATGGGTTTAACAGGATATTTTTCATTTTTATTCTGTTGTTTTCTTAAGAAATTTCCACAAATAAGGTTAAATATCAATGATATATTTGTCATTCAAATTAATATTTACTAATCTTTAAATGTTTATTTGATATCGATCTACTTACGATTGCTCAATTTTCTATTCAAATGTTATTTTTTATTAAAATGTTAGTTTCAGATTTTAAGTTGTTTTATTTCACTTACTTATTGAACTATTAAATAAGTTGTAAACTATATAATAGTACCTTTTTCTATGAGATTAATCTTGGTATCATTATTACTAACTTTAATCGCATAGTTATTACATGGGTATAAAATCTGAATATAAAAAAACATATTTTTATTAATGCAAATGCTCACTTAATTTGCTTATAATCATACTTTTTGGTATACAATTGGTAAAAAATGTGTAAAATTGTTATAGAAAATAAAACGCTTAGTACAAAAAATAGGCAGCAACAAGGGCTGACTATATATACAATCAAAAGATTCAAACTACGAAAAAGTGTGCCCTATAGTCCTGTTAATATAGTTAAGGCTTTACTATAGATTTTGAAGCGAAATGTTTGTAGTCATCTTCCAGTCAGTAAAAGGTAATATTCAGAAGAGGAAACCGCGGGGTTCAATAAATCAGCTACTGTTTATGATTTCCGTAATTATTTTGTAAGTGCCAATAACAGTTCATTAAATTGGTTGAAGGTAACATATTTGAAAGCTTATAAATGTGTATATTTTCCTCAATGAGAAATGGGGTATACACTTCCATCTTCTAGAATCAGATAGATCTTTCTAGCTCTTCTAGGATGCCGACCGATGGCTGAGTGGTTAGCGTTCCTGACCCCTGAGCTATGGGTCCTGGGTTCGAATCCCGGTTCGGGCATGGATGTTGCTTTCTCTCTGTGCTTCTCTGTCCTTTCTTCTGAGATAAAGTTTGAATATGACTCACCCTGTAAACGGGTTAGCGGTAGGATGTCATGGGTAATGCTACTCGCCTCCGTGACTTGGTTCACAAATGCCCACTGGGTAACGACAAATGAGTAGCAGTTTTCGGCCTTGTTGTGGCATAGGATTGGTCACCCAGTGAACGTCAAGTTCTAGAATCCGATCAGGGTGGATGCTTAGGAGTTTTCCGGGTTTCTTCTCTTGTGACATGTGAATATCACTTACTATTTATGAAAAAATTCTTCTAGAAGACAATTTAAATTATAGATCTTAAAATACCATACAATAATGTTAGGCTGTACAGTATATGGTAAAATATTTATCTGCTTTGTGTATTCCATTATGGTCTATACAGAAACTCTTAATGCATTAAATACCTACTATTTTATTATTTTTACCTAATTATTATTTTTTAAAAGATAACATGTATACGAATTTGTTAAAAGAGTTACAAATACTGAGACCCCATTTAGAACCTTATTTTAAAAAATAGAAGGTTTATTTTTAAATATGTTTTTGAATAAGTTATTTTTAACAACATTAAAACTGAGGATTAATGAAAGAAAAATATTTATAGTTTAGCAAAATAAAATTTAAACATCATTAGGCATACATACTTACCTAATTTTCTTTTAAAATAAAGAATTAAGTGTATTTAATCTAATTGGTGTTTGTTGATTCAAGCACAACTAGAGCAAGGTCTTGTGCGTCAATATGCACCCATTGAACGAAACCATGTGACTGTAAAAAACGTATCAAATTTATTTACTGCGCTCTGTATCTGTTAATTTAGAGAATTGTCGACTGGAAATTCCTCTAATTAGAAACCTGCCAGTAGAATTTTTTTTTATTTCTCATATTTTTCATAATGTTTATTGTAAGTGACGTACAGTTTGTAAAATTCAAGTAATTTTATTAAATTTCATATAAATTATGTGTTTTATTATAGCTTAATTATGAAATGAAATAGTGATAAAACATTTGATATTACTATGAGATCCTAGTTTTGTTCTGTAAGGGAAAACATTATCTTCTTTCATTAAAGGAACTACTTCGAGGATACATTTGATGCAGTGTTCATAAATATTCCGTTTTATTTTATTTTAAACATTTGTGATTACCCATAAATCATTAAAAGTCATTTCAGATTTCCATTTCCTATTGTAAACGAAAGACATCGTTATATTGTGTCGTAGAAAAATGAGGAAAAAAATCAAAATTGTCTTATTGCTTCATTTTCCCTAGAATCAGATCCCTAAAATCCACTTATGTGACTTATAATTACAGTTCATACTAGTACGTAACATGCCATTTCCCTATTAAGTGAACAATCCTCGAAGGAACACAACACAGTAAGCCCCCCTATGCATAATTCAAGCACAAAAAACACACAGGTAACGAATCCTTCCCAAAGATTTGTCATTACTATAAATCATTCATAACTAAACATCAATGCATCAGCCACTATGGACGTGTCCGGACAATACTGGACACAAGACGGAGAGCATGACGTCAAAAAGGAAAGAAAAACATTCGTTTAATGTAAGACGTCACGTCATTAGAATGTCCACTTTCCCCCTTCCCTCTCTTGACTTGCACGTCCAGAATTTCCTTTGCCTCTTCTTCCATAAGAGAAACATGGGGGTGGACAAAACTGGCAGCGTTTTCAGGACTGGCTTCCTGTCATCAGAAGATGATGTCCGTCCCTACGATTGTCCCTACACGTCTTGTTCGCGTGGTCACGACATCTGGGGACCGGTCACGCGACCGATTTGGAGTTCCTCTTTCCGCAGTTCGAATGTTTTGTTTTGTAGGGTAGTTTTCATTTTTTTTTTTAACTTTCAAATGCAATATCTTTGTTTGATTTGCCGGATCATTTAGTGTAGAAGGACTTTTCTTGTAGATTAAAGAATAAAAAGCATCGTAAGTTAGTAATGATAAAAATATATAGAAGATCTATGAGTTACTCATAACAATAAATGTGAATTTCAAAATAGATTCAGAACAATTGCTGATAGTGAGAGTTAAAATGAATCTTGAATTTTTTTTAATCTGATTTTTTTAAAAAAATATCATACAATTCAAATATTAGGTTGGGGAATAAATTCGTAGCGTTTTTACCAAAGACTTTTATTTAAACAATAAAACAATAATTATATCAATAAGTTAATGAATTATATATTCGCCGTTGCTGTTTACAACCTCTTCACACCTCTCGACCAATTTGTTGATGCCGTTCCGGCAAAAATTGTCTGGTCTGGTGTCAAAAAATTGTTGAGCCAGTTTTTAAGGACCTCTTTGTTATCGAAGGTAACGTCCTTCATATGGTTTGACAAGGAGCGGAAAAGATGGTAATCAATCGGTGCAAGGTCCGGAGAATATGATGGATGCTGAAGGACCTCCCATTCGAGCTCTGGGAGTGCGGCTTTGACGACTTATGTAACATGAGGTCTGGCGTTGTCGTGAAGGAGTATGGTTTGACCATGTCGATCAGGTCTTTTCAGTCGAATAGCCTCATTCATACGGTGTAGCTGGGCAATGTAGAGCTCCTTGTTGACAATGGCATTTTTTTCGAGCATTTCCCAGAATATCAAGAAGTCCTTAAAAACTGGCGGCTCAACAACTTCTTTGACACCAGACTAGGCGAATTTTGGCGGAACGGCATCAACAACGGTTGAGAGGTGGGAAGAGGTTATAAACAGCAACGGCGAGTATATAATTGATTAACTTATTGATATAATTATAGTTTCTTGTTCAAATAAAAGTCTTTGGTAAAAGCGCTACGAATTTATTCCCCAACCTAATAAATTACGTGAAACTAAAAGAATTGAAAATATTCTGAACTAATAATGTTTATTAATAAAGAAAATATATGTTCAATTTAATATGAAATGATTAATAAAATCTCAAATTTTGTGAATCATCGAATATAGAAATTATAGTATTCCTAATATTTTGTGTTCCATTAATGGCAATAAAAATAAAAGTTCTTTGAAAGAAACAACTACGATCTTACATAGGATCGTAAGCTGTTATGTAGAGATCGTAAGAATATAAAATACATAGAAATATATTTTCAAGAATAATGTCTAAATATAATTGAAATCATTCATTATTAAATAATGCTTTTAGTTTCAGATAAAATATTGTAATTTAATTTCTGCTCAAGTTGCTTAGTATTTCTAAAGCAACTAGAATGGCTTCAAACAGCTTCATGTTCTATTAAACAAGAGAGGCTGACAACTATTTTCCCTAAATGTAATCATTTGTTATTAAAACATTTTGGCAACCTACATTTGTGATTAAGTTGTGAGATTAATAATTCTGTAAATTTGGGATTAAAATAAAAAAGTTCCATTTGATGAATTGTAACGTTAAGTAAAATTCATTGACGTGAATCCTAATTTATGCTGTAATTGAAAAAATAATTAGTATTTATAAAATCAATGAGAGATTTCATAGTATTAAAGCTACTTTAAGTGGATTTTATAAAGATTCGAATTAAAAAATAGTAAAAAGATTCACTATTTTAAATCTCTGCTATTGTTTAGGAATTCATTCGAATCAAAGTTTTGTGGCAGATTTTATTCAGTTATGTATTGTATTAAATTTAATCTCTATTTGTGCTTAAGAGAGAGTTGTGACATTACTCTACTTTAATATTCTGTAAATGTAGGGTTCACATTTAGAATAAAATGAAGAAGATACATTTTTTGCGTTCCATTTGATGAATTATAGCGTCAAATGAAATTCATTGACTTAAATCTCGCTTTGATGCTATAATTTTAAAAATAACTACCATTCATAAAAAGAATTCATTTGATGAATCTTGTTGAATTACATTTTAGAAAGATCCATATTAAAAAACAATAATAAGATTTACAATTTTAAATTTCAGCATTTGTTTGAAATTCATGTGATTCAAAGTTTCAGTCTACCTGCCTGCTTTATTTATAATTAACGTTTATTATAATTAAGGCTTTTCTTAACAAAATAAACCCTGTTTTTGTGACAGTAACTTGTTTCTATTAATTATAAATTTATTTTTAATGCATGAAATATTGTTTTATTTCTTGGGATTAGTTTCAAACCATATTCATATCGTCTTTACTTGAAGAAAACATTCATTACATCCATTGGAAGCATCATCATTAACAAAAAAATCGGAATAAGATATTTTTGTCAAATACATTTTTTAAAATGGCCACTTTTAAATTCAAATTAATATTTTTTTAGTTATTTTACATATTTTACAGAAAATATTTTTAGAAAATTCAAAAATAACTCTTTACTATTTTCCTCTGCTAGTTTTTAAATTATTTGATTTGAAAAGCAATAAATCACAGTGAGTGATTCATTGCTTTTTCAAGTTGGCATTAAATTATATTTCGATTCTTAAATCAATAGATCAAACAAACTCTTGTTATATTTTACTACCTTAAAAACTGTATAACTGTTTATAGAAGCAGATGGAACAAATAATGTTTTTTTTAACTAAATAAAAAATTGTAACCTACTATTGCCAAGTAAATTATTACAGAAACAAAAAAAAAGAAAAGAAAGAAAACTGTGCGATGCTGATTGAATCGAAAAAGGAATCAAATATAAGCGTTTAAATCTATCTATTTGAAATTTTTCAAAGATAAGCACACGTGCAATACTCCCACTTCCTTGCCACACAATTTTAACTTAATTCCAATGATTTGAGGGACGTAACGGACTTACACGCAAATAATGCCATCCCCTCTACAGTACTCCCCCATTGGCGTCATGGTCCACTTCAGGAGGATTATCCATCCATCCAAATCATCCTCATCCAGGGGATAGCGTCTCGTTGCCATGGAGACCCTATTGTTGCCACCGGGAAAGGGTCTTTTCCAATTAAAAACTGCCCACCCCTCCGCATTCTCCTTTTTTTTCATTTCCTCAAAATAAATAAATAAATATACAAGCAAAAATTAATCTCTCATTCCCTTCGCTAGCAAATGTTGCCACGAAAAATTAAAATAAAAATATAAATGAGTGGTATTGTGCAATAAAAATATACATAAAAAAAGGTTTATGTGAGCGGTAGGCGTTTGCCAGTAGGGGGAAGGTGTTTTTGTTACGGTGTTTGTTTCATTTTAGTTTTTATTTTTATTTCATTTAATACAATGGCTGCAGTTAGGTAATCGAGAGAAACGGTGACAGATGCAGCTGAGCTGATGACGTCATATTCGATTTTCAAGTAACGAGAAAGCTAGACCCTGCTTAAAATAGTCATATGAAATCGGTGATTTTATGACTGTCTGGGTGGCCTTCCAATACTTCCTTAAGAATTAAGAATCAGATTCAGATAGAATTTTTTACTACAATGTTCCAGTAGTTTTTATCGTAGTTGAAAAATGTGTTTTCCACATACAGATGAAAAACCATTTCAGCATGTTAAAAAAGTTCTACAGAGCCATAGATTGAATATAATGTTTTACTTTCTATTAAAAATTTCATTCAAACATGACTGTGAAAATAATATGTTATGAAATATTTTTATATGATGTATATGAAACAAAATTTGAATATAAATGTTTAAAATAATTTTATATTGTATAAAATTCTTGTTTTTGCTACTAGTAATTAAAATATATTCTTATAAAAATTTTTTTATTTTTATATATTTTCTATTTTTATAAAAATGTTAATATAATATTTTTATAAAAATAGGTTTCTAAGTGCTACGTTTGTTAAAATATGCTGTCATTATTTTTGGTGATACACGTTAATTACCTGCCTTTTCTCAAAGTAAAATTCGAAAGATTGTGCAGAAGAATACATTAATTGTATAATTTTTTAAATAATATTATTCTCTTCTAGTATACTTATAAAAATTTGCATAAACAAATCATTTTCTTTCACTTTAAATGGAAAATTTTCATTCGAAAACCCAATACAAGTCGACATTTATTATATCGTGTTATGATGAGGGTTACATAATAGGAAAAAAACTTTTTTTTCATGCAAAAAATCTCTTCATATGTTTCCTCCATTTTCCGATTGAAACGCAATTTTTAACCATAACAAAAAAAGGAACGAAAACATCTTTTTAGCAGTCGATCAAACAACAAAGCAATCGTGAATTGATATTTATTTTTCGCTGTACTAGGAGTCATCAATACAACGTGTTGCATCAGAAGGGAAAGACATTCTTTTTCAAAAAAAGAAAATAATAGAATCATAAATATAATTTATTTACTTTTCGAGCCTTAGGATAAAAAAGTGGGTGGCAGCATTTTTAAAAAAGAAATAATAATGCAAATAAATCGGGTACTTAGCATTACTTATACGTGTCCGCGCTTTTATCGTTTGCTGGATAAACACCCATGTTTGTGTTGCCAGAACACACTAGTGAAAATATATATTTTTTGTGTCGTCTGGAAGAAAATCTAAGAAATAGCGAAAGGTAATCGGAAAAAGGTATTTCATCTTTTATTTAATTTATGTGCAACTATTTTCTTTTCATGACGTTTTTTACATATAAGATTTACGTGCAAAATCGTACTGCATATTTATTGAGAACGTTTCAATCTCGATTTTTTTGAAACATCGAGTAGCAAAAATAAAGGAAATAAAAATGCTTAGAGTGAAGATATCGTAGATTTAATATCCTGAGGCATTGTGGGAAAAAGAATGAGGTTTTTGTTTGTTGAGTTCAAATCATGTTGACGTTTATTTTACATTGTGACTTTTTAAATTAATCTTTTTTATTGTTTTTCACATTCAACCGCAAACCTAATCATTTTTCTTGCTTGTAAAAATTAATGCCTTGAGCTTTAATGTATAAAAACTATTTATATTGAATGATGCATATTCCTCAGTATATATATATATATATATATATATATATATATTTGCATGTGTGTCTGTATATGTATTTATTTTAATTGTTTTTATGTAGGTTAATGCGAAATATTTTGAAACTTTTTTCCCAGTATAATTTAAAAATTACAATACTATAATAAACTTTGCTACTTAAAAAATTATTGTAAAAAAGGAGATAAATAATAATTTTTAAAGTAGCAAAGTAAAACGGCTAAATAATTTGTATATAATTTACAGGAAATGGATATGAATTCTTAGCCGTATGAAAGAAAATTTGGCATCTATTTTCTTTAGTTATGCTTTGTCAGTTATTTAACATAAAAAAGGTTAATGTCTTTATTATTCATCTTTTTCCCTTTGATTCATATCTGACAGGAAAAAAATTTTGATTGACATTCTATTTTTACCTATTATGTCTGAAAGTAATCGCATATGGAATGATTCCAATCCATAGCACTAAAATCCTTTATTCCAATCCATAGCACTACAATCCTTTATTCCATTCCATAGCACTACAATCCTTTATTCCAAACCATAGCACTACAATCCTTTATTCCAATCCATAGCACTACAATCCTTTATTCCAAACCATAGCACTACAATCCTTTATTCCAATCCATAGCACTACAATCCTTTATTCCAATCCATAGCACTACAATCCTTTATTCCTAACCATAGCACTACAATCCTTTGTTCCAATCCATAGCACTGTTGTTCTAATTTGAAAGAAATACAAATTCCAAAGCACTTATAATGTTGAATAATGGTTACTATGAGTAGAAATATTTAATTATTTTTAGAAAAGTGAAAAATAAATAAAATGCATGGAATTTTTACATTTTTCTACTGAGAAAAAACTCTAATATATGTATATATATATATATATATATATATATATATATATATATATATATATATATATATATATATATATATATATATACATATATATATATGCATATATACATATATATGTATATACATATATATATATATGTATATATATATATATATATACTTTTAAGCAACAAAGTTTAAAAAAAGTGGATTTTTTGGTATTGATGATAAAATGAACTGTTACTTTATTTTTTACATAATTGTATATACATACATACATGCATATATATATATATATATATATATATATATATATATATATATATATATATATATATATATATATATATATATATATATATATATATATATATATATAAAAATTATCTATTGGTATATAAACAAATACATAATTATAAAATTTATTCATCTATCTAGAATCGCTAATTTGTTATGTTTGTTCAATTAAAAATTTCTGTTGAGATTCTTTATAATTAAATCTGTGTATATCAAATAATATAAGAAGTTATTAATTTTTTAATTTTTTCAGAAAATATGTGAATTACTAAAAACATTATCTTATTACATTATTTAAAAAAGAAAAAAACACCTTTTGTTTCTATTTTTAAAAATTACAAAAATTTTTTATAGGTGGCCTAAATTATTAAAAATCTTTGATTAAATTACGTTTTGCAATGTCATTCTACCAACTATTATTTTTGATTACACAAGCAAAATGAATGATTGTAAGACATCCAAGTTTCTTGTTATTATTTAATGCTGTGGGGATTTTGATGGTTATCGAATGCAGAAATATCCGTAATTATTTTTAAATATTCTGAAGTATTTTAATTGGATGTCAAAGCTATTTGTGGTATCATTCAATTATAAAAATTTCAAGTATCCTCGAATGTTGAATGTGGTTTTAGATTAAAACTTTAATCCTTGGCTCATTTTTTTATTAATATGAATAGTATAAAATTTTTATTATATTTTAAATATTTTAATTTGAAATTTTAACAAGATTGCTTTGCCTTGCTTTAAATACATATTTTACATGGAAATTACGAAATTCTTCTTATTCTTGACTATGTGAAGTCTATATTAGTTTCCAAATTTGATGCCCAATTACCACCACTATTTCATGTGTATTTGTTTATAAATAATCGTTATAAATTGCTAACAATTTATTATTAATAATTAATTAACATTTGTTAACAAAGTATTATTAATAACTAAATAATTATTAATATTTTACCTCAAATTCTTAAAACTCAGTTAGCTTTTTCTATTTAATCGAATTAATCTAGTTTTTCGATAAGAAATGATCGAAATTTATATCTAAAATTTCATATTTTTAAAATAATGTTCTTTTGGAAATCTACGCTACATTTTTCAGTTAAATAAAAAAAATTATATTTAAGTTTTACACGCACACCAAGTTCGTTTCGAATTTTTTTACCAAATTAATTGTTTTAAGTTTTAAATTTTTTTTCATTCTTATATATTTTATTCGGCACAAATTTTTACTTCAATTAACTTTCTACATGTCCGGTTTAGTTTCTTTATTTTATATTTTTGACACAAAAGGGATAGGAGTGATTCAAAGGAATTAGCAGATTATTTTTCCTGTTCGGGTTTCTGTTTGTATACAAAAAATGAAATTCCTTCCAAAAAATTTATTTTATTTTCATACAAATAATTGTCTATAGCTCTATAGTAACTCTTTTACGCACTAGGGTTTATTACGCTGTACGACGTACAGTTTAAATTAGTTTATGAAACACTGCAGTCATTCAAGACCGCGATCAGAATTAAACTCACAAGCTATTGAATCGAAGACCAGAGCGCTAACCATTTGATTGGTAGCTCAGCTTTACTTTCATGCCTAAAATTTTCTATACATTGAACTATGATTCAAAAACAGAAAATAGAACCCTATTAATCAACAAAATATGTAAATTCTATACCATATTTTCATCAATTTAACTGAATTTATAAAATGCAATAATAAAACTGGTGTAAAGTTTCTTTATAATCAGTATATTTTTTGAATTAGAAAATTGATTAAAAAATTTAAACGTTTCTCTGCTATATCAAAACAAAATGTTGACGCCGATTCTACTTAGAGTACCAGACCCTTAAGAATCATTTAAGTACTGCTTAGATCTCCAAGATGGCTTGGGAAGATTCTTATGAGATAAAACAAGATATTTTTATCTGTATTTCAATATTCCATTTATCTTAGAGTTGATAAAATATCAATTAATATCCAAGTCGATGATATGCGGCGATATATTGATTTAAATGAAAAAGTACACGAACAAAATTACTAAAGGTAAAATTATCTATAAAACTGTTATATTTATTCGTTGACCTAATCTATCTTTTGTATTTTAACTCTACAAATTTATACTTTTTTTATTTTCGAATGGCCAGGCAAAATACATAGAACTAGAGGTTACAAAAATTAATTGCCTAAGGAATATATCGTTTCCTATGTTGAGCAGCAAAGAGCCCCACAAATTGACATATGTCCATTACTTCTCCAGAGCCACAGAGTGGACAAGTAGGAACAGTAAGAATGCCTAAGCTGTCATATCCTATCGTTAGACGAAAGGTGACAACTGCATTTTGTCTTGGTAAATCAGGAATAAGATACTGTTTTAAATTACTCTTGTGTTTTGGAGCTATGCGAGTGTGTAGGTCTCGTGAGGCATTAGAAGCAAAGAGATGCTTTGGTAACAGTTTAATCTTCCAATACGAGGGGTGTGGATAGATATTATAGAAGGCAAGTATCTTTCTTTACAATGGATATCTGTTTGGATGGATGTAGGATGCCTGTTTGCTCATTGCCCCATAAGCCTCACTGGCCGCACACCCACTGGAGAACAATTTGCTTCCCTTTCAGAGCAAGTTCTCAGAAATTCTTGATTTTAAATTTGAACTCACATTTGTTTTTGATAAGAAACATTAAATGTTTGTACTACCCATATTTGAATTCTTAACATCTTGACAAAAAAAATTTTCGCCAACAATACAATTATCTGATAATTTGTTTGCTAAACATAGAAGACCTCATCCAGTCTGATGAAGATTAATGAATTCCACCAGCAAAAAGTTAACGAAAATCCTTTTTACAAAGGAAAAACCCTATAAATTTCCCCAAATTTATATACTTTATAAAGTCAATTTAAAAATTTAAACTGTATAATTGTTTTTTTCCCTAGAAAAAATGTCTTGTTTAACTTCTTTATCTATGTTTACTGAAGGACATTTAAATATTAGACAAAAATAGCTTTATTAAATATGCTACTGACTCTACATTCAAAATTTATAACTTATTAAGGAGAAACGTTTAACTAACTCGTTTAAAAATGGGTATGAACGCCCCTATTTAAAAAAAAATTACAATTTATCTTTATTCTAACAGACTAAATTAAGTTTTCTGTGATTTTTTTTTTTAAATTTATCTATTCGCCTTCCCTAGATTAAGTTATCTCATTTTTTTCCAATGTTACAAAAATTGAATAAAATAAGCCTATTTTTTTGTACGCGTCAACTAAAAACCGTCACGTCATTTGTTTCCAATTCGATTTGAAGCTTTCGGCTTGGGAAAAAGCGATAACATTTTAGTTCGAATGAAATAAAACGATATGAAAGGAATACATCGATAAGAATATTATAATCTAAAGAAATGAAGGTCAAGGCCTCTACTCCCTTAGAGCAGATAGTGAGGACGCATCCGAATAAATAATAACAACAATATCTCATCTCATTATCAAGTCTTTCGATACTATTATTTATTCCGTTAAAGGGTTATTGGGATATTTTTGTAGAGGAGATAAGAAATTGGTTCCAGCGCGCGTGTTTCGCCAATTATTTGTTTCTATGCCTGTTCTTTTAATTAAAAGATTTAAATAATTATCATAATTAGATCATAGTTTTATTTAGTTAAGGTTGTCAATTATATGTTGTGTAAATGATATTTTTTATAATACCTCTCGGATGAAATTCTTAAGAGGGTAAGCCATTTATTCTACTTTTAATATTTCAGAGGCATTTGAAAGCCTAAAATGGTTAAATTGGCACATAGAATGGTGAATATGAGTTTAAGTAACTAATGATTAGTATAGTTTTACTTTTTATTATTAATATTCATAGGATTTTTGTGAGTAATTTTTCATGCATTTTCTTAAATTTTATCCGTATATAAACTCAAAAGCCCGACAGACCCAATGCGGCCTAGACTTGCCTGCCCATATTTGTTTTCTTGACCGAGTGCTCTGGTGTGCGAAACGTATGTCACAACTAGGTCATCAGCCTAACGCGAAACCCTAAGTTTTTAGTACCTAATGTATGCTTGTTACTCAATTTTATCGACTTATTGAAGGGATGAAAGGTTGAGTCGACCTTGCCTAGCCTGAAGATCGAACCTCGGACCTGTGGTTTCCAAGCGATACCACTACGCTCTTGAGCTTCCCGTATCCGGACCCGGACTTCTACTCCACCGGACTTATGAGTATAAAATTTTTAAAAAGATTAATTTCAAAAAAATCTGTAGCTGAATGGGTACCTTCCGTTTTTAGTTCAAATACTTAAGATAGATCCCCGACGATGAGACAATTTATGGTAAAGGAAAAATTGTACACGTGTGTAATCTCTCATACTCTGTTTAAATTTCTTGAATAACATCATGAGATGAGACAGCCATAAATCACTCTGTTATGTGAATAAAAGTATGAATAAATTTTTCATTGTGGGTCTTGTTGAATTAGACCACTTGCTTAAAAATTAACTACAGAACAATCAAGAATAAATGTTTGTATCAGTTATTTTATATGAATATAATACCAGTTATAAAATATAAATTTTTAATAATTAATTTTAACTATAAAATGTTCTTAAAATGTTTTAGTTTATAAATTGTTTTATTCAGTGAGATTCAGAATATTCGAATAAAGTGAAAGAGAAATTGGCTCAAGTTTCAGAAAATTTCATCTTTTCGAAAAGATCTAAAAACTTGAGGTACTTTTCGTTCTAAATTTAATTTTTTTAACTCACACATATAGGTACATTATGCTTGAAAATTATATTTTAAATTAAAATTCTGTTATTGAAGTTATGTTTGGACGACCTAAATATATATTGATTTTCTAAACGAAAATGTTAAAAATAGAATTGCAAAGGAATAAGGAATTAGGAAATAAAATATATTGTCGATTTTATTATGAATTTTTTTCTTGTAAATTGAGTCTAGAAATCATGGAGAGAAGTTGCTGGGTATATTAATATCAGCATCATGAATTTTAAAGTTATTTTTGGATATTTACATATTTATATCATAAAACAAATCAGAAACAATATATAATTCTTTTGCCTAGAAATTGAATTGAGTCTAGAAATTAATGAGAGAAGAAGCTGGATTTATTAATATGAGTATCACATGACTTTTAAAGTTTAACTCCGAGGTTTCAGTTTTTGTTCCTTTATGGTTAATTTAATAGGTATCTATAGTTTAAAAGAAAGGCCCCGGTGGCCTGGTTGATTAGGGCGTCTTTCTCCTTATCGGAAGGTAGTGAGTTCGAATCTCGGCTTAACCGAAGATCCGTTGTTATCACTATAATGACGGATGGGGAACTTAAAAACTGGACAAAGTCACAATGTCCTACAAGTGAAATGATACCTCTGGGGTGGCAGGCTAAGTACTGGGGTTCTTCTGCATGGTCCCTGCTTCAAAATCACGAATTGGTAAATGGTAACAAAATTACGATTCTGTCTAACTGTAGAGCCCAAGTCGGGGTTAAATACAGAGAATCATGCTGATTCAATAGTTCAAAAAATAGATGGTACTGAACCAGTAAAAATACCCAATTAAGGTGAGAATCAAACCTACAAAGCACTGACTTGTAGATTAGAGCACAAATCATTCAGCGACAACTCTTTGAGCGTCAGGAATGAAATGGAACTACATTAATAAAAATGTCACCGGGGACACTTTTTAGATGCACTGAAAATATCCATTGAGCAAGTTTAATTTGACCTTAATTAAGTAAAATATATATAAAAAAGTTACGCAAATACAATATTACAAAAATATTTCCTTTGCAATGACTGTTCTCAAAACTTATTTAAATTAATGTTGAAAATTTTCTAAATAGTATGGTAATATATTTTTGGATAAGTGTTTCTAAATAGGTTTAAATGTCCTTTTCAAATATAACGATGTCGTTTTAAATATTATATATATATATATATATATATATATATATATATATATATATATATATATATATAGATATATATATATATAGATATAGATAGATAGATAGATAGATAGATAGATAGATATATGTATGTATATATATATATAAGCTAGATTATTACAATATATTTCCAGCTACCAATTTAAACAAACCAAATCCTCTAAATCCAGTTACCTGCCCCTCTGGTTCAAGAGATAAGGTCGATTCATGAACTAGCACCCTCCAAGCAATAAGCTGGGACTTAGGAGTTTACAGAATTTCTAACATACATTGGCCCCCTCAACACGATAACTTTTGACTGTGTCGAATATAGAACCCACGGGATAACGTTTTCCCCCTATCAAGACAGCGCTTCATTTTGTTTATTATTCTTTAGTACTCATGTATTGGCTATATTTTTAAAGTACATTACCAGTGCATTTTGAAATATGTTTTCGAATTTTAATACTTTTATTTTTAAATTTTATATTTATTTTTTTTTTTGGAGAGGGATTTCACTCAAACGTCAGTCACGCAAGTTATGAGTCAATTTTGTTTAAAACTTAAAGTATTTATCTTAACGATCAAATTATATTTGATTAGACTCCATGGAGTACTGAATTTCAAATCTGGAGATATTTTCTCTTTCTATTATTAAATATAATAATCGAAAACATGGATTGTACTTTAATAAACCAAGAATATATAACTCTTAAAATTTATATTTTTATCTTAATTTGTACGTATATAGTTTGCCTCAAAGTATTTTATTCTGTTTTTTAGTGAATATATATATATATATATATATATATATATGATAGATATAAATATGGTGTATCTTTTGAAATAACACATTACATTTTTTAATGTTTTAATGAATTTTATGATGTATGTATGATAGATATTTCATGTAAGTATATTATATATTACAAAGACAGCTTCCAGTAGTATTTTTTATGCATTGTCTAAAATACTCAAGAGTAACAATATTTGAATTCCTATAATTCTGCGAAATACTTATCTCAAAAGTATTACAAACAAAATGTAGTAGAAACACATCACCTTTTTCCTGGTGGTACATAATTAATTCTCATGTGAAAGAAAACCTGATACTGATAAATACTATATTGTGTGATAATTTTTGGGACCGGACCTGGAAATTTTCATCCCGAAAACGCTATTCTATTAATGGATCGAAAAACTCATTGTAAAGTGAACCCGTAAAAATTTTTGTAAAGTTTTAGAAAATTTTAACTGAACGTGGTAAGCATCCATAAATTTTTCATGCAAACGTTTAGTAGGAAAATATTGTGTAACTTTTAAAATTAAACCATCATTTTTGTAAACTGTGTATTCGAAATTTGTAAACTGTGTATTCGAAATTAAATTTAGTATTTATTATACTATAAACAGTATTATATTATAACTTCTTTTATATAATTCTCGATTTAATTGAAATCAAGCTGATTGACAAATTATTGTTTCTCTACGTATTTACTATAAAAAAAACTATATTTCATTTTTTACAGGAGCGTAAATATTTGTAACGATTCTGATAACTTTAAACTATACATCATTGTCAAATTAACCTTTGTATGCATAATGTGACTTGAAATGATTTAAAAGAATATAAAAAGAAACTGAAATACAATTTTTCTAATCAATGTAACATTTATGGAAATTTTTGAAAACAACTCTCGCAAAATTTTCTTAATGACTAAAAGATGGATGCCTCTTTCGAGTAAAGGTTGCATAAATGTAGGGAATGCCTTTTAGCATGTTGAAATTATTTTGAATGAAATTTGATTTATTTTATTATAAAATGAATTCAGAAAAAATAATACATGGTTTAATTCAGTATTTTATGTTCACCTTAATAGTTTCCCAAAGCGAAAATTTCTTTTTAGTTATTTGCCTGCCCTATTTACGTCTCGCTTACTTTACTGATATTTTCTTTGAAAATATACAATTTTCCACAGAAAATGAAGCCAATATATAAAAGAGATAACTGCAATGTCTTTTATAATGATACTATTGATAATAAAACTTGCTGTATGGCCTAGCTGATTTCAGTATGAAAAAGGGTAAACCTTGGTTTGGCAAAACATTTGGCGATAAATATTAGCGTTACAAAATTATTTTGGTAGCCCTGGTATTTTCAGCGCTCTAACTAACTTAGCTTTAGGATTACCATTTTGTTATTCGCATTTTAGCGCCCATCTTGGCTTCAAAGATTTCACCAAAAATTCAAGGGGTACCCGTAAGTTAACTTTTACC
Organism: Latrodectus hesperus; assembly: GCA_037975125.1. Classification (NCBI taxonomy): domain Eukaryota; kingdom Metazoa; phylum Arthropoda; class Arachnida; order Araneae; family Theridiidae; genus Latrodectus; species Latrodectus hesperus. The sequence continues at coordinate 72,934,965 of CM075860.1, read as the reverse complement.
GCATAGCTGTGAATCCCAAATATACGGAATGTATTCACAGTTAAAATTAAAGAACTTTTGTTTCATGATTGAGAATTCATTGCTCAAAGTATAATGGTGTAAATTCAATTTCATTCTCTTTCAATGTATGAAACGTGTAATTTTTTTTTACTGCTATAAAAAGAACGTTTTTAAGGATTCGGGTTTTCGCTGTAATGATAAACTCAAAACGTTTTGCACGGATTTAATTTTTTTTCTCAATTTCATATTCGTCATATTCACCAAATTTTTATTTAAGCACCATTCTTACTATTATTATCAGAGAGTGTGTCAAGAATATAAGCCAAATTTGCTACTCAGCGTTTTCCCTTTACTCTTCAATATGATTCCATCTTCGGATATGAATGTTTGTAGTGGTTTAAAATCCACATCAAGCCATAGCCCCTCTTCGGATATGAATGTTTGTAGTGGCTAAGAATCCACATCAAGCCACAGTCCCTCTTCGGGTATGAATGCTTATAGTGGTTTAAAATCCACATAAAGCTATAGTCTCTCTTCGGATATGAATGTTTGTCGTGGTTTAGAATCCACATCAAGCCATAGCCCCTCTTCGGTTATGAATGTTTGTAGTAGCTAAGAATCCACATCAAGCCATAGTTTCTGGTCAGAGAGTTAATCGTTTGTAAAAAGTGATCACAAACTAAAATATCAATAAAAATAAACAAGGAACATATCTCAAGAAGTTATTTATGAATAACGTTCTAAATAGTCACCAAATATAAAAAAATTACCTACGTAATTTTTTAATACAAGTAAGATAAACTTTTACGGCTAAATAAAAAACGACGTAAGCGATCATTAAAATCATTTTGCTTCAAAGTTGCAGTTTTTTTTTTGACATTGATTCATTTAATTTAAAAATTCATTATTTTTTTTATCTTTAAATAAAATCGATTCATCCGCTGTTTCAAAACAGTGAACACTATCGCAAGAAGTGATTTGATTGGTTAATAGATCCCTTTACCAAAATTGTTCTTTAATAAGGTTACAGACTTCGCTAATAACAATAGCTGGACGTCCACAAAGTGACAAAAGACAAAAAAAAATATTGAGGTGGGATGACAAAAAATAAACCTTTCTGAGCTCATTCGAATAAGGGTGGGGTCATAAATTTGAAATCCCAAGACTACCCCTCCCCATAATCTCGACCGGGTACAGATTAAGGAGTCCAAAAAAGAAGGTTCAACAATAATTTGCGAGATAATCTAAGACAGAAAAAAATTCTTTTTACACTCACACACAGTTGCCAAGATTAAGTTTTTGTGGTGCGTTTTTATGGCGGCCCACCGCACGCTGTTGGGGGAGGGGGCCAATAGGGCGTCGCGAAAGATAGAGGACGTTTAATAATGAAATTATGGAATGCATAATAATATAATATGCTCTTTCATGATAATCGATATGTCGCCAAAGTATTAATGGACTTAATAAGAACTGAATTATTCCGTCACTTTATTCTTCGAAGTCTCTAGCAGTTTATTACACAGTTTCGACAAGATAGAAATTCTAAGAGAGATAAGGTGAAAAAGATGAGGCCGAAAGTACGTGGGAAAAAAAGAGTTGATGAATTATGTTACTTTAGGATACACCGGGCTATGAAAATTTTAAAAGCATGGTGATTTTTCATGTTTAGTTAGTCTATATTTAAGCTAAGAAAACGAAATTACGGTTTAGAGGAACATGATTAGCGCCAGTTCTAGGGTAATAAAGCGATGTCGAAGTATGTAATAAGGTTAAACTTACGTAATGGGAAATAGGTTTTTGTTAGGAGTTTTTAAAATACTCGGTACTCCAAAATTAGAGTCACACCCATATTAATATGCATAGAATATATGAATCACTTGTAACCAGTTCTTAATTTTACAGGTATGAGTTAGAAAAAAGTTTTTTTTTCTTTGAAGGAAATCTTAATACTTACAAATATGCATGTCAAAAATTCAGGAAACTTTCTAAACTTTAATATTACTTTTAAATAACGTTATAATTGATTTTTTTGAGCAGGTTGACGTAGGATTTAAAGTTAGTATCCGAAAATGTACATATTGTGTTCATTTAACGGGCAAAAAAGGAAACATTAAAAATACGAACCCATCCCTCAAATAGATTCGTTAAAAACACAAAACTTAAACTCAAGTTACTTATTAAAGTTATTGTTTTTATGTTAGTATTGAAGTTAGAAATGCGCTTTCTCTAAATGAGTGTCTCTCATTTTCAAATTCTGAGAGAAAAGCACTGTTGACGATATCAGTAGCGTTACTACCAGGGTTGCATAAAGAACCTTCGTAAAATTTCAATTCAAATCATGATCTATTGTCTGCTGGATTTCGCTTGAGTAACTTCAATTTACATATCACAATAAAATTTAAATTCATTAAAACTATAAACATTGATCCAATTCATATTGGTGCATTTCATATTAAAAGATATTCTATGGGTACTTATGATTTATTGTTTTCTTAAGCATCCAATTCCTACCCTCGGCAATAGATTATTACGCTACTCCATTATGAAGTTAGTACATGAATAATATCTGTAATAAATTTGGTGCAGTTTGTATTCAACATATAATAATTTGTCATTTAAATAGTATATTTTTAATTACCATATTAATAGCTTTTAGATTTTTTACGTTAACATCATACTACAGTTATGATATAATACAAATGTTAACATATTAATGCAAACTGTGGAATGTTATTAACAGATTACAAAGAAATCTTTATAGAATATTCGAGGATAATATTAATTATTATCAAAGCAAATACTGATATCGATTAATTGCTACATCTTAACATCGTAATTTGAATTCAAACGCTTCTTATAAGAAAGCAAGACGTTACAATGACACGAAAAAGAACCTTATAGGACCATAGATTTCTGTAGAAAATTATTTTCATCATTATTGTAAATTTCTTATATTATGTTAGTCAGGTATTCAAAACGTTGATGGAGTGTATATATATAATATATATATATATATATATATATATATATATATATTATATGAACTAGTCACAATAATTATCATCCAAAAAATTTTTTTATCTGCTTTAAAATCGGATATGGTTAGATTTAATATTAATTTTTTCGTTTTTCTATATGAATACCCTGTAAATCCCGGAAGAAAGGCGCGTATGTTGATTCACTGTTAGCTTCTACAAATGTGTTTGAAAATTATCGCCGGTATTTTCATTAAAATTCAGCTAAATTATCAATGGTGAAGAATTCTTGTTTTAATGCAAATTTACAAATTGAGTCAAAAGAAGGAAATGAAAATTATAAATCTCTAACTGTTAATATCTCTAATAAATGACAAAAGATCTGTTAACTCTTTTTCCTGAGATACAGTCACACAATTTAAAACTTATTAACTAAATGGAAAAAACATGTTTCCCGCCTCATTACTTATTAAAAAAATTAAAATAGAAAACACATAGTGTTTAATTTAAAAACTTATATTCATTATATAATAAAATTTTAAGGTTATTTTTAATGGAACTCAAGTTTATTAGAGGTCTAAAATTACACTTTACTAACGGTAAATAGTTAATTTAAAGATTTAATTAAATATAAATATTTTAACTATTCACAATGTAATGTGAAAAATAAAAGAAAAGAATTGACCTCGATCTTTATAAAAGATCTTGTAAAAATTGTGTTAATAGCAATTTTCACAAACGTTTGACTCAATTGAATCACAAAATAAATTCCTTATATATTTTTATATGTTATTTTTATCATTTCAAGTTAAATTTAACTATTTATCCAAAAAGAGATATCATTAGATCATCTATTTTAATTGAAATAATGTATGATACTATTTTGAGAATTTTTGACATTTCCTAATTAAGAAAAATTCATTAAACTCCAAAGGGGTATTTTTATTAATTTATAGATGTATTGTTTCAATTAATTATCTATTGTTATAATTTAAAGGCAAGTTGAACAAAGAAATATTTGATTACATCATCAAGGTAGGATAATAATTCCAAACGACTTATTTCATAAAAATGATGCAAATAAAAAAATCAAATGTTTCATTTTTCATAGAGTTTTACAATCTCTGATAAAATGGATTTTTTTTCAAATTTGTAAACATAATGTTTGCTTTATATATTTTATCTACGCGGCGTTTTAGGAAACTCAAAAGATAAAAGTAACCAAATATTTAAAATATCTGCGTCTTGTGTGTCAGAAAATGTCAATATTTCCTATCTACAAAACGCAGCAAACTTTCGTGCAGGGAAATTAGAGGGAAATCACATTGAAAAAGCGTGTGTAACCCTTTCGAAAAACTCTGCTGCCGTCAAGTTAACAATTTCAAAATCTTCTAAAAAGCAATCATTCATAAAAAAAAACGACAAAGTGAAAAAAAATATTAGCTGTTTTTTTTTCTTTTATATCTCCTTTGGGTGATGCAGTTTTATACTCTCGACCACCCCGTGTGTCCCTCCCCTCCAGACGACAAAAGTCATTTGCAAGCGGATGTTTAAATATGCATATATCCCACGAAATATGCTTACGAGGGAATATTAAAAAAAGGGAAAAATATCCCTACACTTAATAATAAAAAAAGACGCTAATCAGGGCTAATTTTCGCAACTTAGCCCTTCGGATCGCACTCTGCAGGTAAGCCCTCTGAAAAGATCACCTTCAAAAAATAAATTTATCAAAAAAAGAGGGAAAAAAGTGCCTTATCTAACCTCGTTAACGCCCAAACTTGGGGCAAAAGCAGTGAGACTGAGTGACAGAAAAATATATTTTTCCCTCCGTGTGTGATCGCATGATGAATTTTGTCCCTTTTTTGCTATATATATTCCTATTTTTTCTTTAATAGCTACATTTCTATGTCATATCTGTTATAAAACTAAAAATGAGGCTATTATTATTTGAAGATATAGAATCTCTCTCGAGTTTGAATTGCTTCATTGAAATCAATTTTTGATAAAATAAACGTGAGTAAATTTTTTCATTAGGAGTGATTATATTATTAGATTTAAGAGAATAATTTGATGTTTTTTCCAAAATACAAATATTAAAAAGGAAGACTTGAGAGAATTTTTTCTTGTAAATTGTTAAGCAACTTCAAAATCAAATTAAAGATAAAAATTCAACTAAAAAAAGAAGTAACCAATCGTAGTGATCTCAGGGTATATGTTAAAAAAACATAGAAATACACTGTCATTAGAAACCACTTAGGCTATTTTAAAAAAAGTTTAGTTTTATGAAACCGAAGGTAGCAGGTACGATACTGATTCATCCAAAGCCTTTAAAGGATATGCTTTGCTTAACTAAACTCGATCCTTCACAGGTATGATCGAGTTTAGTAAAAGAGGATGACAACTCGGTTGTTGAATGCATCAAATAATTGTTTCCACAAAATTATAAGACTTTATCCCCCCTGTTACGTTTAAAGATGAATTCCAGATCATTATGATAATCTATTGCGTAGAACTAGTAATTCAGAATTAAAAATCCGTTTGTGCTCCTCTAAATGTTCAGGTTTAAAGAATTCAATTAAATTAATTTCCAAATTAAAACAGGGTTATGTTTTGAACCGTTTATTTATTAACCACCATGAGTATTTTAAAAGTCAATTATGTATTATATTAACTATCCTTAATATCTTCACTCAAGTAATGTGTAATAATGTGTAGTAATTATTAATTAGAAGTTGTTGATGTTAAAACTTACTACCCGTATGACATAAATGCAATTTTTTTTAATCATATGTTTCTCAGATTATTATTCATAAAATATTTTCAAATTAATTATTTTTCACTTACATAATAATTTTTTGATAATTTTTGGCCTATTCCGAAAATGGCGTGATAGCTTGATAGGAATAAATGTTGCTCTCTTCCAGGAAGCACTGAGTTCGATACCTGATCCTATTAAAAACTTTCATACTGAAAAGATAAATAATCACTGCTATATGTCAATTATATTTATTCGTGGTGTTTAATGTCTCTCCATAGACGGGGAGTGGAGGTTAAAAAATAGGCTGTAAGCTCAGGTGTCAACTGCATCACTTAACTACAGAATAAAATTACAAAGTGATTAACTATGTTTTATTTCTTTGGTTGTCGGAAATACAAAGCCAAATATTGGTTGTTGAGTACTATATTTTAGAAATTTTTTATTCTAAAAAATTGGAGAACATCTGGCACAAAAATTGTTACTTTCACTTTTTAGAAAATTTCTCTGCAAAGTTGAATACCATCATATAGATTTGAGTATATCTGTACTAGCCTTTAAAGTCGTAGTAAAATATTAGTCATGTGACTGACCTCAAGTATATTCTGATTGCTGTGGTTCACATTCAAAGCTTGCACCAATAACTTCCGTTAACTTACCAATTAATTAGTACTTAATATCGTTATTTTCACCTGTTGAATTTGAAAACAAATGAAATTAATGCAATGTTTGGAATAGCTTCTGCTCGTGGTTATTTTTTATATCTGCAGAAAAACATTACGTCGAGTGGTAGCATAAAGGGTGAAGCACTAGCTCAGATGTTGCCGATCTTTGTACAAACTTAAGCTTTTTGTTATATTTAGTGGCTTAATTGGTAGAAATATTCAGTTAATCAAGATTACGAAAACTTCGTGAACCCTCGTGCGATATCGTGCGACATCTAATTCGTTGTAAAATTGTGATTTATCATTGTATGATTCTCTAATATTTCATTTATGAAGATAACATGATTGAGAATAATATCAAGGTTTAGTTCGCTTCTCAGCCATAACTTTTTTGTACACGAGGAATCATTTGACAGAGACTAACTGTTTAAAATAGATTTTGAATCTCTACAAAAATTCATGCAGAAGATGAGTTTTGAACCCATAAACCGTTGCAGCGAAGACCAGAGAACCAACTGTTCAGTCGCCAGATCAGCAAATAATGGCAAATTTGACATTCATGATCGAAAGGTGCACGAATCACATTTTTTTCTCAATCTAGTTCTAGAATTCCTCTTTAAAACATTTTTGATAATTTTAAAATTTAACTTACTGAGAAAAAATTACCAAGATTTGTGTAAGATTTCTCACATATTTAAAATTACTTAACTAGTTAATTAGGCTAATAAACAACTTGAAAAATTTACAGTTTAAAATTTTATAAAATTATTTTTTTGTCTTGATTTTATTTTATCCAATGCAAATGAGGAAAAGTGATTCTATATTTTTGATCATGTGTTGCACATATATTTTTTACCAAAATGAATTCCTTTGAAATCCATAAAAGACATGGTATTCCAGAATTTTTTTAAAAATAATAGGATTTATTTTCAAGAAAGTTCATTATTTATGCCAAACATAAAAATTAACTTTCATAAAAAAATGAGTGCTTGAAAATTATTTCATTAATTCTCTGTAATTGAAATTTTGTTAATTTGAGCGAGAGCATGTAGTATTTACAAAATAATAGTAAAAGCTAAGATAAAACTGCTACAATTATCGTTTGGATTAAAGAAACTATTTTGCCCCAAAAGAAGCTAATAGCAACAAAATTGAAAAGATTATTTCACAACGAATACAAAACAAAGTGTAAAAATCGTTTGCTTTTTCTTTCCCTTCGCTTGTTCGGGCTAGTTAACAACTTTTTTAAAGAATATGCATAACTTCTTTTCGTTGAATACTACTAATTATGACTCTTCTCAATTTTGTTCGCCGCATGTGTTTGTTTGGAATTATTATTATCTTTTGCGACGTTCTTCTTAGACGAAGATACCCGCTTGTTTAATAACAAAGGTTTCAGAGACAACTTTTTAAGCCCAAATGAGAGGGTGAAAAAAAATTTTTTTAAGAATTATTTGTTCTTTATGATGATTATTATGGCCGCAACTTTTTTCCTCAAATTCTTGGGAGTATTTTCTGGGGAACGTAAACTTTTATATCTTTTTTTTACTTCCTAATTAAATAAACTCGAGCTCAAAAAATATTTTTTTAATCGGCGGCAGTCCCCCCTGCCCTCGAAAAAAAATTGACGACGTTCCATTAACAGTTTTTTATCGTTTTCTTTTTTGCACCTCATTTTCGTAGTATTTTATTTTGAAGTGGCAACGACGAATTCATTGCTATGTGAGGACAAAGTCAGTTCTTCGGACGGCAATTAATTCTTGCCATTTTTTTTAATTCACCCGCACCCGCCATTTTCTTTTAATCAAGGGAAGGCGCGAAATTGCCCGATTCCCAAACGACCGTTTCGAACAAACAATGGCAGGAAAACAATGAATATGACGTCATGCGCCTTTCTTTCACGTTCTTCTTCGCAGAAAAACCTTTAGCAAATGAGATGAACAAAAAGGTGAAAACAAAACAATACCAGGACCCTTATCACTACCCACAGTGGAGCTCCCTCCCCCTTTCAATCTTTCCAAATTCCAATTCGCACTTTTAACTTTATTAAACAAAAACCATGGACGTTTTTAAAACGTTTTTATTTCATTGTGACAATGACAAGTATGGAACAATGAAAAAAATCTTTAAAAAAAATTCATGTTCCATCCAGTCTTTAAGCAAATAAACATACATTTTTCTCCATTTGCCAGTTTTTTATTTAAATTTTTATTTTGTAATTTTTCTACCTCATTTTTGTGAAGGGAATAATTTTTTCTTTACATTTGGCACCAAGCGATTTTATTGTTATTGTTCTTAGGAATGAAATCCGTTAATTTTTTTCTTTTCTTTTCTTCAGGGTGTCACATTACCGATTATTATTTTTTCACCGCCATTGTTTTATTCGTTACAAGTTGCTCTTTTTGTCTCAGATTCAAAAACCTCCGAAATGATGATAGCAATGCCTGTTTTATTATCTCTAAAGCTTCTGCCACCCCTCGCCAATCGGTTTGTGCTTTTCAGTGGAAAGAACTACACGTTGCTTTCGGGGGTCGGGGTGGGACACATGTGACGAAGGAAGTTAACACTGGAGAGACTATTATTTTAAAAACAAAAACCGATTTAGAAGAAGTGAAAAATTTTTCAGATTGCTAACCTTTCTCGCCTATCGTTGTTATCTACTCGCCTTTTTCTTTGTTTGCAGCTGTGTGTGTAACTGTAACCACGGATCTATAAGAACTACATTAGTATTTACTCTATTGTTATGTCCCTTTTAGGGAATTGTCTGGTTTCGGGGTGGGTAGCACAGTTTAGGGAAAATGTTAAAAACTGTTTCCTGCTTCATATTTTTTTCTACTTTAATTTTTTTTAATATTTTGTTGACGTTCCTCTTTTCCCCAAGCCTTTTTTTTTTGTCTTTTCTCACTGACTGTAATCTAGCCATTTTTGTAAATGAAGCCCAAATGTAATTATTGGGAAATTTGGCTTGTCTTTTGTTTTCCTCGCACCTTCCTCCCCTTACTCATGAGGGGGTGGGACTGAGAAAAAGTGGGGGTGGAAGTGGAGAAGAAAGCTTAGCATGACGTTGCATCGACTTTTTTCCAGTTAATTTTTTCGCTGCCATTTTTTTCCCTGCAAAATAACACTTCCGTATATCCATTGCCTAATCTGCCTAATATATATATACAAGATTTTTATTTTATTTTACAGCTTTTTTTTTTTTTGCTCAACCCCCTTCGGTCATTAAGGATATCTCATCGAGGCCTAGCGGTATCTCGCGGTTACACAAAATCGAATAATAAAAGTTATTAATTCAACAAAAATAATACACTCGGCTTTAACTTTTCCGCATTCCCTCCACAGTACCCTTTCCCTTTTTTCCCCTAATAATTCCTTTATTCTTTTGCATATTTTTTAAAACTCCATCTCCATTAAAAAACGGTTCCTTTTGTTTGTCCCGGAAAATGGGTGTCTAGAGTTTTATAATCAGCTACTGAGATAAATACTTCTGCGATTGTATTCAGATCTGTAAAATGCGGAGGAAAAATCCCCTAACACTTGGGATACAGGAATTACTTGACGTTCCTATTTGACAAACAAATTAACAGATCCCGAAAATGTTTTGGAAACAATAAATTAAAAATGTTAACTTTGAAAGGAGGAAATCAAAAAAAAAAATTGCACCTTTTCGCTTTTGCGATTTTTTTTTCCTATCGCCTTCCACATTCGTTGTTCATTTAAATATTTTTTCAATAAAAACGGTTGTCATTAAATTAAAAAAAGGAGTTAGAAACAGTATTGTAACGGGAAAAAATGCGGTATTGTCACTCATTGTTTCAGTTTCCTTATTTTAAATGTTTTCATCAAGTAAAAAAGAAATTTTTTAGAACTTGGTATTTTTTATTGCCTCTTTTTCGTCTGTTTTCCCACATTTAATCGCACTTTTTTTACATCAATCTTGAATGCTTTTTTATTTTGAAAACGAAATTTTTTGTTCTTTTCTGGTGAATATTTTGATGATTAATTGATTTAGAAAGAGTTTTCTGGATTGATGTTTTTTATTTCCTTTGCTTAATTCATCGTCTGCGTTTTTTCATTCAACTTTTTTTTTGTCGCCAAATTCACATTCTCACCTTATATTTCGCCTAGGCTTTGTATTAATTGAGCTTGCTTTTGTAGCCACGAACAATAAGCGGTTATCTTGATATAATTTATCTAATACAAAACAGTAAGCCGCGCAGTGAAAGGAGAATCATTTTTTTATCACTTGTTACGCTTTCGACTCTTGAATTAAGGTTTGACTTTTAATTAAGTGGAGTTTGTTATTTCGATAAAGTTATTGTATTATTGATGAACGGAAATATTTTTTATTTCTTACTCAGAACAATAAAATCCTATATAGCAGCACGATTTTAAAAAAGTATAACATGCCATCTTGAAAAGTAAGACCAACGTCACTTATATAACATACGTTTTTATTATTAACATCAGTTTGCTTTAATGATTGCAAGGCATAGAAAATGAAATTTAAGACAAAACTTTAGTGTCCTTTAAAAAAAAAGATTTTCTTTGTTTGATAATTTCACATTATTGTTTTAAATGAAAGTTAATATATTTTTACAGTGGAATACTATAAATCTTCATCTATTGTATTTTTATAAATAATTTACACCAATTGATAATATGCAACTATGAGGAAGTATTTATCTTTATAATTATTGTCTTTTTAAATTATTTGTGAACTAATTTTTTTATATTTAATTTAATCTTATCTTTATTTCTTATTTTCATTGTTCAATGTTTCAAATAATCTCATAGTAAACATTGATCTAATTTTATCATAATAGAAAAGAATTTTTAAATAAGATACAAATATTTTATTTTGATATACACTGACTTGAATTAATTATTGATATCGTTGTTGTTGTTGTCATGTGCCAGCTAGGCTGGCAATATGGGGTGCGCTGCTCCACTTTTTCAACTGAACCATATTTTGGTATGTAGTCCGACTTCTTCAGTACACACATGTCATAGGGACCCGTTCATAGGGCAGGCAACCATTTACAACACATTCATACACAGAAAGGACTAAGACAGGATAGATAGAAAGAGATAGTACATCCATACCTAAACTGGGATTCGAATCCAGGACCTCCCTATCCGTAGTCAGGGACTCTGATTGATATCGTTATATCTTTCTATTAATGAATTTAGTGGAGTGTTTTTAATGTAATGAGTTCTTTAAATTGCTTGATATAATTTTTTTGGGATTAACAAATAATTTAGAAATTCTATTCTACTTTTTTATGCTTACTTGTTGAAAACATATTTCACACAAGCATTTCCTATGTGTGTTGCATGGGTTTTAGACTAATGCGTTTTTTTGGGATAATATTTCTAGATATTTATCTCAGTTGACAGAAGACGATAAATACTGGGAATAGCATTATCAACTAACAAGACTGACATCTTCTGAAATGGTATCGTTCTCTTTAAATTAGCGCATCAACCTAAATTAGACTTGTATATTTTCAAAATTTTGAATTAATGTTATAACGGAAAATAAATTTAAAGTTAATTGACGATTTCAAAAGAAAAATTTCTTGGAATAACGTAAGTATTATTAGCTTATTGCTTGGCCATTCAGTGAATAGATGTGGATAACAGTGACCTTGAGGGTTATTTATAAATCATTATCCATTCCAAAGATGCTATTTTTAGTTTTGTGAAGTTTACCGATAACTTTAAACTACGGATTGATTTCCGACGCTAATTAAGCGCCATTTATACCATCGCATTCTAAAATCTGGAACAAAAGGTCTCTTTCCAGAAAACGATCAAAACGCCCAATCGATGAAAGCCGCAACACAAATCGATAATTAACTCCCAGTTTCAACACCGATATTTATATCGGGGGCATCGGGAGTTATCGATCCGCATCCTTGTGTCTGTCCCCAATCTCCCCCTCCCCCCACCCCTACGCATCCAATGTCCGTGTTTACTTTGCGCTCCAAACCTCCCTCCACGCCGTCCCCCCTTCACCCCTCTCAAAGAGGACCAAGCTGTTGTCGTCCTCGTGGACGCACGAGGACTTTCCCTTCCCTCCCATGACTCACGCACGCAACTGCAAACAACATAAAAATGGGGAACAACAAAGGGGATGCTGCATCTCTCCGTTCTCTCTGGCATCTTGATCCCTCGGATGCTTAATCCGACGTTCGGGGATGGGGGAGTAAGCGGGGGCGTCGAAATGCGTTCCTCAAACTCGCGTGCAGCCGTGCGTCCTGATATGAAGACTGTGAAGGCGACAGCCATCTGATACGTGTCGATGAGCTGTCGGAGAGGGATGCGGAAGATGCTGCTGCTGGGGGTGGTCGAGATAAAATGGAATGGGAAGTGTCCCTCGCATCTTACTGAATAGTCGGAAATACGCAGATCGGAAATACAATACCATCTTATTCCTGATATGTCGTGTTATATTCTCATAGTTTATTTCTTAAACTTACACTGATGTCGTTTTATATATGAATGAAATGGTTATATATTCCTTTATATCAGTTAGAATCCTTTATCTTTAGGTACTACTTTCATTACTGTTTAATATCAATCAAAGTATGTAAGTAGATAATAATAATATCGGAAAACAAAGTGATAATTTCTCTCTTTTTTTTCTTATACATTGTAGGAAAATTATCGTTGAATTGCTAAGCAATCTAAAAAGGTTTTACTGACTAATATTTATTTTAATAATTGTAAGTCCTGAAATTCATCGCTAAATTGTTTTTATTTTTAATTTAAAATAATATCATTATGAAAAATTTTTTATTATTTAGAAAAAAATTCAAAATAAATTATTAAACAATATTCGCAAAACAAACTTTTTTTGTGAGTCGTAGCTGTCAACAGGTGGTGAGTTTAAAACAATGTAAAATATGATTAGAAAACTACTTGTAAGAAACCAGGAATTATTATCATTAATGTTCCCTCAGAATAATGTAAAATATAACATAACTTGTCGTAAAGATTATACATTTTTTTATAAATTATTATATTAATTTTTGCATTGTATCACCTCATACTCATGAGAAACTTAGATAATCAATCTAGGGAATGTTTTTGTACTTAGTTTCCAAAGTAATGTTTTAGTAACTATCAAGTTAGTAATTAAACTCTTATAAATTATAGTTTTTATGAAATTTTATGTCTTTATTATTTTACTTTGTTTCTATTTTATTCTATTATCCTTTATAACAATATACATTATAATTATCTTTTTCATAGAACAATTGTGAAAATAATGTTGTTGGGGAAGAATGTAAAGTATGATTTTATTAAATTTTGAACACAATTCGAAATTCTCATGATATTAGACCCTCATATTGCATAAGTATCATTACCAATATATTTTAAACACTCAATTTCAATAGGTTTTTAAAATTTGTAAAAATAGTGTGGTTATTATATTTTTAAATAATTATGCAACTGCTAGATTTTTAATAAAATGAGTACATTATTTCACAACAGTATTATTCAATTGAAAACTAATATCTCTATTTTCTTATTGTGAATACCTTATTTGCTCAAACATTTTATGCTGAAAAACTCGAATTCTACTTTAGGTATTTAATAGAGAATTCTATGTAAAAAATATTTTCAAAAAATTATTATCTCAGAGAAGTGAATGTCGAACCTACAAACTTCTTCACTTAAAACCAGACCTCTAACCAATAACCTGCAGTTGGGTTTCGTAAAGGTGGAGAGGAAACTTTAGAATATCAGTGGACACAAAATTGTTTATAAATTACCCTCTGAATCGGTAGACAAACGGAATAGAATAAAAATCTATAATAATTATTCGTTTTCTGTTTTTACGGAATTAAAAAATGAGTTTGATATTTAGAATAGTTCGCTCTTATTAAAAAGTATTTCTTAAACTTTTCAATAATAGCTATTAATTTATCAATGGCACTTTTTAAGAATTTATTTTCGCGCGCGAAAAAGGAGAAAAATAAACCTAAAATTATATATTTTATATTTATTCCGAAAACTTTGCGTTTATGCCGAACAGTCTGGTGTGCACATATGATTCCAAGTATTTACCACATTTAATATTTCTATTTTAACGTTTCCTTTGCAGTTATTATGAATCCGTAATTAAGGTTTATTTTTTTTACGTAATCAGTTGTGTGTGTCACTCGCGTAAACAAAAATGCCAATTTCTTACCCGCATTTTTGTCGCAGAAAATTATTTTTCTCTGCGAGATTTTCAACAATCAAAACGTAAACTTGAAAATGTTCGTCCCATTCAAAAGTTGCTGGTAAGAACAAGATAACGTGTGACAACAAATCATAAAATGTCTTTTAATGGTATTTGTTTCAAAACTTTTACTGTAAATTACGGTTGCTTAGCTTTCGCTAAACGAATCTGGCTGCTAAGAGCACCTAGCTACTTGGACGATAGATTTTCTGTGCCCTCCAGTGTGTGGACCTGCTTTGGACATCACTTTACTATAATCAGGCGTCCGCGTGCTCCTAAACGCCGTTGCCATGGCAACCCAAAATGGCCGCCCTCTGTTCCCTTTACTTACAGAGAGCCACTTATTTAATTTAGGGATTTCCGCTTAGAGACTGCGATAGGGGTGGATTGGCGGAGGGAGATTTGGAGCGAAAGGGTTGAGGAGTCGTTTGTCTGTTAGGGTGGGAGAAATCTTTTTTTGTTTTGATTTGTTGGGTAAGGTTTCTGTTTCCCCTGATTGAAGAGGCTTAATGCAGGTTCGGGGAGGTAAGAATTGTTTTGTTCTCTCTGATTTTATTTTTATTGCCTCTCGATGATGATGTTTCCAGCCAGGATAAAGTGTTTAAGGATGCTTTTGGAGCATTCGAGTTATCACCTTTAAGTCTACTTATTGTTGATTATTACTCAATCCATGTTGGTAGTTGATGTGATATTACAAAATATTACATTGGGATATTACGTGCACCAATTAGTCATAATTTTCATTAATAGTCAATAATAAGTGTTTCAACACTATTCAAACAGATTCGCATTTATAGATTGATTTTTAACGGGTAATAAGTCGCTTCCTAGAATTCGCACTGATTACTCACTGATATATTACGTTATATTTATGTGATACTGATTACTCACAGATAGTTTGATTTCTTACAAATAGTTTATGTTATATTCATACTGATTACTTAAAAATAGTTTTTTATTGCTGATTTAATCGAATGAATTATGGTATTTAGTCGATTTTATAATGAAATGGAAAAGTCGTTTGGAAAATTACATTTCAGCTGATTTGCACCACAGCTGAAACAACTACCCACAATCAGCATACAAGAATATACTTATTTATTTATATTATTGAAACAAATAACCATAATCAGCATACAGAATTTAATTTTAAATTAAAAGTTGGTTTATTTTCAATTTCAACTAAATAATTAGAAAATTTGAAATTTAAAAAAAATGGAAACTTAACTTCGAAATACATTCACTCTTAATGAGAATTTTGACTCTCATTGTTACAAATTTAGTAACATATCCACCAAACAGACGATAAATTAATGAAAATTATATATTTATCAATTAATATCTAAGAAATAATATTAATTTTTCCTTTAAAAAATTGCAATAAAAATTCTTTTACAGAGTAAAGATTTCTAATAACATTAAAATCATCTTCACTAATATTTTTAATTCTTAATTTTATATAATTAAATCATAGATTGAAAATATATTTATTATCACTAGGCATTTCTATCTGTAAAATCATGGTACGAATTTCTGATAATTTGCTATCTTGAATCTTTTAAAGAAATGATAGCTATTGAAATTAAGATGAAAACTGACGGAAAATTTTATTTTATTCATTTGGAAAAATACTTTCAAACATTTTTTTTGTTCAGGAGAATTTAAATTACTTTTAGCGCCTAAATCTCTAATAGTTGAAAGTAATTTAAATAGAGATAAGAACATAACCGATTAAAAAGAATGTAAAGATTTTTAGTAATCTTTACTCTTATTTTCTTGAATATAGAAAACCAACGCAAATTTAAATTTAAAACTTAAGCTAATCAATTTATTAGAATATTGAATAAATGTGCGTTTGAATTTGCATATGAAGTTTTATCCAATCAAGTTTTTTATCCAATTAAAACATCAAAGTTTCTTCATTCTATAGTATTGTTTACATACACTGTTTTAATTTCTTCTGTTCCACCCTTACTTGTCTAAACTCTATTGTATCCATTTTACTTGTCTAAACTCTATTGTATCCATTTTACTTGTCTAAACTCTATTGTATCCATTTTATTTGTCTAAATTCTATAGTATCCATTTTATTTGTCTAAATTCTATAGTATCCGTTTTACTTGTCTAAACTCTATAGTATCCATTTTATTTGTCTAAATTCTATGGTATCCCTTTTATTTGATTAAAATAAAAAAGGCATATTTTATAACAATTTTCTATATTTTAAACGATATTTTTATAGCTTAGAAAATATTGTGATTTTTGACAGCACAAAACACAATAAATATTATCGTTGAGGCATTTTAATGAACATGTTTTTAAAATAGTATGTTAGATAAAGCTTTAAGTCAAAATCTTCGTTAAATATAAATATGTATCATTTTAATCGCAAAAATTTAAAACTTTAAAAACTTAAATCTTTTTATTCATTGGAGTATTGTTTAATAAACTAAAATCACAGTGGGTACCAAAGCATACAATGCCCATATCTGTTTCCTTGACCGAGGACTTCTAAAATCACCATTATATAATTTTATACTCTAAATATATATTATTACAGAAATTTTTAAATAATTTTTTATTTTAAAACAACTGTGCACGTTTAAATATTTGCACACAGTCTCCTTTTGTGTGAGTATGTGTGTATATAATATATTTAAAGGTATTATAATTTAAGTATCATATCGCAGAAAAAATTTTCTCATAAAATATTGATCATATTGTTTATTTTTTAAATTTTAAAGGTTTAATGTTTTTATTTTGATCATACACGTTTTTAATATAATTGATTTAATTCTCATTATTTTTAAATCAATTAAAACACTCAGAGGTAAATACCCAAAACTAATTTTAATTATTAAATTTTCTACCAAAATAACGAAAATATTTTACCGACGCAATTTTTTTTTCACAATTTGATACTAAAATTAGTTTTAAAAATAGTTTCCCACAGTCACAGTTACATACCCGTTAGATACTATTCGTCCACCCCCATTACATCCCAACATACTTTTCTTGACCACACACTGCGTCACACCCCCATTGTTGTGCGCCACCGTTGCCATAGCAACGTGGTTCAGTATACTGTGAATAAAACTGCCTTTCTAACTAAAAGTTGACGGCTCTGTCACCCCCCAAGCCACTTGCTGACCCTCCCCCTTCCCTTCAGTCGCTTTATTGTGACCATGGGCTGAGAAGTTATTTATTAATTTGTCTACCCATAAAAGTGAGATTATTATTATTTTTTCCTTACAGTATTTTTACCTCCTTTTTTCCCCCCTATTATTGGATGTACTGGTATGCAAGAGAGAAAGACAACGCTGTACTCCTGGCTTTTGGGTTATTATCCTAATGGCATAGATCCGGCTCTTTAGGAAGTTGATGTATTATGCAGTCCGGCATTTTCTGACGATACAGATTTTTACGGCGAGATCGGTCATAGCAATTTTTCTCTTTACACTCTATTGAAAAGGTTTTTTTATTCTTCGTGCAATTTCAAGGCTATATCTAATTTTTGTCTGAAAGAAAAATGAAATATAATTTGACTACATGACTATAATATCTAATAAATAAAATATTAAGTTAATTAACTAAATATTACACTAATAATACTGTAATATTTAATAAATAAAATGTAAAAAAGTAAAAATTTATTAAAATTTTATAATTTAATGCAGATTTAAAATTAAGTATTGACTAGTGTTAATTGTTATTAAATACATGGGGGATAAATGGGAAAATTTTAATAATTTCTAAGAAAGAATGTATACAAATAAAAGGGAAAATAAATAAGATTTTATTATACACAACAGAGTAAACTAATTATTTAATATTGGATAATCTAGTGTTTTTTCATTATTTTTGGTGAAGAAATAAAAACGAATGAAATTCATATGTATAATGTTTAGAATCGTAAATACATTACTTAAACCTAATTTCTAAATTCTAAAAGTTTGACTTTATCATGGTTTTTTGAAGAGAGGTAAAAAAATATCTGTGTGTCATATATTTGTGAAAGGTATTTGAAAGTTACTGGAGTTTATCCTTTTAGAATATTTTAAGATTATCAGTTATCTTTAGTAAACCATTACAGAAATCTTATTCAGACACAATGGAAAACTTTATAATTATATTTCGCGCATTTGATTATATCAGTATAAATTGGAGCAAAAAGACACAATATGTTTTGTCAACCGCTAATGTACCGTAAACGTTACCTCTCTCTCGTTGCAATAGAAAAAAAAACTGTTTTAAACTCATAATTTAAGATGCACACATTTCATTTATAATATCCTACATTTAGATGAACTTTTACTCCATCTTAATATATAGTAATGTATCACTGTGGAAAATTAGAAGAAACTGCAAAACATGCACGAAAATAAATTTTATGATTCAAAGCAGAAGTGTTATACTTCTCCATTTGCGAATTCACTTGGTACATATAAACTGCACATCCATGGTAAGAGTTGAACTCAAGAATAATAGAACTAAAAAGTAAAACTTAAATCATTCATTTGCCAAATATTATGGTCAAATTAAACATTAGGTATAAGAATTATTTATTCAATTATAATAAAAATTAATTTCTAAACAAATAAATAACACATTATTCTGTCTTATCTATTTTTATTAATATGCGCAATTATTGTATTTGAGGGTTTATTTTGTAAAATGGGGAAAATGATGAGAGTATAATGAAATTTGGCATATGTGTGTGTGAAAATATAAAACTATAAGTTATGTGTTAAAGAATTTGAATTATAGCATAAATGTACTAAAATAATAATATATTAAACGTGCTAATTCTTATTCATCACCATTCGACTTGAAAAATTCGTATTACTTTATGCGATACCTTATAATATATATGTGTGCTTAAATTTGATTACTTAAATAGCCTGATTGCGTTAATTAAATTTAAGGATGATATAACTTTTTTAATGAAATAATATAATAATATATATAACCGTACCAAACAATTCAATAAATAAAAATGCAATGAGGGCGTAATGTATTAAAAATTTAAAAAAGAGGTAAAACTAATGCTCAGTAATTTTAAACTAGATTCCTGTGTAATTATACTTTTCACAATAAACAATTCCAGTTTTATATAAAGTGATAAAACAAAATATTCTCAAGTTGCTTTTATTTTATTTTTATGCGTGTGTGACTACATATATTTCAGTTTATATTATTACTATTCTTTATATATATATATATATATATATATATATATATATATATATATATATATATATATATATATACATATATATTTTAATATTTGTGTTAAATATATTTAATAAAAGCCTATTAACTTTACAGACAATATAAGATAACTTACTTTTGTGTAGTTTTCATTATTTAAATAAGCTTATTATTTTACTTACTTGATAATATCACAATAAATTTTAAAAAAAGCAATACATAATATTAAATAACTTTACATATGATGTCATAAATTGCTATTATTAATTGATTAATGAATGGAATTAATATTAAAAATATTAATTAATAAATTATATTTACATAAATTAAATAAATCTTATTTCATTAAAGGAAATTTTAACTAATATTTTTAATTCATTCAAATCGATATAACAATTTTTGTCACTAATGCAATTTAAAAAAACACAATTAATCAAAATTCCTCAATTAATAGAGTGAAAATTAGAAACATTGATACAAACTTGGTAACTTAACACTTTATAAGTAAATGCAATTTATTGAGCGAATTTACCGTGACAGATACGCTAAGTCTAGGTATTTTCCTGGTTGAAAAATCACTTTAATCCAAACACAGAATGTTGTTTTCCCAAGTTTCCCGTCTTTCACTCCAGCTTCTCCCGGAGTTTCCAAAACTCGTGTCTAGTGTGCATTTGAGCTCTTGGCTCTTAAAATCAACAAATATTTGGAGGAGTTTAATCAACTATACTTTGCAGCCAGCCCCCCCCCATCGGCGTCAAGAGGTGTGCTTCCATTAGTTTCCACTGTGAGGGATGGTGGTAGCGTCATGATATGGGCCTGCTGTGCACGATGTTCGAAATGCTGTAAACTCGTTCTAAGAGGGAGAAATACTATAAGCATACTCTCCAATTAAACTAAGTCTTTGAACTACGACGAGTGTACTAATTTTATCCCCATAAATAAATGTAATAGAATATTATTGAGCTATAAATATTTATGGCATGTTTTGAGCGTGTATTTAATGTCTCATATGACTACCCTCAACATTTTAGGTGTTGCCATCAAGTAAGGCTGTAATGAATGTTTCACCCAATAAGTAGTGTCTCGAACTGGAACTTTTTGAATGTTCATTCATTGCTAAAGTATTAATTCGTGTTATATTATATTGCAACTATAATAGATTCAATATTATTAACTACGACTATTTCTTGTGCATGAAATGAAATCCAGCTTTAAACTTGAATTTTCATTTAATTTAAACTAGAAAATAAATGCGAACATTTATTTTCTAAATAAATAGTAAAATATTATGTGTATGGTAACTAACTGTAAGCAATAATTTATAGCTTGATAAAAATTGATGCTAAATATTTATTTAAAGGCTTAAAAGGAAAAAGAAAATATATTCATTCTAAAGAGCCGTGTGCCAGATATTAAACAATTGTCAAAACTATCTAATTTGTTTATTCATATATATTAGTAGAATATAATATACAGTATATATTAATATAATATAGTACAATAGAATAGAATAGAAGAGAATAGAAATATATATATTAATAGAATATAATATACATAAGTTTATGAAGTGTCTACTATACACAAAGCCTGATTATTATCTAGGAACCACTAATAATGATTGCTAATAAACAATAACGATTCATTCTGCATACGTTAAAATGAATCTCGTTATAACAAATGTGATATATGTTAAATTCAAATTTATAATTAAATTCCCAAACAGTCTGATTGAATTTTACCTAACCTTCTATGTAAATAAATCTCCTCTGAAATTTTTGAAATAAGAATATGTCTTATAGTTTAAACAACTTTCATATTTTCTTTAAGTTATCATTTTGTCCGAATTCCCATAACAAGATTTAATTACTTTTTGTGTCAGATGAGATTTTTTTTACCTTTTTAATTAAATTGATAAACTAACTCTCTAGTTAAGATATTATCATTCAAAATACTTTCTGCCAACATAATCAGATAGTGATGCTTGACTTGGGTGTTCAGACAGGAGCCAGCATCAATCATCTATATCACCAATCATGAATGATTTACAAGGATAGAATTTTCTTTTAGCTTCTGGAGATAAACACAAATCTGAGTGTAAGTTTGTTGGGAGGACATTTTGAGAATCTCGATCTATCAGCAATCGTGGATGATTTATAGGTATAGAATTTAATTTTAGCTGCAGAATATAGACACAAACCTGAGTGTAAATTTGTTGGAAGGACATTTGGAGAGTCTCCTTGTTTTCCTCATGCGAATTACGGGTTGATTTATACAGTAAACTTCTGTTAAAAATATAAGCTGTCGATGTATAAAAGATTCTCTATATTTTCTTATCTGTTAGATATCACTCCATAGTGTTGAAATATTTTATTACTTAAGGGTGAAAAAGTAAATTAAGAATTGCATTAATTTATAATTATTGTATTATTTAAATAATATCTTCTTCCAATAATAAACAAGAATATTGCTGTGAACATCTATATTATTTAATTTATATTAATTTTAGTCGATTAGTGCGAAGATTTTTTATATCAAAATAAGTTATTAAAACGCTAAAAATTTAAAGAATTGATTTTTATAAAATTTTTCACGATGTAAAACAGTAACTTAAAAGAAACAATTAATTTAATTCGAAAATAATTTATTAACGGTATGACCAAAAATACAAAACTAGATTAATTCATCACTTCCTAAATATCATTTCGATTGATATCATTGAAAATGCTGTATCTAAATAAAAAAATTTTATCAGTAACTCAACCACATCTATAAAACTATTCAACTTAAGGAAGAAGGATTATTTCTTGCTTTCTTATTTCTCTAATAACTTTTTCTTCAAAACATTTTTCTGCTTAACTTCATTACGTAATACGTAATGATGGACAAGAAAATAAATATCTTGATTTCGCTCTTTGTGTGTGAAATAAAACTGAATATATTAAGAATTGCGAATACAGTGTAATGACAACCATTGAAAATATATTTTCGTATAAAAACAAAGACTATTCGCCTTTAAAAATTCTGCTTAGGTTTTTTTCCAAAACTTGTACCAGTGAGCTCTTATTTGTGTTTAGGAAATCCCCAGTTCTGAAAACATTGTATCCATTGTGTGTTTATGTAAATTCTGAAGTTCAAAGATGACACAGAAACTGTAATTATGTGTGGGTGGAGGAGCTGAATTTGTCAAATTATTTGTTATGTTGTCTGATTATTGTTGCATTCGTTTGGTAATTGGCATAAAAATTACTGGAATTGCTTAATCATTAGAATATATATATATATATATATATATATATATATATATATATATATATATATATATATATATATATATATATATATGGGAAATATAGAAAGTTAAATTGAAAACTTTCTAATGCATATCGATATAGTAGGACCACTGACTACACTATTTTCCAGTAAGGCATTAATTTCCGTGATACTTGCAATTTTGAACAAATGTTTCATATTGCTGATCTCTGAAAGGAGATACAAAACAATATTTATCAAATTTCGTTTCTCATATTTGATAAATAAAGTTGAAATTGAATAGAGACATTTTTATTGATAACTTTAAATATTCTAATGGAGCAGTGGATTCATTTCGAAATGCATAACAGAACTGCTTTTGAGTCACGCGGTCTCTGTGGCCTGGTTTGTTAGGGTGTCATTCTGGTTATTGCAAGGTTATGAGATGGAATCCCAAACCAACTGAAAATTTGTCGTGTTCTCTAATTCGTTGGGGCAATTAAAACATGTCGTGATTACTGTGTCCTTCCAAGTAAAATAATACCTTTACAGTTTTAGTATGTTAAATATAGGGTCATCTGTTTTGTCCCTGCTTCTGTGATATGTGTCCACTTGTTTTACTGGTTTCAGGCAAAGTGAGACTTTAACCTTAGATTCTTCACGATCTTGGACCTACATCTTACATCTTTTATCGTGATCACGGGTTCAGGGAGTTGATCTAACTTTTTTTCCATGGATCAAGTGGGATAAGAAACTTTTTTGAATTATAATTCATTGTTCTTGATGAACAAAAATATCTGGTAGGAAAGTTTGAATTTTGTTTCTACCTGTATCTTTATTGTGAAGCAGAAAACAAATCAATAGCCTAGAAAAAAATTGAGATAATAAATAATTTGCTTATAATCTGAATAAGGGATTTGTAATTGGTTTTGCATGTCTTTTTTTTATACTGGATATAAATATATAATAAGGAAGAATTTCTTGAAATTGAAAGGAAAATTTTCAAAATAAATTAAATTTCTTATTAAAAATATGTTTTGATGTAAAATATCGTTCCAGACTTTAAAAAAAAGACTTTTTGAGAATATGTCAATTCCTACTGCGCGATTGAATGGAATCTTGTGTACACGGATGACCAAAATCTTTGAAATGAACAGTAAAATTACTTTTTTCTGTTTTAAGTTTTTACTTAAGTTTTATTTCTGTACTTATAAAACAGAAATATGCGCATAATGGTTTACCTTAGTATATAAAACCTGATTCTAGGAAGGTATTTTTAAGAATGATTTGAGATCACTTTTCGTATTTCTTTGTAAAAGAATATCAAAAAAATAAAATTAAACGTAACATGATTTTAACTGATATTTTATAGCTATGTTTTTAAATTCATATCTGCATTAAGTATATGTTCTGTGTGCAATCAACAAATGATCCGTAAATTAATGAACACTTTACTATATTTGAAAGCTGATATAATAATTATTTCTTTAATTACAACCATCAATAAAGATTCACGTTATAAATTCATTAGTTGCTGATACAAGGAAATTGAAGAGGGAAGCAATGTCATATTATGACTAACATAGTGCTATCTTTTTAAATGGTTAAAAATTATAAATTTAGATTAAAAAATAGCTATATTGATAAACTATTTGTTGAGAATCATAGAATTTTCTTTACTGAAAATAATTTTTAATTGTGCTTTGAGTAAATCTAATTTAAAATATAAAATTTCAATTTATAATTTTTGAATTTAATTTAAAATGATCATAAAAGCAAGCTTTCAAAACGGATGGCAACAGTAAATATAAGTCTATATCTTGCTAAATTTATAAAACAAAATATGCAGGGCGCTCCGTGGCTGAGTGGTCTAAAGCATCACCGCTAATCGCTTGAGAGCGTAGGAGTGTGGGTTCGATTCCCACCATGGCCCTGGGTGTTTTCTTCGTTATTCTTCTGTGGTTGTACATCTGTCATTGTGCTATTTGTCCTATTATCGACGAAGACTTACAAGCGGATCTCAAGAATCAAGCATACAAGTCTGAATATATGTAATGTAATAAAATAAAATAAATAAATAAACAAAATATGCTTCATTTTTGTTGGCATCGGATGTTGCATTTCAGATTTACGTGCTGATATTGGACCAAATAGTGTCAAAACCTGTGGTCTACATTTAAAGATTTTAACATCAACTCAGCAGTTGCACAATAGAGTAATAAACAGAAATATCTGTGAAAGTAATTTAATAATACTTATTTAGCATTTTATTTTTAAATATACTAAGCTTTTGTTTACATAATATTATTTCATTTATATTACTGAATTTAAATGCATTTGTTACAATTCTCTTCTATGTGTAAAAAATATTGAAATCACAATTTCTTTATTTTAGTACCTAACATTTAATAAATAATTTTGAAAATAACTTAATTGTTTTTTTAAATAAATTTATTATTTTTATAACTTATCAAATATCTAGTTATTAAATAAGCGCACTACAATAATATACATACATTATGTAAAATACATCGGTTTTTTTTTAAATTTTATTCTTATTTATTTTTTATTCAATTAACCTTTAAATTTCGGTAGATTTTTCCCTTCTTGTTTCATATTTTTTAAACTGATTAAAATTAATGGTATAGAAATTAATCTTGGAATAAATGTATAAAAAAAGAAGGAAATCTGTAAATAAAGTTTTGAATAATTTTTCACTTATTTGTATATTGCATATTTAAAATGGGGCTATATTTTCATGGATTTAATTAAATTAGTTCATGCAATTGTTAAAAAAAAATTATTTTTATTATCTTTCTAAGTAATTATTATATTAATTTTCTCTTGAATTTTATGATTAATTGGTCAGAAAGATGAATTCAATTTTTAATTGATGAACTAGAATACTCATTTTTGGCTCTTTTATATTTGTTAAATTTGTGTTTCTAATTCCCAGAGAAACTCAGAGAAAGATAGAAGGTGCTGTTAAGGGTTTGTTGGTCCAATATGACTAAAATTAAATTCCAGTGCATAAAACAATTAAAAAAATCTAACTTATGAAAAATGTTATTACTTTTGTAACTTAAAAACCATAAAACTTTCTGTCTAAAATTAATCAATGATGATACGCTCACATTAGCGGGAGGATTTCTAAAACAGAATTATTTTTCGAGTCAACTCATTGTGGTGGACTGGATAAACAAATTCCAGTTCAGTTTTTGAATCCCAAACATTGGAAACTCCATAACCAACTACTCACTTCTCAATCATTCCACCGAGAAGTAACGTAGGCGTCACTTATAGAAGCAAGCATATATAAGTAAATAATAAAAAAAAGGAAACACAAGTACAAACCGGGTACCAGGAAAAGGGGAAGGAAAAACAAGACAAAAAAATAACACATTTTCCAGCAAAGGTCAACCTGCACTGGGAAGCCGAACATTTTTGCTCGCTGCGTTTTTCGAAGCAGGATGTTTACATAAGTTGCGGCCACGTCCAACAAACAGTTGTTGATCTAAGGACTTGCCGCTTTTCCTATGTTGACACAACTGCCTCTTCCTTTTTTCTTTCCTTCGTCCCGCCTCACCATTTCGCCCCTGCTCCAATAACCAGCGCCCCACTCTCTCCCGTCAGCCCTTGAACAGGGCGCGGACGGCCAGATATAGCCCGCATATAGATACGGCTTTATGTGTTTGTCCCATGCTCCCCCGTACCCATAAATGCATTTATGGATACGAGACAAGAGAGGAAATGCGATGGTGGAATTGTCCTCTCTCCAACGGAATATGACCCTTCTAAATAGAAATGGCGACATGCATCCCACTGTTTTTAGTCACTCGATTCGCTTAGATTCGATATCTGGAACAAAGGCGAATTGATGCAAGTAAAACGAACATTGATTGGTTTTCTATTAGTTTGGAAATAGCCAATACCTGCCAAAAATTCAATTTTCTTATTTCCTATTACCGCCAATTTTTATTTAACATTATTTTAGTATTCAATGGCAGAATAAATGCTAAATTTCTACTGCTATTGTTGAATTATTTGAGTGTTTTGTAAAGTGATCTACCAAAAAATATGAATGCATAGAAAAGTGCAAAAACAAAATTTTAAATCAAATTCAAATAAAGACCAACTATTAGTGCATTTTAAAATGTCATATGTATTTACAAGAATAAACCTATGTGCAGAAATATTATTTAAATAAATTATGAAAATATTGCTACCTAGAGTATGGTATCAAATAAAAAGAATTTAAAATTATTTTATGTTTCGCAAAAAATGTATGATGAGTCTTATCAGAAAGGGCCAACTTAAAAAAAATACTAAATTTAATTCAGTATTTCAGAATGGCACCATTTGATCTGAGAACATAATCTATAAATTTTTCAAAATAAATAACATAGATTGAAGATAGATATAATGTTTTTTTAGGCTGTGTGAACACATAAATTGAGAAATCATAGTGAAAGTGAAAATAACTACAATAAAAACTGTATGATCTTCTAATTAAAAAAAATAATATCGAATTGAGTTGAATAATTAAAAATCATTCTGAAAAATTAAAAATACGCTTAAGATATCGCATTCATGATATAATTTTTACCATATCCTATGGAAAATTTAAAGTATTACTTTTAAATTACTGATTTATAATCTATAAAAATGTTCAGATTTAACCATAGTAACTTTAAAAGTTTCATATTGAAACCAAATTTAAAATTTTATTTTAAAAGTTAAATTTTAGAATTGAAATCTGTACTAGAGATATTCACATGTCACGGTAACGATTAACAAGAAAATGAAAATCTAAAATATATATTGTCAAAATTTTATAAAAAAAAATTTCACATTTCTTCAGTTAAATTGAAAAGTTGATAGAAATGATTAGTAAAAGATTATTTCAAATTAATAAAGAAAATCGGTAAGATGTGAAAAATATATGGTGTCTTATTTTATTTTGAAAAATCTCTGAATTTAAGATATTTTTAATAATTTCTTTGATTTAAAGTCCGATTCAAAACTGTGATAATAGCCATCGTTTATTAAAAGTTTATCTACATAAAAACAATTGAACAACAGAAAAATCTAAATATAACAATAGAACTACAAAATTAAAATTAAAAATATTAATTAATCCACACGCAAACTTATAAAAAAGCATTTTTAATAAAAACATGTGAGAAAGAAAATAAATTTTATTTATTTATACTTTATCATGTTTAATAATTTATCAGACTATTTAAAATGTAATGACTATATATTTGCATTAAAATTGCATATGAATCTGATGAATTAAAACATATCACACAAATTACCAGAAAATATGTTACCTAATAATAATGTATTTCTAAAGCATTTATTCGTATAAATGTTTTTACACTTTACAAAAATGAAATATTGCATGTAAACGCAGCATAAAAAATAATGCTTTTCTAAAATTAAATATATTAAATTTCTTTAAATACTTCGAATTCCAAAGAATTTTTTGGATACAAAAAATTATTTGTTGTTGTAAAAATTTAAAGTTTTTTTCATTAAGATTAAATTTTCTAAATTCATCATAGTGTATTGAATAAACATGAATAATTATGATTTCTTTTAAGTTATTCAGAAATAATATTTAAATAAGAAATGTGTGGGAAATTTTTGATCGTGAGAATTACTTTTTCTTTTTAACCATTTGCATTCTTACTGTTTACTCAGCCGGAATCCACCGCATATTTTGGCGCAGTTGAACAAAGACAGCGATAAAAAAATTCGCCAATTGAAATGCATGCTACAAAAAGAAATAATGATTCTCTTTTTGTTTACACAATAGCTACGAAGACTTATAAATAAAAAGAGGAGTTAACTAGAATTTACTGAAACTTTAACTACAAAAAAGTGAATACATAGTTACACAAACGACCTCTAAATATGTATTCGAATCTAACAAATAATAAGCAAAATAAATAAAAGCTTTTATTTTGTGTGTTGTCAGTTTCGCTCATGTAAAATTGGCGACGAATTTCGTCACGAAGTTTCAATAATGATTACTACTTTCATTAATTACATTCGTTTGTTGCTTGGCCACATTCTTGCTTTCTTTCGGCGATGGAAAAACCGAGAAAATTATGCAAATGTTTACAATCACCTGCATATTACCGGATTTGATACTACTGTAAATGATTTGCTAATAGCGTAAATCATTACCTGTGAACTTTGATGATCCTGCATGTTAATTAAAATACTGAAATACTTCAACGTAAAAGTATTTAATTACATTTGTCACCCTAAATTCAAAATCGGAATTCAGGGCATACAAATACATTTAGATTATTACAATTATTTGTATAAATGGGCAAGTTACATGCCTTCTAATGTAAGTGAATAATAATGTTGAAAGATAAAATATAGAGGGAGAATAAAATTTATTAAATCTAATAATGTAATTATATTGATTTGAACTGCAAATCTGAACATGAAATGAGTTTTTTCAGTTCAAATTTTCACTTTCCTTAATTTTGCTGATTTGTTATTATACTTCAGGATTTTTTGCGTGAAGTTTTATTTTATTTATTACATCAAAGCAAAGTGTTAAAAAATTAATAATTGTTATATTTAAATGGTATTATTGAATTGAAAGTTTCATTATTAACTATTGCTCGCTTAAAATATTTTTAAAAGGAATTCAGGGAATAATGTTAATACTTTCTCTCTCAAGGGTTTATTTAAAGAATTCAAACAGCTGTAACTTCTCACTCAAGATAGCCAAAATGTGGTTGCCACAGCATTCTTAACTTAATTCAATAAGACACTCTAAAAGGAGTAGAAATTTTAGTATCATAATAAATTTCCTGGACAGAGAAATGATTTTACTCATTTCCGTCGGTCATTTTACAATTTGTGAACTAATATAAGTGTAAAAATTGTTTTAACAAATAAAGGATAGCTTAAAAGAGAAATAGTATGGAATTAATATTAAACATTTTACTCAGTAAAAATTCTAAAAGTCGCTATACATTAAAAAGTCAAAAAGGGATACCATTTTATTCGAATTCTTACAGAATATACAAATACGAATCAAATGGTATCATATTTTTGGACATTTTTTTAAACTTACGGGTTAAATTTGATGGTAACTTTTACAATATGGCATTCAGTGAATATGCCACAATTGTCCTAAAATCTGATCCTCATAATTCAGAGGCAAATACCAAATATACCTGTTATTTTTACTTTATATGTACCTGCTATTTCTTTACCTGTTATTTACTTTATATATACTTGTTATTACTTTATATATACTTGTTATTAAATATATATGTTATTTCTACCTGTTAATATTACTTTATTTGGAGGGCATTGCGGTGGTTTCTTGCAATTGGCCTTTTGCAATCCCCAACTTTAAGATGAAAATGCACAAATAAAATTCTTCTTCGTTAATAGCCTAACAACCTATTACAGGTCTTAGCTGCTTCTACAGCCCGCTTTTACCATCCCAGTCTGTTCAAAGCGACACTTCGCCAGTTCCTAACTTTCAGTATCTTGAGGTCATTTTCAGTGTCGACGAGACATTTTGTTGGTGGTCTTCCTTCGGGGTTTTTAAACGTTGATATTATGAATGAAATTAAGTGAAGTATTTTATAACAGATCAGAATATTTCGCATTCGTAAAAAATAACGAACCATTAGATTTCCATCTGTAATTTATATGATATTAAATTATTTTTATGTAAAAGTTGTGACAACTCTATAAATATTATAATTTCATAGATTTTAATGAGAGTTATTATTTGATCCCAAAATGATTTGTAAATTGATTGATTAAAATAGGAATCAAATGATATCACGATAATTTGCGTCTATTTAATCTTGCTATTTATTTATGATCATGGAAAGATTAACCTTAATTAATTACTATTGTTAAATCCAATATTTCCTCACCATCACTCATCATTTATTGCTAAGTCTCTTGAATCACTGGAAATGACACGTCAACATGTTTCACCAATCAAAAGCATCTGGTAAACACAAAATTTTGACTTATCAGTGTTGATCTCATAAAAGAACTGTCTTGTTTACCGAAGCTAAGTCTTTCCCACAAAATAACAAACACAACTACAATATCTCTCTTTTTAAGGCACCGCCTGACTACAAAAGTGCATTATTGCAACTTAATGTTGCCTGAATGTAGTGTTACTCAGATCTATTGATGCTTGCGATTTTCCATTAGGTATTTTTATGATCCGGAGAGTAAATACAATTTACCGGGATATCTTATTTATTGGTAAATATTACTAAATGTTGCAGGTTATTGGAAAAGAACGCATGCACCTGTAGGAGGTAATTTGTTATTTAGGTAATATTTCTAGATATTTTCACGAGAGTTTGACAGTATTATCTGAATACCTGTATCTTGTAATTCATAAGGAGAGAATTCCTTTTACAAATTATTTATATCTAATTTAAAACAATAATAAATTTTAAAAATTAGGTTTCTTTAATTTTAAGAAAATTGTAATTCAATTATGTTTTTTGATATGCTGAATTAATAATTATGACATAAAAATGCATATAAAAAATTTTAAATATAAAATACAATTTGTATTGTAATGATGGTGCTTAAAAAAGTAGAATATTTTGAGATAGCTAAATACGTAAAATATGCTATATATCGATATAATAAAATTGAATTGCAATACAATAAAATAGACTTTGTGCATGAAAACTCTTCATATAAATTATTCCTTAATTATTTGTGCACAGAATCAACAAATGTTTTTATAAAATTTGTTATATGATGATTGTTATTGAATTTCTTGAAAATGATTTTTGATTATTCGTTGATTAATAAAAAAACGATTAGAAATAAAAAGAACTGTTAACAATATTAAATTATTTTCATTATAATCCAATAAAAATTTGTCATAATAAAAATAATTTAATAATATATATATATTAAAAGTGCTTTACATATTATGTATTATAAAATTGAATTAATTTATTAAAATATGAAAAAATACTTGTTTTTTTAATAAATTTCATTGGAAATCTTTAAAAATTTTTCATCCATAAATTATTGTCACTTGTATGTTCTTTAATGCAAGATTCGTATTGTAAATGTGTTTTTATTTTAAAAAACTTTTGCCAAATATATGTAGTTGATTCCAAAATAAAACACTGAGATTATTTTATTATTTACATCTTCACATATGCTTATTCTTAAAAACATAACATAATCAGTTATCGCTAAATTTTTTTTAAATTAATAACATGATTTAATGTATGTGTGCGTTATCTAGAAAAGTTGCTATTGGGTAATATTTTTTAAAGAAAATTTTCTATTTTACACAAGAAACCATTAAGTTTACTAGGTTTTCGTTTTCTCAGTTTCGAAGCTAACGATAATTTTTAAAGTAGACAATAAAGGTTATTTTATAAAATTTAAAGAATAGAATTACAGCAAGTTAAAACACAATAATAAATACTTTTTATCAGAATTTTGACAAGTTTGGTGACAGAAGCACCATGAAAGAATCTAGGAATTAAGGAATTTTGAACTTCACAATGGTGTGCTATATGTCTCTGGGAAGGGCTAGAAATGCCCGGATGCAAATTGTTTCTTGTAGAATAGACTCTTGTGAACATTTGTGAGCATATGTGTATACATACATACATATATATATATATATATATATATATATATATATATATATATATATATATATATATATATATATATGCTTTTTTAAATCGAAAGTCTAACACAGCATATTGAAAATAAACGATTTTCATTTATTTGCAAGCCAAACATAATCAAGATACTTTTCTTGGAAAAATAACTTTCATTTATCAAATAGACTCTACTTTGTATCACATCGGCATAATACAGCTTGCATAGAATTACATATATATCTGATCTTTTTTTGAATCAATAATCCGACGTACAAATACTTTACCACTTGAATAATTTAATACTTTTAAATTTCTTTAGATTCCAAGTTTTCCATTTCACTGGGCCACAAGTTCTATTTGATATTGTTATTTAAAATCCGATGTTCTATGTTTATTCGATTATCCCTTTGTTTTACTCACAAGCCCGTCTTCTGAGTTTGCATAAGCGGACATCATTTTGGATATTCCTAGTGGCTATCCAGAATAAAAGATAACGGATAATGGCGAAACGGTTAGATGTTGCTGTTTCAGAAGCACACAAGATTCACGTTTGTTTAAAATAAAAAAAGGGAAATTATTTCTTATATTTACCCACAGTTGAGCAGGTTGGTTTTGTTCGAAACAGTCCCTTCGGACATTAAGGTCCATCAGACCTACGACAAACATTGAATGGACAGAAAACTGGGGAAGTGTACATATTTGGTTGATTTACTGTTTGAATATTCGTAAGTAATCTAACATATGTATTCAAGACACTGGAAAGAGCCTATTTGGTTAGATAATGCTGATGTTATGAGCAGATTCCATACTGGGAATTTAGAAACTGGCTATTGTTTGCATAGTAAGCTTAAAAAAATCTTTCAATAATAACTCTTCAATTATTTGTAGAATTGAGTTTATCGGTAAGAAACATTCAATGTTTTTCATTTGTTTCTAAAGTGATTCTATGTATTTTAAACATATTTTAATTATAAAAAAAGTAAAAATATTTTTTTCTATAAATTATTCTTATAGAATTTTTTCTATAAATCATCTTTTGATGTGATGTAATTTAAACGGAATGCTGATATTACAAGAGTTTATCAGAAAGGAACATTCAATGTTTTTTTTTTATTTCTAAAATGATTCATGATATTTTAAACATATTTTAGTGAGATAAAAAGACAAACATATTTTTTTATATAAATCATCCTTTTATTATGATGTCTATTTTTCTTTCTTTTTATTCCTTGAATAATGTTTTAAAAGAAAAACATTTTCTTTAACGATTGTTTTCATTGAATGTTAAAAAAAACTAAAGTTCGTTAAAAAAATAAAAGTTCATTTGTGTAACTATCGTTTTATATCTTTCCAAAAAATGAATAATCTTATGCATTTGAATGAGTAAGATATCTAAAGAATATCATTTATGAATTAGTAGCAAATATCTATTTTATCCGAAAAAGCACAATAATGTTATGTTTTATTTCAACGGAGGAAAAAGTACATTCAAACTGACGAATTTTTCTAAATTTTATATAGTTGAAAGATCTGCCTTGTAAAAGCTGTATTTCGCAGTTCTAATGACATTTTACATGTTTTTGATTTTCATCACAACTTTTTATAACAAATGAAAAGCACTATGCTACTAAATACTCAAAGATAAAAACGATTATTTAAAACTTTGAACTAAAATTATATAAATGTTAAATTTACATTATAATTTTGACATAAAATTTTTTAAATCGTTCTCCTTTCAATCTATAGTTTATAACAGAGATATTGCTATTTCCTTTTCAATACATAGATTTTCACATTCAAACGTTACCTGAGATATCTAAGTCCATAACGATATATTTTCATGTTCTTTAGAATAAGTCACTCAAACTAAGTAAAATGCAAATGATTGTACGTTTGCTATAAGTTTACTTGTACGTAAAAAGTTAATTTTATTTTGCTTTATTATATTTTTACAAATCTCATTCGATTCCTACATTATTTTGATTTTCCAATTATTGTTTTTTACTGCGTTTAAATTGTTTTATTGACTTAGTACTTTTTAAATCTTGTGTGATAAAGACAGCTGCCTATGATAGTGTTTTTCGCTACAAATTATTAGAAGCAATGCTAGAATTTGACATCCCAATGAAGCTGGTTAGCCTTACCAGGATGACTCTAAAAAGAGTCTCCTGTAGAGTAAAAATCTTGTCAAGTCTCTCGGAGCCTTTCTTTACTGAAAAAGGCCTTAGATAGGGAGATTCCTTGTCCTGTCTATTGTTTAACATTGCTTTAGAGAAGGCTATCAGAGATTCTGATATAAAGACCAGTGGTACTATCCTACATAGGTCAATTCAACCTCTTGTCTTTGCCGATGACATTGATATCATAGGAAGATCAAAGAGATCTATCATTGAGACTTTTGTAGCGCTTGAGAATGCGGCAAAGGAAATGGAACTTATTATTAGTGCACACAAAACAAAATTTCTGATTGCAACAAATAAAACTTTTGACCCAACACCTTTGAGTATAGGTGATTATACTTTTGATTCGGTAAAACAGTTTAGTTACTTAGGAACTTTGATATCATGTAACAATGATTTAAAAATCGAAATTAATAATAGAATCTTTCTTGCTAAACCCTATGTAAAACCCTAATCAGGCCAATTGTTCTGTATGGTAGTGAATGCTGGACCCTCATTAAGACAGAGGAGGAAAAGCTATTGATCTTTGAAAGAAATATTTTGAGGAAGATTTTTGGACCCATCCAAGTGAATAATGAGTGGAGGATTTTATTCAATCATGAAATCAATAGAAAATTTAGCAAATACGGTGGGACCGATATTGTAAGAACTATAAAGACATCACGAATAAGGTGGTTGGGCCACCTGTACAGATGCACCGATGCTTTTCCCACCAAAAAAGTGACATTCTCAAAAATCGAAGGGATTCGTCGTAGAGGACGTCCACCCACGCGGTGGCTGGACGATGTTGAAAAAGACCTCAAAATAATGGGAGTCAACCGATGGAGGGCTGTTGCGGCTAATAGAGTCAACTGGAAGAAGATCAGCGAATCAGCCTTGGCCTGCAATGGGCTGTTGAGCTTATGAAGAAGAAGAAGAAGTGATAAAGACACATTTTGTGTTTTCTGGAAAATATTTTTGAAACCAACATTTATTGGTGGTAATACACATTACTTGGTGCGTTAATACTATGAGTGTTATGAAACAATAACTATCTAAACTGATTATATCGTTAAACTTATACAAGGTTATAATGAAATATAAGCAATCAATAATTAATAAGTAAAATGCGAAACTAAACGAAATCAAAAATTATATTTTACCGTACCACAGTAAAGAACACATCTGTTTTCGTAAACAAAATAGTAAATAGTAAATAAATGCGAAAGCATTTATACAAGTTTGTTTTAATCTGTGTTACAAATTAATATTTAATTAAGAATCAATTATGATTTTTGTTTTTTTAATTCTTCATGTTTCACTGCAAATATTACGAATATTTAAACGAGATCCTTTTTTTTTACAGAAATTCTGAAATCTAATGAGAAAATTCGAAAATCTTTTGCAAAGAAAATTTTCTCAGAAAGCTACGTTACATTCATTCGATAAAAATTTACTGTCAGTTTCTTCAAATGCTTATTTCTTTGTTTTTTCTCAACGGCCTCGATTTTAGAAATTCAGGTAAGTCTTTCTTTTGTTATAATTTATAAATTTAACTGGTGCATAACATACTATTCTATACCTTATCGATTCCATTTACAAATAGATATCTATAATAAGTATAATCTGAGAGTTGCTCAATGGTACACAAGTTCGAAACCATAAATAAATTGAAAAATTAAACAAAAATAAAAAGTACAATGTAATGTTAAAAAGGTCTATGAAGAAATTAATATTTCCCTCAATACTGACAAATATCTCTAAGTTGCTCTAAACAATATTACGCCTTTAGTAACAATTACTAAGTTCATGTTTTATCATGATTGAGAAACAAAAATGTTATAACTTTGAAATAAAGAAATACGTACATAATAATTTCAAATATTTAAATGTAAATTTATGTCTTGAATTTATTTTATAAATTAAGTATTGCATTTAATCAAAAATGAAAGTACATTTATTATTTAAAAACAAAACTTCTTGCATTTATAACAGTTACAGAAAATATATTTGTCTGTTTTTATTAAAAAAATTTTTAAGACAGTTGCAAATAATTTAGAAATATTTTATTGATTTAAAAATCATATGAAAGTTTATAGGACTTTTCTTAAGAAATATTTTGGGAAATAGAAATAATGATAAAAAAATATCTTTGAAATGGTTTCTATTATACATGTTGTGTAGCTGTTTTGATTAGTTTATCACTAAGTCACTAGAGGGCGCTAGTGTCGTATAGTAGTTTATTACATAAAAAATTCATTTGTTTATATTGTGTCAAAAAATTTTAATGTTTTTTTTTTTCTCAAACGTAAGAATATAGGAGAAAATTTTGATGCTTGGAGAATATTTGGATAAATAAGGTTTTTAATTTAAAAGAATCAATAAATATCAATAAAGAAGTTTTTCGCTAAAGCATCATCTATCATAAAATATTGTTCCTCAAAAATTTGAACTTGCTTACAGATGTTATAGATGTTACTGACAATATGATAAGCTATAAAAAAATTATTTATTTTTATTGTTTTGAAATAGAATAATAAAATTAATTTAACAGTTATTTATTTAAAAGTACTACCAATTTCAATTAAGCCCCAGTGCTATTTTTTGTTATAATTTTTTTCTGAATTTTTAAAAATGAATAAACTACTTATAGTGAATGTTTGAAAATAATAAAATTAAATATTATTTATGTCATTACTATAGTTTTAAACATTAACTATCTATTAATATAAATTATGTCAAGAGATAATTATATAAAATATAGATATTTTATTTACTTTAAAGTTATTAAAGTTTTATTTTCATAAACTATAACAGTCCACTTTATAAAAATCTCCTTTTAACTTATAATGTATGAATAGAAAAAAGATGTTAATGTTTTTTTGACAGTAAAATATTTTTTTAATATTTATCACCTAATAAAATATGTCACTTTTTTAAATTGAGTTTCGCAATTTATATTAAGTTTAAATATCATTTTAACACTTCAATTATTTTTTGTGATTATTCAGCGGAACAGAAATCAGTAACAACTTAATCTGGTTCAGTTAATCTCAAACCCATTTATTCCTCTTGATGAAAAATAAATTACTTGATATTTTTATTATATTTTTTCTCATCTTATTACGCAAATCTAATAACGGGAATTAATTCTTTAATCTAAAGCTCTTCTGACACTGATTGCAATTTTTTATTAAAAAAGTGGCAAACGATACTCAATCCATCTCTTGTTTTGCATATAGAAAGGATAAACAAATCATATTTCTTATATCCTTGACCTTCACGCCTGTGGAGACATTGCAAGCCATTTTCTTCTCTTCGTCATAAATAATGCTAGCTTCACACAGCTTCGGCGCTCTTTCGCTTTTTTCCCCCTCCGTTGTTTATCGCGCTAGCCTTTGTTGTAATCGTCTGCTGCAAAAAAATAAAGGAAGGTCGTAGTTAAGCTGAAAAACGAAAAAGAATACTGGAAGAGAAACAATGTTCATATTCTAACGGTACCATCTGTTATTGAAATGGCTGTTAAATTATTGTCGCGTCAATCAATGCGAATTGAAGGAAAATAAGTTTGTTAATGTCACCCATCCATGCATGCAGATCTGATTGTTAGTGAGAATATTTTTTTTCTTTTCTATTTTATCGTTCGACATTTTGTTTCGAGCTGCAGATGCTAGCTGTAATTGTAATTCATTTCACTGGATGAATTTCTCAGCCATGGTTGTTTCGAATTTTATTTGATTTTTTGCGCTTGTTTTTCTCTCGAATTTTATTGTTTAAAATATTTTTAAAAGATATATAAATGACTAAAATAATATTTTTTTATCATATAGAAGTAAGTTATTTTTAAATTTTAAAATTCTCTTAAGGGAATATAGAAAATAAAATTAGCGTCATATTAAAATTCTAGGAAAAAATATACGAAACTGAAATTTGCTCCTAAATTAAATCCATTACTTTGTATAGTTTTGATTCAATATTTGATAATTTAAAAAAGAAATAAAATGTTTTTCATGATTTTATTTTTTCAATCTGATATTTGTGAGGCATTATTTTCCATTTCAAAAATGTTTCATTAATATTCACCAAAAATCAATACTTATTATCATACATATTAATTAAAAAAACGCATTCAAATTTATTTCAATAACTGAATTAGAAACAGCAGGATTTTTCCCAAAATTACCACCTAATTCATTTCTGTGCTAATTGAATAAGTCTTAAAATTGTTATATATCTTAATTGTATATGTTTTTCGCATTTAGCCTCATAATTTACAAAAATAGTTTTTCACTCAGGACTTCAAAACCTGTCTTCGGCTTGAATATTTATAGTAGTTCTGAATACACTTTACATTTTTGGTCCCAAACTAATTACCCGCCTTGTGCTTTAAATGATCTTTGAATGACTTATAGAACAAACCGATCATTTATTAACAAACATCACATTTGGTAATACATATTACTTTTAGAAATTGGCTTAGCGATCGTATCATCTTTCATACTTTTTGAAGACATTTCTGAACATAAAGTTCTTTGAATTTCATTTTAAACTTTTCTGTGCAGAATAACGCTTGAACAATGCTTTATGGATTGAAAGGTCTTGGGAAGCATCCCATTTTTGCTTAACAACGGAAGGTGGATATTAAGTTTTCCTTTCTGCATGCACATCAATTGGAATGGATGATAGAAAGTTTTCCAGGTTTTCACCTTTGCAACACGTGAATATGACCTAATATCTATATGTGAAGTCCCCTTTCATATGGTAAAGAAGCTGTAGAAGTTTAAATGTCTTACAATGGCTTTCAACTATTAACCCTACCCATAGCGTGACGTCAAAATATTTATTAATGCTAAATATTTATCATTTTACATATTTTATCAAATAATATTTCATTTAGAAGATCAATATAGTAACATATGCTTCAATCTATTGAGACAAATATATAAATTAATAGCTTTTTACTCCCTATCATTCAAATATTAACAGATTATTATGTAAAATTTATCACCATATTTTTCTAACTGAACAATTGCACTATATTTTTCTTATTTTTTTCTAATTTACATAATTGAATCACTCATTCTGTGAATTAACTTGTATTTTGGAAGTATCTACTTTCAGATGTAAACATTTTTTATGAGAAACAATAATTAAAATTGTTTACTTTATAACAGATATTTTTAGTATATTTAATTTTTTTAAAAGTACAAATATAAACCCAAAAGTGCTCTAAAATATTGTTTAATATTTATAATAGTTTTGCACCCTGATAAAGTAATCTCTTTAAGTTATTAAACTATTTGTTGAAAATAGTTATCCTTTTGCTTGTTGTATAGTAACTTTCTAAAATGCAATGGTTTTTATAGATCTCATTTGAATGTCATCCATTTCTAGATTCAAATGTTATTCCTTTTCTTTTATTTATAAAAAATTCCTATGTAACATTCTTTTGTTTTCAAATATTCTTTCAAGTGCATAAAAATGTGGTTTTCTAATATTTTTAAATTAAAAAAATGTGCAATGTTTTTACTAATAAAGTTTCCATTTTCAAAAATTTAGAATACTTTTACCGTCGTTATTTTTTTTACATCATTTTAATGCGTTACGTCTTAATTTTCAGAATAAGGGGACAATTTTGATAATACTTACAAGAATAATTTTAATCACTATCATATGTTGAGTCTCTTACTTCCATCAGAAAATATTTTCATTTCGCTTCAAATTGACTTACTAATATTCTCGCTAAATAGTTTGAAATGCGTAATTAACGCAATTAAATACCTGCTATTTTCTTAAAAAAACAATTTTCTGGGAATTCTAAATGAAAATCCAGTATTAATCAACTCTGAAGAATCTTTAATTCCATATCTTAACTCAAAAATATAATTTAAGCTATTTGCTCTTGCCTGTGTTAAGAAAAAATCTCTGGCACTGAGGTATGTAAGAGATATTCATACCTTTCAAAATTATAACCGTATTTTAAATAACTAATTTCAGTAGTATTTCAACTCATTTCTTTTTATTTTACATTGTTAACAACTGATTAAATTATAATCATTGTTCAATGACAAAACGATTGAATGATTATTTGTATTAGATTGTTCAACTTGAATTTCAGAAAATGGACATAAGCAATCTTCAATACTCGACAGCTCATTGCGGGACAGGACTTTTTTTTAAAAAAAATTATAGTCTATGTCAT
Organism: Latrodectus hesperus; assembly: GCA_037975125.1. NCBI lineage: Eukaryota > Metazoa > Arthropoda > Arachnida > Araneae > Theridiidae > Latrodectus > Latrodectus hesperus. The sequence goes on along the minus strand of CM075860.1, from coordinate 72,893,851 downwards.
CTTTTTCCTGATCAATAATTTCCTCAGGTTTTTCAGGTAGTCAATCCATGTAATTTTTTGTTTCTCTTTATATTACCAGATGAGTTGCCCAAAATGATATATCTTTGCGTCTCATTTATCATCCAATCACTCAAATAGTATTCTATATTGCAATAAATTTAATAACATCAGACCCTTTAAGAAGCCAATAAATATCCAATTTTTTCTTTTCTTATCCAATAATTATCACATTTTATTACATCAAATGTGCTTAATACAAGATCTTCCTGATTGTAAAAGATCTCACCACACACAGTTTTGATGATTAACTAATACTTAAAGTTTCACACACATATGTTGTAAAACCGTATTGATTTTTACCATTAATTTCGCATGTTGAATGTAACATTTGATGACATGTTAAGATTATAAAACACTTAAATATTAAAAAAAATTACTTTTGTCCTTTTTCTGAGATCTGCTCTATATTCGCTTTATTTACTACAACTCAGAGACAAAAAATGTGTTGTAAAATTGGCACTTGGCTGTAAAATTATATCTTGCCAAAAGCAATTTTCGTTAAGTTTGGTCGCGCTATAAAAAAGACAACAAATGCAAAACAGATGATTGAACTAAGCATTAAGGAATGCTTTGCATTGAGATGCAAGTGTTATTTTAACCCTTATTTCCTATTCGCGATTTTTAATCAATTGCTTTCTAAATCAAGTTTATCTCATCCAGAACCTAAGCAGGCTTGGGCTGAAAGCTGATCAATTCTTAGAGCAGGTAACTCTGTGGGACATGGAGTAATCTTTTTGCTTAGGAAAGTCTCACTTTACCTGCGTGTGAAACTTTTATAAAAAAACGCCTGTGTGTTGGCATCGGTTGATAACTAGTAAAAACAAACCTAGAATGTGGGAAAGTGTAACGAAGCGTCTTGTTGTTCTTTCTTTTTCTTCGTGTATTTTTTACACTACAGGTCATTCTTAATTTTGTTGACTCTAACCTTATTTCGGCAGGCGATGCCCAAACATTTTTTTTTTGCATCCAATAACAATACCATTGTGGGAAAAAGGAAGGGTTTAATCGCGTTGGAGGATAAATAAACTGTATTAAACTAAATATATTCATCTTACCGTCGTATTTTATGTGGATATTGACATATTACTTGAAAATTTTAAATCTGTATATTGAATCAACTATAGATTTTACGAATTGAAAAAAATAGTAAAAAGTAGCCGACGCAAATTAACTGATTTTAATTAAATGGTTAGCATGCATATTTAGATTATATAAATATTTTTATTGTATATATGTGTAGAAATAATTTTTTTTTGATTTTTAATATTTGAAATTTAGTTAAAATCTGTGCATTTTTAAGTTAAACTTCTAATAATCAAAGTACATTTAATTATTTTATTAATTAACGAAGGGACATTTTGGTTGTGTTTATTGTAACAGGGTAGTTATTACTGAGATAAAATATATTCATTGTATAATGGATGTATAAATTCTTGCCTTTTTTGCGCTTTTTTTTAATTTTCATTGAATTATAGATATTTTTGTCACTTTAAAATGTTAGAATAAAAGGAAATAAAAGACTTATGTAAACAAAATTCCCCATTCTATAATCTTATTTTTACACTGCACATATATATTATGCCATTATGTCATACGAAAACTTTGTTAAATAATTGGGTACTTTCCCATTATATTATCAATGGGCGATAATCAACACTGGGAGACTTTTGATAATCACCACAAGGGAAAAAATCATAAATTACTGTCATAAGCATTCCATTTGTTTTATGTATTGTTTAAAAATATTTTATTTACATTTTATAAGCTAAACAATTATTACTTATTGATTGCGTAAGTATAATTTAATAGTACGTTCTTTTCAATGAGACAGAATGATATTTTGCTGTATTTAGTTACTTTTTCCCCTTGGTGACTTGTGACCATAAAGTTTCTTTTAAACGACAGAATTTATCACCAAGCAATCTCTTGCACCAATTATCTTTAGCTTTGTTTAGAATTTAGCTTGTTTACCATTGTTTATCCCTTTTCAGTCAATTTTTGCACAAAATATTTTTATTTAGTATGTACTAAATTTTAAATTAAATTTTAAGCCAATAAAATCATCGTATTTCCGTTATATTATTTTCACATCTCTGTAAAAAAATAATAAATTAACTTAATTAATAAAAAAAATCGGACCAAAAGAGGGGATATATCGGATGGAAAAGTACCAACAAATGACATCATTGAAAATCTAACTTAAGAAAGTGACAACAATTTTGCTCATATCCGCATTCTTGTTCCTCACATTTATTCAGTAAACTAAAGTTGTAGTAAACATTTCATAATAGCAAACTATTTGCAAGTTGGCATGGTTGATTATATTCAAATAAAAGTGTTACAATATTCGTTATCCTATTTTTTTTATTTCAAACAGATAGCTTCTCGGGTAAATGCTTTCTTTTACGGATTAGAAGGAATTCGTTCTATTCAAATGTCCTCCTGGTGATAGAAATGTTTGCTCGTTATATTTTCTGAGACAAAAGTTCTTTTACTGATTTAATATCAAAATTGCAGAGATAGATGTCAAATCAAGGTTTGCCATTATTTTTTTAATAGTTTTTCAAAACTATAAGATACAATCTCCAAATACTTTAATATATATATCCAAGTTTATTGCTAGCAACTCGTTTTATAATTTATTGCGATGCAAACACTAAACTGGATACTTAAAAATCAGTCTTATCGACTCTGACAAATATCTCATGATTACGACCCAAACTCTTTCTTACCTAATACTGTCACATGGAACTATGGATGTCATAATTATTTGTTTTCTCTCTATCATTAGATCGAATTACAAAGATGTAATTAAATATGTGGTTCATGTAAGCAATCATTTCTCTTAAATTGCGTTTTATCATTTCTATGTAATTTTTACTCATTTTTTTGTGCTCTTTGCAATTTTATTAGAAACTTTTTACTCCTTTGTGTAGTTTGTTTTATCAAATTCAATCAATAAAATGTTACTGAGTATCATAAAGATTTGTGATAAAATTTCCCACAGTTAGGCTATTAGATATCTAAATTTTGCAATACATAAGCTCAAAGTATCAAATTTACTGTATGGTCACCCTTGGCGCGTTTTTTGGCGCCAAATTTGGCGAACATTTTTACCTGAAACCCGGCAAACTATTATTTTGGCAACCCTATTCGTCTTTAATTTCTTAGGAATATTTACCGATTTAAATTCATTAATATAAAATTTAATCAAAAAATTTTATTGATAGTTTAACATATCAACTTTATTATTCTACCATTGATGTTTGAAATCTATAAATCTGCGTTTCTTGTTAATTTTGTAAAATTAGTTGAGCATATTGTTAGATACCAATAATGCATGAAATATTTGTCATTATTTCAGCCATTTTCCTCCTGCCGTTTTTTCCCGATCGGAAATTCGTCATATGGTCACCCTTGGCGACTTTTTGAAAATTTCGCCATGGATGACCGTACGGTAAAATTTTACCTGCTCAAATTCAAATTAGAGATTTTTGGCGAATGTTAAGATTACTAAATACATATTTACTTCATAATATAATTGTGTCATAAATTCAAAGAAGGAAATCATATAAAATAAGTAATAAGAGAAACAATATATCGAATAAAATGTTCTAAATAAGGATTTTATTCTTATAAACTATAATTTTTATTATAATATAATTTTTATTATAATTTGCGTTTTCCTGACAAAATCTTATTCATATTTGTATCCTGAATTACATAATCTCAACAATGCGTAATCAGAAAAAAGAATTACATATTTGCTTTTATAATATGCTTATTTCACTAATCAAGTCATAAAATATGAAAACTATTAATGCAGACACAAATTTTCGTAATAAGGAAAATAATTTGTTCACCAAGCCAACTTCAAAACAAAATATGTATTGAAACTTGCAGGAAAACATAAGGATAAAATCGTAAAATATTGTCTTTGATTTCTTCCCTGAAGCGTGATTAATTTGATTGATATTTATAGGTAAACATGGTGATGTCATAGGTTGATTTGTCTACCGGGAAAATAAATAACTTTCAATTAATGAAAAAATAAATCACTCACGCCTTATAAATTAGGCGTTGTAATGTGGTTCCATAATCAGCATATTGGAATATAGTGTTCATCACGATTAATTAGAAAAATAACATTTTTAAAAGGAAATGAAAAAAATTATTTTAAAATTGTTATTGTTCTGGTTAAACGATATTTTTCTTTTTTTGCATATTCAGTAACTTCCTCCCTCTAATTTATTATATGCTATTTTCTGTTAAAAGTGAATTTGAATAGATGCTAACTCATAGGAACATTTAGTCTTCTGACACATTCTTTCAATAAAATGTCAACTATTTACTAACTAGGTGGGTTTTACAAATATCGATTTTTTGCATCACTATATTGTCTCTCCATCGTTATTCTGAAAATCGTTAATAAGCGATATAGTTAAATTGTTATTCAATTATGGCTTAATTGCTTACATTTGTCATTGATTAACCAAAAGTTTGTTCTTCAAATTTATACCGTCTTAGTTTGCAGTATGAATATGCTGATCTTCTATAAAAAGTCGTAGTATAACATAAATTTTTTACGAAAATTTATTTTGAAGTTTCAAGGTGTTATGAAACTTTATTTCCAATCCTGTATTAAAGTTTTTTAACATATTTCTTACAATTAATTTAATAATTTATTGTTTTCACTTCTGTTTACTTAAAAATTTGGCCATTTCAATGGTATATTACCTGATTCCCAAATTTTATTATTCTAAAACTCTTTTTTTCTTTTGCAACTTTCATTGCTAGAATGCATATAAATACATTTTTCTTACATTTACTGACGTACATTTATTAATACATTCTAAATAGAAGAAAAAATACTTATTTGTTTTTCTTGAAAATTTTCTTACTGCTTGATCGTTATGAAAGTAAAATTTTCCTAAGCATTAAAACTATTTTTCATTAGAAATCTTGTTGTCTTCACTACAAAATGCTGAGCAAATATATTAAAACTTATAAATTACCGTGCTTTGGTATGCCAAAAATGTTTGAATTTTTTTCCCTGCTCTCTAATATTAAAAAACTAAACTTAATTTACAATTTCAAAAAATAAATTATTGAAAACTTTCAAGGGTTAAATTATAAAATAAACAAAAAGAGTTTCAAATTAGTGGCTTATGCTTGCTTTAAATCTGTAATGTAATGCTAACAAAAATATATCCTGTCAGTTTTTGTGTCCCAGTCGTATAAAAGAACAAAAATTTTTCTAAAAACCCTCTTAAGCTCACACGCTAGGTTTAACTTTCGAATTAAAGCTTAAACAAATCAAACTTTTTTTTAATTTAACTTATTTTGTTTAGACACGCATGCGAAACTAGAACTAAAGAATTTTAAAAACCTCAAGAGGGCTTGGAAAAGGTTAAGAGGTAAGATGTAACAGTATTAAAAAAAAAATTAAAGTTACTTTTCCGCTATTTTCAACTTTTTCTTCAGTTTGAAACTTTGGCAAGCGTGTAATTACACCTGCACTCTTTATTTACGTTAAGTGGAATAAAACGTTGCAACAAACAAACAAGGCGAAACGATACCGAAAAATAAAAATCACTGTACGACAGTTTTCTTTTTTTAAAAATAAAAAATTACGTAGTTACCACTTTTTTATTATTATTTCATTTTATTTATTTGCTATTTTGTAAGTCGAAGAAAAAATTGAATTGTGTCGCACAAAGGATGTATTGCTCGGGACTTTAGAAAAGGGAGCTGGGGAATAAATAGGGGGTTGGATGGATTGCGTAACGGGCGAATCCAATTGTGGGTGTCACTCCATGATAGAATGGTCCCTTGGGGGTGTGTGGGAGCCGGCTGGAGGGAAGTAGGGGTAGGCCGGCAATGACATAAGTGGCCGTGTAGAAAGATAATTGTGTCTGGGGGATGGAGAGGAGAGAAAAACGGATTGAGAGAACAATTTTGGGAATGGTGTCTGTCAGATTGAGGCCGGAATGATAGAAAGTCGGTTGTATTTGGCACAGTTTGCTTGAAAATGGCTCCAAAGCAACTGATTGGGATGTTTGAAAATTGACCTCTTTGTTGACTTTTGCTGTTGCAGGATTTTGATAAACAAAGCATTTTAAAAAAATTAGAAAAATGTATTAACAGGATTTTTATTAAAATATAATTTCAGTTTTTAAAAAGAAGTTTCCTGCCTTTCTGGTTTTTCATTTTAAAGGTCTTTCTTGAGTTAATGGTCACCATGTTTCTCAGCTTACAGCTCACATTTGAAAGTTGGATTAAGAAATATAGATATATCTTAGTAAATTACGAGTCATTAATAAATATAGCTGTCAACACGAGTTATTAAATGTAACAATTATTCTTATTGGAAATATTTTCTTAAAGAGAAAATACTGTCCTATTAAATTAATTTTCTTATATATGAATCATTCTTTGAAACAAAACAAAGTTATGAGAAATTTTGACAAATAATGTATTTTCCTGCAGTTATAGACTACAGTTATAAATGTGACTCTTCAGTAATATACTTTGCTGTAGAGTAAATGAATTTCTTTACAGTTTCATAATTTTTATATACTTCAATTCAAAAAAATCACTCAAATCAAAATAAAACATACACATCAAAAAAAAAAAAAAAAGCAATCACTAATATTTATATGATGTTAGTAGAATTTCCTTAAGAACATCTTTAGTGGCTGTACACAAAATTGTTATCTTACGAATCTCAAATATCACATATCATTCGGCATCACATAGATTTTATAGCTTTGGAAATCATCTTCTACAAGTTGGAAAAGTATAAGTTCAGAGAAATCCAGGAAATCTAAATTGGTTTACCACCAAACGAATCAATTTACGAATTAATATCCTTTTAAGCCAGCGCAAGTGCAACTTTGTCATGACATCACGGAAAATTCCATATAACAATGCGTGTTCCACGTGCGGCTTGAAATGGTTGTCGTGGGAAGCAACAAAAAAAATCTCTATTTCCGGTTTACCATGTTGGTAGCCAATGGAGACTTTCCAGAAGAAGCTCAGGTATTTCTTATCGGGTACTATCAGCTGGCGAAGAACAAACTTTGTCGATTTCGTGGCGGGAATCGGAAAAAAATAACAAAACGTCCTATGACAAATGTATAAGCAGGGGAAATGTAAGTCGATGCATCTGTTTGCTAATTGACCTGTTTCGTGTGCGACACTTGCTGGATCGGGAACATCGGATGGCCGTTATCGCTCATCAACAAACACATGCATCCTGTGAGGAAAAAGTAAATTGTGAATTGGAGGAAAGGATGAATGAGAGTTTATTAGCGCTCAACCGGAAAGTAATCCTTGATGGAACTTTCCAGAATTGCCACTATTGCTAATGTTTCGATTATTGATGAAGACTTACCATAGATTTGGATTGCTTATAAGTTTGTGCTTGAAGAAATAACGAAATAAATCTGAATTTAATCTTTTACATTGATCATCCATCTACATCGTTGTTACCCATTAAAGTAATTACTTTTTAACAATGTTCTTATTGTAAAGAAAAGAATTTTGTCACTTCTCACCATCGATTGCAATTGTTTTTTTAATTTCTTTTATTGATGCACTATTTCAAACTTTGTTAAAGATAAATTGATCAACTTTGGCGACAGAATTGTAATTGCGCAAGGGAAACTTTACATATTAACTTCCGAAGCTGTAATAAATCACAAAAGTGTTTTCTTAATTTTTTTTATAAAAGATAACTTGATTTCCCTTAAAGATAATATGAGGCCTTTTGAATGCAATTATTCCAGAATCAATGAACTAATCAATTTTATAATAAGGCTAAGTATAATTTTGTTTAAAATTATACTTAGCCTTATTATAAAATATTCCTTCTTGGGTAAGTATGATTTTGTTTTAAATTATACTTACCCAAGAAGAAATAATAGTACTTTAATGAATAGAACATATTTCTAATTTAAAAATTACCGAAGTAAGTGTTGATATATTGGATAAATCAGAAATATAGCATATGCCATATATGTATAAATATTTTTACGAAGTTAACATGAAATTTATTCAATAAAGGAAAATATTTTTGTGAACATTTTGTCATAGAAGTATCATTATATTAGAAATCTTCATGATCTTGAAAAATTAAGAAATGTAAAATTATTTAGAAATTTTAAATAAATTTACCAGATGTTACATAAACTCCGCAAAATTTCTAAGCATAATTAAAAATTGTTTAAAATAAATGTTACATTTACTTTTGTTTTATATAAATCTTTACTATTTTTAAAATCTGTTGAATTAAACAAAGAAAGGCGTATGTATGTTATTTTACATAATTTAAAATGTACTGTGAAAATTTAATTTTCAATGTTTAAACTCAAATGTAAATTTACATTTCAAATTGCCGAAATTATATCAATGTTTTTTTCAAAATAATTTTATTTACAAGAGTAGAAAGGTTATTGAAAATGAAATATGTAGTAACTTATATATTATTATATAAATATAATTATTTATATTTATATATATAGTTACTGTTTAACACTAATACTATTTATTTTAAGAGTAAGAAAAAATTCATTATTTTCATAATAGTTTCTAAATATGATTGCTTGGAAATGAAATAAAAGTATTTCTCTGCAAAAATGAGAAACAAAATATGAACTTCTCTTAAGTGAATCTAAATAAGATGATGTAAGATAATTAATTAATCAGTGATTATGTAAAAGGTGTCTGTAAATCGTAATTATTTATCATTATGACACACGAATTTAACTACTTTGTGCTTCATTCTGTCTCGTATACTAAAATAGATTAGAATAAATTTTCTTTTGTTTTCCTTTATGTCTCACAAGCATTTTGATAACATGCTTATGAAAGTTATTATTCTGCATGAAATAAATTTAACGTTACTGTTTCATTTTATCGTTACTTTTTCATTTAAGAAGTATCCTCTTCGTGGAAATTATATAATATGATATTACATTTTTCATTATAACTGCTGTAACTTGAATAAAAAATTTAAGCAAGTAAAAATTCTAAAATGTACTAGGAAATTAATTTAAGTTTGTATCAATTTTCTTAAATTCATTTAAAACTCATTTCTTTCGATATACTTCTTACTTTTACTATTATTAATAATCAGATCCTTTCTGATTTCATAATTTATGTAAAATATTTCTGATTGAAATATTTTTATTTATATTTATTTTAATTAATTTATTAATCAAGCATTGCTTATATAATAAATTTAGTCTTAGAAAAATGCCTTTTAAATTCTAGTATGTACTCTTTTTTTAAGAGTTGGAATATTGCAAAGAAATTTATATATTCGTGGTTAATAATAATAATACAAATAAATAGTTTATAAATTTTATCTTAAAATTATTTGATTTGTTAGAAATTAACGAATGAAGAATGATGTAAAACATAGTATATATCTTTATTGAGAAGATAAATTTTGGGTTATCCTTCAACAATTACTTTTGAACCAAGGCTAACTGTAAGTCAGATTTGATCTGGAGCTAAACTTTTAAGTTGATTTCGAACCACAGCAGCCTTCAGTGCTCGAGGTAAATACCGAACTCGTGAATTCTCACACTGAAAGTAAAAAAGGTGACCAATATGTTGGTCTTATAAAAGCAAAAGACAAAATTTATTGTAATTTTTATGAATTATTTTACTATTTAACAATTACGTTGTACAGAATTGTATAACTACTGATGACGAAGTTGAAGAACCAACTATCAAGCTGGAATGCAACTTTTTATTTACTCAATTAATTCTCTTTTTAACTTAAAGTATCTGCAAATCCATTTCTTTATATATTCTAATCGTTGTTTGAAGGAAGCTAGCTTTGGAAATTAGAATGTAAATCCTTACTGTCTCCTAAGTGGTAGCTCATAATAGCTATTTCATCAAAAAAGTAACATTCAGTCACCACGAAATATTTTGGTAGAAATGTTTGAAATAAGTTGAGAATACGACCATTACAATTACAAATTTAATCTTATTCTAGGTTCTAAAACAAAACATGGAAGAATAAATAATTATTTTTACTGGTTTAATCAATTTCAAAGTAAGTTTGCACGTCATGTCAGATTCGCCAAAAGAGAGAGAAAAGCAACAGATTTTTTTTATACAGTTCCTCCATTATTATCATTGTTACCTACCCACTTGAAATAGTATAACAAAATTCTCGAAAGACTATTGCACTAATGAATTTTATGTTTAAAAATTTGTTTTGGATTCAAACTTATACTTATGTTGATTTTAGCAATATTTATGTGGATTTCTTTTTTTTATTAGATGTTAATTATACTTTGTTTTAATATTATATTAATTATTAAAAATAATTAAAATAAGAAATTTCTCTGTCTTGTACGTAAAAAAAGTTTATGAAATGAATATTTACTTTTTATTTAATCATTTATATTGGATTTAGTTTTAGTTTACAAAATATTATTTACCTTAAAACGATTTTATTGTCTAATAATGAAAGAAGTAAAGTTAAAAATTAGTGCATGCTGATTTTACTCTCTAATTATATAAAGCGGATGTTTAAGGATTATTTTCCAATATTTCTGTGTAAATCCTTTGGCATAAAAAATGATTGATTACTTTCATTGTGTATAGAAGAAAACGTATTAAATAAAATAACTTATCCTCTTAATCTCTTATGTTATGTGAAAGACATTTGATAACTAAATATAAATATATTTTTGCAATAAACTGACTACTTTTTTAAGTAAAAAATAATTTACAATTTCTATGATTGAAAAAAAACAGTTTATTAGAAGTTCCATAACATTTTATTCAAAATCAATTAAATCATATGAATTATAAAATATATGTAATTAAAAGTTTAAAAAAAATTATAATGATCTCATAATAGCTTTGTCAAAGTATTACTATTAATTTTGAACAAAAATATGGATTTATTGAAATGTAAAATGTCTTTTTAGTGATTATATTTAATATTTTTGATCATACTAATCTCTAAAATAAATCTTATTTTTCCCACCACACTTTTGATAAAAGGCAAAAACTTTCATTTTATGATGACCCAAGGTTATTGTTAATCATATTCAAAAGGGGCAAATAGAAGTGAATGATCTGATTCGAAATCAAAAAAATATTTTTTATAATTGCAAATTTTTTTGGCTAATGATCATTCACTAAAATGAGATATATAATATTTTATTTCATGTCTTAATAAAAGTAATTTGTGTTTTACTTCATTGTTACCATCCTTGGTACCATCCAAGGATGGTAACATTTTTACCATCCTTGGTATTTCCATGCCTTTTAAGGACTGAAACTTCCTGATTTATAGTTTGTTACTCTCGTTCGTCAAAAGACAGCATGACCTTTGGCCACTCTCCTGTAATTTATTTATTAAATAACGTTTGAGTTATTGCTGGATATGGTAAAAGATTTTATTATTGAAGCAGATCAGTTTTTGTTACATTAAACTAGAGAGTTCATGTTTTTATAACCGTTGATAAAGCAGACGATTAAATATACGTAAAGGTTGCCTTGTCTTGCTTTGTTACTTCGCTGTTTTTAATCTTCTCAACACAGTACATGAAAGTTTCGAATATCTTGTACCAAAATAAACACTTTACCTGCTCATTTTTTGACTTTCCCCTTACCCCTTGTCTTTATTAGGATTGAATTAGACCAATCCTACTATCGTTCGCTGAAACTGTGAAATATTTAATGGTATATTTTCTGCAATGATATCTGAATTGAAGCTGGTTTGTTTGTTTTTCTCAATAAAAAGGCAGTTAGATAATCATTATACTTCTTACAGAATTACCAAATAAATCAAAATAAATGGGTGTTTTTATTTGTTCATAAGGTGTATATCCCAAAGTTTTTAAGATATAAAATTTAAAGTACTCCAAGTTTTCATGAACATAATGGTTAAAAAGATCCCTTTGTTTTACTGTTCTGCATTTATGATAAAATAATTAAACATTTAAAAAAACTCTTCTGTTGTTAACAAATTAACCACATATATTATATGTAATTTTATAATCATTAACGTACAAATTTTCCCCCGGATTTAATCTGATTTTTATATTTAATATTATACTAATACTAATAAGAATGTTTTCTCTTAATGAAGCAAATTTTTTTATTGATCATATTGAAATAATCATTTTCATACCAATAATTTTTATTAAAATAATCACTTTTATGTTTTCAAAAATAAGATTTCATTTATGCTTTGTTTATGTCGTTATGTTTAAAGTTTTCATTTTAATAGCCTAAAACTAAGTTTTAGTGCCTCATTTTGCTTCAATTAGTGTTATATATTTAAACCATGATAATTAGCCTTACATTCACTACGCAAACAGTATGTTGCCAAAATGTACTCAGAAAGAATTAAATCTCAATTACAAAACTACGTACTAATGTGGATCGACAAATAAATCAAATTTTAAACGGTACTCATTAATTCATATTGTGGAGAAATCTAAGGTCCATGTGAATCACTTTTCATTTATAATTTAAAAGTCCTGTGTATTTAAATTTCGAATACGTAGATGAATTCAGCTGTATCAAGATACTTTAAAATTCAATCGGGATTAATTGCATGTTTGGCAGAATCTACTGCTTAAATTTGCTGCTAAAATTTAAAATTCTTTCGAGCCATCTTTCTTTTTATTTAATTTACATATATCGTTTTAAGGAAGTGCTTTCTCTTTTAAATTTTATAAAAGATGTACAAATTGATTGTGATTTTATGCAATTGACCCTCAATAATTTCAGCATAATTATGTGTTAAACATTGCATAGGAAGAATTTTTCATACAAATGACGCTTATTTTAGTGTAGTTGGAATTCCGAACAATATTGGGCAATGTTGAGTAGTTTTAAATATATGATTCTGATGACTGGATTTAATGTTAATTTTTATTCAAAAGTTTATTTCTAAATTTGATTCAAAAATTTATTTTTAAATATTTTAGAACTATTTGAACATTTCGATGGAACTTATTTTTTGCCATTATGTTTTTATTTCGAATAAGTTGAATGTTGATTTATTGAAAAAAAATAGGGAATGCTTGTGTTAGTTCAATATTCATTAATCTATGCCCAGCAAATTTACTTGAAATTTTTTACTCGATATAGACACTTTTTTAAATATTTCAGGACGCAATTTCGATGGATAGAAATGCTAATTGCAGCGCAGATCCTTGTGTGTCATATCTTGAATTTGTGATTGAAAGACAGGACTTATTTCCTATAACTATTTAAATGTTTGTCATTAATATTCAACCTTTTCTTAATTTTTTTCTACCTTTGCCGCTTTAAACATTATATCTGAAGCCAGAACATGAAATTTAGAGATTCTAATATTTTGAATAAAAACTTATTTCTCTTGGTAAATCTTATAGTTAGAAAAATTCTAGGAGGTTAAAAAATAAATGAAAGTAGTAAAAATATAAACACTTACATGTGCACTAATAATTTTTTAAATTGGATTTTTTTTTTGATATTTGAATCCAAATAGAATATCCGTATTTGAGTAGAATACAAAAAATTAAGCTCTTTGCTTTTTACACCATTTATAACAATTTATAAACATTTTTTAAATGTTAAATAAAATTATTTTTAATTAGTTAGTTTTTTTCCCTTGTATTTTTTGATTTGTAATAAAACTAGATTATTAAATAAAAATTTATTAAACTAGTAATAAAATATTGAATAATAAAAGTAAAATATAGCTAAAGTTATGTGTGATTTCGATAAAAATAGCGTTGATATTTACTGCTAGAGGCATTTTCCCATTTACTACAGAATGTGATTTTTACTTGTGTTCTTTGATTTTGTTCTTTTTCAACTCGGAAATTAGTTGCTATTTAATTACGTGGTAAAAGATAAATTACTAATAGCGACCTAGAATTACTTTTTTCCCCTATTTCTTTTTAGCTGCGTTTTTCCAACAAAATAGGAAATTTCCCACGATGTGTAGCGATACCCGTTACTGATACTTGATGATTTTTCTTTCCCGCAAGTGAATGATCGCCAAATGTCTGTTTTCCAGTCATTTGTTCGAATTTCTTGTTGTGTGTTCTAACGCGTGAAAACGGAAATCTGATTGGATGATGTGAAAAATTGTCATTGCCATCGAAACACAAAGAAATTCCAAAACACCTAAAAGGCGTCGAGCAAATGACCAAACGATTTTTCTTTGTGCGTTGTTCACTGCCAAGCGATAACTGATGGTAGGGTCCCATGTTACCCAGAATAGAAGCATTTGTCTTTTAGCTTCGGTGGTCCGCCCAACGTTTATTTTTCAACGCATTACTCTGTTTACAACTTTCCGTAAGCAACGGGTATTTCATCTCTCTCCCGTTTTTCTTTTTACTCTCCTCTCTCAGAATCGCATGCGCATCCGCTGTTTTTGTGTTCTATACAGTTTTGTTCTAAAGTCTGTGCCAGTCGTGGTATTTTTAGCTTGATTTGTTTCTGTGAGATTGGCAACATAAACTTTAGTATTGGAAGAACAGATTTAAAAAGATATATATGACACAAGAATAGTTTAGTATTTTTGTTAATGATCAAATACTTGCCGGTATGTATGCATATAAGTTGTAAATATATTTCTTGCCATTCTCGCATCATAAATCTAGGAACTGCATTTTTTTTTATAAATTAAGTAAAAATAGATATTTAACTTAAAATATTTTTAAGAAAATGTGACATACCATGTAAAGATAAATTTTAATTTATCACATTTAGTTGCAGTTGTTTATGTTTTCAAAAGTTATGCATTTCAACAACACATCGATTCAATAAAAAATTAATAAAAAAGCTGCATTTTAAAGAATTTGTCTTAGAAACCATTATCGTACATTTGTGTTTTAAGTAGTTATTTCTCATTGAAGTATATAATTAATAATTAATATAGGTTTAGTATTAACTTTAAACTGCATACTTATGCTTTTCCTTGATATTTTGAAAGTCCTATTAATCAGATTGACACGTTTTTGGATTTTTTTACTAACCTTTTTTATAAAAATGATAAAATGAAAAAATGAATGCATGAGTGAATAAATGAGAAATTAATAAAATGAATGCATCCTATTTGGTGCTCGTTTTTCTTTGGTTCAGTAACAAAACCCGATTCTTCTGACCTCGAGAATGATGATTATTGTGTTTTAATAAAATAAGTTAAATTCAAATACACAAAATTAACGCATTATAATCAATTTGTTAATTTTAAATGCATAACTTAAAGAAATATGAAAATTAAAAAGAATATTTTATTTATTTATTTTATTTTAAAATAACGTATGATAATAGAAGGGTTAATTGTACTTTATGGTTTTGATATTATATATTGATATTTGTGAGAAATAATTATCCATTTTAAGATATCTGATCGATACTTAAACTACTCTAAATTTCTTCACAAAGCTTAATTACATGCTATTAGAGAATAATCAAGCTAAAGATTGTTAACTAAAACGTAATAAATGAATCCAATGTTTTATATTGTGAATGCAGATTGTTTCTATTAATTACTGTTATAATGCTTAGCTTTTATTAAAATCGCTAGAAATCTCATATCTATCTATCTATATTATACACTTAAATAGTCGTTGTTCAATGAACACATTTAAATTTATTAATAATTCTAATTTATTATGAAACAATTTGTACATAATTATTTATAAATGTGAATAAATATGAAATGTATAGAAAAGATCACGAGAAACAATTTTGTTGTAGAATTTGAAAAATCATGAGACAGCTTAAATTTTGTTATATGAAAATCTTCATTTCATTTTAAATAAAACTTAAGCATTTTGTCAGTTTTAAACAAAAATATTTTATTAGTATGTGAGTTTTATTTTTAAATTGGCCATATATTTTAAACTATTGAGAAACTATTAAATTTCTTTTCATCAACATGGTTATATAATTAGTTATAAAACAGATGTATGAAGGGAAATTCAATTGACAAATGCAGTACAATAACTCATAGTTCTAGAGAAATTCTAAGTGAATTTGATATACTTTTTGATTATTGGCAAAGGCATATTTTTTTAAACATTATTGAAATCAGTTTAAAAAGCTCTTCTCAATATCACAAAAGAAAATAATTCACCATTTAAAGCAAACAGAAGAATTCACAATAGCTTTTTTTTATTTAAAATTTTACTTTTAGAAAAAAGCAAGGTTTTATCCAAAAAGGATGATTTTAAATTTTATATATTTTAATACATTTCTAATGCTTATGTTTTTGAGTTCTTTGTTGAAAGATCTCTAATTTTGTTTGGAAACTGTACCTTTAAGTTCATGTGTTGGATCCAAAAAAGTTCAATAATGATAATTAAAAACTGTTATTTTGCCATTTTCTTTATAATTTTAACTTAAATATTCAAAAATGACAGACGTAAATGATTTGTGTGTTTTATTTGATTGTATGAAAAAAAAATAGAAATTTATCAATCCGAAAATGTTCGGCATGCCTCAAGCTAAAGAAGCTCCAGGAGGTTATGTTCTCAATTCTGGCTTTCTATTTGGTTTCAGGTCTCTTTTTCTCAAAGTTCCATCGCCATTTTGGTTGGCCTCTCTACGAAGTGCATTTTCCTGCCATTATTTTAGAGAACCTCAGTAAAAAAGGGACTTCTTTTTTTGTTTTTCCTATGGTACGGGCCTCAAATTGAGGTTGCAAAGCTCTAGAAAAGAGTGAGGCCGCACATTCCCCTTCCCCTAAAAACTAACAAAGCTGGCATCTTGCAGATGCTCCGTTGAGGGAAAAAAAGGGAAAAAGACATAAGCCGACCCCTCGATAAGGTTTCATGGCTGACCTTGACTTCTGAGAGATTGTCGAAGTATTTTAAGGAAATGAAATACTTTGGGCATAGCAGTCGCATATTTTAGAAATTCTGGAAACGTATTCGAAAAAACATGTACCTCAGCCCAAATTTTTTTTTCTACTTCGAGTCTGAACATCTTATGACGTTAGGGGAATAAATTGCAACAAAGTTTGAGATTAAATCACCAAGAAGGTGCTTCCTCTCTGTTTTACTCATCGTAGAATTTTTATTTTATTGAAGAAATACTTAAGGTATAAATTTCCACTAGTTATATAAAATGAGTGTTGGACCCCTTTGGTAATGTATTTCCTGTATAGTATTATAAGAATAAATTTATGCAAAGAGCATATAAGAAACTGTAGTAATGTATGTAATTTTTTATTTTCAAGAAAAATATTCTTTCAATTTTATATTTAAATTATACTTGATTAACAATTTAAACTAACTTCGATGTTCTAAGATACATCAAAGGCATATTCTAATGAGTTATTCTTAATTTGGTATCATGATCTTGGAGTCGAAACCTGAGCTGGCGCCATTATCTTACAATAATAGCGGAAGAAAATTGGCTTCTACAAATAATTTATGTTATGTTTATAGGTTTGTTTATCTCTGGTCAAAATCAAATAAGTGATTCCCTGGTCATTATACTAATATATTTATTATAATGATTTAAAAAAATATGGAATGTAAAAACAATTGGTTGCCAATCATAGCACTTTGAATTCATTCTTGATAAATAGATTTTAAGAATTTTACATTCTCTGTACATTAAATTTTAAAATGAATGCCTTTATTCAAATAAATTTAAAATTAAAATTATAAACTATCCAATAATAGAATCGTGAGGAATATACTTGAGCAAATTACTATCTGACCACATTAATATATTTTAATAAAAGAATTGGAAAAATATTGAAGTAAAAAAGTGTAAATATTTGCTGATAAAATGGATTTATTATTAATGATAAAATAATGAGGATAAATTAAGGTTATAAAGAAAATTTTAATGTTTTGTGTAACTGGTAAAGGATTTACGCATATACTCACGTCAAAATTGTTTTATATGTGCTTTCCTGAATCACTCAATGCCACTTGTAATTACAAGGTTTTATGGAATTGAAGGTACTTGACTTTGAAGCATTTGTGGTGTGGTGATTTGTAAAGATCATTCACGGTACTTGAACTTCACTCGGCACACCATAACTCATTTTTCTAAAATGAAAATATCGTATGTTATGGAGATTTAACTCAAAGCGAAATTAAGATTTCTTAGTTGCAAATTATCAAACTAATATTAACTGCTAAAGTTTTATTAAAATGAAAAAGTTATTGATTCTATATAAGAATGAAAAATGTATATAATTAGCACTGAAAAGTCATATTATTAATAGCCTATGTTATCTATTTAAGTGCAAATCCAGGTGATACAGATTATTCGAAAAGTCTCTCGTATCATATATTTCAATAAGAGTTCCTGTTTAATAATTTAAAAATTTAAAATGATGAAAACAATTCATTCATTAGTTGAAAATAAACCGAATTAATGAAGAAGAATAACTTTTTATTTATGTCAAATCATTAAATTTGATTTTCAAAGTATTTATTATGTTATTGATATTTTTTAAAATTTGATTTAGAAACTGTTAATTTTAAATAAATGTTTATTTTTTCATTTATTAAAATTTAAAACACGCTTCTTATTGTTTAAAAAATTAAAAAATTCACGTCTTTTTAAAACATATTACGTATTTTAAAAACTTTGATTCCTATTATCTCTATTAAGAACCACTAATGAAATGAAAATAAATACATTTTTTAGTTATTTATTATTTTGTAAATTATCGATTTGTTTCAAGGGCAGTCATTAGTTTAATAATCGTTTCTTTGAAAACTGCGTTTTAATGCCTTCGGAAACTTAATTAGAGTTAGATTATTTTCAAATTTAAAGTATGTGAAATATTTATTACATAAGAAATATTCAAAGCTATTTTCTTGACATTTGTCTATGCTGAATTCGAATATTAAAGACTTCGCCGTCGCACTGTTTGTCGTTTCGAATAAACATTTTGAAAAATCATCGTTTTTTTAAAATATATCAAAATGTATCGCAAAATGACTTTTCCAATTTTCAGATAATCATAAATTTTATTTTGAGGATTATGCAATCGTTAAAATATCACTATTAACACATTCCCGAATGGGCAAAATGTTTGCTTATATATATCTGGAAAAAGGTGCATTTTCTGAGCAATTGTATGAAGAAGAATATTTTGCTGTGTCATTTATTTAATTTTATGTTTTCCTAAATTAAATTACTATCATGTTCGCGAACAAATAATTTCATTTATTGATGATAACATTTTCTATTCCTTATAATATACATATTCTCTGTGCTTTTAGTAATATTATTTCAATTTTTTCTTTCTTTGCGTCATTATTTTATATATTTTGCATTATATTTACTCGAAGAAATTCTTTTTGATAATTTTGTTTTAGTACTGAATTATTTATTCTCATATTTTACATCTGTTAGTGTTTATAATAATAAATAATGTACAACGGAAATGAGGCCTGTATCGTAATTTTGGTCCACAGTCTAGTGATACGTCTGAAGCGTGTATCACTTGATTTAACTCAACTTAACACCACGCAAGAGTTGTAACATTGGACCGATGAAACTTTTAATATGCGTTGGATTGGCATCAGGTATCGAGAATGCAACCTTCCGGATCCAATGCCTTTTCCTGCTAGGTTTTTCAGCCCTTCCACAATGAAATATCTCTATAAATGAATTTTTGATTATTGAATACTTCATTCAATTTTTAAATAAAAATGCTTTAATGTGCGAGAAAGTGAGAAATAATTACTTAAGAAATCATTGTAGTAAATTATTTTTGCTCATTTGATCAAGTGTATGCGAGTGTATTCAGTATATTAACATATACATTTCAAGTAACTTTGCAAAATTCTGGTAGAGGAAACCGTGCAATAGGATATTTAAACTGTGCAAAAATAGGTATTTTTCTGATTATACCATTGCCTGCCATTTATGTCTCAACTTTTACTTTACACGTTCTTATATGGAATTATTTCATGTTGCTTGGGTTTTGAGTGTTCTTTCATGCACTCACAATACTTAAGCGTTTTACTGATAAAAATTTTTTTTAAATAGTACTGGAGAATAGCTGAAGATTTGATGACTTGTGTGAAAGGTATTTGAACATTCCTATTTTATTTCTTTCGCCCAATCCGTCATCAAATTTACCTTTTAGAGATAAGATATATTTTTTTCCTAAAACTATATAATTGATGTAAAAGACTTAATTGGAGCTTTAAATGACATACATTTGCAATGGTCAAATAAATTTACACATAGCTTCAGCTGCTATTAATCTCGATAAACTGAAATTAATGTTTGCTTACATTAAAAATTTCAATCTGTCAAATAAAATTTTAATTTTTTTAAATAGTCTGGAAAATTATGTTAAGAAAGTAATACTAAGAATCATTTAATAAATACTTAAAATATATTTAAATTAATTTATCATTTAATATTAATGCTTTAATTATGATTCTAAATTAGTTTCTATTATACTTAATATCATTATGTCACTCTTCACTTATTTTTGTAAATTATATTTTTAAGACTGTGTAGCACTGATGACAACACTGTACAAAATATTTTATGATGGTGTGTGTTATTTTTATTGCTATATGTGCTCAAATACAATGCAAACTTTTTTAAAAAAATTTTTAAATCTGTAAAAAAAATTATTGCCATTTTCTATTAAGCAACAACGCATTAAATTTTTTAAAGTGGATATATTCTTTTATTTTTTGTTCCTTTTGCTGTTTACCACTTTTTTTTTTACATTATTGTCAGTTTAGTAAGCACAAATATCCGAAAAAAATTATCTAAAACTGTTCAGACTTAATGAAAGGAAATTGATTTTAGTAATTTTGATGGTCAAAAAGTAAAAGGGGGACGGTTGAATAGGGGGCATTTGTGTACACAGGAGGTCCTTCTCAGAGAGCTGAATCAGGATTAAATGTCAAGCGGGATCGCATTTCAGTCCCCCTCTTTTTGCATTAAGGCGTACGCAGGACAAAGCACAAATTGAAAAAAATAAAAAATCGCTTGAAATTCTTTGTTGTACCCGTAGAGGGAGTTGTGGGGAGGTGTGCGCATGTTTGTATGACGTCACGGATCGGGGGGTCGAAGTGAGGCCTCTTTATAGGAAGCTCTCTTTCTTTCATTGCATTTTTTATAACTTTATCAGGTGAATGGGGCTCTGCAGTTGGGATGACGCAATTTGTTTTTTGTTTTGTTTCAAATATTCCCTTGAGTGGAAATGAAATTTCTTGCTTAAGGGATGATATAAAAATTGAGTTTTTATAAAAAAAATTATTCAGAATTTAAATTTTAATTCTTTTTTTTAAATGCTTTTTAAAAACGTTATTTATAAATCAAATAATTTAAAATTATTTGTTTAAACTTAGAAATACTTCGCAGTTGTATATGTAACGGATTTTATTTAGTACTCTAATTGCTGCAAATATTGTTATCGATGGTTAGTGGCAAATTCAAGTGATTAATTTTAAAATATTTTTTTAAGAACACTTTTTAAGACATCCCTGAAAAGAATCTGTTTTTAATTTTTTTAAAAAATATTTAAGATATTAAAATTTTAAATAGCTTAATTGTTTAAAATTTTAATTAGATTATTTTTTCAAAATACTCATATTAATGCATTTAGTCAAAATTCATCCTGTCATATTAGCTGTAAGTTGTTCATATAGTAAAAATATAAATTACATTATTAGTTACAAATTGCCTTAATTTTTTTAATAAATTCTAATGCAAGAAAAATTTATATAATAAGTATGAATAAAATAGCTAATATTTTTTTTAAATTTAATCTCTTATTCCTTTTTTACCTATAACTATAAATTAATTTGATAACCTAAAATTGACTTTGATACAATTTAGATGATTGCTTAAAGATATTTTTTGTATTATTATGTTCACACAAATTTTTACAAATATAATTACGTAAAAAATCATACACTCTTGTTTAATTAATTCTACAAAACACTCAATTGATATAAGTGGCTGATTATATATGAACATGATATAAATTATAAGTATAGATATCATATTATAGAATTTATCATTAGAATTGTCACATATCCAATTAGCAAGATCATCTTCAAATTTATCAATTCTTTATCTTAATTTTTAATTGCATTCGAAATTTACAATTTTCAAGCGAATTCTGCCATACATGCCAAATTCCTATTTATTATGCATTGTTCAAAATACAAAAGAAAGCATTATTGCCGAGATCTTCCCCGTTGTATATAGGGGTAAATCTTTAGGGGTACCCTTGGCTGGTTTGGTGTTTAGATGGGGCCTTGCTCGAAAAGGGGGCCACCGTCCGGATGTTTGGTTGCTAGGCAACAAAGGGGCCATTGCGTAGGGGAAGATCCCAGGCCCCGCGAATCGCAGTCGAGGCGCGCTTTTTTTTACTTATTTATTTGCTTCCCCATCATTTCATTATAATTCATTTCAGCGTGCGGTTTTTTGGAGTGCGTTTCACTTTTTTATAAATAAAAAAGAAAAGAAAAAGAGGCGAGCTGATCGGGCGACTTTTTGCGCGATCGCCTCACCGGCACAGCCATCGCTCTCTTCTCACGCGCTAGACGAGCGGTTGTTATATGTCTGATGGATGGATAAGTTCACTTGCGGCTCTCTGCCTCGATAGGTGCCATCGCCATTCTGGATTAAAGGACACTTTCTTCACTCTTCCACTTTTAACGGAATTCCCGGTGAGTCCATGTAAAATTACGTTTTTTTTTTATTCGACTACTTTTCAATGAGCGAAGTGTTAATTAAGAAATCATATTTTGAAATCCAGTTTTATTCCATTCCACATTTTTTTTCATTTTCTTTTAAATTATTTTAATTTTTTATAACTGTTTTAAAAAATATAAAGGCCAGTGTTATTAAAATGTTAAATTTCATATTATACCATAACATGATTTTAATTGTTATTATTATTATTCTTGCTATGATTGTTCTTTGATATTCTTTGATCATCACTTTCTATGCTGCAATATTTTAATGAGCTTTTTGTTAATGTTGCAATATTTTAATGATTTAATTTTATTTAAATGATCCTGGCATTTATTATAATTTATACGCATATTTAAAAATTAAAAATCTTTCTTTATACGTTTTCGGTATGGATGTAAAAAGAAAATTTTAAATTCTATGTATTACTTTTTCCGTTTTACCGCTCTGTCATGGATTACCTGAGAAGAGGGCAATTGAAAATGAAATTAATCAACCTATCTTATATTAATAATTAATATAATAAGGGACATGTTGCAAATGTAAATAGGTATTATTACATTTCTTAATTTTATAAATATATTGATTTTTTAAAGTTAAGTAACTAACAGATGCTAGAAAATTATGCAAAAGGAAATATTTTTGCTACAAAAATATAATGTCGAACATTTTACGTGTACTAATGTTTTTTAAATGCATCATGGACCTATTGTTTTTTAAAAAATGAAATGATATTCCAGAAATATCTTTGATATTTAATAAATCGTGAGAAAATTTATGTCTTATTCAAAGAATATGTTATAAAACGGAACTAATAACCCATAGATATGCATGAATATAAACCAAAATTTTAAATTTGAAAATAACGTATCTCTATTTTCAAATAACAAAATTCAATATTTTAATTTTTCAAAATCAATCAAAATTGTTTTCAGTTCTATTAATTGATGCTTGTAGTTTATGTAAAATCATTTCATATATTTTTTTCTAAAATATATATATTAAGTTATAATATTTCCCTTAATATTCATTATTATTAATTTAATAAAATTTTCTTTATAGGAATTGTTTCAGAGTTAAATTAAAACATCTTAATTCTATTATACTAATATATATTAACTAATGAAAATATATTCATCAATTAATATACATTAATAAAAAACTATACATTGTATATGCCAGGTTTTAAAAATTTCTTTATTAATTTTTGATTTGGAAAATATTTATATGTAATTTGTTTTTATATTTTTACATATTCACATTCTATTCAGAAATATTTACTGAAGGTAAAAAAGTAAAAATTTAAATTTATTAATAAGAAAGCAAAGGTTAAAATAATTTAGCAATCTTTTTTCTGTGACATATTTTTTGTGACGCTAGAATTACACATTTAATTTTTAAGGATATTCCAGTTTATGTTGCGCAAACTACTTTACAGAGTAAAATATGTGAAATTTAAAAGGATATCAGTGTAATTGAATTTCTCGTTTACTTAGTGGGGCATTTCATAAAGAAGTCTCTGAAATGAAAAGAATTTTTCTCTATAAGAAACTTAATTTAATATACCAAACTCGTCAATGACGCAGGAAATTTTAGAAAATTCAAAACTTCAAGAATTTTAAAAAATTTTTGCAACGAGATTTAAAATTTTTTCACATGAATATATGTAGCAAATAGATTAAGAAATGACGGCTTGCTTGTGATAACATTCACATTTTCATTTACTAAAGTTAAATTCATCAGAATTAAATGTGACATTCTCAATGAACTCTAGTGAGATATTTCATGTTCCTGAAGTGTTGTGATTAAAAAAAAATCATTCTGTATACTGGGTTTTTTTAAGTAGAAGATTTAATGCTAGTTATAAACCAACAAATAATGAGAATGTTCTTCCTAAGAGGAACTGACAATGTATATTGATAAACTAGTGTATTTTTAATGCATCAATTGCTCTACTCTTATATATATATATATATATATATATATATATATATATATATATATATATATATATATATATATATATATATATATATATATATATATATATATGTATAATTTGGTATTTATATTTAATTTTAAATATTATATATAATTTTAAGGCAAACAGTTTTTTTATAACGTCCTATTTCTAAGAAAAACTGAAAATATTAAACAGTTACTTTCTGAATAAAGCCTCAGAATATTTCCCTTAATATTATAAGACTTTATGATATTAGGACATACACTATATATATATATATATATATATATATATATATATATATATATATATATATATATATATATAATACTAGTACGGCTAATTTATTGTTAGCCGTACTAGTATTCAAATCACTGCACGCGACCCTTGATACAAAAACATTTTTTAAACGATTCATGAAATATTAATGAAAATATTTTGCATGTGATCTTTTATTTTTAAAATTTATTCATTAGCAAAGTTATTTTTAGTAAAATAAATTATCTAACAGTCCATCTTTACAAAAGCATACGATTTAAAAGCACATATGAATATATTTTGTTCCTCTACTAGATTCCCTCATATATATATATATATATATATATATATATATATATATATATATATATATATATATATATATATATATATATATATATATATATATATATATATAATTTTAAAGATTTCTAAGTTTCAAGTCGTAGAGGACAGAAACTCGTCAGATGTGCATTCAGAAAGCATAAACGGAGCAACTTTATGTCACTGTTCAACAGTGACTGGAATTGAACCAAGTATTCTCCACTTTGAAGAATACAGTTTTAAATTGGGATACATTATGCCTAAATTTACTTATTTATTATTTTTTATGGTGTAAAATCCATAGTTATCTCTTTTCTAAATGTAGTAAAAATCTGAAAAATAGGCAATGTTTACTGTCAAGAAGAAAGTTGTTTTGAGAGACAAAATTGGATGCACAGGGTCTCAGGTCTGATTGTCTAAAAAGTGTCCCTGTAAAAACATTTTTAATTTGTAATATTAAATACACACGAAGCATTCCAGATGTCTGTACTAAGTGTATGAAGTAGTAAAGTAAGAAATGTACTTTACATTAATGTTCTATAAACGAGTATCTTAAATTGAGATTAACAATTCGTGATTTTTGTTTAAAATTGCAATTCTTTATTAGTGATTATGGCAATTTTTTTATTTATTTTGTCACTGATAAAGAATTTGTAGACCTTAGTACTTAAATATGTATAAGAAATAAGCAGTGAAATTATCTTGATAAAAATATGTCAAAATTCTTACTTTAATTGTCTGTTACATTTCAGGGAAATTTAGCAAAACTCAATTTTAGTGTCTATGGATTTCTCTGAATATATTCTAATTATTCATTTTCATAAATATCAATTTGTTAAGTATTTTTTTCTATTTCTATACTAAAACAATTATTTGATTTTTTAAAAGAGATTAACAGGAAAGAAAATGGTTTTTAATTTTTCATTTTAAGTCATTTTTTTATTTTGAGGTTTATATATTTCGCAGTCTATAAAAATAAATTTAAATCGCATGATTTATTTCAACCAAATGTTCAACAGGATAAATATTTCTGTGTACTGGATAAATGTATTTTCTAATATTTAAAAATTCTGATTGTGATAAGTAGTAAAACATAAATTATGAAATAATAATATTTTAGGTCGTATGTAAAAGCCGCTCTGAAATGATTAGTCAATCATTAGTATTCATATGCGTTCCTTTTAAGTGATCATTTCCAATTTTTGAATACTTTAAATAATTAAGGGCACTTGTAAAAAAGCAACATGACAAATAATTGTATGATTTTCGAAAACGTTGCACGGAAATATCGAAATGTTTGCTTTTTTAAAAAAATTTTGCATATTTTTTTTTCCAAAAGAAGTTATATATTACAACATTATATAACTCTGGGAACCAAGTAAAATTAATTTAATTAAAAATTCGACTCTGAACTGCTTATGGGAGAATTTATTTTAAATTTTTTATGTTAATAAATAAAATTAGATTTAATAATGTGTGGTAATGCATTCCTAAAATTTCAACAAAATTTTCTTAATTACAAATTAGAGCGAAAATTTAGACAGTCTGAAACTCAACATAATGCATACAAAGTCTTATTGTCAAAACCAAATGTATAGCTTTTGTTCGTTTGTCCGTATTGCTGAAATTATATTTTCCTAACTGCATTGCAATTTGGAAAATTTCTCAGATAAGAAAACTTCCTTGATGAAATTTCAAATTTAGATTTTTTAAAGCACAATCTCTTTTTAGAGTGATACTTATTTTTAAAGCCGACAATAAAATTTTTAGTAGCGTAGTAAATAGTTATATGAAATTAAAAAAGGACATTATTTTTTTATGTTATTTAAACTGATTACATGATATTGACAAAAGTTTAGTTTTTAAGGTTACTTATTAAATAGTTTCGGTAATAAAATAGAACCACATAGGTTTAATTAATAATATCTAATCTATCAATTGGGACTTTCAAAAAATAATGTTTAATTACTAATATCTGTATGTGATATTAATAAATACCATTCTCGGACTGTAAAAGATTTTAAATTTTTTTACTTTCAAAAACATCTCTTTAATATACTTTATAATAAAAAATGCTACACATTTAAATGAATTTTAATTATTATGTATATAATATAGTTGTAAATATATTTTTTATTTTTAGTTATTACACGTTATAATTTCAGTAAACATTTATTTGAAACATTGAAGTGAAAAATGAAACTTCTATTGATATATATCATAAATATAAAAAAGCAATTTAAATAAAATATCATACATCATAAAAATCATCATTTTTACACAAAAAATTATAAAGCTTTTATATGAATATAAA
The DNA here is from genome assembly GCA_037975125.1 of Latrodectus hesperus. Taxonomy (NCBI): domain Eukaryota; kingdom Metazoa; phylum Arthropoda; class Arachnida; order Araneae; family Theridiidae; genus Latrodectus; species Latrodectus hesperus. The sequence continues at coordinate 72,866,237 of CM075860.1, read as the reverse complement.
TTTAATCCGGTGTATTGTTACATTATAATAAAATATGTTTTATCAGTAAAAATGGGCATTAAAAATGTAGAATGCCAACAAAAAGTCCTTAATATGTAAAAAATGGCCGTCAAATTAATCTATACAAATATCATGAAAATTTTTTATGAATTTGCTATTAAATTTTTATTATATTTTCTTAGTAATAATAGACACGGAAAAATTAATTTCTAAAGTTTTTTTTATGAATCATATGTTGACATTTTTCAATATTTCAAAAATAATAATCTTAAAGAAACATTATCTTTAATTATACTTTTTAATTATGCTGCTTATTTTATTATTTTTACCGTATCTATCTATTTTTCCCGTTAAATATTTAATTGATGCCTATTCATTCGCTTATAGCTAATCATTATTGAACTCGTATCTCTAAATATCAATATTTTTTTAAATTTAAATTTATAAAAATGCCTCTTATAAGTACGTTGCTTACAAAGACAACGGCATACATTCTACTATATAGTAACCTTTTTAATATACCAAATTAATTGCTTAAAAATGATTTAAAAATTTTTAAAAAATATGTGCTATCTCAATAAATATTTCTATTTAAATATTTTACTTAAAATTTTATCTCTTACTTTTTAAAAAATATACAATTTTATGCTCAAGGAAGAATAACTTTATATTTTATGTTAAAAAAGACACATTTTTTTTAAAAAACTATTTTATATTTTTTGTATAGTTTTTATATAATTATTGTTCTTTCTGCAAATAATTTAATCATGAGTAAAAGCTTTAAAAAACCGAAAAAAACTATATATATTTGCATATATATATATATATATATATATATATATATATATATATATATATATATATATAAATGTTATTAGGCCGAGTTATGCAACTTTGCGAGAAATCACTTTTCTAAATCGTAACATATTATCTATCGAGCAGTTTCGAAAGCCGAACCCAGTGATGTAAGAAAAACGCAACACACATTACATAACCAAATGGGCATCTGCCGGCATACAGATTTTTTTTTCGGTATCAAGTAAGTTCAAGTAGAGGCCTCTGTGAACCTGTTTTCTAAACATGCAAGGGCCATTGGCTTCAAGAAACCCCATCGGAAAAACGAAAGGGCCCCAAACTGGAACGAAGCTTAGCCCCCATTTTTTAAGGGTGAGAAGGGCCCCTTTCCACCACGATAAGAACAGCAAGAGAGGTCCCCTTGTAGTCCCCTTTGAAGGTCGAAGGACCCCTTTCCGCGGGCCCCTTTCGTAAACAACCGACCGGCTGGAGGGGTTTCGGAATTTTGAAGAGCCACAATTTCTTTCTCTCTATTTTTTTATGTTTCATTTTCTCGCCTTATTTTATGGTAAAAACGTTTCGCTTGTATTTTGTAACTATCAGTTGCCAAGGGCGTCGTACTGAGAAGTATTCGCACTACCCTGAAGAGGCACGAGGAATCTTGAAATCTGGAAATGTCAAATGCTCAGAATGTGTAACTGGAACTTCTTGCATTCCAACATCTAAATATGTGCTAAAATGGAAAGAGAAAAAACTAATAATTGCATTTCGTTGAAGATTTAATAACTTTGAAGATCGAAATGATATTTTGTTGGAGTAACTTGATTTAGTTAAAAGTGGAATACGAATGTTAGTGATTTATATATTTTATTTCTAAAAGTTTAGGACTTTTTGACTGATGTTTAGAATTGATCTAATAATTTTTTGATTCTTAGTAAGAAATGGATTTTATGCAGCAGTACAATTCCAAAGTATTTATAATTTTGGATTTTTCAAACGCCGAAGTAGACTTGACACTTCTTTTCGTAATTCTATTTCAATAAAAAATGAGTTATACTTTTCTTCTGTTTTCAAAAATTAAGATAACATGGTGACTGTGTTTATTTTCTCTTGAAAAATATTCGAAAAAAGAGCAAATTTTTTTTTCTGCAGGCCTTTTTTAAAAATCGTTTTTTCCAGGAATTAATTATTTTTCGAACAAACTGCAGAACTTCTTTAACATTTCGTGTAGAATATATTTGGATGTTTCAAAATAAAAACTATGATACATATTTGAATGTGTTTGATTTTATGTATTGGAATTGAATTGTGTAGGGAAAAAATTTACAGAAAGAAAAAACAATTTTTTTATAAATAATTGAAATTTATCTTGCAATTGAAAAAAATTGTAATTGTTATTTTCTTGATTATTAGTTATAATGATTTTGTAATATATGCTGTTTACTATATTTTTTGGAAGTGTACTTTATAAATGTAGGTTCTTATTCAAATGTAACGAGTGCAAAAATATGGAAGATACAAGAATTTAGAAGATTTATTAGGAAAGAGCAAGTCATCTGCAATAGATAAACATTGATTTTAGCTACATATTTTAAAGATGTTTATTTTCTCTTCCTACTAAGGCATTTTGATATTAACCTCTCTGTCAATTTACGATCAATGAAAATCCACCATTTGTTTTAATTTTGGTTCAGATGAGTTATCTATTAAATGATGGATGGCAATACCACCTATCGGATTTCATGGGAACTAAAAATGGTTGCAAGGTATATTAACTTGCCAATAGCGAATAACTTTCATGCAGAAATCAATACTTTTTCATAAAATTCGTAAAACCGCATTTGCATGATACGCGAGAGGACACTCAGACAACTTTTAATCTTTTATTTTGCAGATTCACAGTTTGACAGACATTTTGGCACCACGTTGTAAACTGCTTAATGGTCTAAGACTTGTAAGGTATTATAATTCGGAATGACGGTTACATGTTAATTGCTTTCACAGATAAGGGGACACATTCACAGGTAGGATGGACGGAGACTCGGAAAATTCCCTAGCACCCATCCCTGCAGACGTGCAGGCAGAAGGTAGAAACATAGTACCTACCGTTGTTCAACAGTGACTGGGATCGAACCCAGGACTAGCGGTGTTTTATTACTTGGCCACGGTGAACCTTAACAGAAGCCAAATCCATCTCTAGTTACTCAACAGTAACTAGAATCCAACTTCCATTGGCCCTAACACTCTGAACCCCTAGTTTCTTTGACGGATTTTGTGTTTTAATTTTAATTCTTTATCAATAATTAATATTTAAATAATATTTCTAGTACTGATGTCTCATGTATTTTCTACGATGCAAAAAAAAATCATTCTAGGAAAGTTTGCTTGAATTAACCATTCTTTAAATAAAGGTAAGACTTATTTAATGCATGTGTTGTTAAAACATGCTAATATGACTCAGAATTTTTAAGAAAAAATTAAAAATTTTTTTCTCTTAAAATAAATAAGTTTGATTTTGGAATCATAGCTTTAAAAACTTTGCAACTTTTTTTATAAGGTTCAAAAGCTAAATATTATTCCAAACTTCATTACTTGCATAAATGTCTATATTACATTGCTAAACTCATCTAAGATAATAAAAATTATAGATACATGAAACAAATGTTAAAGATACACTAATACGGGCTTGTAAAAATGCATTTTTCTTTGCTTTTCCCTCATTTTTAAATCCTACTGAGCCCGTGACTTTGCAAACCCACATTCAGCAGAAATATTTTTATCGAAATAAATCCACTAAAAATGTATCTTCACTGGTGTAGTCCATTGGTGTAGGATACAGATAAACACATTCCAGTTTCTTGGCGATGCGAACGGTAAATTTTCAAATCTGACCGCGGGCGACAGTGGCCCTCTTCGAGCCCCTGATTAAGTAGATACGGGAATGAAAAAGAACTTATTGTGGATGGTACAGTTGCTGTCCTTGGACAAGAATCGTAATCTGTGGTTGCATTGAAATGCAGGAAACCACCTCGTGTATAAAGAAGTCAAAAATTATCGCAGAAAGCTGATTTGTACATGATATTTCCAAGCTCTTCAGGAATTTTATTTTAGTGGCCTATTTTGCGAAAATGCACTTTTATTAAGAAACGGGCAAACAGTCGAACGTGCCCGGGATGTTAATCGTGATTATTTTTTGGGAAACTATTTATCCTCCTTAATTGATCAGAGATATTTCTTGATAAAACTTCGTATTCACGCGACAGTATCCGACAGGGTGCGTGAATTTGTGAAAGCGGTTAAAATAAGTGGAATCGATGCAAAATGATTTTAGCTTTTGGATTTATTAAATAATTTATTGCATAGTTACTTTTTTAATTAATTTAATTAATAGATATTTATGTACCCTTGAATTCTGTTAATCTTGGAAAATGTTTCTCGTGATTTTTGTAATGGAAATATATGAAAAAATTATCGAAATATTAACATTTTACTTGGTGCAGTTTCTTAAGAGTTCAATAAAACTGTTTTTTTTAAAAAGTATGGTTTGATGCTTTTAATTAATTTGTATATTATAATATATTTTCTTAGTATGGTACTAATTATATAGAATATTGATTTCAAATGTAATTCACTCTTTTATTTGATTATATTATTAAATAATCTGATAGTAATTGGTTTTTATTTTGTCAAAAGTTTTTGAAACCAGCTTTTATATATATATATATATATATATATATATATATATATATATATATATATATATATATATATATCTGAATGGTTAGCGTTCCTAACTCCTGGGTTCCGGGTTCGAATCTCGGTTCGAGCATATATGTTACTTTCTTTCGCTGTTCTCTCTGTGTTTCTCAGTTTTTTTTTTGTGATGATGCATCAGAATGTGGCCCACCCTATAAACGGGTTTGTGGTGGTAAGCCGCGGGCAACGCTACTCGCCTCCGTGACTTGGTTCACAGGTGCCCGCCGGATAACGACAAATGAGTAGCAGTTTCTGGCCTTGTTGTGGCATAGGGTTCGTCACCAAAGTGCCCACCGATAGAATATATATATATATATATATATATATATATATATATATATTATATGTATATATATATATATATATATATATATATATATATATATATATATATATATATATATATATATATATATATATATATATATATATATATATATATATATATTACCTGCTCATTCTCTTAGGATGTTAGGCATTGTAACTGCAGATCACTATATTCTTACATAGTGATCTGCAAATCTTAAATGGTAACATTACTTCAAATGACAAATTTTAACCAGTAAAAAACTGTTACACATTTCTTCACAAATTCAAACTCAAAACTAATTCGATACGAACAAATGCAAAATTTCTTCTTACAAATCTCACAACAAAATTTCCTACAAATATACAAATCGGAACGATTTGTAAGTGCTCAAATCATTTTACAAACTAAGCTGTCTAAAAAAGATTGTAAAATTTTTAATTCATAAATTCTTTTAACCCTTGATTTTTTAAAAAGAATTTTATTCTCAAGATTTAGAGTGGAATACTTATTTCAGCCTTATTTTCTAATTATATATCAGTATATATTATCTTTTGATTAATTTAGAATACATTATATATAAAACAACAATGCAACTACCGTTTCAGAGTGATTTGGTTAGCATTACAATTAAAAAAATACGAATAATAAAATCTAATTTATAGTTTTGTAGTTAGAAAGAAAACAAGTATCTGTATCTGTAAAATAAAATCCACACAAGCCTTAGATAAAAATAATAGAAACTAACTCTAAAAAGTCTTTTTGCAGATATTTAAATTTTTTTACCAATAATTTGCCCTTAAAAAGTTAGACTATATTTTGATATTGACAAAGATGGAAGTTTAAGTAGTGCCAAATGTTTATTTTATATAAAAATCATACTATCTAAAGTCTTTTTCCATGTTAATTACAGCAAAGATATCAAGGTATACTTTTCCTCAAACTGATCGCGTTACAAGGAATAAAACATGTTGTTTTACATTTCTCTTCTATATGCTGACAATGTCCGCGAAATTGTATTCCATGGCCACTTGGTCTGGGAACCTTAGAACAAAACTCTTTATCGAAAAAAATTCTTCTTACCTCTCTTCGATAGTCCAAGCGCGTAAGCAACATTTTTTTTAAAACGAAATTTTCAACTGTACCTAAAATTTCACCCTTTCGTCCTTTAAAGGTATCCATTTTATACCCCTTAGTGTCAACGTGCTCTCTTGTTAGAATTGCATACATTACACTCCAAATAGAACAGTTCGAGATCTTGCAAGCTCACGTATTCATATTTTTGCTTAACCCCTAGTGGAATCTCAAAAGGAGTATTCCACGCTCCCACCCTTTGTCTACATTTATTCTGATTTCACTTTCCTTGAGGGAGGGGGCACTTTTAAAGTTAGGTGTGGCATTTCAACCCCTTTTTTTACCCCAGCTGAAAACACCACCAGCATTTTTAAAGGTATTTATTACGAGGAGGCTTGTGTTTTTCACTGTCCTCTTGGTCGGTAAAAAATGTGTCATCCTATGGCACCCCGTCTTCTTTTTTATTACTTGCTGTAAAGTATATAGAGTTAGGTATACCGCGTATTTATTACATGCTTTTAGAATATAGTAGGTATGCATATTGTTTTTAGAGCCATTGGCATAAATGCTGGGTGCATAGTAGATATTTTGCATTGTTGCCCATGTTCTCGTATTTTAAATAGGATGCACCCGATATCAGCGTTTTCTTTTAGATTTCTTTATATTATTTTGAAATGGCACGTGCCATCGTTTTTCTCAGAGTGCATAAAATGTTTATAGAGTTGAGTGCGAAAATATCCCATGAGAAACCATTGTGTTATTTGGTTTTCACTACGATTCAAAACAAAAATCGTATCCCTTACCGTAAAAGGTATATTCTTTTACATACTATTTTTATGGTTTAAAAAGTTATTAATTTTAATAATTTCTGCTATGAATGGGATTTTCCCCACTATTTTAAATTGTGCAATGTTTTTTTTATATATAGGTACAATTTTGATATTACTCTGTTTTAATCAATGAAATACGCAATATTTTAAATATGGAAATTTAATAGGGAATAATTCATCTGCTTTTATACAAAGCAAAAGAATTAAAATTATACTGTAATAATGATTAGTTTTCATACACCATAGTAATTGGGTTAGAATTTATTCCTAGTATTTAAAATTTATGTTAGCTCATTAAGCTGCAAAGGATCTTTTTTATATAACTTTTTATTTATCGTTAATACACTGTACTGTATTTCTCAAATGTAGGTGATAAAAAATTAAGTTTTGTTATGTCAAATTTTTTAATTGAATTTTTTAATCATATCCATATCTGATTTGATTTCAAATACAGATATTCAAAGCAGATATAACATATATTTATGTTACACAACAAAGCGTATTGGATTGTTCAGAAGGTTTCTCAAGACAAGGACAGAAAATCTGCTTAAAATTTCTGGATGGAGTAATATTTGACAGTACATGATATGTTTATATTCTCATTAATACATTTATTCGATTTTGAATTTAAAACAGTTCTGTTCATTACTTGGTAATCAGTTTTGTAAAAATATTTAGATAATATGCATAGTAATATGTAACATACTATTCTCTAAATCAGTATTATTCTCATAATAGTACTATTCTCAAAAAAATAATAACATACTATTCTCTAAATCAGATTTAGATTTAATAGTTATTTAATTTTTATTTAATTTTGCAACAAAAAATAAATATAGTACATTTAAATTTGTTCATTTAAAAATATTATAAGAATAAAACAATTTTTAATAATAATATTTAAACTTGATTTGAATATACAGAAAAAATAGCTCCTATTTTATTTTCCATGCTTAAAGCTGTTAATAGAAATTGGAAAATTAGAAATTTAAAATCATTGATTCATATAACCATATTAATAATTACCAGGAGTGATTTCTTTTTAAGTTAAAAAATTTAGCATTCGAAATTTTTCAATTAATCTTGTTATGAAGCCTCAATTTTACGAAACTTTTATAAAAAATAAACCTGATTTTCCATAGTTAAATTTGCATTTAAATTTATAAAGTTGTTGCTCAATTTATGAAAAAGTTTCTTTAAGTCCAGCAATTTTAAGATGTATTTTTCATAACTTATCTAATGTTAACGGATCTGGAACGTACTGCTATATCCTTAATCTTTAAAAATAAAAAGAATGTGTACTAGTAACTTTTGTAAACTCGGGGCTTATAATGCGATTAACTGTTCGATTTATGATACCGAATCTCTATAAAAACCTTTACTTTCTGCATTGAATAGGGTAAAAGAAAACAAATAAAATCCGTCATTCTTGTCTACCAACCATAAGTCATTAACAATCTTCTTTCACATAACTGCGCTATTCTCGAACGAAAAAAAAATAGATTCATGTGGTGCATTTTCAAATAAGTTGCGTACGATCTTTTGAAAATGCACCTAGACCAACGGTTTTTCTTTAAACTCGGCAGACAGCTAAAAAATATAAAAATAACTACAATAAATACCGAATTTTATATTCACCATCTGCCTGTCTTGGTCTTTCTTCTCATTCGACCAAAAATAACTCGAATAACGGGGCTTTATTCACAAGATTTTATATTTACTTGTATTTAGATGCATAAATGTATAAAAAAATTATTTTTAGTTCGGGGGATATATATGATCACAAACAATAATCGAGCCATCCCCAATGTAGGAATAAAAGTTTCAGTGGCTTATTTTTTTTATCCGTCTCCCCCGACCCAAAAGCAATCAACCTATTGGAGAATATTTTTTAACAATTCACCACCCTCTTGTACTTTTTCTTTAGTCCCCTCCGCGGCTTAAAGTTTAGCTCCTCAGCATCTTTTCTTCGACATAACGGTACTTGGCGCCTTGGGGATTCGGATGTCCAGATTTGGCTAACTATCGCTATTTTGTTTCTTTTTCTTAGTTTAATTCTTTTTAAAATTTACTTTAATTATCCAGATAAACTTTTTAGTTACAGAGCAAGGTTGTAGCTAAGAACTAATAGCACATTCATAATAATAAATTATTCTATAATAAATGAAATGCCTATAAGTTATTTCTTGTTGATCTTTTATTTAAGATCTTTAAGAGAGTATTTTCAGCCGATTATTAAAACCTCAAACAATTCAATTTGATGATTAATTGTTTCATTTATCAGCTTTAATGTATACCAATTTTAGAAATAATAATCATTATTGGTGCGATATATACTCTAATCTTACGCGATGCATAGGTTTTGTATTATCCTGTGTATATCTTATGTTTTTGTAATACTATGCATATAAATTATAAAATTCTTGCTATCAAGATTTCAGTTTTGTATATAACTTCATATATTCTATGGACCTTAGTAATTTTAAAATTATTGAAATGACCCTGTTAAAAATTATGAATACTACAGTGATTTAAAAATTATCGTAATAAGCCTGTTTAATGTTATGAATACTGCAGTAGTTTAAAAACTATATTGAAATAGGCCTATCCAAAATTATGACTATTGCAGTAATTTAAAAACCTCTAACATAAGCCTATCCAAAATTAGGAATACTGCATTGATTTAAAAAGTATCGTAATAAAATCATTTAAAATCAAATATCGTAATTTAAAAAGTATCGTAATAAGTTATGAATACTGCAGTAGTTTAAAAACTATTGAAATAAACCTTTCCAATGGTCAGTCTGAGCATCTGTATGACAGCGGACAGTCAAGCCGCTTTAAAAGCGCTAATTCTTTCGAAATCAAATCTAAAATGATTTTGGAATGCAGAAACCTTCTTACAGAACTGGCAACTAGAAACAAGGTGATCCTTGTATGGTTGCCAGGGCACAAAGGTATCGAAGGTAATGAAAGGGCTGATGAACTTGCTAAACAAGGATCGTCTTTTGCTCTCATTGGTGCAGAACTTTTTTGTGAGATCAATTTGAAGATCGCAAAAACCAATGTTCTTAGATGGGAAAAACGGAAGATGTATGAAGCTTGGCTTAACACTCCTGGTCAAACCCACGCTAAAAGTATGATCTGTGGTTCATCAGCAAGGATTGCCTCTGAAATTCTAAGATGCTCTAGGCAGAAGATACGTTTAATCGTAGGCTTCATAACTGGGCACTACTACTTCAGAAAACACCTCCATAAAATGGGACTGTTTCAGCAAGACCCTATCTGCAGGAAACGTCATATGCAAGAGGAAATGGCCAAACATATCATTTATGAAGGCGAGGCACTTGTCCTCCCTAGATTAACTTCTTCAGGCATCATCCATACTAGAGAGTTACACCTAGACTCCATTAAAGGGTTATCGGACCTTATTAATAAAGTGGGTGACCCAAGCAACTGGAACTAGGAAACATTGGGTTTGGAGTTAATAGTACAAAATGCTAATAAAAGCAGAGGTGCCCAATGACATACAAACCCAACTCTAAGAAGACGAAGACGAAGCCTTTCCAAAATTAGGAATGCTGCAGTACTTATTACTGCATTCTTAATGTTTGCAAGTTGTTGCAAGTCTCTTTGGATATAAATAGCATTATTTCTTTCTGGCATGTATATTTATAGATAAAAACATTTTCACATCTCGCAGGCAGTGAACCTGGAAATATTCCTAACTCAAATTAATATATATGTAGTTAAGAAAAATAAAAAAACTTTCTTTGCTTGAAAGGGGTTCAAATCAAAACTAATAGTTTTTATTCGAAGGAGAACTAGTTGGTACTTCAAAATTTTCCATATACCTTGTCTTATATTCATAAATATTGAGTGATAAAGTAAGATTTTCCTATCAACGTCGTAATCAGTGAATATTATTTCAGCTTTCCTACATTTTAAAAACTGAACTGTCAACTGAATGATAAGCGCTCTAGTTTTCAGCTAAACACAACTCATGGAATCAATTGCTTTATTTTCACCATAGATCTTTGTAATGGATCGAAATCTACTTTAGATAGCAGGTTTTGGAAGAATTTAGTACTTATTAGCAAAACTTGATCCTAGATGAATTAACAAACACATCAAACTAACCAACCAGTTTTAATAATGGCTCTGTTGCACTACCTATTTATATAAATGTACTTTGTGGTTCCTGTTTATATAAATGAAGATTTAAAAATAAAATGCAAATGTAATTGGTATAAAAGAGCTGTTTGAAAACTTCGCAGTTTTAGTACTTGCGTAATTCGTAATATTAATATTTGTTATTTTTTAAATTGCATTATTATGGCATTTTTCGAAAGTTTCATTTTATATAAATGAATTGTTTTCTATATTTCGAAGTTTAAGAATCATATGATTAATTACATAACATTGATTTAAATTTAGTTTCTTTAAATTAGTTATGAGAGAGTAAAAAAATATCTCCCAAGATTTGGAATAACTAAAACTTATAAAATGTAACGGTGAAGTTAAAACTTTAATGTTTATCGCGAGAATATTTAAAAAAAATATTTGTAATTTTTATTTTTTTAAAATATAAATTTAAAATTTATTGATGAATAATGTAGTTTGATTTATGCAAATGAGAATTTACATATTTGTAAACTATAAATATTAAAAATCGAAAACAGAATTTCCCGATTAAGTTTGAAAATCGCTTTTGTAGATGCAGTACTGAATATTAAGGTTTCATTTAATATATCCATGAAATAATTATTGAAGTTAAAAAAGCTCGTTTAATAAATTATTTCTTAAAAGTTTCTTCATCAAAATGATTTACATTTATTTTATAGAATAATATTCCTTTTCTGAAATGCAATGTCCTTTCAACATATTTTTATGGTTGAGAGAAAAAATGTGTATTATATATATATATATATATATATATATATATATATATATATATATATATATATATATATATATATATATATATATATAATTGCGTATTATGTTATGCCATGATAGGAGGTTAAGATCCCAACAGACTTCAAATGACCTACATGCTTCCGTAAAAGACTGCATATTCGCAACCTACATTCGGAAGATACAGCATTGTTTTATATGCCATTTTGACTGGCATTTTTTTATGTATAAACAATTACAACCTTATATAACCTAATAGTTTTCTCAATCTTATTTTTTCCAACTAAGAATTATTTCCAGATTTTTTTTTTGATTTCTTTGGAAAAAAACGTTAAAATTGGAAGAAGTAATATACTTTAGAAGAAGAAATAATACTTTAGAAATAAATGTTCAAGTGCTTTTGGAAGCTTATAGAAATCAATTAAAATTCAACTGTTGTTCACAATCTAATTTTTAATGGTAAAAGAAAGAAAAAAATTCTCCACTGAACAAAATGTTTTTAATTTATTTGTAAATTGAACATTAAATTTTAAATTTATCGTGTTGTTTATTTTCACCGCCAAATTCCTAGCTTGGAAAATCACGTTGTATGTTAGTAAGTGCTTTCTACAACCATACAATGTAGAACGGGAAGTAGGATTGGAAAGAAAATAACAATATTAAAAAAAAAATCATCGATGCCTATGACGTAACACAAACTGCCGTACAATATTTCTCTTCCGGTTTTTCCCTACGGAGCTGTGGTGACGCAACAATGGGTACAGTTCCCCGTCACTGCCCCCACCCCTTACGTAACAACGATGAATCGTTTGCTCCCTCCCAACAATAAATAGGTAAATAAAAATACAACAATGCGGACCTTTCCCTCGCTATACGAGGATGGCATAAAAAACATAACGGTACACCAAGTGTGTATTCTATTTTTGGATTTTTTATTGAAGATTCGGGGGAGGGGTGGAAAGTTTAGGGGTCAACTTCCCATCTTTGCTGTGATATTTCCCATCTCGTTTATGGGGCGCATTGTTGACAGGGGTTCATCCCACCCCCTGCCCCCTTGTAGCAGATGGGGAACGGCAGGGGATGTGCAACCAGGACAGCTTGCACAAGGCGACAGGTGCGCTATGGCTGAAAGGTGTACATGCCACTCTGATTTTTTAGAGAAGGAGGCTGCATTGTTGTGAGTGCCTCGATACCGTTATGTAAGCAGGATAGGGGAAGTATTTACGAAGTAAATGAGAATTTTCCCTGTGAAAGAGAGGAGTTGACTCCGAGGAGAGGGAGGGAAAAAAAAAACAACTTGCTATTTATGGAACAGCAGACGATGTTTAGTGTGAAGCATTTTCACGCGGAAAATGAAACGGACGATTCTCTAATCGAAACTCTCTCTAATGATTTTTATATTCTGTCTTTTTTTGATTGCTTGTTAAATAGTTACATATTTATGCATGAATCGTTCATGATTTTTTGGGAGAATTAATGTAAATTGGATATCGTTTGGCATTCAAGAAGAAAAAAAAAATTGTAAAAAGTGCTGATGTGTGTAATCGAAAATATTTCTTATATTGAGCGTTCTTATTGTGTTCACAAGAATCTAAAACTTGTTAAAAACGATTAAAATTATTCGTTATTAATATAAATTCTATAATATTAATGCTTATCTTGATTGTTTCAATTTCAATTTGTAAAATCACATTAAATATTTTTACATTTCTACTATCGCTCATTTTTTAAACAATTTTATTTCACCATCAAAAGTATTATCTGCATGGAAAATTATATTTTCACGAAAATATACTATTGGGAGTTTTATTTTTGCTTACATGTGCAAAATAACGCTTTGAAAAGGTAGTGTGGATGGAAGGACATGTATTTCAGTAATTCAGAAACGTTGTAAAAGCAATGGTTTTTTCGATATCTAAAGCTACGTCAGGAAATACGATAAAAAGAAATGTCTACAGGGAAAATACTTCACACATTAAGCAACTCAATGTCCACTGTTAATGAAATTGTTATTTCTGATTTGAACCTTAAAAAGGCTAAAAATATAATGTTTATCGTCTTTCTCAGCGTTATATCAATAAATGTAAAACACCTTGTAGAATTTTTCATAAAAATATTTATCAGGAGTGGTGAACTGTCATCCACTGCTACAGTGGATGACACTTAATCTAATTATGTGATTGAAAAAAAATCAATTTATTATCATAAAAGCGGAGGAAAAATGTGCTGCATGATTCAAAGAATCAAGAAAAAGTTTTTCCAATGGGTTTATTGTCGCTGACTTTTTATACAAAATCAAGATAAAATTTGAAAATATTGATAAAAATGTCAAAACCAACTCTAAATACAACAAGAAATATTAACTCCAATTTTTAAATCTGAAATTATAGATAACCACACACAATTCCTCAATCTGTTGAACGGCATGAAAACAAACTAGGCAGCCTCAAATCGCAATTCACAATTATTTGGCTATAAAAATGGAACAAAAAAGGAAATTAAAGTCATGCTCATGGCTGATATTTCTGCTAAATCTTCTGATGTATTACCAATGAGTTTTGGTACTTTTGGGATCTTAATATTTGCATTAATCAAACGCTGACCGACAATGCTTTGTGGAGTTCAAAAAGAGAAGAACAAATACTTCTGCCGACATTACAAAAATATAATTATTAAAATGGAAATTATAATATAGAATGATTGCTTAGAGCAGGGGTTATCAGGGGTGGGGGGACTTCCTGGGTAATGAACTACTTTTAATGTTTTATTTTTTTCCCGATCACTTTCAGTGACAATCGAGGGTTAAGCAAGTATATTTTTAAGCACGTAGATTATAAAAATTAGCAACGGCAATCACACCCAAATGTCTTAGCGGTCCATCGGACGATCGCGGTGCTTACAATGACCGCCCCTGATTCAAAGCACCTAATTGTGTTGTGTACATCGCTGTGAAATTGAATATTTAAAATACAAAATACCTATATTTAGTGTATTATTCACTAAAGATATTATTTTATTTAAGTCTTTATTTCATTGAAAATTCTTGTGCTTATTTTTTTATTAATATTACTTACATTCATTTCTTATTTTTAAAATCGCTAGTCGAAATATTTATCTCTGTCTTATTCATATTATTAAAAAAAATCTTTGAGATATTAGAAAATTTTTGAGGAAAGTTATACGAGTTTTTAAGAAACTGTATGTGTAGAAAATTCATTTAAAATTAAATTTGCTGCTTTTTTAAGTTTTAAAATTTGTATTATTTTTATTTATATTCTTGAAAGATCCTGTTTTAAATATAATATTATTAGTGTTTGGTAAACTTCCCCTTCAACTTTTTATGCAGTTAGAATTTATTTCTTGTTTTACTGTAAAATTTCTTGTTTTTCTTTTCATTCAGTATTCTTTTATATCTAAACCATTTTATGTTTTTAAAATTAGAATTCATAAAGAGAAAAAAATAGTGAAAATTAATCTTATTTTTAAAATCGCTGGTCGAAATATTTATCTCTGTCTTATTCATATTATTAAAAAAAATCTTTGAGATATTAGAAAATTTTTGAGGAAAGTTATACGAGTTTTTAAGAAACTGTATGTGTAGAAAATTCATTTAAAATTAAATTTGCTACTTTATTAAGGTTTAAAATTTGTATTATTTTTATTTATATTCATGAAAGATCCTGTTTTAAATATAATATTATTAGTGTTTGGTAAGCTTCCCCTTCAACTTTTTATGCAGTTAGAATTTATTTCTTGTTTTACTGTAAAATTTCTTGTTTTTCTTTTCATTCAGTATTTTTTTATATCTAAACCATTTTATGTTTTTAAAATTAGAAATCATAAAGAGAAAAAAATAGTGAAAATTAATAATTTAAAAAATATAAACCAAAATTTTACGAAAACAAACATTCATCATTTACATGAAGAATAAGAATGTAAAATATAAACAAATGCATTAATTTTCTATATAGATTCTTTCTACTTTGTGAAAATATTAAAAAACTTGACGGTATATAAAATATAAAAATGCATATTCATCTGTATATATTAGTAGAGTAAACTTGAATTTGTTTACATAACAAACACCATTTGAAATATGTTCATTCATTTAAATAGCACGTGTTTGAATATATAGTTATATGAATGTACATATTGTCACTTTTACTTATTAAATTTATTCTTGTAATATATCTGTCACAAAACTTTTCAAAACTATTTTATAGCACAATAAAAGAAAATTGATACTTTGATTGATTCTGAATTTCTTATTTTCGTGAAATAAGTGTACAATTGTAATTGTTAAAACCTAAGTATAGAGCTAATTTTTAACTTATGAAGTGTAGTCAATAAATATGTATCATGTCTCTTAGCAATATTTATTAAATACAATTCACTATATAGTTCAAGCGATGGTGTTGGAAAAAAAATTGAAAAGACAATTTTGCAAATTACTACTTTTGTTTTTAATTTTCCTACAAATGAACACAATATTTTTTACTAACTGCTGTTCGCCATTTTTTACTGCTCTCATATTTTACTGTTTTGTGGAAACTTATTTTTAATAATATGTTAAGTATATATTCGGTGAAATGCATTCTGGTTTATTTATTTTCCTCTCATTGTTTTGCTAAAAAAAATTTAAAGCAAACAGTTCGTTCAGTTACTGTCCAGAATTAAACCAATATGTGGATGACGTCATTAAGTGATCTGAAAAATCGAAAAGAGGACACAGAGCTCAGGGCAGCAGTAGTGCATACATACTACCCGCCTACCCTCACACTTCATTGTTTGTTAGGCGTGATGGTGAAATGGAACATCCCGAGTCTTATGTAAACAAACTCTCCCCGTGCTCTTTCCTCGCTGGACATTGTTTGTCAGAAAGGGGTGCCCGATTTGCTTTTCCCACTGGGTTTGGGGATAGCAGTGCTGTGAAAAAAAGTTAACAAAATAAAAAGCTAATAATGAAATTTATGCTGTGTCACGTCATAGCTGAACGCTGCAGCTATAATTGAGTAAATACGAAATTAAAAAAATAATAACCAAATGCTAATGAGCCTTAATCCGTATAGATTGATTTAGTTTTACCTTTCTGTTATTTTTTCCCCTAACGCATCTCTTAAACGGTGTGTTTGTTTTACAGACTTTTCCTACTATTTATCAGGTTTGGCCATTTTTTTTACTGTAATATTTTTATTATCATATTTTAATTTATGCTAGGTAAATAATCATGCTAATGAGTGTGGATTCTAGAGGATATATGTCCGGATACTCTCGGAGTAATTGTTGTTTATCTTTGGTTTTAGCTGGAAATTTCTTTTTCCACCCTTCTGATGGCGACAAATTACGCTTTAACTATTTTGTAAGTTTAGCTGCTAAACTTTAATTTTTTTTTCCAGCCATTCCCAACATGGCTCTAATTGAAAGGATGAGAAAAAGTCAGGGCTGTAATTTATAAATTATGGATTAAAAAATGTTTATACAGCACACTTTGTAAATACCAATAATTTAAAACTAAGATGACAGATATGTTTTTAATGTTTTCTATATTTTTCTATATTTTTTATTAAAACTTGAAACGTCTGAAAGTTTTTTTAACTCATAATATAACGAAATTTGTTTACTATTTAAGGAAAGTGTGTTTTTATAATAATCTCATTCGGCTATATGTATTAAATGCTGAAAGCAGCATAAATTTGATTCACTTTTCGTAGTTTTTATTTTATATTCAATAGTTATATGAAATATTACTTCATTCTAGCATTTATTCACGGCAAAGGCTAGGAAATTTAATCAACAGTTTAATTCATTTGATATAATTTTTATTTTATCTTTCTTTCTCTCTCTCTCTATATACATACATACATACATATATATATATATATATATATATATATATATATATATATATATATATATATATATATATATATATATATATATATATATATATATAATTTTAAATTTACTTTCCAATTTTCAATAGTCTATTCATTTTAATGCTTGTAACCCCTCTAAATTAACGTTTTGAGTACAATTATTTTAGTTGTCTGCGAAAATTGTTCGCTTTGAAATATGATGTAACACATTTAATAAATCTAATTTCCTTTAAAGCAAACATTAGTCTCTTAAATAGCTGTAGTGGAAAATTTAGAATAAGTTTTTACAGTCTGTTGTTCTCTTTGTGCCGTCTTTACAAGATATTAAGCATTTAGTATTTGCAAGAAATTTGTTTTTAATAAACATCTGCATTTAAGGAAAATTCTCTTAGAAATATATAACAGAAAATGCTTATATTATATTTATATAATTAAAATATATGTAATATTTTTGTGGGAATATAGTACCTCAACTTATTCAAATAATTAAGTTTTATTATGTGATGCGAATCATATTATATTTCATTTAATATATTTAGGTAATATTTTTGGAAGCTAATATTGCTTTATAATTTTTCCTCATTAAATTTAAACCTTCATTCGACCAGGGAAAATCTTCTATAATATTCAATTATTGTTACATAAAGAATCTTAAGATTTTAGGGATTCCCTTCCATGAATCTTTCAATATTCTTGCTTCGGCATGAAGAAATTTAGGATTCGTCTTTGGAATCCAATGACGCATGCTCATTAATCGAAACATTTCGTTTCTGGAAGATTCAACTTCGAATTCTATTTGCCTTAGGGCTGGAGTGTTTTTGATTATAAAAAATAATCAGAAGAGCCAAATGAGCGACAAAACAAGTGAAATAAGCAAAACAAAACATTTTTAGCTTCTTTTTAGAAGCCAAAAAATAATGCCTAATTATCCTCTCATAGGAAAAATAAATTTTAATCTAACTGGTATCTTGCGTAGTCGGCGGAGTACAGATTCCCCTTAATTGAAATCTGAGGGACGCCGTTATTGAGCGAATGCACTTCGGTAATTCCAAATCAAGAAATCTTCGGAGACTTGTTAAGACAAAACTTTTGCCCGAGAAGTTTGTTTATGTCGAATTTTCCCGGAGAAAATGGATGTTTGTGTGCGCTGCCGAAAATTTTCCGGAACCTATCTCTCCCGGCTTGTGTGTGCGTCGTATGGCTCCGGGGGATTTCCCGGAAAGAATAACTGCTCATTGAAGTGATTAAAAATAATGACGTACTTTGAGGAAATACATTTTTAAATATTTTGTTATTTTCCCAAGTTTCTTATTTTTTTTCTTTACATTCCCCACTTCCCTGTCATCGTCTCCTTTCTGTTCCCGTATTCCCAAAGTTCAGGAATTATGACGATGAGCATTCTGATAAATGTTTGGTAAGGAAGGACTTGTCTTCTCCTCACTGGGGAATTACTAATTGCGGTAGTCCTGATTTCGCTGATGGAAAAATCACAGAAACAAAGGAGATACTATAGATTTTTGGATTCTTTAAGAGTTGTGTAAGCGCTATATTTCTAGTGATTCCCACACAGAGTAACTAAATTGGATGGAAGTTTTGCAAATTTTTCTCTGTTTCAAATGTAATTATTGTAAAATCATTGTTTTCTTGTAAAATTAATTTACAAGGAAAAAGAAGCGAAAAATACAATTTATGGGTATAAGTAATGCAAATGTCTAACAATGGTGGTGCGGACACTATACCATCATATACATGGCTGTACATCATAGTACAGTGTCCACACCACTAAAATAATTAAAGGAATATATTACGTGACTTTTTGGAGAGAGGCTTATTAAGGTTTTGAATTAGTTTTGGGTATTTGAGAACTATGTTGAGAGCTAGAGTAGCTTAGAGTTATTTAAGGAATAATTAATCCCAAAATTCTTTTGATTCCCAAAGTGCACGTCAGTCATTTTACTTTGGTACCAAAATGTCTCGAAATCACAATGGCACTTCAGTGGTTATTCTGTTCATACCAGTTAAAATGCAATCATCTTCGCTAATTAGGTTTGTAAATTGATGAAACTATCATAAAATATCTTTAGAATAATTTAAATGGGAATGCTTTCCTGTAGAAATATATATACTTCTATGGAAAATCTTACTACAGAGCTTCTCCATATAGGTTGTCAAAGGCTGCAATTAACTTTTAATGATAGTTTTGATATTTCTGAATTCTTTTAATTTCAAAACATTCTCTAATTATCCACGAGTGACTAAAAATCTATGTTGAATAGTAAATTTTTAATATGCTTACATGTTATTTAAAAATAATTTGTTACTTTTTTTAATAAAACCTGTCATATATTTTATTAAGCTTAATATGGTATCCCTTACTTTGGTTGCTGTTGCTAAACATAGCTAAGGGATATAGTAATGTTTTTTATTTTTTTCTTTTCCATTTTATAAATAAAGAAAATATTTTGATAAAATTTAATTTCTTAATAAATTGCGGTTATCAGTTGTATCACCATCTGTTGTATCACTAATAATCCTAATCATCTTTAATATATCTCGCATAATGTATTTTAGAAAGAAATAAAACATTCTGATAAAATTTAATTTCTTAAAAATTGTGGTTATCAGTTGTATCACTAATAATCCTAATCATTTTTAATATATCTCGCATAATGTATTTTAGAAATAAAGAAAACATTCTGATAAAATTTAATTTCTTAATAAATTGTGGTTATCAGTTGTATCGCCATCTGTTGTATCACTAATAATCGTAATCATTTTAAATATGTCTCGCATTATTAGTCCGCCTTTTTTCCTGTTTAACTGACAATTTACAAAATATTTTTATTTTATTATTGTATAGTTTTTATTACTTAACACTCACGCTTTCAGCAATAAAAATTATAGCTAATGATAACTAATGTATTACAGCAGGCAATATATTACCTATCCTGAATTTAAAAATGAAATAAACAAAGAAATAACTACTACAACTTACATTTTTAACATCTATTGTTTTCAAAATAAATGGGGAATGAGATCAAATGGAAAATGTATATTCATTAATGCGTTTATAACTGATTAAATGAAAAATTATCTTCAGAGCGTTTTTTATGTAGAAAATTCTCTCTTCAGGATCTTGTCATTGAAATGTTTTGTTGCTGGCGATATGCCTCCAAGAAGTATAGTCACTCGCTATAATTATCTCACAATGATAATGCATAATTTTGACTGTAAAATAAATCACAATGAATGAAGTAAATTGAAATGTAGCTAAAATATAACAATAACAATTAAAGTAGTCAGTAAATAATCTTGATAATTATAATAAATTATGTTACTAATTAATTCACTTTTGGAAAATCTTCAAAAATAATAACTTGTTCAAGACTGTACACTGTAAAAAATTAATATTATGTAGTTGGAAATTGTATTTTAAATAATGGCTGTTTATTTTGTTCTGTTTATTCTGTGATAAAAAACTCAGTATATTTTTGGTGTAGCTTTTTATATAAAAATCTTAATTCAATATATAATAAATAAAAGCATTGGTTTTTATTGAATTTTTTTTCTTTTATTTTAGGTATGTTAGCATCTTCTACTAATCAGCGTTTCTTTCTAAATGTAAGTGAACATATTTTTACTTTAATGCAAGTTCTATTTAGAAATAGAGACAACAGATGTTTAAAGTTACAATAAATAAAACATTTAATAATTGTATTATGAATATTTTTAAAATTATATAGACTCCCAGCTATTAAGTTTTTTCAATTATTTTACGTTGATTTGAATAAAACAGATTATATGGCTATTCACATAATTAATAAAAATTTGTCCGGTAAACTAGTATAAAATTTCAATATAAATTCTAGCTAAGTCGCCCTTTTTTCGTCTGATTTCATCTAGTTTTTCTATAAATAAATAATTTGAAACTGAATCAATTTATTTGACCTATTGTTACAGTTATACGATTACTTCCTTCTTAATATATATTAAGAAATATTTGTGGAAATAAAGCTTTTAAAATAAGTGAGAAATTTAATAAAGACCATATAAAATTAAATATTAAAAAAAAACTCGCACGAAGTTTACAAAACGAATTAAAATATAATCAAATTTAAAATCTCTCTAATTCCAAGTAAACTATTTCCATGGGTACGACGCTAGCAACAGTATCATTTTCATAGTATTATTCAACACACACTATTTACATTTGTAGCAAGTCGCTTATATGCTTTTTCACTTTCCGAATTTCAATAAAATACACAATAACAGTCTTCCAAAAGTTAGATTTATATTTTCTTTCTTGTTCTTCCTCACGATATTGACGCATCCTCAGAATATGAAATACATTGTTCTCGCTCATTCAACGACGTTTGTGTACGTGGTTTCCCCCAGTAACAAACAATGCCTAACCAATAAATTGAAAGGGAAATAAATACAAAATAAAAATAAGCAATACATTGTCCCGCTGCATCTTCCTGTTCTCCGCTGCGTCTGTATAGGTATCAGTAAGCTATAAATCTGTTTTTGCCTATCAGCTACGAGACACGACAACAATCTGAGGAAAAGGGATATACCAGTCATCGTTTCACGTCATCAGATAGTTGAGTGATTGTTATTTTCTAGTCAGACGTTGAAACGTCATAATTCGTGCTCGGTTATCGTTCTGAAATGTACAGACTTCAATGTATAAGTTCTTTCATGCTGCAAATATTTGTTGCATGTATCTTCTTGTTTTTAATGTAGAGCTAGTAGTAACTTCATTTAGTAAATGTACTTCTAATAATTATAAACCGATTAGGCATACTGTTTTTTTCCTGGTAGCATTTTCATTCATATATTTTAGTTATAATAATGCAGAAATAATTGGGAAGGAGACATTTGAGAAGAAATACTAAATTTTCCTTGCGTTTCTTCAAATGTTTCCTTTCTTTTTCTCTCATGCTTAGTGATTATATCTTCCACATTTTATAAATAATTTATCTGCTTTTATACATAAAAGGTGATTTGGTCTTAGAAGCCCAAATTTTAATTATTTACTTAAAAATGAACAAAAACAACTACTTTTTACGCATTTATTACTCTCTCTAATAGTTGCTGATATGTCTGTCTTCCCCTGAAAAAAAATGCGTAAAAAGCATTTTTCATGAATAAGAATTGAAATCTTTCTTTTGACACCTCTCTTCCACTGTTTCTAATGTCGTC
Organism: Latrodectus hesperus; assembly: GCA_037975125.1. Lineage (NCBI taxonomy): Eukaryota > Metazoa > Arthropoda > Arachnida > Araneae > Theridiidae > Latrodectus > Latrodectus hesperus. Next base: position 72,843,477 of record CM075860.1, on the reverse strand, counting down.
TGTTTTCCTAAATCTTTCTCGCCTCTTTGCAAATCTTCTCTTAACGTATGACATCACCCTTGATCCCCAAGCCAGGTGGGTTAAAAGGAGCAGCGCCCTGCCCATGTGTTTTCCCGAGGTAAACAAAGCCATCTGCCACCGAGAGAAATATTTTGGCGGAGGATGCAAGGAGAGGGAGGGAAAAAGAGATGCTGTTTCTCACTCCCACCTTTTCCCCAACTCATCCCTTGTTCTTCCTCTCCATCTTCTTTTTTTCCCCCTCATACTCCCCTTTCCCTTCTTTCACTCTTGTCTGTGGAGATAGTAAGATGGTAGGAGAGAAATCTTTTAGTGGCTTTTCGTAGAGGGTTTTTTTCGGGACCAGAAGGGGTGAAGTTTTTTGTTGTGGGTGGCGCTGCTGTTCCACAGATATTTCGTTCTCGTAACCGGCGGCACTGAGAAAAGTTTTGAAGAAAGCTTTTTGTAAATCTTGCGGCGCATGCTTGAGAATTGTTTTGTTTAGAAGAAGATTCGCACAAAGTTTTTGATCCCCAACTGTTAGAAACAGCAGTTTGCGTCATAGTTTTAATGTTACATTTTTTCAAAGTTTTAGCATGCGCGTTTGTTTATTTATAATGAAGATAAACACAGTAACAATTTTAAAATAAACTTAGATAACTGCTGTGTATTTTCTCAAATTTTAACTAAACATTTTTAAATCAAAATTAGAGAACCTTCATTCATATTTGACAATTTTTTACATAATTGTGTAAAAATAGACTTTTAAATTTTTTTCTTTTAACGATGATTGAATTAAATGATAATAGAATTTAACTTTCGAAAAGTTTTATAACTTTGCTTTTCTTAAAATATTGTTTTTTTAAAACATTTAATGTTAGTATATTTTTTAACATTCTATACATAGTATGGTTCAGTCTAATTAAAAAATATAAAAACTTTTTCCGTTTTAAATAATTTTCTTTTAAAAAATGAATTTGTTTATAAAAAATTAGTAACATTTTTGCTAAATATAGTTTTTTTCATCTGTTATATATACTTAAAGTAATAATAGTAAAACTTATAATCTTACAGAAAATTATTAAAACATGTTAGATAGAAAACGTCTTAGAATAATTTGTTCCAACACAGCAATTTATTTTTTGAAATTTTTATAACTATTCATAAACTGTATGCATTGTAAATTTATTAACTAAAATATTATTTTTCAATGCTTTAAAAAGTTATAGGTGAATATAATTTTGGGATCATTTTGCTTTCAATTATGTTATAATGATAATAATTAACTATTTCCGTATTTTCTGTCCTATTTTGTTCATTTTCTTATAAATTAAACTTTTAATTGTTGTTATTTTTTTTATTTGTAACACAAATATTTAATGAGCTATGTAGTTATTTTTCCTTGCTAAATTTCCATCTAAATTAATTTATTCATTTGCTTAAGTTATTTACGTTATATCTATTTTTGAAGTATTTATTTTGCTTTAAAAATGTGTAGATTATTTTCATTATAAGTAATAATGTGTTTTCTGACTCTCATAAGTTTCTTATCAAAAGATATATTATGTGTGTGTGTGTACGTATGTGTGTGTTTGTGTGTGTGAGAGAGAAAGGACTTACTTATACAAAATTTGCTACCAAAACTACTCTAAAACTCCCTGGTAGCAATGGAATAAATGATGTTCTATTGTCAATGACCGTTGGTGACGTTCCTCAAAAACACCCTCAATAAACTTTTTTGCACAAATGAAAGAATACCGATCTTTTTCTAGTAATTTGATTACAAATTAACCGCATAGAAAAGTGATTGAATTGCTAATAAACATTCCGTTATGCTTCTGAAGTCATAAATTTTTTTTTCACTCTTGGAAATATTTTTAAGCTTTAATCTTTAAAACATTATTTAGTTTCATTATAAATTTATTTTTAAATGTATTATTCTCTGAATTTCCAATTTTTATGCTGTCTAATTTTTGTTTCGGATTATTTTTACTTTGAAAATAAGTATTTAATATTACGAATTGATTTTTTCCCCTAATTTTCTATTAGTGATGATATCAATAAATGCAATAAAGCAGAAAAAAAACTCATTGCACTTTGATGTAATTTTATCAAGTATTCATATAGTTAAAAAGCAAAATTTAAAAAAAACTAAAACTTGAAAAAGTAAAAACATATTAAAACGTTATACACGCGTTCATATATGTTAGCGTGCGATACTTAATCTAGGTATAAGATAGCTGGAATAAAAGTTTAAAATTTTTTCTTTTGGATGTGTTATCAAATTCGTTATCTTCGATTAAAACAAAATAGAGTAAGCCAAAATTTTCTATAATATCTCCACTTTGTGTAAAAAAATAACAACAACATCAATATCTATATAAATTACGATAATTGGAAGAATCACTGTATTATTGATTTTACTTATATAATGGAAGATATTTCTTTTTATTTTTTAAAATTTTGTTGTGATACTTTTGAGGGAATTATTCATTTGTTCTAATACAATAATTTGGAAATAGCAACTTCATTCAACCAATATATTACTAGCGCTAGAATTATTTTCAAATTAGAATATTGAAAAATAAAGAGGGAAAGCGCCACACTATCTTAAGTTATTATTGGAAGATGAGTTTAAAATTTTCTCTCTTTTAGCTTTTATTTTCTTATTTTTTTCATGGGATCGGCAATAAACTTCTTTTTCCCGACCCTAACGCGAACCTAATGAAGATCCCAGGAAAAAGACATATCAGGAAAAAAAATGCAGTTCTTCCTGATCAATGCTATTGTCTTTTCCTATCGGCTAATGGCACCCAAATTGCACGTGCTACTAATTCTATCGCAACCCACCTTTCCCTGCTGTTCAAAAAATCCTTTTTCCTTACCATCTCTTAATAGTAAAATAAAAAAATAAATAAATAAAATTCGTCGCCTTACCCCACGAGGTGTTTTTATTTATATTTTTATTCCGCTTCCAATAAACTACTTTCGAATAAAGTAGAAAATTTTGGGAAATAATAATAAAAAAAGTTATCATTCTTCGATAGATAAGGGATTTATAAAAATAAAAGTATTAAAAGGGAAGAAGAGGGGGTAAAAAAAAGGGATAAATAAATAAATGAGAAATTTTTCCCTTCCTTTTTCCCGAAAAATAATGAAAGATCCTTCCACGAATCCTCTCTGCCGGTCGTTGTTTATTTGTTTTTAATACCACATAATTACTGCCTGAACCCTCCCCTAACTTAATGCATCCCCAATCTTTGCCTCGGCTTATAAAGGAGGAGTTAAGAAATATAAATAAAAAGTATCGTCTGGCGTGCTACCTTCGTTCAAAGTGACGTAAGTCACTGCTTTGAGTAATGGGAATTGATAGTTTGTCGGTTTCACGTCTTTCCGAAGCCTTAATTACTATCAGAATTGTTTATTTGCGAAGGAGACACTCTAAATGATAAATTGCAGTTTGATTATTTTGTGCGCATTATTTTCAATTGCTTTTCATTCGTAATGAAATTTTTTCTTTAATGATAACTGCAAGCGATTTTTAAAGAAATAAATATATTTCGGTTTAGCCTGTTTAAATAAAAGTACCAAACGATTTTTCAGATAATTTTCAGTGTTCTATTTGACGGAAATTAAAGAATAGCTTGTTTTGTTTTTTACTTTGACTTATATTTTTGATGAAAAATAGCAATTTAAAATTCTTTGAGAGCATATTTATGCTGAAATAAATGCTGGAAGAGAACATACTTCTATTGGTCTATTAGAAAAGTATCATAATTGGTTACAACTTAATAGTTTAAGTGATAGTTCACAGTGTGCAATAAATTATTGCAATAATTAAAATAATCTGCTAATCTGCATTAATAATCTAGTCTGCTAGTCTGCATTTAATAAATCAAATATTTCTTTTATTTAATCTATGAATAACGCTTGTTCTGAAACATCCAAGGATTTGGAAAAGTTTTGTGGCTCTGTAGAAAGATAAGAATTTTGAATAAAAATGTTTCCCATCTTTATCAGTTTAATATGCATTAAAAGCACGTATTTTTAAACCATAGTTTTAAGAATTTTTAACAATTTGGAATTTTTGTAGCGAACAGTAATTTTGTCTGAAAATAATAATTTATAAAAGCACTTCAAACACATTTATAAAAACTAAAAAAATATACGAATATAGCATTAGATTTTATTTAAAATAGAAAAAGAAAAGCATTCCCTCTCTCTGTATTCACAGTTGTGGATAAATTATCTAAAATTAGAATGCCTTAAATAATTTAAATTATGTAATTTTAATATATATATATATATATATATATATATATATGGATAATGACATCGTTTACAATCTCTGTATAATCGTTTGTTTTATAATATGTATTTTAATTCTGAGAAGAAATAGTTCAGATATAACTCTCGATTTCTTAATATCGATTAAAATTTTTATGAAAAAAGCTGAATCGCGCATTAAAATCTTGGTTTTAATTTATACTTAAAATTCAAAATTCTTTCAAACTTTTTATTAAAACTACTGTTTATAAAATACAGAGTATAATAACCAATAATACATTTTGTTGAATATGATTATTATTTTTATAGTAAATGTTATTTTTTTATGTTATCTATCTACCTATCTATATCTACATATTATCTGTTGCCATGCTATGTGTAATATAAAAAGGAATGCGATTATCTTGCACTAAAAAAAATAATAATTCAACGAGTAAAAAGTTTGCGATGAATTATCTTTTATGAAAAAATGTAAATCACAAGTTATTTTAACGTCCAGAACAAAGAATAACATAAGTCATTTCATTTTTTTCTGGTCGATTGTAAAATATTTTTAACTGTGTATTTTTAATTTTTTCTACATAAGTTGTGCCAAATATTTCGTTCAAGTAAAACCTCCCATATTTTTCACAGAAATAAAAGGCGTGACACGTGCTTTAGTATTAATTTAATTTATATGATATCGCTAATTAATCATTGCGGTCTTTTCCCTTAAATAAAAGTCTAAAAAATTGATCTTTGGTCCAAAAGATTGTATACCTATAATTTATGGTTTCCTAAACTGGTTTCTTTTTTACGGAAACTAATAAACGTCTCTAATTTTAGAATTCCTAGTTAAATTCGTCTACACATTTTTAGAATTTCTAGTTTAAAATGCTTAGGTTCTATTTGCAGGTGGCTTTTGAATAATTAACTCTAAAACGATTGTCTTATATTTTTTTCGTTCTCTATTTTATAATCATGAAGTTATTTTAATCTTAAGTTTATTTTATTAGTTTCGTAAGTTTTTGTATGACAATTTATGTATTCCAATCGAAAAATGCCAAAAAATCCCATATTCTCGCACAGTTTCTAATATTTTTAACACAGTAGAACTCTAATTATCCGCTTATACCAATCGCTTTCAGAATTTCAGAAAAATGAAGACTGAGAAAAAAAAAAAAAGGAAAATGAGAAAAGAAAAAAGCCACAAAAAAGAAAAGGTAAAAGAAGATGAGAATGAGAGAGAGAGAAGGATGTGTCACTTGAGGAATTCAAAAACATCTTTTAAAAATTATTGGATATTCTGAAGTTAGTGCTGAAGATATAAGAAAAAGGATTATGAGTGAGACCCTAAATTTCAAATTGCTAATGCTAGTAAACTTATGTAAAGTGTCAATTAAGAAGATGACCTTAATGTCCAAGTTGAAATAGTCACAGGACCAACAACTAGTGAAACATTTTCCGGCTTTGAAATAAATGTACAGAACCTCCTACCCCAAGTGTGACTACATGCAAATTCCCATAGACAGACTTGGCTGCCCAAAAACGGATGAAGGCAGTGAAACAGCTTACTCTGAACGAGATGTTCAGCAAGCAATGACTTTCATTTACAGCACTATGCATACATACTGTATTAAAGTACAGTACTTGGGAGTACCTTAACATTTAGAAATGTTGCATTTTTCTTTAAAAATATGTCGTTTTTCTCCCATTTTCAAAGTACAAAAATGAATAAAAATAGACCCTTTTTTCGGAAAAATTCCAATCATCCGAAGGGATCCCAGTCCCAATTCATTCGGATAACTGGAGTTGTACATTACCATCTTAAGGATTTAAATGCCTTGGTACTCTCCTGTTCAAGGATTGACACCCACTGTACCACTGTTCGACACATTTGTAGTCCGTCGATACCAAGAGAAATAAAAAGCAAAACAAAGTGGGCAGCTTTTAAAAGCGGTTATCAAGGAAAGATGCATAAGGAGAAAATAAAGCACTTTATCTTCCTCCGCACTCATTCCACTTTCTTCCTCGATTAAGAAAATATTGACTGCCGTTTGCGATAATCACTGGAGAAATCCAGAAACAATCCGCTGGTCCCCGCTCATATATTTACTATTTCCTCTGACTGCTTTCAAAAGCGATATTGTTTTAAATATTCGGTTTGATTAGTGCGCTTTCAGAAGTCTCCATTCCTTACCTCTTTCTAGATCCATTTATTCTTAAAGTAAACCCTGAGAAATTATTTTTTAATGTATGCTTGGTTGTTTTTTCTTTCTTTTGATTCTGAAGACCCATTGCGGTTTTAAATTTAGCTAAAAGCTTTCGTTATTTAGGAAATATGTTTATTTCGTCTTTCATATTTAATATTATTAATGATTCTTGAAAGATAAATTCGTCATTATTTTTATGTATTCGCATCAGTGAATCGTGTTAGTGTAACATTTATTATATCATTTAAAGAATTATGAATTTAATTTTGTTATGCCAAATCACGTAATAACATTATTTTTTTTAATGTAGTTGTATAGTTGCTTTTAATGTCAACTATACAACTACATTAAAAAAATTCAAAACATTCCTTTTTGAATCTGAATCCTGAGAATGAAAATATTATTTATGAAGTTGAAATTTAATAATAAGTGAATACCAGTTAAAGCTACAAATAAATAATAATAATAAAATACCAATTTAAGCTATAATTTAAAGCTATAAAGTAATATTTATAAAGTTGAAATTTAATAATAAGTAAATACCAGTTAAAGCTAGCTTCTTTTTAAGTAGAGTTCAAATAAAATTGATAAATAAAATTTGTATATAACACAAAATGTAATAAAAAAATTGTCATATTAAAACATATCATATCTATATTACCATTATATATATATATATATATATATATATATATATATATATATATATATATCTCTAGAAAATTTATATAACTATTGCAATATTTACTTAATATATAAATAATGCTTCATATTCAATAACTAATAAATGTAGACTTTTTGTAATCTTATTTCTTGATTAATCAAAAAATGACTAGTTTTAGGGATGAGACGCGAATAAGTTGTATTATAGTTGATTTATTTATTATATAAAGTATTCAAAATCTTATCTATAAATCCACTTTCTATATTTTTAAGTTGTATAATTGTAGAATGCTTTATATTTGTAGAATAATTTCAAATATTTCACAAACAATTACCAGTACTTTTAAATAAAACAATTTATCTTATTATAAAATACAGTTTAAAACTTTAATGTGTACTATTGACTTATATTATTTTTCAGTCAAATTATGTTACACGGTAAATAATCGTCGTAATTTTATACCTGAATTAGAAACGAAATTTTATGAATGAAATGTTTTTGATAAATCCTATCGATATGTATTTTTTCATCGTAATATTATGATTAATGTGTAGAAATTCTTCGAATAAATTTAATGTTAAAATAGTTTAACTCAATTGTAGTCTATAAATTATAAACTTACCTAATTTATCTGAATTGTAATTTGGTAGTAAAACACCTAATGTATGATGACAGATCAGTAGAATTTTATGTTAAGAAAATATCATTTTCTTATTTTTTAATGCAATTTAAATGAACTAATAATTCTATTAACGAATTATCTGAATATATAAAACATAACTTTTATTCTATAAATCATTTTTGAGTCATAAATGCTCTTTTCTATATACTGTATTTTATCTTACAAAACAACAGTCTAAGAAATCATTTAGTAAAATCAGTATATCAAAAACATATTTTGTGTTTTGCGCCATTTTATGTATTGACACCTTGGTCAATCACGAAATTAATTGTATGTATATATATATATATATATATATATATATATATATATATATATATATATATATATATATATATATATATATATATATATATATATATATATATATATATATATATATTAATTTCGTGATTGACAAACTTCGGCAAAAGGAATATGTTATAATAACATGCGTAAAGGTATTTTAAAAATATATCTTTACCGCTTAGAAATAACTTTAAATTATTTTTTGCTAATTTTCTTTATATTTTTCTGAGAATTTATTATTTACTTAAACTTTTCAAATAGATAAGAAAATAAAAAGCTAATTTTGTTTACGCTATAAAATAACAAGTTTATTTTGTTGGGTTCTTAGAAGTGATGTTCTTCTAATACGCTCAACAAGTAGAGCAAATTGTGTTAAATTGTCGGTATTTATCTTCTCTTTTAAGATGTTGTCATTACTCAAATTACTTCTGAGAAACTGTGACATCCTTTGAAGGGATTTGATACGGAGAAGCAAATGTTTGCATCTTTGAATGGTGATATCAATTCCGAAAACTATTATATTTTATAATAAATATGTTTGATAATTTCTGTCATTCTGAGGTATAATCATTTTAAGCGACTCGGCAGATAAAATTATGCTAGCTCAGTTGCATAAATTATTAAAGTGGCATGGTAAAATTATTATGATTAGAAAAAAGCTTATTATTATAGAAAGACATACATAAATTAATTTGTATAATTTAACTTTCATTTATAACTTGGCAAATATTTCCTATTTTCATGGACATTTTTTGAATGCATATTTCTTGTAACAAAATTGGAAACAAGTGACATTTTCGAAATTATTTTTCACAGTTCTTTATATTTATGCATGATATGAATAGGTTTTTAGTAAAATTATACGATATTCTCTCTTAAATGAGATTAGTTCGCTTGAGAATGCAATTTTGGAATTTTTTTCCTATATTCCCTCTTATATATGCATGTTTCGTCACATTTCTTTCAAACATCATCATAAGACTTTTCAAACAGTTCTTAATAATATCGTTCGTTGCGCATCAGTCTTTTCGGCAAAAAATCTTAAAATTATTAAAAATAATTTTACTATAAATTATTTTCTTTAATGATTTTTAAAGAATGTTTAAGATAGTCTTATTTTAATTACTTTGAGTATTAGTTTTATTAATTTTGCCTCGTTATAAAAAAATGTAATTATATTTAATTGTTTAATTAATATTTATAATGAAACATTTTTTTGTATACTAAAGATTAGCTTTTTACTATCTAACAAATTAAGTGTAAATATAATATTGTTTGTAGTATTCCCATATTAAAGAAAATACTGGAATTTATTTCCAGTGTCTTTTTTTAATGCATTTGAATACCATAATGATATTTTATGAATTAAACTGTTCGATATGAATGCAAACATAAAGTTTAACAACAGTAAAAAAATATTGTAACTCAGACTCCTATTTTACATCTCTACGAAAATTTTAACGGGATAAAAAATTAATTATATTTTTTATTTTAAATTAAATAATAAAAATAGAATAAATTTTTTGTCCTTAATATGAATTAAATGAAATTTGATTATTTTACTTTTCTATACAAACTTTTTTGATCTATACATTAAAGGATCATTTTTATGGGGTAAACATATCTAACTTTGCATGTATATTGTTACTATTCAAATTTCAAATGAAAGCTTTCAAACAGAAATTATTCTATAGCAGTTTTTAGCAGTATTTTTATATGTATAATAAAAATTCATAGTTGCTAATTAATTAGTTTCTGGAAGCTTTTATTCTTACATAATGTGAAACAATCAACGGATACAAAACGTATCCAACGAAAACTTAATTACCATTTAAGGTAAAAAATGCTAAAATTATCGGGGAGCATATATGCGTTATTACAGTTTAAAAGATACAGGTGTGGTACTTAAATGTTGATAATCCTCTTGTATTACCTGATGGGTAAAAAAAATACTTTTACGAGAAACATTCCAGTTTTTATTACTTGAGAAACAATCTAACCACTATTAAACGAGACAATGATTATTTTCCCTCCAAACTTAGAATAAATCCCCAATTTCAAAACTTTGATAACGGAATAAATACATTTACATCCGAACACTTGAATATCTCTATGCGCTACCAACACATACCACGAAAAAAAATATCCCCTCGAAATGACGAAATTCCCATCCCAAATTGAACAAATTGCAATTCCAATAAGAAAGGGCATCGTCCCAAACACTCTGTACTAATACCGAAGTACTTCTCCGTTATGTTAAAACTTCGGAATAATTAGACCCACTAAAATCGAGGGAAGAAATTGAGCATTATTTAAAACCCGGGAAAGATATGGGGGGAAAAAAGGAAAAGAACCGGACCGGACCGTTTTATTTACTAAATCGGACTCCGCTATTAAAACAGACTCGGTTGGGGATTTAAAACCGATATTACAAAGTAGTTTCCCTCTGATTCACGGACTGCCTGGTATTTTTTCCCTTTTTTCCCTTATTTTTTTAAAAATCTAAATCCGTTTTCTATCTACCACTTTTTCTATGTTATTTTGTTCTATGGCTATGCACTTTAAAATAAGACAATGACTTTCCTGATTGCTCTTGAACAATCATCAAACTTATGTGGATAAAAGTAAAGAATGTAAAAAAAAAAGTGAAAAATAAATAAAATAGAATGAGAAGTTTCGGAAGAGTTTCCTCCTCCGAAGCCTTTTGTAAAGCAAAAAAATTAATAAAAAAAGAATAAAATAACGTTCAGGTAATCAAGCTTAAAACGTTCACTTTTACGTATTTTTTCGTTTTTTGGTTCTTTAAACTTTTTCAATAGCAAAAGGAATTTTTTTATTCTGGAAAAAGTTCTCGCTAATCACTTTTACAGTTTGACCAGTAAGATCAAGTAGAATTTATATTTGTGATGAAACTATACTCTCTTAAATTATAACTGCAAATACACTCGTAATTAATAGGTATTTTAGATTATATATTTAATGTTATACATAAAATAAAAATAATTGCTAAATGCAAAGATCATTAATTGAGTTTGTATATCTAATATAATTTCAAATTGCAATACCTCGGAGTAATTATTAAAAATTGAAAACTTCAAATTTTCCTGCATTTTACATTTACACTACAGAGTACAATACTTGAAACGAATTCGTATATTACAATTTTGTTGGGAAAATCTGTATGTGGCCCATATTCTTTGAGATGACAGCGAAATCTAAAGGAGTTTTTATTTTAACTTTCATGAAAAGAAACTTCAGTGTTGTTACTTTCAGTATTGCAGTGCAACATGCCCCAGATAAAATCACGACCCTCTCAGGTGTTTACACCTGAGAATATGATCACCAAAGGCTTGTAGTCTCTCCGGTCATTTGATTTGCTCACTTATGATTTTTACTTGTGGGGACTGGTAAAGGGAAGAGTATACGAAACAAATCCACACACAGTTGAAGAACTCGGGATCCAGGATGTCAGCAATAGTATTACAACCACTGATAAGAGTATATAACAAGAACAACAAGAGCAGACAAGTATATAACAAGAACAACAACAAGAACAGACAAGAGTATATAACAAGAACTTGCAAGAGTATATAACACGAACAACAACAAGAACTGACAAAAGTATATGACAAGAAAAACAACATGAACTGACAAGAGTATATAGTAAGAACAACAGTAAAAGCTAACAAGGGTATATAATGAGAACAACAACAAGAACTAACAAGAACTAAATGTATAAATCTAAAGGGTGCTCACATATGCTTGAAGTGGGTGGAGAACACTTTCAGCACCTACAATGAAAGAAAGGGATTAATCTTATTTAATACATGATATTTTGTTTTATGCGTTGAATTTATGGATCGGTTTTACCTGCCGCATTCTGTACTTTAAACTTCGATTGATTAATTTTACATCAAGATATATAAATTAATCGTCCTGATAAAAAGTTTGTAATTTTTAAATTGTCTAAACAATTCTTAATCATAATTTTAAAATTTATTGTTTCCCTGAAAATTTTTAATCAATAATTTAAAGAAAGTGTATTATGACATCAAATTTTCTTGTTTAAATATTTTGTGAGGTAATTCATTTATCAATCATTTATCATTCATTATCTATTGAGGTTCATTACAATCTTTTGATTATTAACGATGTTACATACTTCCAGTTGTACATAGGGAATTGAATGGCTCAGCTGTTTAATGGAACATAATACATGCATTATATTCCATGTATTGTTCCATATACAGTTCAATAGCATAGACTATGATGTACAGTATTTTTAGACTAGAGGGATTTCCTTACTGTAGACAGGCTTTAAAATATTAAATATGTCAGATAAAATATCCTTTACACTATTCATATGAAATATATTTTATTTCTGGGAAATTAATTAAAAATTTTGTATTTAATGCGACGCACTAATGAGTCTGTCCCTTACTGTTTGTTTCTGATGAGTTTTCAGAAACAATTCCACTAAATCGAGTACATTTTAACCCAAATAGAATACATCGCTTATTCTCTAGTGTGCTCGATGGGAAACAAAATCAAAAACAAATTTTAAAGAAACAACATTAAATCGCACCTTTCTTTAATATTTAACAATTTATCGTTATTTAACTTCATGAGTTGTTGATAATGAGAATAATCTATCAAAAATTATTTCGCGGTCTTTGATTTATAAATCACTTTTAAACTTTCTCTGCATTCGGAAAACTATATTTATACATTTATTTCATTAGAGATGTCAAAATCATTAAAAATAAAACCGTATAATGAATACATGAGTATAACAATAAATATTATTTCTCTTTTATTATATATATATATATATATATATATATAACACAAATCAAGTTTTACCGTCTCTAACATGAACTATAATAGGTTAATTATTTAGCATAAGAAATTCCAAGAGAGTATTATTTCTTTTCATACAATAGTTATTAACATAAATCATACTTACCCAACTTGTATATTTTATTACTATATATATATATACATTATTGTTACCAGTATATATGTATTTTGATAATGTTATAATTAGTATTAATAGTATTAATTTTCATTTATTCATTAAACGTTTCTATTGTAATAAACCTATAATTTTTTATATTAATTTATATATTGATGTAACATCAATAAAAAGTAGCAGGTTCAAACATGTCATTCTCTTCTCATGAGTTGTCTTTATAAGCAAACAGATTATATATTTTTATAGCCTATTTTTTTATTACAATTACTCTAGTCATAGAAATCTACAGCAAATATAAGCCATTTTTTGAATCTTCGTTGTAATACAATTTTCAGGTTGACAAGCCTAATGAAATTCACTTTTCATAAATTTATTTCAAACGGAACAAATACATAAATAAGTTTCAAAGAAATTTCATGCACGAAAGTCATTTTGGAAGCAAATATTTGGCGACATACTTCCGTTAGTTCAGAACAACAGGTGTAAATGTACGGGACTTGGCTCCATTTGAAAATAGTTGTTGGCACATCTGTGGAATCAGATTGTTGACAAACATTCTACGTAATACATTATGATAAGTTGTAAAAATGAGATTTCATTTTAGAAATAACGAAACGACTGTGGGTTTGAAATTTAGTTTTTGTTTAAGGATGGTACTCTATAAATTAAACTTTGTAGTTTATGGCTGATGTGTTTCGTTTTAAGCTAACTTTAAATGATATTTTTTCCTACAATTATATTTGATTTCAGTTTCCTAAAAGATATGTCTTACTCTTATATAAGTTTCAATTATTCTCCCGTGGTGTTTTTTTAAAGTTTATAATGTAATTCGTATTTAGAATAATTTTCCGTTTATTTGGTTAATTTATTAAGATTTAGAATTTCCCATTCAACTAAATCCCTTAGTATTTATTTGCTTTTTAAGTCAACAGTTTATATTAGGATACTACAATTGGTCATTTGTTAACGGTATTGTAATTTTCAATCACAATCTAGTGGTGAGATAAATACCTGAATAGCAACTTTAACAAAGACCATTTGTCTCAATATGAAAAGATTTTAGGTGGGTATCGAATTCACGGTTTACCGGATGCATGGATTTAGGTTATCTATCAAGTGAAGACTTGCATAAAAAATGGTCGCGGATGGAGAGATTTTCAAATATATACAAGAAAATAAAATCCATTTTCGTAAAATTCACAAATTATGTGGTTGATTCTTAACCACACACACAAGCGTTTAAATATCGAATTGACTCAGGTTGTAGTCGTTAAAACGACGAATATTTCGTTATCAGTTATCAACCTCTAAATATCTTAATGTAATATGTGTATTTGTTGCAAATATTCTATTAAGGTTTTAACTATTATATTATATTTAACTATTATATTAAAAATATAATAGTTAAATCTAATGAGAGTTTTTAATTGTTGCGAATTTTGAATATTTATATTAGATTCTGTCTCAAAAAATTATGATTATTATTAATTAGCATTCACGGAAGTTTTTAAAACGTGTTCTCTCAAATTCGCAGACGACAATATAAAAACAGTTCTGTCTATCAAGCACACCAAAATATCGATTTCCAAATGGAGAAAAAGAAGAAAAAAATTAAACTACTCCCCCCTTTTTACTTTTTTTTTTTAAATAATTTTTTTCCTCTCTACCTCCTTTCACTCATTTGGATTTTTTTTTCTATTTTTATTTTTTATATTTTTTTTTACCTCGCTTGCCCGTTAAAACCGCTTGGCTCAGCAATTGCTGTCCAATCAAGAGAGCTACCCGGCCCCTTACGTATAATGCGTTAAAGACACTGCACTACTCTGCAACTGCTAATGCTTTCTAATTACTTCGGACTTCGACAATAGATGGCGTGAAAAGAAATAAGAGAAAAAAAAAGGAAACGTTAAAATGAAGGTGAGATTTAGAATTGCCATTCACTGGAGAATAAAATAAAGGACTCGAAAAAACTCCGAAGCCCATAAAAGAAGGACATAAACACAAATATATTTGATCGCCTGTAACAAATTTAGAAGAGACATCGTATGCTTTAAATTTATTCCAAAATTCTAAGCAAAAAAATGCATATATATCTTTTCGTTGAATAAGATAAGGCAAATCATTAAATAGAAAAGTGAGTATCATTTGACGAAAGATATTTTTTGTATACAATATATTTTTTCAACTATCTAGTTAGAAATCGGAAATGCTCGATAATGCTATTTCTGCAAAAGTATGTATTTAATTACTCTAAAATAGAAGCAGTCAATTTTCAGCTATTTAGATTATAAATTCCTCCTAAAAGTAAAATTCATGTTATTGGCCGCAGAAGGAAAATTTAAAGCTTTCATGTTCAGAATTTTTAATAAATTCGAAGGGAAAAGGTAGATTATTTGCTCTGGATAATACAACATTATGTAAATTATCTTTCTAGTAGCATGTCCAATTATTGTTTTATTTAAGTATTTTATTATTTAATATAGTTATTTAATAATAATTTGATATCAATGTTGAACCACAGAATATTTGTGATGAAATTCTTTACCTTGCGTCGGCGTGGTATCCCTATGTTGTCAATGTAATTAATAGCTTGGCTTGTCTCCCTTTTTTGCTCGTAAACTAACTCAACGGTAAATAATGGCTTAAATGGATTTCAAATGAATGGGAACACCGAACCCGCGAACTATTGAACTAAAGACCAAAATGCTGGTGTGTGTTATTCAGCTAAATGTTTCAAATAAATAAAAAGTTTTTTCCCCTCGTATAAAAAGAAAAAATTATTTACGAGAAAAATCCTAAAAACTAATTATAGTGTTCAAAAATATACAATTCATATGAAAATCAATATGCAACCTATTTTAGAATATATATATATATATATATATATATATATATATATATATATATATATATATATATATATATATATATATATATATATATATATATATGCAACAGATTTTTATTTTTTTCCTTACGTTATTTTGTAAATAAGTATAAAATATCAGATATCAGTTTCATTATATAGTGATGTAATTTAATAACATTTTTTTGTCAACAAAATAAAAATGATGGCAGTTATAATTAAAAAAAATTTTTTTTCGTAAATATTCTATGTTGGAAACTTTTTTTGAATTTGAATAAACATCGTTGCTTGACATATAGCACCAATGTGTTATTTCACATATATACTAAACATGAGAAATTATAAATAATTAAACTTTCATATTTTGTAAGAATATTATTCTAAATGTAAACGTTCAAATTGCAAATATAGGTTATTATCTATTGCCGGTATCAGATTCCTTTTTCATCTCAGTCATTCTGCATCAAATGTATCAGATCCTCATCCATGTAACAAATTAAACATTTAACAGAATTGACCATCCAACTTGATGAGTATGATGTCAACCTGGCTCTGGATTTCAATAAAACAATTGCTGGGTTACACCCCCACATCTTGTCATGATTAAATTTCGCTTTGAACTACGTGATCTGTTTGAATCACAGCTCACGTGAGTAAAAAATGAACTTGTGTTTGCACCTTTGTCGTAAACTGCTTAGACGTTTTCTCAAATTTCTTTCTTGTGATATTACAAGACCATTATTATGAAAACTTTCTGCATAATGTTGTAAATATGAGATAAAAGTAACTTAAAGAAAAAATTAATTGTAAAATGAATGTAAAATGAAAGACAGAGCTTTTGAAATTTCTCAATCTGTAATGTTATTTTTTCATAACGCAAACCATTTGAACCCCGATTATTGAAAATCTTTATCAAATATGCTGTAAGATTAAATTAATAATTATTCTACTACTACTATTATTTAAATTTTAACTAATCTTTAATAAATAATCTTTAAGCTTTAAACAAAAAGAATTATTTATATAGAAAAATTGAAATATTATAATTTATTCCTTTGTAAAGTACACATTTCTTATTGTAATAGTTCACTTTTTATCACATTTCAATTTGATATCACACACACAACAATGCGTAATATTCACACTTTTCAGATACCTCTTTATTGTTAAAGTTGAACAGCTGATCAACTGTATGAAATCTGATGAACAAATGAAATCTGGTATTTTAATGAACAAAATTTTTTCAGTTAGTTTGAAATTTTCGGGATTAAAATATATATATATATATATATATATATATATATATGTATATATATATATATATATATATATATATATATATATATATATATATACATAATCCAATAAAAAAAGGAATAAGATAAAAAAAATATCGACAAAATTAGGGTTTTTGAAGATAATTAGAGAATTAATATTCTTAAATAATTGTATATTATAATTGTGTTTGCGTGCGGGAATTTGTTGCAGTTATTTTTAATAAATTTGTTTTAAAACATGAGAAAGTATCAAAATAAATTCCCCTTATCAAAATCACTTTTGATAAGGGGAATTTATTTTGATGCTTAAAATGATGCAGTAAAAAATCACTTTTGTAGTGCCCATAATAAACATAGTAATCCTTTAAAAAGTATTTTCACCGGAAAGTGAGGTCATTTTCATGTAATGGTACGAGTAAATAAGGTGAATAAAAATTGCGTTAACTTCTTTGTGCTCCATTGTTTAGAGCCGGAACTTTCAGAGAGAGAAGCCCTTAAACCTCTTATAAAATGTTACATTATATTTAGTCCTGAGAAAGAGAAAAAAAGAGAGAGAGAAATAAGA
Organism: Latrodectus hesperus; assembly: GCA_037975125.1. Taxonomy (NCBI): domain Eukaryota; kingdom Metazoa; phylum Arthropoda; class Arachnida; order Araneae; family Theridiidae; genus Latrodectus; species Latrodectus hesperus. Next base: position 72,825,684 of record CM075860.1, on the reverse strand, counting down.
TAGAATTGTGGAAAAGTGGGAAAAATATCTCTTTTATGAGAGCTAAAAAATTCCCGTTAGATAACTTTTTGTTTTGCTTTCTCTACTTTTTTCCCCCTTGCTCTAGTCTTAATCCGAAATACCTTGCCCTGACTCAGCGCGAAAAATCCCGTTGTAAACAGGACTGTATCGATCCCTTAAAAACTAAAATAAAAAAAAAGTCCTGTGGAAGGACTTTTTTGATGCACGGCGGTTGCACAACAGTGTCTAGAAGCGGGGGTGGTGTAGATCCTGCATTTCGATCTTTTTTTAAGAGACTCGACTGGAGTGCCGGTAATAGGCAATAAATGATTTTTACCCCCATTGTTAGGTCGCCGAGGCGTAACAAAAAATAGAACAAAGTGGTCATTGTGCTGCCATCTATCGGGGAACTGAGAAGTTAATTGGGGAAGAAAAATCCGCGAAGGAGGAGTGGCTCGAAGAGTTTAGGGCTGATTTTTTTTACTTTTTGTTGCTGTCGTGTGGTTGTTGGGAACTTGGCGTTTACAGGGGTGGGGCAAGCCATGGCTGCGCGCGCGACCCAATACAAGAAGCGCTTTTCCATCGTTTGTTTACCGCCGAGCGCCAACTTCAGCGCGCTGTTCGACTTTGCCGACCGGTTCCGTTAACAACCGTTTGTTCCATGTGCACCCCATAAATTGCAATCTGATGCTCTTTTCAATCGACACGCCAATTATTTCCTAACGAATAAAAAAAGCGGGTATTTTTGAAAAATCTGCCAATTGAGAATTTTTGAACTCTTTACCGGTAAGAACTATTTTTCGTTTTATTGTAAGTACGTTATTAAATGTATATATTTATATTTTTATGTTTATCAATTCAAGTAATTAAGAAAAAAGAACTTTTTTATAAATTATTTTATTCAAACTTACTAAATTTTTTGCAATTTTCTTAATGTTCCGTGAGGAATTTTCATTATGAGAAATAATCAAAATTAAATACATGTAACTATTTCTTTGTTTCTTTTTTTTTCATTATGTTATCCTGTATATCTTGTGATAAAAACAATATTAAGATATTTTGTTGAACTTAAAAAATTTAATGTTTAAAAAAACTACAATTTATATAAACTACTCTTAAGTCAAACAAATTATGATACTAAAGAACTTATATAATCGTAGAAAGTTTTTATTGCAAGACAAAATTTTAAAACAGGTTAATATAAAAGTATTTTCTCATTTATATGTTCCAGTAATTTCATTACTTATTTCTGTGTTTCCATTCGTAAAGAATGAACTTTTTTATACGTCACTTAAGAATGTTCTTTTATTTTTTAAATAAACATTAAAATAGCATCCTATTTCATTTAAAATTTAGCTAATTACAAATTATTTAGATTTTATAAATAATGTTTCTAAATAAATTAAAAATATATAAACCATAATTTTCCTTAAAAATTTTTATTAGTCTTAATAGTTAAATTACAAAGTTATATTTTACACTTTTTTTCTTTCAAATCTGTATATAAATCATGTTTTTATTTTCAATCTACATCAATTATAGGAAATCATTTATAAAATGTTGCTATGCATTTCTGAGAAATAATAATTTCTTACAATTAAAACATTCATCTAAAAAGTTGCAAATGTATTTAAATTTTTGATGAAATTGGCCGTATGTAGTCTGGGTGTAGAATACTGCTTAAACTTGCTTACCAAAATTTGAAATATACGTTCTCCATTATATTTTCTGATTTCAATTTTCATAAATAAAATTTTAGCTAAGAAAATAGGCTTTTTGAGCATAAATTTTTATTTTTAATATTAATTAAAGCGTATTTTGAAAGTTTCAGAAAATTAAAAAAATGATGCTTTTTTATTTTGCTTAAAAATTACCTTATAAACACATTGTAATTGTTTTTTTTAAATATTAATGTATTTTGACATATTTTTAATTTTTTCTAAAATTTTTACAATTTTTTAATTCAACATCCCTTTTGTATATATGTAGATATGAATTTAAAGAAATTATTAAAGTAATATACTTTTAAGAATTGCTTTATTTTTAATTATATATGTAAATGCATACATAATTATCGTTCAAAATTTATTTGAAGGTAAATATAGTTGTATATCGTGTAGTTGAAGATATTTGTAAATGTTATTTAGCAAGTATTTAAATTAACTTATTCCAAGTATTTTAAAAGAAACAAATCGTTTTTAATCAGATTTTTTTTATATTTCAATGTAAGCATTTTCCTTATTTTATAATTATTTTTTTATATAAAAAAAGCTATTTAACATAAACAACTGCTTTTACTTATTAGGCTAAAAAGTGTTAGAATGTATCCCAAAATTATTGAATTTATGTATTTTTAGAAATATTTATTTAGAAATCTCAATAAATTCAAATTGTATTTTTAGTAATATTTATTCAGAATTTTTTATTAATGCGGTCGTTTTGTTTGCTTTCACACAGCGCATTGTTTACGTGAAGGTACACTTTTCTTAAAACTAAAATTTTAGAAAACTGAACTCAGTTAAATAATATCCAAGTATTTTTATCAGGATTTAAATCTGAAAACGACTATTTGTAAGAGCTAATTGCTATCTTTTTGTCAATTTATTGGTAAACTGGGAAAAGGAAATAGACTTTAATTATTTATAGTTATCACGTTTTTAAATCATTATTTTAATAAGTAGTGAAGCGACAAATTTTTGTGTTTGATATCTATTTCTATACTTTCGTAATGTTATATGTTAAACTTGGGTCACATTAAAAAACCTACTTTAGCTATGTTGAATCTAAATTTATTAGTCAATTACTATAAGACACACAGCAAGTATGCTCTGAAAAGTTAGAGTAATCTGTAGAGAGCTATTCTAAAGAGATATCTGTATTTAAAAAAAAAGAGTATTTCGGATTCGCATGATACATAAAACAATTTATCGCAACTAACTGTTGTAAGAAGTAAATCAAACAATTCACAATAATTATATAAAAAATATAACTTCTTACTTTAGTGCATGAAGCTATGGTACTTACCTATCATTCTGTAGACCATAACTGCGAAAAAATACACGTCGCTGAATAATGCGATTTGTCACCATATAAATTACAAATAAAGTTTTTTGTCTATTTGTTGCATTGAAGATATCAAAGTAAACTAGCGCATTTCCTTCACATAAATGAAAATGTCAGTATAGCTGATCTTTATATAATTAGCTGGGTTCATTAAATATTGAAATTGATACCTTTTTTAGATTTTCACTTTTTACCTTTGATTAATGTTTTGGAATCTTTTCAAATAATTTAAAACTTATTGTACACGTCCTTAAAGTTAATTGCTGATATGCTTTTAACTATATAATATATTGATGAAAATCTGCAAGCATCACATCCTTGATCATTACATGCGAATTATTTATTATAGGAATTAATTCGCTAAGTTTCCCATAGCTAATTATTACTGTTTTATTACCAATTGCGAAATATTATGTCTTAACTAATTATAAGTTTTTGAATATTAGTCTAACTTTGCGAAGCTTTTGTATTAAATTGAACTGTTAGAATTTTTCTTTAAATACATAAAATGGTTCTCTTATAATCTCTTTTGCCATCAACCGTAGTAAATGGAGACAAATAAAATTAATTAAACATGGAATTACAATTATAGTATTTAACACTGTTAATGATTTTATTTAAATTGGAGATTATTAAAAGTGATATCTAATCAATTTTACATGATTACGTGAACATTTCCTTGTCCCTAAATAATAGAAATAGATAAAATATGCAATTATATAAATGGAACAAAAGGCTTAGAATGGAATAATTTAAAAATTGGAGGGAAATACATTAATATTATATGCAACGTAAAGAAAGAATAATATTTTAAATCAGTATTTTTCTTATTGTTCTTTTACATTGGTATTAAATGTAATTGTTGACTTGTAAAACGATTTACAATTAAATGCTAATATCTTAGTGATGTTTGTAAGGAAACGGACATTTTTATAAGTTATTCATATACCTTTTTGTACTTATACCTCAATTTCATATTTTCAATTCAATTTCAAAATGAAACTTAAAATTTTATGTTCTCTGAAACTGGTGTAGCTAATCATTAATTTATTGTTATTATTATTTTTTGACTTATAAAATAATCTTATATATTACACTTGAATTTCTTTGGTGATTCAACACGAAAATCTTCATTTTGGAATTCATTACCATAATAAGAGTTGTCAATAAAACAACAAAATGTGTCAAATCACTATGCATTTTACTATCAAAAGTAGATTATTTTCATTTCTCTTGTAATGAAGGATATTTTTACGCGTTTTAATTATCCTAATTTTTTAAAACATTAATTTTAAATTATCTTATAAATACATGCATCGTATATTTAAATATAGAAGTTTATAAATATTTGCATGATTTTTATTAAGCACAAATGAATCTTCTACTAAAAATAAATTTTGCAAAGAAATAAAAATGAAAAGTTTTTCAAAGATTTTCATTAATTAAGGAGTATAATTAGTTTTAACAAATAGAATATACAGATATAAAATTCATCTTTTTAATCAATACAACACGTACATATGTAAATATCATAAACGTATGTCATATAAGTATCATACATCTGTTTTATTGTAAATATATTGTTAAAAATTTAAATTACCATTAATTTAGTTTGATATATTATTAAAGAAGTTAAATTAATTCAGATAATAATTGTTAAATTTTTCGTTATGAATATTTAGCAAATTTTGTTTATTTAAATAAGATATTATTTCAGTGATAAATATTTTCCAATAATAAGAAAAATAAAATATGCTTCTTTTCTTCAATACAACTGAAGTGAACAGAGATAAAGATGAAGAAAAGAACTGCCGAAATCTCTTTTTTATTATTTATTTCATTTAGTACAATGTCCGAATGTGGTTTGAATTATCTTGGGTAGGTTGAGGGGTAAGAACTGGACAAATTCATTTGTCAGCATGCCCTGGAGGGTAGTAAAAAATAGAAATGGGGTTGGACGAGTGAACGGAGATCCACACCCCTAAAACGGGGACTCAAGAACGTGTTCATTCTTTGTGGGAGTAAAAATGCTAGGTTTTAATATATTTTTCCTGGTGCGTCTTTCAGTTTAGAGCTCAATGCTATTCAATCATCATTTTATTTTTATTATTATTATGCAATTTTATTTAATTTTTTTAATTAAAATTTTCTCGTACCTTAAAAAAAGTTATTAAATTTTACGTATCTTTTAATCCTGTATGTAAATAACATACATGGAAGTAAATGTGCAATGTTGACATAAAATTTAGAGGGCTAAAAACTCTTGGAGAAATGTTTTAAGAAAATGAATATACGTTTGTTGTGAGATTTTATTAATGTTACACAAATTTATTACAAAAGTTGGAGGATGAAAACTGGAATCCTAAGCATCATGGTTTGTTTGAAAAAATATCTAGATTTTTCAAACAATCAGATCTTTTGAATTTTCAATTAAAATATTTATTGAAGATTAAGTAGCTTTGCTAAAATAATTTGATTTTTAAAGAAAGTATTCACTGTAAAATAATAATTTTTTTATAAAAAAGTATAGCATTTTGATTAAGAATTAATGTAATAATCTGAATTTAAAGAAATTTAATAGCTGTTTAACTGTGTATATATCTGCAACCCACTTTGTTTGAATTTAAAATTATTAAACTTTATCGGAAATTTTTATCAACATTTTGAAAATAATTGTAAACGAGTTATTTTTAAAATATTCTGAATTGTTGTGACACTAAATTATAATACAGCAGGCAACTAAATGCATTACTATCGGCCATATTTTTTATCTTTAAAAATATGAATGTGAGTGTGATTAATATATATAATTTGAAGATATATATTTGTTTCATTTTCATTTTTAATAAGTTTAAGATATGTTTTTGAAAACTATATTTCATATTGAATATTGTTTGCCATTATTTTTATAATGTTCCTGTATTTTAAACATAAATTGAATCTTCATTGTATTGTCCTTGTACAAAAGAATCAAAATTTGGAAGAAATTTAGAAAATATTAAAACTTTCAAATATTCATATTCTTTTTAAGATGATTGGGGATTGTTTCGTTTTTTAAATTTGAATATAATTAAAATTATAGTTAAACAAATTTATGTCATCAATACTTATTTTATTAAGGAAGTTAATTTACCCTATTTACTTCTAAAAGTAGTTCAATAGTTTTATAAGTTTATAATCAAATTCCTATTTGCTAAAATAGAGCTATTTGGTTGTAATTTTTTTGGTTCAAGAATTTAAAAAACGGCAATAAAGATTGAAAATAAATTTTATTAGATTGTTTTACAAACATTATGGCCAGTATGTGTGTAACCCATTAAATATAGTATTGAAATTATACTAAATCTGTATTTTATGAACAGAGAAATTAAATTTGCTTTAAAGAGATTAATATTGAAAATAATGAATATTTCATTGATTAAAAACTTTGATTTGTTTTCTTTTCAATAAATTTTTTTTTAAACAATGCAAAAAATATTCGCTTTAAAATTTCTAGTTGGTTGTTAAATTTCTATTTAAGGAGAAATGCAGAAATATTCGATTTTTGAATATATTTTTTAAATTTTTAACTCTTTAGGATTCATAGATTCTTATGATTCTATAAATAAAATTCAATTCAATCTCAATTAAAATTATTTTATTCACTAAAGTTTGTTTTTTTCTTCGGAAGCAGATAAAGCTGGAACTGTAAAATTGTATTTGAAAGAATTGAGAATAGTTCATTTGAATAAATACTGTAAAAAAATATTTTTTGAGAAAAAAAAACTAATCTATCTAAATGTAAGTGTATTCACAGAATTTTTTTTTGTGTTTGCAGATTGCTGCTGATTTTTTTACTCAAAGCAAATAATATGATGAATCGCAAGTAATATTATGGATGTTTATTAATTGAAAAAAATCATTGACATAAAATCCGACTCAAAATTAGTTTTTATAGTAGCAGATGCTCTGGCTTTATACACTTTTTTTTCAAACAAATAATAAATTTTGTAAAGACTATAAATTTTTACATATGTAAAACATCATTATATCATCGTATATTTGCTTTAAAATAACAAAATCATCGGGAATTATAAAAAGACCACCTTTAAAGGAAAGTAAAAAATCTATATAAAAGGGGTATGATTATGATTTTCTTATTTATTCAGTTTTTTTAAAATAATAAATCAAATGCTAGAGAATATTATGTAAACATATTTATTATATTCATCAATCGCTGTTATAAATATTGTGTATTTCTTATAATAAATTGCTATATGTACCTTTGAAAATACTTTATTTGCAATCCCTATAGTTTTGACCTTATAGGTTAGAAGTATGAATTATATTATAATCCCTTTTCTGACTTTAGGGTGAAAAAAATGATTTTATCAAGTTAAGTCAAAATTGAAAAATGTTGATTACAAAATGTTTTTAATAAATAAGCATAGACTACTATATAAGTTTACTATCATAAATTTACTAATATGAGATATTTATCAAATTTTAATTTGTTAAAAATAATAATATGAACTATTGATAAGAATAATCTTGTTTAGTGTCCTAAACATATTTTGTGTTTTTTAGAGTAGTCAATAATGTATTTTAATAAAGTATTATTTGAATTTTTTTTATTTATCATAAAATAAATATAATAACAATCCCTAACCTTTGCTCTCTTAACAGTGAATTGATATATAATATTTTCCAGTTAAATGTTGTTCTTGTAATACATTGGAATCATGTAGAATTACTGATGCTAATTTTATGTGATTAATTTTACTTTCTTCGAATATACAAATAAAGTTATCAAATTAGAAATAAAGGAAAAATGATACCGTTATTTACAGCTACAACCGTAATGAGCTTCAATATACATCTTAGAAGTTTTATTTTAAAGCTTTTTTTAACAAAATCAGTAGCTTTATCTGTATTGTAAAGCTTCACGGCAGAAAATAATTTTAAAAATAAACTTGATAACCTTATTTAATCTAGTTACAGTGAGATTAAAATACTAATAAATAGCCATACGATTTGCAACTGATCTGAAACGAAATAAATTTGATGGTTAAAACAGAGCACTACATTTATACAATGTCAGTTACAGAGTGGATTATATTACAATAAAACTGTGCAACTCATTCATTCTTGTTTTTAAGATGTTGAAAGTGTGTTTCTTTAGTCTGTCAATCATATCAGTGAAAACAATACTTTTCGAAATTAAAAAAGTTTTATAGGTCCCATAATTGTCGATCTACAAGCGATGTATATTGTATATCCTTCGTAGTTCAACATTTATGGGACCTGCATGTTCTGTTTAAGATAGGTTGTTCTTTTTGATATGAGACTTGTAATTTTTTACTCTCTTGCGATGACATCCACATGGTTCAACTTATCTTGATTAGTGGAAAGACCTCACTTTTTGGACAGGAAGATCCTAACTTGGATGTTGTCAGAGTTTAACAACGTGAGATGGATGCTGGACTTGTCTCCTGTACACATGTTTGTCAGAGAATGTGCTTGGTTTTTTTCCTAGTTTCCTGATTTGAAACAGAGAATCCTTTCGAAAAGTGATATGTTGGCGATAATTAAAACACTCTCAACAGTTTTTGATTAATTGACAATCCGCAATACAATTTAGTGTCACCCATTATTTGCGAAATTCTTGGAATGTTCTTGTTCAAACGATATTTGTTACGCGATATCGAAATAAAACAAACGTCTAAATAACCGCTAAAAAATTTTTTAAAATAATGAAATTAAAAAAAATTGCAATATTTTTTCGAAGTATTAAATGGCGCCTATAATTCTTTATAATACATTAAAAGCTGATTATCATTATTAAATGAATATAATTCTACAATATTCGTAATAGATAGATAGATATATGACATATGTATAATCTTACATGAACTTTTCAATAGCTTATAATTTTTTCTAATCACTTTCTGTAAATATCATCAATAATTAATTTTTTATAACAACTTTTCTTTTTTCAATCATTGTGAATGTAAAATTTTCAAACAACGATGTAGATTGTAAATCACTTAATTTATATCGATTGCAAAAAAGTTCTACATTACCTTACAAAATGCTATTTAAAATAACGCCTTTTTACATATGTTTCTTAAAACACTACAATACTACACGTTACTCTTTAAAGTTTGAAAAAAGTGTTCCTTTATTTGAAAATCGTTTCATTTAAGCACATGATAATAAAATTAGAATATCACATCAGCGATAAGAAAAATCCTCATCATGTACCATAATACTTGCAATTTCCTCTTGTAAATATCAATTTTTAGCCAACAATAATCTAAGCTTTTTTAAAATCAAATTACGAGTTAACAAATCTTTCCCAATAAGCTCTTATTAGTTATATGAACCAGGGTCTTGGATGCTTTAATATAGAGTCTCTCTTCTCAGAGTGGAACGTTCTGATTCGATTCTTATCATTGCTTAATAACGGATAGTAAATGTTGTTAAAGCATGTGATTCTTTCGAATTTCAGATTTCCGGATTTCCTACTTGAATGCCTCTTTACGTACGAAAATTTCTCGCTATTGTAAGGAAAAAAAACGGCGTGTTCTTAAAATCTATATAACAACTTTCAACTCCCTATTAATTATTCGCATCTGATATAGTGTAATGACTAAACTGTTTTGTTATCCCTAATGGTTCAAAGGAAAAAAACCTATGATACATGTCTCGTTCTGTAATTGTGTGTCATTTTTAAAGCGTAGAATAACTAGGGAATATGAACCAGGATCGACCAATAGTGAACATTTTTCAACAGTATCCTCTGTGCAGTTATTTTAAGAAAGCAGGTACTGGTTATGAAAGGAATGAAAAACAAGAAAGCATTTTCAAATATTTTTCCTTTGGACTGATTCCATGATATTTTGCAACAAAATAAAGAGAAGGCAAAGTGTAGAGTTACTTTTACCAAGAAATGGAAATGACAGTTCTCATACCAGCTGGGATTCGTTATTCTCTGCATTGACTAAATATATTTTTAAATGTAAATTAATACAAATAAAATAATGTTTTATTTAAAGTTTTGTTTTACTTTCATAAAAGTTTTTTATAGATTTAACTCAAGATATTCATTTATTGGATTCTGTTTTTAACTGAGTTTGACTAAATCCTGGATTTCACGTTCATTATAAAAAAATTATTAATACAATTTTTAAACTTAAACTTTTTTACGAATAAGTTTAACGATACAAAATTTTTTTATTTAGCTGGTGTTATTAATTGTAATACAAACTATAAACTATTCTTTTTTATTATGTGTTCTAAGATCACAAATATAAGTTAATAAAAGATTTGATTGTAAGTAAGTTAGTTAAAAGCTATGTAAATTAGTTTCAAAACTGTAAGTTACAAAATATCCAGTTTGGAAAATTTATTTATAAATTTGGCGAAGATAATTTGAAATAAAAAATGACATTGGAATATTGATGATATGAACTAAAGTAGCTCAAATATTAGTAAAAGTACTAAGTACTAGATATAAGTATTTAGTACTTTTATGTATTAGTACTTTTAAGTATTTAGTACTATGTCTAAGTATTTTCAAATGTATTGTGTGTTAATACGTATAATTCGTATTAACTATGAACGATGTGATTGCCCGTTTATTTTATTGTATATGGGGCTGAATAGGAGTCATTATTTTATTTTTGGTTGAATCACTTAAGAAAGAAAAACAATTTCCTAACCATAATCAATGAAATTAGAATCCTCTTTATTTCTTTTTATTATCTAAAAATTCTCACTACATAATTAAATAATTCTATGCATTTTGTGAGATAACTGAAATAATATTGTTTTATTTAAAAAAGGATAATTGAAGGGCATACGATTATAATATAGCTCCAGAAGTAAAATACTAGAATATATGCAAAACATGTCTTCAACTTTTTGCAGCTACAACATATATATTCAATACTTCAGATGTTAAAACGGCAGGCCGTATCACATCATATACACCTACAGTGGATTTCTTCCCACGTGGATCTCGAGGGGAATGAGATTGCGGACACTTTGGCAAAAGCTGGTGTGGCTGAGGACGGTGTGACGTCGGCATTTCTCACATTTCAGGAGATTCACTCAAAGGTTAAAGACGAGAATAAAACCACTTGGATTGTCCCTCCTGAACAGGTGCTTCACTGGCTAATGGTCTTAGTAAACAAGAACAAACGGCTATTGCCCGTTTCAGAAGTGCCCATCTTAGTAACTTGAAATTCATCGAGGGTACGAAGAAATTCGAAATTTGCTCCAAGTGCTTAAATGAACAGGCTTCTCCTGAACATGTTCTTCAATGTCTTGGTCTCTTCGGGAGAGATCTGATGGAGAATCCACTTATGGTGCTGGACTTTTTGAAGGTGTACGCGCTCATGGACCTGGTCTAACGCTGCTGACCTCGGGGACATGCAACAACAACATATATTCAATTTTGATAACTAAATAAATAAGCAATCAAGAATATAGAGTAAAAATTTTCTGCCGACGAAGTGCGATTATAATAATTTAAATTATTTCATGATTACCAGAATGATGTTAAAAATGAAAAGTTATTAATATTTCCATCTGTAAACTGGAAAAATTTTAGAAGAAGGGAAAGTGATATATTTGCTATATCTTGAAAAAGAACTGCAAATTTTTTGGCAATTTGATCAATCTAATAGCATTATATTCATTCGTGGTATACAGTAGTGAATTTAGAAAAAAAACTCTTAAAAGCTAGTCGGAAAGTTTAAATTGCCAAATTATATAGCAGTGACATTTGTGGGTTGTACTAATGACTTTCTATAAATATTGGAAACACGACAAAGAATAAATTGCTGCACTAACTTTTGGTGAGTTTTGTTCGCCTTAATTCTCAAAACTTTCGAGCTAAGAATAGCTTTTAAAAATTCTGTATTCTTCTCTATGTTTAACAACATCTCGAAAATTCCTGAAACCAATGAAGAAGAAAAAAACAAAAGAAATAGGGCGTTTATTTCCCTCTATTGGTCACTGGTTCGGCCAAAAATTCAGCCACTCCCCCTGCCTCATTGAAAGTAATTACAAATCGAAAACATTACCCATCAATTTATATATAGAGAGATAGGAGCGCTTAATGTCCAGTTTTAACGGAAACAGTCTTGTACGCCTTGTACAGGACACACGAAAACTTTAGAACTCATTTTTCTCTCGCAACCGTAATCGGAATTGTTCCTAAACTTTATTGACTTTCTTTCTTCAATTTATGCTCCTTTACTATTTTGTGTGTAATGGAGTATTTTTTTATGAGGTTTCTTCTTTGACCCTGTTTTGACCTCACTTAGAAGAAGCTTTTTTTTTATTATTTATTATGAATGACTGTTGGCTTCGTGTGGTATACCGATTACAATGATTGAGTTTCTTTTATCTTATCTTAAGATCAATAGTCACTTATTATCCATTAAGATAAAGTCAACAAATTGAAGTTAATATTTCTCAATTAAATAAAGTCTTAGGGTATGTTAATGGTAACGTCGATGTAACTCGTATCCAAATAATGATAAACTTTTCAGTTAATTTTTATTCACCTTTTAAAAAATGGAATCCAGGAGTAAAAAATTACACGGAATTTGAATATCTTTCTTATTCGTTTAGTTCCTTCAAAGCGAATGGGAAAGTTTGCTGTCGAGAATAGATAAATTGCTTGTATTTTAAATATAAAAAGCCTCTTTTGCTTGTAAATTTATGTCTATTACATTGTTATATTTATTCTAGTTATAATGCAAATAAATCAGTTAACAGTGTTTGTCTACATAAGCATTCGAGATTATTTTGAATTTAAAGTAATTTTTCGAACATTTTTTTTCGAAGTTGTTAAAAATCTGAGCGATTTAAAATTTGATTCTTCAAAGAAAATGCTTTCAGTTTTATGTTCTTCTTATTCGTGCTCAGACATTTGCATAGAAAATCGGTGTTTTCTACACCAATCCTGACATTTTTTTGAAAACTTGGACTAAACTGTTATTAAAGATTTCCTAAATTATTATTAATAATACATTTATTTTTAATAATTAAAATCTTCACTCTACTACATTAAAAAATAAATTTCTTTAAGAGAAAATGATGTAAAATTAATCATCAATTAACTAAGAAACGTAATGAAATATTTATTGATAATGCACATCATGATAACGGAATTTCAATGTAATGTCCATAAAATATCCCTCTAGTTAAACCTTAACATTTTACATTTCTGAACAAGAAATATGTTATCAATGTATGACATAAGGGAAAAATATAGGGTGCCTCTTGGCGAAAATTGGCGAATTTTTTCCCCAAGCTTGTTTTCTTGAATGTTTGAAGGAACACGCTAGACTAACCAGAAATAAAGTAACATCGCTAACAATATGGCGCCAAATTGGCGATAAACTGTGGGGTGTCCTAGAGTATAGGCCCTCCATGGCATGAATAATGCATAGTTAGTTTAAAGAATATTTTACGATTATAAATAGAGGATGTATAAGTAATAAAATTGTATGGAAAAAATAACATTTTGAATTAGTATTAAACCATCATATATATTTGATTATATTTTTCCTTTCCTTTTGGTCACATTTTCAAATTTAAACTACTTTTAAAGCTAAAACTTTTAATTAATCGGTAAAATATTTCCTTTTTAGTATTTTTATGAAAATGTTGTGTTTCATAATAACATATGTAATTACATTATTATAAAATAGGATTTTTTTGTTAAAACTGTTTAATGCAGAGGATATCTTTTGCGTATCCTACATTGTTATGTTTATTCAAAAGCAATATGTCTATACTTTCTATCTTGTTGTTCATTGCAAATATATTTTACTAAATAATAATCGCAAACAATATTAACAAATATAATATCAACAAATTGATTTCAATTTCCGTTAATTATGTTTTGTGGCATTATTTGCTTAAAAATTATTTGTGTGTCATAAATATTTAGTGGTACATTATGAATGCTATATAAATTAAATACTCTTATTGAAACTTAAAGTTTAATCTAAAAAATTAAATTATAAATTCAAAAATGGAGGAAAAAGATATAAAATTTTAATGTAATATAAATTAAAAAGTAAATAAAAAGTGAAATGCTGAAAGAAGAAGTATGTCTTTTAAATAAAAAAAATTATTATGATGGTATGCAATTAATTTACAATTTAAGCACGTTAAAAATATCTCACTTGAGTTATGTAGCGTACTTTAACTAAAATGTCTGTAAAATTCAAAGTTCACAATTAAAATTTCCAGAGAAATAACAACAATACGAACAAATGTCTGTTTTTCTTTTCTTTGGTGCTGTCTCTTCTCTTAACCCTCTATTAGTGTGAGGCATGTGGGCACATATTTTCTTTGCATAGTTGCATTTGAAAGACAATTTTACTGCCTGCGAGAAAAAAATTAATTGAAAAAATTAAAGTGTAACCAGTAAAAAAAAAGTTAGCGAAGAAATGAAGTTCATAAAAAATAAAAATAGGAAACGTTCATGTGTGAATTTATTTTAATTGTTCGAATGAGAAAAAAAAATAACAACTCACACCAAGTTTTCTGAATGCCATCGTTCTAAAAAAATATCGTTTGGAGTTATAAAGACAAATAAACAAAGAGAAAAGAATGAATACTAATAAAAAATGAGAGAAAAAAAGTGATGGCACACAAATACAAGAAATAAAAAAAATATATTGTAATTGAAAAAAGAATTTTTTTCCGCAATAAAAATAATAGAACTATTCCGTTGAGATGAAATACAAGAAGTTTAAATGTGTTTCGTGGAGGGGGAGTCTGAAAAGCTGTTACCATGACAATAGCTCCCAAACAACACTAATATCTATTAAATCTATTAGTTTTTAGTTTGCTGCACCATTGTCTTTGATACAGAAAAAAAATGTTGATTTGTATTTGTGTTTTTGTCACAGTTATTTTCAGTCTCTTTTAGTCGAAAAAATGGTGAAAAACATGTTTACTGAAGACAATCAAGGTGATCATGGATGGTAACCATGGTTACGGCGTCTGAGCGTGAAAAAAATAAGTTGGATGGGGAGAAGGGGTTGATGCTAGTCTAGCTGTTTCTTGAAGATGTTTCCGTATTTATTATTCAAACATTGTTGTAGTTATTTTTTTCTCTGTCTTTAATATTTGGTTTGGGAGATGCCGTTTACTTTCTAACTTTTTTTCTTTATCATTTAGTTTATCTGTTGCAGAAACTGTTTTAAGAGACAGTTTGAAAAGTTATTAAGTTAAATCTGGAAGCTTTAAAAGTTTCTGTTTGATGAAATTGTTTTCTAATTTTTTTTTTAGTTTTATTCTTTTCAGTTTTATTGTGGATAATTACTTTTTTGTTTTAAAATAAATTGAAATATATTAGACTTTACTTGATGGAGTGATTTTATTAAAATTTATGAACTTAATTTCAGGTTTACTTGTTGTAATTTCAAAATAAAAGCTATTAATGGTTTAACTGGAATGGATATTTAAAGGTACATACTAAAAATCATAGGTATTACTTTTTAAAATTCATTTTCAAATGAATAAAAATATAAATTTATAATTAAAGTAACTCATATATTTGTATGTTTTTTCTATAGAAGATAAATAATTGAAAAGATTATGGTTTATATTCAGAGAAAATAAGTTTGAAAATAAATTCATTTTTCAATGAAAATTAAAGAAGAAACATATATTTATAATTTAAATTGTACATAAATATGTTTTTGTATTGAACACAATTGATAAGATCATGGTTTCTATTTAAGAAAATTTTGTTTGATTTTTAAGGATGCTCTTTTGGGTATTTTGAGATAGCTATCTTTTAGGGCTTCGAAAGGTTTAACTTTTTCTTAAGTTAATGTAAAGTTAAGAATTGTTGATCCTTTTACCAGTAAATAAGTAAATGGTCGATTTTTGGTGATTGATAATCTCTTACCAAAAAGTCTCATAACTGTAACTGTGTAAAAAAAAGTGATAGTAAGCTATAAGCTATGTGCAGAAAAGAGATTGTAAAAATAAAAACTCATCAATTAATATGTACAAATACACTCACACATGTACATGCACACAATCATTTATATCAATACATATGTTTAATGAGTTGATTGTGTTGAAATTATTAGAAAAGTGGTCTATAAAATTCACTTAACATTGATTAGTAGTGATAACATATTTTCAGGTAGTCTTCTTTTTAAAATTCAAACATATACTAGTGAATAAAAATGGCTACTTCTTTTTATAAGAATATAATTTAATAAGAATGCATGCATAAAGCTTTTCACGTTAAAAAGAAATAAAACTTAAAGAAACACTCTTAATAAAAGAGCAATATCAACACATTCTCCTCTCATTTTGAATTTGTTTATTCAAGTAGAATATTTCCGAAAAGAGTATAAAACAGTTTTACGAAATTTCATAATTCATCCTGATAGTGATGGCATACAAATTTAAGAAGTAAAGAAAAAAATTATAATTAGAAACGGAGAGGTCGAAGGAAGAACTAACAAGAATTAATAGTCATTTTTTTTAAAAAAAATATTTGTTTTTATTTCCATATCTTGACATATCTAAACTAGTTTCTCACCATTCATAAGGGCGATTCACAAGAAAATCTTTGTTTCTTCTGTCTTCTATCTAAACATGCCTTCTAGGTCCTCGCATTCTCCTGAATTGTTTTGGAGAATTCGGGGGACGATGTACCCCTCCCTCCCCCATTATTCAGGTTATTGTTTATCTTAGCTCAGGCGTAGGTTATTTGCCGAAGTTAATGAAAATAAGTTTTCATTTTGGAGTATTATTTTTATTATTATTTTTTTTATAAGAGTTATCACATTCAAGGCGTAATGATAATAACGCAAAGCTGCGAATGGGGAGATGTGTGTGTGTGTGTGTGAAGAAAAAGAAATTTAATAAAAAAAAAATCTTACTTCTGTTGGAATATATAACCTCCGCTAAGTAAACACATTTTCACGAAGAGACTGTGCAGTAGCCAAATAAATTTTTATAAATATATTTTCCGCCGTTAATTTTGTTTTTATTATTCAATTATTTGTCCGCGCGCTTCTCAGAGGAAAAACAATAAAAAGGAGGAAAGCGACTGACTTTCCAGTTGTATGGAATAAAAAAAAGGATGAAAAAAGCAACTTCCTGGTTTTAATCTAACAACAGAGGGGCAAATATATGGACTGTTTTTTTGTTTTTATAAATCGAAAAAAAGGGGAAAAAAAGATCCACCCCCGACAAAAATAAGGCGTCGTTTCAGAAAGCAAAGGGAATTGCAAATACGTTTTTTCCCTATAAGATTGCTCCTCACTCCTTCCCCCATAACAACAACAAAATGTAAAGGAATGAGAAAAAGGAAAGGAATTAAAACGCTTAAAGAAAAGAGTGGCAGTTAAATATAAGGGTGGGGGGGTGTAGAAAGACAGGGATATGAAGGGGAAGGGGTTAGTGATTTCGAATTTTCTATCGAAGTACAAATAAGTGCTAAACTTGCTAAATGAGAAACTAGATCCAAAGGACGTCTCAATTCAAGGGAACGCATAAAGTAAAAATAACAGACCAAAGGCAGATAAAAATAAAAAAAAGGGAATTTCTTTCAACAAAAACTGGGCGCAATCAATTTTTACTCTTTTGTACCTCAGGTTCTGCGGATGATGCTGATGATTTAAAGGATTTTTCCCTTCTGTTTCTTTTTTTTCCCTTTATTATTTATTCCGTCCTCAGTTATGCCATGTATGTCGGAGTCGGGTCCAAATTAAAACCTAAGGTTTTCATTTCCTTCTTCATTTCTTCCATTCTCCTCCTACCCACCTACTCCCCACCCCCATCCCCTCCCACGGAAACTCAAATATATATATCTTCGCCCCGCAAGAAGATTGTGTTTATTAAAATCGCCTCTTAGAAAAATCTTCTCGAAAACGAAATAATAAAGAACTAAGAATTCGAAAGTAAAAAAAATATATAATAATAAAAAAATTAAAGCAGTTGCCATTCCCTCCCTTTTAAAGTTTATTATTTTATTTCACCTCCCCTATCTCCATCCTCTTCTTTTAAGAAGGTAAAGCAAACCTCTGAGAGGGGGTGTTCGTGGGGTAAGTTTCAGAGATGAAGAAATAATGGACGGACACACAGGACAGGGAGACGAATGAAGGGTAAAAATACAAATTTTTTTTTTATTATCATTTTTTCTTATCCAGTTCAAGCTGAACGTGGGAATGAAATGCACATACAAAACAAACTTTTTACTTGGAACAAAAGGTTAGATGGCGAGGGGAGGCTGAAGAAAAAAAATCGTAATTGAAACTTGCGCGCACTTGCACAAATGTATTAGCGGACGGAGGTCGGGATATAGAAATTAAGCCGGACATTTTGTCTCTGACAGATTAAAATCATCATTTTTTTCACGTTGTGTGTTCGTTTTCTTTTTCGTCTTTTTTTTTTACTTTTACAGTCTTTATTTTAGATTGCGTCGACCTTGTTGAAATTGTCGAGAGCGCCTGTTTACGTGTGTGTATAAAGTTTTTTTGTCTCCTCCCTCCCCGTTTACTGACGATCTCTGTTCATTTTAGGAGCTGTCAGAATACAAACACTACCAGTGAAATAATACAAATAAGAAAAATAGAAATTTTTTGATGCTTTGAATCAATTATTATTTTAATTCATACAACTTGCGACTACTCCACTTTTTTTTCCCCTTCCTTCTCTTTAAAGAACATATTTTTCTCGTCCCTTTTTGGAGAAAAATTCATTTTTTTTGTTACTTTCATTCCGAAGAGGGCGACTATGCTATCAAGAAGGAATTAAATTACTTTTTGGCATTTACTTTTCTTTGTTTAGACTCGCAAAAATGACAGTTGTTATAAGAAAATTGTTCTAACTTGTTTTCGAATTAATTTTCTTTACATTGAAAACAAATGTCTCAGTAAAAAAGTAGTATAAATCCATCAATAGCCCTTAATAGATGCGTTGCAGTTATGCAAATTTGTTTTTAGTTTGTTATACAAATTATATATCGATGTGTGGGTCTACAGTTCTATCAATTTTTATGTCATTGTAAAGTATCAAAGTTGTTCTTTCTTTAAATAAATATCGACAAATAAATAGAATTTTTAAAATTTTCACTGACAAAATTTAAGTTTAACAGTTGAAGTTATTAATTGATTTATTATCATTTCGTTATAAGAAATCATAAGAATATTGAAAAATAAAATATAATACCATAATAATATAAAATGATAAAAAAATAGTACGAAAACAATTATGATAGTAAACATTAATATGAAAACTGAATATTATGAGTCTTAATATTGATAATCAAGTTAGGAATGCTGGTAAAATACAAAAATATATCGATTACTTTTATTTCTACATTAATTTGTATTAACTTCGCTTTTGTATCACACTGACCACGATAAATTCAATGGTATATCCTATGAAGTTCATTTTTCATATATAATGCTTCTTGATATTCATATGTTACATTGACTACTAATATAATAACACTTGTAATTCAAAATTTAGCAGCAAAATTATGTATTTGTACTGACAGCAATGCAGTATTAAAATAATGGTAAAATGAAATAAGCTGTGTAGGTATTCCTTAGAGAATATTTATTCAAAAGTACCTGCTTTATTTAATAAACCTTGCTCAAATCTGCTCAGAGTTCAAAGTCATTGATGTCGAAAAAAGTTCGGTCCCTCGAAAAGACGTGAACCACAGCATATTTTTCAAGCTGTGGACGATAGGAATCTGCAACAGATAGCAGAAAGTACTGCTGAAAATAAGAAATTGTCCATTTTGATCTTTCAAGGAGATAACCCAATCCAGAAAACGTCAACTCTCAGAATTTTACACGGGGAAAATATTCATACCAGATTAAATTCAGAAATTAAGGAGGATCGTTTTTTTTTTTTTTTTCTCACGAAAATGAATCTCTGATATAAAAATATATTTTCGTATAAAATATTCTTGGAGAACCTTTGGCATTTATAGTAAGAGCATTATTTTCTAATTCAAAGAAACTGAATCTTCTGAAAGCTGGTGCTAAGGTGAAAGCAGCCTTGTCCAATAAATGATCAGCATGGATAACATTTGGATAAAGTAAAATAAATTTTGTTACTGAATTGAATATGTAATTCATTCGACATTGAATGAAATTAATGTTATCATCTTCTTGTGTATAATGTGTGTAATGCAGTTAATGACTTTTTCATCTAATAAACCACTTTTAAATTGTTAACAGAACGCAGCTTGTGATTGTGGAGAGAAACAATAAAAACGCAATTCTTTGAGGTTTTTTTCGTACGTAATAAATATTATTGTTTTAAATAAAATTTCATGCTTAAGATTTCACTATTTAACATTTTATGCAATTCCTTTAAGAAACAATTAAAACTCAAACCTTTCTGTTTGTCATTTTTTTGTACGACTTTTAGATTAAGGACTGTTAAAAACTGATTAATGTTATTTTTATATGGCTATTGTTGTGTGTGCCGAAATGGTTCAAATAAATCTTATTTATTACTTTTTCAAGCTTACTTAGCTTTTCATAACATGCTGATTCGAGAAATTAAAATCCGAATTACACTATCTTGTGAGGCTTTGTGGAATTGCATATGCTTACATCCAAGTTACCAATGTTTAATATTTGTCAAAGCAAGCTAGCTTCCCAATAACATTAATTTTCCATGCAACTTACACCGGATTAGGAAAACATGTTTCTTTAATATAGTTACGGAATTTGACTTTCATTGCCTAAATTTTTGCAGTTAACATTTAACACTCCACCACAATAATTACTCATATCAATAAGATTTTATTGTTGAGAAAAAAAAAAATAAACAAGCCATTTTCAGATAATACTTTTTTGAATTTGACTGTAAAAAAAATTAAGGCTTCTGGATATCGCTTGGTAAAAATTCACAAAATTGAACTTCTAAAATCATATTTTTTATGCTAGATTAGGGCGCTTGTTTTCGTTATTGGAAGGCAGTAATTTCAAATCCCGACCCAATCGAAAACCCATTGTGTTTGCTAATGGCGGCTGAGGCACGTTAAGTATGTCGTGCTCGCAATTTCCTCCATATTTCCTTCAGATGTATCATTTGATACCTCTGTTGGGGCAGACTAAATCTGTGGATCTTTTGCTTAGTCCCCCTGCTATTAAATTATGAAGACCTTCTTTGGGGCTATGATGGTACAACCACAGGGTGCCCCATTTACTAAAGTACCATAACTTCTGTCCCTTGATATGCTGAAAGGTGGAAATCCTAGTAGCTGACCATTATACAATAGGAACAACTTTTAATTCGTAAACCTTTTGAAACAATGGCATTTTCCAAGATTAACCTATAACAAAATTGCGATCTTATCGAGATATTTTGGAGTTGCTGCATGTTTGGGTTATGCATTCTTTTAGTATGTAAAAATGCATCCTACTGAATTTATCCTTATATCGGTACAATGAAATTTTATATATTCGCTTTAATTGAATGTGGTTTTAGAATAAAAATTGGTTTTACTTCTAAAAGGATAAATTCAAATTGCAGATGACATTCAGGATTCTAGACTCCACTTTTGAGGCTCATCTGATATGTCCTCTGAAATTAAGTAATTTTTTTCAATCAATTTGATGTTTCTAACTAGATATCTCTCTTTCAAGATTGTCAGAAAATAATACAATTTGACTTTCTCTCTCTCTTCTCTTGATCTATATTTAGCGATAAATGTCCCCATTCTAATGTTTAATTTTATTTGTTCATCTAAAAATTAATTCACAATAAAATTCTGACTATAAAAATATAAAAATTACTTATTTAAATTTTTAAATATCTGGTTCTTCTAAATGCCATCTATAATAAAATTCTTATAAGTATGTGTAAGTAGTACTTCACATATAATGAATTTAAACAACTTGTAAGAAAATTCATAATATTTTATTGAAACATTTCCGATTGTAATTATTAAAAACTAATGAAAAAGTTTT
Source organism: Latrodectus hesperus (assembly GCA_037975125.1). NCBI lineage: Eukaryota > Metazoa > Arthropoda > Arachnida > Araneae > Theridiidae > Latrodectus > Latrodectus hesperus. Next base: position 72,803,641 of record CM075860.1, on the reverse strand, counting down.
CTTAAATATATTTCGAATCTCTAACAGTTCTACGTAAATTTTGTTTATGAAATATCGCAACGTAAGTGAATTTCTTTGTGGCGTGAGTGTTTCGAAAGAACGTCGGAAAGTTAAAACTCCCCTTAATGCTAAATCAAAACACCCAAACGCATTAAGAGACTCTTGTAAGTCCAACTCGGTTTTTTAAACTTCAAATCTCGCTTTCTCTTTAAGGTGGATAATAAATTTTTAACGGCGAGCTTTCAACCAAAATGAAATTTCACTTATATATCCCTTAGCGAGGTTACAAAACTTTTCCACCCTAAAAACACAGTGAGCAAGCACACACGAGCAGACGTAAGCTAGAAAAAGTGAAATCCCTTCTAATGTACCTTCTTTCGTTATTTATTTACGGGATTTTTTTTCCCCTTTCTACTTTTTCCTCATTTTTTTCTTGTGTTTTTTTTTATCTTATTCTTCATCCCGTTTTACTTTATTTCGATGATCACTTTTTGGACTTAAATCCGTATTGAACAGATAACAGAAATCGCCACAAAATGTTATTATATTGAGCCGGTGAGTGGGGGGAGTTAGGTTTAAGAGAGCAGGAAGTGAAGAAAAGGAAAAATAAATAAAAAGAAACAATAAAGGCGCGTGGATTGGGGGTGGGGGAGAACAAAACTTGAAATGGATTGGGCTATAAATTTATCCTTTTGCTTGGGTACTACTTAAGAGCAAAGAGCAATTCAGTATCCGAAAACTGAGGATCATTTGGTAGGGGATGTGTTCCTTTTTTATTTTGTGGAAAAATTGACCAGGTAAGTTCTTTGCTTAGCACCGTTATCCCTTGAAGAAGGTGAAATACTTCTTACAAAATTCTTACAACGATTAGCTATATTATAACAGTAAAAATGTGTCTATTATTAGAAATATTACTTTATTTAATTATATTTACAAATTAATAAAATAAAAAATGTAAGTGACAGATGAAAGAAAAATTTGCATTCACATTCAATTCTAGATCCAATTTGAATGTTATCAATCTCAAGAACCTAAAATCATCCGCATTTTTGACGTAAAAAAATAAAAGTAGATTGTACCTTCAGTTAGAAACATAAGGAGACAATATAAATATTTGTTAAAAATTCCCTGAATTTTTTCTTAAAAGAACTATATGATATAAATAAAAATATGTATAATAAACTTTCGTAAATGTAGCAAATGAGTTCTAAATAAAATTTAAACCTATAATGTATGATTACAAGGTATTTATTTGTTAGTTTTACAAATATATCTTAGTATTATAATATTGCAAAGTTATGTTTTTATTTAGATGAAAACTGATTTTAAAATATTATTTCTTTATAACTTACAAGTTTTTAAGTTATGTAGAAAGCACAATTCTTTAAGTTGTGAAAATTTTAAGTTATTTTTAAGCTAAAAGTTATGTTGTGGGTAAAAGTAGGTAAGTTCAAGGGATGGTATACTAAAATATTTTGAATACTTGCGTAACATTATGTTAAGTCTATGTGATGACACTATAACATTATTTATAAGCTAAATGAAAGATAAAGCCTTAAAAATATTATGCTGATAAAATGTTTCATAATGTGTTAAAGAAAATCATTATTAATTTAAATAAATATGTTCGATAAAATTTTATGCATCATTTAGTGATTATAAGTTTGGGACATGGAAGAATCAAATTATTTAAAAAATAAAAAAATACCGTGTATTAAAATCTCACTTGTTTTTTAGAATTTGAGAAGTTCGAAGGTTCAGTTTTGAAGAATTCTCTCTAAAAAAAAGACAATATTTATGGAGAAAATGTTCAATGTTTTTAAATTACATTAATCTTTTAAAAAATTTTTTAATTTGTTAATTCTCTTGATTGATATTCTATAATTTAAAGGAATTATTGAAAAAAAGGAACCAAATTATCACATAGTAAAAATATTTTTAATGCGAGTTACTAATGAAGGTATAGTTAAATGAGAGAAATGAACCGAAAAATATATTATAAAACATAATCACTTATTATAACGAACTTTTGTAAATTAAGTATATTAGATATATATAAATTAGATATTTAAAGTAAATTAGATAATATATACTTTACTGAAAATATTTCGTCTTATGATGGGGGTAAGATTCAAACATGAGACCTATTACAAAATTATTAGAGCTCTATATTCATTTGTAATTAGTTTATGGGTTTTGTATTTTTATTTTATCTATGCAATAAAATACTCAATTCGCAAAGTCTGAAATGTCAAATATAAATATAGATATTCCTCAAATACTTATAAGTATATTGCTAAATTCAGTTATTATAGTTAACGTATATATATAAGTATTAGTTTTTACTTTTAAAATAAACTGTACGTTTTAAAAGTCTACAATATTTTGCGTTTGAAATTACACCTAAAATGGTTGAAATTAAATTGTAGGTTTTTGCAAAGTTTATATTCAATTCCTTTCTCATGAACTTTGCAATCTAATGATTGAGACATTTTTGGGTTCTCATTACATTTTTTATAGAAATTGCTTAAGAAAAAAGAAATATCATGCAAAACATCATTTGAAGTCCATCTCAAAGTTTCACCTACACTGATATGCAAAATGTTTATCGATATCTACAAAATATTCAGTTTCATAGCTAATGGATGATTCCTCATAAGTTTCACTGGAAATAATTTTCTCATATTCTTATAGACTTGTGTTTCTCGTCAGTTGTCTCAGTTTTAATTTCTTATGTGTTTTAATCAAGAAAATTTATTCGCTCTGCTTCGTCTTAAAAAAGAAGAAAATTAATAATCACACTTAACACTAAATCCAATTTATGGTATTTACAAGATAAACATGGTCTTTTTTATGGTGCAATACTGAATTTAATTTAAAAATAAAAGAAGTTACATATGTATGTATCTATTTATTTATAGCAAAATAACCTTCCTCATTTTCCATGACCAATCAGATTAAGAGCTCGTTTATTTAAGAAATTCATTCTGTTAATCGATGGGAGAAATGCATGTAGTTTGGTAAGTGAATGCAAGAAAGGAGACCTGCTATTAAAACATATCAGTAAATAAATAAAACGTCTTCGTAACTGTAACCGGATCACGTACCAAATGACCAGCCAGGCGACTAGCTATTTTTCAGGTCCTTTAGTTTTATATTGACGTCCGTTGCGTTTCCATGGTGTTTTCTAACTTACAAACAACATAACATCATACAACACTCGGGATTTTTGGATGGAAAAATGTGGAAAAAAAATGTATATTACTCCTTTCTTTTTTATTATTTAATATCTGTTACACATTGTGGAAACCCTCAATTTGTTTGAAACCGGAACGTCGTATCTGTGTTTGTGATTTATAGCGAAACTGAACTTCGGCATTTGATGCTGTGGTGTCCCTATTTTATTTCTCTTTTTGTGCTATTTGAGACAAAAGCTATTAGGGTTTTGTAAAATTAATATTGATGAATTTAGTTACAGCTTGCTCTGGTTATGTGGAAATGTAGATTCAAGGTTTCTACGGGTACTAAATTTAACTTCGATTGGGAGCTTATATATTTTTTCTGGAAATTTTTTAAATGTGGCTTGATTAAAGAGTATTTAATTTTTTATTATGATTATATTATACACTTCCATTTAAATAAATTGCCAGTGAAGTTTTGAAGAACTATCCAATTATTTGTAGTTCAAATACCAATTTATTTTTAAATGATGTATTTTTTTTTAAAAAAGTTTTAACTGCTATTTTCGCTTGTGATATTATCCCATATATTATAACTAAACACTTGACAATTATTTAGTGGAAAATGTCAATTATAATGCGTTACTGAAGTTTGGTTTTAAAGAACCATTTCTGTCAACTATCTTATATTACAATAATATTGTAACATGAAATCTCTCTCTGATATCAATAATAATTTACTTAAATGTGCCATATAATTTGGCAGCATATTTTCTTTTTGAAGTGAATTAATTACTAAAAGTTTGAAGCAACAATTTTAATACTTTTATTGTAATTTAAATTTACTAGTTGTTATTTAGAAAATGGGGATTGTGAATGAAGTAAATATTAAAAAAGATTCTAAATGCTTTTATAGGAATAACCTTTTAACATATAAAAATTTAGAACTTATTTTATTTATTTCAAATTTTTGAGCAATAATATGGATTGGAAAATAAACTTCAAGATTGTAAATGAAAGTACATTTGAAATTATATTTAGTTTTCAAAAGGCAATTTTTATTTATTCAAATACAATTTAAAATTATTCTTTAATTAAAGATAATAAATAGTTAGCGTTAGTTAAAATATTGGAGTTTATTTTTGAATACGCTCTGTTGTTTTACATGCGCCATATATAAGGATATTGTTAATACTACTCTTATATAGTTTTATTAATCATTTTTATAACATTTAATTAATTCTAAGCAAATACTTTATTTAATGTTGAAAATAAATTTTTATTCCTTAAAATATTTACATTAATCGTTGAGAAATTGTTTTATGCATTCAATGTTTACATATTTTTATAAAATAAATAATTTTTTCTCATGGAATTTTAATGAAGTATGATCTAACAATACTGAAATAAAATGTATTAAACTAAAATAATTTTTCCTCATTATTAGTTTGCTTGTTTTCTGAAACTGTATGCAAATTTAATTTCTTTTATCAAAAGACAGATAAATATTCAATGTGAAAAGAAAACCAGTAATTACTTAAATGTGAAAAATCACCGAACAAGATGCTGGGATTCTGTAATATACAACAATTTTTGAAATAAAATTGTATTTTATTTGCTGATAATGTTATTTTTTTATTATCTTTTATGATCACGACAAATTAAATTTATTATTTATGTTTATAGTTTGTCAGACAATATTTCCATTTCAAGCGTTATTGTCTTTCAGGTGCGTTCTTATTTGGTTACGCTCATTACGTAATGTATCGGCGGTGACATTGTTTCTCCTTTTTGCATCAAATATTTCCTCTACTGCCGAGCCATTGCACAAATGATCTTCAACTAACTCCTATAGAACATTTCTTCTGTAACTGTGACTGTACCAACTGTCAAAATCTTCGACTCACTAGAGCCGCCTCTTTCCCCGTCTTTTAGGGTAAGTTCAATAAGTTCTATTCTTATATTTAATAGCATTGATGAATATTGTAATTCCTATTGAGCTGGGTGGTCACCACACACCGTATTAAAATTCAACTTTCTATGTATACATATGCTATGGTTCATACAACGCACATATGCTATACAACGTACATATACATATGCTATGGTTCATATAATGGAACTTTAGAAAAGTTAAAAATACAATTCTTCGTCAACTTCAGAGAAAATTATGTAAGTAAACTCTTCTTTGCAGAAATTCAAGCTTTTTACAGCCACGGTTAAAGTATCTTAATTGCAACGTCTTATCTTCGATAAGAACAATCATCTCGGTGCCGACTGGGAGACATACCTCCACTAAAAAGTAATTCATCGACAATAAATCTCCCAACTAACAACCACGAAAGAAAAAAAAAATCCGATAATGCCGCAAAGTAACTCTGTCCCTGAAGAAACCGAGGCCTGCACAATTATCATTCCTGCAGGCATCATCAGTGGCACATACGAATGAATAATAACAATAAAAAAAATTGCGTATCGAAAATGAAACGGGATTCGCACCGATATCAGCAAGCGTTCCTTGAAGAAGCACGTATAGCTACTGACTGATTGGCGAAGAATAAAGAGGAAAAACCCATGAAGTGCCAAAGATAAATCCGTAATATTGGCGGCATTAACTCATCTAGAGACAATGTTTATCTCTTTACTTATTTCTCTTAAATATAGCTATAGCCCTGTGATGAAAGAGAAAAAAAAATGTGGCAGAGTATCTATAGAATGGACTTAATGGTCTTCTTTTTATTGCTTAGCAGGAAGGACGATTTACGAGCTCATCAGCGGGTTTGAGGAAACGAGATATGAAAAATAAGGATTTTTTTAACCCCAATTCATAAGAGGGGTGAGGGGCGATATCTTTTTTTTTAGATATTTTTTTTAATATTTTATTTCCTACCCAAAGTGCCTTCTCATTCATTTAGTTTTAAAACAATGGGCTTCCGGGGTTGTGGGGAAATCTTAGTTTGGGGGTAATAGACCTTCCCGTGAACAAATATATCGCTTTGAGCATAGTTAACGATCAGTCTCAAATACCATCGCTCAAAAAGAAATCAAGGGAAATTCTTGGAAAAAAAAAGTAAAATCCGATCCTGAGCGATTAAAAAATAAAGCCCCGATGAAGTAGGAGGAATGGAAAAAAATTTGAAATTATTCTCTGCCTTAACTAAGTAAAGTTGCTTAGAATTGCACTAATTTTTGCAAGAAAAAAAGTTTTGGGCCATCTTCTCGCTGTGACCACGTGCTAGAGCTTAGTGACTGTATAGCACTTATTACTTTTCACGAACCGAGTGAAGGAAGAATAATACAGAAGATGTGGGGCTAAATTAGGGAAAATGGGTTAATAAATTGCCTGGCGATAGAAGAGCTTATTTCATAATAATACCGCTATTTATTGGGAAGTAGACTTTGGGGAAAAATAATAATAGTTAAGGAGAATTTTTACTCGCTTTTCTTCTGAATAATGAAGCTTCATTTGAGATGTCTTCTTCATTTTTTCCCCATCAATGTCCAACACTTCGCTGATATTGAGGGTGTATTGGAAGAATTTTTTCCTTCTAATAATTCATATATATATATATATACCTGAAAAAAAGTTTCTTAACGGTTTTTATGCTTTGAAATCTTTATATTGCTTTTATATTCACAATAAAGTTATTTTGGATTCGAAAAATATAACAATCATTGTCCTTGGTTTTTATGTAGGTATAATTTGTATATAATTTAAAAGGAACTTTTCTCAATTCTACTGCATAAGTATTTGGGATTTTGGTATATAAAGTAAAAAAAACTTTTTATTTGATGCAAAAATATAAAGTAATTTTCATGTAATAAATAAATAAAAGCAATATTTAATTCAAAATTCTGAATAAGAACTTTACGCTTAATTTATTTTTTCAATTTAAGTTTAAATCGTTACCAAAAATATTCCATAATAATTGCTTTCTGACATTAAAATAAGATACAATTTTGCTTTTTTTCTAATGTAAGATTTTTTCCAATATGTTATTGATAATAAATTTATTATCATTTACATTATAATTAGGTTATCATGTATATTATGTATGATATCATACATACATGTTATATTATAATAGAACATGATAAATGTTGTTTGATTTTTTAAATTTTCAATGAAATTTATTCATTTTTCTTTACTGATGGTAAATATTAATGCCATAACAAAGGACCAAAAAGTATACTGGTGTCTAGTTTTAAAATATATAAGTGCTTACCCTACCCAAACTTCCAAAATTCACTTTGGAACAACTAGTTTATATGCATCACAGCATAATCATTCTCTTCTGCATTAATTAACAAATTAATTAGTGTAAAAATTTAAAAATTAGTGTAGGGATTATAAAAAATACGTATTATTTTAAACTGAATTTTACATCTTAGAAAAATGTCACTTGTCTGCAACCAGCACTTCTGCATAAAAATTTTCACACTGAGTTACTGATAAAAACATATTTAAAAACTAACAATAAACTACTATTATTATGTCACCATTTATCGACAAGCTTCAGAAATCATAGATTTTTCATATTTTCGGACACAACTGAAATCTCCAACTAATACTAAAGAAATCCAATTGATAAGTTTAGTTGCTAAAGTAACTTTTATTCAGTGCTGTGATAGTTGCGACTCCTAACGTGACTAATCTTACTATAGTTTATTATTATCCACTTGATTAAAGAATTTATTTTTTTGAAATGCACTACAAAAATAAAATTCCTCTGACATATGTTTAAAATCCATAGAATGAAGGATTTAGTAAATGGGTTGTTGTACATCATATTATGCTAAGAAAATACTACCGGAGGATCGGTAATTTAACATGTAATTATAATTTTCACATTAATATCATAACTATATGTTGGAATCATCGCAAACTTTTGGATAAACAATTGTTATGGATTCAAATTTAGATTCATTGCTTGGGAAAGAGAAATGCTTATCATTGTATTCCAGGTTTTGTGCAATTTTTACCAATGCCAAATTGTTGAAAAGTTTACAAATACTATAAATTACTCATCCGTTGAAAAGATGATTAATTGTATAACTTTAAGGCAAATGTCAACAGTAGATTGTAATGTATAATTGCCATTGTAAGAAAGCAATGAACCTCTAGAGAATCGGAACTGCGCAATTTATATCTCGAATAGATAATTTCATCCAAACAATTACAGGCAGTGCGTCCGCACCCCTTTCTAGTCACGCGGCAGCCACAATCAATTACGAAGTCGGAGACCGAAAAACACAAACTCAATCCTCCAGATCCCGAAAAAAAAATAATGAGAATGGAAGCCGCAAACTTAGTACACGGAGTTGTACCGATCACGACACACCGTTCAAGTCGGACTTGGTCGCGTGTGTGTCGTGCCCGGTTGACACTTCTGGGGTCCGGCAGGGTCTGATCCCCACCCAGGTAATTACATACTAGGACACTGTTGTTTCGACCCCTCCCCCCTCCTCTCCCACCCGCCGCCACTTGTACTTGATCTTTTTTGGAGCCCTACTCCTCCCTCCTGTACATGTAACTTCCCGGCAAGACCACGCAAACAAATTTTTTGAGGCAGTGACGGCACATCAGTTTCTGATCCAATCGTGCGCACGGGGAGCGTATATTTGTTACTTATTTGTATTTTATTGTCCTCTGTTTTGTAAAGATTTGTTTGGTAAAAACTCCTTTCAAACAATTGTACTGCGTCCATATTTTGATTCCATTAAAGTTTAAAATTTTACTCATTAAATATTCATATAAAAATCTTCACTAACGGAAGGAGAAACATTACTTTTAGTTCTAGTTTCTCAGTTTTATTATAATAAATTAATAATAATAATAATAACGTTAAGAAGCCGTAACAGGTTTAAAAACATTTTGCACAAATAATGGAATAACCTGTTAAATATGTTATATAACTTTTTCTGATTAAATTTTCACAGCCATGTAAATTTATAAAGAATAAATAATATTGTTTATGTGAACTAGTTCTACAAACATCTTAATTTTGTCATTTTTCAAAATGTGGAAATTTTTAGGACAAATTTTCTCTTTTCGTGTTAATTAAGTGTTATTATGCGGTAATAGTTCTAATTATTTTAGTTTGTGCTTAAATCAGCATAGACATGATTTTTATCTAACAACTAATAATTACTAACAAATAGTCTCAAATATTATAATAAGTGCATTAAACTGCGTAGGTATTAGAATTTCGGCATATGCGTTAATTGCTCCATCTGTATTATTATCATAAGCAACTAATTACACTTGATGTACTTGTTAAAAATGATGACTAAAGTTACTAGATTATCTGCCTTTACTAAATCCACTCTCATTGGAAACTCAAACGAAAAGATTTTTGAAATAAACTTCTCTATACATTCCAATCTTCGATTTATTCTCATAATCTATTTAAATGCATATATTTCTATGCGTTCGCAGCAGTATGGTATTGTCGATACAAATGAAATTAATCAATGATTTTTTGTTGCATAATATGGAAGTTATACAGAAAATATTGGTTACTTGTTTTATCATTATATTATAGTACTCACTATGAATCTTATTTTCGCCCGGATTAGTAAAGTAGCAATTTCGTGGACGAAAGGCGGTTGTTATAAAGAAATAAAAAAAATTAAGTATTCATTGTATGTTATTAGGACTTCTAAAGGAAATAACAAGTTTAAGTGACAACCCATGTTCAAATTTTTAAAATTCAAGGCTTAATGTGATGTAATCCTGATTGTCAATATTGTTATTCGAATAAAAAATTACGAATAAAACCTAAATACTGCTGCCTTCCTTTGTCGCTACCCTTATTTGCTATTCTTAGTTGCTATCCTTATATGCTTTTCTTAGTTGCTATCCTTATATGCTTTTCTTAGTTGCTATCCTAACATGCTATTCTTAATTGCTATCCTTACATGCTATTCTTAGTAGTTTTCTTTTATGCTACTCTTAGTCGCTATCCTTATATGCTATTCTTAGTTGCAATCTTTGTATGCTATTCTTAGTTGCTACCCTTATATGCTATTCTTGGTTGCTACCCTTATATGCTACTTTTAATTGCTATCCTAATATGCTATTCTTAGTTGCTATCTTTATATGTTATTCTTAGTTGCTACCCTTATATGCTATTCTTAGTTGCTATACTTATATACTATAATTAATTGGTATCTATCGATGCTATCCTTAGTATACATGTTGCACATATAAATATGCATGTTGTGTGTGTGATAATAAATAATTTGAAAAAAATTTGATTCAACATGCTCTCGGAACCATTAAATAACATGTGAGATAAGAATAAAACATTCCTGGAAACATTTTTGTATATATATATATATATATATATATATATATATATATATATATATATATATATATATATATATATATATATATATATATATATATATACAATCTTTACTTTCCACTTTAGTTATGGGTTCTTTTATATCTAAAATTTTATATAAAAGCTTTCAGAAACAATCAAACACAAAAGTAATTTTTAGATTGACCCTCAGCGTGAGATATTTTCCTCTCGGTAGAGCAACACCCACGATTCCTTCACTTTTTGACGGGGGAAAAAAAGGGAAACGGTAGAAAAAAAGGGGGTGAAATTCCATCAAACGACATCAACACCAACAAACACGCAAACTTTATTCCCACCACCCCTTCCTCCACGCATTTTTTTTTCCTCGGGATTCGGACAACGGTGATCGCCACGAAACAAAAAATTAAATGTATTTTCATTATTTTTTGTTATTATTTTTTTCTTGGAACGTCTTGGACAAAATTGGAAGTGTATTGAGAAGTTTCTTATACAGTTGCGAGTGTTTCTGTATACAGTTGTCGGTAAATCACAGTTGCCGGGCGTGTCCTCGTGCGTGATGTGTTTGTCGTTTGCACACGCATGTTATTTTTTCTTCGGTGGGTGGGGGACCATGAGAATTCTAAGGGGGAAAACAAGACGCGACATCGATGACGTAATTGTGACTTCAATGAATGATATAAATTGCCATAATTGAGCTTGTAGAATTTGCGTACTGATTTTTTTATGCAACTTTTAAGAAATGATTCGAATTAGAATATTGTAAACAGTATATAATTATACCTTTTCACTTGACTTATTTCGAAAAATCTCTTAAGCAATCAATGAAAAACGAGAGATATGACTGAAACAATTTTTTTTTAGTAAATAAAATTATCATCAAAAGAATTAAGATTTATTGCTATTAAAGTTAGTATCACTAGAACTGGGAGTTAGGAATTTTATTAAATTACTAAAATCATCTCTTGAAAAGTATGTTTCTAAACTAATATTCCATATATATTTATTATGTATTTTATAATGATACATTGGTAGGGTATTTGAAGTTTTCTGTGTTTTTATTATTTTTGACATATAATACAATCAATCCACTGTTTATCATCAATTAGTCAAGAATAGAGCACTTTGTAAATGGTGAAAATTACACCTCAGATATCATTCATTAAGTTATAAACTAAGCAGGGTTAAAAATTTTTTGTTAATTCATATAAGACAAAATACAAAAAAAAGAAATATGTACAAAATAAATATTTATATTGTATTTTTATATAAATAATCGAGTACTCTGAAAATATGAAACGATGTTAGAAAATGAATTGCAGTCATTAAATTATCTTCAGATGTTAAAAACATTTATTATCTATTCATTTTTATATGCATATAGGCATACAAATATACAGATGATTTATCAAAACAACAATCATGCATTTGGTATATAATCTTCTATTGTCTAAAAATCATGGTAGATGAAGTTTTACATATATACTAACATTTTTATTCATATGGATTTATTTACATAAACAAAATTTCATGTATACAGTGTTGTATTCTTGGATGGAATTTTTCAAATAGATTAAGCTTTTAAAACGGACTGAATATATGACGGTCTTATTGTGTGCAAGCATGTAAATATTATGTAATATAATCAAAGTTTACATTTCAATTTTATTTAAAACTGTCATCTCTTTGATACGGTATTGAAATACTTCAATGTCAAATGGACACGCCCACATTAATTAGTATCCAATCACATTATTTTAAGTATTTAAACGTGCTTTAGCTTAATATGTATAATTTCCGTAGACAATTATCAAAGTAAACTTCGGGTTTGGATGTTGATTTTAATACAGAGACATACTGTTTCGAAACTATTTGTTACGCTCTAATCAAACACTGTTAATTTTTCGAAAACGTCCAAATAAAATTTTGTTTTACATTATAATCTACTTTTTTTTAAAATATTCTAACTAGACTTTATTATCTATCTTAATTAGGGATAGAATGAAACTTTTCCGATTGAAATATGTATTTGCATTTTATCAATATGTACTTTTATTAAAATTTGTTTGAATTGTAGATAATAGTAATAGATATTTATCTATATTTCATAATTGTGTGTTTAAAGCATATATATGAATTTTACTTATCTTCATATCCTACCTATATACTTATACATATTCATACATATATGTACAGATTCTTATTTATATTAAGTTCACATCAAATATATATTGTACTCTCGATCAAATATATAATATTTAGTGTTAAAAACATAATGTAAGGCCAAGTTATGAAAATCAACGAATTTTAAGTGAAGTAATATAGTAACGATGACACATAAATCTCACTAGAATTTGACTACGTATAATATTTACAAGTTCCTTGTTCAAATGTAGTGCACACTGAAAATATATCTCCAAACCAACTATGTATGTTTTATTTAAAATAAACATTAATTTTAATGTAGGTATATTTAGTTTTTTTCTCTGTTCTCAAAATACGAGATCTCGAGTTTGTGTTTGAATAAATTAAAAATTTTCAATTTCTCCTACATTTCCTTCGTTAATGAGAATTTCGAAGATAGAGCAAACAATAATTTTAGATTTCTTGTTACTTATAACCTGTAAATACGCGTACGTATGTGTTTCCGATAAAAATTTTTCTACTTTTCCAACATTTTTGCAACCCTATCCGCATCTAGCACTTACCTATTTATGAGAGGCAGTAATTAAACAATTACGCAAAATTTAAAATGCATCGTTTTCTCTTCCTGCCTAATTAAAATCCTCCCCTTTTAAGGAGCGAGGGGAAGGGGGAAGAGTTCAGTAATATTACAGAAAAACATTCGGAAATAGCAATGTCTGGTACACAGCTGCCCCCTATCCCCCCTTAGCCCCCTTGATAGCACACGCGTAAAATTAATTAAGTATAAAAGTACGGATTAATCAACAATATTTAATTACCAAGTTTTATCCATAATACCTATTATTTAATTTGTTAATTAGTTCCGAGTTTGCATTTACTAATGAAGCCAACACCGGATTGGCGAGCGCCTCTGTTTATCGATTAACTTTTCCTGGTTTTCGGAAAATCTCTGTTGATATTGTCGTGAGGGTATTAAAATTAAACATTAAACTTAATGAAATATCAAACAGGGTTTCTCTCTGGGTTAAAACCCGGGTCATGAAGTATTAATAACAATTTTCGCTTCGCGCTCGTATCTGAGCCTCGTAGCGAACCACACCAACCTCAGTTTGCTGGCGCGCTGCTTGGCGTCGTTTTTAAAAATGGAAGTTCAAGTTTGTCCTTTTTCTAAAAACTATGTGTGTGCGGTAATAAAGTATATTTTGATTTTTATTGGTATAGACACCGTTTCCGAATTCCAATAAAACCTCTCAACCTTCGAGTTGAAGTTGTTAAGGGAAATTTTTAATCACTGCAATTTAGTTCGTAAAGAGGTTAGGAGCCGTTGCCAGCGGTTACTTTTAATAAGGTCATTGCAAGTCGGTTTAATTGTCGCAGTTAGCTAATTTTCGAGGCCTTTAATAGTACTTGGTGATATTTCCGACGCCGTCTTTGGGCGCGAATTGCAACACAAAACTTTACACAAAGTTGTCTTATGGGCGCATTACTCTCAAACTTTAACATTATTTCAGTGTAAATAAATATTTACATTCTCACTGCACAGAAATTGATTAATAAAATGGGTAATTTGATTAGCTTCGAAAGTAGTATTAAAGTGAACTATCATTGCAAAACAATCGTTATGACAATATTTATTTTACTGTATTAAATAATGTTTTAAATTAATAAATGCGAAAGTTGTGTTATTATTACAAGGAATGTCAGACTACATAGGATAACATTGAATGGTATGATTCGCTGTTATATTATGACCGTATAAAATGCCTGATTTCAATTTATCTAGCAAATAAATAGGAGAATGCATTTTTTTAAATAGCAATTTGATCAATATTTTAGAAGAATTTATTTGATACGTGTATTTGTGTGATAAAAAGATTATCATATACAATCAAATTTCAATAATACCACCGAATTTGTGTAGGTCAAGTTTTTAAATATCTCAGACAAAAAATCGAGATGTTGTAATCAGATCTAATAGGTTTGAAAAATTAGCATATTCCGGAAATATTTCTAAGCGTAAATAATTTCCTTCGTATTCTATTTTGAAAATTAGAATTAATTATATGTTGAAGAGAAACTTAGATAACTAACATTCTAAAACTTGATAGGAGCTTTTCTATATTTATGTTGGATAGAAATGTAAAATTTGAATACATATATATATATATATATATATATATATATATATATATATATATATATATATATATATATATATATATATATATATATATATATATATATATATATATATATATATATATATATATATATATGTATATATATATATATATATAATACATAGATATATTACTCACTGAAAATTTATTTTCCAAAGTATTAGATTATTATGTATTGAAAAATTCGTTTTACAAACTTCTTTGTAAAGAGGTTTTTTTGAGGGGGGGGGGTGCCAGCTCAGATGTAACCTCGTCAACTGACCGTGTTTCAAAATTAAGAAGTAATTGGTGAGGGGCGAATATTCCAAAACCCGTTCATCTAAAGGTACAGTCCGGGGCTCGCCTGTACCGCTATGTATCTATGTACAAAGAGGTTTGATATTATACCACAGTATACAGTATTGTTTTTTTCAAAACCTAAAAATTTGTGATTTTTCTGTTTTCACATTTTAGTTTTATTATATAAAATTTAAGAACTATATGAGCTGTTTAGAGAAAAAGTGAGTTTTTAAGTTTTTAATACAAATGCTAAAACATACTATCTATATATATATATGTACATATATATATATATATATATATATATATATATATATATATATATATATATATATATATATATATATATATATATATAAGTGTACTAAGTTTTAGCTGAAATAAAGAAATGACTTTAATTTTAGAGCTAGCTTGATGTTCTTTTTCTTAGAAAAAGAATGCTATCGAGGTTACAAAACAGCAGTCTCGTTCAAATGAGCTCATTGTATGCACAAGTTATTAAATCCGGATAAATACAAGACAACTAACTGCACTCTTTCTTTTGGGTGGGAAATCTGTGTCGTGACGTTCAAAAAGCACTCTGCCACAAAACAGCATCTCAAGCTGCATTTCCTCCCCCTCACATACCCGATTATCTCTGACGAATGCAACTTTTCCCCTTTTTCTGCACCTCCTCCCCCTATTTTGGTGATATTTTCTCGTTCGATTTCTCTTTTTGGATGCAGAAAGAGAAAAGAGCTTGAGGTTTAAAGATGCAGCATTCTTGACAAATCATTCCGTTTGTGCTGATGCTAGCGTTTCCTTTTGTGTTTAGAAGAGGCCATAAGAGCGAAGGGTTCTTTTAGAGCACCGTGCAATCCACCGACACCCCTACACGACATGCCCAGCTTTTTGATTTTATTATTACTCGTTTTTTTTTTTATCTTTTTTGCCCGTTCACAATCCTAGTGTTACCTTCGCGATTATTAGCAACTCTTTTAATTCTCCCTACTTAATCGCAATAATTTGTTTTTCCGCTGGCGCTTTTACTGAGATAAAGCTCCGCTAGAAGTGGTTAGTTGGTGGCATTTGAAGGGGTTTTCTTTACCGCGGGATTCATAGAAGCCCTTTTTTTATTTTTGAGGTTTCTGTTTCCCTTTCAAGAGGAGGAAGCGGGAAAAGATTTCGCGCCTTTTCTTCTCCCGCGCTGAGGTCACGGTATTTCGATTCATTATCGCATGCTTTAAGAGGATGCGAAACACAAGTCAGCTTTAAAAATACAAAAAGGTAAGTTTTGAGTAGCTGGGCGAGTCTAATCCAAGATGGACTTGAAAAATATGACCAAGGACTTTTTTTTTTTGCAAGTTCGTGTGGACACTGGCCGAAACGTTCAAGAGGTGTCAGGGAGTTAGCGACTACTCTTCCCTTTTAAGTCGTGACACTTTCGTCTTTGAACAACTCTTTAGTTTGGATTTGTGGACATTGCTGAAAGGAAATATATGGTGTCAGCGTTTCTAAACAAAAAAAATCTGCAGTTCTTCAAAAAGATGAGGTCATAAATTATCTATCTATTGAAGTTTCAGAAGGTTAAGAGGTCTTTTTCTTTCGAATTTGTGGATATATGTCCAAGTAAAACATATCTTTCTATAGAGTTCAAATTTTTTCTTTGTCGGAACAAAAGATAAGACTCGGTAAGTGAATGGAATGTTCATTTTGACCCCTCTTAAGAGTCATGGAAAGATAGGTTTATGACTATCATTTGAACGTGTTAAAATATACTTTTGGTTGAAATGAGTATTATTTCTTTGTGGTTTTTTTCCGCTAAATATGTAATACTTTTTTAAAAAAATGTTCCAAATGATATTTTTTTGAATATTAGTTCAGTAAACTATAAGATCAGCTCGAAACAATTCAAGTTGAAAAAGTTAAGACATTCAATTTCACTTCATATTAAGAAGATGTTTTATTAAGATATAATATATATTATCTATAATTGATTTCTAATTATTAATTTTAACTCATCAATATTAATTCTAGCTTACCAGTTTTGAATACAGTGATTTTAAATCTGAAAGTTAATCATTTTATTTATTCAAAGTATCTACACAATGCTATGTATTATTAATATAGTAATCTTTAATTTACACCATTTTTTTTAAATTGTGGGAAACATTTAAATTAAACAATTTTTATCTATTTAAAACTAGGGCTTATATATTTGAAAGAGGTTTAAGTAAATAATAATTATATTACAAAATTAATCTTAATAATCGCACGATAGAAACCTAAAAAGATAGTTTTTATTCTATACATTTAAATGTCCTTCCTGTTTGTCATCATTCTATATATTTATGCTTATAATGAAAAGTTAAATGAAAATAACCAATAACAAATTTAATCTAAAAATCATGCAAAATTGACTTTGTTGAAAATGTGTGTTATGAAACTATATAAATAAATAATCTATGAATTAATTGTAAATAGTATTATATTGGTCACATGACGATAAATGAAAAAAATGGTGAAAGCCACAATTATTAATTTACAACAATTATAAAAAAATTTGTAACATAGTTTTTGTTTTAAATAATTTTATAATTGGATGTTCTTTTCCCCAATATCAAAGCTGCTAAGAAATTATTATACTCTTATAGTTAATAATTCATTATATTTTTATCTCTACAATTGGTTTTCGCAACACTAAGTAAAATACTGATTCTATAATCATTATTAGAAAAATATTTCTAAATTATGCTGATCAAAATGCACTTTTTCACATGCAGTATCATTGACGAAAGATTGAAGAATCAGTCCTTAATTAAAAATTGATATTTTCGCAGTATGGTTTCTGTGAAATTAATCAACGCTTTATTTCCTTACCATTTAAATTTCCGGTTAAGAAGAAATATTTCTTGGAAATATGACTACGAATTAAATGATATTAATGTATTTCAACATTCGCTTATTACACTAAATTTTTAACGGATTAGAGATTTAGACACTTATTATAGGTATTAACTATGTAAAATAGCTTTAAGATTATTTCTGTACATTTTTATTTATTACAGAATGTAAAAGAATCACTTGAAATTATAAAACTACCTCATTCATTTTACGTCGAACTTAATAACACAATAATACACCTATTTTAAACAATTAAAAGAAATTGCAACGTGAATACATTTTTCAATGCAATTTGTGGATAGTCCCCTGTATGAAAGTGACTTCAAAACAACAAGAAGTGTCATAGTTTTATCCCTGGAGCACTAAAAGCACTGCTTTAAGTCCCTTGTTACAAAACGATCTCTTTACTACTCTTTGGGTATTCTTCCTCTGCATAAATACTTGTCGGCAATTGTTTCTGGAAAGGTATTTTGAATTAACAATGGGAGAGGAAGACGTACTCCTTTTTCTTTCTTTTGTTGCTTGACTTCATTTGTCTTAATGCTTTTTTAAATACAATGTTTCCTCAGCATTTTGTTTTTATTTATTACATTCTATCAGCAAAATATGTTGCTAACTATTTAAATTTTATTAATTTTCCACATTTAATTGTTAAACTGTTTTTAAATTTTGTATGTTAACTTTCACTTTATTTTCCTTAATAACCATTAATATATATGCAATCATAATCATATTATGTATAGTATCGTTACATTTTTTATAAATAATAGCATTATATTACTAAATGTTGTTACAGCATTGTTTTGCCTGCGGTTTTATTGGTAGATGGATGTAGCCTCTTATATAAGTTATAGTTTATAATCGTGGAAAAATGTATTTGTGCGAAGTCCATTAAATCAAATCTATGTATGTTATTATGTATTCGAAAATAGAATCTTAGTAAAAAGTGGGATAGGAAAATAATTACTGAGTGGTATTTCAAACAGTCGATCAACGTTCACCCTATCAATGTAAAATACGTTTTACCAAGTAATTGTGAAATCTATTTTTGAAATTTTGTTTGAGTATAGAATTTATATTCGTTCATAAATATAACTTATAAATTATATTGGCATAGCAATAATAAAACTTGTTGAAACGAGCTAAATTTTTGATCTTAATAAACATGTTATAAATAAATACCATATATTATATTTATATAATAGCAATTGTGTTTTCTTAGTTTTCTACATTAATTAATTATGTTGTAATTTACATTCAACTATATAGCCGACCGATTGGCTGAGTGGTTAGCGTTCCTGACACCTGAGCTGTTGGTCCCAGGTTCGAATCCCGGTTCGGGCATGGATGTTTCTTTCCTTCTCTGTTCTCTCTGTAATTTCTTCTGTGTTGTTGTATGAATGTGGCCCACCCTATAAACGTGTTTGTGGTGGCATGGCGCGGGTAACACTACTCGCCTTCGTGACTTGGTTCACTGGATAACGATAAATGAGTAGCAGTTTCTGGCCTTGTTGTGGCATAGGGTTCAGTCACACTTGTGTGCCCGCTATTGGATAAAAAAAAGCAAAATAAAAAATAGTAAAAAAAAAACATTCAACTATATAAAAACAGTGTGAGCTAAAAAGCTTTGCAAATTATTGGGACTACATATAAATGACTGTTTCTTGTAAGTGTCTCTGTGAACAATTCCATTATCATTTAGTCATTCAAAACACATATTTTGCTAAATTTTATTCAAATCAGTATCCTCATAAATCTTAATAAATGATTTCATAATCCATCTAAGTCTTTTTTTTTCCATCACCATTTGTTTTAAGGTCAAAATATTTATTGAGAGAAGATAATTGACAAAATGGACATTTTTCTTATTTTTCACAAAATCATTTTAAAAAAATGAAAAAAATATTTTATCATATTTGATAGATTTTATATTTATAAATAACTAATATATAAAAAAATGCATGTAATGCATGAGCTGAAAATTTAAGTTTAAAAAAAATAGTTTTATATTTTCATGTAAAACTGAAATTGATTGAGTAAAGTTGGCTTTGATTGACTGATTATTGAAAATTGTGTGATTTTTTTTAATCATTGAAAAATTTTTTTTAAGTAATGAAAAAGTACTAGCAAACAATAGTATCTGAAACTGTTCATTGTTTCATTTTGATTTGATCACATTTGATAAAGATGATGTAATTAAGAGCCAGTTTCTTTGAGCTGTTAAAAATTAATTAGAATAATTTACTTAATCTTATTCAAAACTTCCATGACTTAACTTTTCTTTTAGAGTTTCATGTTGCTTAAAATTTTTAAAAAAATGCATTATTTTTTATTTTCGTCTCTTATTTAATTAATTTAAAGAACTAATTTCTAGTTTCTCACTTTAAAATTGCCGCCCAACTTTTCTAGGGGTCAGCGTGCCTGACTGGGGAGAGGGAGGTCCTGGGTTCGAATCCCGGTTCGGGTACTTTTTCTATCTATCCTGCCTTTCTTCTTTCCTTGTATGAATGAGTTATGAATGGTTGCCTATACACTATAAACGGGTCCCTATGGCATGCGTGTAGTGAGGAAGTCGGACTCCACACCAAAATATGGTTCAGTTGAAAAAGTGGAGCAGCGCAACCCATAAGGCCACTCTAGCTGGCACACGATAAAAAAAAAACGTTTTAAAATTTTATACCTTAGTACTATTATTAGTACCATTGACTTAGAACTACACATCACCAGCATAAGTTATAAATATTTTAGGTATATTCTTCATTTTTATATTTGTTATGGTTGCAAGTGAAAATATAAAGAAATGTAAGATTGTGTTGATTCTACTACCAGTCTGAAATTGTTATTATAAATTAAGCGATGAATTATATTATTAGTTATGAAGAATATATTAATAATAAGAATTATAAATGTAAATGAGTCTTGTAAATTATTTGAATTTAATACTTTTTTTAATATAAAGTTTATCTATAAAATCATACCTTAAATGGATTGTTTGATTCGATTTTTTGAGTTGATTGTCGTTTTACGGTAGCTTTTTACACATGAGAAAATATGTATAAAAGTGAAAGCCTCTTTATTATCTAGTTAGATTAAGATTTATATTTCAATCATTTTCGTATATTTTTGGCTGTAAACATTAATTTAATGCATATATAATGAATACATTGTATTATTGTGAGAAGGTATTCTAAAAGGTTGGTGTGGACTAGAAGCTATATTTGAAGGATGGAGGAGTAAAGAGCAAGCAAACATGTGTCTCGGTCCAGAAACCACGTGATTGACATTCTCCTTGAAGACAGCCAGTTAGTGTACGCCACGAGAAAAAGAATCCACCCCGAAAAAATTCACTTTGTACAAAAAAAGTAACGTTATTATGTTCAAATTTAATAAATGGTTTCGTCCTACCTTCATATTCTAATAATACTTCTATGCTGAGCTATCTTCGAAACAAATCTCAGACGTAGAAGTTGAAAACTCGAAAGCAAATAACATTTAAAGAAAAAAAAGTTCTTGCGATTAAGATACCGGGACCAAGGAGGGGACGCCCGAGAACAAACCTCGTCAACTTAATCATCATTCGTCTTTACACGCGTTCTAAACATCAGCCAAAACAACTGTTGTAGGGGTTTATTTATAAAACACAACTATGCATTCTCATTTTTTGGTACCGTCTTTTTTTTAATTGATGTTACATTTCATATTTGAATTTCTTTTTTTTCCCACACAACTTGGCTTTAATTCATTAAGGGCTTAATGACTTTATCTATTTGGAATACTCTAGTGACCTTTGTTTAACTTATTTTACTAGTTTATAATTTCATTTTTTTACATTTTTTTTCAGAACAAATTTTTATTGCAGTTGGTTATATTTTTGGATATTTCTTTCATGTTTTGATATATTGTTAAGGATCCTATATATATATATATATATATATATATATATATATATATATATATATATATATATATATATATATATATATATATATATATATATATATATATATATATATATATATAGTGATATATATATATATCTATAGTATATATCAGTTTATATATATATATATATAACTATATATGGTTTATTCAACTAAATCATTTCTATATAATTTTTAGAGTTGATAGATTTATAAAAAAATGTAATAATGAAAAATGAACTTAAATTTTATTCTTTTCTGCAAACAAATTTCTAATTTATTTTATTTTTCTCGGTTAGAGAATATTTATAATAAAATAAGTAGTGCACACAGCACATTAACAAAGATTTGTAAATTTTAATATTTCATACTTTTCTATATGTATTTCTAACATGTAAACAAACCTTTTACTCAATATTTTTCTAATCATGTTTATAATTTCATTTTTTAAAAATTTGAGTGATTAACATTTTTCAAATCTTTATTTCTCATTTTTTTTACTCAAACCGTTTTAAAAATGTCAATTTTATTTAGCTCAGAATGAAATTTGAATTTAGACAAAAAATGTCTCTTTAAAAATTTTCTAAACGTTAATTTAAACAATTGGGTTATTTATAAAAGTTTTCAAGCGAAGAGTAAAACTTTTTATCCAATTTGTTACATTTCCTACTTAACATTCTTTAAGGCTTACAAATTATTCGTATTTTATCACTTATTTTCTAATTAATGTTGTCTGCTGTTTTTTCTTCTTACTAATAAATACTTAATAACTTGATACTAATAAATACTTAATAACTTGAAAATAAAGCTGCCAAGATGAATTTTTATTCATCTTGGCAGCTTTATTTTCAAGTTATTAAGTATTTATTTTCTACATATTTTTGTCATTTTGCATTTAAAATGTTTAGGCCGTGATGGTCTGGTTGGTTAGGGCGTCACTCTCATTCTCGGAAAGTAAAGAGTTTCAATCCTGGCTCAACTGATGATCCGTCATGTTAAAAAAAAGTGGCTGGGTCTTGATTGCAATGTACTCCAAATGAAATTATACCTCTGGGGGTGGTAGGCCAAGTATTGGGGGTCTTCTCTTTGGTCCCTACTTTAAAATTGCAATGACTTCCCCCGGCTGCTTCTATCTAACTGGTAGAGCCCAACCCAGGGATAGGTGCAAACAAACATGTTGGTGCAACAACAATTTAAAATGTTCAATATATTTTAAGAAAATTGTAATTATTTATGTGTCTCAACTGAGAATTATTTTAAATTATAAGCGTTTTTAATCTACTTGTAGGTGATTTAAAAAATGAATTACAATTAAAAAAATATAGAACTCTTTTTAAAGTCATAATAATCCATTAAATACTGTTAAAAATATGTATTACTAAATTGCCAATCTTATTTCTTTGAAGGCCTACGAATCTTTTCATGTCGTTCTCAAGCGAGAGTTAATTGTATACTGAAATTATTTCGCTGTATTTGCATTCAATATGTGTTCTGCAATTCTTAACGTGAATTTTTATTTAAATTTTCTATTTGATGGTGAATTTATAATTAAGTGATTGGTGCTTGCACTTTAATTTATGATAAACTTTGTAAGATAAAAAGAAATGTTTTCGAAAAAACTTGATAAAAATTGTTAAATTTAACCAAAGTTACATGAGAAAATATTTCATTGTAAGAAAAATAGAGGAGAAGTTCAACTAACATAGATGTGCATTTGAAATATTGAGACGAGATTAAATAGAGATTAACTTAAAACTGTTGAAAATGTGCCGCATTATTTGTTAGGTGGTTTACACTAGTATCACGTAAAAGGGAATCCTTCGCATCCATCATTGCCAACGGGAAGATATTTTCATGTGTACGCCTGTATTTCCGAATAAACATCTTAATCACAACACATATCCCCCTTCTCCGCTATTCATTTGACGGCATCCCTTTTGGCAGGATTTGGCGCATTAAAAACCGCGGAGACAATTCTGCCAGGCGTAGGGAATTATATCTTCCCTTCTGGCCGATCATTACGTGAGCGAGGGTGACTGTTTTGGATTTTAGCTCTGTTGAAATTATACCCGCTATTAATTTTGTTCTCGAGACGTTGCCCTCCTCCATTTCGTCTTCTAAATCCTTCGTTGATTTGGTAACGTTGACGATGGCGGGGACTAAATATAAACGCAAGATAAATGTTTCTTGCCAGGCGAGGCTTTGTGTGAGATTTCAATGAAAATAGAAGAAAAAATAATAAAATTTAATTTTTTTTAGGCTTTTGGCATCTATTGTGGACTAGATTGAAAGATTGACTGATCAATCTAATTCATTTTCGTGATTTGAACTTTCTTTTATGCCAAAGAGGCGAAACAACAATTTTAAATTATTTTGAAACGGGGAATAAAGAAATTGACGTGAGGGAATTTAAAAAAAATTGTTTTATTATTGAAAGTAAATTTATTTTTATATTTATTAGGTCTCATATATAATTGTAATTAAATCTATAAATTTTTCATGTAAAAAATATTTTTGCTTAGTGATTTGATTTTGTAGGATTGTGCAAAAAAACTGCTACAGTTAGTGTGAGCATTACTTATTCGAAAATACAATTTTTTAAGGAAAATTTTTAAAATATTATAATTATCATTATTAAAATTGTTAAAATTTTAGTCAAATATATTTAAAATATATTTAACATACTTTTATAAATAAAGACCACTACAAAATGTGTAAGAAATGTTCAAGTAATGTAATTCGTTTGGATATTTGAACGAATAAGAAGTTTCAAATTTTTACAAATAAATAAAAAATGAATTTTTTTCTTGGTTATTTCCCTTATCACTTTACTTAAAAATCAAATAAATAAAATGTGTCATCATCAATTAAATATTTTTGCTCATAAATATTTCCATGCTCTAAAGCTTTTTTTTCTCCTCTATAAAATAATTTAACATCACAAATCAGGCATTTCCGGTTTGTGGTTTGTATGCTGCCTATTTACAGAAAGGTGTACAGTTATTAATTACGCTAAATTTAATATTTGGAATCACGTATGCACTTCAATTTTTGAATTACCCTGAGATATTGAAGTTTTTCTGAAACCTTAATTGTTAAATTTGATCTAGATGTCTTAAAAAGTGATAGTTATCATATATATATATATATATATATATATATATATATATATATATATATATATATATATATATATATATATATATATATATATATATATATATATATATATATATATATAATTCGTTCTATTCGACTTTATATTTCAGGTATATTTTTAATCTCAATTACAGCATTAATCTGTTTAGCTTTCGTTAAAAAATCATGATGCCTTATTTTATTTTGAAATTTGAATTTTATTCAACGTCTTATAGGTGCAAATAATATTTCTATATGCCCTAAACTTACTAAGTTAAGCAACCACCGTATTACTTTTCAATGATCAAGGCCAACTTTTGACCTGAAAATATGCACAGGGTCAAGTTGATTTCTTGGATACTCCATGTCCATTCGCTACACACAAGGACTATTTTGACCGAAATGTATCGTTTTAAGATGAATTCTGGACCCTAACATTACTTAGCATCCGGAATTGATTCCAATAATTATTGAACTAAAGACTAAAATATTGTCTCTTTCAAGTACCAACTCAACGATTTTCCATGAGTAGGATCTTCGGTAAGCTTGTCTTATTATGATAGATTTTTAAAAAAGATATCTTATTTAGTCATTACCAACGACAATGAAATGCAATATTTATTTGGATTTGAGGCTTCTTATTTTCTAAGTTTCGAATTATTCTCTCTTATATCAAACGAAAAATCTTGATCAATCCTAGTTCTTTTGTTTTGACTAATAAAATACATTACAAAGAGCTGATGTATGATTGACAATTTCATTCATTTTGTTTCTAACCATAATTTCGCGCCTTTTAATGATTTAAGGAATTTTTGACTATTATAAGATTATTATACTTTAAGTTCCTTGTTCAAATTCAAACATTGATCAATATTCTAGAATTGTTTTAGTTAATTATTTCTGCTTAAAATTTTTTGAACATATTTGATACTGAATAACATGTAATGTTCCAGTGATATAGATACTTAAACTGTCCATTTTTATATTGCTTGATTGGTACATGGTACGTACTAGACGCTAGCGTTTTGTCTTCACGTTGTCCGTTCAAATCCCAATTGAAAAAATAGATGTTAATAGATATCGCATTATTTTTATCAGTAAAATTGTTTATATCAATCTTATTAAAATTTACAGCTAAACTGTTACCACTAACGAATAATGAGTTTTGGTTTGATGTTAGTTTACATTAAAAAAAACAGTTTAGATATTACAAGGATATTTTTAGATAGTTGAGATAAGGTGTTGCAAACTTGTGTATGAATTTAGTTTAGATAATATCAGTGTTTATTTGTAAAAATAAAGTATATCTTACTTATTAATATTTCTCCTTTCGGAGTTTATTAGCCAAATTTGATTCACAAATGTAAATATGAAAAGTAATTATTTGAGAAAGAATTATAGTTTTCGATAATCGTCTCAAATTTAGTGTTTTAATCAATCTTAATCAATCAAATTAGTATTTTCAACCATAAAATGGTAGTTGTCCAATATTTTTATTTTTATGGTATAGTGCAACTTTGTTGTTTTATATACCATTTTTTCATATATATAATTATTCAGAAGTGTAATTCTGTATCTAAACTTTGGTAAACGAATATCAGCTCCTAATTATCTCTTCGCGACATTCCTGTTTCCGAATGCATTTCTTTTTAAAAGAAAGGAAGCAAAAAAAAGGACATTTTTGGAGCAAAAAATGACATTACGCCAAGATTATTCTGAAATAAACTACGCCACCTAAACAAGGATGCGTTTAGCGTACGGGACGAGGGGGGAAGAAAAAAAAAGCTTTTCACAATTGGAGGCTCACCAAATATGCTATTTACGAAATCATACACATTTTAAGAGTCAAGTTTTGTAAAGCAGTTGTTTCTTTCTGCTGCCTCCCTTCGCCTTCTGCTTTTTATTTGTGCATTTTCTATATCTATAAATACATAGTCTTTCTTCTTTTGGAGACTATATTTAAGTCTCCTAGTGCTTTTATAACTATACATAACTGCTGCTACTAAATTCATTTCAACTGTTCCTCGCTGTCGCTTCTTTGAAGTATTTTTTTTTAGTCTTTTGAGATCTATATTTTACCTCTGATGACAAAAGTAGCTTGCGAACTTTATAACATTAAAAAGTAAAAAAATAATTTTATTCAGAACTTATCTCTGTGAGTACTATGTATCCTCGTGATTTTTGGCTGTCTTTTCAGTTTTCCCTTAAGGTTTTTAAAACAGTTGATTCTATGTTCCGGTTAAAAGTTGATACCCAACAAGTTTTCCAGACGTTGAATGATGAGTCTGTTTACCTGTTGAGATAATCAACAGAGTCGAGTTTGTCCTCTCTAATGAGATGAGTAATTATTTGTTTTTTAGTCTTGGCTTCGCACGAGGAGGAAAACAAATAGCAGTTATTTGGCTTTATGTATTTGTGTTGAAACATTTTCCCTTTGCTTTCTTAATGGAATTTTATAGTTTAAGATGACTATAATTTGTTAGCAGAACAGTTGCTGTACTACTTTTTCACGACATTTGAAAGACTAGAAATAAATAACATTTGTTTTCATTCTATCAATAAATTGTAAGTGTTTTGTGTTTTTTTAATGAATCATTGCAATAAATGTAAAATATTTACAAATATTTAAGCCTTATTTAACTTGATTAATATACTATAAAAATATAGTTAAGATTTTTGTAGATTTATTAGTTTATTCATTAATAAAATTTATTTGAGAAATATGCAACAGTAAAGGAATATTTTTTTATCCTATGCCCGTCTTCGGCATCCCTGCCATTAATCGACGATCAGCCCAATAAAGAGATGAGCAAGTATAAGAACAAGAATAAAGTCCTTTAGTAGCCTCAAAAGAGTTGTCAATCATAAACTTTAAAACTTCAAAACAGTTCTTGAGGTGAGCAGACATCCATATCATCACGATTGCACAATGAACAACGAGCAGAGTCCATTACACCTATTCGATACAGATGCCTTTGTAGTTAGTCATGTCCAGTTGTCACCTGGTAACAAGCGACACCAACAGCTCGTGGTAAGGAGCCAGAGATTTAATTGTTCCCATCAAACAATTACGGAATATGGCTACTAATTAAAAAAATGGTTAATAATTCTTCAAAAGGATGGGAATAATATTTTTATCACATATTCAATCAGTATAATTCAGAAAGAATTCATAAATTGCTTTCCAATAAAAAAAATGCAGTCAAATTGTTAATGTTTACACGAAAAATTTGCTTCTTGTTGTATGTTCTTTGAATAAATAATTTAAATGACAATTTATTTTAAATTATACTTTACCTTTTTGTGCAAAATAATATGCATTTCAAAATAAAAAAAAGCTATTCAATACTTTAAATTCCTAAAGAATTTCGCATGGAAAATGTTATAGTTTTATTTCTTATGCGCTCTTTTACGATATAAATATAGAGTGCCAAATGTTTAGTCTTGAGCTGTTGCAAGTTTCCAAAGTTCTCATATATATATATATATATACATACATACATACATACATATATATATATATATATATATATATATATATATATATATATATATATATATATATATATATATATATATTAAATGTATCCGTATTTTTAAAAATAAAAGTTGTTGAATAATTAAGGGAAATTATACGAAGTTTTTGCAAAAGTTTAATAAAATTACTTAGTTTTTTTAAAGATAATCTTATCTGTGGTTAAATACATTAAAGTGGAGCATATAGTAATTTTATCACCTAATTATTTTTATTAAATGATTCTAAAATAAATATAATAATTTATGTTGTGAGGTAAATTGAACAATTAAGTACTTGATATTTAGGAATATTGATTTTGCCACAAAGAATCATAAGGAAATTATATGACATTTTGATTGATGACAGGTATTATGTAAAAGTAAATTTGTGAGGGTTAATTTATTTTATGGAGTTCACTAAGAATAGATTTAAATACAAATTGCGTTTCGACACGAAAACTTTGATGTGTAGAGCTGACAACTCAATAGCTGAACACCTTCATTCGACGTGTGAGTTACTTTCTGGGAAGACTTTTCATTGACAGTTGGCCGTATCCATGCGACGTGAGAAAGAAATCTTGGAAATCTCACAAGTATTTACCTAAAAAGAAGAAGCTTATTGAAGAAAGTAACACTGCACTCATCTCTTGTTATTCAGTTGTTGTTACTTATGACACTTGGACAAGCCAAGCTCGCTGGCCTCCAGCTATGCAAAATTAAGTCAGAAGAGTGAGCCTTTCGTTATAATCAGTGCACAACGAAGGTGAAAGAACGTATTTGCTCTAAGAGTTCTCCGATAGATGGCACCACCAGAGGATATACTTCCTCAATTTTGACTTTTAATCTGAAGGGGGAGGAAATTATCTCCAGATCATTAAAACCTTGGTAAGTGCTCAACGACCGACCACATGACTTTCGATTCCACAGATTTAACATGCATGTACTCATTGGGTCTTTGGCAACATTGTGAATCGAATACAGCCTTTCCGTACGGAAGGCCACTGCTTTAGGCTTTTTAGCCATTAGGCTTTTTTATTAAGCAGTTATTGAAATGGCACTTGGAGACACCAAAACTTTTAAGTTATTTTTAGTTGGTGATTTGTATCCATGTTATGTAAAGAAGGAAATCTAGAAAATTTTTAAGCATTCATCCCAATAATCAGAAATATCAATATCTATTGTTGTTAAAATTGATGAGGATCAGACTTCAAGTTTGAAAGAGAGCTGTTTTATTATTATTATTGCACTTTCAAAACCGAATGTGAATTATTATTTTAACCATCATTCATTAAATTTAATTTTTATTAGCTTATAATAGTGTTAGCATCAACTGTTTTGTATTATTAATATCTAGTACGAGTTAGAGTAACCTCTTTAATTGCTGACAAATTGTAAACCATACGTTGTAACATAAAGTATTTTGTTATGTATGCAAGTCTTATTGTGTGCATTACACCATTAATTAACTAACTTACTCCCCATACAGATGTTATAAAAATCTTTTAAAGTGATGATAATAAGTATTTCAAATGAAGTTCTATAGACTTGATTAAGCACAAAAAATTTAGTTTGCTTTCCTAATAACTTGATCTCATATGTAATTTTTTTTAATATTCGTCATTTTTCTACGATTCACCATTCTCACAAAAAATATTAAGAAATTACATTCGGAATAGGACACCACTTCCATTTATACATCAGAAGAAAGAGTGCAGAAAAATAGCTATCACCCATTAGTCATGACTTCGGAAGGAAACTTATTGCAGCATCTAAACTGAAGCCACTAACCGGTTGCTCCCTGAATGCCAAGCATTTGGCGTGTGTTTGTAGCTCATTTTTTTTTTCATCTCGCAATTTTCACTCAGCACTAAAATAAGATAATGCTAATATTAGATTTTAGGAAGTGATATGAAGAAAAAGTGAATTCAATTAAAGATGTTAGAGATTTATCAAAAGTCTTGACGGCATAATTGATTCTTATCTCTAACAACTCATCATCTGGGATTATGTTTCAAAACTATAAGTGGTTAGTCTTCTGATTTATCTTTTTTTTGTCTATATATATTTTTTATTCTACATTTTATTTTTGAGATAAATGATTCATATTTTTTATTTTAGTTTATTATTTTTCCTTTATAATTGTGCATATTTACAATTTTGGAGAAAAATAATATTTGTAATTTTGTATATTTTTATTATAAATATTTTATTAAATTTATTTATTTAATTTGTAGTATAAATTTTATTTCTAATATTGCAAAAAATGATCAGATATTTTTTTTAATATTGAATGTTTTCTCACGTGCTTATATTTTTAATTGAGTGAATATTATTTTGGTGTTTTAAACAATTTTATACCCATTAAAAATAGGGGAAAAATTAAACTATTTTTAAATTTTAGGAAACGCATTGAAAATAACCTTTAACTTTTAGATATAGTTTTTAAAATCTGTGTCGTTTACTATTAAATTGAAGAACTAGTTCACAAAATTATTAATCACATATTGAAAATTCTCATTCTTTCACAATTCTACAAATAATTGCTTATTACACATAAAAATATTTTCACTTCTAATTTTTGCATTAAAAAAACAGTACTGGGTATTAGTTATTGGTTATATAAAGTTGTAGATATGACCTATAATGTGAAATAGCCTATCATGTTCTGTAAAAAGTATTCTTTCATATTTAAAATCTTTGAAAAAATAAGTTTATTATTTTGCGTATATAGCAGTGTTAAGAATAAAATTTACTGTTGATTATTGTTTTTCAACTGAAGCAGCTTTCATTTATTTTAAGAAGTATTAATTTAAATGAAATAAAAACTAATAGAATTGTGAAGAAGTCCGTTTCTGTGAATCATTAAATTGATTTAGTGACATAAAAGTAAAACTTTCTACTAAATCTGTGCAATTTCAATCAAATTTCATTGCAGCGAATTTTTGTAAAATAGAAATACTTAATTACGAACTATAATAAACATTCACAAGCTGCAAAAGTTCCCTTCAAAGACTTTTTAATTACCTTTTTCATTAAAATAAACATCCCAAGACAATTATTTTCTCCTTAATTCTTAATTATAAGATCTGCGTGTATACTTTGTACGATTTTCTTTTTCTTTCTTTTTTTTTTTTAAAGAAAAAACTACTTTAGCAGACAACTGAAATCCGTGTGAAAATTTGTCCTTTTCTTGCCGAATTAGAACTATCGCTATCGTTTGATGAAACTAGAAAAAGGGAAGCTTCAAAAAAATTAGCGGTTAGATCCAGCAATCAAAAAAATAAAAATGGGTCGAAAACATAAAAACTACCAGCATCACCGCCTTGCGGCTCACCAAATTCCCTAATTAAAAGATCTTCTAAAGTAAACACCAAGAAAAATCTTTATCTTAAGCTATGGTTTTTTTCCCCTTTTTCCTAACGGTGAAAAAATGTCTTTTACACCATCGCCAAGGCAAGATGGACTTTTTACACCCAGTATTTCTTTCTTTCGACAATTCTAAGGAACCACAGATTCGATGACTTAATTTCACCTTACTTTTTAGTAGCATGATACTGTTTTATTTGAATTTAGGTAGGTTTGTGTACATCTTTGAAAGCCCCCATTTCTGGGCGGATAGTTGTCTTTTCAGAAAAAATTTCGGTCGTTTGTTTTAGTGGTTAATTTTTTTTATCTCTGGTTTTACCTATTATTATTTTTCAATACTAGATTCGAGCCTTTCTT
Source organism: Latrodectus hesperus (assembly GCA_037975125.1). Lineage (NCBI taxonomy): Eukaryota > Metazoa > Arthropoda > Arachnida > Araneae > Theridiidae > Latrodectus > Latrodectus hesperus. Next base: position 72,771,347 of record CM075860.1, on the reverse strand, counting down.
TTAGGCCTTCATGTGAACTTGATAATTATTTAAGTTGGTAATTAACAGATGCCCATATTTATCGTTTTTTTCTTTCTTTTTGCGGGATGAAGTATTAAGTTTGGTAACAAAAGATTTATTGAGCCTGAAAATAAATCGGATCCTTTTTCTTAATTTTTAGTTTTTTTGGAAAATTTTTTGTGATTTTTTATCTAAGGATTGAAGCAACTTATCACTTAATTCGTACTAATTTGGTGTATAGCTTCGTTTACGAATGCTATTTTAAATGTAATATTTTTATGTTTTATTATTTTCGTTAGCAACTTATTATAAGTATCTATAAAACAATATTATATTGCATCTGTAAAATGTTTATAATACTTTACAGCCAGCTGCTATAATTTGTAGTGAAGAAACTAATATACCAAATAAATGATTGACATTAATTTTAAGAAATTTTGTGTAAAATAACTTATTTATACTTCAGAATTTAAAACAATAATTTAAAACAACTGGTATACAATATTATATATTCATATGCCAAAGGTACTTCAAATGTACATTATATATGTATTACTAAATATTCAAAATTTACCTTACTGAAAGAAATTTTTAAAAACAAAGGTTAAAATAGATTACATCTTTAATAGTTAACGAAAATATACATTTTTATTTAAAAAATATTTATAAGAGTTTAAAATTAGAGAGTCTTTGTAAATTTGAATGACATATTACATGTTTATAAACTGAAAAAAATCCGAATGAGGCATGGTGCGTATTAATATTTTTAATTACGAAATTTGTAATTATTAAAATCAGGCTTTTTTATTCACACATTCCTGTACATTTCTTATCAGTGGGACATTGGTAAAAGCGTAAACACATACTTTGCATGGATCGAAAAAAACACTTCTACTAAAACATGACAAAGGAAATAAATACAGTAATTTTTTTAAATCCTGGCATTGCAAAAATGTTTAAAAGAAGCAGAAGTCCGTTGTCTTGAACATATATTCTCTACTACCAGCAGTTATACATAGATAAACAATTTTAAAAAAGAATTTTGAATAAAAAAGAAATTTGAATGAACAATTTTAAGAAAGAATATATATATAACGGTGACCAATATTGCATTTTATAAATAACTTTTCGGAGAAAATCAAATTTATAATATTTACATCATCTGCGATTAATTTGAATTGTATTAATCAAAATGAGGCTTAGTTTTCATTCCAAGACAACCAGACTCGCTTTTAGGTATATTTTCTGAATCCAATAGCGGAAAGAAATTCAGCAGACACAAAAAATTTTATTTATATAGATATTAAGCAATGAACTTAAAAAATGAACGTTAATTTATAATGGTGATTTTTTTAAAAAGTTTTTTACATTTTAATTTAATACTAATTTTTTGTATATAAAGAAAACAATTCTTTCTATATAAATATAAAGAAATTTAACAGATTAATCGAATTAGAGAATTTACCATAATTTTTAACACTCTATAATAAAATAAAAAATTTTTGAAGAGGAATTTGCTAAATGTGAAAGGGTTAGTTTATCAAATGATTCCCATTTAATAAATTCATTTATGTATCAATTACGTAACATTTAATCTAAATAATCTTGTAGCATATGCCGCTATTTAATCATTATTAAGATAATCGCGTCATAAGTTGCTCACATAATCGAATAAACAAATAACCTCGCTCTAAATAAGTGCATAAATGGCTGAAAAACGCCATTCAAAACTGGGATAGAATATAAACATAGTATTTAAATAATACTTAAAACAGTAATGATAAATTACCCAAGTACTTAACTTTGAATAATGAAATTTTTTAAGATTTTTTATGTATCATTGAATGAAAAAAAATTAGAATTATCTTTAATTTCTCTGAAAATGTATCACAAAAAGTTTCCCTCAAAAAAAATTAATGATGAGTTTATTAAAATGCATTCTTTAGTTTTGACCTTCACCTTCAGTCCTCGGATGTTGCCACTTTACAACAGAAAATGAGATATAACCCTATTTAAATATTTTTTTGACTACGTTGTTGAATTATTGTTTATTTATTATTTCTTTTTTTTAATGCTTCCGTTCTTCCTCTTTTCCAGTTTTTTTCCCTCTTCTACGACACCATAATGGAAAAATAAAAATAAGAATGATAATTTACGCATGCTAATTTTCCTGTTTTGCTTTTAAAATATTATTTCTTTTGTGCAGATAGCTACACTGGGGAAAATTACGTTGCTTGAGATTTTAAACACAACATTGCTTTCCTGCTAAGAGGGGTTAACTCTCTGGAATTTTATTTCGTTCGCATTTATTTTATTAACACTTAACTGTTTGTTATTTTTTATTTTGTTTTTTTTCGCGAAGAATTAACTACGTTTTAATGGTACTTATGTTTTTTGTAACTCTGCTAATTTTAGGTAAATTAAATAATGGTAAAATTATGCTTGAAATTTTGAATCAGAATTAACTTTTAATTAGAAAAGAAATCCAGCACTTTGCTTACAAAAGTAAATGAAAAATAATTTTATTTTGCTTAAAAGTTCTGCTGGAAAAATAACATAAATAATTTATTGAAAATATATAAATATTTTAATGAAGCATTGTTAATATAATTTAAGTTTCAATTGTATTAGAATGATGAAAACTTGTCATAGTTTAAATTACTTAATAAGTAATTAATAAAATTTATTTTGTTTAAAAATTTTGGAAAAAAATTTTACTGTTGGTTAATGTGAAAACTATTTCCAATTATTTAGAGAACGTTGCATGATATAAAAAAATGCATCACATTCAAAGATTAAATTGTCAGGCATCATAAGGAGATTAACCTATGTTTATAATACTACAGTATTAACATTTATACAGAGAATGAGTAGACATATTACTGTAAAAGTAAGCTGAAAAACTCATTTTTGATCAAATTATTTCCGAAAAGTCATTGAATTTTCTAAAATAATGCTAATACATTTTACTAGTTAAAGTCTATCAAATAAAGTACATCTTAAATTTTTTTATTCAAATCATGCAATATAATTATAAATAAATGTTTTATTTTATTCACATTTCAAATATCGAATAACAGTTTTTAAAAAATTTATAAATACAGTGCTATGTTAATGAGTAACAAATATATTACAAACGGAAATATAGATTTAGTCTCCTGTAGTACAACTAAAGAAATTAAATAAGTAATTTTTTAATTAAATTTTATTTTTGCTTAATCGCAGAACATTTATTTGATATTTTTAAAAGAGTTATAATGAATGCAATAATACAAATTTTATTCTATAAAAAATATGTCTTGTATCAAATACGATATAAGTATACGTCGACGAACAATAGAAATATTTTCTAATTTCCTTGCGGGTTTAGAGACATGACTAACAAGTCGTATACCCATTGGAGACGTGTGGGCGAATAACAATTACGTATTCATCCTAACGAAGGGGTTGCTATTACCAAAGATCGTGCATAAATTGCTAACTTATCTTTCTACAAATCGCTTAGTTAAAGTGAATACGTGCCCCGTTTCATGCGTTCCGTTACTGAAGTGTGAATTAGTTAACACGTTGTTCAGGTAATTGACGAAAGCAATTAATGAAACTGATACGTGACGTCACTTAGCTGGGATTTATACTGTAATTACATCATCCTCCCTTATGATTTTCGAAACATCACCGTCAAGATCGAAAACATGTAAATCCATTACTGCTACTGTTAGAAAGAACAGCCGATTTCAATTTCTTTTCAAAACATGTTTGCACAACATTTTTTATTTCTTCGTAAATTTTTTTTTCATTTTTGAATAAAATTTTTTTTGGAGTTTTCTTTAAATTTATAACTATAAATTTATTTTAAAATATTGCCAATATTAATTAATTATATGGGTATTTTTGAATATATAATTTTAATTGTGTAAATTATATTTTTGAACTACAATTTAAATAAATAGTTTGTGTTTATTTTTTATTCAAAAATGTGTAATAACAAGGCACTGTTTTGAAGTTTTTAATTCTTAATAATGGAAAATGTTTTTACTCAAATAAATTTACTCACTTTACTGATTTTCCTTTTATTAATGAAGTATGTCAGCTATTGAAACTTAACATAAATACATTCTATATATATATATATATATATATATATATATATATATATATATATATATATATATATATATATATATATATATATATATATATATATATATTGAAATCATGTAGGAAAAATTATTTATAATTAAAATTTTATTAGTATTTTAGTTATTTTGTTCGAATTAAAATATATCTCTGTGAACGATGCATTTTTTCAAATCAAATTTCTTTTGAAGATGATTTATTTCATTCAAACAAAAGATTTTTGTATTGATATAAATAAAATTTTAAATTTATGATAGGTAAATAAGAAAAATAGTGAACTGTATTCAAGTTCTTTTTCACACAATTCATATTTATCAGGAAGGAATTGTATCTATAACTTTAATAATTTCGTTGAAATTATAATTAATTTTGCACGTGTTTTTCTCTAACACTATAGAATTCATACACTTCCTTTCCTGGATTTTGCTCGAATATATTCCATTTCTTTATTTACAAAAGTTTATAAGACAATTGAGAACGTTTTGATCTCTTAATATTACAAATCAGAAAGTTATTTTTATGTTTCTTTAAAAAAAAAGGAATAATCACACAGAACAATGCATGAATGTTTTTAGTTGTAATTTCTCGAAACAAAAAACAATTATATTTTTCTATGGGGGAAAATAAGTTATTAATCTACATGATGATGCTCCTTTATTTGTTATGCTTTGATTTTTACTTCATATTGCTGTATCAGGAAGTAGCAAATTAAAATGAGCAGTTCATATTTTTTCTATTATATTTTCATATTTTGATAAACGTCTTCCTTAAAAGTATCAGCAGCATTTGGAAAACTTAATTTCATTTGGTGCTGTAATCAGTAATAGTTGCAGAACAGTTTTCCTTGTTTAATCAACTTCGAACAGTTTTCGCCGGTTCAATTTGTTTTGCAGGTAAGTAATATTATAGTTCCTTACTGTCGCTTGATTTTTCAAAATCTTAACAAAGAATGCGTAGAATAAATTTTTATCTGTTTAGTGTTTAGTTTCTCGAAAAAAGTCAGTTTTAGTAAATGAAAATTATGATGAGATCAGTGATATTTTTACAGGCATAAAATCTTGTATTTTACTCTGGTAATTTGGAAAAAAGTTTAACGGTATTAAAAAGTGAAAAATATCTGCTTTAGATATTTAAATAAGGACAGTCATGAAATTTTAGAACTGAAATTATTTTTAGGCATAAATATAAAAAATTCAATTTCCAATTATTTAAATTTCCATATATTACTGTTTACTCTAGCAATAATTATATATTTAATTATATCCTCAATTTATCTGTCATATAATTTTAATGTATTTTAAATTGATTGTTACTGTCCTGTTCTGAGAATTAAAAAAATAGCACTAAAATATGGCAGATAAATTTGTTTTGTTCTTAAAACAATAGAGTCTATCATCTATGTATGTAATTGTATTATTTTACTCATTATTTTTCTCTTTTATATTGATATTTACGTAATCTAGAAAAATTTTATCGCTCTGTCTTAAAATACTTCTGAAGAATACTTTAGCGATAATGCTTTCAAATACAAACTGTTTACTTTTAATTCTAAATATTTTTCTTAAATATGCTTTTTTTATTTTGGAATCTATTTTAATTTGGATTTGGAATCTATTTTAATAAGGAAATTTTAGTAAACATAATTTAAGAAAAAATTAGAAATATTGCTGTCAGTTTATTGGTAAACATTTTTGTGGTAAAATTCTATAAGACATTCAAGCATAATGCGTAACTTATCATTTAACAATTGTTTTTATTGTTAATCGTTCATGGATTAAAATTTAAAATGAAATATTTTATTAATTTCTCTTACAATATAATTATTAATATACAGAGATGTTTATTCTATATGCATTAAATATTTGGAGGATAATTTTTAGTGAAATATAAGTTCCCCAAGAAGTTCAATCGTACTCGGTTAATGATGTTAAATGCATCGAATAATCTTCCACTTTGTTTGAAAAGCATTGAGGAAAGCTGTTGAATATTTTCTGTAAAGAATAAAGCGCCCCATTAAGGTGGGTAAAAAAATGAAAAGAGTTGAAATTGCCCTTCATTTGCGAAGCTATGATTTCATCTTCTCTAATCCTCGCCACTCATTAAGCATCGAAGTTTACTAAAACAAGGCTAATAAAACCGTAAGCTGAGTAAGTCGGGAAACTGAAAAATTCATCAACCACCGATTCATCACTATCGCCGAAACATGCCTAAAGTGCCTCTAATGAAACAAAAGAGGCCTGATTAACAACGTCATAATAATTACATCATAATTGGCAGCAGCCCACCTTTATTCTTCTCGGGAGGAGGGGGAGGAGGATGTTTAAAAATCACTCACTTAAATACCCAAAACACACACGCCTAAAAGTAAGTTTCTTCCCGAAGCTGTCCCACACCCAAAAACCCAACCCCGCCCTTAATCAAAATAACTCCCAAGGAAATAGGGGGTGAAAAAATCAAAAGGAAAGGGGGTGGGTGGGATGAGTAGAAAAATAATAAAAATCCAAAAAATACAGGGTGCTGCTTAACTTTTATTATGTATGTGTGTGTGTATATATATATAACGAGACACACTCCACAAAAGGCTGGGATGTTCGAAGATATCGACTCTTAATCACATGACTGAGATAATCGATAAATTAATGCCCCGCAAATCGGGGTGGTCAGGCATCATCATCATCATCATCGCCGTCGCAGCGGAAGGCGACTTGCGCGTGCTGTCACACATGTGTGAAGATTGCGTGGGAGGCGAGGGGGAGGTGGATTGATGTGGAGGAACGGAATTCCGTCACGAAATATGTGTTGCGATTCGTTTACAAATATTTGGAATATTTTAGTGCGATTTATAATGAAAAATCGTATAAATTTGAATTAGATTTTTTTCATTTATCTTATAAAAACATGGAATTTTTTTTGAATTTATGAAATGTTAGCCATTGCTTTTACAATTAATAGTTGTTGAATGTTAGTTAGCTTTTATGCTAAATTGATTATTAAAACTGCTGCACAAGGAAGAAATACAAATAGTAAAATGATATTGGGCAAGTATATATATATATACTAAAAGTAATATGTGGTTAAACTTTTGAGAAATTTGAAATCATTGTTTCTCAGAATTTTTTTCCGGTACACATACACAATTACTATTGACAGCACAATGATAACACTTAATATGCTGGCTTGTTGAGTCAGAGATTGGATGTCACATATAGGGTTCAGTTGTCTACTCAGTTTTAGCACGATGCCACAATTTATTAACTATAGTGACTCGCAATGTTGGTAAGCTAGTCATTCAGCAAATATTTACTCAACATCTTCTTTTGGAGAGAGATATGGATATCATGCTGACTAGGTTAACTACAGAACACTTTCTGTATCAAATAAAGTTCCTACAATACTTATAATATTCATCCGCGCCTTATCGTGCTGGATGCACCTGCTTTGTTAGATCCAAATGAAGGATATATTCACTTTTTTAATACTCTGGAATTGTAATGGTCATTGTTTAAAATGACTTTAATGCGAGCAAGATGTTACTGAGATGTCCAAAGGCATCCCTTATCATCAATCTAGGTGAAGGATCAGTATAATGATGTCAAATACATGCTAACAAAGGTGAACCATGTTTGTTAGCATGTATTTGCTAACAAACATGGTTCACGTTTGTTGAACTGTACGTTGAACCACCAAACCACCAGAATGAATGGTTTGACCATTCATTCTGGTGAAATGAATAGCCCATTCCACCAAATATGTGCCACCAAACGTGTGCGATTTTAACGATGCTGCTTCTGAACTTGGAAAACATGGCGTCACTCCTTCTTGCGCCAAGGTTCGCATCATTCTCGATTTTAAAAATGTCAAGAGTGGCTGAAGTCATAGTCACCAAACTGAGAGTCCATGCTCCTGCAGACATCTTTGAATAGTTCGTGCAAATACTTGCCGTCTTAAAAAGGACCGTTTTTAGATTCATGGCGCGTAACATGGCAGTGCAATCTACTAAAGACATGCGGATAACATATGCTTTCTAAAAATGTTACTGATAATGGGTAACTGAGATCTAGTACTGATGTCATTATGATGTAAAATCAACTATAGCGTTAATCTTCCGTATAATTATCATGAACCTATCACTTCGACACGATAAACCGCAATGTCATTAGGCAACAATTCGATCTCTATCACAATCAGAAATCCTTGGTAAGGATTTCTTATAAGGGCCATCACAAGTTTTTCACCGGGGCAACTACAAATGCAAACTATTTTTGAACAACCTCCTGAACAGTTTCTTCATTTTAATACATCGCAAATGTCTCCTATTTTATAGGAACATGGCGAAATCCTAATCTCATTTCCATGTCAGCATAGCTTCTTCCTTTCATGTAAATTTTACATACTGGCATGTTACATATTTAATGTAAACATTTTAATTGTTAATATAATTTGAAACTTAATAAATATGAAAATCAAGCCCTTAACAGAAACGAGAACTTTCGATTTCGTTGTCGTGCGATGGAAGAGACACAAGAGACATAGATTGAGTCGTGTCGGAGCGGAGGAGCGGTTGGTTGTTGTGATTATCAGCGGAAGTCCCGCTCCCGGGGCGATGAAAAATATATGTATCTATAATTTATGTTTGTGTTAGTAATTAATGCTGGTGTATGTTAATATGGAATAAATGTTTCGTTAGAAACGAATCTTCTGTATAATTTATAAGTATTTATATTTTAAAAATTTTATATTTTTTCCTTTTTCCTACCAATTTTTTATTGCATACGTAATGTTGTATTTTTTTTGTGACTATTCTTACCAAAAACATGATATGGACATTTACCCTATACTTCTCCATCCACTCAACTTGGGTTCAGTTATAATAAGAGTGAAAGTTGTTCGCAATTCCCTTTACTGGGATCTAGTAGTATTGAACTTTTTAATCATAACAGGGCAATTTTCTTGGAACCTCTTGTTAAGATTCTTTATTACACTATCACAAATAATTCGTTTCATGCTGTTCTAAAACGATGCAAAACTACAACTATTAATATGCCATCTAAATTAAACAAAGAAAATTAGGAAAATATTACATTTAAAACCTAAGTGAAATTTCTTAAAAATAAAGGTACATTATTTAGAAAAAAATTCTAATATTCGATTATTTTCGAAAAGCATATGAAACAAAATATTTTCTGGTGTAGTTAGTTGTTATACTTTTGTAAATACTTTATATTCATATTTAAATTGTGAAACTGGAAAAATTAATCAGTTTTATAAAATATTAAACCACCATTTATTGGTGTTTCTTTCCTTTGTGAAATCATTAATCTAAGTCAAAACAAAAATAGGCTTCATTTTAAGTTTATAGAAGAGTAATATTTTTCCAGATAAAACTTTTCTTTGCATTTATGAATTAAGGAAAAAAAAAGTATTTTATTTGATATTTATAAAAGGAACAGTAATTATTCCAGGAAGCAAATAATTATTGTTTGTAAATGTTTATTTTTTTAAAAGAAAAACCCAGTGTTAAATTTATAATTTGTGTAGTAGTTTGGCTTTTTATTTATTAATAAAAACTAATTGAGAAAGTATTTAATTTTTACTTTTGCTATTAAATTTTTATTCTGGTTTTTATTAATAGTTTTTCAATTTTATAATTTTGAATGTAAAGACATTATTTTCCCCCAAAGTTTCTAGTATGGGATTATTTTATTTCGTTAAAGTTTACTCTCGATAATTTCACGTAAATATGTTTGAATACAAAATTTCTTCTTGAAATTCACTGTAACCACTTTTGAAAAGTTCTGTCAGATGCCATTTTATATCAACCCTAGTTAAATTAAAATTCTTCCAAGTTTCTATTTCACCATGTTGTAACACTATTTCAGTGCTATTTACTTAATGAATTTCCGATTTATTTACTTTTTATATTCTCCGTTTTCGGGGTAAATTTAGATGATATTTGCTGACTTCGAAACAGGAAACAAGAAAAAATAAAAATACCCCATCTAGCAGATACTCACTAAACGCATAAATTAATCATTCGACGAAAAAGTGTACGCACTGAAATATAACTTGGGGAGAAACATATCCACAGGACGAGTTTTTAAAACTCTTACAAAACAATAGTTGCCATGGAAACGTTGGAGGCCATCTTGAAGCACGTGACCGTGACGTGTCGAGACGAGACTTTCGGTCGGAAGTTGCCTGGACCAATCAGCAAGCGCTGTCCCAAAAAAGATTTTTCGGAGAATAATTAAAGTTCCAGTATCCTGTTGTTTTGTTTTCCGGATAACGGAGCTGAAGAGGCGCGGTGGGGGTTGTTAGTTTTCCCGTTTCGTGGGGAGGTTTTTGAGATAGAAATTATCTTTTGGATGTGTGGCAGCAGCAGAAAACCGGAGATGTACTGATTGAGAAAGAAATAAAAATTATTAGGGAAAAAAATGCTTTTGCTTTTCCGATTGGTTTTCCCTAAAGTTGTACAAACAATTGGGGACTATGTAAAAGTATCTAATTGATTTCTGCAGGACAGAATCTCATAATTAATCCAAATAAGAAAAAAAAGAATAGATTTAAAATTACAGACTTAAAAAATTAGTTAACTATTTGATTAGAATATATTAGAAAAATTATTACTGCTTCTCTAAAATTTAAACAGTTAATCGCTTTTGTTACTGGAAATTTGAAAGATGATTATTTTATTTTTCAAAATATGTTATAAGATTTATTCGTAGTAACTATATTAAAATTATTAACAATATATTTTTACAAGTTACATATTCGTTTTAATTTATTGTGATAAAATAAAAAAACCTGTTATCATTTTAATAATTTAAATGAAAATATTGAAGAGTTGCTAATTAAAATTTAGCTCATGATTTAAAAATTGTGTGATTTTTTTCTTCATATTTCTTGCTAAGTATATATGAATGCTTCATTTATCAAATTGATTAACGCTTTAAAAATGCTTATTTAAGATTTAATTTTTTTATATTATTCACTCATGATTTTTATGGTGTTAATTTTTATAAGGGAAATTTATTCCGAATATATGCGGTTATATATTATGTACAGCTTTTTATATATATATTAAAATTTTATGAAATTTAAAAGCAGAGTTAATTGAGTTAACTAGTAATATATCCAAATATTCCAAATAGTTTTTATTGTATTTGCTTAAAATTTGTTGCTTGTAAAGTATAAATAAACAATGATCTGTCAAATTTCATTAAATTTATGAATATTCAGTTGATTTTCTCATTTATGTTTTTAGGCCATTATGTCTCAAATTGTTATACATGTTATGATGAATTTTTTATCACTTTGTCCTTTAACCTATTTTGTAAATTTAAATAAACTTTTCGGGGATTATGATGAAAGAAACGTTTGAAAATTTAAACATGCACATATAAAACTTTAAAAAATTTCTAATATATACATAAAACAATCTTACATTTTTTTAACTACATAAATTTCTTTATTACCTTAATCTTCTAACATCAAAATTTATCGAGAAGAATAGTTTTTAAAATTTAACCTTTCTTATAAAAGAAATGGAACTGTGTCTTTTGTTTTTATTTATATTTGTTTTATTTCAATGAGGCGCTGAATTTCATAATTTGCTCTATCGGATGATTTTGTGGTGTCTAAAAAAATGAACCAGGTTACATTTCTCGGGGTTATTCCTATTTTTATGTTTGAAACTACTTGTTATTTAAATTTTACCACTTGATGTGTACTTTATATCAAAAGTGTGGTCCCTTCCCTTTGATTCAAAACTAAAAACACAGAAATCGGGAGAAAACAGGAAATTATTATCGGCTGAACGTGAAAAAGGAACCCCCAATCCTTGCACCCCACCCTTCTTCCATCCTGCGTCGTCGCCTAATTTCGACAGTTGTGGCTCATTTTTAGCCCTGAAGCAAGCAGGGAGGACGCTTAGATGCTAGCATTGAGAGATCAAAAAACAATATTAAAACTTACGGAGAAATAACAAGTGTAAGGAAAGGGGAAAAAAACGGGAAAAGCACGGTAATTCGCGAAATTAATTGAATATGAAGAACTGTTAAAGACAGCACGGCTAAATATTATGTTAGAGAAAGAGAGAATTCCGACGTTGTCCTTTTCTTTTCCTTTTTTTCCCCCTTTGCTGTTATTCTCCCGGAAAAATTAACGCGTTTTCCCAGAAATACGTCCGACGTTGATGTGCCGTCACCATGGCAACGCGTGGGGAGGAGGTGAGGGAACGAAATTATCTCTCCCTTCGGTAAATTAATAAAAATAGGCGCTAAAGGCTGTTCAGCACACGCAAAACAAAACAAAAAATTTGTATGACAAATATTTGTAATGGTTGTGGAATTGGGGGTACGGTTGGAGAAAAAAAAATATAATAATTTACTGAGGTGTTATTCTCCTTAAAACCGCCAAAAATGACAGACGTAATTTAAATTGAACAATAGATAAACACGCTGTTAATACGGATTCGTAGCCAACCCGACAAGTTTATATGCGCGCGAGGAAAAATTTTCTGACAAGTTTTATAATTGGTATCGGTTTTTTAAATGCTTCTTATGTAATCGCGTGGATACGGCCGGCGAAATTGTTTTGCAATCGGGTTTGTTTAATGATAAGGTGCATTAGTGAGAGAAAAAAGGATGGAATAGTTGATTGTTATTTTCTTTGTTTTATTCAAAATCTTCAACAAAAAAGTGTAAATGATAAATTTTTCTCGGAATATATTCAATCCCTATATTTAGAAGATCTTAGCTCTAGTATTTAACGAATTATAATCAGATTTTCGCTTTCAGCAAAACAGCCGGATTAATATGGCAGAAAAGTTTTCAGAATAAACTTAATCTATTAATTCTTCACGCATGATATTGAAAACTTGGTAATGGAACAGACTACAGATGGAGGTTTCATATTTAAGTGGACATTTTTTTCAGCTCAATATACTTTTTACACTTTTAAATTGAAAATTTTAACTGCATTAGATTATCTCGACAAATAACATAAATTTTATTTTAAAATTGAGGAGTATTAAGCAAAATTATTATAATCGTAGTAACTTGCGCAATTTAATTTCACTTTAATATTTAAATTAGAAACAAGCAATAGGTAGATCATATATAAGCAGGTTCTATTATATACATCTGAAATATTTTTCACTAATGTTTAAGTATTGCTTAAGGATGCGATACCTTAATCTATAATTAATAGAAAAGTCTCCAGTGAAAGATATTTTTTAAACATTATTAAATTTCAATTTTCAATAAAATTTGACACTGGATATTTTCTTAGTGTTTTGCTTTATACAATTAATTTTAAATTGTTTTTATTAATATTTAACTTTGATTTTTAATATGCTTCAAATCTACATTAGAAAATGTTCATTACAGACTGCTATTTATGTAATTAAATATTTTATTTTTAATGATATTATTTTAGCATATAATATTTTCATAAATTAAATAAACTAGCTGAATTAATTAAAAATGTTGGATTAATTTTATTAATTAAACGGTATCAACCGTGCGAGCATAATTTTATGATATTCATTAAGAGATGAAAAAATAAATTTGAATTTTATTAAAATGTATGAAAAATGTATTTTTATCTTTTTTTAATTGATTTGTTCAAGAAAACAAACAAGTGATTTCAAAAAAAAAAAAAAAAAAAAAAAAAAAAGGTTGTTGTCATTATTTATATTTTATAGACTGTATTTTCATTCATAACTTAACACGACAAATATTACATATTATGATTATTCGTTTTTACATTACTTCAAATTTTTAATTAAAGGTTAATTAAAGTTTTTGAAAAATTATCTTTCATTATAATTTTGTGTATTATGATGTCCTAAAATAGTAAACTTATTATAAGAGAAGTGTGTTAAAAAATAACTTTAATTTATAGTCGCCCCGCAATAATCGTACTACAGTAGAGTTTTCAAATAGAAAGTTAATTAATTGTTTAAATTGTTGCCAATCTCTCTTATAAATATTTATTTCATTCTTTCAATGATCAATATACATTCAAAATCCTAACAAATCCGGAAACGAATACGCGAAATAAGATAAGAAATTCTTGTAATAATGAGGGCACCAATTTAGATTCGCATTTCGGTTTACCCCAGCCCTTTTATACCTTTTTTTTCCCTTATCTCTCCGATGTTATTAATTTTAAGAAAAAAATGTCCGCAACTCTGCCCGTTAAGTTCGTAATGGATTTTTTTGCCACTCTACCTCACAACAGTCCAACGAAATAGAATAATTATGGAATCTAAAAACGCATAAAAATAATTTAAAAAAATAAAATAAATCAGTTGTCTCGTTATTGACATTATTATTCCTCTCTTTTCCCAATTCATTCTTCATTTTGAACGAGTTTAAATAAACAATGTTAATAACAATAATATTAATAAGAAGAATTTTTCGATCGAAGAAATCGAAGTCCTCTGTGTCTTTTTCAAAGGATTCCCCTAATAACAATAAAGAAAAGAATGTTCCTCAAAATTAAAAAGAAATGGTAATAAAAAATGAATACGGAGTTAAGAACAAATAAATAAATTACGTTATCATCCCGTTCTTGCCAATGCCCTGCACCCGCCCCTTTTGCCCGGGTTTATTAAAATATCTCATTAAAGATAGAAAACAATCTTTGGAATAATCCGTATTACTCACGGACCGATGGTTAGATGAATAAATTTATTTTAAATTTATTTTAATTTAGATTTTTTTTGTTCTCATATTTATTATTTCGTATCTATATGCAGTTTTTCTTCTTTTCTGTAATTTTTGTGTGGCATTTTCTCTCCAAACATTATTGTCGAGCGGTGAGAATTTCGATGTGGGGTAAAATGGTGTGAGAGATTCAAAGATTTTATTAAAGCAATTATGGAGTTGTATTTCTGCATCAAATTATAATGTTGATAATCAGTTTTTTATTTTATAAATGAAGAATACTTAATTATATATGTTATAGCTAATACAATGCACAAAACGTACTGTTTTCGGAAGGATTAAAATTTTATTAAAATATATAATTGGAAAATTCCTACATAAGTTTTTTTTATCATTTTATATTTCTTAAAATATATCTCAACTTTATTTGTTATCGAGAATTTCTTTCCTAAGATTTGATATATTACTCTATAACGACATAATGATATTGTCACAATTTAAAATGCTAAATTATAATTTTCCAAGTTAATATTTGTAATTTTGATTTTGAGAACACATAATTTTGGCTATAATACTTTGATTGTGTTTAATTTTTTAGATTTTTTTTAATTATTTAATGTATTTAGAAAAGAAGATAAATATAAATATCTTTATAAGGGGGCATATAATTAAATTAGAAAAAAAATTTCGATGCTTTTTATAATTTTTTTTAGATTAGTTGAAAAATTTGTAATATTATAATATAAACAGCAGTTTCAGGATCTCTGTATTATCCCCTTTATTTTCAATCTATATTTTACTGCTTTGACACAAGAAATTTTAAATAAAATGTATCATTTTTATGTATTTTTTTAAAACTTAAAGAGATAATTAAAAAGAAATTTCTTTTTATAATTTAAAAGACAAATTTCAGTAATTAAGAAAAATCTATGCAAAGTTTGAATATTAATTCATCAAATAAATATTTAAATATATATATTTATAGTATATAGATATATTTTATATTTAATAATATCTATGAGTCATTAATTTAAAATAATTTTATAATTAATATACAAAAATTAATTATAGAATAAAATTGTGTGTGTTTATTTTAATGATATTCGAAAAATTAGGAAATATTTTAAGAAAAATAAAAATGAATATAATTAATCATTTATTTGCGATTTTTTTTATCTTGTTTCTGTTGTATAACTTCAATACTAACGAAATAAATAAAAATTCTGAAGTTAAACGAGATTAATTATTATTTTTTTTTATAATCTCTTTTAACTTTAGAAACAGTAGAATATTAATAATCTATATCATTTTGTTAAATTTAATAGCTTTAAATTTTCGTAAATTATTTGACATTGAACAATTTATCAGAAAAGAGAAAGCGATAGTTAATTATCTGGCGTTATTTAATCATGTTTATAAAATTATTAATATGTTTATTAAGATAACTTAATTATGATAGCTTTAACGAAAAATATATTAATTAATGTTTCTGCGTGTGTATGTGTTTATGTTTAATGAGATTTAAAATATTTAGAAATAATGGTCGATTATTCAACCTCATTCATTATTTAAATTTATTAATAAACTTAATGCACTGCAAAAACTATTAAAGTAGAGACGTTATTCCGAACACAGAGAGAATGCATCTGTTCTGGTATATCAGATTACTTGTGTTAATTATTTTCGAATTAATTTAATTTTATAAGTTAATTTTTAACTACAAATGATTTTTTTTTTCTTTTTATTCATAGATTAAGAAACATTAAACAAAAACTGAATTTAAAATGGTATTTAGAAAAAACTGATTTGAAACCCTTACCGTATTTTTTAAAATTTCCAAATTATTATTTTTCAAATAAAATTTGGTAAATTAATTAAAAAATCTCGATCTTAGATGATCAATCCAATAATCAACCCGTACATGCGAATGCAAACTCTTTATGATCTTTTGAATTAAGTTAAGTATTCCTGCTGATTTTAAGCAATGTTAAATTGTTGATTTGGAACCTATGTTAAATATTGTTGTTGATATCAATTATTATAAAAATTTAATCGCTATTTCAAGCTATATTACTATAGTTGTTTAACTTATCCCATTACAACCATTTTTTGCCCATGAGTTCTAATCTGTTGGCACTTACAATTTAAATTGGATTCTGTACCAATAAACTGTCTTGTTGAAGATGGAATTGACCTACGAATTGTTGAAAGGTAGGGCAGAATACCAACTGTTGAGATGTCAGCTCAATAAAGCGGCAAAAAGAATTGATAAAATGGAGTCGGGAGATGCTAAAGCACAAAGTTAAAATTAATCGCATCTACTTTACTACTTTATTTCTGTTTTTGAAATACATCATCAACTGTACAATTTTTTTTCCACAAATATCTTAGTTTTTTAATTTAAAAATGCTTAATATTTGTTCTTGATAACGTTAAGTTTTGGTTAAGTGAATGTCGGATAATCAGGAATTTTGTTACTTATGCAACTTTTAAAGGTGCTTTAAATTAATTTTTATTTATTCTTCCATTCGACTAAGGCTTGATGAAAAAATGCTATTTGCATCAAGAAGCAAATTTTTTAAACGACTTACTTCACTTTTCCCCGCGCGAAGTTGGAGTATTTCTACCTTTACCTATCAGAAAAGTTTTCATTATTATTGAATCTTTTTAATTGTTCAGTGGAAATTGCTTATTTAAGGCATTCACCCGGAAGACAGAAAGAAATTCATCCTATAAGTTTCTTTTGAAGACAGTCTTTCTTCTCGATAATGCCGAGGCTTTTATTAAATTTTAGTTTAGATGGCTGTGTAAATAAAACAGTCGTATTTTTTACTATTTTTTTAGAAAGTAAAATTTTTTTTTACTTTTTTATTGCTCAGCTTCTTATTTAATTTTCTTTGTCTCATTTTTGGAGCAGCACATACTTATATATCTATAAATAAATGCATCTGTTGTTTCCGATCACATTTTTAGGGGCGTTTTTAGTGAAATTAATTTTAGTAATGATGAGATTGTTTATCTTGCTAGGAAAATGAGATTTTTTTCCATTATTTTTACCGCTTTTTTTCCAAACAAAAATGTATTTTAATGCAGATTTTAATTTTTCTTCATTTCTTTTTTTTTCAAATTACATCTGCATTTGAATGCCCTCAAGGTTTGGGGGAATAAATGAAAAAAAAATTTGTCAGGTTTATTAGAGTGTAAAGAAAATAAAATTGGTTTCATGTTGACGTAAATATTTGGAGATTTTTAATAATGCTTTTTTTTTTTTACTTTTATTACAAATCGCATTATTTTTACATGACAAAGAGATATCTATGTCTTCATTTATATGTTAATGTAAATTGAAACTAAGTTATATGCTAATGGATGTTATATCAGCGAAAAGATTTTATGCTTCATAGTCAACTTGTATTTTAATAAGTAATATTTTTAATGATATTTTACCTATTATGTTAGATGCATTGTTCATAATTTAATCAAATTCAGAATGCTAAATAATAATTTTTTAAACCACGTTGTTACATCATCAGTTTTCTTAAAAGCCATTTTAAATAAGCGTGTCGAGTCTTGTATTATATTAAACGATATTTCCTATGATTTTTTTTTAAATTTTTTCTCATTTAATTTACTATTTTTGTTCGAATTAAATATGTTAAATTATTTTTAACGTTGAGTAAATAAGATAATGTAAAAAGTGTCATTCTACTTTCAAAACTAATTTCATATATTTTTTATTTTTATTATAATATATTTGTCATAATTTTGAATTAAATTTTATTTAATTCAAAATTTAATTTTACAATTATTGAAAATCAACTGTTTAAGGAAAAAATTATCATTTTTCCCATTTGATTAGCAATTTTTTTAGCTTAATTTATAATTTAAAAATTTGTAAAATTTTTTTGCTTTAATATTTATGAAGATTGAAATATTTCAAAGAGCATTAAACTTAAAACATATATAACATAAAATATATTTCATTTATCCTTAGTATTTCAATATAATTTAATGGCTTCTTTAATGGTATTCCTGTAGACATCACATTTTTCTCATCTTCCACCGTATTGCTTCAGATGTAGCAATTACACAAATGATTGACTTAGTGATTAAATACTTGTGTTTAGTTATCTGACTTTCATGCATGCTCTGAAGTATGCATACACTAAAGAACGCATACACTGAAATACACAGACACTGAAGTACGCTTCTTTAATATTTTTAGATAAAAAATAGAGGTAAGCGTAGATCATACACTCTATACAAAATCTTTTCTGTTCTAGAAAGCATTTTTTTGAAACCATTGGCCCTGATGTATCTACCCCATTTATATTTCTAATTTTTTTGATATTCTTCATTATTTGATTTAGTTTGTGATTCATCGTGAATTTTACAAAACATTTGATCGTTGTAAGTTTAAAGATATATATAGTTTTTGAAAGAATATTTATTTCCTTTTATTTATAAATCGTCACAAGATTTATATCTTAACTAAATATATTTTTAAATTCTATAGATTATTCATTAGCGCTGTCATAATATTTCTCATTTAACTTACAATGCAATTCTTATAAACAATTTTGATTTGTGAAGTTTGTTTGCAATCAACTACATTTTATGAGAATTTGTATGTACAATTGCAAAACAAAATCAAATTTTATGTCAAAAATTCAAATTTCCAGTTATACATACACTTTGCAAACTTTATTTATCATAAAAAAAACTTATTTTTTAAATGAGATTCTTGTTTGTTAAGGAGCTTATTAAAAATCTTGTTTATAGGCGGAAATGAAAGCATGAACCAGAGTAACTAGTGATATTAACATTGGCCTGAGTGAAATATGATTTAAGACATGGAGATTTAATGGCGGTAAAAAAGGGAACTAAAGATGACTTTACTTCCTACCTTTATAATTCCCTATATTTCCCTTTGAAAGGGATTTTCCCCCTTCCTGATGATGATTCTTCTACTGTGATCAAATTAAGTCAAAATGCACTCATTTGGCTTCGTTTTATCTGCCATGACATTTTTAGCCTTAAAGTCGCATCTTTTTTTTTCTGTCCCATCTGTCCTCTGTTATCTCT
Source organism: Latrodectus hesperus (assembly GCA_037975125.1). Taxonomy (NCBI): domain Eukaryota; kingdom Metazoa; phylum Arthropoda; class Arachnida; order Araneae; family Theridiidae; genus Latrodectus; species Latrodectus hesperus. The sequence goes on along the minus strand of CM075860.1, from coordinate 72,751,452 downwards.
ACCCTTTTCCTCACTCAGAGGGAGAAATAATTTCCCCCATTTTTAAATATCCTGTTTTTTTTTATTTTTATACTTGAGAACCATGTGAAAATGGTACGATACTTCCTTAGTGATAGAAGCTATGATTTGCTATCTTAGACTAGTGAATAAGCGGCTCAGCTTGTCCATTTTTAGACCTTGCGCCATAAAACCCAACCAACCAACTAGTGAATAAGCATTATTTGATTTCAAATAATTTCGGCATTGTTTTATTATTCTCAAATAAATTTAGCATTCATTTAATGTGTTAGATGGTTAAGAGATGAATTAATACAATTGTTTCAGTTACGAATGGATCAAATTGTAGAAAGAGTTGATGTTTTTATCGTATATAAGAAAGCAGATAAAGTAACTCGACTTAAGACTGATGAGAGATTTTGTACCATTCGAAGCCGTAATACATTTATTGGTAAAATATTTCAACCATAATTTAAAAAATTTTCTATATTAAAACCGTCGCATTGTGGATTATTTATGTTAATTTCCTTACCCCTATATAATCGAGATTTCTTCAGATGAAATGACCTGAAACTTCAAATTAAAATTTCAATGCCGCTTTACAATTTTAAATAAATAGAAATCTCAAGTTAAGAATACTTTTTGTAAATGTAATGATGACGTTAATCACGCAAAATTACTTAAAGATAATAATATGAGTGAAGGAAAGATATATATATATATATATATATATATATATATATATATATATATATATATATATATATATATATATATATATATATATATATATATATGCTACTAATCATATACTATAGTATTTAAAGAGTTGGAAACCACACACACAACTGTGAAAATCATGTTATTCACCTTAATTTTTTTAGAAATTTTATTTACAGTAGTAAGTTTATACACAGTTTGTGTGCTTATAAAAATATGTTTGCTAAACAATGTTCAATGAATTTCTATCTCATTACAACTGCTGAAGTTCTTTGTACGAAATTGAAATTCTCATTTCATTGTACGTTTTTCATATTGGGGTGAGTGAGGAAATTAAATGCATTCGTTTATTTTTTAAACATAGTTTTTTTTTATCACTTTAATGTACAAAGCTATCACTCGTAATTCAATTTGAAAAAAAAAAGGAAATTAGTTACTTTTCAATTTTGATTGTATTGCTTTTTACATCTGTTAAAATTTTTTTTTTAAATAGTTTGCGTTGAGTCAATGCTAATATGCATTTCAGAAAAGGAAAGTAGGTATTGTTTGATGAATAAATTGCCGCCGTCATATACCACCTACCCAACTTACTGAATAAAAAGAAATTAGCGAGCATATACATAATCACAAAATATGAAATTCAAATTGAGACTAATCTTTATTAAATCTTTAATTATCCGATAATTAATTTCAAATTAACAATGGGTCCTTTTTATGACATTCGGACTAGTTTCCCGGAGTTTTTTACGTAGCAGTTTATATACAAACGCCCTGTCCAGGGGTAGGACTCCACCCAAGGGTTTATATATTTTTTCTCTTCTCTCTCTACCTAACTCTCTTTTTAAATCTCCGGCCACCCCCACCTTTCAGACCCCATCCTTTTAAAGGGGCTCAACGGGGCGTGAAATTGCATCGTTTGCATAATGAAGGACGTCTCTTCATCTGCACCCTCTCCTATCCCTTAGCCCCTACTCTCCAAGAGGTAAAAAATAATTTTTTTTAAAGAGCCCGACACCCCCAAGTCTTCTGCAAAAAGGCTGAGTCAGCCAGTTTTGGTCCACCTCTCCCACCCCCGTATACCGCATCACCAAGTCTTTAATTTTTTTATTTTCTTCTTGAAAAATAAAGGAAAAAAAGGGGGAGATTGGCAAAAAAATAATCTCTTCTTGTCTTTTAGAAGGGACAGTGACAAAAGGTAGCCGAAGGTGTCATTTATTAAGTAGATGCCAGTGTAGTCGAGAAGGAAAAAAATTAGTACAGGAAGGAGAAAAAAAGGCTATTTTATAATGTGTTTCAACTAAACGTTCAAGAAAGGTAGCTGCCCCCTTCTCCTCCCTCATTTTGTACCCTTAAAAGTGTTGATGCCGTCGTAACCTTCTAATTTTGCTGTCGTAAGAATAGGGCCAAATGAGAGATTGGGTGCTTACAAGATGATAAACGTAGCTTATCCATTTTTTTTTAAACAAAAGTCTTCAGAAACATCCAATAATTTCTTGTCGATAGCTTTAGTGATTGAGAAAAGAATTTTAACGAATCCGTACGTAGCGTATACCATTCTTAGAAGTTGTTACCTGCATTTGAACTCTGAATACTGAATTAATCTTCCGCTTCGATTCTCTACATACTTCTAAAATTGAATTGTTTCTAAGATCTAGTTTAAGTTAAGATGTAATGGCTTTTGTGCGTATACGAGTTAAGATCTCATTCAATGCAAGATAGTCATTTACAATGTAGATTTCGTGGAAACGTTTCAGCAAAAAACACGCTTAAATTAAGTTTGTTTTTAAAAAGTCTGAAATTAATTTGAATTTAAATGGAAGTTGAATATGTATTTTAGGCAACTACACACACATACGAGAAATACGAGGTTTGTCCGGAAAATACGTATAAAAGTTGAATAATAACTTTATTTCACATTTATTCATGAATTACAATATGGTCTCCTTCAAAGTACTCACCCTGAGACGAGATACACTTCTGCCAACGCCGTTTCCACTGTTGATAATGCTGAAAGTCTTCATTTGACAGTCTTCACTGTTCAGTTGCCATGTCGTTTCTGTCATGATTTCCACATCTCCTAAATGCCATCCCCGAAACACCATTTTGCATTTCGGGAACGAGAAGAAGTCACAAGGGACTAAATCGGGTGAATAAGGCGGGTGCTCTGTCACGGTTATTTAGCTTCGGGCCAAAAACTCACGCACAACGAGTGACGTGTGAGCAGGCGCATTGTCGTGATGAAGGATCTACCTGTCCCCTTTTGGCCATTCTTGCCCAGCTTTGCAAGAAACTTGATGTTGGTGCGCGTTCCTAAATTAGTGAAAACTTCATACCGACGGCAGGTGAAAAAGGAGTAACTTTCAACAAGCAGCCGCACACTCTTATTTACACGCATCGCCGTCTGACTCGAACTGAGCGTTGATGGAATTGGTTACAACTGTAGTGCCACCTGGCGGTGACTGCCAACTGTAAAATAAAGTTATTATTCGACTTTTATACGTGTTTTCCGGACAAACCTCGTATATCTAGCGGTGAAACCATACTTTATTTACTTGACAGAAAACTATCGAACTGGAAATGAATAATTTACACAATGAAAAACTACCGAAGTACTTGCTAGAAATCCAATTTTAAAATAGTTTATTGATTTTAGAAAAAGATTATTTTAGAAATTTAACCTCAAGGAATTAGTTTAGTTATAATAATATCAAAACAAACGTAAAAATAAAGCTAAATAAAAAAGCAGGTGTTGATTTCGCTTTAATATAATAAATAATGAGGTGATGTAGTAATGAAATTGTCAAATATTGTGGAAGAATTGTTCCTAAAATGGAAGTTTTTCTACTTATTGGATAAGAATATATTTTGGAATTTTTAGTTTTCATAAAACTTATCTTTCCAGATCACGAAATCTTCAAAAATCGAAAGGTAATTTTATCTTGTATTTAAGATTGGTTTTAATTAAAAGTGATAAAATTAATTCTAACTTTAAAAATGATCTAAGAGAATGTGTAATTTTTTGAATTCATTGATTAACATTAATATGAGTTTTAAACATCAGTTACGCATAATGGAAGTTTTTTATTCAAGTAGATATTAAAAATCCTTGAAAATGTCCCGAAAAGTTTATCAAAATTTACTATAAGCACCATATAAAACTCATACTTTTAATGTTACATATTAATTATAATATTAAATTAATATTTCCTATATTAATAATAAAGTGTATTCTCATAGTTAAGATAAATTCAAAATAATGAAAACTTAATCGTAATTTATATTACCCTGCTTTTTCGTTTGAAATGCAAAATTTTGAATTTTTTACATTGTAAATAATGTTTGAAATTGTATTCCCTCGTTATGTTTTTAGGTTATGATATTTAAAATAAAAATAATAATGAGTAAGAAGTATGTATGAGAGATATAAGTATGTATGAGAGATATAAGTATGTATGAGAGATATGAGAGATATAGAGAGATATAAGATTAAAGAAGAAAATTGTATGAAAATTTTAGTCTGCTTGAATCTGTTAAAAATTTAAATAAAGTTGAAAGTTTTATAGAATTAAAAGAAGAATTAGAAAGTTGTTAGAATTCTTCATCTATATATACATTTTTTTTGGTATTTTCATGAAGACAGAAAAATTCATTAATTGTTTTGGAAACGTTTTAGAAAGTACATACTAAGTTGCTAATTAATTTGAACAGATATAAATATAAAGAACTATTATCGCTCATAAAATTTTCATATTATAATTCCATTTTTTTAATTTTCGAAGATTTAATCATTTAAAATTGAATAAGTACTTAAAAGTTACCACCTTAATATTACAAATATTTAAAATTTTTAACAGTTTTTAGAGATAAAAAAATATATCCATGTTTAATTGAAAAAATATTGTGTGCACTTGAAGAAATAATTTCTCACAAAATACATTTTATTAATTTTATTCAGTATTAAAAACAAACATGGCAATAAGATACGGTAACGATATTAATTTTTACATTTAAATTAGTTTATTATTATGTTAACATATTCAATAATTGATTAGAAAAAATGATGACATTGAAGCGTTAAAACATTAGATATGGGTTGCGCATTTCATTCTTAATCTTTTTAATGCAATATTTAATTTATAATTAAAAATTCAATGAAATTATCTTTTTAAAATTATCCATTATTCTTTTTTTTCTTAGATAAAAAGAACATCTTTAAGCCTGTATGAAAGCATATTTAAGTAATATTCACATCACAACTTGAGTGTATATATATATATATATATATATATATATATATATATATATATATATATATATATATATATATATATATATATATATATATATATATATATATATATATTTGTATGTGCTTGTATATCACCAAATAGAGCTATTTTTTCACGTTTTCACAATAGATGTCAATATATCAAACACGTAATTATTATTTTGATAAAACATATATAAGTGTGTATGTATGTTTACAGCTATAAAAACAATGCGTGCATCTCTAAAATTTATAATGTATAACAATAATTTTTCTATTAAATGTGTTATTATGATTTCATTATTATTAAGACTGCAAAATGAATATTAGAATACTTTAACTTTTAATTACTTGCATTTTTAAATTTACTTTGCAATTCAATGATTTTACTATTTTTATACAAACCAAAAAATTATAAACCAAAAATATGTTTAACTTACAATTTGTAATATTGAAATTAACTTTCTATTGAATAAAATTCTATATCTTAAAATTTAAAAACTGCTTTTTATAGAGAAATCAAATTACCGACTCAGAGATCCTTAAATATTACAGCTATGTGTAACAGCTTATAGTTTACAATACATTTAAATTAGTCATTATTTTTAACTATCATAATTTATTTTTGTTAAAAATTATGCAAATTAAAAATTATTATGTAAATAAATGAAAAATTTGATTCAAATAAAAAATAGCGCAATCATTAATAAAAAATTTTTGTATTAAATTTAAAAATTCTCAAACAAAATCATTCAAAGTAATTCATTCTTAATCAGCCTTAAACCGAGATTCAAGAAAGTACGAATAAATAAATTTGAATTCAGGAATTAATTTTTTTATTTACAGTATTTCTTATTTTCACATAAAATTTGCGAAAATAAATAATGAAGAAGTATTTCGTTACGAGAAAATACCTTTAGATGGCTCTTTTGAACAACTAAATAATCATGTAATAGAATTATGAGGGAAGAAAAAGGGGGAGGGCTTAGTAGAATCTGAAGATACATAAATAAAAGTTAACTTCTGGACCGCCTCCAGTAATTGAAACGTCTGCATGCATTTGCCTCGCTATTTGTTTTCTCCCACTCTTTCCTCTTTAGCAGCTTAAAAGAGACTCGGACGTAAGTTACCGGATTTCGTATAATTCCGGATCGCACCGCTCCGGTACGCCGCATCTTTTTAAACCCCTAGTGACAAAACGACCGAGACAAATAGCCCAAAAAAAGAGGGAAATTGGAGGGATTTCGGTAGGAGGACAAAAACTTATTTGAAAAATAACGTAAAAACAATAAGGACCAAAATATAATGAAATTTTTAAAAAAAATGTCGGAAATTCTATTTCCCGCTCTAGTCCGCTTTCTCGCAGACTATTTGAATGATGGCGCCGAAACACTGGGCAAATAAATTTTACCAAACACAAGGAGAGCCAAATAAAGGGAAGAAAACGACGGAGTAGGAAGAAAGGGGTGGAAATCCCCACAAAAAAAGAAATCAAAAAATCAAGTAGAGGAAGAAAAGGGAAAAGAAATGTAATACCTAATGACTCCAATATATGGGGATGGAGGAAAAGCGGGATAAAAAGAAGGGGTGGAGAATCAAATCTTCTTCTAACCGGAGCGTTTGAATATTAAAATCGCTTCCACTTAAAATCGGACTCCCGGAAAAATCTGGAAAACCAAACGACGCGATCTTAATGCCGCACATTCATCACCTTGCAGTGGAAGACTTTAGGGAAAAAAATGGAAAGGTAAGGGGAGGATGGGGAATTCGGACGGAATCTCACCCGTGTGCCTATTGGGGCTATTGGAGGTGGGCCCATAACGATAACCTCCGTATCCTTCCGCAGCAGAAGAAGAAAAGAGTCCCCCGGATCAAAACCCGATTTTCCGTGAACTTTGTGTCCGGGATTTTCATATTTTACTTCCCTTCCAGGGACTTTTTCGTTTTCTTCACTTATGGGGCGTGACGCCATAACCCTTTCGCTTCTTTGACTCTGGAATGCAGGAAAGCTGTTAGTGAGGGAGATATCGGAAAATATTTCCCTCTTCGTCTTTCTTACAAATGTATGCAAAAGGACTCATTTATAAATAAGAAATTGTACATTACAAATTTTGACAGAACTTTTAAATGCAGCCCTTTGTGGGTAATGTCGGGGCGGCAAATGGAGATTTAACTATGGAATTTTTCTTCGGAATATTTTCAAAGAACTAACCCTTCTAAGTTTTAAAAGACAATGAAGCATTCTATTCTCTTTCTCACTCTCCTCTAAATGTTATTCATTCTTCACTATTTTGAACGTGTTTCATACGTTTTATATTATTTAAAACAGCTCGCAGCTTATAAGAATGTATTGTTTTTGTGTGTTTGAAATATTTAATACTTGGTTTACATTATTGTTTCTTAAATTTTTCAATAAAACTATATATTTTAGCATAATTTGCATTAAATTAGTATATCAGTAAGAGTACAACTGTTTTACATTTTTACATTTTTTTTAAAACTTTTCTATAAATGTTGTATTTTTTAAATGACAGTTTTAAATTTTCAGCCAAATCTATCTGAATGAAATTATCTAAAAGGATTAAAACACAAACCTTTTTAAACTTGTAATTTATCAAATTAAATACATATTCAGAAGTTTATAAGATACATACTTATGTATTGTTTCAAGTAGATAATTTAATATATTCCTTTTTCAGAATCTAATTAGTTTTTGCTCAAAGTTAATTGTATATGCAATTATTAAGACATAATATATATACATGTGTGTGTGTGTATTTATCAAAAATTGTGTGTGTTTTTATAAAATATGAATATTTGGATACCTATATTTGTGTGCAATTTATTTGCCAATTTAATAAAACTTATGTTTGTTTTTTTCCAGTTTAATAAAATATTTAATAAAACTTCAGTTTCTGTTTAATAATGATTTCTTCATTTTTTTCAGGTAAGTTAGAATGTAAAAAGTGTACCAGCTTTTTATTTAGTTTTGAGTAAGTCTTTTTTATATCTTAATTAAAGATTTGTTAAAAAAAAGAATCTAGAATTAAAAAATCGAATTTTTACTCTGATGACAAGTTTAATTTGTCATCAGAAAATTGGGAATCATAAGCAAAGGGACTTAAAGGATAATGATTTCTTTCTAGGAAAAAAATGTTATTGTTATCACAAGACCAATTGTTAATAACTTAAACACAAAATTTTAGAGTAATTTGAAATTCTTGTTTAAACAATAGTTATATTTTTAAATGGATTTTTATAACTTTAATCACGAAAAAAATATTGTGTTTCAAGTTACTCTCCTCGTTTTCATCTGTCATCTGTATTAACAAAATGGATGTCCCACAATTGTTGGAACCGTGTTGATAGCTAAAAAGTCACCATTTAACCTTCGTGAATTAGACATCAGTTTTGATTGGGGATGTTTGTAGTTTTTCAGAATAAATCTTAAATTGTGATTGTGGTCAAATTAACGTTAAAATGCAAAATCTGGCATAGAGAACACGAACCAAATAAATTTAATTTTTGATTAAAAAGATATTGGAGTGTTTTGATTTTAAGGTGTTAAAATGTCTCCAGAATAAAAAATTTATAAATTGTCTCTGATATCCAAAACTGTCATGTACTGAGCTTATGACTATCTTCTGTAAATGATTTTCAAGAGCATTTTATGACTTTTTGCAATATTTGAAGAAACTCTATCTTGCATAATATTGTTTGTTCCTGCCATTAAGATACATACAGAGATAGGATGATTTTGATTTGTATCGACGATACACGTTGATTTTAAATGATAGGATGTATTACTGAAGCTATTGAATTCAAGTCTTAAAGTGTGGTGATGGTGGAAATACTTTCCAATTTTTTGTAAAATTTGTAAAATAAATTCCAATTTAACAATAATTTGGTGATGATGCCGTCTGAATGAAAAAATGTTTTTTCTCTTAAGAACATCTCAAAATTACGTTGAATCCACCCTAACGGAAACAAAAAAATTCAAATATTGTCTGATATCAGGTAGATTATCTATTGTTTTTATTCCAGTAAGATAGAAATATGTGTTAAATTCCCAGAGATGTAATCACTATAATGATAAAATTTGATGCAGATAATATAAAAGCTCCGCAAGGTCCAATAGATAGTTGAACTTAGAATCTGCAATGTCTCAATTACTTACCGAATACTGGTGCCAACTTTAAAATTAAAATTAATATTTTCTTCTATATGAAGCATAACTTCCTTTAAGGAACCAATAGAAATGGATTTTTATCATCTTTTGCAAAAACAATCGATTCTTTTTTACACATTTTTTTGTAATTTTTCTAAAATTAATAACATTAATTTTGCTTTTTTGATATCTTACAAAATATATTGTTTCCATTAAGAAGCAATTGCAAAAGTAGTTTTTTATGAAACTGATTTATTAACAAAACGCAATTTCGTAAACTTAACATTATTTTGATAGACTGTTTCATTAAAAATACCATTTTCTAAAGAATGGATTTTATAACCATTGCTGTCTGCTACCGCTAATTATTATAATATTTGTTGAGGAAGATAATTATACACAATTTTATATAGAGTTTTGAAACAAATTGCTTTTTGGTGAATACTATTTTATTCATTATATTCGCTGAAAAAACGAATCTTATTCCTTCATTGACTAACAAATCCCAACATGTTTTAACTTTCCAAGAACTCAGTTTTGGAACTAGATTTTTTAATTCTAGATATTTCATATTTGTGGGATCTTTTACGTTAAGGAAATATTTGTAATTTATAAACTTATGTGTGCTACATGTGAAGTTTTTATTCAATTAATTTTTAGTGACCCTAGTTTCATAGTGCTGCGCAACGTCTTGGGCCCGAACGGTTGAAGTTAACATTGATCAAGATTAATTTTTTTTTCTTGGGATCAAACCCAGATGGATTAAATATTAAAAGAATAATCATGATTACAAAGAAACACTATGTGTATACAATGTCTAATAATTCATAATTACATCGATTTAAATTAAAACAGTTAACACCTAAGATAGATAAAAAGATAGAAATTTTGTCTTTCTGAGAAATATTTAAGTTGTGTATGAAAAAAGATATTCAAATTGGGAAAGGAAATTGTATACAATTAAGAAAAGAAAATTTAAATGCGGAAAGGAAATCGTATATCTATGGAAACTTATACATTGAAAAAATTATATGAAATAAATCCCATTGATTTATTTACGCCTTCATTACTTTATGAATTATTAAATATCAAAATATATTAGGTAATTTGTAGATATTCTATTCTTAATATACCTTACCAGTTATCTTTATTCTATTTTTTCTGATACATTTCCCATTGTCTTTTCCTTTAAACGGATTTTTGTATATACAAAAAATGAACAAATATTTTGAGATTTATTTTGACTAGATTTTTTTATATATTTTATCAATAACTTTTTTCGCGAAAAAAAATTTTTTTTTAATTTTTTGCTTAGTTAAATAGAAAGTGTGAGTATATAATGCATTTATACAAAATAAACTTCCAAATTATCGTTCTGGATTAGAATTGATTGAAGTTGTGAATTATAGAACAAAATATTGTGCGCAGAATTTCTGAATTGGTGCACAGTTTAATAACACAGAACATCTTTGTTCATTTCATTTTACTATTTAGCACAAAAATCTCAAAAAATGATGATTAAGCTTTACCTAGAGAAGCACACCTCTTATTTGTAAATGATATAGTCCGATTAACATCAAACATTAGCATAATATTATTTCCTATGTATTTTTTTCTGTCCAAAAATTTATATTAAAATGTTTATAGCATCCAGTCATAAATTTAGCAATATTTGGATGGGTTTTGGTTTTTTTTAATATTTTGAGAACTGTCTATATAAAGTTGAAATCACTTGCGTAAACATCAATTTTAATTTATATCTAATTTTAAATTCTTTCTTGTAAGAAATAATTTTAAGATATTAGGAAAGATATTCCATATTCTAACAGTGAATAGTTAAACAATTTAAATATTTTGATGATATCAACCAGATATGTTTTTTGTCTCTTATTTCGAGGGAGCATAATTTTAATTCTAAGAGAAGCACTGTCTTAAATCCTCTGCCGTAATAAGAAAATAATTAAAATTCTTTTGTATGCATTAATAATGTATTTATATAAGTATTTCTTAAGGTTCATTTTAAATTGATAAATTTTATGTTTAATTTATCCAATGTTTTGATGAGAACTAAATTATGTTTTTCAATATCACTTGATTAAATTTTATTCCGGAAGTATCCTTAGTTTTACCTTAAAATATGAAAAAATCGCTAAAAACGTTCAAAAGTTTCAATTATAATTTATTTAAAGTTACTAGTAAAATTAATAAATGTTTTAATATAATTTATATCCGAGTGTAGATGCCTGTTTTATAAGAACTCTAGTATACTTCCTATTTCAAAAATTTTCCTCTATTAGACTTTAAAAGTATCGCCAAGTCAATAGCTATATTGTCCCCCAATATGTCGCCAACTAAGAGTTTGTGCCTAACAACTCCCAAGAAGGAAAAAAAAGAATAAAGTAAGCAAACCTGCTGAAGTCTGCACAAAAATTCCTCGGTTTCCTAGTTAGCCGGAAAAAGGGGGGAGAGGTGGTTCAAGAAGGGAGGAAATGATGAGAAGTATTGTGGGTGGAAGTTGGAAGCCTAAACAAGGTGGGAGAGGAAAGGGTTGAGAGTGGATGAAAGTAAGAATCGTTGTGTCGTAATATTACGCGTAAACTGATTGCAGACTCTATGGAAAGCTGTTGAGGAGGGGGAGGCTGGAAAATTCCATAAAGAAGGAAAAGACTTTAAATCGATGAATTGAGAGGAGAGATTAAAGACTTTAAGAAGTGGGTTGGGAAAAAGGGAGATCGCAATTAAATTGTTCCGATGGGGTAGCTCGGTTACCTCGAGATTGAGAAAAAGGACGCCGGCCGATCAACGTCTCCAGAATTATTTACGGAAAAATAGAATATTCCTTTCTCTCGTGAGATTCGGAGTGCAAACGGAACTTTTGTGAATTTGTGTTCGAATACGTGAATATTATTACTTTATCATATAGGAATGGTTTGAAAATATATTGGTGATAAAAATTGTGTTTTATAAAAGAGATATATATATTGGAAGAATTTGCAAAATTGCAACCCATTTTTGGACATCTGATTTATAGGTTTTTCAAGGTATTTTTTTATTTCACAATTAAGTGTGCTATACTATTAAATAATTCTTAGATTTTATATTATTTAGATGCAAGTTATTAATATTTTTTTTTTAAATCTTGAAATTTCTTGGAATTTCTTAAAATTTTCTTGAATTTAATTCTGGAATAAAAAATTTTGAATTTAATTTGATAAATTATTTTTTTTAAAAAAATCTATGCTTATAGGCTATGTTTACATAATTGTATCATTAGAGTTACACTTATGATTGGTAAAAAAATATTATACAAATTTGTTACTTTTTTTCTATTGCATCTTGTTTGCTAAAAAAAAAAAAAAAAAAAAAAACGTTGCGATTCCATTAATAATTCACATTTACTGGCAAAGTTAACTGAATTCTGTGTTATACCTTGAAATTATTTTCTAGTAATATATTTGTTATTTAGTGTATATACTTTAAAATTTCATACTGTATGTAAGCATCTGGGTTTGACGTAAATGACTACTCAATGTTTAATGTTTCTATTTTGTAAAGCAATTGAACTTGATTGCATAAATACAATGTAAGAAGTGGACATAATAATGTGAAAGTGAAACTGAATTTCTGCATGAATTTTCTTGCTTTTAAGTTGATTGGAAAAGTTTCCTAGTTATATATTGCACAGTAAAAATTGTGTTATTTAAATTCAGAGAAAACTTACTTATTACATAATGTTGAAGAAATGTTCTCAGTTTTCTAAATGAAATCTGTAAACATGTATTAAATTTTCCGGTATCATATATCTATTATTTAAGAATAGTAATTTTATTGCGAATAAATAGAAGGAGTAGTTTAATATGATCGCATCACTTTTTACATAGCAATATTATTTAAGTTTTATCGAGTTTCAATTCATAGAAAAAGAAATTGCATCCTAACAATCCACTTTTACATTCTGACTTATAAATATGAATTAAAATATGGCTTGAAAACAAAAAATAATATATTATCTATTATAACCGAATACTTATTGGTTTTCTTGAAGCAGACATACACTCTTTCTAATAATAAAGTAATTGAAATGAAATAACATAATTTGTTTTAGCTTGAATATTGTTTAATGTTTTACAGTTGCTTAATTGATTTCCGGGAATAATATTTGATTTGTTGGAATTTTTTATGTATATAAGTCGAGAAGATTCTTTACAAAAGTGCTGGATTTACTTAACATTTTAAATATTTCAAAATGAATTAAACCAGTCTCAACTTGTCTTACCACAATTTGCGTTTAATGCAGAAAAGTAACAAAAATTAGAAACAGCGCTTAACAATTTTACGTTGATGAGATATAATAAAGAATTCATTTTATCTTAAAATTCTGAATAAAACTTTACGAAAAGTTGTTTATTGGAGGAAGAGTTTAAAGAGTGACTTAAAATACACTCTCTATCCCGCAAGTATGAAAAAGTTTCGCTCCTCTTTTTAATTCTTAATCCTCCCTGGCACTTGCGGTACGAGATTGGACAACCAATAATAATCATCTGCTCACAGCGGGGTCTATAAATCAAAGAGGCGTGTAGAAATGGATTTTTTGAAACTGAAACAATCTGAGATAAATCACTTAATAATGAGAGTGCTATAATAGAGTATACAGATGAGGAGAGAAAACGCTTAAACACTCAATATTGTCGCCAAACAATAAAATGGGAGGGGTGATAGTGTTGGCGGGAATAAAGTATGCCCCAAACAAAGCTAAAGGGGGAAATCTATTGTTGTCGATATCACTGTTTCTGAGTCCTTTTCCTTCCCGCCAATAAATCGGTGTGGACAAAACAAAAGGTGCACCTTACCGGAAATCTGTTGGAAAATTAGAAAATATTATTTTGTGGGGATTCTTTTGGTGTTTCAATCTGGCTCCGATATTCAGGCATAATGGATGCTTTGCTATCTCGGCCTCCTTCGCTTAATTTGTTGAAACCCGAAGATGTACAAGGTTTTTTTTTGTCACCTTACCGTCTTTCTCTTTATTGACAGTTCTCGATTCAAAATAACGCACTTAGCGAACTGTTTTAGCTGTTAAAATCACTTAAATTGGCGCCTTTAGGCATTTAAACTGTAGAAATAACATAAAAATGTTTCCGAATGGCTTGCATTGATACTGGTATTTGGAAATTTATTTTAATGTGAATAAATGAGTGTTGTTATAGGTTACAAATAATGAATGTGAAAAAATCACTTTTCTGCGTATCTGTGTCTCAAAATTGTTATTAAATTATAAATGCTGGTGGATTGATATAAAGATATTTCTGTAAAAAATGTATTCTTTTGATAGAGTTCAGTTAAAAAATGTTTACATATTTTTATTTAATTAATCTTTAACTACATTACAAAAATTCTAAAGAATGATTGTATTTATTTTATTCTCCATTGGTTTACAATAAAAGAAAAACACTAAAGTAATTTTGCTTGAAAAATGTGTATTAAGTACTTCCTTTTTTAAAGATTTTTCAAAAAGTTTATTAAGAGATGTACGCTATAACTGTAAATTTTTCTGTAATTCGTTTTGATGCTGACAATAATTTTTATGTGTTAATCTTAAAGCTGACTTTTTATTTATCTTATGATACTGAATAGTTTCATCTTATATACTATTTTGAATTATCTGAAGATTAAAGAAAAATATTTGTTTCGCTTATTAACAATTAATTTTTACTATTTCACATTTTTAATTTTAAAAATGTGTGAAAGATTTAATATTTCATTATATTTTTTTCAACTTTTTAAGGATGGATATTATCCTTCTTTTTCATTTCACATGCTTAACTTTCCCTGTTGTAAATTTCAAATTTCTTTGAAATCCATTTTACTTTTATAATCTGAATATAAGAAAAAATTCAATAATCCGAAAAAATAATCCTTATAATTCAGCTACTTTTTACTCTAATTATTAATAGCATCAGGAATCCTTCAAATTTCTATCAACAAATCATGAAAGAATTCATTTTCAATGTTTTATTTCATAAAAACATGTAGCGTTTAATATTGTAATTTTTTAATTAAATTTATTACACAAGAATAATTTTTCCATTATAAAAGTTTACATTTTCTGGCAGAAATTACTGATAAATCTTATTTTAATAAAGTTAATTAAAAAAAATAGTCATTGACATTTATTCATTGTTCATTCAGAGCAAATTTTTTGCTCCAACCAAAACAATAAAGTTTACTGTTCTTTAAAAAATGGATTGCAAAATTATTTTGAATGCAAAGTACATAATAAAAATTCCAAAAAAAGTCATGTAATACAATCTGTAAGTTTACTCTGAATTAAATAAACTGAGATGTCTTTCTCAAGATTTTTCCACTTCATACAGATAAACGAAAACGAGAAAAAGAATTAAAAAAATATCGAAGAAACAAAATGGTGTTAAAAGAATTAACTAATCCATCAAGTTGTTCTGGAAAGAAAGCAAAGAACAATCGAAAACGACATATCGATAAACACCTTTTCCTATCGATTAATCAACTAGGTCTCGATTCAACACAGTAAAGAACATCACAACTGAAAGAAGGGGAAAAAGTCTCCACTCGAAACAAAAGAGAAAGAATTATTTTTTATTAACGGAAGCGGAATCTGGCAACAAAACAATTTGTTTTCTTCTCATCGCCGCCGCATTGGACAAGAAAGTTTTTAAGTAAATTGGTGAGAGGTCTATATTTTTTTTAAAAAAAAGATATGGCAAGTGATTTGTCAAAGTTGCTGAAAGCAAGACAATGGTATAACAGTGGAAAAAAGCGCATAATGTTTTTGCAACTTTTTGCAAATTTTATACACTATTCTTCCTTTTTTCTATACCCCTTCCAAATTGTACTAGATTCGAACTCTTAAATTGCTTTACTGATGGACAAGTGATCCAAAAGATATATATTAAACTTTGAAAATTGGCATCAGTGACTTTTAAAAATTAAATTTGTTCGATACATTATAATCAGACAAAACCTTTTTGCTTCTAAAATATTTTAAATACCTCAAATTTTCTAAAGTTTTCAGTAGTTAAAACATGTGTTTTAAAATGAACTATTTTTTAAAGTTATTAAATTGTTTTCAAAACTTTATAATTATATTTAATTTTTTATGATTCTATTACAAAAACAATACCATTATTTTATTGGATACTGCATTTTGGCAAGAATTGATTTATGTAAAGAAAATCAAGGGGGGGGGAGATACTTATAGTAGAAATTCTCAAAACATTTTTGTTCATAATATTGCTTACAAAATAAAATATTTTATATTTTTGCCTGTCAGTAATTTCGTCCAACAAAAACATTATCCGACAGAAAAATCAAAATTAATTGGATATTCAAATTAACTGTAATTTTAAATATTTAACTTGATTACCACCTCCAATAAGTAGTTTGTTGATAAAAAAAATTATTTTCTAATTTTATTGAAAAAGTTCTAATTTTGACTGGAATCTGTTCATTTACTTTAATCATTATTATAAAAGAAAGCATTTATATTAGTGAAGAAATATTATCTATTATATCTAATAGATAAATATCGTTTTTAGTATTTCTTTGCACAAACATTCAAAAACTTTCTAATATAATTGTGTCATTGGAACAATTGAACTATTCTACTAAATTTAGTAAAAAAACTATAAGCAGTGTGGTTTTTTACTAAATTTTCTTGAACAGTTCAAAGTGAAATTAATTTACATAGGATTTTTCAGTCAACTGAAACAGTTTCCTACCTCTACATTGGAGCATGATGAATCTTAAATAATTTCATTTGAAAATATTTTACATTCGATTGCTTAAGGTTATTTTATTTGTTTGTTGTAATTTTCCTACTACTACTAATGTTAATATATGCATTTATATTCGTTAACTCTTTCAGATACTAGCCAAGAGATATTTTCACCTATGATACGCGTATTGTAGTATTTTATCTATATAATACAGGTATATTAATGAATACAATTGCGTTTCAGTTGAAATTTTAATTTATTAATACAATTGAATGATTTTATAATTTTTTTTTCGTGAAAAAAAGAAGATATCCTTTGAAAAAGCCTTAAGATTTTTTTTAATTGGAATCACAATATATTTGAAATTTTACTATAATTTCGATCTAATTCAAATAAATATAATTTTAATGATATTCTAGAAGCATTTTAATATCAAATAGGCTTTTATATTATTGAATAATTTGAATTTATGTAGTTAACATAATCTCGAATGTGTAAATTATGAATTTACCTCAAATTGAAATAATTAATGAATTGAGTTTTAATTCATAATATTTAAAAACAGTTTACCTCAAATAACTAAATTTCGTACTTGTTTGAGCGATGGTTTTGAGATACAAGTTGATCACACTGATTATAAGATAAAGAGTATTGAATTTTGTTAATAACCTTATTAATTAGTCTTTGTATTTATCAACCTTATTCTCATTTTTACTTTATCACTTTAATACATCGAACATGAAACATTTTGCAGTTTAAACAAGAAGGTTATGAAAGTGACATATTTAAACCAACTCATTTCCTTAAACTTTTGTTAAATATGATGTTTTCGATCATATTGCTATAATCAAAAAGCTTTTGTTCTGTAAAATTATATCAGACCAATAAATATATTATATACAATGTAAGTATTGAATACAATATATTTCGTGGTTCTTTATTGAAAAAAATTATTTTAAAAGACTTTTCTACTCGGGAAGAAAAGGGGGAAGAGAAGGAAAACTTTCTCCGAAAATCTCAATTAATCACTTAAGAGGGAAAGCATCGATTCATCGTTGAAGAATCGATTCCATCGCTTAATCGAATATCCCATAAGGCAAAAAGGTGTTAAAAGAATTAGGCAATTCATCGGGAAAGCAACGACTGGTAAACTGCGAACGGGACAATAGCCGGCGACATATCGATAAACACAATGTTCCATCGATTAATCAAACAGTGCGATGTCGATTTTTCCCTCTCTACCTCTCGTAATATACTGGATTGGGGATAAAACTGAGAAATACTCTTTTCACAGGAAGGCATCCTGGCGACTTGAGGGACTGATAGGGAAAAGTAGGGGCAGTTGTTCGAAACAATAGGAAGGGAATGAGAGTAAATTTTTTCTGATTTCTTTTTATTTTTAGAATCCAATCCGACAATTTGTTTTATTGGTTCCGTGTATTGCGATGGGAAAATATAGAATTGGGGGTGGAGGGAGAGGGAGAGAGACAGATAGAAATGGAAATGGATGTGTTTAGTTGCAGGACTTGGTGCGAAAGATAAAAATGCCAGAAAAAATTTAATTTCAAAATTGAATGGGTAGCTGAAAGGAATCAGTGTTCCTTTTTTGCCATTGTTGTTATTTGCAGATTTTTTTTTAGTTGTACTTTTTGGGAGAGATTTAAAATTACTTTTGCTTTTGTTTCACCTATTGTGTGAATTGTTAAAATTCTGATTGATTTTTCACAATCATATCTGTCAATATTTGCGTGAAGTCAATCCTTCCCTCTTCGTAAAAGTATAAATACGAAGCAGAACATTCGTAATTAATTTTTAAATTTTTCTAAAAACAAATAAAGAAATGAAAGTGTGATTTATGTCCTTTAACGTCCATGGAAAAACCATAACTCATCAGTAGTATATTTTTTATTGCTTTAGAAAAACTTAACTCAGTTGATAATCGATAATCAATAAAATGTAATTTTTTAATTCAAGATCGAGAATGAGCAAAAATTTGAGATGAATTATTTAAAAAAAAATTATGAAATATTGTTCAGCATTGATGTATGAAAAAAATTGTATATATATATATATATATATATATATAGATTATTGGAAATTAATCTTCATAAATATATATACATATTATTAATATTTATTATTGCAGTGAATTTTTAGATTTCTTTTATTAAAAAAAAAAACATTCCTATTATAATTTGGAACATTTTTCGTATATTTATTCCACATTTTCGAACATTTACGTTTTTTATACTTGTGATGAAACAAATAATACTACATGTATGCATTCGTATGGTCTAAAAATTGCAATAAAACCATTTCGCGTGGGAAAACAAAACAACCAAATTGAATATTATAGTAAGTAATGTGACACTACATTTATTTTATTTTCTTATACCAAGTTAAATATCAAATTCTTAATTCATCTAGATATATTTTCTGTTTATAAACGTTATATATATTTTAACTTCTCTTTAAATTAAAAGCTTAAATAAAAATATTATCCTTTTTAATGTTATTTTTTAATATGTGTTGTGTAATTATATAAAATTAAAAATATAATAAATTCTATTACTAAAAATGAATCGTACAATAATATAAATTAGTAACAAAATAGATTTGTACGATTCATTCTTATATTAAGGAAGTATTTAAAAAAATATTCAGTTTTCTACTATAATTTTGCTTTTAATAATATAATTTGGAATTATTTTTTATAATACCTTTTAAAGGATATTTGGTTTAGTTAAGACATTTTCTCACATAAAAATTATACTGCAGGTTTTCGTTATTAAAGTATGAAATATGAAAACACCCTGTGGATTATTTTTTTGCAATGCATATTAGTGACAGAGGAAGTCACATAATTTAAGTTTTACAGTGAATAAAACGGTCTAGTAATCAATGTAAAATTCTTTCAATGAATTTCATCTTACGGTTATATTTTTAAATTTTTGTTACTATGTTTAACAAATATCTCTTTCGAACATTACACAATAATACTAATTTTTAA
This sequence comes from Latrodectus hesperus, assembly GCA_037975125.1. Lineage (NCBI taxonomy): Eukaryota > Metazoa > Arthropoda > Arachnida > Araneae > Theridiidae > Latrodectus > Latrodectus hesperus. Next base: position 72,731,536 of record CM075860.1, on the reverse strand, counting down.
CAAAATGCAATTATTTTGAATATATAACCAAAAACTTCCATTCGGGCAAGTATACCATATTTATCTTAATATTTTGGGTTAGTTATAATTAAAATTATCAGAAGATAACGAATGAAAATCTTTCCATCTGGTTTTTTAAGTAATAATTGTTTGGAAATTAGTAGTTTTGGAAAGCTTCATTAAGTGAACTAAAGTAAAATTACTTTATGAACTCATCAAAATAAAAGCTTTTTTACTTCTTATAGAAACACGGTAAGAAAAAATGATCTTCCACGATATAAATGACGAAACTTAGACTTCATCAATATCGTTTCCAAACTGCATTCCTCAGGGCTTCTTTCAGGAAAAGGTAATGGAGTCGGAGGAGGGAGGATATAAACGATTATGATAATTTTTCCACAAGAATCGTGCGAGACAAATGATTTTGTTTGGAAGGATGATTACCGTAGGGTTTTCATCATTATTTAAGTATATGTAGCTAAGAGGTTCATATTGTTTGCCGAATTAAGCAAATAATTCTACCACGGATAAGAAAAAAAAAATTAACATCACTCACAGAAGAGGAAAAAAAAAACTTAAGTATTCAAATTAAAGACAAATAAACGAGCTGCACACATACATGTGAGGGTGGGAGATACAGAAAAAATGGTGTATTGAGTAATAAAAAAAATAAAGCGTTTTTATTAATGAGAAATTTGGAGGCGATGATAGGAGTTTTTTTTTTCTCCGTTTATATAACAACTTGATTAAGCATAAGGCAATAATGGAACTAAATTATGATGCAAACTTGACGATGATCATTGTGATGTTTTTTTTCCTCTTCGTACTATCCTGTGGGAACAGACGGGTTTTTTTCTTTTTCTTTCTTTCTTCATTTAGTTTCTTGCGCGTGAAAAAAAATACATCGTCGGATGGACACAAACTGTGTGAAAAAAAAATATCTGATAACTTAATAATGCTTACTAGTGTTCGAAATGCATCGGTTCTAAATGATTGACTGCCTTTGCTATGGGAGGGTGCTAAATTTGCACCTGTCGAGGGCTTGAAAAATTACAATCGTAAATATTTATTGATGAAAGTTGGGTCAACTGTGGTTTAGTTTGTGGTGAAGATATTTGTTATCGATGCGCAAACCACTAGTGTCTTATGGGTGGGAAAAAATATATGCAAATTTGTATTTGTATTGATCGTAAAACCAGTAACGCGTATTATAGGGATGCTATTGGAAACAGGTTAAGTTGTGATGTTTTTGATTATGATTAGTGTATTATTTTAATGTAGAAAATTCTGGCAAAAAAAATTTTTTTTTTGCTATTCATTGCTGTTTTGATTGCTCTCATTTCAATTCAGTATATTTATTTGGTCACATTTTTCCGAATTATATCTGCTCTTCAATCTATTTTTCCATCCGTTTTCTTAAGATACTTGCATCTCATCAAATTCCGATTTTCTAAACAGAAAATGAAGCGTTCGATAATTTTTCTCATATCAAGTACAATTTGCGTATGTAATTTTTAGAACCATTTGAAAACTTCAAATTCTATAATATTATATATGTAAATGGCATTTTTTTTACTAAGTACAAAGTAGATAGTTTCACTGCAAAATTTTTTGTAGTTGAATCTAATCACTAGAATGAAAGTTCATATCTTCATCTTAAAATTAGTATTGCAAGTACCAGAAATACCTATTCGTATGAAACCAGAAATGGCTTAAATATTTAATTTGCAAAGTTAATATAATTTTTTTTTTCATAAAAATGCTAATGAAACTTCAAAAGAAAATCACTAAAATCTATTTATAAAATATCCTTTGAATATTTACTGAGATTTCTTTTGATATCTGTTTTTTTTTCGCTCCTTTTTTCTTTTATAGTTTTATTTATGTTTCGCTTTTAAATCCTTCAATTTTGCATCGTCCTTTTTAGTTCTTGGAAAAAACCAACAAAAACAATGGTTTCAAGGTAATCAAAAGATGGATCCTAATCAAGAGCTTCAATAAAAGTCCCCTCTTATCTATATTCTTGCCTTGTGTTATCTAAACGTCTCCATGACAACCACAGTGTGCTAGTGCCTCGCACCCCCTTTCCCCCACCCAGCCCCTTTCCGCCACCCCACACTACGCACAAATACTTGAAGCCCCTTAATGTTTGTTTGTCCGGCCTTGTTTACTTTAGAAAAGGCGAGGAGAGAAAGAGAAAGATCAGCTACCCATCACCATGGTTACCAAGTTCTCTCTTGCTGCCACAGTTATTTTCTTAACTTTGTTTCTTATTAAGTTGTTTTTAGTGTGTGTGCGCGCTTGAGTGTGTTGTTAGGACTTAACGGACCGTGTGCTAGGAGTAAGGGGGGGGGAGTAAAAGAGTACAGTCAAGGGAGGGGGAGCGGAGGCTCTGTGAAAAGACGCAGAAGTAAGCGTTTCCTAAGGCCCTTTCTGGAGTTGTTTGTTCTGAAGGGTGGTTTTAAGTGCTACTGCTACTATCGCCGAAGCGTTATTGACCATAAATTTGCCGCAGTAAGGGCAGATTTTAAAATTGAAGTAAATTTACCGTCTGCTGCATAAAAATATTTTCTTATTCTTTAGTATCATCAGATAAAATCTGAGAGCTGATTCTGATTAGCGCGCACTTTGGTTGTCGATGAAGCGGAAATTTTCATTTAATTCTTCCTGGCGATATTTTTGTTTTTATATTTGCACTTCGTTTGGTAACTGTTTTAAGGGAATGAGATTCTTTTCACAAATATTCCGTTAAGTCTCATCTATGTGGGGAAGGCACTTTTATTTCCTTTCCTTATTGTTGCAACATTGAAGCCAAAACTTGGAAATTTTTTTATCAACTGTTTGGTAAAATAATGTGTTGCAAATAGTTATACAATGAATCTTCCTGCAGTATGTTGCCAGTGTTTCTTTAAGTGGTTACTCTAGGCTAGATACTAACCAATAAGAATAGCTGTCATTCTCAAAACACATCGTTTCAATTTATGAAACTGTGCACTTCGGTATTTTTTAGTTTAAGCTTTTTTTATTTATCATTTATTTTCTTTAAATTTTTCCTCACTATTTTAGATAATTAATATTGTTATTCTTGTTGTTAGTATTATTGAACTTCTGAAACTCGTTCATTTTGAAATAAATTGCAATTATGAGAAAATGTTTCCATATTTTTCAATTTTTTATTCTCTCAATATGGGTTTTTATGTCATTTCTATTAATAATATTGCATGCACACTTTTTCCTGGTTAACAGAAATTCAATTTGGTTTTGTACTTATACCTATCGCAGCCTGTAATATTTCAGATTTTTTTTTTCTGGAAAATCTTATTAGATACTTAAAGGTAATTTAACCATTCTTCTGTAATATAAAAAGTAACCCTGCAATAATTTTCTTTCAGCTTTGCTTGCTTTTATATATATAATAAATGTCTACTAAATCCTTAGCGATGTTCAGATATTCATATTATTACTTAAAAAAAACAGCTTATTTATTTTCCAAGCCCACTCATTCAAGAACTCATATTTTAAAAGCGTGAAAAAAATTACAGATCCAATTGACTTTTTGAACTTTTATGGCCAACAATTCGCTTATTTTATTTATATAGCTTTGCCTTGCAAATAACACAAATGAGCTAAGCTTAAATGGCCAATATCAATTGAAATCAAGATGTTTCCTTCATCTTTGACCAATGCTGTTTTTCCGTTGAACTTTGCAATGAAAGCAACGACATTTCGTACGTCGAAAACTACCCAGGATTCTTCCAATATTTTTTAAGACCAGAATAATACTGAGCAGTTTCTTCTTGACAAGATATTTGCTACAAATTAGCACAAAAAGATATCATCAATAATTTTATTGTATGGTAAACTTATAATGAAATTCTTTGATCTTTGCATCCTGGAGACATAATGGTATTATTTAGATACTTAAAACACGGATAATACCATTATGAGATTATAATTTTATTTATGTGTATTTATACTTTATACCCTTTTACTTTTTATAAATTGCTTGTAGGACATTTTCACAATATTTTTTTTAAAAAAATCATGGAAAGCTATTATAATGTGATTCTGTCTTATTTAAATATTGTCATTTAATTTCATCGTCATATGTATCTTAGCGGAATTTTACCGTCATTTTATCGATTCATGACATGCTATATTGATATATCATTCATTCTAAATTATAGCTAAGCATATTCGACTATATGGGGTACATAATATATATTTATATTCATTTTTTATTTTACTTAAATTCATCCAATACCCATAGTCTTAAAGATAATATTTCAATATATTGGTTAGGGATTCATTGGAATTTATTATTTTTTCTAATACTTCTTTATTACGTTTCTAAGGAATTGTTTGTGTGCATTTTTAGTTTCTATCTATAATTTCCATATTATGTATTTATTAAAAAAATCTTTTGTTTTCCAAGAACTTACAATCGCTTAAATATTCTAAAAGATAGCGTAATCACAATGAATTCTGGAGTTTTTATGTAAATGTTAATTCATTCAATTTTAAGAGTGCAAAAAAATCACATACGGACAAATTTAATCAGATAATAAACATGATGATATAATTAAAACATATGTGTTATAGCTGGAAATGTATTGTTTTCATATAATCGACATCTTCCAAATTCTTAAAATGTCATTTTAATAATGATTAATGTATTTTATTCTATTATACTTTTTTTAATCCTATTTATATTAAAATTTGTTAACATTCTTCGTTACGGAACCGAATTGTAGTTGTAAATGCTCTTCCAACTTGCTGACAGTTTATTATTTTTATTCCTTGATATATAACGATAGAGCTTCTCTTTATTCTCCCGGTTTTACCACAGAACTCCCGGAAATATCCTACAAGGATACTTAAATAAACTACTGCCAAAGAAATCACAGTGAGACAGAGACACTGTGCTATCAGGAAGTCATGGTAATCACGCCGAGGGAAACAAAAATCCCCAACGGTGTTCGACAGAAAACACTAACCTTTTAGTAAAAAGAATAGACCTTAATCTCTAGGTAGACATGTTGTAAAGGACTTCAAATCCTTGCTCAAGTAGATTCACTCAATAATAACACTACAAAATCCAGGCAGTTTCAGAATTGGTCTATTCTCTGTACTTGACGGGAAAATAACCCTCCAAAACAAAAAGGAATCCATCGTATGTGATTCTCCCTCTAAGGAATCAAGCGTCCTGGTGTCGTCCTGGCAACTAATCCATCGGATCTCTGTTTACCAATGCTGCTTGCGCTTTGTGTTTACTTCACCATAAAGCCGTTGCAATCTGCTGCCTCCTGAGAAACCACATCACTGCTACCAACCACTTTTTCAAAACTGTGTCCGAGTGGAGTTTTTCTTTCTTTTTTTCTTCTCCCTTTTGGATTAATTTTTAACGAGGAAGCTTAAGGACTGTAATGGTCTTGTTAAAAGTAAGGGGATGTTGTTTGGGATAATCCAGTTTGGGGGCAAAGGCTTAAGAACGTTTTTAAAGTTTTTGGCCTTTTTAAGATATTTTTTGTGGCATCATATTATTGCAGTTATGTAAGAAATCCTGAACTGTTGAGTTGTTCCCTTGAATGATTTTTTTTAAGTTGTGTGAGGGAAAGGGCTATAAAAGCAATGCTCAAGTTAAAGTTTATTTTTGAATTACATTCCTATGTGCCTTTTTAACCATATAATTTAAATAAATATAATAGAATATCTAAACCTGCTTTTTAATCTAATCATTATTTACCACTAAATTTATATCGACTTATTTGTGTAGAATATTATAATTTCTTATTTTCATATTTTATTTTTAATTTGAATAAAACGATTCAAGATTGAGTAATATAGTATACCCATATATTATTATTTAATGACGGCAAAACTTGTTTTTTTTAAACAGTTACGATTACTGTTACACACTTTCAAAATAAAGAAAATGTTCAAAAGAATCGTAAAGTGATCTCCTAGTGTTTGTCCATTAAGAATTTTTGTTTGTGGAATCATTAAAATATTAAATCTTACTTATGGTAACCCATGATTTGCTTAGGTTTCGAATTCCTAAGCTTTCAATCAAAAACTTGATATTTAAGCTCACCAAGCTACAGCTGTCTATCCAAGCAAGATTTATACAACGATCATTTGATGGTGCTAGACTTCCTGGGTATGTTTAGCGTTATGGACCTTTTCTAGCGCTGCTGGCCTAAGGAGACATGCAGCAACAACAACGCTGCAGTCTCAATTGAAAAATTCGTGAATATATTTAAACTCTCTTAGTTGCAATATGAAATGCTGACAAGATTCTTTTCATATATTTTATTTCATGGAAAAATTATTCCATTATTTTGGTTTTAGAAAATTCTAGTTTTGATTGGTTATCTTTAATTCCATTAAAAATTTTAAAATATTGATTTTGATTTTGCAAAATATATTTAGTATTTATTGAGCTAACATTTCTAGTAATCCATCCAAACGCTTGAGTTTTAATCTAAGATTTAATGTCTTAAGATATAATACTGGTCTTCACTGTCCCGCCATCCAACTTCATCCAAATCATGTTTTTAATTCTTCCTCTATATTAGATAGAACTCTACAATATAGACCTAAATCCTACCAATCACCAACTGCTTTACTTACCAAAATCCTTGGACATAGCCCAAGAAGTTTTGAGCGCTTTTGGCTCTCAATTAAGGAAATTTTAAATTCAAATATAGTAGATGGAGTTAAAATACCAAGCATTTTTAATTTGAACCATATCATCTAAATACTTTAGATGTGGATACATGTTTCATTACTAAGGTTTCGTTTAGTTAAAGAAAATTCAAAATCAAAAGTTATCTTAATTTTTTTGTCCTCTTATTCTATTTCTGATCTCAGAAAATATACTAACTCATATAAACTGATTGTCAAGTGCTTTAGTTTGAAATTTACAATGATACTCTCGAATATGTTTTCTAGAAGAATGAGATCAAATATAACTTCTACCAAAAAGTTTTATTTTGTAATTTCTTTGCAATATTTATTTTACTAATTTAATAGTTAGTAAAATCTCCTATTTCAACCATCGCTATCAAGTTACTTTATTTTCTGCTTTTATAAATGCGATGTCGTTATTTTATAACTGTTTCAAATTGCATATAAGAAATACGAAACACAAATCTATCTTTTTCCCTTACTAGATTTGTCGCCATCTTATCCATGTCAACTTCTGTTCTTGTTTATCATCTCTCCAACAACCACAAAAGAGAAAGTCGTCCTCTGATATCGGACATTGACTATTGTATTGTGTGATGTGAGATTCTGTCCAAAAGAACCATACCAACATTTTTTTTTGTTGTTGTTGGCGACTTTTGTTTGCTTTTATCGTCGCTATATGGTGATGAAACCCCAAAATTGGGCAATAGGATTGTTATATTCTAAGATCTATGGCCAGCAACTATTTTTGTTTTTTTGATTTGTGTCCTTTACTGATCACGTTTTCTACTATTTGAAAAACATTATTTTATTGCTGCCTATTCTGTATGATCCATGGCCTTTTTTGGTGATATTTTTTTTACTACTTTAAATGCATTACTGAAATCTTTACTTCAAAAGCTATTGACAATTTTCAATTTGTTTGGTGTATTAGGTAGCAGTTATATTAAATTTACTTATTCTGAACATTATACTATTAAATTTATTTTTAGATCTGATTATATACAGAAAAAGCTTCCTGTAATAGCCATAAAATATTTTGTGCCAATATTGTAAACTGCATTAATTGCTCTAAAACTTCTTCAGCTGAATCTGATTCTTGAAAGTAGAATGATTTGGAGCTCCAGTGGCTCAGTAGCTTCACGCCGCTTCCCGTAAGCTCAGCAAAGGGAAGCATCATTTGCCGCGGGCAGTGGTTGGTAGGGTGACCACGGTGTACTCTCCTTTACTGGGTTGCTGGAGCTCCATGGGTTGGGGACGTGTCCACATTAATCTGTGACGCCCAAAGTCCTTCCGCTGGTGTGGCGTGGATGTGGAATAGAGGATGCCAGCTCAGGTGTAGCCTCGTCACCTGACCGTGGTTCAAAATTACGAGGCATCTTAAAATGAGCAAAGTCGTACTTTCACCTTCATGGTGCTCTGATCCAAACGAAAGACTCTCACTATTGACTTAATTCGCACTGCCAAAGGCAAAAGCGAGCTTGGCTTGTCCAAGTGTCATAGGAAAACAACAAACAACAGAATGATTTAATTTTCCTGAATCTTGAAAATGCTATGATAAATAATATAGCGTTTATGCGATTGTCAGTAAAATGGGTGGTTTTGTAAATTATTTGGTTGGTTGGTTTATTGGTTTCGTGTCCATGGGGAACGCTAAATATGACCATGAGTGAGCAGAATACAGCTGACTATATCATTAATATTCATGGAATATAGGCTCTTTTCGAAGTCGAGCGTGGGGAATTCCACGTGCAGAGCCAGAGATCGTATAATAGCAGGGCAGTCAAAAGTGTGTCTTGGTGTTAGTGGAATATTATCGTAATTAATGCAGAGACGGTAGGTTTTGTTGCCATCTCTCTCTCAGGATCTTCATATCTCTATAGTGACCGGTTCTAAAGCGATAGTTTTAGTAAGGTCTTTATCTGCGTTTATTTCACAAATCTGTGAGTCTTTTTTCTGGTATTTTCTCTTAGACGGTATCTTTTAATTGCATTCACACCATCAATAGTGACTTTGAAGGTATTCTGTCATTGAGTTTTCGGTACTAATAATAATTAATTTCTATTGATAATGGTATTCGTATTGAAGTAAAATCAAATGAGATTACTTAGTAACTATTTCTGTAGGTCAACTAGAGGCAGCTTCTATTAAAAAGTACAAGAATATATAAAAATTAAAAAATAAATATTTTTACTTATATATTTTCTTGGCCATACATTCAATCCCTTTGGATGTCAAAACCCTGATATCAAAAATTAATGAGAGATATGAGAGTAAATAAAACAATAATATTCAAATGCTTAGTAATTAGCAAAAATCAATGGAAGTAAAGATTATGAAATATTGTTACTTGAAATGATAGAGGAATACTTCTAATTCTTACGAGGTATTTATAAGTGGATATTTTGCTGGCATCAAAACAAATTTGGCTCGTCCTTACATAAAAAAGACTTGGTGGTTTCTGTGGATATATATGTACATACATTATGATATTATGCTAGAAAAAATAATATAAATCGGTATTTAGTAAAAAAAATTTAAATTGAAATTAATTCTATAAATTTAGTGAGCGATATTCAAAATTAGAACACGATCTTCTAATTTTCAATAAAATAGATATTTTTGAGATCTGTTAAGACCGAAATGAATTTTAAGATTCGTCTTGCAGAGGATTGTCATTTTAAAGAAATTTAAAAATATTTTTGTGAAACTTTTACACTGGATGAAAATATTGACGTAAAACAAAACTGCAGTTTTCAAAAATGATTATTCGATGCATTTCTATCGAGGTAATTTTTCGTCAAATATTGTCAGATTTTCCCCATAAATCAATAATTTCCACCCCTTAATAGCCATTGATCATGGTATTATCTGTTCTGAATATTTAAGAGAGTAGAAGATGATAAATAAAGATCAATTCGTTTCATGAGAATAATAATAAATTGCTGACACATGTTTCCAGTTGTTGAAAACTTTATTCTTAAATTTTTATTAACACCCCTTAAAATTAAATTCTAAACATTCATTATGAATGTGATAGATTAAAACAGTTTACATCAGAAAGACATTAAATAGATATGTAATCAGAATACAAGACAAAATTGCATTTATTTTATTATGTAAGAAACTCAAAATTTATTTGAAAGTAGATATGCTTAAACTTCGTTAACTGGATAAATTAATTTTTAAAATAAGGTTGACATAAATAAACGATTAAATTTCATTTTGGATTTTTCTAATATATAAATTAATTTAAAGCTTTGTGTAATTCAATTAAGTTTATAATATTTCGTTAAATTTTTCTTGGTAAGAATTATTAATTTGGTAGAGTTACACTAACTTTTTAACTTCTAAATGCATGCAATTATTAAAGACAAAATTATGTTGATGTGAACATATTTTAAAACATAAACATAATTTCTTATTCATAAAAATTTTATTTCTAAATTTTTCCTTCCAGATTGAAGCTTTGAACAAACAAAATTTTACTATAATCAAAAAATTCGAATTTAAATTATTAAAATAACTCTATATGCGTATATATTTTAAAAACATTATTTTTTGATTAAGATGTGTTAAGAAATCATCTCATCAATTTTGATGCTTAGAAGTTTAAAAGAAACTTTAATTTATAACATATACAACAACTATTCTGAAAAAGTTGATTTCAAATTTCTCTTGTTTGTGAAAAAAATTAGTGAAATTATGCAACACTCTGGATCGTTACTTATTATGACTCAATTGCGGAAGGTCCCCTTAGTACAAAGAGAAGAACGTTGCAGACAGTAATCAAAAGAAAGAATGTATCTTTAGGTCTCCTCGTCCCAAGGCCAACTGCGCCGCAGTCTTCTCCAGCTATCCCCAAACACGTGTTTATTTACTTGCATTTTCGCTACTGACGCGCCCTCTATTGGAAACAGTAAAAACTATCTCGTCTTTAGTGTCAGAAATCGAGTGTAAAAAAAAAAAATTCGTCTGCGATAAACATTTTGAAATTTTGATGTACAGAAGAAATAAGTGCTTTTTAACTGAGTAACTTTTTTTATTACAATAAATTTGTGAAATATATTCAGAGCTCTTTGTATATGTATTTTAAAAAGAAATGTTTTATTATTATTATTATTAAGTAGAACAAAATCTAAATTTGTGAAAATAATCCCCACATGCATTAAAAATATATCTTTGAACTAATTCATGGTTACGAAATTTAAAATTTTAAAACAGTGAAAAATTTAATATTTTGCACGCACACACACACACTCATATACGTGTGTGTGGGGAGGGGGAGGGTTGATAGTAGTAAAATCTAAAATAATTTTTCTTTCAAGTTTTTTATTCATATTAAAACTAGGGCACTTTTTTCGTTTCAACACATACATTTTATTTCAATTGCAACCAATCATATGTTTTCAGTGTCTAATGTTTGAATTTTTAATTTTATTTAAATATCATTATTATTTCAAGTTAGTTTTTTAATTTAATTAAAAAAATTGCATTATTTTATATCATTTTATTAAATATTTTAAGGCCTCATGACAAATGATTTTACAAATAATATTTTTAGAGCTTTTTATCCGCGCATTTTTTTATGTTGTTTTCACTCGTGAATGTTTTTATGCAATGATCAAAAGAAAATAATTTTCAGATTCTAGTTAAAGATAAATCTTATGAGAAGCAGATTTTCATATCAACAGGAAAATTATTTAAAGTTTTCAAGACTGGGAATAAGTTTCACGTATTTATCTAGAGCATGATTATTGAAGTAAGCAAGAAAGTTTAAAAAAAAGGCTGAAGAATTATAGAGCCTTGGAGCAAAATATAAATGATCGATTTTATCATTTGCCATATTTATTAAGCATAAAAGTTATCGAACATTTAATTTCACAACTGGAGACTTGCATATTGGTTATATAATATCCTTTATGTAACTGTTCCCGTAATCAAACAGTATTTTAACAGGTTAGAAAAAATCACCGTTAACAGTATTACTGACTGTTAACGGTGATTTTTTCTATATTAGCCATGAATAATAGCCTTCTGTAATTATACTATTTTCGTAGTGTTCATTATAATAAATACTTTGAAGTTAACTTATTTCTAGATTTAAAAAAATGCATGCTAATTAAGCCGTGGTTTTGATTTAATAAACAATTTATGTTTCTTTTTTAATGGCATTTATTATGTATTTTTGTGTTTGTTATTAATTTAGAAAATTTTCCTCAAGGCAGAAAATGAACAGTTGTTGGAAAATCCTCACCACCGGGTAACCCATTTCATGTCACGCTACCACATTCGGACTTTCCATTCTGAGACAAAAACGAAATACGTCACAAAAAAAATGTGTCTTTATTTCTGCGCACGTGACAAACAGCAAGTTGAAAAAAAAATAATAACAACCCGTGCGACAGACTGCTCGAAATATAAATACAGACTTCAATTATGAAAAAGGATCAACGCGGAAATGACTGCCGGTCGGTGTCGAAGCACGCCAAGAGAGTGGGAGGTCGACCCACCACCTCCTCCACTCCACCCTTCTTGCATGTTCATTTCTGGAGTACGAAAAAGAAGGTGGAAAATAAATAAATATGGAAATAATCGGCACGATAACTGTGATTTTCAGGCATGGTCACTGGTGAAATTAACTATTTACCTGGTATCACGGAAAAGAACCACACCCTGGCGCTTGTATACAGGCGCCCATGTATTTACACACTATGACCTTTCTGCAACAGCGGTCTAGATCACATAAATAATCGTGATTTGCTCGTTTTAATTCCTCTTTCTCTCGATCGAAAAGTAAAAATAATGCTTCTCTTAATCGGATTTGTGGAAAGTATTTTTAGATATAGCATTAATTGATTTACTGGTAAATATTAGTTTTCTGGCTTAGAAATTGTTTTTCCAACTTTTTATTCAAAATTAAATTTGGATTTAATCTAATTTAATTGTGTTGTAATTGAAATTTTTTTATACTGAATAGGACATCTACGAAATATTATTCCTATAAATTTTAGAATGAGATAATTTAATTCAAGCTAATTTCAGTAATTGAAAATTGTGTAGTTTTATAGATTTTTTATTTAATTAGTAAAATCACACTAGAATATAGAATACACTAAAACTAGAACATCGAATAGAACACACTAGAGTGACACTAGAATATCGAATAGAACACACTAGAGTGACACTAGAATATCGAATAGAACATACTAGAGTGACACTAGAACATCGAATAGAACACACTAGAGTGACACTAAAACATCGAATAGAACACACCAGAGTGACACTAAAACATCGAATAGAACAGACCAGAGTGACACTAGAACATCGAATAGAACACACTAGAGTGACACTAGAACATCGAATAGAACACACTAGAAAGACACTAGAACATCGAATAGAACACACTAGAAAGACACTAGAACATCGAATAGAACACACTAGAATGACTCCAGAACATCGAATCGAACACACTAGAGTGACACTAGAACATCGAACATCGTTGTACTTTATATGCACGCATTTTTACTGTGAAGCCCAACTTGCGTATTTCCATTCTAAAAATCCAAAAATTATTTTTAACACAATTCGCGTGGTGCTCTAAAATTATTTCGAATTTATACACTGTTTAAGGAATTCATTCAAGTATCTTGCTGAATAGACTAAATTATGAAAAATGGTATTTTTATTATAATTGCAACTTTCCTCTCTTAAAAATCCAAAAAAAATTTTATTAATTTTAATTATCACGTGGCGTGATTTCCAATAATTTTTCAATATTAGAATAAGATCACAATATTTCTTGAGAAAAAAAATAAGGCAGCTAATTTCAACATCATTTATCTAGTAGAGAGCAAATTCATGTAACTGGGGATATTCTAATCCCAAAATATTGACAAATTTTATCATCTTTTATATCAGTCTGATGCTCTTGCCAAAATTGATTCTGTCCTTTACAATAAGTTTGATTGAAAACTTTAATTTATAACATGATTGCCTTCACAATAACTAAGAAAATAGCATTTAATCATGAAAATCTTCATTTAAAAGGAATTAATTGATTGTCTGCTCTTGATAATGATACAAATTTGATCACATATTCTATATTTTTACATTTTTTCTCAAAAAAATTTTTTATAATTAAATATTTTTTTGGAAAAAATATATTTAGCTTTTAAATTATTTTTTATTCAAGTTATTTTTATTGTATTTATTTATGCTAATTAAAATAATTTTTTTAAATATTTAAATGTTTATTTCTTTTAAGCAGTTGATTTTAATATTTCTTAAAAAAAAAGCTTTAATTGAGTTTTGATGAATTTAAGTTTTACTACACAAAATGTAGAATTATCATCACCGTTAATATGTGCTTTCGAAAGAAATTGTTTTTTACGTATAAAATATAATGTAAAATAAATTCATTGCCATTTTACGAGAATCTATAATATAATAATCAAAGGATTGTGTATTTTAAAAAAATGAAAAAAAGTGAAACAATGCTTTAAACAAACTTAAGATTTAAGTTTAAACAAATGTTTCGCTTGATTTTTTTGAAACTTTAAAAAATAATTTCATTTAAATATTTACGAATTTAAATTGTTAACAAATGTACGCTGTCAGTGATATGGTATTATTTATGATTAAGGTTTATATCACTTTCTCATCCAATTTCATTCAATTTTACCTTTGATTTATCTTCACATTTTGTCTTGAATTATTAACGATGACCCTTCCCTTGGAAAGATATCCACTTGGATATTGCTTTCACCAAGATAACCCGTTTACGATAAGAACGTTTAACTTTCTTGCCGTCTCTTAGGAACTAAGCCACTTTTCCTCGGATGCTTTCCGAAGGAGCCATTGTGTTATTTTTTGTGTCTTAATTTCTTATTAGTTTGTTTTTTTGCTCCGTGACGTTGTCTATTTGGTGGCGTGCGTTAAGTGAGAAATAGCGTGACACCCCAATTGTTGTCACGGTTTGTGTGTGTGGGTGGACGAGGGAGAATTGGGCGGTATCGTGTATGATATCGTGGTTTATGATGACTACACCGCACTTTTTTTTTGTTGAGACTGACCTCTTCCTCCTCCTTACCACCCTCTCAATCAGGCACTGAGCAGTTTCATATTTATTTTTCCGCATGGTAAATACAGTGAGGTTTGGGAACCATTTGTATATACGCGAACTCATCTTGCTATGCATATTGGCGATGTGTTTCTATTACGGGGTGTTATTAGAAGGACATGTCGGCGAAGGCTTGGGGGAGATTCACTTTTTATTTGCCGTTTTGTTCCGTCAAAATGTGTCGTTAATTAAAGTCCAGATGTTTGGATGTCGGAAAAGCACGCCGTCGTGTACCGCGATAGGTACACCCACCTCTGTTTGTTTTATGAGGGGTTATCGAGATGAGGGCTTTTTTTATATATAAATAGCATTTTCGTTTCGGCAAATGGATTGTTTTCGCTTCTGAGAACGATAAGTAATTGTTAACTTTCGTTTCGTTTTCGTATTTCTCTAGTCAAACAGTTTAACTCTTAATCCAAGTTTCGCCGAGCGATTGCTTCTGTTTTAAGTCAACAAAAAGAAACACCATTACTGTTAAATGTATGTGTTGCAGCATTGTTTTTTAACGAATAAGTTCATCATTTTTCATTAAAGTAAGCTATTAATCATGAAAAATACTGAGAATGTTTCATTTCACCTAATGCGAGGCACAAATTCAAGATTAGTGAAATAAAAATTGTTTAATAATTATTTTTATCCCAACAGTCACATTACAATATCCTTTTTACTAATAGAATAGGTAAAATAATTTAGGAATGGTAAAATAATTAAGTTGTATGATATTTATTAATAATGTGAAATAAAGTAATTATTAATGAGAATTTTAAGAAATTTTTTACGTTTAGTTTTCAAATATTTAGAATAAAAGAATCGATATTTAGAATTAAATAACAAATTTTGTGAAATCTTCGGTTCTTGCGATTCAGGCATTTAAATATATGCAAACAATTTTTTGAGGATTAATTAATGAAGTACACCTTCCGTAACATATTTTATAAAGTTTATATGCTTTTTTTGTCTTTTACTCATTTATTTCCATTGATTTATAATTATTTTAGAATAAATTCCAAATGGCTTACTGTCTAAAGATTTTTTACTATTTAAATCACACAGATTGTCATTTCTATTTATAAAAGATTTGCATTGTTTTAATTGACCAATAACTGTGAGTTTATTGACAAAGTAATTTACTATTTTAAACCCTCAATTAGAGGTATTTCATTTACCTCGTTTGCTTAGATTTACCAGTTATTTAAGTTTTGAAATGTTATATTTTTTGTTAGGAGTTCAGAAGTTTTAAGTCTTTTGCTGCACTCGCTAATAATTTGCTTTCACTTAATTTTCTTATACTTATTGAACTTATGAGTTTAATTAACTTAGAAAATAAATTCGCGTATAAGGAAATTAACCAGTAGGAAATCAATAATTATTAAACTTATTTCTTGAAAATACAGAAATTATTAATTCCATTAGATTAGGTTTTATTATTACTCTATAGCCATATTTTCCACACAAAGCATGATTTCTCGTGGATCTATTGTTTGAATGGGATTATGAACACTATAAACATCCACTAATTGTTTAAATGTATGACAGCCGTTAACCATTCAGTAACCAATTCGGCTTCAGATTCTATTTCTAGTTAAAGTAGTATTCGTTAGTAAGGATCAAAGATTCCATTACTGACTATAATCATATTCGTCAATCAAGATCCAAGATTCCATTACTGACTGTAATCGTATTCATTGATCAGGATCAAAGATTCCATTACTTACCGTTATAGTATTCATTGATCAGGATCAAAGATTTCATTTCTGACCATTATAGTATTCGTCGATCAAGATCCAAGATTCCATTACTGACTGCAACAGTATTCGTTAGTCAGGGTCAAAGATTCCATTAATCATTATAATAGGTCATGTCAGAAAATGTTCTTTAAAAGTTACCTAAACCAATGATATAAGTGTTTATTATGAATCGTAAAATTTATCTGAAAATTATTTTGAAAAAACAGAAGTTACATAATTGAATTTAGATGCATTTTATAAGAACATACACATACAAATTACAAAAATTAATGAATCCTATAATTTTAAAACTTATATTTCCTAGCATTAACTAACTCTTGTTTCTTGTACTATTATGGTTATGGAATGCTCTATTAGTAATATTCTCCTTCTATCTTTTTCTCTCTAATTTTCTTCTGCTACACACAATATTCGTATATCAAACAATATTTAATGCTAAATGATTTACGATTTTGAATGTTTTAACTGATTTACAATTCAGATGACTCTCAGTCTTTAGTTATGTGTCGAAAATAATCAATGTTCTTTGGACTACGTGAGTTTATTTTTCTCTTAATTTTCTTAACTGCTTCAAAAACTGTCTCAATGACCTGTTGATAGTATCAATGATCTATTGATGGTATCAGTGATCTATTGATAGTATCAATGATCTATTGATAGTCTCAATGACTATTGATGAAAAATTTATTGATAGTTTCAATGATTATTTTATTTTTTTAATACATGAAAAAATTATATTTATTTTCAAATTATTATCTTATTTTTTATCATTTTATATCAAATTAAGAAAATAAACACACATACTAACTACTTGTAAAATGAGACTAGTCTTAATCAGTTCATATTTTATATAATCAAAGAATTTTAGTGACTATTCTTTTATCCAAAAAAATTAGAATTTAGATTCAGTAAATAAAGATAGTAGAACCTCAGAAAGTTTTCAACCGGGAAATCCACTTCACTGTAGAAAACACGTCATTTTTCATGTTTCATTTTATTCCCATAAACAAATATGTAATTTCATCCTCATTTACACACTCTTTTTTCAAACGGAATATCGGGTAAACTGTCACTTAAAGAAAAAATGGAAAGGAAAGGTTCAAGGTAGTACTTATTCACTTGATATTTTAAATAATTATAGAAGAAAGCGTTTGAAATAATTCTTATGAAACATAATTTTGGAAGACTATTCAAAGCATGCCAAATTTTGTAAAGGAAAAATAATAATAAAAACTTCCTTCTCGAGAAACATTAGATAAATATTTTGTTTAATGGAAATATAAAATATAAACCTTAAACAATATTCACATATAAAAGCTTAAATAGGTGTGCATTTCATTTTTTTAATATTTTACAAAATATGTTATATTTTCTAGTCATTAATTTATAGTCATGAGTACTGTTTTTCTTGGCAATAAAGTGTCATTATGAGAAAATGAAGTATTTTTTTAATTATTTTCAATCACTGAAATTTTTTTCAGGTGAGTCAGTTTTTACTTTATAAAATATAAAGCCATGAATTTAAAATTTATTTGTTGTAGAATTTTTATCATTGCCTTATCAGTTTGCTTAAGTCTTAAAAATGTTGTTTTTCCTTGAGCGAGATAACTCTTCGAAAGTTTTGCAGCCTATTAATGCCATCTCCATAGATATATATTTGTGGATAATTAGAAAAAGCACTTTTTTAAAAGTCCATTCATTTAAAATTAGGAAACTATGATATAGTATTGATTTCATAGATATCGGTTAACTAGTGAGTCGAATGTTGGATATTAAAGTTTCTTGATTACTTGAATTGGATACAAAATTTCTTATGAAATTCAGTGTAACAATTATACTTAACAGTAGTAGTATTTATAATTACTTTAATAGTTACAAGAAATTATGTTTATGTTTCTTGGGCCCTGATTCATGAAAACAGATATGGGAACTGTAGGCGTTGGCCCCATACGAGCTGTCGTGCCATTGAGTTTTTAGTTATTTTATTGTTAAACTTTTTATATTCTTGATAGCGCTATTTTTATGCTTAAAATACTATAGTGAAAAGTTATACTCCGAATGGTACTTTTCTGCTTGTCTGAAACAACGATATGAAAAAACATATTAACTCCAGCGAAACTCTTATGGTCATGGGTATACCACTAACATCACCCTATCAGCAATGACACCATTAGCTCCAGAGAAAAGAACGGCAGAATATCAAGCGTTTTGTATCATCGGCGGCTTCCTTACGAACCAGCAAATCTGGAGAAAATAAAATACCAAAAATCGTGTATATATATCAAAGTTGGGAGACGAGGTATATATACGACTACACACAAAAAAGTTTTTGGAATGCCAAAAACTTATAAGATACGACATATTTTCTTCCCTTTCTTTTCATGAGATATATATATATATTAGGGGCGAAATCTGATGTGTCGGGTGGCTGGGGTAAAAAGGAGAGCGACGGGAGAATTGAGAAAATATCCAACCCCGGAACCATTACTGTAGGTTAATAACGAAAACGTTCGGGGAAACCGCGAAAAAGGGCCACTTTTACTTTTTTTTGTATTATTATTTCCCTGGCTGTGTCGTGTGCTTTTAATGCTTTTATTTCTTCCACTACTAAATGGGCGTATGTTTCTCCTTTTCTTCTAAATCGCTCTTTTCTTTTCAAAGAGAAAACCGTTTTATGTTCTCCGTCTATCAGTATTTTGTGAATTCTCCACAGATATCAGATTTTTTTCGTTATTTATATATTTTTGTTCTTGTTAGATCTCTTTTTCTGATAAAGGGGTAGGGGAACTGTTAAGACTGGGTGGGTAATTTATACCACTGATACCTCCCCCATTCTTGCATCGTCCTTTCGATATTATTATTATTTTTAATGGCTCGGTTACAATTAGTTTTTATGGAGCTCGGATATTGTTTTAATGTCCGAGCAATTGCCTTTCTTCACTTTCTAGTGATTATTTCCGCTTAGGCGTCGAGTGCATAGTGCGGCATTTAATTTCACTGGGAAAAAGAATCATTTTGCAGAATCCAATAGAAATTTGAGTGGAGAAAAATGCTGATGCGAATAAAAATAACTCTGGTTTTTATTAGAGTTTTCGGAGGCTTTTCAGAGATTAATTAAAGAAACGATATCGTATGTTACAACTGATTTTGTTTTGCCGTTTGCTTTCAAGAAGCGCAGATTACAACCTGATTTGATTGTCTTTTTCCCGAATGTTTTCATCTTATTTATTTTTTTTAATAATAAAAATTGCATTCTGGATGTTTGACATTTCAAAAGTGTTTCTCAACATTTAGCATTAATTTTATAATTTGCTGGAAATATTTACTATCCCAAAGGTATTCAGGATATGTTACATAGGCTATCTGAATGTTTATCATAGTCAAAATGTTGTTGCAGTGGCATATGTCTTTATACCTAGACCTGAATTGAGCTTTACCTGTTGGTGGAAGCAGCTTGATTGGTGTCTTCGTAATTTAGAAATAGGAATCAAATAGAAAACCTCAGAATACTTGATCTGCCAGAGGTATCATTTCACTTGGAGGACATTGCGACTATGACCTATTTAACACCCCAGATGCCTTTAGCGAACACATGCTATATTTGGCTAATCGGGATTCGAACTCACTCTCTTCCGATAATGAGAACGATACTCTGATCAACCCGACCACCGTGGCCTATAATCAAAAACTACATGAACAATATTTAATGCTTATATGCGTTTTTTTGTATTACTAATAGCCATTGTTTTCAAAAAAAATGTTTTAACAATAGTAAATGTAAGAAACAAAATATATAACTTGATTATTTAGTTTTAGTTCAATTTCTTGTAGAGCTCGAAATTTACAGTCGAAATTATTTAAGCAAAAATTATCATCTTTGCTAAAATTTTACCTGTAATTTCTCTCAATTCCTTATATATATATATATATATATATATATATATATATATATATATATATATATATATATATATATATATATATATATATATATATATATATAGTAGTTTTGCACTTTTACAAAGCAATTTCCTGTTGCTGTCATTTAATGGCATTAAATGACTTTGCGGTAAAGAACAATATATTTCATCTTTATTAGTTACATGTCAAAATGATATTGTTACATTTAAACTATAAATTCACAAGACTAGGATAAAAGAAATAATTCCTACAATAACTGTCTATCGTCATCATATTTAACCACGTGATTACCAGTCACAACTATTGACAAAGTAAATATCATTTTACTCGCTTGACAATGAGGAAACTATTTATAAAATTCAAGTCACACCATCAACAAACTGCTTCAGAAACCTGATCATCAGTATAAGATTATTTTTGAAGATTATTACTCACACGAGTTTTAAAAATAAATGCGAGTTGCTTGAAATGAAGAAAACCCTTCTACTAGTTCTTATAAAAGAGCGGCACACAATAGCCGAGCGTGCAAATCTAGAAGAAATAAAACACCAAATTTGGTTGTCATGGTGACCGATTTGCGACGCTAAAACTTGTGTTTCCGTGGCACGGACTGCCGGAAAACGTGATGTTTATCCAGGCGTCCCGGAGTTTTCTTTCGTCTTGGTAACCAGAGAGTCTTTATTGGACGCAGATTTCTCCCTAACTGCCACTAGCCCGCCAGTTAACCTGCACTTTCCCATTCCTGTTTTGCAATTCTTTCTTTCCTGAGCATTTGATGAAGAAAGTTAACTTTTAATGTTAAGCCAGACGAGGAGGAGGGGGTTAAAAGTAAATTGACACCTACTTAGAGTAATTAATTTTTAAAAATTAGTTTGTTAAATTACTTAGAATAATGAACAAAAAAATGTATGTGTATTTTTTTCATAAAATGGTTTTTAATTATGTATTGTAATAATTTACTGTGAATTGGATGAGATTTCCAATTAAATTTTGATTTTATTTTTATTTATTTATTTATTTTTTTACTTTTTTACCTGATATTCTTAAAACTAAATTGTTTTTTCAGAATGAATTATTTTTCCTTCAATTTTTCAATTAAATTAAATATATTCTAGAACCTGTTATCATAACACGATTTATTAGTTTCTTAATTAAATTCAACGTAACAGGAAAAATTTGAAGTAAATAAATTCCTAAAAATCATACCAACAATAATTTTCTAACACTAATTATAGTAACACTAACTAAATTTTCCCAATATTTCCCAAAAATTTTCTGTTTTTGCGAATTGAGACTCCATTTTTGTGCATACTTAAAAACAATTGATTCATATATTTTTACAATTTATTGTGATGAATTTGATTTAAGATTTTAAATATTTATAAAAATAAGTGCTTTTTACATTTACAATAAAAATGCTTAACTCTTTTCGTAAGATTAATTTTAGGATATCAGATATATATAATTTTATACTTTTGTGAAACACTATAAATATTTAACACTTTCTATTTCTGAACAATTAACGGACTATAGTTTGAGTGATACAAAAAAGCATATGTTGACGCGTGTATTTGCACTTTAAAAAAACTAATAATACTAAGTCATTAGATGATTTAGTATTATTCCTAATTTTAAAACGTTATCATTAAATAAAAAGATTATTATTAATTGCTTGTTTTAACTACTGCAAATCATTTTTTACGATAACATTTACTTTTTATCGATATTTCGTGATTAGTTTCACAAATAATAAATCTTACAAAAATGATAACTGAACACTTTTCATTGAAGTCTAAAATTCAAAAGCTCATGGACTCAATTCTCATTTCATAGGAAGATCTGAATTATTTCATGGTTGCATATTTATATACCTTGGTGTCTTGAGGTCCAAAGCTCACTGGTAACTGGTATTGAACTGGTAACTAAACGTTCAATGTTATTCTGAAGATCAGAGATTTAAGCTTTGCCGATCGATGATTAAGTGATTAGCGTTCTTGACTCCAAAGCCTTTGGTCCCGGGTTCGAATCCCTGTTCAAGAAAATATATTCCTTTCTCCTGAGAGGATGAATGAATGTGGCTTACCTTAAAAATGGGTTTGTTGGTAGTCTGACACGGGATTGCTACTCGCCTCCGTGACTTTGTTCACAGATGTCTACTGGTTAATTTTAAATAACTAGCAATTTTTGGCCTTTTTGTGGCTAAGAATTAGTTACCTAGTTCCCGCCATTTGGAAAAAAAGATTTAAATTTTACTTTTGGCTTGGATATGTAAAGTAACGTGAAAGCACACTGTTTCAAAGTAGATGTTCTTATTGAATTAAAACTCTCGTTTACAAAGGTAGAAAAAATAACAATTAAGTAGTTATGAGTTTATATTAACTTAGATTTGGATTAGTTTCATATTTCACATATAGATAAAATTGAATTATCTCTAGAATTTATAATTAAAAAATTCTTACAAAAATTGTATATGAATTACATTAATGTTAATCCTCTTATTTGTTTTATTGAATTTTATTGCCATTCACAAAATATGTATGAATAATTCAATATAAACTTGTAAAATAAACTAATTAATATAAAGTTTAGATCCTTAAAAATGGGTTTCGTGAAGGTCACTTTACGTTCATGAAATGAAATTCAACTAGATTCTAAAATTTAAAAGGAATTTATGACTATTACAAACACCTTAGTCTGATACATGCACTATATACCCCAAATTATTGATTGAGGGCGATAATTTTACTCCTTCACTTGCTAAGTAAGCACCGCAACACTTTAATTTATTTAAATAATTCTAAGTTGAATATAATTTAGTTTTTAAAATTAAACACACTACAAAAAATTCAAGAAAGTTTGAATATTTTCTTTTATAATCATAGAGAACTTCATTGCCTCATTTCTCGAAGTTCAAATTGGAACTCTACCTCCTGAATTTAGAAAATTACTTGTACTTTAATGTTTCGGTTGTGTTTTCATGTAAGAATTTATATAATTGTCCTCTCATAAAATAAATAATAGTGATTTTTTTCAAAATTAGTTTCATTTGAAACTATTTCTCATTTTGTTAAAGCTTTTAAATAATTGAAAGTTATGAAACAACAGCAGTTTGAAATTTGTATTCAAAAATTTCCTTTGTGAAATGAATCGCTTACTTGTAAATTTCAGTTACTCTATAAATCGGTAAAAAATTGGATAAAATTCAATAAATTCTAAATTTTTAAGCAATTAATTATTTTTATTTTTTCTTCAATCTTATTTCGTGCATTATTTTTTATTTTCTGATAAAATTTAATAGAAATAACTTATCTTGCATCCCCTATTTTCTAACGAATGTTAACAAATAATTTTTGTTAGGCCCATTGTCATCACATTTTATTTTTCACCATTTTATTTTACCGGCGACGTGATGTGTATATTTAAAGCATGTTTCATTGCTACAGTATGTCTTTGTCAACTGTGTTTGATATTTATGACTAAGTGTAAGTTCATATGATTATTCCCCAACATTCAAAAGTTACTTTGCACAAATATTGGTTTATTCTCTTTAATAATTATCGAGCCTTTTATGTCATTTAATTTCCTAACTTTTTTGATGAATATTCATAGAAATTTAAAGACACATTTTTATGTACTAATTAAAAAGATAAAAGATTTGAAAGAACTTATTTATTACGGGTATATACTAGCTATATTATTTATTGCTGAAGTTAAAATAGAAACATGAAATTTTGTTTCATAACCTTACTGCAGCTCTTTTATTTCATAAATTTTGCAAAATATATGTATATATATATATATATATATATATATATATATATATATATATATATATATATATATATATATATATATATATGTTTGTGTGTGTGTTAACAAATAAGAGACATTTTTTAAACTTGACTTTCTAGAATATATTATCTCAGTGAACCACATCTTCTTACATTTGGAATGAACTTTAATCTGCACAGTTCAATATCACGATCGAATGTCAGTCAGAGGTGGTTATAAGCCAAGGGGTGAGCTCGAAGGAAGTAAAAACTCCCCACCTTCTTTCTGACCCACCGACAAATACCACATCCTCAAGTCTCCGGCAATCAAACTGCGTGTGTATTCTTTAAAGGCTTGGAGGTATTAAGCGCTCACGCGTCAGTGGTGTACACTGCAGGAGTGTAAACGAGAGAGGGTGAGTGTTTAAGTGCTCTCCCACCCCACGCTCGTGCGCACACTTTTATTTCAAAATTCAAGACGTCGCCTCCTTCAATGCTTCCCGTCGATTCTCTCCACCCCCTCTCCATCTTCGAACTGTCTTTAACTGTAATCCGTTAGACGCAGGGTGCAACAATACTTTTCTATTAAACAACGAGAGCGTTTGTGTGTGTGTGGTAGAAGGGGGAGTGAGGAGGGGTAAAGGATGCCGTGGACATTAATTAAAACAGGTCGACATCTGTGGCCGGTTGCTATGGAGACGAAGGGGGTGGGTAAGGGTCGGACCATGTTGATGTTTGGCGCGCGGACAAACATCCCCCACTCTCGACGGGGTGAGGGTTGGGGTGCTTGAGTAAACAGAGCAGACGATGAAGGACTGTTTTCTTAGATTGCGTTTTGTTGTTCTTGGCAACAGTTCGCAAACAGTGCCGGCGCTGGGATGTGTTCTGTTAACTCACGTCCCCTTCTAACCTGCTCCATCCCGCCCTTTCACGTGATCTTTTCTCCTCGAAACGTCCCTACCCCTCATCCTTGATGGTGATGAGGATGCTCGGTTGCGTCAGAGGTGATTTTTACTTCTATTGGTGTTGTGTTGGGGGAGGGAAAACGGGGAGTGGAAGAACTAACATCCAAAATAATCATGCACCGATACCGGAGCATCTGTTGGTGTTTGAGTTGGTAAAGGACCGAACACCGATAATCGATAGAGATCTCAGCCGGGCGAAACTCCTCTCAAGAATCTCCTAATGAAAAAACTGTGAAATAAGTCGTAAAACCATTGAACGTCCGTAGATTATATCAGAAATGGACATGAAAAAAAATTAAAAACTAGTTTTCGAATTTTGTTTTTAGCTTTTAGTTGCATCTATTTTTAATCAATTCATTAATTTTTTATTGTATTTTAACAATTTATCCTATATTATTTTTATATTAAAAGGCAAGAAATCATTTCAAAGTAGGTGAAAAATAGATCTGAAAATTAAAAAATAAATGAAGGTAAAATGTATTTAAATTAAGATAAAATGAATTCCCGTTGATATAATGAAAAAATATATTGAGGTTTTTAAATTTATCTTGAAAAATCTACATAGAAAAATTGAAAAACAAAAAATTTCCCCTTTATTTAAGCATTTGTAAATTATATTTAATGTAGTTTATGTGTTTCAATTCTATGCATATCTGTAGGAAATAGAGTTCTTAATATAAATTCATTAAACATTTGTGGTAAGGTAAATAGTTTAATTACGCCTCTAATTAATTTCATGCTGTATTACTCAAGCTAAGTTTTTGAATGATATTAAATCATTTACAAACTTAGCAAATTTAATTATTTTCAAATTATGAAGTACATTATGCTTTTTTTAAATTTAATTAGAAACTTAAATATTATTTATTTTTATTATGATATAAGCTATTTTAGATTAATATAGTTAAATAAATAAATTACTAATTTTTTAAACTGAATCCTTAAATGGTAATTTTATCTTTTACTTTCAAAGAATAGCTATTTGATTCTTTTAAAAATATTTTCTTTTTTTCGTGTGTTTATTTGAAATTTATTTTTATAGAAAATTTTCTAGGACACTTTATTAGTCTCTTTTAAACATAAATTTAAAAAATTTCAGTTTATAAACTTTATTTCATAGCCAAAAATATTTCACTCAAAATCTGACCATATCATATTTTCTAATTCACCTCTCGTAAAAGCATGTAGAAAACTATAGCTATCCAAATTTTATTCTAATAAATGTTCAAACTTAGATTAAAATACTATTTTCAACTAGTATGCGATTTTTCAGACATTTCCAACTATGTCTGTAAATGTTGCTTTTCCCTTGAAATACTAATGCTGCAGAAAAGCAACGAAGGTGGCGCAAACATTGCGCGATTAAACGGCTTCACCTGTACATTCAGTCACGTTATTACATTATATACCATTACATAAGATTTAAATGTACTAATTTAATCGTAATTTAAATTTATTAATATAATGTAATAACGTCTACATTCAGTCACATTATTACATTATATATGATTACATAAGATTTAAATTTATTAATTTATAAAATTTAGTGTTTTAAAATATTCTAGTTATTAAAATTTATGTATTGTATAAAAATTAATTTAAAATATTTGGTAAATTATCAAATGCTTCTTGAGATACTATTTTTAATCTTCTCTGAAAGAAATTGAGTGTATAATTATAAAATGAAATATGCATTTTTCACGCAATTTATTATTCTTAATTATTTTTAAAACGATATAGTTTTTTCTTGCAAAAATCATAAATAAGAAATAATTTAGAGGTAAAAATTTGTAGTTTATGTTTAGATTTTATGAAAGATATACATGAATTTTATAATTATCATTTAGATTTTATAAAGGATATATGTAATAAAACTATTGTCTTTCCAAGAACGTTAGTAACTAATGTAAATTTTAAATAGTTTGTTTAAAGCTCTAGGCATTTCCTAATTTATTCTGATGTATTTAGTGACAATTCGTGCACTTAATTACGACAATTGATACAGCTAAAGGAAGAAAGCTTGCTCTTCTATAGATAAAAATTAGACCGTTGCCAAAAATTACTGGAGATTACAAATAACTGATTTATTTAGATACTTTATATTTAAAGTTATATTTCTCTCTGTTACATTCAAATTTTTACTATGTCATACAAAAAATATAATTTATTATAATAAAATAATTATGAAAATAAAATAAAATTATGTAATTTCTCATAAATTGTGTTATTTCTCATAAAATCATAATTTGTCGTACGTAATATTAGAATGTATAAAAACAATTAGAAATATTTATAAAAATGTATAATAGGTTACGTATAGTAAAACAGATAATATTAAAGATATCAAGGAGGAAAAAGTAATACTATAAATATCGTGGCTATAAGAACTAAAAGTATTGTTTCACTTCAAAGTCATTCACTATAAATTCATCACGAACTGAAGCAATACTGAAAAAATAATAAGAAAACGTATAATGCTATCCGGTGTTCTTCTAGTTTTGTTCAAAACTCCATAACTGATTCCCTTACTACATATCCCGAAGTATTTTTCCATTTCTGTTACACTGCGTCAAACAATACCCCTAAAATGTTTCATTTTGACGCTCCTGTGCTTTCCTGTTATATGTTCCGAATGCATTTATTGCCTCTACTGGTTATATTTGTGAGCCGTGACCACGAATATGACGGGTTGCCAGCACAAATCCATCTGGAATGAGACACCTCAAGTAATAGAATTGATGTGAAATAAATTTCATGTTTCAGGAGCACCGTTTCTCTGAGAAAAAAATTGAACTGGGCATTTTTTTTGTCAATGACAGATTTTAAGTATAATTTTAGCAACCTAATAACTAACTATGAAGAATCGATGAATATCAAATTTACTACACATCAAATTTACTACATATCAAATTTACTACATTGCTTTGAAAGAAGCCTCTGAAATAACATCCTTATCTAGTAAATTTAATTACCAAAACTCTTATGCATATCTGTAAAGTTATCTATGTTTAGTTAAATGATTTATTTATAATGTATATTTTTAAAAATATAGTTACACTACTTTAATTGTTAGTTTCACTTTGAGTTTTGGTCTGATATTGAATGTAAAGGAAAAAATGAAATAACATTTGAATTATTTTTCTATTTGATTTTGAATTATATTTAATTACTTTGTGAAAGATATATCAAAGGATTAGATTTTAATTTCTAAATTTAAATTAGTCCATAAGATTTAATCTTTGTACTGTGGGCACAGATGCTGTATAATCTGGGATGCCAAGTTCTAAGTTAGGTGATTTTTGGAGCATATTCTTATGTACCTAGCAACCTGGTTTTTATTACGTCATAGATATGAAGACCTTTAAAAATTATGCCGAAAATTCTGTTTTGGCAACTCTAATATTTAAGTCATCTTGACAACATGCCTTTATCGCCAAAAAAATTCATAATTTGGAATCCTGGATTATATTGCATCTGAACTCTGTATTGTGATATATCTAAACACTAGATTTTATTATCTAAAGGTTACTTCCTATTTACCTTTAGAATGTACCTACCTTTAGAATTATCTTTAAATTACCTTTAGAATGTACCTAATAAATACCCTAAATGGACGTGGCGGCAATCAATGCGCAGAATATTTTTGAAAAACATCGCAGCAGTTTTCTAAGCATTTAACTTAATTACAGAGGTTACTTCCGTATACTTTACACTCAACGTAACTCAATGTATTCATAAAAAGGAAATTTATTCGCACATATAAAAAATTGACAAAGCTACCATATTAATTCTGTAATTCATATTTTTCCCAAATAAAAGTATACTATGATATTAAAAATATCGTGAAATATTTATATTTCAATTTTGATGAAAGTAATTAATTTTTTTTTGCTTGTATTCTTTTTCAAATTTTATTTAGATCCACAATATTTTGCTGAGGACCTAGCGTTAAACTAAAACCAAAACAGTTGAGAAAGATACATTTCCTCTTCCTCTTTCAATCCTGGTTAACCGAGATCATAGAAATCTAGAGTAGATCTTTATCATAGAAATAAATTGCGGGGGTGAACGGGGAGCAAAAATTGTTCTCACTCAAACACTTCCCAAACAGTATCTTCTTAATGCGATTGTCATTTGCGCTCACCGATTGGCGCAATTATCGGCCAAATTACCACCATTGAGCCCTTGCTGCCTTCGGCTGGATAGTGGCACTGATGGCTCCCCCTCCAAACAAAGATGTTCAAGAGGGGAAAGTCTTCTTAGACGAGGGAATATCCACAAATGCCTCTGTGGCTTATTAGAAAAAAAGGAATTAAGCATTTGCATTTCGCATTAAAATTACAGAAGCTACACATACTTAACAAATCTCAAATTTTGAGTTAAATAATATTAAATTAAATGAAACTAATTTAAAAAAATGCTTTATTAAAATATTACGTTGACCAATAATACATTGCATAGTAAGGCACGGTAATACATTTATGAACAAAAAGGAATGAGAAATAAAAAAATTATCATTACTAAATTGGGAATGTTGCTTCTTTATTAACAATTAAAATCAAGTTAAAATATGTATTGAATTTTTTACCTGTTATTAAATTAATTTCAGAAATATTTTTATTTAATTTAAAATTGATTAAATATTAAAATGAAAATTTATGTGTGCTTAACACATAAATTTAATTAAATTTTAAATCATAATATTTTTAGAAAAATATTTGAAGATAAACTTGATTCAATCAAATTCCCTTCTAAAAACATTTTTACGTATATAAATCAATGTTTATATTTTTTGCACGTATATTTTATGAAATTCAGTAAAATTAAAAGTAAATTGTTTCCTTTAGAATTTCTTTAACTTTAATGTAACACTTATTCCAGTTTTTATGATTTTTCAATGATACAAATTGAATAAAACGTTCATTCCTATATTAAATTTTTCTCGCGGTAATTTTTATTCACATTGAAATTAATATTTTTGATTTTGTGTCTCATATGTATTAATTATTTTTAATTTATGAATTGTGGAATTTATGTCAAAAAATTTTACTTTATTAACAAACTAAAAATTAAATATTTAAAAATTATTTGCTTTTTGAATACATATTTTTAAAATAAGTCACCATTTCGTAATGATATAAAAAAATTCATAATGTTTTTGATATTTTAGTTGCATTTCTATTTAGGTTAATTAATAATTTTAACACAGCAACGTCATCTGCCTAATGGCCTTAAGTTGTGAAAAATTTAATCCTCATTTCATTGTGATATGGACCTCATTCACTTGTCACTACGATTCATCTCTCATGATAAAAGAGTGGTTTGAATCGAACCTGGAATTTTTTATTCTGAAGACAATTGTGTTATTAGGCAATAAGAGGGCTTAGATTATATAGGATTATAATATTTTTCATTGGATTAATTTTCACTAATATTTTTTTAATTATTCGATTGCATAACAATATCGCTTTTAATAACTGAAATTAAAAACGCGGTTATAAAATATTCGTTTAATTTGTTATATTTATCCATTTCACTTTGCATTTCTACTTTTTTAATTCTACATTAATGTTAGCTATCATGAAATGCCATACACTAAAATTACAGTTTAAAAACATGTGTGCTTCTTAACTATAGCGTATTACAATCCCACTATTTTACTACGAAACATTGATTTACTGCATCTAAACTTGCATACTAAATTAAAAAATCTAAAGTAGTATTATGTTTCTGTATTACTATGGTGGATTTATCATAAATGATTTCAAAATTAAATTAAAATTTTTTACATTTAGATTTTCCCATATTTTTATTGTCGTTTTAATGAAAAATTTATCCGTATCTTATTACATGTTATCTTTGCAGAAAAGTGTATATAAACTTTCCTTTTTTCATTAGTGAAGGAATATATTATGTAAGAATTATATTTAAGGACATTTTGTACAAAATGTAATAGAAAATCACAGATATAGTGTAAATAAAACAAAATATACACAGTTAATTTTAAATATCAATTTCTTGAATTTTAGTTCATAGAAATTGTCCAATTTGTATTGTAATATTTCAGTCTGTATATATATATATATATATATATATATATATATATATATATATATATATATATATATATATATATATATATATATATATATATATATATATATATATATATATATAAGGGAGAATTTAAAAACACATTATACTTAGGCTTAAAAAAAATCATAATTTTTAAAGGATTAGAAATGAGTACATTTTATAAATGTTTTTTTCATATCTTTATAATAAAGATCAGCCTGCTTATAACAGTCTGTTCAAACAATATTATCTCTACTCCGATATTGAACTTATAGAATTCCCCTAAATTACACCGTACACATTAAAATTTTCTGCACTTATTCCGTGTGTTAAAAGTTAATAATTTTTTTCTCGTATTTTCCTAAGTAAAATGTTTCAAAATAATTAAAAAGGTCTTTCTTTTATGTTTAAAACTTGGTGTGAAAAATTATTTCTACTAACTTTAAATACTCTCATAGAAACATCTAAATTTTGTCACCATCTTGAATGATAGAATTGGCGACAAACTTTTCTCCTCCACTGTTTTCAAACTGTTGCCTATAAAGAGAAAAAAAAATCCTTCTAAAACTTTTCCAACACGAAACAACAAATAAATACAATCAAACTCTTAGAAGCAATGGAAGGGAGAAATGAAAATACATAATAAAAAAATAAGCAAGAAGAAAAAATCTGATCCAGTAAGAGGGAAAAAAAACAGAAACAAAAATAAAAATAGGGAAGATGGAAGGAAGAGGGAAAAAAAGAGAAAATTCTCAAATCGCATCAGAGCAAGCAGCAGAGAAGAAAACGATTTGTCACTAAAGCGCCCGCAGTCATTTATTACCCAGAGTTCCCTCAGATGCGATAAATTCTCCTGGCCCTGCTTCTTGATGGGTCTACTTAGTTAGGCGCGTCCCTCTCCCTCCTCCCACTCCCCCGCGACCCCCACGTCCGACTCTATATACTGTTTCGTCTTTTATTTCTTATTCTATGGTTGAACTGTTCACCATTTTTTTCGCCCCTGCGTAACCTAGAGCGCGGGAACTCTTATTTTATCCTTTGTTCTAGAATCTTTTTTTTCTGAACCCGGAAAGAATGCTGTCTAGTTAATGTGTTCTCAGTAATTTGATTACAGGTATTACTTCTAAATACCTGAAGGAAAAGTTAGTTAAGGCAATAACGAAGATTTGGTTTTGGTTTCAATTGTCCTTTTAGCATTTATTGAAGTTTTGAGGCAATATTCTGATGATAAGAAATAAGCGTATTAAACATTTAACGTGACATTTTTCAGTATTAAAGGAAATAACTCATATATGTATAAAAATGTTTCATTTATTAAATATTATGATACATATTCAAAGCTCGAAAATAATTGATTTTTACTTTTTCATATCAATTTTATTTATATTATTCATATATATTTAAATATTATGCAATAATATTACATTATATAAATGCATTTTATTTTATCAACTATAAATTAACATATATTTACCCTAAATTATTTACATAATGTTAAGATTCATAAGTAAATATAATTCATTTAAGGAAATATTTTTAGTTAATTTTCTGATACATATTTTCAACAGAATTTAATCCCATAAGTACTATTTTATGTTTTTAATCAAAAAAAAAATTAATTTAGCTATGCAGTTCCTGACACACATATATAAATATTAATTCATAAATGTATGCAAACATTGAACATTAATTCATATTTGATATCGATGCAAAAATAAAAGTCAGTTATGAAAAATAATCTAAACAAAATATACTCTGAGTTGATTTAATGATGGCAACTTTTTTGTCTAACATTCCATTAACTGTTATGAATTAAAATTTTCGGTGTTATAAATATTAGCTATTAATTAATGTTTCTTGATTATTTTGTCATTAGAAATCTTGTTGGGTTAAATGCCGATTGAATTTATTGGTGTACTTCTTATTTTTGATAACGATCTAATGATCTTTAATTTGAATATTTATATTTTTTCATGCCTAAAATATATTTCTTAAGTACGATATTACATTTTTGCTGACGTTTCAACTTAAAAATTTATTACATTTCAAGGAAAAAATATAAATATCCCCTTTATCATTAAATCAACATAAATTGACAATTTAATAACTTGGTAAAAAAACTTAAATAGGAATGCAGAATTAAAAAATATTGATGAAATAAAACAGTTTGATGTTTTAATGATTTTTTAAATTTTTATTGATCAAATTTAAATTAATTACTTAGTTCCACGGACAATTTTTACGTAAAAAGTAAAGTTTCATAATGCATTTCTTAACTTTTTCATTTGCTTCATGAAATATTCTTTTGCAAAGCATGTATATAAAATTTATAATTTACTGGTAATAATTAATCTGCAATAATTTTATTCTAATTTAAACTATCTTTAAAAAACCATTTCCTTAAATGAAGTCCGTTGTGTCTTATCTGCTATGTAAAAGAAATTTATTGAATTTTACAAGCCAGACACTCCTTTTTTTCCTTTCTATTTTAAGAAATACAAAAAGTAAAAGAAATTTCTACAGATTTACGGATTTCAGCTACAGGTTATAGGATTTTTTCTTACACTTGTCTGAAAACGAATAAAGGGCGACTATCCATCATGTATAAGGCATAAAAACCACAGAAAGAGCAGGCAGACGAGTACTCAACATCACTCAACGACTTAGGACCTGTAAACCGCCGGGCCAGCAGGCGGTTAAATCCGACCAGCATCCCCAACACCAGAGGAGGCAATTTTTATCTTGCGGTTTCACTCCCAAGGTTTGAAAACTTGAGAGAAATCGTTTGCTCTAACAAATGGCTCCGGCTGAAAACCTAAAAAGGGAAGGAAAAAAATTCGATGCATTTCTGTAGCTATATATATATATAGCCTCACAGTCGTCATTTGGTAGCGCTATCTCTTGTTCACAGTTTTGGCATTATAGAGGCATCGCTACGAAGAAAAGAAGGCGAAAAGTGTGATTGTGTATCCCCCCCTACTGAAGAAGAAATCCCTCTCCCCCTGGATGGGTGTTTGAAAATAATATGAAATTCATGACTCTGATGTAAGGGAAAAGGCGCAAAAAAATTAATGCATTTGGTTCAGAAGACAACACTCCGTCTCTACATCGTTCTCCCTTTAAGACTTATTTATTGCAAATGTGCTCTCATCTGCCAAGAAACAGAAAAAGGGGGATTTTATACTTCTTTTGGCGAAACATTTAGCACCATTCAGAAGTAAAAGTCGAAGCAACCGGTTATTTCCAGCTAGAAGAAAGATGCGCATATTGAATTATTTATTGATAAATAATCGTCGGAGTGCATCTTGTGTGATTGTGATATCGCTGAATAGGGAATTTTATGACTTTTGAAATGAACTCTGATTTCGAATAGACTTAGAAATAGTGAGAAAAGTGAACGTAAAATAGTATCTAAACCTAAAAAAATTCATGCATTTTCATGGAAGTGAAATCATAAAAAGAAATCAGGTAACGACAGAAATATCGATTTATATTTATTTAAGGCACAAACGGAATTTAATATTTCTAAAAATTTCAAACATAGCTATTAAACTTAAACATTGCTAAGTAAGTTTTTAAAGAACATATTTTATATTGTACTTTAAATAATTAATTGAAATTTTCCTTGAAAAAAATTACTTTTATTTATTTCTGGTTAAATGTATTTTCAGACTTAAAATTTTTATATCTGATGCGGAAGATATATTAAACATCAATAATCCAAACTTGGATACCAAAGTTATTAATCGAATGTATGTTATTGTAATGCTTTGTTTTAAAATCGAGAAAAAACTTGATAATTGTTTGTATTTACTTATTTTGTAAAATAGTTAATTAACTTCTAAGAATTTTGTATAGTAATGTAGTTTATTATAAAGAATTATATAAAAATTTATGATATTTAATATTTTATGACCTGAAAATTTTCAACTATATCATAGAAATGAATCTTAAAGTTCTGTTATTTATATTAAAATTATAAATATTTTATATTGTTAATAAAAATTCCATTTATTATTAATCAGAAACTGCTTACAAAAGGTGAAAAATACAAATATTGTAAGATATTTATTTATATATGCACATTTTTTATCTTTTTTCTTAAGGAGCAAAAAACCTGAGATTTAACAAATTCCGTAAAATAATTTTCGCTTTAACTTTTACTCAATCATTCAAAATTATTGTTTTTAAGTACATAAAATATTTTTATAAAAACTCTGCCATGTGTGAAGAGATCACGCATTTTCAGGGTAGTTACAAAAAAATTGTTTGCATGTGCTATACGATGAGGCATGACAAATTTAAAACAGTGCATAAACAACTTATTTGGACAGAAGGTTATTTTGGTTTTGAATATTCTCATATTCATTTCTTAACTTTCTTTAAGCTATGTTTAGCAAGTCTGTTTTTAAAATTTATATTAAGTTAAATCAGATCTATTGTAATAAGAGAATTGTCACGTATGATAGTGTGGGAGGAGGTCGACGGAATATTCTAAATACGTGTCACATGTATCGTGGACATGCGTCATAGTTCTGTTTCTATGGTTATGTCGTTTATGGTTTTATGAAAAACAGGTTTGGTGTGTTAAACTTTTTAATCCGATCGATTTTAATTTTTCTGTTAAACTTTTTAATGCTCTTGGACTTCAGCTTTTACTGAGAAAAGAGTAGAGAAATTTGGGAAGTTTATCGATAGGTTTTTTATATACTCCAGTAAAGTATTATAACTATGAATCATCTGTGTTCTTGGTGTTTAAGTTCCTTCAGAGTAAGCATATTTATCTTCTAATATATATGTCTATGTTTCATTAATTAGATTTTCCATTTATTTTTTGAATTGGCCATATATATTAATTTCATTATTAATAAATTCGGTTACATGTGTTGTTAATTTTTATAAAAAATAACAATTTTGTGGAATGTTTATAATATTTATTTTTTTAATTTAAATTGATAAGCAACTTTTTTAGAATATGATTTTTAATTGAAAGAGATTATATATAAAACTTTTTTTGCATTTTTTTGTTTATTATTTACTATGCTTATTTCTCAATATAAATTACAATGTACATTTTAAATAATTTTAAGTGAACTTTTTTTAACATCGTAAATTAGTTTTTGTCAAAACTGTATTCGAGATTTAATTAAAATAATATATAAAGTGTATTTGAAAATCAGTTATTATCTTTTATTAGCTACCTTTTTAATATTTTGATTTATGTATTATAAAACAATATTTTTAATGACTTTATTTTTATATAATACCTACTGAAAAGTATTGTGAATTATTATTTATTAATTCTCTATATATATATATATATATATATATATATATATATATATATATATATATATATATATATATATATATATATATATATATATATATATATATATATAGTTATCAAGATTTATTGTGGATCAATTAAGCGCCACGCAAATTGAAAAGTGCTGTAGCTGAATTATAAATTGATACTTTGTGATATATAATGTGAAATAAATGTCTAAAAAGGTTTGTACACGTATTCAAGCTATTTTAAATACTTTTAAATAAATAGACTTTGAAAATATATTTGTTTGTGGGAATCAACAATTTTGTTGATTAATTTTCCTTCAGCAAACACTCTAATCATTTACTGTCACAAAATAAATTTATTTAAATTTAAGCCACGCACTCACAATGTTTAAGTCGACTACCTGTTGCCAAAATATTGTTAGAATGTAGTTTGAAGAACAGCACACTCAAGGAATAATATACATCCTCTTTATTTATCTGCATTCAAAAGCTGCAGTAAACTCTTTATCCAACTGAAACACAACTATTTACATTTCTCAGCAAACTTAATATGTTTCGATGTGGAAGCAAAACGCGAAGCCTACACATTTATCGCCAATCCGGGGCGTGGAAGGCAAAGCAAATTTAAACATATTGAACGTTTTCCCTTTCGACGTAATTTGTTTTATTAAATAAAACGCTCCTTGTATCGTCGCCAAGCTCCACTTCATTGTTTACTGTTCGAATTGTGGCTGCAGGCATGGAAAATAACCGATGCCAGTAGGTAGCCGATAAAACCGATACTACCTTATTTTTGTTTTTCCTGCCATCCAAGAGATATGACATCTCTAAACAAGGCGGTAGGGAAAAGAGGGAATTGGAGTAACACGGCGGGAGCATTTTTCCCTAGTATTGCCTTTGCTTGAGTCGATATGCATTTCTCGCATCTTTCAGTCCGAGCTTTAAGAGAGGGATACTAATTTATTTTGTGCCTTCTACAAGCCTAAACTAAGATAAAAATTCAGTGTGCTATTTTTCTAGTTTATGTAAAGTTAAATAAAATGTTGTATATTCTTATTATTTTAATAGAAAGAAAAATATGATTTAATCATCTGCAACAGCTATAGGCGTTGATGTTTTATTTAAAAAAAAATGTTAACAGATTAACTTTTTAAATGCGTGAAAAATATCCTGTATTTTCAGAATTAATTGCAATAGTAAGTTTTGGGTCTAAGACATCTTGATTATCGATTACTGTGTTTCACAAATAATTCTTTTGCTTTGAAATGAAATTATTTGGAAATGTTTGTTGATAGAAGAATGAAAAAATTAGAAGTCCTATATAGTAAATTTGCGAAATATTTTGTTCACTAATATTAGTTAAAATATTCATATTATTAAATTTAAAAAAATTTTTAATAGTTTTTGAACTTAAATTTATAATCACAATTCGGCGTAGAATTATTACTTTACGTATTTTTAATAGAGTTTGATGTCATTATAACAACTACGCTTTCTAAGAAAAATCTTCTCATTACTTATTAGTCACATCTTGAAACTGGTACAGTGATTACATTACAATCGATTTGCTATATAATTGATTTCGAATTTTTTTATTATAAATATAGAATTTGAATTTTTCCAAATAAATATATAATAATTATATCATCTTTTATTTTTTATCATATTTATATTGCGACATACAAAACTGAATTATATACATTCCTTTTGGATAATGAAGCTTCAAATATAAAATGTTTTATTAAATGGCTACAAATTTTGAATGTAAAGTTAAGTACCATTAATATAGCTTGAAGTTGTTAGCATTCGTAAGTTTTGATATGAATTGGTATTGATGATTTATTACTAATTTTTACGTGATAATGTGATATTTAATACTATAATTTTACTTTTACTTTAGACATTCAAAAGATGGTTTTATTTTCATGAATTTAATAAATCAGCGTATAAAAATACTTTAATTTAACAAATTATAACTAATGAAGCCTAATTCTATTTACAAAATTCATTCAAAATAGTTCTAGTAATCATATTTTGGTTATTTAAATGTTTATTTATTTATTCACATGAATGAATAATAATAATTTAATATCCTTTCAATTGGCCGTTTTACAATGAATGTTATATGCTTTAAAATAAAATTCAGGAATATTCCGAATGTCATATTTCAAAACAATTTCGTTTAACATATTGTAAAATTTCTATTTGATAATAATATTTTACAACAATCAAAGTAGAAAGAAAACTTACTAAGAAATTTTTGTTCGGAAGAATTAATAAATATATTATTAATAATCGATTGAATTTTACAAATAATATTTTATCGAAGAAAAAGCATTAATAATTTTTATAAGGAAGAAATAAGTACTAGTTGATTGAAATAATGCCACTATTATCGCAACCTTAGAAAACCAATATACCTTATTTTAAAATTCTCAAATTAATGACTTTCCACTTTAAAGTTGGGGGTGGGGTATCATGCAATTTCAGGAAAACATGCAGAAATCCCTCTCAGATTGGATCTCAGTTGATATAAAAATTAACCTTAACTGTATTTTAACGAGAGGACTTATTCATCGTCTATCAACGACAATAAAGGAGAAATCTTCTCTAATCAAGTTCCTCGTCTAGGGGAAGAGGGAAATGTGGAAGAAAAGAGGAAAAGACTTCCTAGAGGGTCTTTTCTATAACCCCCTTGCGTCCTTAATGAAGTCTAAGACGCTTATCAAAATTTATAGCTCATTTGCGGCATCTTTAATGACGCCGTTGTTGATTACGACTAATCTTAATTGACGCTAAATGAAGGAAGAGAGAGAGAGAGAGTTTTTTGATTCCTCCTCTCAGAGGTGGTTCTGGAATCAGAGGTCGGGGATGCTATTTGGTGGTTAGTTTTTTTCCGACAAAGCGATGTTCTGTCGACCCCAGAAGGTAGGTTTGTCGCAAACACCTGCGTAATTTTTCTCTTGTGGCAAGAGTAGGAAATCTTTATGACTTATTTCACAGTTTTTTTTATATCGAATTGTCCATAAAGTGGGTTAAGTATTCTATTTCACCTGACGTCGGTGTAAGTGTAAATTAATAAAGTTAAGTCTTAAAAGACGATTGGGATTCTTAAGATATTTCAAATACATTTGATTATTACAAATCTATTTGGATATTACGTTAATGAAACGCATTTATATGATGAAATAAATACTCTGTAATTAAAAACTAAACTTTCATTTTGCTTCGCCTATGCGTACCCTAAATACTCTACGATAATTTTACAGCTCCTGCCTTGGAAAATAATTACATTAAGTTAAAAAAAAGAAGAAAAATGTTACTCTAAATTTCATCTTTCACATTTATCACGTGCAAATCAAGTATATGAATCCTTACTTGAAGATTTAATGTTTAAAATCTGTCTCTCTCTAGTATTTCGTATTTTAAATTTATTCAGAAAACTCTGCTTATATAGTTCCTTACGTGTTACTTAATATTTTATTTTCTATTTAAATTTTACTTTGTTCTTTTGAAAATTCTACTAATTTTTATCTTTAAAACATTGTATATCTTTTCCTGCTTTGTTTGCATTTAATACTTTTGTAACTTTTTCATAAAAAGTTTCTGAATTGCTTTTAGTATCAATTAAAATGTCAAAATATTTTGAGTAATTTATTCCTTGTGGTGTTTTCTTCATTTGGGGCACTACATTTGTCTATTAATCATTTGCTTCAAACTTAATATTGACTTGACGCTTTTACATATACTTCCATAAAAATACCATCGGAAATTTCTTATATTAAACAATGGATCACCTGCTACCACCTATAATTACTTTCAAAACATGAATTCTTTTGACGTTAGGCAATTTTAATTTAGTTCTTACTCTAAGACATAGATTATGACCAATATCGAATTTCTATAAACTTCTTTCTTTTTGATTATCTTAGATATTTTATATTTTTATCTTGTAAATCGATGATCAAATTTAATACGAATGATTTAATCCTATAAATATCGATAAAACTTTGACGCCTTGTCTTTTTTTTATGTTTTTAAAAGAAACTTCTGTTATTTATGTTTCTACAATTTGTGTTCCAGGTTTCGAAGACGGGGCATGGCATGATGGACCATGAGGAAGACGGAGACGTCGCGATCAACCTGTCGAAGAACCAAGCACCTAGATCAGCTGACACCCCTAACGGAAATGCTGAACCGGAAGATGGGGAGCCACAGGTAAGACCATGGAATTTTGTCAATAACAGTTATCAACAAATCAAATTTGTAAAACCATTCGTAGTAAACCAAAATATTTATTTTTTAGTGCATCGAAACTCCAATAGAGACAA
This sequence comes from Latrodectus hesperus, assembly GCA_037975125.1. Taxonomy (NCBI): domain Eukaryota; kingdom Metazoa; phylum Arthropoda; class Arachnida; order Araneae; family Theridiidae; genus Latrodectus; species Latrodectus hesperus. The sequence continues at coordinate 72,690,616 of CM075860.1, read as the reverse complement.
TAATTATATTTAAACTACAATTAAGTCTCCAGATGTGATTCTCAAATTTTTAAATATAAATGGCAATAAAATTAACTTTAGATATTCGATGGTTGAGAATTTATAGCTGTTATTTTTCGAAATTTAATCTTAACTATGTATGAATTTTTAGACTGAAATTAACCAGTGTGTTAATTAAATGTGTGTAATTTTATAACTATTTTATTAAAATATATATAATATTATATTTAGTTTATATAAAGCTAATTTATCCTTCTTATTTCGTTGACAGTATCATCTTCATATCATCTTAAGAATTATCGAGATAACTGCGTTTTCTTATGAGTTTTATTAAAGTAACTTGTTATTCGCTCTTGTTCTGAAATCTTACTTAAATTTTAAAACTTTTGGAAAATTTGTATATTAATAAATGAAATTAAGCATTAAGTTTTGAGCATAATCTATAATGCCTTTTAAATTTAGTATGATAACACTTATTCATTTAGTGAGGGAGAGATAGCTTTTTAATTACACTTTTTGATTTTAAATTTCTTTTTATAATATTTTATGCATTTACCTTTTTGTTTGATAGAGTTTTAGATATTTACGTGATTGAGAAACTTTGAAAATCAAGCATTTTCTTTTTTATCCCTTTATATTCTTTGTTAAGGATTATAGAGACCCTAAAAGAAGTTAAGATATAAATTTGAATTTGAGTAAAATTTATATTCATTCCAATTCTAATTAACATTTATTAATAATGTAGCTTAAAGCATATAAAGTTAAAGGTAATTAATGGTCTTGGCTATAAATGCTTATCGCTTATATATATTTATACGTATATAATATTTGCGAATGATTTATGATGTATGTATAAAATTATAATTCTCACGTTATGCTATGTTTGTGGATACAATTATTTCATTTACGACGCATATAAAAATGCATGCTTGTGTTTTTCTTTAGGGTCATAAAAAAAGCGAGTACGAAAATAAAACCTTAATATAACGCTTCGTTTTAAACGCTTTAAAGATAAGTTTATCGATAAATAGAAATAACAGGAGCTCGCGTTAAAAAAAAAAAAATTTTTTGAAACAGTTTTTCTACTCTATCCAAAACCTGAAATTAAAAACACAGCAAAAGAGGCAGGAAACATTCCCTGTTAACGCAGGGTGGATTTTTTTTTTAAAAAAAAAACGTCAAATTATACGACATCAAGTGCATAAAAAAATCGACAAAGAAAATATTTAAAAGCACATAAAAAGAAATCATCCACATTTTTTTAACATTTATTTTTTTTTAAATATTTTTTGTTATACCTCCCTACTACAGATGAATAAAAACTAACTTTCTACTATCTCAGGAACCGCATTTGGCGTTATCTACCAAACGACAAAACGCATTTTGGAGTTTGCGTTTCTAAACGCGAACCTATCGAGGCGGGTGCAAAAAATATTCCTCTCCTCCCCTAAACCGCACACGTCGACGTGTCATTAGTGGGGCCATCAGGGCTGTCGAAAAGGGCTCTCGGGCCCCGCCTGATGTCCCTAATTTCCACCATTAAGCAGCCAACAACCCATTTTTAAGCGCATTTTACAAGATACTGTATCTAGTTGCACCGTCATTCGGAAAGCGATGCCTGTCTATGTGTGTATGAATGGAAAATACGGAAAGTAGTTATGCATATACATATATCACGGGCACACGTATTAAGAGTTACTCCAGGTAGGGGATATTAAAGAATATGAAGCGCGCCATTTGCCTCGCCCCTCCCACTCCGCCTGAAAGATTGGCGATAGTACAAGGGGTCGAAAAGGCAAGAGTCATCAAGGCAGTAATTATTTAATTAGTTATTAATCTCTCTGGAGCGCCTTGGCGGCTCATTTTTAAGAGAGAACGTCAATGATTACCATTTACTTGGTGGAAATTGGCGCTTTCCGTTTCTCTTCCTCGCCAATGATTGATGTTTTTCTAAATTTTATTTCCGAGTACTTTGAATTATCGCTGGAAGATCGTTTCTTTTTCTTTTTTTTTCAGTTAGCAGTTTTATTTTTGCATTCTTGTTCGTCGAGAGTGACATAAAATATCTAAAAACTCTATCACTGCTTTAATTAGATGAAAAACTAACTGTTGAAAATAGGAGGAAATTGTGTGCTGCTCAAGACAATTTTTAATTCTTAAATCAATGTTCAATTATTTTTCCTGAGACTGAATATTCTATTATTACTGTTGTTACTGTAATTAATTTATATTTTATTTTAAAAGATATATTTTTATCTATATATTTTGTAAATACATGAAATTTCATTTTTACAAAAGACGAAGAATATCTATGTAGTAAGGCAAAAGTGATAAAAATATTTTGATTAATTATGCTGTACCGCAGTTTATTGTTGTTATGCTTGTGAATAATGTCACAGCAGATATTACCTGCAGGAATCGAAAGTTATTTTAAAATAAGTTTTCGCGTACGTGATTCGTTTTTTCTTCCAACAAATAACCAAATTTATCATTTATTTAAAAATAAAAAATTTATCAAAATACTTTTATCGAATTAATTTTAAAATGCGAACTAATAAAATATTTTTTAAAATAAATGATAAATATTAATTACGATTAATATCTTACAATATATAAACATAATCTCAAGCTTCATCAGCCCATAAATTATCATTTGTTGAATGCAGCTTCAAACGCGAAAAAGAGGGAGAACTTATTTTCAAACAATTTTATCTAAAAAAAATCATTATCAGGAAAACTATAAAATCAATATTTTATAAAATTACAAGTTTGAATGTTAATAAAAATTCCAATAAGTTATTAAATTTTAAAATCTAAGAAAATGTAAAGTTTTCTAAGCACACAGATTTATTCCCTATAGTAAACAAAAATGTAATGAATATATTATAATATATGGATAATACCATACTAAGATTTTATACGATTATTGTTCACAGTTTTTATAAAAAAGAGGAATAACTAAAATAATAATTTTAAGTAAAACAATTATTATTGCATGCTGAAATAAATGAAAAATTTATTCCTGACGTAATAGAATTTTTATTGAAGAGATCAATTGCTGAAACGGAATTTCAAGAAATATTGTATTTTGTTGTAAACTTTTTTTACAGTAAATAGCACAAAGAATTTACTTATCATATTTTTCTTACTTCTCAAATATATTGTCACAATATTCCGCAAATAAGATTTTCCGGAGATAAATATCACTTACCAATTCAGAGATAAAATAAATGTTCGAAATATCACGCCTAAATAAATTCTCTGAAAAATCACAAAACTTGCAAATAGAAAACGCTCTCTATTGAGCGAAATAAATCTTACTAAGGATATCAAAATCACTTTCCTCCTGAAGTCTACTCCGGAAATAAAAAAGAAGTAAATAAAAACAAAATTCTAAACCGTCAACATAAAGATATAAAAGATCGAGATGGGAAAGAGAGAGAGAGAAACGAAACAAATTTAACAAAAATATAAATAAAACCCACGAGTGAGAAATCGAACTGACTGAAGAAAACGAAATCAACATCGTCAAACGAAATGGAAATAAATAAATAAAAATTCCAAAATCCCAACAGCAACAAGAAAAAAAAACTTTTCTGAAAAAGAAAAAAAGCAATCCGCTCTCCCACAAATAAATGTAATAAATGGTGCCGTGTTGGAAAAAAAAAACGCGCTGTTTGTTGTTGTTGTTGTCGAATAGAATTGTTACAAAGACCGTGGCATCAGCTTTCCAGTGTATCGGAGTTGAGTGGCGCGGTAACTGCGTTAAAGATTTGTTTTATGACTCTGACACTTTGGCTGCTTCTCCACGCCCCTTCTTATTTCGCCTCCTTAAATGCACTCTCGACAGATCCCTTCATACAAAAACTGAAATAGGGGATCGTATAAATAATAAAGATATCTAAAATTTAGGTCTTATTTTTTTATTGCGGGGGCATTTTAGCGAAAAATCATCTTTTATCATAAAAAATGTTTTATCGTATGTTGTTATGTAAGTAACAATTTTTAAAAAACTGAAAATTGCGGTTTGTTTTTTCAATTTAAAAATTAATTTAACCAAAATGAAATTGCTTCGAACTGCATATATTGTTGCTTGGTTGTTTTTCATATCGGTATGACTGGTCATTTAGGTTTTGTAGCTCATGGTACGGAAGAGGAAAAACTATGCTAATTCATATCGATACGATGAGGTTATCGATAAGAATTAAGGATATACCATATCACTGTTTTGTAAGTTTATTCTCCAAGAGGAGTACATCAGGCCAATTTGTTCCAAATATTTTCCATCAGATTTAGGTCAAAAGAAAAAACTTATCACTTCAACACCTTGTTATTTTAGCTTCAAGTTTATTCTTTTTAAGGTGAGTTATTTTAAATGTGTTATACCAAGTATTAAAAATAGAAATCATCAGTGGCCTCATCATTAAGTACGACCTAAAGTTTTATTGTCTTTATATATTTGCATTTTTGGATTTTCCTAATGCGGCCCTGAATGAGATATAGTTAGTTTTAAGCCTACTTATGCTGATTCTGACCCGTATCTTTATTCATCTTTAAATTCATTATTCCGAAACAAATGTCATGTTGTTTTGATTATTTTTTCTCTCCATACCAAAATATTCTTAGTATAAGATTACAAACAGAATTTAGATACCTCATTGTGGATCATATTTCATTCACGTTGCCGCTTCTAATCTTGATGTTCAGCAATTCATTTTCTTTGTTTCATGTGGTATTTTGAGGTCAAAGAAATATACGCTATTGGGGATTACGAGAAGAAAATATTCTGAAGAGCATTATTTCACACACACAGAATATTTGGCTCATTCTGTTCGTCCTTCGCGTTGTAACCTAAAACACAGTCTGCAACTGAATGGCTTAATCCGTCCTGTCCCAAAGAATTGTTAACAATATATACTGATCGTTATTTCTGAAATACCAGGTGGATGATATCATTCTGATCAATGTCTAACACTCCTTGCCATTAGCAAATTATTGCACAACCATAAAGTGATATGTTTTTCAAATACTGGTAGAATCCGTTATCTTCTTTTGTATTTGCCTGGATTCAGATTTCTCGATGATAAACCAAACCATAGATTTCAAAAAGTCGCATTATTATAATATTTTTCAATGGCCCTTTACTTACAATCAAAACTAAGCAATTAAAATTCTCAAATAATTAAAAGTATGAACTCATATTTTCTACTTTGGCATCCTTTATTTTCATTTTGTTCATACGAACATTAGTTTGCATGTGAAATTCTCTTTATCTGTTTTTTTAATGAACTTTGAACTATAAATGTTTTACTTGACATTGCGAATCAATATATTTGCGTAATTTCATCAAAATCATATATCCATAAGTTTTTGACCGAAAAGTTAAGGTAATTCCCTTTTTTGACTGATTTAATTGTAATTTTCGCAAAAGAATTCATTAAAACATGTATCTCTTAGTTTTAGGTATTCATTTAAAGTATTCGTTGAATACTTAGAATTTATTTATTGTAGAGCATATAATTTGTCACAAAATTTAGATTATCTATATTAATATAATAATATTTTATTAGCTTTATCTTTTATTATTTAGATAATTATTTTTATCTACATTACTTATCTCAATAAATCTTAAATCGTTCTTTACTCTTTTATTATCACTATTATCTAACGTTCTTTGTTATTCTTTTATTGCAATAATACTACATTGTAATGCTTAAAAGAGGGAGTAGTTTCCCTAATTGCATCAGAAAATTTCTTTAGTTACATTTTCAATTACATTACAGTATGTGTGCACTTGAAGTCCATTTTGTAAATCCTAAAAACGTTGAAAATGAAATATTTTCCGATTAAGGCATGCCACTTTCCTCCTCTAATGAAGCTATCATAAATCGATTTATTTTATGAATTTATGATCACAAATTTCAAAATATATCGAAAATTATAATGTAAGAAGATTTCATTTATTGCGTATTCTAGAAGAGAAATGGGAATCAATCTTTAATCCATGCAGTTAAAGTTACAAATGTTGTGAAGCGTTAAATATACACATCACACTTATTGTTTATTGTGTAATATCTTAAATTCTAAATGTAGCCCAATGAAGTTGCGGGTTTATTTTTATCATAATCCCCCACCGATCAGATTTACCGATTTTTCATAGCCACTACCTCCGATAATTTTTTTCTATCTCATCTGACGCCAAGTGTCCTGACACTCCCTCACGCTTCGTTCGTTGTTGTTCATCAATTTCAAATCCACCCCCTCCACCCTTTTCCTCCATGGCATTCAAAAAATAAATAATAAATTCTCCGGAGTCTCTCCCATCCCGTGAACGCTCGTCTCCCGTTTTTCCACACCAAAAATCAAGCTCTTCTGCTATCATTCTTTCTGTAAACCGTTGACTTACAATGCCGTTTTTTTTCATCAATCAGCCTGTTTGCAACCATGCTCTAGCGATTGCCTTCCTTCTTTATTTTATTTTTCATGAAGGTTAAGAATCTGTTTTCTTTACAAACACAGTGGCAGTAATAATAGAAGCGAGACTACCGGTTATAAAGGGAATATTTTTGAGGAGAACAGGAAATTATAAGCCGCCAATTTATATAGGTATGCGGCAGTGACCGAAAGAAAAGCCGAGGTAGGAAAAAAATGAGCCGCCAAATAAAAATAAAACTTTATTTTGACTGAAAAGAGAGTTTGCGAGTACAGTGAAATAAGTTCTAGTTCTGGATGTAAGGTGGGAAGATTGAAATATTTTTTTTCAATTTATATTGCTTACTATGATGAAGTAGTTGAATATGATTTTTTAATGCCCTGATCTGAACTTAATTATTGATATGGCAATTTCCGAATTTCATATACTTTCTGCAATTTAAATAGTATTGGATATTAACCAAGAACATTCATTCCCTGACCAATATCTTTTAAGTTTAGAAAAAATTTGAATTTGTTGCATATGATTTATGATTTTCAAATTAACATCTTAAATATTTTGATGATTTCAAATATAAATTATCAATAGCTTTATGTAACATGGTTTATATTAATATACATGTATGCACATATGTTAACTTTGTTTCAATTCATATTTAATATTATCTTGCTTAGTATTCAACGTATTGAAAGTAAAATCCATTTATCAAATATTAATGAATTATTTTAAAATTTGATTCTATTCGATATATTTCTAACAATAAATTTAAAATTAAATGCGTTTTAATAGTGTACATAGTTTATGATATTTAACCTTTAGCCCTATAACTGTGTTAAAAGTATCCTTTTCATTTTTAAATTGTATGTAATTTTTCCTAAAGTTTTAATCAGCAATTTAATAATAAGCTACTTAAATTTCTAAAATTAGATGGTCTATTATTTGGTTTTAACTAGCAGTGGTAAAAAATATAAAAGTCGTTGTTATAGTACTTCATTATGAACTCTAAAATGTTAAAATGTAATACATATTATAGTATTATTATGAAATAGTTATGAACTTCATTATGAACTCTAAAATATTAAAATGCAATAAAATGTTGAGAATATGCTATACAAATTAATTAATATTTATTAGTCAATTTTAAAATCAATTTTTTTTAATGAAAAGTAAAATAAAGCCTTTTAAAATGATAGTGGAAAGAATGATTCAATGATTTATCTGTCTTTCGCAAAACAACAATGATTTCGTCTGTTCTTGTAACTCCGTAAAAACTGACGGGACTTATACCACTGCAATCCCGAGTCTTAGAGATGTTCCTTTTCGGCAACTTTTCCAGAAGCGGAAGGTTGTTGTAGCTTTTTGTATTCGGTTGTTATCCCCCTTCCTCTCTCCCCAACAGCTTGGATACCACAAATTTATCCCACTGAAGTCTGCCCCCGCAGTACACCCCATTTACCCCATCATCTTCCGTGTACAAAAGAAGCAGTTAAGTTGCTGGAAGTATTAAATGCACCGTTGTATTCTTCACCTTCACATTTGACAAATTTTTCTGTCCTTCTAGTGAATAAATAAATTCCGGTATTTTTTTTTCACCCTTTTTTTACTTTTTTTCTCTTCTCACCACGAAGAGAATTTTGCGGTGTATTTTTATTTATTGTGCGTCTCCTTCATTTTATTTGAGTTATTTTTTACCTTCGAAATGTTATTATGCTCGGAATGATAAATAGAAGATTTCGTGAACTATATATTTAAAAAAAAAACAGAAAGTGATGTTGGTTATTTTTTTTCTTCGTATTTTTAAGAACTTAACTCGTTTGTGATGGATGATTTAATTTTTGGAAAAAAATGTATTCTAAACTTTTATTTAGTATAGGAAAGAAAATTGAGTCTCTCGTACTTGCTATGACATTAATAAAATGATTTTTATATTAAGCCAATTAAATACATCTTTATGCCAATATATTTTTAAAGAATCTTCGATTTTTAAATTGTTTTGAAATAGAGAAAATTGTATATAGATTGACAATGTTTTTCTTATATTGTCTAGTCTAGTATTTATTTAACTGTTTAAAGAGTCTAATTTGAATTGATATGCTTATAAAATATTGAGATTAAATTTAGTATTATAAAAAGTTCAAAAATTTTCAGTATTATAATTATTTAATTATATATTAGTCGATGATTTATATCTCCAAAATGTATCTTGAATTTATATGGTAGTTGATTGAAACTGAGAGTAACAAAATAAAATTGCTTGCATAAAACACTTAATAGTTTATTGTTGTGTTCTGTTATAATGATATACAAGCTATAAAAACTCTTTATTTTGTTTTGTAAGTTCGCATTTTTATAGCAAAATCTTCAAGATCTGAAAACTGGAGCTTGGTCTAGATATTATAGGAATTATAGGAAATATTATTGGAGTTTGGTTTAGATATAATAGGATCCCCAGTTAAATTGAATAACATTTAGCCTTAAAAAATCTTAAATGCACATAATCAAACTGAAATAAATTTTATGTTCATTGCATTTTAACCTCAAATAAGCATAAACAAATCAATATATATTATTACTTACTATCAAATTAATTAAATTCTTATTTGCTTCATTTAAACTTTATATTAACAAGCGCGCGTATATAGTTTATTCAAATAAATTCATCTTGTACCATGAAATAAACTGGTATTGTCAGAATGTATTAACTCACTTATTTTAGTGCAGGAGAAGCTATGAAAACTCTTTATTTTTCTTTATTTTAAAAAATGTCATGTGGATGTATTTAAATTAAATAATTAATTAATCGTTATACTGAAAAGCGATGCATCCATTATTATTTGTCAATTCACGAATATACACTTTATTACATAGGGTTTACTCTCCCATGTTTACACAAATTATTATAAATTCACACAATTAAACTTATTAGTATAAAAATAGTTTGCATTTATTCATAAATTTATGCCTATAGTTTAATTACCGGAAAAAATAGGAAAAGCATTTTATCCTATCTATCTATATAATTAATTCATGGATTTGTTCATAAAATTTTTCTTAACAAAATGAGCGTCATAAAAATAGAAAATTAAGTATTTTAAATATAACGGATTTCTTTTGGAATTACTTCTTCCACTTTGTTTTCCCTGCCTAACGATTACATCGGCAGAGTAAACACATTTACAGATTTCAAGTGTAATTTGTGTTACAACGCAATTTTTCATATCTTTTCACAAGTAAATAATTTTGTTATTCTAATATATTTCGTGTTTAAAAATTATAAATCTTTTAATATATTTCGGTTTTTATATAGAAATGTTATGAATATAAAATAAAAATAGTTTCCGAATAAAATAGAAATTATTTGATAATTCAAAGTTAAATAATATTCAAAGTTTCCAGAAGTGAAAGGAGAAGATAAAAATCTGATTTTGAAACTATATTTTGAAATTAAAAGTTCGTGAAATTCATGTTTGTCTGTGTTTGAAAAACGGTAAACTATTATCTCATTGAAAAGTTTCCACCAGTAGATGGCAGCACCTCAATACTATAATGAGTTCTCCTTTTCTAAATTATAATGAAATTGAAGTGGCTCTTTTTTATGCACAATAATATCTCCCTTCTATATTTTTCTCTCATCGTTGCTCTCTGATGTTCTGAAAGATAGTACAAAGTTACTAATTTATTTAACTTTTAGCAAAGAGTTAATAAATTTCTCCTTTTAAAGCATCATGTTTGCGGATTGACAAAATTGGTTTAGATGAAATTCGTTTAACCAGAATTTACAATGAAAATCATAAACAAGTCTCCATATACAAATGTATTAAAAATAAGATTAATTTGAAATTTATAATAATTAATTTAATACATTTTTTGAAATCGCAAATATTATTTAGATACATTTATACTAATGTATTCTATATTACCAAACAATATTATATTAGATTTTTTCCTCTAATTTTAATTTTAATAATTCTAAGATTATATTAGATTTTTTCCTCTAATTTTGAATATTCAATTAACGAAGCACAATAAAATTGAATACTAAAGTATCAGCTGTGAAATTCTATTAATATTTACCTAATATAATTACTGGCATAATTTTTAAAAATAACTGCAAATTGTTACGCATTCATTGGCTTAAATTTAGCAGTAATTGCGTGTATTATATACCATTAAAATGTTTTTATTTTAAATTATCTCTTATTAATACTTCATTATTAAGTCTTATTTATATCATGTACTATTCAAATTTTTGAAAATGTATACATAGTAATTAAGTGGTTGAATATAATACGAACAAAATTTTTTTATTATTTTGCTAGTTTTATTCATTGGTTCTCACTATTTTACTTCGTGTTTTAGTTCATCCTACACATAAATTATTTTCATGTTACTTAATGCTTTTACCCTTCTGGAGTGTCATGTCCCATCTATATTATTCCAGACATCGAACTATTCATTTATTCGAAACAAAATACTTTTGTTCTTGATATCCCTAGAGTGGAAGAAAGTGTTCCGGATCACAAACCACATCGTCCCTTATTAGCAGCGCAACCGCAAGATGCTTTTCCTCGAGATACCAGATACCTCAAGCGGGTATCGCAAGCGTCATCCTGAGATATCGTCAGCTATTAGGCGAAGATATCATCTGTTGGACCAATTTGCCTCGGCCGTTTCTGGCTCCCAGTTTTGTTGTGAGGGGGGGAGCGATTTCTTTCCCAAGACAAGGAGAGAAGGAAGTCATTGCAAGTATAGGAAAACAAATATAAAGGAGTGCCACTTATGGAAGGAAGTTTCCTCCTCAAGTGGTGTGCAAATCATCCGCGTGACAGGGGACACTAGGGATCGTGAATCGTTTCCTGTTGCTACCTTCATTATTTGTAGAACTAAATATGTTTATGGAAGTTACTTTTATCCCCTAAACACTTATTTTCTTCTGTATACTCTTCAGTATTCAATATACTATTACAATATTAAAAGTGTTGTCTTTATTCTATTCGCACGAAAGAATCAGAAAAAAATGATAAAATTTAAAAGAATTCTTGAAATTTTTACTTTAAATTTTTGTATAATCTGTTTTTTTTAAGTGTCATTTAAATTTTATAAATAAAAGTTGAAAAGTATGTCAGTGTGTAAAGTGTGACATTTGAATCTTATAGTTTAAAATATAAAAAGAATAATGGTAACTAAGCTCTGTGCGCCTTAATTTAATGTATTTAAATGATTAATTTAATATTCATGTTTTATTTTTTGGAGATTTCAATTGGAGAATTTGATAGACAGTTTTATAAATTCTATCAAGGAGTATTTGTGATTGTACGTGTAAATATATTAATGGAATATCTCTGAAGCAAAATTCAGAAGGTATAGCCTTTACACTATATGGGATTATCCTGTAATGCATATTATCTTGAAAAAGAGTAATTTTAATTATCACTTTTGTATCTGATTTGGCTGTGCATGTATAATTAATCATTTACTATAATTTTCCATTTTAAATAGTTTTATTCAGTATATGTTCAACAATATATAGTTTAGAAGTTAAAAGTGGTTTAGGGTATTTGAACATCCAATGTATATTGCCTTCTGGGAGGATTTTTTTATTGAATGTGTTCCACATACACGTGTCACAAGAAAGGCTGTTCGGAAAATTCCCAAGCATCCCGTTTGACAGATCTGCATGTAGAAGCGCAATAACCTCTCTCATTCTTCAGTGATGACTGATATTATAAACCCAGAATTTTTCACTCTAAAGACCATAATTTTATCTCTATAAAGCTCACAAAACTCCTAAGCATCCCATCTGACAAATCTGCATGTAGAAGCGCAATAACCTCTCTTATTGTTCTATAATGGCAGAGATTAAACCTAGAATCTACCTCTCTGAAGACCATACTTTTACCTCTATAAAGCTCGGAAAGATAGCTAGGAAAACTCCTAAGCATCCCATTTGACAAATCTGCATATAGAAGCGCAATAACCTCTCTTATTGTTCAATAATGGCAGAGATTAAACCCAGAATCTACCACTCTAAAGACCATACTTTTACCTCTATAAAGCTCAGAAAACTCCTAAGCATCCCATTTGACAAATCTGCATATAGAAGCGCAATAACTTCTCTTATTGTTCAATAATGGCAGAGATTAAACCCAGAATCTACCACTCTAAAGATATAAAACAGTATAAGCTCCTCAGTGTAACTTTACAACTTAAATTCTTAAATTAAATAAACTAAATATCAGAATAGAAAAGTATAACTAAAATTATATCTAATATCCAATGGCAAAGGATTTCAAAATCAAATAAATATTACTGCAGACTTGCGTCAACATTTCGTTAAATCATTGTATTTTTGATTCTGTTTTGATGTATTTTAGGTATTTTATACTATTATAATTAAAAATACTTTTTATTAACTTCATATTATTGAGTGTAATTATATAAGAAAACATTTTTCTCCCCTTTGAAGGAAAAAACTTTAATTTCTATTATCTCATGTGTTGAAAACATAGTCATTCCCATCTATGTTTTGAAACATTTTAAGCCAAAGTATGGGGTGCTTAATGAGTATAATTTACCAATCATAATATCTAGTCTGATATCTAAGTGATGTTTACCGCATTGGATCAACTGTTCCGATAGGTAATGTGGGATGGAACGGGAAAAGAGGACAATAAACGACATCCCCTGCTACAGTCTACGGGGAAAATGATTCTTAAGGGAGGCCTTACGTATTTATGGACAGAGGGGTAAGGCAATTGACATTTGCTTATTTATCATGAAACGGTGCTTAACGGAAGATATTTTTTCCTTATTATGTTCGCCGTTAGCGAATTGTTTCTGCGAAAAAGGGGCTTATAGAGGGTCTGCCTTCGTTTGTGTTTTCATGTATCTATGACGACCACAACGATGCTTATATTTTAATTCTTTTGATTTTTGCTCTCGTTTTGGTCAACTTAGGAAGAACAACTTTTTTGTTTTGTTCCATGTAGTTTGTCATCAATTTTGTAAAGGGTTTGTTTCTTTCCTTTCTTATCGATACGATATATCAAATGACCTTTCTTCATCTTTATTGCGTAACTACCATTGCGGAATATTGGATTACTTGAAGAAAGATGTCAACAACACAAAGTGCATATTTAATGACAGATATCAAATTGTTCAAATAAATATGTAATTAACGGCATGTTTTTAAATCGGTTATACAATTTAAGTGTTTAGAAATTTATGATTTGATAGTTTTAAATCTTGAATAAAAATTTTATTAGAAAATTTTCCCGCGAATTTAAATTATGATTGAATTATAATTTGAAAAGTTATGAATCAAAAATTTTAAATTATTTCTATTTTATTCTTACGTTGCTATGTATTCAAATAAAAATTGCAAAGTGTTCATATTACTCTATTATATTACAATAAGTTAACTACATAATTTTTTCAATACTGTAAATTACTTAAGAAATGTTTATAATAATCATAAGTTTGCATGCATTTGATTAAGATAAAATATTAGATATAATTCATTTGATTTTCTATTTTGTAAACTAGTACAATTAGTACTTAATATGTATTATTTTTTCACTTTCGGTACACGTAGTACATATTATAAAAAGAATATTACGTCCTGACTAATATTTGATTAACAACATTGAACATTAAATTAACAAGTGAATAAAAGTTAGAAATCAAATCAAAATATGAAAAATTTACGTATTATGTTAGATTATTGTACACACGGTCTGTGTATACATCTGATAAAAAACATGCAAAGTATAATAATCTATATTTTTATTCTTCTTGAGTTTTTGCAACAACAGAATATAAAGTCAATAAAATAAATTATGAAACGTGTGCACTCAAGTCTTGAAAAATCTTCTAAAGATAAATATATAACTGTAAATAGTACTTGAAGTCCCTTATTAACAAAATCTCTTTAATCACATTGATCTTCTAGCATTTAGCTTTACTCACAGCAACCATTATCAGGGATTATAAGATGCAAAGGCAAAAATTATTCCACAAAAAGGCTGTTATGACAGAAACTTTTCACCCGTGCCTTCCTTGGAAATGACTCTTAATAACTTAAATAAACAAAAAAATTTTTCTTCGTTAAATATTTAACGAGCGCGGCCAAACAAAAATGAAGGGAAAAGGACACGCCGAAAACTAAGAAAAAAGGGATAAATGTTGGGGAAAGAAGGACACAAAACAGAAAGAGAGGGAAAAAACACCTCAAACAAGGCAAAGGCAAAATTAAACAATGCAGCATTTACGTGCTTGGCTGTTGACATAGCATTTGAGGCAGTCGCTGGCTTTAACGTGTAATTAAGAAAGAGCGGTTATAATTAAGTTAAATTTACAAAAAGAAAAAAAATTGAATGTTCGCGCAGTGTGTTGCCTAAAGTGAAAATGTAATTGCAAATGATAAAAAATAAAATAAATAAAAATCTACCATCTTTGTAAGACGAAAAAACGTAAGCATTTGAGTACACAAGTAAATATTGTCTGTAAGCCGTGTGATATACTTCGGTAAGCAAATTTGGTACCCTATCCTTGTATTTTTTTATTTATTTGTTCTTTTGTTATTATTTTTATCAGCCTACAGGCACGAAGATGTTTTCCCTGCTTCACACACACTGCGAGCTCCTTTAGATTTTTACGGCAGAATAATTGACTCTAATGTTTTCGTAAATAAATAATGTCTCTTGTTTGTAGAGGGGGTAAAGATTTAAATTCACTAGTGCTGCAGTAATTTGATTAGGAGTTCCCGTTTATAAACACATAGAAGCGTAAAAAAATCTTTGTTTATGGATTAAATACTTCTGGTAAGAGCCATGAAGTCGAGGGCATTTTTTTGTTCTTTTAAAATTTCGCATTATTATAAAGAGTAAGAGGACATGATTATGATGAAATTTCAGTAAATATTTTTCGTTTATCGTAGCATAATTAAATAGAAATTTTTTTTCTCCTCCTTACTAAATGATGACTCAAAATTAATGACAAGATTTAATTAACGAACAATTTTTTGAATAAGTTTCTCGTAAAATAACTAAGTAACCCGTTTATTCTAAGAAGCTAATTATATACAGTTAGTTTATTTTCATCATCTTTTAGAAATAGAATTAGTGTAATATAATTTTAGATGACGAAAATATTTTTAAATTCGTAGTTCAACACAATGAGTTTAAATTTAGTGTAAATTACCACTTGTGTGTGTCTAATTTAAATCTATGATGGGATATTTTTTTCAGATTATTTTGAAACTATTTACAACACTTGTGTTAAAAATCTATATATAAAAAATGATTTCAATGCAAGAATCATTGATCTATTATTTCTTTAGAAAAAAATATTTATTTAAATTCCTTTCCATATAATGTATGTTCTTCATTTATTTTACATAATTTTTGAAATTTTAATTATTAATTACTATAGCTATATTAATAAATTTTTTCGGGTAATTAAACTTTGTTTCAATTTTAAATAAAATAATGATGGAAATATATAAAAATTAAATAATTAATGCAAATTAGTCGGATAATTTACATTCGATATTAAGGTTATATATTTTAAAAGAAAAATTTTACAAATTTATGTGGCTCCAATTTAAAATTGAGTATTAATTTTAAGCAGTATTATATAAAAATAAATCCTTTATACGTCTTTCTGTATTTCAATTTCTGGGATTGCAAAAAACATTTATTCTCGTGTTTCTTTCTGCGTTTCTTTTTGTTCATAATGAAAAAAATGGCAATCCAATTTTTTTTCCATTATTTCCAATTCTTCATTTGTATTTATTCAAGAGACTTCATTTTTTTTTATCTTGCACATAACAATAAAAACCGATATGCAATCGGCCATCCTTTTTCCATGAATAAATGATAACGCTGCTGTTTTTATACGCCTTCTTCTAAGCCTCTTGCTGCCAGCGCTCGAAGGTAGCACTCCCCTCATTGTTTATTAAATGATTCTATCTAAAAACCTCTGACCACGGACCCTTTTGCATCGAAGCTCCATAGAATATACATAGTAATTAAAATACAGGAGTTTTGTATGTGATCAGTGGCAACAGGAACGGTCCTGCATGAATATTTTTTCTTTCGCTCATCGTATACTCTTCAGTCTATTATCATTTCTTGAAAATGTGTATGTTTAAGTTTGTGGAAATAATACCTCCCGCCCCTATTATTACGTCGCATTTTCTTTCCCTTTTTTTTTCCTCCTCATTTTTTGTTTCTGACTTCCATTCTATAAGTGGATAGGGGCTGGGCCATGAGTGGGGGTGGGAGAACTGACCACTGAGGGATGTAAGTTTATAAGCATTGTGACCAATAACTGTAATTGAAAAGAAGGAAGCTTGTGTGGGTTTTTCTTCCCCGATATATTATTTTTTATTGCGTTTTCAGGAAAAACTACTTGTCAGTGTCTATTCTTTGATTTTTTTTTCTATTCGAAAAAATAGTAAACTGTAAAATTTGTGAAAATAATTTGTTTATTTTTTTTATAATTAGAAATCTGATATTTTTAAATCAAATGGAATCAAAAGTATCTTAAAATTTATGTAACCTTAAAATTAAAAAATAAAACAATCAAAATAAAAGTAAAGTTAATAAAATATTAAAACTTACAAAATAATATTCCGCTCTATTGGAGTTCAGAAAATTATTTTAAAAAAATAAATGGTTTTATTAGCATATAAGACCAAAATAAAAATTACCCGTATTATAAAATTGAATTTGCTTAAAATTATAGTTTAAAGAAAATTAGTGACCATAAAAAAGAAACCATTGAGGAAAATCTAAGTTTCACTTACTTCTTACATTATCTATGCATTATTTTAAGATTAACAAACAATTTTACTCAAAATTTTTTGAATTTCTTATGACTTATGCATTTTAAATTCGGAGTTATTTATGAAAATATAAAAATGAAATAAATTGAATTGAAAAGCAATTAAAAACTAAATATGTGTTATTTTAAAATAAATTTTATTTCGGGTTTAGGCAAAATTGGATTGGTTAAATTAATGAATAAGTTAAGTAGAATTTTATAAAAGGAGAATTATATGTATATATATATTATAACTTTATATATATATATATATATATATATTCTGTAGTACACATTATAACTGTGATTAGAAATCAAGTATGAAATCTAAAATTTATTAAACAAATACGAAATTAATTATTCTGGAAGTAGTCATTAAAAATATATGTTACATGGTGCACGATGTATTAAAAATAGCAAATGATTCCTGCTTGATTTCTAGTCGAAGAAATTCGTAATAATAAAATGTAGTAAGCAAAAAGCAGTTTTAAAGCAATGTATTCAAGAAACGGAAAGCATTTTGGCTTAAACAGTTTTAAAGCAATGTATTCAAGAAACGGGAAGCATTTTGGCTTAAACAGTTTTAAAGCAATGTATTCAAGAAACGGGAAGCATTTTGGCTTAAACAGTTTTAAAGCAATGTATTCAAGAATTGGGAAGCATAGTAGTTTATATCAAATTAATTTTTTTCTCATACATTGATTGCATTACTTATCTTTTAATGCATCTTAAGTCACGGTCATAATTACAAAAGCTTTCTTCTATAAACAACATAAACTAATGCGTTTCATTTCTAGTTACTTCAATTGATAAAATGAAAATGTATTTATAAATAGACATGTATAAACGCGTTATAAATGTATTCCGTCCAGAGGCTAATACATACCCGTAGCTCGTCGCACGATTTCATTTCTCTTCTTTTCCCCGGGTTCGTCAGTGGCAAAAGTCTCCTTCGATTCAAACTTCCAGAAGAGATGGGAAGAAAGGTTGAGCTCCCTTTCAGCAAAAGATTACTTCATTTATTTAAGAACTCACGGTGCAGGTAATCGCTTGGCGTTAAATAAAAGAATCTCTGTAGGAAGTCGGGAAAAAAGTAGGGAAGAAAGCCATCAAGGGAAAAAAAGTAGAAAGACCCGCACGTGTCGCGAAGGATATGTGGATAATAAACTTAGAGAGCAACTACTTTGTTTCGGAAAAGAGAGCGAAAATCCCCGACGAGGGCAAAACCCCTGAAAAACCCTTTTAAAACGTATTTCCTTCTCACACTCACCCCTCAGGAAACTTTTTTTTCTTAAGGCATCGATCGATCAATCGTTCATCATCGATTTACTGGGACTGTTGCCTCAGCCTATTAAACTTCCCCCTGATTTCATACTTTAAGTGGTATCTATGAACACACAGAGAACAATATATATATATATACAATGCACACATATCGAGGCGTGGGTGGAGAGAGGAGGGAAGCGATATCTTTCCCACCCTCACTTTTTGAACTGGAATTCCATCCTAGGCATTCCGGTCTCTTAGGTCCTCTCGCTTCCACTTGATTGGCTCTCCAGTTTAAAGAGCAAGAACTGAAGAAAAAAGGGAACATTTTTTGGCCTATCTAGTTCACCGTGACTTTTCGTTGAAGGATCATTTGTCAGAAGCGTCTTTCGACGACCTTTTTTTTCTTCTTCTTCTTCTACCTCAGACCACCTACTCATCGATGAGTTTTATTTTCTTTTCCATCTCCACCCTGCATCCCTGGATGTAACGAATCTCTATTCACCGGTAATCTTTAACCTACCCCCTTTTCTTCTCTACTATCGTTTGCTTTTTATGCCTATCTATCGCGTTGGTTCGATATTTAATTCTAAATGCTCTACTATATCGTTTTAATCCATTTGGAAATAAGATAAATGGACTGGATTGGGCTTTTAACAAGACACTGATCTGCGTTTGAAAGTATAGCATTGCTGATTTGCAAATAATCGGTTTTTTTATAATCGTATTAGTTTGAATGTCTGGAAGTTTGAGCAACTACAAAATACTTTTTTGAATGAACGTAATATCTAAGCTCATGTGTTATCATTATTTTTAGTGCTTTTGACAAGTATCTAAATATCTTATAGAATACATTAATTTCACTTTTATATAACTTAATTTCTAATCATGAATTAGTTATTGTCTGATCCTATCTTCAATAATCTGCCAATACTCTAGTTTATATGAAAAATATATATTTAAAATATTTCCCATGAACGTATTTATTTATTTGATAAAGCTAGAGACATTTGCATTTGCTTTCGGTATCTTATAGACCACTCATCAATTTTTTATGTTCATTTTATCGAAATACTTAAGTAAGGTTAAAATTCTGTTGCCCGTAGATGATTTCATAAGTGCATAATTACTTAAATTAAGTTATTTTTAATTTTATATTTCAAAGAGAAAGCTCAACATTTCAGTTAGTTGAAATAAAAAGTTTCTTATCATTCTCCAAAATTTTTCAAAATCATTCCAGCAAATTGAAATTTCGCAAGGGAAATATGTAGTTTTTGCAGACTGAAATTTTAAAAAGTTTACTACCACCTAAAATGAAGTTTGACAAATTAGATCGCAAATAAGTTTTTAGACTTATCTTTCTAAGAAAACTGGAGAGTTTATTTGCTGTATACAAATTCACTGGCACGACTCCTTCACTCAGCAATTACTTCATCCTCAGAATCCCCCTCCCGTCAACAGATTCATTCAAAATCCGCGATTAATCAGCTGCCTCATCGGCAGGCAGCATCTCTACTGAGAGAAAGAAAGCAACTTTCCCTCCGCAACATCTTCCTGGAGCAACATCGCGGGGAAACTCTCTCCATCCACGCCAAGGAAGAGAGCTTAATCATCATATCTCTTCGCGTTCCCCACCTATTTCTCTCGACTCCCACCGACCACCCCCACACCTCTTTGCACTCCAAAGGAGATCGGTCTCTGGCAGTGGCGTTTAACGGCGCCAATTAGCGCTCATTAGTGCCGGCCCGCGACTAATTAACGGTACGGTTGACAGGGAGGATTGGCTGACCCGGAAATGTGTGATAGATATGGGCACTGATGACTTTTGGCTCGCTTTTTCCCCCCAACCTCCACCAAGAAGAGGAGAACGCAACGTTCATTCAGTAAAAGAGTAGTATGAGTAGAAGGTGGATCACGTGGTGGAAGAAGTGCACGTGGGAAATTTCCACAAATAGTGATTTTGCACAGTTATTTAATAAAAGAGTGAGCGTGCTTTCCTCATCGGGTGTCGTAGCGGGCGATTTTTTCCAGCTTGTCGCCGCCGATTTTCGGCATGGTCACCGAAGATCACTGTATGGTGAGTAAAGTTTTTCTGTTGATTCCCTTTGATCTGGGGATGAATGTGTGTTATATCTCAATAAATAAGCTGTTAAAAAGGATGCGTATGTGAAGAAAGCTTCTAGAACGTTTCTATCGGGTAGTGCCAAAATGAATCTTAAGAACTGTAGTTTTTTTGCGCGATTTCTTTTAACTATCAACACAAAAACGGGATTTCTCTGTCAATAACATTCATATATCTTCGTTTAACTGTGAGTATTCCAGAAGGAAATATGCCAGAGAAATATGCTGCATGTGATGTTGCAATCTCAATGCTTAAAATGTACAAAAATATCTACGTATGAATACTCTTTCCTTACATACGAAATCCTTCCAATAATTTTAAAATTTTAATTCTCATTAAAAAGTTTCTATTTTTTAATTTTTTGAATTGATTAGTTTTGTTTATGGGTTTCTATATGGATAGCAATCTTTAAAACTATATAAAAATAAAAATAAAATCACATTGAGCTTTAACTCATGATTAAAATAATATTTTAATTCCCTTTTAAGTATGATTTTACCTTAAAAATAAGAGTTTTAAGTCTGAATGAAAGGAATTATATTAAGAACTATTGGTTCCTATCTTCATACATTAAATGCTTTATAATGTGGACTGCAATATTTAAATATAAATTATTTTTTTAGATTATTCATTGTTTTACCCTATTGAAAAAGGTTAATTTTCCTTTGTCCATGTATATTTTAAATAATACATATTAATGACGAAGTGAATGTCATGTCTGTGTATGAAGCAGATTTGTGCATAACGACATAAACATAAATCTACTGATTTAAATTTGAAAATGCATTGACTCTTCCAATTCAAATTTTGAAAAATGCAACAAATGAAATATGTAAATAATATATAAGTATCTTTATATATTACTTATATTTAGATGTAAATAGTATATATAAGTAGTTTCAAAATTACTCAATTATTAAGTTTTTAATTACTTCGGTTTTATTTACTGTTTTTGTTCTTCAAAAATATGTTTCAAAACTAATTCTAAGAAAGACTGAATAAGTTACGATCTATGAAATTGAAAATAATTTGTGATGTTAAGCACATATAAAAAATATTGCCATTTGTTAAATTACAATGATTTTTCAACGTTAATCTATTTTTACATACATTGTAGAGTGTTATTTGAAATAATAGAAGAGTTATTTTTCAAATAACGTTCTCAAATTTTTTTTCAAAGTTGTTATTCCCAATGATTTTTATCAAATAGTATATGATGAGTCAGCACGCCCTTTAATTATCCAGAATTACTTTTTTTTCGAGACACGCCCTTTTGAATAATTATTAATTGCAAAAAAACTGCAAACACTTTCCAATATTTCTTTCACCTTATTCGCAAATTAACATGGAAAAAAATTAGCATAAAATAACCATCGATGTTATTTTTGTAGCCCCGAAAGAGATAGAAGGAAAGAAGAAAAAAAAAAGGTGCACAGTAGCCACTCGAAAAACCGCCACAAACTTATATAACTCTGGCACTAATTAAAAAAGAATTACCGCGTCCCCTTTGCCTCCCGTTAATCAAGTCCTCTGTGTGTGTGCCTTTGGCTTTCGATTATTAATCCCAGACCCAATAATGTTGCTACCGCGCGTTACGGTTGCAGGGAAGTTACGCCATATTGGCACTAGAAAAATAACTTCCCACGAGTTTATTTCCCCGTCGGCCCATAGCAATGATTGCTCCTTATGTCGCTGATGCAGTTTCTTTAGTGTTCTTATTAGACGGGAACTAATTTGGGCATTTCTTGCCCTCCGAACACTTCGCATCTTTCATATTTCTTCCCTTTTTTCTTCCACGTGAATTCTACATGTTTTAATACCTCATGAAGCCTTATTCAATTAGTGAATTTTAATTTTATAATGTTTTACAAAACATTTTTACTATCCATTGCTTTATATATAACTGAATTGACAGCTATTTAAGTTAACTTTTATATTGTACTGATTGTGTTTTGCAAAGCAATGCATTTACAAATAAATTTTTTTGTCGTTGTCATCTCTGCCAAGTTGAATGAAGTACAACAGTCGAAGCTGAAGAGAATTTCAATCACTAGAAAAGTAACTGATTATTGAAATTTGTTAGTTAAAAATGGTTTTTAGTAAGAGTTCTGATCTTATGTTGATCGAAGAGATGTGATCAACAATAGACTGATGATGCTTCAATGTCTATTAAATCTCTTGCCGGATATTATTTAGATTAATTACATTTCATTGATAACTAACGTTAGTCTAAGGTTAGTAAGGTAATGGATAAATATTAAATAATTATAAATAAAACAATAAATAAATTTTTTTAATATTTGGTAAATAATACATGCTTCTCTTCTCATTTCATTCTTAAGATTTTTTGTCTGCTTTTGATACGATTGTTCAATAATAGATGTTGTCATTTAATCGATAATTATCGTAATGTGAAGATAATCAATCACTTTTTCCAAATCAAAAATACTATTAAAAAGGAACGATTTCGAAAACAAAATGATTTGGATTCTTACATATTGTCATAGTTATTGTTGATATCTATTGACAGGATATTATGTATCAAAAACAAAAGAATCAAAAAATTTCAGAAGTTTGATTTCAGTACTACTGGAATTACAAGTATTTAAGACTACAGTTTTAATTAAATTGAAGTAATCTAAATAAAATAAAAAGAGGAGATCTCTCGCTATGGTATTAATTTTACAATTACATTAAAACAAGCATTTACTAAAAAAAACATCAGTCTCATTTTTATACTACGTATTATTTGACTAAATGGTATTTTTTCTTTCAAAAGCTGTTACCAAGATTTGTCTTTCTATTCGTACTACATGTACTTACTTTCATTTCTTACGCTAAATAACAGAACTCAGAATTTCAAGCTTTTTACAATTAATTTATATATTTTAATTTCCGAAATTGATAAATTTTAAATATTAACGATGTAAATTAAGCAGTTGAATTTGATATCATGTAATAATATTAATAGCTATTGTTATTATATTTTTAAATAATTGGTGTTTAGTATTTCTGCTCTGTTATGCAATTAATTGTTTTAAGAGTGTTTGAAAATATTAAAAATAAATCTATTACCTTTACTTTTTCTTATTTAAAATATAACTTAAACTAAATTTTTTAATGTTTTTTTTTTCCATGTTTTCAGCGAAAACGCTTATGTATATACTTCATAAATATCATTTCCTCCATATTTCTCAATTATCGCTTAATTCTTCTGAAGTATTACATATATTTTGTTTTAAATATGTAACCCTTATCAGTAGCCATATATTTCAGTAATATATAGATTCCAAATATTCATGCATTATTTTTTAATGGATGCTCTATTTCTTTATTTAAAATTTACTCGTGAAAAATAAGTTAAAATAAATCACGAAGATTCAAGATAATGTAATAATATCCTCTGTTTCCACCCGCTTTATTAATTGGGAGGCAATAAAAATGCATCATCTTCTAAATAATAAACCAACACAATGGTCCTAAGCGAGTTTGTAAATTCAGGCTATTATTCATTACAATCGTAGGGATTTCTTGCCACCACAAAAAAATATGAGCTTCTTTTAATCTGATAATACGGGAAGTCATAAAGCAAAAAAATAAAATGAAATAAAATTTTAAAAAAAGCGCCTTAGAATACACTATTCCCGCCAAACTATGAGTTGTAAAAAATGGAGTGGAAAAATCCAGCAAACAAATTCCACGGTATTTTAGCACGCTGGCAGTGTAATGTAAAAACCGTATATAAATCTCGTTTACTCTTTTCTTGTTCGAAGCTTGGCGATTTCTGTGGGGAGGGATGTTTGGTGTGGGGAAATAATCTATAATTCCTTGCATCAAGCATTAGTAATCGCTACCTCATTCCATTGCTAATAACTGTGAATTATTTAGGATGCTTGGCTGGAAACAGTGCTAGGGACCAAATCTTGGCTACGGTGAGAGTTTAATTACGCGCCAAGGTGGAGCTGTCTTTTAATTATATGAAATTTTCAGATAATTATGAATGTGCTGCTGATCGGGTATTATTATTATCTATTCTCTTAGCTATTTTTATACATAATAATTTATTTTCGTTTATTAAATTATACATTTCTTCAGTTGGTTACAGATTATCATTCAGTACTACATATTACTCTCATTATATAAACTAGAATTTTAGATTAGCTATAGATTTGTAATACGAATTTCGTTAAAGTTTAAACTTAATTACGAGTGATGTGCTAATGGAATTCGGGGATATTGGAATTTTAAAAAAATATTTATAACTATAAAATATACTTTTATTCAAAATAATTTTATCAAGGATTCATTTATAAAATGCGTCTATTTTCAAATTAATTTGCATATTTTATTGTTAATTACTATAAAATAGTTTCTCATTTTTGTTAGTAATATTACTCCGTTATTCTTAAAAGGATATTAACTTAAAAAAGTTTCATACTCAACTTTTGTAACGTTTTTGTCTTTAAGTCTATTGTACAATATTTCTTGATCCTTTAAAAGCTAATCATATTTTCTAATATAGTTAATATCATTTTGTTTGGTATAAGTTTTATTTAAAATAATCTTGTTGTATAAATATAGATTTTTTCTTTAACAAATTCTTTGATTTTATTGGGAGACGACTGAATCTTGTTCTAAAAAAGTAGATTTAATAATTAGAAAATATGCAGATATTTACTTAAAAGCAAAATGTCACTCACTTTTTTTGCTTTTAAATTAGCCAATATATTTTAAATTAAAATTGCATAATTTTTTATGTTGCAACAATGCCAATCATTTTTACAGAAAAGAATAAATTTTTACAATTATTCTCAAACCTTACATCTTGAGAAAATTAGGAAAATATTTTTTTTGTCAAGTCACTGATTGTTATACAGTTAGGCCATGAATTATTTGGACAAGGCTTAGAATTATAACCTTATAATTCTTTTATTTTTCTTTGAAAAATTTAAATAATGAAATGTATGCTATAATTTAAAATATGTTTGACAGAGCTAAATTCAGAGAATATTAAAAACTCTTTTATCACCAACTTCTTCGTTACAATCTATAAAAGTGTTCGTCTTATATTTTTTTTATTTATCTGTCTAGAAAATTATTTGCAACTTTTTAATGTACAAAAATGAAAAAATATTCTCCGTATTTACCATCTTATTTATTTTTAAGTTTTATAACTAAAACATACTACTAAGATGAATTTTTTACTTATCATTTCGTTACGAAAACTAAAAATCTACAAATTATTTTATTTGTTTTGTGGTCAACCCCTCAGCATCCTAAGGGTCCCTTTAGTAGGCTCGACTTAGACTCGTTTCAGATAGATAGCGCATTAATATTTGAAGGGGTTTGAAGGATTAGCGAAACGTGCTTCTTTTGCGCTCCCCTTTCCTTTTCTCCGAGTAAAAGGTGCTGGTGGGGAAACGTTTATACGTCCCCTATCGTACGCTTTGCAAACCGCTAGACTCGCCGATAACTTCCGGTAATGAGCCGTAGCAGACCAAAAGTGGATTTAAATAATACAACATTTAGTGGATGGTGTCGATGTAGCTTGGGAATTCGAAGCGCATGCCATATTTTTTCTTTTACTTTTTGATTCTTATTTGAAGAATGCATATTTTTATATTTGAATTTTAAAGGGGAAAAAAAAGAAATCAACTCGTTCGTTCTTATCATACTCCGAACACCAGGTCCTAGGTCGTTGGGTTTTTTTCCCTAACCCCACCCCCCAAAACTTTTTAATACATTTTTAAATAATTTTTTGCTGAGTCGGTTGGAACGCCTCGTTTTTTTTATTGGCCAACAATCTTACGAGTTGTTATTGGGGTGACGGGTGAAAGGGTAGAGAGTAAAAGGGGCAACGTTGTCACCTATTGATAGATGAATGCTGAGGGCCAAAGTTTAGGTGGTCTCCTGGTACAAGGTGTCTCCTTCAGTTGCTACGGTCCAGCGTTTATCAGTGCAGGAATATTCAAATCCCAGAAGCATATCAACCAACTGACAGTTCCCATATCTAGGCTACACAGCATTCATTGGCAAGGCTTTGAAAATGCAGAGGTTTCAGGGTGTGATTATTCGATTTACTGAAACATTTCTCTTTTCGTGTAATGATTTCAAACGAATACGATGTTTACAAATTACTTTATGCCTGTTTTGTTTAATTAATTTTGATTTCATATGAAATATTCTCATAAAAGGAGCAGAACGTATTCAAATACTTCTGTTCTAATGAACTTTATCAAATAAACAATAATGATATTATTCAAAGAATTTTATTAAGAAAGCTATCCGCCGAAGTAAAAATTTCAAGAACCAATCATTAAGCTGATTTTGCTTAATACAAAAACTTTTTACTCATTAAACAAATTGAATTATATGCCATTGACTAATAATTTAAGTCTAAATTTCAACATCGAAAATAATTGAAAAAGTAAAATTCATTATATTTTAAAATTAATATACAAATTGACATTATGACCAAAACTGTCTATAATTGACTAATTTCTTTTTAATATGGTGAGTATATTTATAATGAAGCTAAATGTAAATATCATTTAAAATATCTATAATCCAAGATCTATACTTATAAGGAATATTATTTTTCTTTCTTTATAAAATAACAAAGAATTTTTATGTGTGAATTAACTTTAAAAGTATATATACTTTCAAAAAAATATAATTTACTGAATTTTTACTCATTACATGATTTGTCAAATAATATTATGATGTCCAGAATGGTAATAAAAATTATTATGAAACATTTATTTAACACCTTAAATAAAGAATTATTTAGAATATGAATAATCTTGCAATAATTCCGCTTAAGTTAAAGTAATGTTTTGTACATGAATTTATATAAATTGATATAAAATGATACATTATTTAAGTTTATATATTTAAACAAAAATTTTATTTTTCTCGTTTTCAATGATAAAAATTTTAGTTAATTAAGGCCATCTTCCTTTGTAAAGATTTGTGTTTAGGCCTTCAAATATATTAAAAATATTTTATTTGTAATTTCATTAAAAATATTAATTTATTGCATAAATTAAGATATAATTTACAAATAGTGATAGATGTGGTAATGGCGAATTTTATCAAATAATTAATAAAAATTTCTTCCTTAAAATATTCATTGATAATGAATATCCATTCATTGATAATGAATATCCTTGAAAAGATATCTTTGTCATTTAGAAATTTTAAATTTTTACTCTATCTAATTAAAAATAAACCTAAAATAAATTACGAATGACTTTATAATAATCGATTAAAAAAAAGATTTTATTTCAATGTATTTTATCTATACGCGTATACTTTTTTTCTGCAAAAAAAAGAGCATTTGAGCCATTATTTATCAAACAATGGTATCTGCCTATGTGGAAGAAAAACGGAATCGTTATTAAAAATACACTACAAAAACCCGTGCCAGTGCATTTAAGGGTACGGGCGAAAAGAAGGGGGAATACCCCGAATTTCCTTTAACGCCCATGTAACACCCCCAACTTTTTGCCCACCCCGTTTCCAATAATAACAATAAAATAACGAGCGTAACAAAGGAAAAAAACATGAAGTATAAAAGTACCTTCCAGTCATTGAAAGTGTGTAAAAACTGTATATATAAATATATATTCCTATCTGTTCATGTACTAGGTATTGTCTTGGGTGTGGCTGGCTTGTTCAAGTCTAATTACCGTGCACAAGAGCTTTTTGATGATCACACTCCCCCACCTTGTCCCCCTATGCCTTGTCACGCGCGGCTTTTCAAACAAGAAGATATTATCGAAAAAGGGCAAGGGAATGAAAAAATAACAATAAATGAAAATGAACCAAGTTAAGTACAATAAGAAGATATGTAATAAAAAAATGTGTGTTTTGGATTATGTATTGGAGTTAGGAAATGGCAAGCAGCTTTCTGGCTTATAATGACAATTTAAGTTATTTTTTCATACATTATGGTTTTCTTCCTAATGGCGGTATTATCTACTAAATTTTTGTTCGTATATTGGATTAATTTTAAGTACTTTCGCTTGATCTTGTATTTGGTGGTCAGTTTCATAAGCGTACATAGTTGTTTTTACATCTGGGACTTCGAGGAATCTAAAATTTTAATTCCTTTAATAGGAAAAATTTCCAATAATTCCTGATGTGCGTCAGATCTCAAAATGTCTGCATGCAAAAAGGTAAATTCTACTCTCATCTCATATTGTTCAAAAGAGACTGGAATCGTACTTAGGACCTCATATTCGTAAGAACATTGTCTATCAATATTGTCAAAATCTTAACTATTTTGTAGTAAATCAGTGTGTAAGTTTTTCGAAAGTTTTTTTTCAAACTTATTACATAACTACATATTTTTCGATTAAAATTATATACTTTAGAAATCCATATATTCATATTATCTATTACCATATTGCATGGTGTTTATAAGGAACTACGTTTACTTAATTTTTCCTTTAATTTATTTCTCTTAAGAGGATACAGAAATTAATTTTGAGTGCCAAGATTTCTTAAAACTCAAATTAAAATTTTATAACATAGGATGACACGCTATGGCTTCCTAAAGCTATCCCCACATTTATTCAAAATAAAAGGCGCCTACCCTGACGAGTGGTCAGGGTGCCTGACTGCGGATAGGTAGGTCCTGGGTTCGAATCCCAATTCGGGCATGGATGTACGTTTTCTTTCTGTCTATCCTGTCTTTGTCCTTTCTTTGTATGTATGGGTTGAGAATGGTTGCCTACCCTATGGCATGTGTGTACTGAAGAAGTCGGACTCCACACCAAAATATGGTTCAATTGAAAAAGTGGAGCAGCGCACACCATATTATCAACCTAGACAAGACAACAACACGAGACCACAAGACAACAACAACATTCAAAATAAAAAAGCAAGTTGCCGATTTCTTTTATCCGTATAAACATGATTAAATTTTCTTGCTCATTTTTTTTAAATCTATTCACGCCGACCACATTACAAAACTCGGCTGGATCTTATTATTTTAAACGATACCATAGGTCATTTGCAGAAATGACCACCAGAAAACGAGATCTTATCATTTGTCAAATTTCACTGGGCAGCGGGAAACGATCTACACGAAATACTTAAAAAGGGTTGGCGTCTAAATATAGCGAACGCTTTTTCAGCCAAGTGGGAAGGAATTTAGGGAAAACAGATTAGTATTAGTATCGTTTTTCGCTTTGACAACAATGAGACTATAATTCACTGGTAACATTGCGATTTTTGATTTTCCTATGAGTTTTTGGCTACTTTTTTCTTCCTTGGCGTCATTTATTTGGTTAAAGCAGCGTATCTCTTTTTTTTAGGTCATAATGCATTGCAATTTTTTTCTTATTTTCAATAATTTGTTCTAGTTTTGCTAAGATAAATCGTATTCTTTATGTCATATATTATTTATTGGTAAGAGTGTTGTGATGTTGCTAGTAAATTGCTCCTTTATTATATACATTTTTTTTATATTTTCGAAGTATCTAGTTAGCATATTGACTTTTTCATTACATTATAAGTGACACGTAATATATTTACCACTTAATTTTATGTTAAATTTGTATTCTTTAATTTAATTTGATATATAATACAACATTAATATTGACTTTTAATCATCAACACGCACATTTTGAATATCGGTTTTAATTGTTATGATTGGTTTTAGCAATCCTTTTACAATTATAAAATTTTAATCATTTTAACACAATTGGGAAATTTCAAGCTTTCACTATACTTTAAAATTGTTTTGAATGTTATGAAAGCTTGTGTAAAAGGATAATTTTATTGTGTAATCAAATTTAAACCATGCATTTAATAATTTTTCAAATGAAAATCAAAACATTCGATGAATATAACGTTAACTGTGATATACACTTGTAACGTAGTAAAATGTAATAATAATTTTTGTTGAATATGTATTTTTTATCACGGTTAACTATATAAATAGAAGTAGAAATGCTTTCATACATGGTATGTTTGATTAAGAAAACTTTCGCTAAAATTTTTCAAATTTAATATTTAATTAAACATTTATCTTTTTTTCTTTCTATTATCTCTGTTTATTTTAAATTTTAGAATAATTTGTACAAAAAATGTAACAGAAAACGTATGCCGATAAAGTTTTTGCTTCAATATGCTTTAATATATTTCTCTTCCCAAAAGAAATTTATTTTCTTAATATAAATATTTTATAAGAATTTCAGGTTATGATAAAAATGTTTTTCCAATAATAATCATGAATATATATTTTATTTTTGAAATATTCCGTAATTTGCGATCATAAAATGTTTATAAAATATTTTATATAGAGAGAGGTTTTAAAATTTACAAGAACTTGTTTATATTTCGATGTTATTTTTCAGATACATTTTCAAATTTCTCAAACAATCCTTAAGATTTTATTTGAAGATACATTCTTTAAGCATAAGTTTACGCAGAAACCATTCGTTTATTTCTTAATTTCACAAAAAAGAAATGCATAAACAAGGAAAAATTTTGTATCTATAGATGATCATTGTTTGTAATACATAAAAACCTTTCAATGTAGCTCTCAGAAAATAGTTATTATTTCATATGCAATTCCAGTTATTTGTGAAACTTTTCGCAAAGGAAAAAAAAGTTCATTTTTAGGAACGTACTGCATTCTATCCGAAGAAGTATTTTACTTTCAACCCGGTAGATGTCCCGAGCAATTACAGGAGAAATACACCTCTTTCTTCTTTCTAAAAAGAGAAACTTCATTTTAGTACATCCGACCATAAAAACCGAAAACACTCCTAGAAAAAGGGAAATAGTAGGCGGAGTAGAGCCGGGGACCGATTTGGTGATTGACAGCACAGCAGGGACCGATCGGTCCGGACGGTCGGATTAAGTGTGTCCGGATGATGTGCCGGACTCAAGTGGTCCCTGGAGTAGACCGGACGCAAGACCCCTCCCCTCCCGGGGGCGCTGTTTGGACTCTAACAGACTCTACTACCCCTTGGATGCGCCCCATGTGTATGACCTCTAATTATACCGCGGAAACTCTCTCCACCCCCTCTTCTTTCGTAGGTACGGTTGCAGGGAAAAAGCAGTCAGAGCGAAAAGAAATCTGACAAGCAAAATCATATTTTGTCCGAAAAGCTCAATCCTGGAGTGTTTCAAGGTACCTCCGGGGTAACATACCTTTTATTCTTTGTTTAGATCCTTCTGCTTCATGTACTGGAGTTTTTTTTTTTTTTTTTCTTGGATAAAATGTCTCAAGTTTTTCCCTTTAACTTGGAAGACGTTTTTCTTTGGAGAAAAGTTCCGCTTTTGTTGGTGTTTATCTTATTTTACTAGTTTTCTTTCCTCCATTATGTTTCTAGTTTGTAAATGACCTGGCACCTTTAACTTTTTCACTTTGTTTCAAATAAATTTAGATTTTAAAAGACCGTATCAAAAGAGTTAAAAGTTTTAATGCGATCACTTTCAAAATAAATAAGCGAACAGTGTTATTTTCATTAAATTGTTCTCAAAATATTTTAAAGTAAATTCTTTAAAAAAGATCTATTGTATCTTTAAATGCTTAGAATTATATTAATTTAATTAATTCGATGTCAATTTATTGTTCATGCTTGTTCTATGTTAACTTGTTAGATATTAAATTTACAAAAAATTTAATGGATGAATTAAACGGAGCAATGCAACTAATTAAAATTTCTTTAAAAAGTATAACAACAAATTTTACATGACGCTAAGAGACAAATTTAAGTGTCCTTTTATTTTGCTATTTATGTAACAGATTTTAATATCAAGTACCATTCTATATAAGTATAACTATAAATTTTTATTTTAATTTTTGAATAAAATTCATTTTTTAAATAATATTTATATAAGTTATATTATATATATTCTTATAAACTATTATAAATATAGGATTCCTATATATAATAACTTATGTAAGAGTAATATAACTTAACTTAAAAAACTTATAACTTAAGAAAATTCCTATAAGTTATTAAAGTAATATTCATTATATGTTGTAACAATATTACTTTCCAAACAAGGTGATTTTTTACATTCGCTGGTGATTTTACAGATTAAGAAGCGAAAAGTATCGAAAATTGCCATTTATGAAAACTACATTTTCTTTGTATTTGAAAAAAGGCACATTAAACAGAAACTAAAATTTCTGAAAATAATCTGTATTTTTAAATAAATATAAACATAAATTATTCAAATAAACACGTTTAAAGTGTATGATACTTCAATTGGATTATAACTGAACATATTACTATCAATACGTTATATTAGAATTATTTCTAAATATAAGATGTCATTTACAAATTTATTTAACATAGTCTGTCTGCTATCATAAGGTAGGTCTTGAAAATGTTGATTTTCATTTTGATGGATCGCTGGATCATAAACCAATTCGCATGAAATACGAATGCGTTTGAAATTATAAGGTATTCTAGCCAGCGACATTAAGTGCTGTACCAATAATTGTCTCCAATACACCAATACTTAAACGTAAAATAAGGATACAAAACCTTAAATACGACCTAAGTTTTATCTTGTGAGAATTGGTATTATACCAATTTGCTTTAGATTTCTATATGTAGTTCTACTAGTAGATAGAGATTATTCGTTGTCTGTTGAACAACGGTGTGGCGTCTATGCAATCTTCTTGCACATCATTCATGTGTTTGCTTGAGAATTTCCTCCAATGTGACTATTTTGTAAATATTTTGTATTTATTTTGTAAAAACAGACTTCGCAGATTACCTGAAAATGGAGGAACTATACTTTCCGGTAACCAGAAATTAACTATATTTGAACTTTCCCTTATAAAGTTAATAATTATAGATTTTCACATTTATTTTTGTAATGAACAGAGTTATTGTGTGATATATTAATTACAGTTAGCAGCGCTAGTTTGTATATGAGATACTTATAGGTCAAGTATGAATGTCTTTCTATTTTTGTGAAAACTGCGTAACTTCCTACAAAAGGATTTTTGTATGTGTGTGTTTTAAAAGCTCAGAGAAGTCTATTTTTGTTTTCCACACATTCACATCAATAAGGAATTTTAATGTTTAGTTATCGCTGAATATAAAAATTGAAATAAAAAATGTTATTAATAGATATTTAAAATATATTTCTTTGATTTTTTCGATTATTCTTCTACTATTGAGTTTTTCAAGAAAATGCCATATAATACCATTGTTTTAATTACATAAAATTTCTGAAAGATTTAAAATTCTTTGAACATTAAACTATTTTTAATTTGTGCTACTAGCTATGTAAAAGTATCTGATATATTGACGTCTAAATGCAACTAATTAAGTTTTGTTGAAAAGAAATCTAAAAATATCTTTCATGTGATCTCAAATATAGAAAAGTGAGTTGAAGTGTAATTTTTCCGTAAAATATTAAGTATTTCATTGCATAAAAAAAAGTTTGCTAAAAAAGTATTATATTTTTAGCAAACTTTATTCCAATCTGTGTGTAGATTGGAATAAAGTTTGCTAAAAATGTATTCAGCTTAATTTTAAAACCTATATAAGTGAATTCATAATGTAAATTATGATTTACAAAAGAGAATATGTATAAAAAACAATAAACTCTATGAAATATTATATTATTATTAAAGTAAAAAATTGAGTATAAATATATAATGATGGACAAATGAAAATATTAAAACAACTTTGGCATTATTGTTTTATTTTAAAACCCATAAATATTTATTCGAAAATATATAATTTATTATGCTTTTATTGCGCATGTTTGAAATATATTAAAAACACTTTCACTAATTATATGCTAGTTTTATAAAGATTTATATAGTACTATTGTAACTGTGTGTAATTTTTGGATTACAATTTACTAAGAATTGTGTACTATATTTTATCTCGCACACTAAACAATCATTTAGACTGGGAAATTTAAATTTCACTTAACAATGTTAAATATCTGTATTATTAAACTTTATTAAACGTTTACTAGCTACATAACTAATTATAGCTATTTCAATAGTGATAATATAAAATAATATTAAATCAGCATAATATTTGAAATTTAAATTAAATAATCAAAAATTATAAATTTTTTAAAATAAACAACAATGGATTACATCTTGTGCAAATGAATGACATTATATTCATTAAAAAGGCCAAAATTCTGTGTATAAAAATTCGAAAACTCGTCTTCGGAAGTATCTTAGAAATGTAAAACAAAATCAAAAGCTGTCTGAAAACTAAATGAGTAAAAAAATTCCAAGGAGAACACAAGAATTTTTCTCCACCCCTTTGTACCCCAATGTCGCGTGTGCGACAGCCCTCCCTAAAAACCACCCCTTTTTTAACCGGTTCTTTCTTTCTCCAACTTTTAACCGCAGGAGATTGCTGCCTTCCGATAAGAAGGCGGGGCTTAAAGGCGTTTCCGTGACGTCATCGTGCTGCGCGCAGGATGGTGTGCGGAAAGCTTTTTCGCGCACCTAGTGGGCGGACGATTCGAGGCAAAGCACGCATCCGAAAATTGGGGGGAAGTAAAAAATACTAAAAAAGTAAGCGACATGGAAGTGGAGGGGGAGATGAAAACCAAAACTCCCGGAAAAAGGAAAAGAGAGAAAGAAAGTTATAAAAAAACATTTTGCCGAAATGGAAAAAAAAGAAAAGAAAAGTACCAAACGATCGCGCGCATCTCCGTCCTGTGCACAAGAAGTTGTTTGCTTTCGGCGCTGCTTGCATGTGTGTGTATGTGCGTGCTCCGAAAAAGTATCGGCCGGAGCGAGCGAAAGAGAAAAACAGAATTAAAAAACACACGCCCCGGCCCGCATGGATGAGATAGAAGGAAGAAGAGCTGCCGCTACGGACGGTTGAAGGTGTTGACTTACGCTCACAGACCGCCAGGGCGGTGTTGACATAGTGCCGGGGCGCGGATGCATTTTTCGCCGACGCCGCCAGCGAGTGTTTTCCGCTTCGCCGACCGTAAACTTACCTCTTAAAAAGAGGTCGCCCCATCCCAGCTGTATTGCATCCTCATCTCTCCAGCCTCACAGTTTCCTGCTCTCTTCTTCCACATACTTTAGGTCAGTGCAGTTAGTTATTCTCTCTTTCATCTTGTATTTATTTGCATCTTTTTTGTTGCAATAAAAAATATTGTTCTCATTTGCATGTGATTTGAATAGCTTCTTGAACTCTTATTTTTTCAAAAACAGGTTCTTGCCAGTGATATCGGATGGTAGGAAAAAAAAAATTTCCCTTTTTTTTTATCATGGCAAATTTTTGTTGCCCCGCCTTCGCTAGTCTCTCATTGGATATCTGGATTTTCAGGGTTGGAGAATTTTTAATCCAGAGGTCAAAGTCATGAGATTCCCATATTTCTTACCTTACCGCATTTAATCTATATCTTCTGAAAAACTGTGAATTGAAGTCTTAGCATTCGCTTATATATTATCAACCATTTCAACTCAAAGGAACTGGAAATTTATAAAATTCACAGATAGTCTCAAAATTAAAAAAAAAAACTTTTTTTTACTTTATTTATTTTTTATTATTTTGAATCTATAGGTTTTCGTTCTTTAAAATGCTTTATTTAATTCTTTCCCATATAAATAAAATATAGTTATTTCCTATTTTACCCAATAAATATTTGTTTCAAAACAATTATAAAATACCTTCAGCTTACTGTCGTACTACAATTAATAATAGTTCAACATTTAATCAACAATTTAGATAAAAATTCTTATAAAAAATTTTAATTAGTTTGTAAATTTTTTAGTAATAGGAAATCTTACCATCTGTGAAAGCAAATTAATGCAATTTAAACTTAATATTATACAAGATTTTTCAGAAAAGTTTCTTTTATGTATTATTCAGAAAATTTTTGACCTCTTCTACGAAAAATAAAGGTTTTCCTTTTTACTATCGAAATTTATGCCATTTTTATTTATAAATACTTTAAAATAGAATCCGTGTTAGTGTTAATTGATATTTTTGATTTTCAAGTTCTAACTTTTAAAAGTTATTGGATGTACAGTAATAGTTTCTTTAAAGATTTCTTTATAAACTAAGTAAAAGATAAAATCAATCGTACTTATATAATTAGTTAATATTATTACGAGAGCATTTATACACAAAAGTATGTTTTTTCGTATCAAATAAACTTAAATGATTTGCTCCATATATTATAATCAAAATGAATTCAATTGTAATATAGTAACAGTTTTTATTTAAATAACAATTCATTCAACAGAAGTTTTTTAAAAATATAAAAATAGAATTATTGTAGTAAATTATTTGATTAAAATAATTTCTGAAAATATTGATTGTGTGATAAGTATAAAATGAATAAAATACTTAGCTTTAAATATTTCTAAATGAGAACAGATTGTTAATAATGCTATAGTTTCATGACATCCACACAAATAATAAGAAGTAATTATTTAATATTTTATTGAAATTTCTGTTTAAAACGCGTTATTTTAATTCGAATATTATATGAATAGAAAAATTTTCCATATAAAATTATTAAATTTATTTAAAAATATATTTTAAAGTAATTTCTTAAATAGTTTAGTTATATCATTTTGATATAATTTAATATATGTATATAATTTATATGTATCATTAGAACTCTTATGATAAAACGACCCAATGAATTTTTCAGTAACTGTCAAAAACATTCGCGAATGTAATTATATTCAAACAATTTAAGGAAGAATCCATTTTTAAATTTTACAAAATG
This sequence comes from Latrodectus hesperus, assembly GCA_037975125.1. Taxonomy (NCBI): domain Eukaryota; kingdom Metazoa; phylum Arthropoda; class Arachnida; order Araneae; family Theridiidae; genus Latrodectus; species Latrodectus hesperus. The sequence continues at coordinate 72,653,252 of CM075860.1, read as the reverse complement.
TAAACTTCAATATTAAATTAGTTTTAAATTTGTCATAACTTGCAATAAATTTTAAACTTCTATTTAATTTTAAATGAATTGCTACAATGAAATATTAATTCGAATTTTTTTTAAAAAATGTATCGTATTTAAACTTTTTTATATATAATTTATTCAGAATGTAGAATAATTAATTCTCATGAAGGCATAAATGCAACATATAATTAAATTATGGTTGTTATAATTTGTGTAAGGTACTCCATAATTTTGTTGGACTCTAATTTTTGTTCTATGCTCTTTTTCGCTAAATATTACTATTTGAAATATGGCATAGTTATTAAATTATATATGTTATAATTCCTAATAAAATATAAATAATAAAATTATGTTATAAAGTAGATATTTATATAAATTAATTTTTCTTTCCGTTATCAAATTTATAATTAAAACTTTTAATATAGTAATGTTTCTTTAGATTCTTTTTTAATTTTTTTTTACTTCTGGTGTCTTGAAAAATTCTGAAAATTAAAACTCAAGAATTCAAAAGTATAAAAATTAAAAATCCTAAGTATGTTGCAAGTTTAAAATTCGAACTTTTAAGTATTTTAAGATTCAAAACTCAAATAAAGGGGCTTAAAGATATTTTCCTCTTATCAAAATGTATAAATACCAATTTAAAAAGTAAGAGTAAGAAAGAATCAAATCTAATCAAAACAAAATATGAATAAATAAACTGAATTTTTTTAAAAATTTAATTTATTGAAAAAAAATTCTAATTTCGTTTTTAAGTAATATTTCTAATACAAATCAACAAATTTGTATTCGCTTCAATCTAAAGTTTAACAAAATACAGAACTCTGCTTAATATAGTTTAATATGATATTTTTTATCATAGTTAGTTTTTATATTTATACATCTTCAGTACGATGGAGTAATTTTATTAATTATCATTTGTTTCCTGCAAAATTCATTATTAAAATATTAGCATAATTTAATAAATATAATTTACGCATTATAATTTCACAATATTATTTTGCATAAAAATCCATCAAAATAAATTTTTTCATCTCTATTAAATTTTTAAACATATTATTCGTATATATATATATAATTGAACTTATAAAAATTTGTTCCATTATTGAAAGCTGTATTTTAAAGTTTTTTATATATCTTAAGTTTAAATTTGTACCTTTATAAAAATGCTGATGATTATAAGATGCGTGATATAATTATTCATAAAGAAAGTCTTCAGAAGAATCGGAATTCAGTAGATTTAAGAAATTTTATAGATGCTTCTAAAATTTGTTATAAATTAGAGAAAAATTAGAATTGAACCCTTTCTTTGAATCACTACCTCTAATTCTTCTCCGACAACTTTCACCAATCCGTTTTTGATGGGTTTTTCTGCAGCGATAATAGTACTGCAGTGAAACAACTTCTACAGATGATTTTTATCCCTGAACGAATGGTTGGAATATTTCAATATAAAATTTGTTTTACTTTTGCATTACAAAACATGAATTTAAATCTAAATATATAATGTTTTTTAAGTTTCTCTAAAAATTACAAACAAAATTTTTTAATTTTTTTACTTTATTTGAATTTCTTTTATTCATTATTTAATATTCACAAGATTAGAAAGCTATTACTGATAAATGCGAATCATTAGTAATATGATTAATTAAATTTAAAATAGTTAATTTATATTTTAAAAGTTGATAGTAATGTTTACTTTTAAATGAGAATATAATAAAAAAACTTTCAGAAATGAAACTTTTATTTTCTAAATTACTTTTTTATTATTATGAAACAGTAACTTAAGAATATAAATTTACTTAGAATTTATCTGCATATATTGTAATAATTTAAATAAATAAAATTTAACCCATTGCTTTATAGAATAAATGCTGAATACAGCACCACATGAGTAAATTAAAGAAAAGAATATACAGTGAAACGAATTAAACAAATATGAAAGATTGCAGGAATTATTTTTCTGAATGATATTAAGCATCCATCCACCGTACGTAAACATGGAGTTCATGGAAAGAATAGCTTTAACTCCTTTGCATGCAGTGTGATTTTAACTCGTTGCTTCTGGTTTACAAGTATGCAAACAAAACTCGTATTGAAAGGTAAATTATGCTTTAAAAAAAGTAATAAATGTAAACTTTCTTTAAAGAGAAATTATTCTCTGATCTGTAACTCTTTCCTGCTGTATTATACCAAATATATTTGCGTGTTTGTAGGTAAAAATATTAACGTCACATTCTTTTTCTCCATCGAACAAAAAAAAGTTATAAGCCTGCTTACCACATCGTTGCAGCAGAACAAACTCATAATCCTTTCATTCTTATTTAAGCATAGTTTCTTCTACATGATTATAACACACTTGTTGAATAAACTAGAGCGCCTAGGTTTTCTGTTACAAAATATTCTTACCTAAGGAATGAACTAAATTCAAAGAAGCTGGGTTTATTTTCAAGGAATTCACTAAATTTTAAAGACTCAAAGTAAATAAAATTGATATTAAAGTTTTAAATGCTATTTGTATTATTTCATATCACAAGTTGTTGTCATATTTACTTCCGAAATTTTGTGATGACATGAAATTCCTCATACGTTTATCACGGAGGGTAATGTATGAAATTTTCTGTAGTTATATGTTTAAAGATACTGCTGTCTATTTGTCATTATTTGATTCTTTCTAGGAAACTGAAAAAGTAATTATAGCTGTTATAAGAAAGGAGTCTTTACGGTCGGTTTGTAGCTCGTTTCATTTGTATACATTTTAAGCACAGAAAATTTTCTTCATTATTCTATACATACATACATACATATATATATATATATATATATATATATATATATATAGTTTTTATTCGTAACTGTTATTTAAATCTTGTTACTAGAAATCAAAACTAAGCAGAAGTTTAATATTTATTTTTTAACTATGAGACAAAATCCACTTTTCTTATTTTTTGTGATATTATAATGAATTAATTATAGTCGAATTCTTTTGAAGCAAACGTTTTACACGGATTCTCTAAAACAGTCATTTTTCATTTAGAAATTTTAGAATTAAGGTATTCTGTATTTTAAATGTTATACGTAGAGAGAGAATTTACATTGAAATACTATAAAAACTTCGTTTTTTGATGTCTTATTTTACTCTGCTTAGAGACTCATATAGAATGGGCGTACTAACGCATTCTTAAATTAATTAACCTAATTCAAATATTGTTTATTTTTAAAAATAAAGTAAAGTATACACCTGTTGAAGAGTCATGTCCCAGTAAAAAATGATTTATTCAAAATTTTTTCAAAAATGTCAATACTTTATTATTTTGATTATATCATAATCGAAGGTTATTGCTAATTTCCATTATATAACGTTAAAATTTTACTATTGAAAATTAAGGAGCGGAAAAGACGATAATAATTGAGAAGTTTTCTCAATTGATTTTTAAATTTTAATACAACATGACATGATTAAAAATGTTTTTGAAATGTAAAGAAAATTCAGTATCATTTAGAAAATTTTCCCTTATTAAGGACAATGAATAAATCAAAGCTGCAAGTAGTGAATAATTAGAATTATTTTTAATTTATTCGGCTAACCTGAATACTAGTTGTAGTACATTTTATTTTTATTCAATAGATTATATCCTCTCAGTTTTAAAAAATTTTAGTCTTAAATAATAAATAATACTTAATAACATTTTTTTACATTTCACTAATTTAATAAGTAATCTTTTGATTCAATGACGGAATTTAACTATCATTACGAGTGCATTCCTCTCGGCTTTACTCTTCTATCAATGGATATGGAGACATTTGTCAATTTATGTCTTATATGCATTATAATGGAAAATGTGAATACACCACACTACCTAAAAATGACAATATTTTGCGATAAATTGATATAGACAAGTTACGTCGTATGAAATATATGAATTATTGAATTTTTTATTAAAAATATGTAAGTGTAAGAGGAAACTACAAAAAAAAATAAATATTCTTGCTTAAAATATAATAAACTGTTAGATTGTAAAAATTATACAAAAATCGCAATTTTCAAGCGAATCTATATGATGATAAACTGCAAATTTACTATTTAATTAAATTAAAGAAATTGAATAAACCTATAACATTATTTCATTTATACTTTTCACAAAGATATGTATATTTTTTCACATATTTTTGTGACATTGTCACTGACAATTCTAGTAAAATGTTATTCCGAGAAAAACTTCTTAGTTTCTTGCGTAAGTACATATATACGAGTTAGTATTCGTAAAGTCTAATATTTAATATTTTGCTTGTATATAATATTTATAAAAACCATATAAATTATTAAGATCCTTAAACTCGTCACGAAATCAACCAATAATAATATGCTGATTATTATTCAACATCATTTGCAAATAGAGTTTTTCAGATATTTCAAAATAAATGCATAATATCGATCATTTAGAAATTTACTGTTTATTATAAATAATTAAAATTGTTTTCTCTTCCTACTATGTATTCAATTTTTGTAACTATTTTTACTTAAAATGTGTTCTTTTCAAAATAAACAAAAGTTATCATATTAAATTTAAAGGAATAGAGAAAATGGATAGATATGAAATTAGTTTTTAAAAGATCATACAACATTTGTCAGAAGATGAAAATTTAATTAATCCTAAACTTTTTAGAGTCAAGGGCATAAAATATTTGTAATTCTTCTCATAAATAATGTAAAATGACAAAAATAAAGAGACAGGTATTAAATTAATATTAAAAAATCTTAGTTGAAATTTAACTGGAAAATTATATCATGTAAAAAAACAATAAAAAAACAAAAGTATTAAATGTTTTAATGAATAAATCTAAAAATATTTAGTTCAATTTCAAAATTGTTGTTGATAATTGATAAGAAAGTACAGATACCGACTATTGCAAATTTCTATAGACTTGCGTATTTATAATATTGTGCACTAAGCGTAAATCTAAGTAACACATTAAAAAGTTATGTTCCGTAAAATAATTCACAAATTTAATGATTTTTAATAAATAGTGCATTAATTTAAAAAAATTATGAATTTTGCTAGATAGTTAGAAATTTTTACAGCCAATTTTTTAATAATAAACATAATATTTTTTCCCATAACTTTGCGAATCTTTCAAAATAAAGATTCTTTATTAATTTCTAAATTGAAATCTTCTTTAAAAGTTGATATTACTGAGATTTTGGAATCTAAATTTACCATTTCTAACTGAAATAATATTAATGGATATATATAATTAAAAATGAATAAACGTCTTATAATATTGTGTGATACAATATTTCCCTTAAATTGAAGTATTGATATTGACAATTATATTTTTAAATGAGTATCTATAAACTTTATATATACTCTTATAAAGTGAACTCATTATTTTTGAGATAATATTTTCTATACTATATAAACTTATATCAATGAACGAAATTGTTTAATATAATAATGCCTTTCCTGATATTTTTATTTCTTACTGGTTATTAAGATTTAATTTTCAAAATAAAATTGAAAATATATTTTCAGAATATCCAAAACTTTAATTTTAACGCTAGATCATATATATCATATATCTGTTAATTCTATAATCATTAAAATTAGTTAATTTTATAAAATTTCATTACAAATTTAAAAATATACTTCTCTTTTTAATAATGACCTGAATGGACCGATTAAATATTGTCTAAATACAGACTAAGAATTTGTACAAATAGGTTTTCATACATTTTTTGTATATTATTATGAAATATTTAGGTTAATTTTTTAAGTGTTAACAAGATTTTTTTAAATTCAGGGTATCATTTTTCGTAAATGCTACATGAGGTATCAGCTCAATTATTGTTTTTATTTGTGCGCAATTTTTCTTACATTGTATTCAGGTATTACATTTTGAATTCTAAGTAAATTTTCTTATGTACTTTGAGAAAATCAACTTAGAGATAATACTCGGAATAAATGTGAGTTTAAATACAAAGTTTTAGATAGGGTATTTAAAGACTAAAAATAATCTCTTCTCAAATTAATAATGTTTAGAATTTATAGTTATAATGGTATAATAATGAAAAATGGTAAAAAATGAGAAATATTTCTTCATTTCTGTATTCTTCTGCAAAATATTTTTATGTTGCCAATGAATGTATTGAATTAAATTATAACTATGCACTTACAATTAATGTATTGTACATTGGTAAATTACTCAAATTTTAACATTTAAAATAATCTCTTCTCAAAAATTATTATAACTAGAAATTGTTTGCTCTGTAATAAATATGACTTAAAGAACCACATAACGATTCGTTTATCTTCATAGAATGTATTTACAGTTAAATAACAACTAAAGGAATAACTTCTAGCAAAACTTATATTCTTTAGTTGATATTATCTAGCTAAAATATAATTTTTGTTCAAATAAAGTTAAAAATAGTTTTTAAAAGTATACATTCATTTTGAATTCATTATTACTTTAACTCACATTAGCTACAATTTTTTTAAGTTTTGGCAGGATAAATTATAAAATGATCAAGAAAATAATTACAATAAAATACAACCGAATCATTATCTCATAATCATTAAATTATAATTCCTAATAATATAAAAACCAAAATTCTAATGCTGCACATCTAACATTTGCGCAGTATTAATTTTTTCGACGAGTTTCAAATTTGTTTACTGGTAAAGTAACGAAGGGTGGAACACTCATTTTCTGCTGCATATGCTATTAATATATAAATGAAACTTAATAGTGAAGCATACAATATATATTTTTCGTGCCGATTGGTGGATGTAATATTCCGAAATCCCTAAATGTGAATGCTGGCAGCCTAATGATTTAAGATTACTGTTTTGAAGTGTTCATCTAAATTCATTTTTTTCCCTTCAAATATTCAAAATGTGACTCGATAATTAAAATAGCATGTCTTTTATTTAAAGACATTAAATACAAAATTCTTACGATTTTATTTTAAAATTTAGGGAAGAATTTGGGATTATTAATGTCTTTATCTTTTGCTTAAATAATAGTTTTGTAAGTTCTTTTTTTGGATTAGGTTAGTACTTATTGAAGAATATCTCAAATACCATCCTGGCAGCATATCCCAAATACCATATCACTCTTAACTAAAAATACCTAAAATTGATGAGCTTCATATGTTATAAATTCCTTGAGAAGTTGAAATGGAAAATTTTACAGCTTTATGCCTTCCAAAAGGGGATTTTTCTCTTCCTTTTAAAATGATATCAAGTGTTTTATCAAACCTACTGCTGAAGATAAATCATAATATTCCAATAGTTTTGAATATTTGCAATAATAAATGATTGTAAAAGAATATGCATATGGTTTTATTCAATATCAAATGATAAAATTTAATAGGTTAGTGCTGACTTTATTAATTCACAATGCATATTTAGATTCGTTACTTAACTCATATTTAAGAAATGCCATAGACTCAAGTAATTTATGCAAATGGGATTAAGAAATTTCAGTAAAATCGTATATATGTTAATGAATGCGTGTCTATTTTAATTTCAAAGTTCTGATCAACTTTTAAATTATTATTTTTTCATGATTATTCAATTTGAACAATATTTTAAATGAAATCGTTTTTTTAATGACAAAGAAAAATAAAACTTAAGAAAACTTTTAGTCTTACTTTTAGAAAATATAAATTGTTTCCTTCCTTTTCAATATTTAAAACAGGCTCCTTTTTTGTCTTTTTTAATTCTATGTAGTGATTTATTGGTAGATTATATGTCACATTGAAATAAATCCAAATTGTAAGGAAAATGCTCTCTAAAAATCAGAAAGAAAGCCTAGTGATATCGTCAGCTCAAATAAAAATCAAAACATATAAAATATTTGACAAGGAATTGAAATTTTTTTAAAAAAGCTAATAATCTACAATGAGTGATGATTTTAATCCATAAAAGAACTAATAAATTCAAAATTAAAATTTATTTTGACATGAAATTATTTTACTGTAAATTATAATTGAATTATAAGCTAGATCATTCATTTAATGTACTATAATCTATGTATGCATGCAGATCTTTCTAACTTTGATATAAATACAAATATTAGTGATTAAAATCAGTACTAAGCGAAAGATCATGTTTAGTGCACATTTGCAATTATTCAAATTGCAGTCAATACGTTTATTGAAAGTTTTTCTTATTTTGTTTCATCTTGTTCTATTCAATTATAAAGTGCAATATAATGTTTGTGTGGGTTAATTAAAATTTTAGATTAATATTTTTCTACTGGTGTGGGTATCAATTCTCGAGTAGGACGATTAAAACTAGCATTTAACACGTTTTAGTATTTTTGCGATTTTTTTACTCTTGCTTTTTTAAGCTCAATTTCCGGAATTACATGAATTTTATCTACATATATTTGAAATATATTTGTATTTAAAAAAATTGTGGTTAAAAACTACGTCATCTTTTTAACATGATTTCATTTTTTGATTAAGTTCACTTGTAAATTCTGAACCGGCTTAAAGATGATTCGTTTATCTATTATTTTAAAGGCTAAAAAAATTCAATAATTTATATGTTCATTTATTATGTTTTCTAAGAAAAAAAGTTTTATATATGTCATATTTATTGCGCAAGATTAACCTTGTATCTTTTCGTCCCTGATATCATACAGCAATCAGTACATATTTTGACGAATTTATTCTATTGTAATGATTTAAAATAAGACTAATCAATTAAAAGTAAAAACCTTTTTCTGAAGAATTTTTACAAAAATACTAAACATATAGGTAGTTTTTAAGCTTTTTTAAACATAAATTACACTTACACACATTAACTGACATTAAAATATTATAAATATTGTTTCACAGTATGAGTAAGTTATTCTACAGTGAAGTCAATATTTTATTTATGTTTTTATTTGTCAATCTTAACTTAGAAGTTCCTTCATATAAAAAATATTGACCTTATTTATCTTTTTTTATCCTTACATTTCATTTTAAAAAGATTTATTCACACATATAATGGCTTAAATATACATATCTCAGACAATTTCAACAAATATAAAGAATTTTTTTTATAAAGAAAAGAAGATATACGGAGTTGAAGTTTAAAGTAAATAAATTGCCTACAAATATTTAAAGTAAACTAAATAGGAGAACTATATTTAAATCGAATTTCATGCACTACTTCCTTGTTTAAAAAATCTCTCTGCAGGCTTAACTTTTGAGAAGAAAGCAAAAGTCAACAGCCAATAACATCCTATTTACATCATTCAGATACACACCCTTTAAAGCTTAAATGGAAACAGATAAATCGAGAATTTACAACGCCTCTGGACGCATATATAGCGGCAATCGAAAAATTGCGAAGGAATTTACAGAAGCGTTTTCGAACCCCCACCCTCCCCATTTCCACGCAGAAAGGATACAGGGTGACTAATATTTGAATGCAAAAACTAGTCGCCCAGGCATCTAAATAAAATTTGTATCTACTTCAAATCCGTCTATGCATAAATTTCAACGACGAAAAAAATAAAAAATAAAATTGAATGATAAATAATGTCAGAAAAATTGACTCGAACACCCCCACCAGTTGAGAAAGAAAATAGAAAGCTATATATTTCGCCTTCTTTTCCTTACTTGCAGAAGAATGAATACCCAATGACTAGATGTTTATCGTAATGTATTTATATTTATTTTATTCTTTTTTTTTTATCCAATTCGAACTTTTATATTTTTCCAAACGATCTTATAGCGTCGGAAGCGGGAAAAAATAAGTTAAAGAAGAAAAGAGAAACCTTATCGAGTTTTAAGGCAAATTGTGTTTTAACTGGAGAAGGCTCACACTTGGGGATTTCTTTCCCCCCAAATTTCCTTACCCGCAACGAACTTCCCTCGGGGAGTGTAGGGATAAATATGTGAGAAAAGGAGACAAATCCGACAAAGCTCATCGAGCATGATTATGGTATCGTTTTGCATCGATATTTATATCGTTATCGAAAGTTTTCCCCTTTCTTTATGTTTGGTTGAATTCTCGAGAGACGAAAGACGTTTTTCTTGTTAGCATTTGAATCTGCATTTCCATTATTATTTTTTTTATTTCCTGTATTCCATTCCGGATAATAAATGCAGCCGTGGGAATGAGGTAAAATGTAAAATGGTCTTGCGCTCAGAAAACAGGTGTTTTTAATATAAAAATGAGTTAAAAATACAGGAACACTTGAGGATTAGTTAGTTTCCTTTTTTAATACACTTTCAAAATATTTTTTCATTTTAAATAGAATCAGATACATTTTTTTTAATGTTTAACCAATTCTATTGTAATATCTCATTTTATATCATATTTATGTGTGCTAAATATATTATTTTGATTATTAATTCTGATTTAATAAAAATTTTATTTCAATTTCTAAACCCAGGAAAATTGCAAAAAAAGAAGAAGAAAGCATTTTGAAAGATATTTTTAATGATTTCAATAACATATATGGAGTTTCCATACAACGAAATCATTGAGTTCATACTGCTGAAATTTTGTTTTAAAAGTTTGATAATCTGAAAAGTATTTAATTAAAAATCAAGTTATAAATGTAATGCTTATGGTAAAATTATAATTTTCTTAATTTTGTACGTATAAAATGATCAAGATAGATATATCTCAAACTTAGGGAGCTGATAATAGAAATATATAGTATATTATATCGCACGCGTACAATATTTTACTTTCAAAATTCTTCAGTGTTTTTTCCCCATTCTGTGCGGTAGAATTTTCATAAAGAAAAGTCTAAGTTAAAATTGAGGAGGAGAATAAATATGAACAAAATAGTTAACAAAAAGTTTTGCTTATATTCATTCAAATATGAACAAAATTTTAATGCAATCTTATATTTCGACACTACAATGTAAATAGATATTATATATGAAAACATTTCGATTCATAAGTGTATATGTATGTACTTTTAAGCGAATAAAAGTATTTAATTAAGTTAATTGTGAATTATTATTGTGTAAACTGAAATAATTCTCTCTCTTGTTAGTTGCTAATCTTCATTTATTTATCAATTAATGAGAAATTTATAACTTCGTGTATTCTAAATATTCCGATAGATTTTACAAATCTATTATTGATAAAACAAACACATTAGGTTAACATCTATAACAATATATATAAAACATATTTTTAAATACCTTCAATAATATATTTTTTTATCTAAATAGTTAAAAAAGTAGGCTGCTGTTTGAGAATCAAAAATATTTTTGAAAACCTATTGAAAAGGATTGATTAATGTTTTATTCATACTAAAAAAATTTCTTCTTCAGATATTTCTATAAATCTTAATTTTATAACATAAATTTTCATTTTTTATAGCTTTTAATTTGTTTAGTACCATTTTTCTTGATAAAGCAAGTGTTTGTTTGCTAAAAAATAGATATAAAATTGTTTTTAATTAATGTTACATTTATTTTTGAGTATGTATTTTCATGAGTTTGATTTTTCTGATAATTCTTTATAAATCAATTTAATGAACAGTTTTAAATATTCTTCTTAACAAATTCATTGTATAAAAATTTTGACAATTTTTTCATCAATTTTCTATTTCAATTAACATTATTTAGGCGTATAAAATACTTTTGCTGAAATGTGAAATGAAATCAAAAAATTGAAAATAAATATTGAACTCCTTCATGATAACTTAAAATCTGTAATATTTGAAATTTTTTTTAAATATTTACATATTTCAAAGCCTAATTTAAAAAAAATATTTATTCTTTTTTGTAGAATAGATTTTTATAATATCTATTATATTAATATTTATTAATATAAATTTAACAGATAAAATACCTCATCGTTGAATGGAAATATTAATTAAAATACCACTGCAAAAGATCGTCTGAAGTTGGAATAAAATCAAGTAAAATATCTTCAAAAAAAGGAACTTCTAACGGTTTGTTTGTTCAAAAACAAATAAAAAGACCGCGGAACAAAATGCTTCTCTCGTGAGTGGTTGAAATCAGAAGAGAGCCAGCAAAACCATTAGTTTTTTATTTACCTTTTCTCAAAAAATATATTTTTTTGAGAAAAAAAATTATCACAAGTTTTGTTTCCACTGTCCATTGTAAAATTACCGCTGTAGTGTTGGTAGCAGTTCAGGAGCAAACAGTGCAGACTGTTTGTGAAATAGTTTCTCGAATTTTTTTGCTGTTTATTCAAGTATTCCAGTCTTTCAAGGAAGTACAAAGAACTGAAGTGACATTAAAAAAACGAAATAAAATTTCTAGCATTCCAACTTTGACTGGGAGAAACGCTTATATATATATATATATATATATATATATATATTGAAAATTTTCTAAAATGTTTTCTTTTATTTATTTTTTTCCCTCTATCTATTCATTATCACACAGGTTGTGCTATTTTTTTCCCCATGATATTCTTATTTATTCTTTCAAAAGCCAAAAGTGAGGATAGGAAAGAGGAAAAAATCTACCTGCTTTTTCCCTTCCAGTTAGCTCAACGAATGACTTGCGGAAAAGGTAAACGTATTTTGTTAAACTTGCAGTTTGTATTTTCCCCTTTTTTTCCCCTTCCCTCGACACCGCGTTAATCGGTTAATGCCTAAAAAAGTAAATTTTTTTACGTGTATTTTCAACATGTGTATGTACACTCACATGTTTACCCAGTAGAGTTATAGAAAACCTTGCATTTTACTTTTTTTTCCCTTCTTTTCTCGTTTCAAATATAATATAAGAAGAAGGGATAAAAAAAGCGATTTAAAAAAAGAGAATAGTGGCTAATACAAATACACTCAAATATAAAAGGCGAGAATCGCTAACACATTCAAAGAAATATATATTGAAAACATCTTTTTTGTACCACAGGGACTTTGAAAAAATCGCACTTTTTTAACAGTTGAGAAAAAGTAGTAAAAAAAAATAAATACATTCCTTCGCAGTTTTGTTTACAGGGGCTTTTTCTACTCTTTCCGATTCCTTTATAAAATTTTGTTTAGGAATTGAAGAGAAAGAGTTCTTAAGGAATATTTTGAAAACTCAATCCCCAGAGAACGTCTGAGATTTAACAATAGGTAAGAGATGCTTAGGTTGTGAGACGCTAATTACTGAAAGAATGGAAACATTTTCTCGATGCCGCCAAAATCACCGAAATACATTTTCCTATCAAGTCAATTGCTAAGAGACTGAAAGAGCAATACTCTTTACTATGAGCAATTTGGTAACGTGGCTGACGTTCTCGCGAGAAAATTTCTTAATATAATTTAGATATTTTTGCTAAAAATTTCCTGTTTCGCTTATCCGGAAAATAAAGATCCCAAAGTTATAAAATAATACATTCAGTGGTTGCTAATATTTCCACAAAAAATGTCGAGAACCAAACTGAGCACAAAAATTGACTTAATTTGTAAGCTCTTTAATAAACAAACCAAATATGTTTTACGTAACTTTAGGTCTTTAAAATGAAGAATATTGTAATAAATATCACTGCGAAATCTAAAAATTTGTCTGAAATGGGAATTGTATATTTATTATTTAAAGTAGGAACTATATACTTCTCCAAATTAAATTTTTTGTCTATAATAAGATATTAGAATTCATACAAATTGAACTCAGTTTTAAGATATAATTTTCATATTCTAATTTCATTAAATATCAGCTTCAAGATAACAAATTAGTATATTGAAATTTTCCAATTTTGTGTTTTTTTATCTGATTAAATGATAAATATATTCATTTTTACGACATATTTCTTAGTTGTCTTTATTAATTCTTTCCTTTTATTTGAGTGCTTATCAGCATATATTTATTTTCCTATCTTGGCAAATTACTTACCTTTATTTTAGAAGCTTTAACATTTCTTTATGTTCTAATTGGACTTAAATGAGTCTTCAGTCAGCATATTTGCTAAGTTGTTCTTTTTTGCTATTTTTATATCATTAAGATTAATTTAAAACTATGCTTTGATAATCGTTAAAGATTTATAATATATTTTAACCAACAAATATTTGCATGACTGAAAAATTATTTTAATTAAACCTAGTGATTATTGTTTTAGAATTTAGAGCATTTTAACTAATTAAAATATAACAGGATTCGAATTTTGGAACCCTGAAAATTTTCCAGTATCAAATCTAAAAAAATTTAAATAATCTAGCTATTATATGGATGATTTTAATAATATATTTTTGCAAACATCCTTTTGGAGTATGAGTATTGCTCGAAATTTTGAGTTAATGATTTTTTTTATTATTTCAATACTTCATTTTATGTTTAATCTTATTTCACTTTTCTAAATTAATTTTTTAAACATTTTATATTTAATATATGGAATTTATATGTTCATTTTTATCATAATTGAATAGTTTTTTGTGATTATTTTCTTATGAACCAGCATTTAATAATTGGAATTTTGTTTTTAAACTTTTCTAAAGTTATACGAAGATGAATGAAATTTAATACTCTGATTTTTTTTATTTAGGGGTACAGTTTATTATTTTTTATATATTTTAATCGAAAACTGTATTTCTCAGCTACTCTAAGTGAATAATGAATAATTTTCTTTTATTAACTTAAGGAATGTTAAAGACAATAAAAAAAACTCGTTTTTATATCGTTTCCTAAGAACTTGAAAAGTAAATTAACCGCAAAATTTCTAATGTAAAGTACCTCATTAAAGCGATTTTTCAAAGTTTAGGTGTCATTTAATTTACACCATGAAGTCTTAGCGACTATGAATTTTTATTTTACCAAAATAAAATAATAAATTTTATTCATTACAAAAATTGATGAATAAAGCGTACTTAGGATATACTGAGAATGTTTTATGAGCAAATAAAATATGTTTAAAATATTCACCTTGGATACATTAATTATTTTATATTGTTACTCTTTTTAATCAGACAAATCATTAAATACAGTTGTTGATTCATTTATTGGTAAGAGCCCTAAATATAGCTTTTAAGAATTTCCAAATCACTTAACTGTAGAGAAGACTTGATATCTTAGCGACCAAAGATACTTTGTCATCGAATTAGAATATAGAGGTTAATTTTAAAACATGATGAAAAGAATGTCACCCCTCCCCCGCCATGGTTCACCCCCACAGCCGAAGCTGCCGAGTTTACAAGTTCTCAACTGCAGCGTTAAAACCGGAAACATTAGGGATCTCCTAAATTACTCTGGCGACGACAACAACACAAACTGTCGGCGACGTTCCTTTTATGCTGTTTTGGACACAGTAAATATATGTTTGTGTAAGTGACAACGTGTTTCTAGCCTGCATTGAGGTGATTCTGCGGATTGTGTTCCTCTTTTCCTTCCCTTTTCCTTTTGTGGCACAAAAGTTTTCGAACGCAAAAGACTTTTCCACCGTTTGTTCTAAAAGTCTCATAATTTCACTCGCGACGCCTCCTTCGGTTTGTTTGAGTTGGCTTTTCTTAACGCTGAGATACTCTTCTTAAGAATGATTATATATATCTGTCTCTCTCTCTCTCCTGCAGTCTTTCTACATGCGACACTCTTGCTTTGTTCTTCAGCAAGACATTTCAAGATGCTTCTGGTAAAAGTGTCGCTGAAGGCTACCATACCAGAATAAGCGGAGAGGAAGGATTTTTCGTTTGTGAAACTGAAGCTAACTAAACCTTTTCGAAGTTACGTTTTCCGACTTTAAAGTAAATAGAAATGTTTTTACGTGCCGGTGTTTAAATAAGCTTGAGATGCTCTTATATATTCCTTTTTTTAAAATAAAGTTAGCATCTCATAAATGTATCTCTTATCTTTTAGAGGAGTGTTTTACTTAATGTTCAGAGAACATACCTTTTTCCTCACATATCTATGCTTACAGAAATAGTTTTCTTTGGATGATTGATTACTGTAATTTGATTCAAGAGACTATATATGCAAACATATTTACTAATCGAAGCATAAAATAGATATTTTTAAGAATTATACCTCCTATAAAGAAATTAAGCGTTTGGAGTATATATCCTAGACCCACGATTTCAAGAAAATTGAAGAGTCTGATATCTCTAAGTGACCTTTATAAATTAATGTAATAATTTATATGTGAGTATATTATAAAAGGCATATACATTTTAAGAGTATATTAAGATTTTAACAAAGTATACATTTTTAAGTAAAATGTAGCGTATATTACTTTACTTTTTAAGAGAAATGAAATATATCACTTAATTTAAAAGCTTAAGAAAGTTCTTTTATAAATTTTATTCAAATAATGAAATTCAAATTTTATGCCCTGCTATTTGTAATTAATTATATTTTGAACTCTGGGATAGAAAAATTAAATGCATCAATATAGTGCAGAAATGGGGAATAATATGTGTATTTAGTATATCGTGTGTAATAACATATAAACAGTAATAGTTAGTATATTGGTAACCGAATAGTAAGATTTGTAAAATTTATGTTGTTTGTAACAGTTGTTTTCATTTTATGAAATGTTTAGCCTTTTTTCTGGCTAACTTTATTAACAGTTGCATTTTCCATGTTTAATTTTTTTATCCTTTTCTATTTGCTAATTTTTAATTTTTGACTCTAAAGATATGTGTAGTTTAACATTTCTGTAACATATAACAAAAATATTATTTAACAATTAATCAATGAATATTATCTTTCTAACACCAAGACTATATTGCCAATAATATCAAATCTTAATTATAATTCAATTAAACGTATTTTGTTTTGAAAAATGAATTAATCCTTTATCGATTTGTTTTTCGATTGCTGTTTGCTTACAATACAGATTTCGTTTCATCATTTAAATCCTACATTAATGTATTCATTTATTTGAAATCCATGATTAAAGATTATTAAATTTAGTAATTCTCTTATGCTGCTTAAAAATGTACACTATTGTTATTTTTGTTGACATCACGTGCGGTTAAATTTTATGTAATTTAATAACTAAATTCTGTTACTCATTTCTAATTGGAAAAAATTATCAACTTAAAAAAAATTTTAAAGCTAGATTTCTCCGGTAGCTAAAAGTTTGAATTTCATTACCTAACACCTTGAAATGCCGTGAGCATATTCCTCGAATGAAATCACGGACTCACCCTTCTTTTAAGTATATTGAATGACAGTGGGAAAATATAATTTTTTTTTCGTTTTCTCTTTCGAGTCCATCATGTTATTCATGATATTCCACGCGGCATCTTGTGTCGTGTTTACATTGAACCTTCCAATTCGAAGACGAAAATTTGGAAGAAACGAAAGATACATAAAAAAAGTTGACGCCATATATTTATGAAACAAGTTACAGGAACAGTTCCCCCGTCCGGAATATTTAGATACTTACTGCCCGAGTGGAGGGTGCAAAACATAAATAGAGCAAGAAGGGAAAGAAAAGGGGGAAAACAGTAAAATAAAAATATATAGCTGATGTGACAATAAAGAATTAGATGCGCTCCATCCTGTCGCCATGGAAACCATAGTATCTGTGTGACGGTTTCTAGCACATATAAACTCACGCGTCTCACCCGAAAAAAAAAGAAGAGGATAAAAAAAATAAGGATTCTAAAACAACCGGCAAGCTAGCAGCATTCTAACCTTTCACGTGCTAAAGCATCAGGAAAAGAAGGAGGGGGAGGGTCCTTTGTTTGCCGTGGCTTTCGGGTCTGAATTACGAGTAGCAGCAGTGGGTGAGTTGGGAGAAAAAGGATTCTTCTGGGAAGCCATGTCGGGTGAGTCGGGGGGATGGACTAGGATGGGGTGCTAGGGTCCCAAGGACATGCAATCCGAGAGGGACGGTGCCTCTCTTTCCCTCGCACTCTTCTTCTGTTTGTTTCGGGACGGTGGAGGCTTCTGTAAATATTGGGTCTCTTCTACGGGGAGAGAAGAGAATCTTTTCTTTTTATTTATATATGTATATATCTATATACGGGATATATATATATTCTTCGGCTCTCACTCCCCCACCCCTTCTTTTCGTCCGCACTTCGCCTTTCTTTGCTTGCATAATCCATAACAGGGGGGACCTGTGCGTGGGTGACTGGAAGAGTGAGGGGGGCCTCCCGTGATTGTGTATTATGTAAGAATAAATACAAACTTGATTGGGCACTCCATTAGTTGCCATGGCAACGTGGCGGACCTTTGTTACCGGGATAGAGGGGTGGGGGTCGAAGGTAAACAAAAGGGGTGGGCTTTTGAGAAAGGAGTTTTGGGAGGGGTGAGAGTGATGACGAAGACCGGACGGACTCCCACCCAAATCGTTTGCCAGTTGGAAGAAACGGGGTGTTGAGAGGGGTGGGGCAGAGTCGAGATTGTTTGGCCAAAGAAGGAAGAATCAAGGCGCATACATACATACGTATGTGCAGGAGAGTGATGGCGAAAAATCTGCTGCTGCTTTTCTTTTGGTGTTGATTTTGCTCCGCATCCCTCGTGAGCACCCTCACCCCCACTGCGAATTCAAGCCCCCAACCCTCAGTGGCGCTTTGACGCTCCGGGGAATGGGTGACACGCGGACATGCAAGGTGGTCTTTGCTTTCCTGGAAGAGTCTGGAGCAATCGTCAAAGGGATAACAATGCCTTTCGGCTTGGCGAGCTTTTCCGAAATCATCTTGAGCTTCCGTCGCCACGTGGTAAGAAAGGAATCTGGTAAGCATGCAAATGTAGCGATCGCCTGTTTTTTTCCGAAAACTTGATTGCATATTTTCATTTCTTCCTTTAGGAATAGTTAATTATTCATATAGTAATAGATTGTGCATATATTTTCAAATTTATGTTTCTTTAATCATCATTACGCGTGTCTTCCTGATTAAAATAATAAGGACCTTTTTCGGCCATCAATTTATGTCGTTAGTCTAACTTCCAACATGAGTTTAAAGAAAGAAAACAATTTTAACTGAACTTTTAAAATTCTTTTCAATTATTTATATCCCTTTCTTCGATTATACCTTGATTATTTGCCTTAAAAATATACAAATAATTCATTTAAGAAAAGAATATTGAATGTTTTGCTTTCATTGAGATATAAAATTAGTTAAATTTTCCATTATATGAAATTCAGGGATATGACTTTTTTCCTGAGTATAATTTAAAATATCCTTAAAAGACCACTGCTTGCTGCATTGTTTTGTTTTTAACATTTCATGCAAATAGTAACAAACAAGTCAAAATTTATTTCATGAAACAATATTTTCTATTATGTAAAATGATTTTTTTGTGTATTGTTTTTTGAATTATATAATTTTTTTAACATAAATCACAACTGCGAATTTTATAGAAGCTTAATATTTATTTATTGTTTTAATTAAATTGATTGAAATAAGTTCATTCTCTTGATTGAATTTTAATTATACATTTTTAATGGAATATTAATTACATTGCCTACATGTAAAATTTCAGTTGTTTAATCTATGCAAAGTAATCATTTTAAACTCATGAGTTCATTTAAACGCACTTTTCTTAAAAATTGCACTATTATTTAAAAAAAGTAGTTTTTGTTTGAAAAAAATATCTAGCTATAATGATTTATATTGTAAATTTAAGATATTAGTTCATCACATTTCAATTTATTAAATAAAATTTGATATTGTATACCAAATAAATAAATATACTTTCAAATAATATTTTTTCCAAGTATTTGTGATGTTTGAACGATAATAATAATAATAAATTTAAGCTAGATTTACTTTATTTTTTCAAAATTCTTGATCGTTAAAATAATAAGTTAATTATTCTGTATAAAGTGATATAAAAATATTATTTTAATTACTGGAAATTAAATAACGTTATTTTATAAAAAAATTTTGATTTTTGCTCAAAAATATGCTTAATATTCATTTAAAGCACTTTTCATTTTATAGATTTAATTTATTTTTAAATTTTACAAGATGTAATTTAATCCTAACAAAAATTACAGTTTATAGAATTGAGTACATTCATTTTTCTATACTCATTAGTTATTTTTTCTAAAAGTATCCGTATCAAAACAATAACTCAAATTTAAAACATCATTTTTATATCGAAAAATGTCATTTAAGAAATAATTTTTAATTATTTTCTTGTTTTTTTACATTTTTATTTCAAATATTTTAAAAAATAAATTACTCCATATTTATTTTTATTTTAAAAAAGTGGAACATTTTTAAAGCTTTTCAAAAATATATTTTGCAAATGTGTATTATTTCTGAAACAAATGCTTTTGTAGCACAAAAAATTTGAAAAAAAATTCAGTTATTAAAGCACTAAATAAATAAAACTTTGGTTATTACCTTATCAATTCTAAAAAAATAAGAATTTGTTATTAATAATATAACTTCTCACTTTTAAACTCTTTAAACATTTGTCTAATTTTCAATTATTGTCATATAATTTTTTTTACTTTAACGCGGAATTTACATTTGTTTTTTATTGTTATAATTTATTATTACTTTTGTTTAATATTAATATCACATCTGTGAAAGTTTCAGTTTTATAAAATTAAATAGAATTATGATTATATATACCTTTTGTACTTATACTTATTTAAATACATTTAAATATTTAAAGTGAATTATTTTTATGTTAGAAATTTTTGCTTTTAATTAATGCCTATTTATCTATGGATACAGTTTAGATTTAATATTTTAAAAAATTAAATTTTTGTCAGCTTTCTATCATAAAGTTGTAATGTATCATAACAAAAAAATTGATTAAGATTTGTATTTAATTATCAATCATTTTTGAATTTTTCTCTTTTTATAATTTATAATTAATTAGTTATTGTAAAATAATTTTATATCTCTGTTGATACTAATAAATAATGCGAATTAATTTCTTCTATTTTTAAACATTTTTTTTATTTTTTGTTATTTGAATAATACCATCTATTCTTTCCTATGCTTCCTAAACGTTTTTATTTCGATGTTTTATTTTAATTATTAGCTAAAATGCCAAATTAATATAAAGATTAAGCTGTATTTCAGCTGTTAATTCATTATTTACACATTTTCAATTTATTATTGTTCATTAACAAAAAAATTTTATTCTCGAAACATTAACAAAATACATCATTCCTTTAGTATGAATAATAATAATAACAAATTAATATCACAAATTGTTGACATTTTGATCAATGCACAACACAAGTGTCCAAAACAGTTTACGTGAATGCTAATGAATTTATGCATGAAATTTTATCACTCATAAAAGTATTAATCAATATTTTAGTCATGCAAAAATTAGCTTAACAATAAGTCTTGTCATCAAATTCTAAGTCTTGTTGAATGCTATCTTTGGTAAAAATAAGTTAAGGTATCAACAAAATAAAAAATTGACATTTAGAGATTAATTGCTACTAAATTATTTCTTCTAAAACTGGCAAAGGAACAATTTGTGAATGTTACACTCCTAATTTATTCATATCTAACATCATTGGTTTTTATTTAACTTCTTTCATTATTCTCCCTTTATTAATGATAAGTGGTATGAGGTGGTAGGATAATGGATCAATAATTATATCAGATCGTAAACAAATATATTTTCATTCCACTTCCCCAACCCAAAAAAAGGATGAAGCTTCATTTTACTGTCCGCTTCATATCGATATCTTGCTTGGTTATAAATGTAAGAGGTGGGATTCGAGCTTTGTATTCAACGATTATTGAATCGCAATCGAATGTTATTTCCGTTTTGAGTCTGCCATCTCATAATTACATCCTGTGTGATTGTTTTTCCTAGTTTTTTTTAAATATTTCCTCGCCAAGTTTTATCGTTTCTGCAGATGCTTAATTATACAATCTTTAACCTGGTGCAAAGTAGGGCTTTTTTTTCTTGCGCCTCATTTATTTTAGAAACAAAGGACGTTCAACCCTATCAACGAAAATAAGACAAGTATGCCAGTAATAATAAGTGATGACCAAAATGAGACTAAACAAATCCAGCGTGATGTTTGTTTTATTTTTTAATGCCAAGTCTGCATTTCTTTAAAAGACTTTCTGGCTTTTTAGCATCGGAAATTGAGTGCTAATTTAGAACGTTTCCAATTTAGAATAGCTTGTTTATACAATTTTTATTTTCTTCCTAGATTACTGTTTTCTTTAAAATCGCGTCTCAAAGGATAATTGCTCTTATTTTTGTTAAAAATTTGATGGTGATTTTTAAAATATATTTTGATATAAATGAACATATATAATTGAATAATTGTACTTGTTCATTGAGTGTATGGAATATTCTTAATTTTCTTTATTTTCTTATAAAATCATAAAATTTTTAATTCATGTATAAAAATCTCTTAAAGATGTATTACCTGTTAAAGTTTCCTTGAATTTGATTTAAAGCATTTTCCCTTTTTATTTAACCTAAATGTTAGCATTTTTATTTGTGGATTTAGTAGCCTAATTTGGACACACTAATAAAATTTTTGACTAATAAACTAATTAAACTAATGAAAAACGTCAAATATTTATGCATTGTCGATTGTATCGCAATACAGAAAAATGTGGCTTGCAATATTTTACATCTTCTCTTTAATGATTTTTCTGTGTCGTTTATAAAAAAAATCGCTATAGTATAATTGCAAATGGTGATATGAATTTTAGTTAGGGAAAATTTTAAATCTCTATTTAGGAACTAACTATAGCCTAAGCTATTGAATTAGCATATTTTTTTATAAAAATATTGAGCTGATTTTTCAGTTTTTTAAAGGAAAAAAATTGAAGGTAAAGAAAAATTAAAGAGTTTCTACATTCAATTTGCATTTTTTACGAATTTTGTTCAAAATGATGGTTTGTTTCAGTCGGCATAACATTCAATTTCATCGAGTGCAGAATTTAGTAAGTACTAAAAAAAGAGTTATAAAACTATATTGCAATTTATCATACCTAACTGTTATTAACTAATCGAAATTTGGATCAACTAATAATTTGTTTGAAGAGAAACAGAAAAATTAATGTTCATATTTTATATTTCGGACAGAAATTTATTAATTTTCAAGAAAATATATTTTATATAAAATATTTATTATAATTAGTTGTGGTATTGACTTACACATCATACCTTGCAGTACCACTTTTTCGATACAAATATTACTTTAACCTCAATCAAGTTGAAGCCTCTTCCCCTTCCATCACTGACATTTATGCTGGTAATTACCTGTTAACACTTTCGCGGAAGCAGATACTTACGCTCCAATAAACAGGTAAACATTCTCCCTAATATATTTGATTGATAGGCGGTACGTAAGCGGTGTACGGATAACTTCTCACCGACATTTGAGTGACAGCTGTCAAAAACTCTTTCTAGCCCCTCCCCATGACATTCATGTGTGATGGTATGCTAGAGAACTATGAGAGATTTCAAACATGTTATGCTTTTTTGACCAATATACGCTGTATTTTTATTTCAGTGACAACTTAGTAAACAGTAGTTCAATTTTTTTTTTCTTTTTTTACAATTTTGTCTCCTTACTGAATTATTTTTGATTTTGTGATTATAAGCAATTTTTTTTGTAATTATTGTATTTAAAAAATCATGATTAATTTTCTCAATTTTTTGCATTTTAGAATGTATTGCATTATTTCTAAAGTTATTTCTGTGAACTACCTCCAATCAGTAAATTGTATATATATATACATATATATTAGTATTATATATATATAATATATATATTGTATATATATATATATATATATATATATATATATATATATATATATATATATATATATATATATATATATATAGATAGATAATGAAATGAAAACAATAATCAATCATATATTTGTACCAGTAATTTCTTAGATCATTTTATTTGAGTTATTGTGTATACTTATGCTTTTTTTTCAATGCGCATAATTCGTAAATTTGCTATTTCACTTGAAAGCTAAGCAAATTGGGGAGATAAAATTTATATATTTTCATTTTTTACTTGAGAAATGTAAAATTTTCACTTTGATCAATTACCATATAGTTTTTTTTATTAATGCTGCTATAATCTGAAGGAAATGAATTCTAATATATGAAATTATTGCTTGAAATTATTCACTAATTTTCTTGCATCTCATCCTATTATTAACTATAAAGCAGTGGGTGTTGGATTCCGTAGAAATATCGCAATGCTGTAATTTCGTCTTTGGACAAATTATGCAATTAGCTGAAATTTTATGAACTGTTGAATATATATAAATTAATCGACTCGAAGGAAGTAATTAGTTAATTTAATCGTTTATTGTATTTTATTTATAATCTCTTAAAGTGTAAAATCATCTTTCAAAAATCTTATATATTTTAAAAATATATCACGTAATCATATTTATAAAATCTTGTATTGTGTATAATAAATAGAATATATATCTTTTTTTATTTTAAATTTCGATTGATTTTCATTTAAAAAAAATACTGCAGTTTGGTGGATTGTCTCACTTTTTAGCTTAAGCTCAGTTAATGCATGATCACATGACATTTTCTCTGATGCCGAATTTATAGCCAGATCTATGTAACTCAAACATCGTATCATTCCTAAACTATCTCTATAGGAAAGTGCCTGAAAAAATAAAAATGTCTTTCTCCGTGTATGATACGGTAGCAAGAAAGATAGAGATATAAATTTGCGAGGCGACATCTTAAAAAGAAAAATAGCGATGTTATCCGAATATACGACGGCGGGCCGGCCACAGGCCAATGTCATCTGCAAAAAATAGGTTTGTGGCTGCTGGCGATTCGGATCAAAAGCTCCCGACGACAAATTGTCAACCGCCGATCACTGATACTGCATAAGTAGATAAGAGGAAGAAATCGCCATTTCCCTTTCGTTCAGATGACGAGGTTTCCTTTTCACTGCTAACCGTAGTGTATTTTAAAAGCAATTCTTTTTCCCTCCCCCAGCCCTCATGTTTTTAGCTTCAAGGTGGGGGGTATTCACGCCTTGGGTTTTGTTGTGATTAATGGGATGAAATCTTGCGGAATATATGAGTTTTTTTTTTTCTTTTCTTCGGGGATCGTTTTCTTCGATTTTCGAACTTCGTTGATAGCTTCTTTTTTTCTTTTTCGTTCCTTTCTTTTTGTCATTACCAGTTTTGAAGAATGTGTGTAAGTATTGATAGCATTATGTCCCCGCCCCTGTTTCCTGATTCCCTCTTTGTCCATCAACTGAAAATACCAAAGATTTGTGCTTCCGTAAAATTTCACTTCGAATTGCCACGATATTGCGCGGTTTCTCTTGCACTGAATCACATGTAGTTTGAAAAATAAAGTACGCTTGACTGTGCATGCATAAAGTTCATTTTAAATGTTGTGCATATTATTTACGCTTTTTTTCTCAATGACACATATTTTATTAGTTTTGAGTAAACTATCTTTGATTTGCCTATCAATTGTTCCTCAAAGTATTTATTTCTGTTTGAGGCAGTGATTATATTTTACGTCCAGTTTCCAAAAAATGAAGATGACATTAGTTTTTTGTCCTTCATTTATTATTTGTTCATTCACGAGCTGCAAATTAGGTTAGTATAAGTTGAATTGTGGAATGAAATCGCAATAAAACACATGTTTCATTACGATTTCATTTCGCAATTCAACTTACACTAATAATCTTTAATTTTAAGTGATTTAGTTATAATCACAAGGAAAAGCATGAAATTTCATTAATCCAATACCTTATCCTAACAAAATTAAAGATTGTAATAAAATAATCTGTAATTTTAAGTGATTTAGTTATAATCACAAGGAAAAAGCATGAAATTCCATTAATCCAATACCTTATCCTACCAAAATTAAAGATTGTAATAAAATGATCTTTAATTTTAAGTGATTTAGTTATAATCACAAGGAAAAGCATGAAATTTCATTAATCCAATACTTTATCCTACCAAAGTTAAAGATTGTAATAAAATAATCTTTAATTTTGGTTGGATAAGGTATTGGACCAATGAAATTTCATGCTTTTTTCTTGCGATTATAACTCAGATTTGTCAACAAGAAAACCGAATCTCTAATCGTTGTATCCTTATTTAAAACGCTTCATTAAAAATCTTTGAATTGGGATAACTTGGGTTTAATTTCCTATTTATGTTTGCAATGCATGTTTATTTTGAGTAAAAGAATTGATAGAAACTAATCTTACTTAATTCATAAATTTGCCAATGATAATTTTATAATAGCCCTGCAGGTATAAAAGACTTGATATTTTACACTAAGCTAATGTATTATAAAAAACTTGTTATGAATTTATTCGTGATGATAATATTCATGCACGTAACTCTGTTTTTTACGAACATTCCATAACATGACGCGTGAATAAAAGACTTCCGGATAGGTGGCAGCACTAAAATTCACTGCCAATTTAGCAAATTTTTTTGTTGAATTCCCTTGTTATTACTAATATAAATGATTTTACATATTATAAATTTTACAATAAACGGAATGTATAAAAAATATGCTCACAATAAGTTATCATCAGAAGTATACAAATATTGAACTTATATTGCTGGATATTTTCTATTATAATGCTCGCTAAGATAATGATTACGACATCAATATTTCTTTTATTTGATAGACACAATGTGAGATTCAAATCTGCGTAAAAATCTGTGAAAACAACATGACTAAATCCTTCTTAATTTTACTCTACTTCATTGCATTCTATATTTTCTTTGATCATAGTATTTTTTTCTGGTTTCTTGAAGATTTTCTGAATCTGCAGTTCTTTTTTCGGTTTGATAAATTCCATTGAGTTTCACCCTTTCAAATTATTAATTTATTTATTTTGTTTTGAAATGAAAATGAACTTTTTATTTTTATTTATTTATTTATTTATTTTTTCCTAATTCAATGTACCATTAGATTTGAAAATTTTGTTTGAAAAACATTTTTATGTTCCCTGAATGATCATCCTTCATCACCAGAAAATGATTACGTAATATGTGTTCAATGAGATATTAATATTAATAATACGGATCTGAAAATAAAATACGATATTTTTCTTCATAATCAAAGATTTTCTTCAAAAATTTTATTTTCACGATATTTCTCAATTAGACGTGTACATTTCTTGAATATATTCAATGTACATAAATCTCCATATACCTTCAAGTTTGTACTGTAAAAGTATTGTCAGCCCAATTATCGGATAATCTCATTTTTTATTACTTCTAACATTACATTTTATAATTTTATTTACATTATTTAATTAATATATAATTATATCAAAATGATTCATATCATTACAGTAAATATTGCAAAAGGTTTTATAACATTTTGAGACAAATTTGTTAAAGTGTATCTTTGATAAAAATTACTTAATAAATTACTTTGAAAAAAATTACTTAATAAATTTGATAAAAATTACTTTCATATTTAGTATTTTAAATTATTATTTGATAGACCTTGTTCTTAACTGTTATTTTACATTGTCATTTCCATGTTAATAATGCTTTTTGAATTATCGGAAAAGGTGTTTTATTCCATCCCTTTAGTATGGTTTTCCAAATTCCACAAAGCATTGTGGTCGGTGTTTGGATAGTGTAGATTTTAAGAGTCCAAAAACACAAACATTCATTGATGATTTAACAGGAATATCAGTGAAAGCTTGATTTTTAATTCTTGATTTTTGTTCCATTTTTTTTTTTCTCGGAAAAAAAAAGCAATTGTGAATTGTGATGAGTGAGTGTTTGCTTTATTTTGATGCAGTTTAACGGATTGATGACATTCTGGTAAAGATCTGGGATTTCATAATAAAAAATTGGAATTAAAATTTATTCTTAATAATATTTAGAATTGTTTTTGACATTTTCATCATTTTTTAATTTTATCTTATCTTTGTATTGAAAAACCAGCGAAACAATCGTAAGTCCTCTTGAAAAACATTCTTTTGATTTGTTGAGCCATGTAGTTCATATTTTTCTCTTCTTTTATGATTATAAATTTATCATTTTGGTTGCAATAACTTACATAGACATCATTTTTATCTATAATTACATTTTACCATTTTTCACACGATAAATATTTTTCATGAATAATTCTGCTGAGTGACCTTCGTTCATAGATACAACCTGAAAAACACCGTTTGCTTTGTATTAAGGCAATATAACGTATTTACAACATACCTTTGAGTTGATTTGAGACTAGGAGAAATCGAGGGTTTTTTTAAACAAAACATCTGAAAATATAACTGTTGTAAAATTAAAATATTTCATACTGACGATTCTTTTTAATGGTGAAATTAAACCGTCTAAAAATGTAGGAAGAGCCTTTGTATGTACTTCTACAACATTAAAAAATGAAACTAAGAAAATGCTTTGTTAGTGGATTTATAGAAAATGTATTTAACAGAAAAAGGTGATAGAACTTTTAACAAACGTTTTAGATAAATTCACTCAAACAAATATCATTTTTTCTTAGGTTTCAATATCAGCGGTAAGGTTAATTCATTCTACACATTTACAGTCCCTAGTTTTAATTTAGTTTTCCAATTGTGGACAGAGTATTTCGAAAGCATCCTATTTACTTTATATCTACATATCCCTTTTTGCCTTTGCGTAACATCAAAAGTGTAATCCTCAGTAAAATTAATTTGTATTGATAATGATGATTTAATTTTCTGTTACTGAAACTGTCCTGCAATTTTTATTTTAAGTAATTTTAAAAAATTCTTAAGACGATGGATTTACTCTAGGTTTTATTAACTAACAATTCGTGATATTTTACTAGTGTCCATCCTTTCCAATATTCTTAAAGCACTAATTTAATCATAAAATATTTAGTTGTTTTGAAATAAAAAAAATATCGTGGCTGTTCTAGTAATTACGACTCAGATTTTATATATTCATTCCAAAGATAAGTATTTTACTTTGAAAAAACAGTTTTAAAGTGGTAAAAGATGATCCGTTTTTATACTAACTACTTTACTTTTTTTATCCTTCCGTGTTTAAAAGCGGTTTTCTTTGAGATGCTTTGCTTCCGGGCGATGAATGTAACGAAACCTTTAAAAAAAATTTCCCTTCACTTTTTTGACACCTGTAATATTACTTAAGTTTTGTACTGCGGTAAAGAGTAAAAAATAAAGAACAAAGAATAATTTGTTGGAAAAAATTTTCCCTAATTTTTTTTTTTTCTTTTTCATCTTTCTGGTTTTACTTAAAGGCAATATTTATCTTGGATTATGTTCCTTGTTTGCTTATGTGTCGTTTGGTTAAGGGTGAAAAATCTGCAAAGAATGAATTTTTTTTCTGGGGAAAAAAGTGAACTTTGAAAATTATTTTGAAAATTTAAAGCTTTAGCCAAAATTCATTTTTCTTATTTTCTGAGTGTTTTTATCTAAGTACTTGATTGTAAATATTCTATCGTTTTGGATTTATTGTGTTCTATTGAACACAATTGAAGTAAACAAAGCAAAGGATAAATATTTTAGTTTTTAGGAAAATAATTCATTTCAACTAAATGTAAAAATTATAAAAACCTTAAGTCATTATTAATATAGCTCTTGATTGAGAAATTTTGAAGACAAAAACGTAAACGAGGAGAAACTAATGTATTGAGATAAAGTATTTTAATAGTAGTTTGTAGCTTATGTATTTATTTTATTTATTTGTTTACATTTTACTTTTGTTTACTGAATTTTTACATTTGTTTTTATTTTTTGCAATCTTTATTAGTTGTTTTTCTGAAATACAAAATTTTTAATTTTTAATAATGCGAATTTATTTTGGTAGCAAAATATTTGTTTTATCGTGAATCTTTTATACCAGAGGACAATATAGATTGAATAATAACTTTTTTTCTAAGCTCTCAACTAATTTTATTGTATACTACCCCTTTGTTTCATAATAGAATAATATGTTATCTTAATTATATTCTTATATTTATTTCAAATTATGGTTATAAATTAATATGATAAGACGGAGATTTTGTATTCCCTATTTAAATTCAATTGCTTATAAAATACATTGACGTTATAAATTCAAATTTTCGCGTCTTATTTTAATAATATACAAATATAATAATGAATATAATAAATATATTTAAAAAATATAATAACGAAAAAAATAATATAGTTTTTTTAAAAAAATTTTCCATTTTTAATTAATAATTCTAAATTTGTTAAACTTTCTTTATATGATGGAAAGATAATACACAAATAAATCGATGTGTTTTATTTTCTTGGAAGCAAATAGCCTGGAGTTAATTGCTTCGGAAAACTTACCTAGATTTAGTTCCAATTGTCAATAATTGAACTTGATGAAAAGATTTTTATAATTGCATACTAGGCAACACAGCTATCTTTTTATGCTATTAGAGCTTGTTCTAAAACCAATTACATCATCGAAGCATCAGTTCTTCAAATTATTTTATTTTTATATATTGTGAATCTTACATATTTCTTGACACTGAGAAAGCACTTTTTGTATTTCTTCAGGGATCTAAGGCTCACGGAATCAAGAGGCCCAGGACGACCAACAACCTTCACAGCGAAAAGCCGGGATCCGGCAACGAATCCAACATCCCTCCTTTGTTGATGATGAATTCTCAGCTGTTAGCTCAACATCAGCTGCAACAGCTACTGCAGCAACCTTCGCCTACGCAGCTGCAACAATTGCTGCAGCAACAACAGTCCATTTTCCTTCAACAGCAACAGGTACAAAGTCTTGTTTCGTCACATAAAATATTTCAAATGACCCAATTTCGCTTAATTCATATTTCTATCTTAGAATTTTTATTACATTTTAAGTGCTGAAAATATTATTTTGTTATCCTTTGATTTTTTGATATATTCCTTAATATTTGGTTTTAGTTTTTAAACTTTGCTAATTATTGTAGGTTGCAGTTAGGATATTCTTTACATTTTATTAATGTATTAGTTAAATCAAATTAGAAATTCCATGGTTTATTTATATGAAGCTATTTTAATGTTCTTTCTTAAATCTGTAACTTCTTATCTGTTTCAGTAATTGGCTGCGATTTATTTTTATTCGTATATATTTAATTAATCTTACAAGTAATACATATAAATTGGACTCTTGAAGCAAAAATTAGGAAAGAAAATATAAAGATTGAAAATGTCTTTTATTCTCATGTATTTCACATTTCAAAATTTCTTTTCTCATTAAAACTACAAAAAAGTGTGTGACTCTATACTCGTTTTTATTTATTAAATTCTGCAATAATTTTGGTGTAGTACATTATATTTAAAGGAATTAATGTTCATTAAGATTATTTTTTGTTATGTATTCCACTATTCAATTATCCAATTATTTTGTACTATATATCCATTATTTTTCTTCAGCAGCAACACCAACAGCATCAACAATTGAAACAGTTAGAATCCGTGATACCGCACATCCAAGAGCAAATCAACCTCAATATAATGCAACAAAGTCAAATATTACATCAGTTGAACGGACTGAATAACGGGCTGCCTGGTCTTGGTTCTTCTGACAAGAAAGTGAACAGGCAGCAGCTGCAGCTGCAACTTCAACAACTGGCCTTGCAACAACACCAATTGATGCAACAGTTACAGCTTAGCAACAGGCAATATATGATAAACCTCCAACCATTTATGCTTCCTCAAGGTAAATAATATGTTGATGACATTGATAAAGATTTTTCGTGTCGCAAAAATGAGGTTATTTAAGCAACTGTTTGATTTATTATGAGTTAAAAAACAAGCATTTCTTGGATTTGCAAAAGGTTTTTACCTTTCAGTTCCTTCTTCAAATTAATTAAAATGATTTACATTGATATGATGTTATACATTAAATATATTCGGCATACAATCAGTGTAATATATATATAATCCTTTGTATATTTTTATAATGGCTTTTAATTTAGAACCTGTATCGTAACTGAATCCTGATTACCTTTAACGGTCGCTTAAGTGCTCTTTAACCAATCGTTAGATAAAACATGTTCCTAAAGTTTAATTGGAGTACATATGTTTGATCGTTAGTACTAATCAAAGCTTGATATAACTGGCACTTGATAAACATCTAAAATGGAATGATTATATTGAGCATAAATCCTTGTTCCTTCAAGTGTAATACAAAACAGCACATATGCAAATAATGTTCTAATTCATAATGATATCGAATATTACTTTTTTGCCTGATTAATCAATAATTGTAGTAGATTGTTTCGGTCAACAACTTTTTATTTATTACTAGATATCAAGAATAACTTTAATTATTTTAACTAGCATTTACTTAGCTGTTAAATCCAACTATAGTTTGCTAAAGCTGGAAATTTATACGATGTTGATTTTCAAGTTAAATTTTTGTTCGAATTGTGTGTGATAATACACCCCAATACATCTTTAAAATTCTAAAATGAGTATTGCTTTAGAAACAAAACGTTTGCAAAAAATGTATCCCCTTTCTATTAAATAAATTTTCTATTAAAATTGCATTTTATGATTTCTAGAATTAAAAGGGTTTTACAAATCATTAAACACGAGGCATGAAAACCATAGTTTTTTTTTTTTTAAATTGGTGATTAATTGATTAGATCATCTCAATTTAAATTTAATTAAGTTTCATGTGAATGTATGTATTTATATATTTGCAAAAATTTATGCATTCGCCAAACTTTTTCGTATTAGTTTATTATTGATCCCAAAACGTATTTTTGCTAAAAAAATATATATTTAAATATTTATGAAATTATAGTTTGGTTAAAATTATAAATTAGATA
Organism: Latrodectus hesperus; assembly: GCA_037975125.1. Lineage (NCBI taxonomy): Eukaryota > Metazoa > Arthropoda > Arachnida > Araneae > Theridiidae > Latrodectus > Latrodectus hesperus. The sequence goes on along the minus strand of CM075860.1, from coordinate 72,620,626 downwards.
GCGACAAAATGTGATATTTGTATTTTTCATTATTTTTCCTACATTTGTTCTGAATAATTGAAGATAATTATTAATAAAGTAAAATGAAGTATCACAATATTCTTCTTCTAATATTTCTCAGTATTTTTATTTTTATAGTTTTTATATTTAAATGTGATGGAATAATATAGAGAAAAGTAATTATAATAATATATTAATCATAAAAAATGGGGAAAGTAACTTGCTCCTAATAGGTAAAAATCGCATAAGCTGTACTGAATTATAAGGACAGCAAAAAAAATTTTCTTCATGTTAGAAATTTGTTCTTTATAATTGGTAATCAATTACTGGAAATGTGTTTTTTCATAAATAATATCATTTCTTGAAAACATAAAAGATCTCTAAGGATTCGCCATTAGTTACAGTATAATCTTCCTACGAGTTGAAAAGGTATTAAATGCAAAAAAAAAGGTTTGAAAAAATTCCTAAATTATTGCTAAAATCCTTTTAACGATGCCATTCTATTTATATATATATTTATGAAGATGTAATCCTTATTTAACATGCATTTGAATGCCGTAAAAAAAAACTTATTTTATTTCTTCCATTTCCGTAAACTTATAATCTCGCATTAAATCTCGTGTCTCAATTTTAATTAAGTTTCTTTCATCTTTGCCCAAGCCTTTGCACAATCAGTAAGAGATAAATAATATATATTCGGTACATAAGCTCATGTGCACTTATAATGTTTTTAAATATCATATACTTTTCGCGAATCCGTGTTAAAAAAAAACATAACGAGAACATAAGAAACTCTTCTTCAGACGTTTTAACAACTCATTTGGTAAAGATTTTTGTCCGTTAAAAGCTCTTTTCTGCTTCCTATTGGCGATCATTTTTTTTAAATGCTGTCCCCTTTGGTCTTAAAAGCATTTATAATACATAAATATATCTCATCTTAAATCTTATAAGCTCGCAAAATAATTCCTTTGATATAATTTGGAAGTGGTTATAATTCAGAGGAAAAAGGGGAAAAAACGTTTTCTTTCACAAAGAAATATTTTAAATGACGAGGAGCAAAAACAAAGAAAGAAAACGCGAGAGTATCATGTATTTATTAAAAATCGCAGCGAATTATAAGTTCATTAAGAATTAAGGCTCATAAAACAGTGGAGAAGAAAAAAAAATTAATAACATTTTCGCTGACTATCGAATTATGTTCTTAGAAAATCGACAATTTTTTTTTTTCCATCATAAAAGGAAAAAGTGTTCGTTTTCGCTATAAACACACATATCATATCCTTTTAAAGATATTATTACTTTTCTTTTGAAAGAAAAAGGATTAATAGCATATTTTACATAGGGATTAAAAGAGATTCAACGTTGTTTACCTTGCATTAGTAAATTAGATATCGTGTTTGGGCAAATAAAATTTTCTTATCTTGCTCGCAAAGAAATATACGAGAAATGAAACAAATGTACAAATATTCTGGCAGCTTCTTCAATTTCTTTACGAAAAAAAATTTCTCATTAACTAATTTATTATTGTCCATTTCTGTTTGACCAGCAACTAATATACCTTGAAAAGGTATTATAACTCACAACGTTATGGAGCTTAGATTTTAAATCACTGTTTCTTGAATTGCTCTTTCATGTTGATCCAGAGGGGCCTGGGGGAAGGGAAGGAGGAGGCAAGGTGAAGAAAAAAAAAGAACGTAATGAACAAAAGTCCTTGATAAATTTACCGAAAAGGTTTTCGAGAAAAATTAAAAATTAAAATAAAAAGGCGAAAATTTGTCTCCCTAATTTCGCGATTTTAAAGACTCCGGGATTAACTTAGGACCATCAATTGTGATTTTAATTAACAACTTTAATTTATTTACTTTGAAAGAATACCTTCTCCCCACCCACCTTTTATTTCTCCCCTTTCCCATCCATACTCCCATTTTGCCTCCCCCCCACCATCATTTCTCTCTCTTAATGCACTTTTCTGAACATTTTTTACACTCTTTCAGTCTTCGTAAATAAATAAATAAATAATTCTAAGTCAATTAATGATTAGAGCTTAGCAACAAACGAAATGTTTATGAGATAAAGATGACTTAGTCTAAAATATTTTTTAATTTTTTTTTAAATTTCTTTTTTTTTTATTTCTTTCTTCGCGCAGGTTAATCGCTAATAGTTTTTTTTTATAACTTTTTTTATTCATTTTTGCAGGAGCATAAATCTAGGGACTTTTCTCTAGGCATTTCGAATGTTGATTAGGGTTCGAAGAAAAACAGAACTGTTTTCTTTACTGTAGTTTTACTGGATGAATTATTTCTTTTTTTTAAACTACTTTATTTTTGTTTTGTTCTACTTTGATATTTATGCTTTGTTTGCTCGTAATTTTTTTTTGAATTCTAATTTTATGTGTTTATTTTCATGCACACTCCCTCATTTTGTTTTAAAGCGTCTCAATTAGTAAAAATGCTTTTTAAAGCTTTCGTTTACTAATTTGTTTTCTTTGAGGATGAGGGAATTATTTTTTCCATTCTTTATCATTCTCCTGAGTGATTTTAAAGATTACTTAATGATGAGAGTTTAAAAAGGGGGAAAAAAGTTTTTCCTATTTTTATGCAAATGATGTTTTGCTTTTAAACAATGAACTCTTTTGATGACGATGGCGCCATTTCGCTTTTAATAAAAATTTATAACCTGCGAAAATTTTTGTTGCTGATTTTCTGCCGTTGCAGTTCTTTTTCATTCCTTTAATTTTAAATTACTAAATAAATAAATTCTATTTTAAAGTAAAAAAATATATTACGCTTTTAATTTAGATAAGCCGTAAAGTATTTTCATGTAATCAAAGATTTCTAAAAAATATCTTCTTGACAATCATTGAATAATGAAATCTCAAAATTCTTTCTCGTAGTTTCTAACTTTGTAAAAAATTATATATTTTACCTGACTTATGTTTACTTATTTATCAAGAGTAAAATGCTTAGAAAACATTTAGAAATTATTCAAAGAATGTAATTTAATCTGCTTGTCATTCTGATTATATTTCTGCTAGTAATTAAAAGTAATTGAGAAAATTGTGGGAACAATTCACGCCATACTCGGAGTAAGTTTCCTATTAGGTTTCTTTTTATAATTTTCTTTTTGAATTTTGCAAGCCGATTCATCATAATTTCTTTTAAATTAAGTTAAATAATAAGAATGCCAACTAATATGCTATACCTTTTTTCAGCAAAATTTGAGGATTAAATTTAATTTTAGAATTCCTCAAAATGTCTCTGATTTTATTTAGTGTTTATTTTCAAGTTGTTTTTAATTTAAATCCAAACACATTCGACACATCCCAAAAAATAACCTTATAATTAACTGCATAGAATAAGGGCTTCATATCAAATTCATTTAAATTACTTTTTGTAATTTTTAAAGTATAATATTTTAGGAATTAAATAATACTATAAGAATCATTTTGTAGATATTCTTCGCTTAATGGTATTACAAGGAAAATAAAAATTTGTACATAATGTATCGTACTTTGCGTAGAATTTAACGGTAATATTTTTAATAAAATTTTAAGTTCATATCTTAATGTTTAACAAACATTCACTATATAAGTAAAATTTTGCCAAATTTTATTTATTTTTAGTGTGAATTTGTTTTGTGCTGTATATACTTCTAAATAACATTTCAATAGATAAAGCATAATTGTTTTTATCTTTACCTTATTAAGTTCAAAACAGTTAATTTTCGTGTTGTAATTAAGTAGGTAGATTACCATTCTTTTTTTATTAATAAAAACAATTTTTGAGCTTAAGTGGTTGTTTATTAATAAAAATTACATTTCAACTAAATGTATAATGTATTATTCATTCTTACATGGATTAGAAATTTATCATATAGTCTCTTCCGGAAAATAATGATGTAAGCTTTTGTAAAATTGGGTAAGTATGGATACATCAAGTTAATTGCGTATCAATGGATTATTCGTACGAATTGTCTTTATCATTTTGAAAAATGCATTATGGTAGTCTTATAAGATTGCAATCTTTGCACGCGAATGATAATGCAGAATCATTTTTAGTTTTTTTTAATATTTCTCACAAGAAAATTTATTCTTTTCCGTCCTGAATCTCTCAATACTCACAATTCACAATTTAATTTTCTGCCAAGGTAGATTCTGTAAAAAAAATCTCCATATTTTTATACTCGCTTTTGTATTTTTGCAAAAAATTATTATAAATTCTTCGTCTTAACAGGTTTGAACGCCAATGATGCATGGAAAGACGGATCCGGTGATGAAGGTGGTTCCAATCTGAATGGTATCATGCACGGGGGCTCTCCAGGAGGTGGCCGACCCCTGGTGAATGGTGCAGCGCCCCAGCACGAAATCTATTCCGTTTCTCCTGTGAGTACGGCTTCTTCTTCCTCGTCCCAAAGAAGCCTGCCTCCTACCCCAAAAGATGACCAGAGACAATGCTCTACTCCACCTAGCCACGCATTGTACGGGCATGGGGTGTGCAAGTGGCCCGGATGTGAAGCAGTGTGCGATGATATCCAAGCGTTTAAAAAGTATGTTCCATCGCCATTTCATTGCCATCGTTTTTTCTTCAAAATAATCATGGTTTGCTTTAATCATCCTATTCATATTTTATGCATATTCCTTCTTGATGCTAAACTCTAACTAACTTTTCCTATAAATATTTTAAAATTTGGAAGAAAAATGTTCTCGAAAATTTATCTTTTAAGCTATTTGTCATTGGTTTAAGCGACGTTTAAATAAAAAAGAGAGTTTATTTTGGAAACTTATTTTCTGATGGACAGTTAGGAATCTAAGTGTATCAAATCAGATTGAATTGAACTGATTCTTACTTCAGTTAATCATTTTGGGAATTACGGAATTTGTCTACCATAAAATGCTTCTCAGAGAAAAGAACTTATGACTTCTATATCGTGGAAGTTTAGTTGTGTTCGTTCTTTTTTTCTTTTTATATCAGAGATCAAGACAAAATATGTATTTTTGTTTATATCTTAAAATTTATCATCTAAAATTATTATTCAGTAAATTATCATTGATGAATTTAATATCCTGTACTAACAAAAGTCTTATAATCGATATATTTTAATTTTTTGAATGTATTTCTAGCAATTTTCGATGATTATTGATAGTTTTAGGTTTCTGAACTGGGCCTAATTAAGAATATTATTCGTTTATTTTTTTTCCTGTCCGCTAAAAGAAAGAAGTCCCTAAATTTATCCATAATAACGATAAAAAATTTTCTTTACAAGTTTATTTTTTCAAATTCTAAATTTCTTATTTCCATAAAACATTTTCCTTTTACTATCAAAAGTTTATAAATAAAAATTACTCAGTGAAAAATATATGGTATACCAATTTCTAATTGCGGACTTAATGTCGCTTATAGATATTAAAAACCACAATAAATAACTATTTTCTGTAGTTAAATAAATATAGAAATCAAAAAATGGAATATGTTATACATATCAAAATATAATTTTGTAACGAAAAAATCCTATTGTACTTATATCTATGATAATATATTTATTTAACACCTTTTTAATGGATACTTCCTTGATAAGTAGAACATTGTAAAAATTGATAAATTTTGATTATGTTTCATGAGCAGATCTGTAGTTAATAATTTGTTTTCAAAAAAACTTCTATTCATCTGAAAATTAGAACATGAATCGAAAGTCGATTTTGACCTTAATAATTTCAAGTTTATGAAACCCATAAATACAAATCCTTTAACTAATTTCAAGTTTCACTTGATTGATTATGTAATAACTTATATTTCGCGCGGTTTTCAATATTTATTAAAGTATCAATTAAAGGATAATCATATCCTTCAATTGGAATTCAATTGAACTCCAATTGAAGGACATGAATATCAATTAGGATTACACTTTTCTTTCTAAAAATGAAAATGTGACTTTTATTCATAGATTTGAATATTACATCAGGTATTGTTGAATTAATGCAGCATTCTTGCATGTGTGATTTTTGATTTTCAATGCCTGATAGATTTTGTTACTCAATAAGCAAATTTCGTAAGCTTTAAGCATTTAATTCTTAAAGTTTCCTCTATGGCATCGAGAATCCGGAAAGCGCCTGTAATTATAAGGTTTTGAAATTTTTCAGCAAATGAGAGAGATTCATTATGTGTTAAAGGTAAACAAAGGTAATGTGTTTAGGTTGAAGGTATTTTTCTTAGTTTACTTAAATTATTGATAGTTTGATAAACTCTTTTAAAACAAAAAAGTCTCCCTTTTATACGATTATTCAGTATTTTATTGCTTTTGGGATATATACCTATAGAGGAATCAAAAGTCCTGTGGTCGGTCTTTGAGCAGCTACCATGGGTGTAATGGTTTGAAGAATATTTCCTTCCCCTCCTGATCAAAGTCAAAATTGAGGGAGGGGGATCCTTTGGTGGTGCCATCTATCGAAGGAGTCTTAGAGCAAAGACATACTTTCACCTTCGTGGCACTCTGATTAAACGAAAAAAGCTCCCTTCTGACTAAAATTCGTATAGCCGTCGGCTAGGGAGCTTAGCTTGTCCAAGTGTCATAAATAACAACAACATACCTATAGAGGATTATAACTCTATTTTTAATGTTGTAAACATTCTTTACGAATAACTAATCAAAACTAACTTTGAAACTCATATTTTATTAATTCCTGCAATACTTTAATTTAAACTCGTATATTGGTTATAAATCATGTTTCGATGTCAGAAATAAAAATCTTTCCTCTGTTTCTTACAGACACCTCAATTTGGAACACCAGTTGGATGATCGGAGTACGGCCCAGGCTAGAGTCCAGATGCAGGTAGTGTCTCAACTGGAGCTCCAGCTGTCGAAGGAGAAGGAGCGTCTCCAAGCCATGATGCAGCATCTCCACATGAAACCCTATTCGAACAGTAACAGCACCACCAATGGAAACGGGTCCTCCAACAGCAACAACCATCGCAGCTCGCCCTCCAAGTCGGAAAACGTAATTAACCTCCTTCATATAATCTAACCGCTTAATGACTCCTTTTATTGCTTTCTGACGGATGGCTATTAAAAAGTTGCGATTACCGATAGGGAATTTCTGTATTTCGCTAAGTGTTATTAATTGGCGACGAATAGGTGATCCCGGAAGACTTCTGTTGGAGATAATGTGAAAAGTTCTTTTGATTGCTGCAGATGTATGTAAAATTATCTCTCTGAGATTCTTGTGCTTGCTGGGTTATCTTCCCTTTAATGAATCCTCATCACCCTCTTCCAGAAACTAACCTCGTCTCTGTACAGATTAGTTACTTCGAATTTTCGCTCTTTACCTTTTATTTGGGATACTTTGGAGATAGTATTTTGTAACTCGTAGAATTGCGCAATGAATATATCCTAAGATAGTATACTAAGTATTTTAAAGTTATTTGAATTTAAATGAAAACTACTCTTATGATCTTAATTAAACTTAACTTCCACGCGCGCGCGAACTTAGATCAATTTAATTTGTTCTAATTCCCTAATTTGTCGTTTCATCGGATGTTTTAAAAGTAAAAGTACTCTCAAAAATGATATATCATAATGGAAAATTAAATTAGTTTTTTTCAAACCAGATTTGTTTTAAGTTACCTGAAAAGCAGAATGTACTTCAGTATTTAACCCCTATACAAGGGAAACATTTTCTTACGTTTCGTCCAAAAATACTGATAATACTGATTATACAATTTTAAATTGAGAATGCACCTTATACTACTGCAAAGAGCTCTGTTTATGTGCTTTATACTACTGTCAACCCTTCTGCTTATGTGCCTAATATTACTGCTCTTTTTATGTACTTTATACTATTGCAAAGCTCTCTTTTTATATCAATGAAAATTCGCAAATTGGCATCACTTTGAAAATATTAATACATTAGCCCACATTTAATCAATAATTTTAAAAAAAGAATCTGTTTATCTTTTCCTTCATAATAATTCTCAGTGTTAATTGTCTATTTGAGAAGTTACTTTAACCATAAATTTTATTAATATACGTTTCATTAATTTTATAAACGCTTAAAATATTTATATAAATGACTCTATTATTATAAAATATTCTCTTAACTATTTCTAGTATATTAGCTTGATATCTATCTAATTAATTTATGGGCTTTTTATTTAAGTCGATTAAAGTGTAGTTGAAAATAGAATTTTTCATATTAAACTCTGATCTTGTCAAGCTCTGGTTTGTTCTAATATAGTTAATGTCACATGGCGATGGTGCTTAATGCATATAAAATGAATTATTAAATTAACTAATAGCTTTATGTGATCATCTATGAGAATGACTTATCTAATACATACTTTGTGTTGTTTTTTTTTTATCATTTGTAAATTGTTGCTCTGAAACTCCCAAGAATCATATAAATGACGTTTCAGAGCATGATGTCCAGCATGAAGCCTGGTGCTCCAACGTCCCCCCAGATGGCTCTCGTCCCGGCCGTCAGCAGCTCTCCACCCGCCCTGTCCGCCGTCATGACGACCATGTCCAACGCAGGGCCCCTCATGGCTGCCGTCCCCCAGAGGCTGGGGCCTCCACCCCCGCTCCACCCACCCAACCCCAACACTATGGGCCCCGTCCGGCGGAGACTCAGTGATAAAAGCTGTCCGCCCCTTTCTGGTAAGTACCTTTGACCATTAGGAAATCTAATCAGTTTCTTAAATTGCACATTTAAATTTTAACCAACATTCAAATTCAGTAATTTGTATTTATAATTATTTTTAGTCTATTCGTTATTTGCTTATGGTGTTAAATTTATGAAGTTAAATTTGCTGAATTCAAGTATACATTTAATGTGAGAAATTGTTATCAATAATTCAGTTCAATTCAGTTGTTTCAAATTAAATTAAAAAGTAAATTAATTGCAACGCAATTAAAACAAATATTTCCCGTGAACTAATATTCTTTTCGAGTTGCATGATTTTTCATTTTGCAAATTTTAAATGATTGGAAAATCATACAATTTTTCTATTTTTTTGTACGATTTATTATTATTTTAGCTATTTTACTTTAAAATTAGGTTTCTTGCTATTAAAAAGCTAATAGCGTCGTTAATCAAACTGAACACATTGAATTAACTTCAGGCGAATTTCCCGTAAATAATGTTTGTTTCTATTTTAGAAGGTATTTATTTAATTTTTTACTTTTTTCCTCAAAAATCATTATTAAGAAATTCGGTTTTAAGACGCAGAACGATAATATTTTTTTATTGTGTATTATCATCACGTTACAAGTAGATTCAAGGAAATATTCTGTATTCAGAGACTGTATAGGTGCATTATGTCCTGCAAGTATTTAATTTATTTGTACAATTTTAATAATTGAATTTTGGTTTCCAAAAATAATACCTGAATAGGTTTCATTGCAAAAGCAACTAAATTTAATGACATTTTTTCATGTGGAAATATACTAATAAATTCATTGTTCCAAAGTATAGATTACTGAATTTGAAGTTTAATTATTGACAAATTATTTTCAAAATAGACATTAAAATATTTTTGGGACTTAATAAAGGATACAAAAACTCATAGTATTTAGTTTGCTAAATTGCAATAAAGTCTTGACAAATCCAAGAAGTTCTTATGTTTATACTGGCAATAAAAAGGAGTATACATCAATAATTTAAAATATATCGTGTAGACTAAATATAAAAATATTTTTTTACTTGATTGCTTAAACTTACCTTATTAATTAAATCCAGATGATATCTCAGATCAAATTCTTCAATAAAACAAATATTGTTGCTATTTCTATCCGTATTGGTTCGTGTCTAAATGATTCTAGAACTTATAAGAACTGTATCAGTAATGCCATCTGTTGTATGTCTTCGTGTTTTTGGTGGTACTTTAAAATTAATAATGGTAGCGCTTCGTTCTCCCTTGACACTGACTCGAGGTTCGATCCTCGGGCTGGGCAAAGTGGACTCAGTCTTTCATCCCTTCAGTGAGTCGATAAAATTGAGTACCAAGTATGCTTGGGAACTAAACATTGGGAGTTTCGCGTTAGGGCTCGTACACCCCAGGGCTCTCGAAAACAGGTATGAGAACTAGAGGCCTAGCCTCCCAACTATAGGGTGTCTTGCCACTCAGCTGAGTTTAATTTAAAATTAATGAAATTCATTAAATTTCTAAATTAACTATATAATTTTCAGCAGAAATATAATAAAATGTTTTAATAGTTATAAATATACATTAACAGTTATAATAATATAATTAAAAAACAGAATGTATAATTTTCAGCAGAAAAGTTATCACTATCACCTCATATTTTGACAATCGTACACTTATATATATTCTAACTTTATAAATTATGCGATTGAAATCAATTATTAATTGTCGAATTAAGGTATTGAGTTGTAATGAATTTGCATTTTGAACGCGAATATTTTTTACTTAGGATAAAATTTAATTTTAAAATCCTTTAAAAAATATATTTTATGGTGTTAATTTCTTGATATTAGGTAACAATCTCGATGGCTTTAAATTTTACAAAACATTTGATTTGGGAAGGAAAAGTATATATACAAAATAACTCCATTACAAAATGAGGAGTGCTCAATATGCAGATGCAGTTCTCGGCAAAGTAGAACAAATTAGAAGAGTGGTTTTGACTCCTTTCTTCATCATATCGTAAAGAGGGTGAGGGAGGGGTAAAAAATAAAGGACAGGCAAGTTTTAAATAAACGACATAGCCATTACCTATTTGATCAATCACATGAAACCTACCACCACCCCTTTCTATCCACCTTCCCGGGTGGCCCACCCACTAAAATGAGATGAGAAACGAAATGAGAAAAAAAAAAGGGAAAAACAATTTTTTTTTCCTTCTAAACCCCCAACTTTGGACGTTTAATAAGCCATCAATGCCAATATGAGCGAGGTTGAAAAATGGTAATGACTTATTATTTACTCAATATTTCATCTTTCAAATTAATCAAAAAGCAAAAAGGCCTGGTTGAGATGATAAAAAAAAAATAACTGAATAAAAACCGAAAAACACAAAACAAAATCAAAAAAAAAATTTTTTTTTCAGCGAACCTAAGGTACCAAACCCTGTTTAAATTCGGAACATTTTTGAATAATAATAATAATAATAATAATCTCTAAAAAATGTGCCTTTTATTATTTTTTACTGGGTGGAATGCGAATAAAAAAATTAAATCGATAACGATGAAGTGAAGTGAAGTAACAGAAGTAATGAGGTTCCGTAGAAGAGCCACGTCGTTTCTCGATCATAAAAACACTAAATAATTTATTGGGCAGATCAGGGTATTAGCCGTCCAAACGGGCGAACCCCACCCAAGCCCGGGTAAAAATGAAAAGTCGCATGTGTGCATGTGTGTGTATGCGCGCTTGGCGTGCGTTTATGCATGCATGCCATTAAATCACTTAATGGGGGGAACGATGCTGGTGATTTATAAGTCATCAATCAGTCCGGTTTTGCGAAATTTATAATAATAATGCATTGTTTGTGCCAAAACCAGATGATAAACTGTGATTTGGCGAGATTTTTTTTATTCATTCGCCAAAACTCATTTACTTTCCTCTAAAAAAAGAACACGCCGAGGGAAGAAAAAAATTAAACAAAGAAGGAGGAATAGATTAATTTTGAAAACTTTAAATCTGTAACTTTCTTAATAAATAAAATATTTTATAAGCGGTAGCTGCGGACTATTCCCACGAAAATGTAACGATTTTAATGAGCTTAATGAATTGATTAAAGGTCCCCTTATTATTTTTCATAGACTTTCCCATTCTTTATTGCTAACAGTTAGAAAAAAGGAGTAGAAAATTATTAAGAGAATGAAAGGAAGAAAGCGGAGTGAGAGAAAAAAAATCTCCCAAGAAAATTATTGGCGTTTCGTTTTTTTCTATAAACTTGGCAGTTATGTGCAAAATGTGACAAAAAAAAAACTTTTTTCTTTTGTATTAATTGAAATCGCAAAAACAGTTTTAAGTATTTTTTTTTTTTTACTTTTATTCCCATTTTTGGAGGTTTCAGAAAATGAATGTTAGTTGGAATATATATATATAGAAAAAAGAAAAATAAATTCGTCATATGAAAATAATTCATTTTAGCCATGAACAAATTTCAAGGTAATGAAGAAATATGACGAGTTTTTCATTTTTTGCTTTTTCTCATTCATTACTCTTAATTTTTTTCCCAAAAAAATAAACGCCATTTTTAATAAATTAATTGAGACTTGTCTCTGAAGTCGGAATCCGAGATTCTCAATCGATAGTGTTGGTCTTACGTCATAATCATTTTCACTGAATGTGAAATAACATCATATTCATTCATCATTATGAATTAACTGAATTAACAATTTAAGATTACCAATATTTTTATTTTCGTGTAGAGGAAGTCAAAATTGCATCGCTCATTGCTCGTTTTGTATTTATGGAAATAAAATTTAAATGTTCCCATTTAAATCCATTCACTGAAAACCTTGAAGCAATTTATACTTAAAGCACATAACTTTCATTTTCTATCTGCTTAATGAAATAGTTTCCAAACTTGAAACTTGTTATTTTTGCCTAATATACTAATAAAATATTGCCGCATTAGTATTATAAAAATTAATTAGTGCTTTTTAATTGAAATTTATAAAAGCTATAGTAGCATTATCAGGAATCATTTTTCCCCTGAGATATACAATTATAAAACTAGTATTTAAGTAAATATTCGCCAATGTAAACACCGTAGTCAGAAAATTCTATTAAATAATTTTGTCTATAATTTTTTCTTGTGAGTCTTGTATGTCATAAAGTGTCATGGATTTGAAATTTAAAGATTATTTTTAGTTTCAATAATATTCAATATAATTATTAGAATTTAATTTAAATTTTATTAATTTAAATTTTAATTTTCCTAAGTTGAAACTATTTAATTGTGCGCAGTATATTTTATAGTTCTGTTTGTGTGTGTGAATCTTATTTGACATTAACAATTTCAAATCTTAGTACCTCTCTCTTATAGAAAAATTTCTTTTGTATATTTTATTTTTTAAACATAACTCAGAATATGCAAATCATAAATTTGAATAATAAATTTTAATGCACAATATGTTGTGAATTATCATAAATATGTATCTATTAGACTGTATGCCCACATTATTATTTTCTATATAAACATTAATATTTCGCAATTTAAAAATTGAAAATCTTAACATTAAATCAGTAAGTTATACATCATTCTACGAATATAAAATCTTTATTAGTTTCATACTTCAAATAATATCATTTCTATTAAAATGATGCTTAAAACGATGTAATTTAAATGCATTATCTCAATGAAACAATGTGACAAAGAATAACGTGAATTCAGTATTAATTTAATGGGAAATAAATTTATTCAAACTATTTTATTTGTAAGGCTTTCAGAATTTATTAGTTTCGTGACCTTTGGTTATTTTCAAATATTTTTATAACAAATTTTAGTAATTAAAAAAAAATCTTTTCAGGAAAGTTTTGTTCTTCATACCATCCATTTCCTTTTAATCATATCCGCAATATCCTTGATCTTAAGAAAAAGCTTTGTTAAAATCAAACTAAGAACTCAGTAAAATTATTCTTACAAGGGATACATGTGGAAAAGCGGTTGGTTATTTTTATAATTTGACATTTAATATATTTCCAGCCCTGGGAGATACTGACCGTTGCTGGACAACCAAAGGTCGTTTTGCCCCGTCCGTCAGCATCCCAAGACATTCATTATGTAAATATGACGTTACATTCTTAATTCTTATCCTCACTGAATAAAAATTATTTTGTGATAATAAGAAAAGAATAAAGCCCATTTTTCTTTATAAAGCATGGCTTTCGGAGAAAAAATAGAATGCATTTGCAAATTTGATTCTTCATTTTGAGAATGTAACAATTATTAAGAAAAACTCAATAATGCTTCAAAATACCAATAAAAAACTAATTGTTAGTAACGAATGAATATAAGCAATTTTTAAGGATTAATTGAATGGTTGAAAATGTTTAAACTATGTTTTTTCTAGTTATCCTAAATAATTTTATAGTTTCAGGTTGAAATTTTTCCCCGTAATGTCCTAAAAATTTTTAAGGCTATTTAATTATAGTCATCGAGTTATTAGAAGAGATATAATTAGTATTGATTATTCTTTTAATGTGAAATATTATTAGTTTAATAAAATATATTTTTGTGAGTACTGAATATATATCGTTTAATTTTTAAACCCCTAGTTAATGCGTATATATATTTTTATTTTGCTTGTCCACCGAATATTTGATGGAGGTTGAATTGAGAATGGATTAAAATAAAAACTATGTTTCATTTTGAAATTTTGATTATAGCGTGTTTGTAATTAATTTAAAAATTGATTAACGCTGATAAGAATATTGTAAAGTTGATCACAACATGATATAATTAAATCATAACATTCTACTCTGAAACATTTCCCACTTTAAGAAAGAAACGTGTCATTATTTTTTTTCTAAAATTCTGATGTATTGGAATCATTAAGAGTAAAAAAATATTTGTGGCTTCAGATCCCCTCTTCTGTCTGCATTTTCAAAATGTAATTTTTCTTAAAATATAACAATATTTACTATTATTTTTCGACTTTTGAAAAAGTATTGTCTTTGCATTCTGCAGCGAATATGATTTCGCCTGTTCCAATACATCGTCAATCAGAAATGTATTTAGAGGGTGGATGAAAATAATCCCTCTTCGATCCAAGTTTAATAACTTTGCAACTAAAATTATTTTTCAATCATTCTACATCTCATTCCATTTTTATGTAGCTAATTTATGCGTAGGCTTCATTTCGTAATGCAAACTACGTTGTAAGACATTATTAATGTAATTATATTTTCTTATGTGTATATTCACACTGACTTCTGTTATACTTTGGCGTTTATTTCAGTTTGTCATATAGGAAAACAACAAATGCCAATTCGACATGTTTTTATTGCATAAATTTAATATTTTTCTTTACACTTAGGGATTAGATTAGAACTTAAAATATGTTATATAATGTTATAATGTGCACACTTTTATGCGTTAAATTGTGCAGCCTTTACTTTCGATTCTCGATTTTAACCGAAAATTCATTAAGTCACTTATATATATATATATATATATATATATATATATATATATATATATATATATATATATATATATATATATATATATATATATATATGTATATATATATATATGTATATATATATATGGGTTGGTTTAAAAAAGATCTCTTTGATTTTTTTTTCCTCAGAGAAAAACATTATTTAAAAAGATTTTACTGTTAATTCTAAAGTTTTCTTTCTTGGTTTTAATTTTAGAGGAAAATTGATATCTTTTAAGAAATTTATGTTTTTTTTTATATTATTCTTTCTGATAAATAAAGTGCTTTCTGTATCACCCAAATTTCAAGATAAACTTCATGCAATAAATATTTTCCATGATTAAAATTGCAAATGTTGTAATTTTTCTTCTTTTTTGGGCACGGAAATAAGAAAACGAATCATTGAACAAATACGTTTATCGTTAGATTGATTCCAGGGCTGAAAAAATAATAAGTTGAAATTTAAGAATAGTATATATTACTTGATGAGCTAAAATATTCTACAATATTAATTTCTATCTGCGATAAAATTTTCGGAATATTTATCGCATTTTAAAATAAACCCGGCAGTTTAAAGAAATCACCAAGCAAAATTTTGTGATTGTTGCATTGTAACAGCTTATGAAAATTGAACGAGTGTGACAAATGTGAAATCGAAAGTTTCAATTTATGGATCATCATGCAATGGTTCCATTTTATGAACAATAATATATATATATATATATATATATATATACATATACACATATATATATATATATATATATATATATATATATATATATATATATATATATATATATATATATATATATATATATATATAAATAAATATATATATATATATATATATATATATATATAAAATCTTATTAAAAGGATTCACATGAAAACAATAGAATTTATGTATTAAATAATATTTTATGTAACATAAATAAATGTAGTTTTTCTTTTTAATTAATTTAGGGAAGAATAATTGGAAATGAAATAATTATAGTTCTTTCTGTTATTTTGTGTCATGAAATCAGAAGTATAACAATTAGTTTAGTAGCATTTTTGTACGATTTTTTACTAGTGTCAAAGAGCTTAAAAATAATTTTCACCATTCAAGCCCCAATTATAGTCAATGTTCATTTTCAAAAAGATATATTAGGTTTCTATGATAAACATTATAATATCGACTTTATTATGGATATTATTTTTTGTTCATAGGATAGTTTATGTATAAATGAAAACATGTTCTTATAAATAAAAATTAATAAGCACTATAATTTCAAAAATAAATAAGAAATTATTACGTTTATAATTTTACAAATATATGCAAACTAAATTAAAAATTAAATTAGCAATTATATTAGTACAGTTGAAATATTAAACCGAGAACATATTATACAGTAACAATAATTTAAATAAAAGGTATCAAGATTATCATCCCGTGAAGGGCCTAGGTTTAAATAATACATTTCCTGATGTAAATTATTTTTATCATTTTATAAATTTAGTAAAACATTTTTATCGCAAGAGATGGCAGCACTATGCAATGTGTAAATTTTATCTTGTTTGTAAACAAACACTTAACGGATTTTCATCGCTCATTCGTACTTATTCATTTGAACAAATATACATTATAGATTTTTATTTGTAGCTTTTTAATTTAAGGATAATAAAAATATTAATAACTTATTTTTAATTATTTCTGTTATATTAGAAATACAAATTAATTATATATTTGTGTCTACTATGTTACATTTGTTTTTGAAACTTCATTTCTTTCAATGATACTATGTTTTATTTTATGTGTCTTTCATAGTATATATTTATTTTAGAAAGTGTGAACTTAATTTGATGAATTTATTGCTTTTCTTTTAAAATTGTTGCACAGGAAATATTTATAAACATTTTTTTATCAATTTTATGTACCTTATTATAGTTTTCATATAAATAGTTTTCTATTTAATATTAATTTAATTAAGTTAGTTACACAAGTAAGGTTTTAAAAATATGTGTTTGACATTAGACTTAGTTCATAAGTTGCAATATTTGTTTGTAACGTTTGTTACTGAAGTTTTAAAAATTTAATAACTATGAATTTTGCCATTAATATTTGTGTTTTTATAATTACAAACTTATTTTACAGTGTTAGATGTTCCATCATTGCCAGACTCTCCTATCAGGCGGAGAGTAGTTGAACGAGCAAACTTAGACATAACAGAAGGTGAAATTATTGTGATTTATATTTCAATATTTGTATCATTTTGTTTCTTAATACATAAAAAAATATAAGTAAATTTGAGGCAATGCAATATTATATCAAAAATGAAGTAAAATTATTTTTGTACCAAATGTCATAGTGATGTGTACCTAATTTTACTAAAAACTATTATATAATTGAAAATTATAGCTGACAATAATTAATTATTTGGTGGTAATACCTCTTTCTACAATTTATATTAGTCCTACTTCCATTTCTAGAATAAAAGCTTGTCAATGTTCATAATCCACTTAGATTTGTATGTTCTAATCTAATTAGCTGTCCCTAACAGAAAGTAATCAAAGTAATAAAAAATTAAACCAGAACATTTATTAATCACAGGTTTAATAGTAATTTACATATAGAGATTTATTAAGATGTTGCAAAAATGAAAGTAAGTGCTATTGAATAACAGATTTCAAATTAAAATGTTTCAAGGAATTATTGATGAAGATGTAAATCATATTAGGATATTTTAAATCAGAATTTATAAAATTTGAAATTCGAATATAACGTTAAAATTTATGTTAAAGTAATGCTTTATTTAAATTTCTTAAATGTGGGAAACACAGTTCTACGTTTTTGTATCATTATTTAAAATTAATGTAATGAACTTTTTTAACATCATAGTATTTTTTATTTGTTCAAACAATAAATAAATTGCTTTATTTTTAAGTAAAATTTAAAAATTTATTTGTTAAGTAATTTACATATTTAATTATAGAAATTATTTAACAGTTATCATAAAAAAAAGATTTGATTTTGATAACTGTTGAATAGCTTCTAGGCTATAATTTTTTGTTTTCTAGTTTACTTACCTATATGAATCCATTATTTTTAAACAATAATTAACATTAGGTTTTTATATATACTTTAGTTTGATTGTTTTATTGCACTTATTATGTTAATAAATTAATGTTATATTATGTTATTGAAAACAAATAGTGATAGAATGAAATTATTTTCTTCCTGCAGAAATTCAGAGAAATAGAGAATTTTACAGAAATGCAGATGTCCGGCCACCATTTACATATGCATCACTAATAAGACAGGTAAAATACAATTTTTGTTTTTAAATTTAATCTATGTAATTACATTTATGCTATTCAAAGATATGTATATGAGCAATGTACTCACTTAAGTCTAATTTGGGCATATTCCAGGTACATAAAATATCCTTTGAAATATATTTGAATTTTTTTATCTTACAGAAAATTATTTAAACATTAGACTTTTATTTTGCTTTGTTTCCCTGTTTCTCTTAATCTTTTAAAATTTTACATTGACAATATGATACTCACTGTTACCGAATAGTTGATAATAAATATTCTTTTTCATAGTTATTCTTTGAATGATAAAAAAGGAATTTTATTATTTTGAATATTTTCTGGAATATGTTTAATAAAATTTGTATTCCATCGAAATATAATTTTTTGATTGTATTTTCCTTCTACTTATAATTTTTTCATCTAAAACTGATATGTGAAAAATACATGTGCTATTACGATACAAAAATCATAATGCAGTACAGAATATTATACAGAAATTGTAAAATATGTAAATTGTATATTCTTTTTTTATAATGTTTAAGTTAAATTTGCTTTTATTCATTTCTTCAGGCCATCATTGAAGCACCAGAAAAACAACTTACATTGAATGAAATTTATAATTGGTTTCAGAATACATTTTGTTATTTTAGACGAAATGCAGCTACATGGAAGGTAATTACTTATATTGTTATTTCTCTTATTTTGAAATTATATTGTATCTTAAATAAGTTGTGTATTGAATATGAAAATGATTTCTTTAAATGAATGTTCAATATCATTTATAAAATTATATGCTTGTTTTTATGCTTAGAAAATTTACTTTTACTAATGTAAAAAGTATGCACAATTAGAATTAACTATCAAATATCTAAACATGTCTTAGTTTTTAAATTTCTCATGATCACTCACAAAATGTTGCAGTAAACATTTTAATTTTATTAACAATTAAAATCAATCTACAGTTTAATGAAACTATTTTTTGTAACTATTTCTTAAATATTTTTATATTTTTAATGATGTTTTAAAAGTTAGTAGAATTTTTTTTGTTCATTTTGTTTATACAAGAAATATTGAAGTTTGTTGTCAAATTAGATTCGATAGTTTTCTTCTTCTGCATGTTTATTACATTGAGTGGGTTACTTTCTAAACAAAATTTTTCTGTCTTTACGATCTCTCTTTTGTACTTGATGCAGTCCATGTTACTAGTTTGCTGCATAAAGTAATTGTTCTTTTCAGGGCAAATTCCGGAACTCTTCCTTCAAGGTACTTTGCCTGTGATTCTTTATTGTCCTTTGCTGTTTATTAGTCAAACTGTCTTCATAATTACAAAGTTAAAATCTTATTCATTATCTTGATAAAATTAATATCCTAGAGCAAAATTTTAAAAGCTTTCTAAATAAGTTTAATATTATATCAAGAAGTATTTTTCTGTAAAATGCTTACTGTTATATATACTCATTTTACTGAACATCAATCATAAATTTTATTCATATTTTGTTATATAATTTTGATTTTACACATTTTTATGGCTTTTTCTAATTAATGCACATAATTGCATTCAAATAACACATTGATTACAGAGAGAAAAAACATTTTTTTTGTACACATGCACTTATAATAATATTGTAAAAATTGTTGCTAATTTTCTGTTCTACATTTTCAAATATTATTAGTAATATAAATAAATATCACATCAAATAGTTATAAAAAGATAATAAATTGTAATAAAGTCTGCAATAAAACTTTTCGGTTGTTTAAAATGATGTTGCAAAATTAGATTTTTCAGTAGATAATATTTTTGCAATTTAGTTGAAATTATTGCTCAACACTGAAAAGTAAATTTTGTTTTCATAAATTTCTTGTTCTTTTTAACATATAGTATTGTAATTATGTAAAAATAATTTTCAATTAAAAATATTTGTATTCACTTCTGAACAGTATTACAATTTCAAAAGATAGGAAAACAGATTTAAAAAAATTCTGTACATCAAATGTCTCCTGAACTAGCTAAAAAGAATGATATTAATTAATTACCAATAGAATTAAACTACTAGTAATATATTTGCAGTGGTTTTTCTTTAAAAATTTAAAATGAATCCATTTATAATTAATTTATTGAAATTGACTCATATATTAGTAGACATAGATTATTTTTTGTATACTTCATAAACTATTAAAAAAATTAGTTTTGTTTCTTAAAATGTAAATTATATATTGAATCATAGAAAAAATAGTGAAAGTTTGAAATTACTGTGAAATTTTTACTTTAGAAGGTACTGTGTATAATCTTATGATGAAAGCTTTTAAAATATCTTGACTCTTTTTATTTTTGTTTTCTTTTTTTATTTTAAAGTGGAAAATTTCAAAATTATTAAATTGTTATTTTTACTTTTATTTTTCTATCAATCTTTTTCTAATTTCTCAAATTTATCTGATTGGCAAGTGACACACTCAATGAAAAAACTGCAGATGTATTTCCAATCACTTTTTAAACGTAAAAAAAGAAATAAACGAAATAAATGTAGTTATGGACACAGTGACAACTTTAGTTTGATGTTATTCTTACACAAGATAATCGATGTAAGTATTCAATTCATGAATGCTGTGATTTGTGAATTAGAGCCTAGTTACCCTTTATATATGTTTTGTAAATTAATTAGTCTACAATTAATGAGTTTTAGTGTAGTTGTATTTTGATTTTATTTTGATATATTTGTCTCTTAATAATACTTCATGCAATTGTAGTTGAATTTAATTTCAAAATGGGGTTAATTATGAGTTTCAAAATTATTATTAAAAATAAAAATTATTTTTAATTTAAAAAAAAAATTTGCCAAGCTGGCAGCTGAATGGTTAGCGCTCTTGCCTTCAGTTCAACAGTTTGTGGGTTTGAATATCACCTTGGGCATAGATGTTTGTAGTGATTCGAAATCCACTTTAAACCGTAGGTCCCGGTCTAATTAGCCTTTGTGTGCAAAAAAATGACCATTGAGCGACAAACAAACCAAACCAGACTATGGGGAAAATATTTTAACTTTTAAAATTATATTTCTATTAATATTTTATATTAAACTGAAAATTTTCAAATGACAGCTCTGTTTAGCATGAAGTATTATTTAAAGATTTCTTTAGAAACTAGACATTTTTGATGAATTTTTTAATGAACTTAATTTAGAACTTTTTACTTTGAATATTAGTAATTTTTGTTAATTTTTATACTCTTGATTATATTTGCATGAGCAATTTAGCAAGAAATATATTTTCATTTTATAAACTATACATGAAAAGTTCTAAGAAATTCTGTTATGAAAAATGTACTTAATACCACCAGTAACAGTTCTTCTATTCTGAATTCTAAAGAATAAGTCATATTTGTGAGTCATAAGACTTACAGACAGGAATTCCATGAAAGACGATGACTATATCCACTCATCAGGTTTATTAAATTAATAACTGTCACATTGTTGAAACAGTCCTCTTAATTATTTAGAATGCAGTTCGTCACAACCTAAGCCTTCACAAATGTTTTATGCGGGTCGAAAATGTAAAAGGAGCCGTTTGGACTGTGGATGAACTTGAGTTCTACAAACGCCGTCCTCAGCGGCTTCAAGAACGCATGTCAGGGTACGTTTTTGATGTTGTACTTCAATCATTATACATTATACTTATTCGATTTTTTCTTTTCTCTTTCCTTCCTTTAACCTCCTTGTCCATAACAACCATTTAAAATCCTCTTCCTCCTGTCTACGGTGATGCAACTTAAATTTTCGTAAACCTTAATTGCTCACCTCTTTATCCTGCTTATTTTTCATTAAAACTATCATTTCTGCATTTTACCAATTTTTGTATGCATCGTACATAATGCATCACCTTTGTGTATGCTTTATGTTATTTGTTTGTGCTGGAATGTGTGTAAAAATAATAACTGCTTTTGTTGCTGTCTTTCGATGTTTTGTCCTTTTCGCACTTTTTTTCTATTTTTTATGATTTCCTATTTTTTTTTCATCCTTTCCACCTTTGCTGTTTGTTTCCTGCCTCCCTTTACCTCATTCCTTGTCCCTGATCCCTTCTCTGCACAGAATGCAATACGCACCAATCTGTCTCTTCATAAATGCTTTGTTCGGTATGAGGATGACTTCGGGTCGTGGTGGCGAGTGGATGACCAGGAGTTTGTGAGGCGGCGCCACCTGAGCCGAGGCCGACCCCGAAAATATCCCGACTCTGACATCCCCTCCTCACAGTAAGCCTGCTGTTGTTTTTTATTATATACTTTCCTACTTATTTTCTTTTAAGTGAACTCTGCTAACTGTACCCTCAGTGCCATCTTGCATGTCCTGCGCTTGCATGAAGCTCGCTTTGTTGACCAATTGAAAATTCTGTTTTATATTAAAGTTATAAATTATATATAATTCAACTTTATTGTATTGTATGTATTAATTAATATTAATTTCTTTCAGCACTGTTTCAGTTGGTGTAATTATAGAATATGCTTTACAAAGATCTTTAAAAATATTTTGAATTTTTTAGTTATTTTTATTCAAATTTATCAATTGTAATTTAAAATGAAGTTCTTCATTTATGTATTTATAAATTTGTAATAGTGGAGGTACTAATAAATTAAGTAATTACTCTGCAAAATTATGAATTTGATAATGGATTGTCTTATAAAATCCAAATGCTCTTCACTCCATAATGAAAATTAATGGTTAAAATCATATAAACAATAATGGTTCTAATAGAAGAAATTTATAAAGCTTATCTTTAATGATTAATTTTAATTACATAAAATGTTTTTGTTTTAACATTCCAGGCCACATGTATCAAATATCAGTTATTTACATCCAACTGAAATAATGAAAATATAATTGATTGTTGATTAACTTTTTATATATAAATGCTATGTATTGTATGATTAATTTATGGTATATTTGCTACATTTGTACATGAATGATCTGAAAAATTTATTAGCTAGTGATCCTTATTTAGTTATAAATGCAATATTTTGCATAATACTTGATAGAATGTTCGCCTTATTAAAAATTAATTTCTTGCTTCAAGAGTAATTTATATGCCTATATAGTAAAATTGTTTTTAACTAGAATTGATAAGATTAGTATAGCCTTAGGCATAGGCGCTGTAGCATAATTTAAAATTTAGCTTTATGTAGTAAACTGACATAGTTGCATCTGTAGTAATTAGTAGTGCCATTTTATATTCACATTTTCAGTCGAATTTAAATTCAATTTTAGTAAATATAAAAGTATTACATTTGTTTTATTCGAAACAATTGTTCTTGTTTCTTAACGTATCACTTTGAAATATAAGAAATATTTGAGTACTATTCTAGTATATATTAAGTATTTAGTATATTTGTTCATTATATAAGCATTTCTAAGACAATTTATCTTTTGGTATTGAATTTTGAAAACGTCATACTTATGCCAATTCTAGTTTTTTACTCATTGCTAATACTTAAGTTTCTAAAACATATTTCTTCTGACTTATTTCGAAGAATGAAAAAGGCAACACATAATTCTGAAGATTATTCTCTAAATCATTTAATTTATATTTTAAGAACAAATAAACATCTAGAACCATCTGCATAAATATCTGCTTCTTTTTGTAATGAAAATGATTCTTTTTGTTGCAGTTCTAGCTGCAGCAATATTTGCATCATTGAAGTAAAACTTTCATTGGACTATAGATTCAGCTTTTTTTTAATTATTTTTGATACATTTAAATTTGAATCGATTTTATTTCTGCATTTTCTTATCTATATATATATTTTTGGATTCAGTTACATCCATTTCAAAATTCATAAAGAAATAAAACATTTATTCCGTTTGTTTGATTTTCATATTTGTTCATGAATTGCAGAATGTAAATTGTATCTCTATGCCTTAGCATTCTTCTATTTTATTGTACTATGTAATAAATATATGAATATATTTATAATAATAATAATTATAAATAAGAAATAAGCATTGCATTTACATTATTTTAAAATATGGCTTTCTAAATAAGATTTTAATCACATTTTTATAAACACAAGTAAAATGCTCAACTGAAGACAAAATGTCTTTAGTATTAACGGCACAATAATTAGACAAGTTTATTGGCAGAATATGCTTATACCTGAAATAAATCTTTATTCAAATAAATCTTTTTATATTGTATAATTTGCATAAAAATTGTGTATATAAATAAACAATATGAAATAAAATATATTTAATCTGTATAATATGTATGAGATTAATAATTGTGCCATTTAAATTATTCATAGTTATTTTTGTTTTTGGTCTACCTTTAAAAATATAATCGATCCCTTAAATATATATACATATATATATAAGATAAATAATTTTTAAATAATCATAAAATAATGTCATTTTTTCATATAATTCAATTCCCAAATGTTTCTTAGAAACTTGTTTTTTATTTAGTCAAAATGTAAAATCTATGTCTAATTCCTTTTTAATTTGTGTTGTTTTTAATTAAAAAAATATATTTCACATAAAATTAAATAAATGTTCGTACATTTTTTTTAATAATATGAAATATGTGATTATTATATGAACTCTTGCCTTAAAAGTCTAGAATTATTATATTCTTAAAATAGACATAAAATATTACATTCTTATTACTGCAACTATTTTTTGTTCATCAAATTCTCAAATATAATATTTTTCAACATTTAATTTAAGATTTTAATATTACTTTATTATAGCTTTTGTCTCCTAATTTGATACAGTAACGTACTATCATTTTACATCATTTTTTGTAAGACTATGTAACAAAGTAAATTATAAATTGAGAATTTTGTTTGAGGGATGTTTTATCTTATGATATTTTGAGCAAATTGAAAAGAATAATAGTTGAATATACATTTTTAGGAGATAATTTTAAAGTAAATCTTTGCATTAAATAATATCATATATGAATATGACAGTGATAATTCAGGTAAAAATTGAATTATTTGAAAAATTGAAGCGAATAGAAGTATTTAAGTTACATAATCTTTTGATTCATTATAATGAGTATTGTTACATTTCAATATATTATTTTACACTATGTAGTACATTTAAAACTATTTAAGAAATGTTAGTTTGTTTTTTTTATTCTGTGCAGTATTTTTAATTTTGATGAAATATTTCACCATCTGCTCTTTTATGTGTGCCATTGTTAGTTTTATAGAAATAATGTCTCATTATAATGTTCAGTGAAAATGTTTTTAAATCATCATTTGTTATTTTCAAAAGCTAGTAATCCTTTTTTATTAAATAATCTGTTTCAATGAAATAATTTCATATTTTAAATTGGTAATACTAAATAATTACTTTTTCATTACTATTAACGAATATTAGAATTATCTTAAGAATTAAAAAACTTTTTCATTATTTATAATTTGAAAATTTTTTCCACATCTCAATTACAATAATGTATTCTCTGTGAAATAATGATAAATTGTTTTTTTAAATCATATACACTTTTGTTGTAAATATTTTATCAACTACTTTACTATAACCAATTTATTCATAAGCATTTGGAATTATTTTAGAATTTGTTTGATTCTAAAGTAAAAAAAAAATAGATTTCATAGTTTTAAAATAGGTAACTCAAATTATTGTATTTTAATAACTGGTTTCCTTTAAAAAGTCTTATTTCTGATATATTCGCAAAAATGATTCATTACCACTATTTTATCATCTATCTTCTCATAAATTTATGCAGTCTTTAATTTCCTACTTTTATATTTTTAATTATTTCTGTTTTTATAAATTATTACCTATATGATATACATAGTATAGTGTGATTTTGTTCTTGTATAAGATTTAAGAGACACTTATTAAATCATGAAATATATGAAAATAAATTTACTAGTGTGTAAATAATGAGTTATTTAATGTAAAATATTATATAGCTTTTGTTATGGCAGTTTAATTGTTAAACCATACTATTTTTTCTATTATATGACTTCATATTTATTATGACAATACGTTTAACTTGATCAAAATATCTTTGAAACAACATTCCACTTTTAAAAGTGCATTTTATAGTCTACAGTAAGAACCCCATTAAAGATATTGTGATAAAATGTCCATTAAATTGGAATCATTTTATTTTTTATATGTAAAATAATTTAACTGAGAGCAATTTACAATTGTTTATTTAGACAAAAATTTTACTACTTCATAAAAAAAAAATATTTTTAATAAAGGCGGGCACTTGGGTGACTAACCCTTCGCCACAACAAGGCCGGAAACTGCTACTCATTTGTCGTTACCCAGCGGGCACCTGTGAACCAAGTCACAGAGGCGAGTAGCATTACCTGCGTCATACATAGCATTACCTGCATCATAACATCCATGCCCAAACCGGGATTCGAACCCGGGACCCACAGCTCAAGAGTCAGGAACGCTAACCACTCAGCCATTGGTCGGCTACATCATAAAAAATAAAAAAGATATCAATATATTATACGAAAATATTTGCATTCACGAAATCCATTTGTATTTACAATTAACTTTTTTTTATAGCCAGAGCTCTTACTATTTTAATATGCCCAATCCTCTTTTAATAACTAAAATAATCAATATATTCTTTAGACTTTAACAAATATGTCTTCTTTATATTTTTGTCAGATTGTTTTTACAATGTTATTTTTAAGTCCATTTAGTTAAACTTTATTGTTTTTATAATATTAACTTAATATTTTCATTTTTCTAGTATTTATCTCATTTCATGCCTATCATGAAGACAGCCTGTTTGAATTATTTACCCTCGACAAAAATTTAGTTTCATGTTGCATTGCTTCCAACTTATAATGTATTTAGAATATGAATCGCTGGAGGTTGTAGATAATTGAAAGCAAAAGTTATTTGCAATTTCCATGATAACTTTCTTCTGTAAAGTCTTCATCCATGAAATATTTGTTATGTTTTCAGTAAAACTATGTTATTATTAAGTATTTTAATTTTATTTGCCTTATTATAGCAGTCTACAGTTACCAGCACAAGGTCTTGTTCCTCAAGGTATACCTCTAATGCATGGGCAAGGAAGAATGGGCAGTCCACCTTTACGACAAAGCCCTGGTCTTTATGGTGATACTTTAAATGCATCTCTGCAAGTAAGTTTTTTTTTTTAATGAAACAAGATGAAATAAACAAAAATTAAAAGACATTGAAATGCCATGTATATGAAACAAGTGATTGCTTATATATATATTTAATATTTTATCTATTAAACTAATTAATTTAAGTATTTATAAAAATGCATTTACAGTCAGTAATCCTAATGAAATTTTAAAATGTTTGAAGTATTCGTTATCTTATTTTCAAAGAATGTCATTCAACATGAGAAAGATCTCTCTACGATTATATAAAAAATTATAGTCAATTGGTACTTTCAAGTACTGCTGATGAAGGATTAAATACAGATTTTAATTCTATTAAATAAATTTAACTGTTATGTTCGCTCTTGCCTTCCGTTCAACAGTTCATGGGTTCGAATCCCACTTTGGGCATGGATATTTGTAGTGGTTCGGAATATACTTTAAACCGCAAGTCCCGGTCTAATTAGCCCTCGTGTGCAAAAAATGACCGTTGAGCGACAAACAAACAAACAAACAAAATTAACTGTAATGTTTGCATGTAAAATAATTTTTCATGCATATATTTTTTTATTATTTTATTTTATTTGCAATAAAAGCTTTAAAGTAAGGAACTAAATCATGACCATTACCATAGTCAGAATACCACTGTATTTTCTTTTAAAAAAGTGAAGCAAGAATGAAGAAAACTATTTCACTATTATAAATATTGATATATTGCAGTTACTCTAAGCAATTTTATTTATTGAATAAGAAAATTTGATATCTTTATTATACAATATAAATACTATAATTTACAACTTAAAACATTATAAAAATATATTTGTCAATGCATAGACAAGCTGGTCAAAATATAAAAAAGATACAATTATTCAAAGCTCTTATTTTTAATTTATTGCTCATACCATAATTTTATTAACTAAAACTTAACTATATAGATTGTTCGCTTTTTTTAACATATACGAATTTGGCAACTTATTTATGAATGATATAATCTTTAGTTTTTTAAATGTTTCATTATATATTTATATTCTCTAAATTATATTTTTAATTAGTGCTATTAATCAAACTGAAATATGTTATGAGTTTAAATAAGTCTAAAATTTATTTAAATTTTAAATAAGTTTAAAATTTAAGTGCTTTTACAGTATTTTTTAAAATAATATTTGGAATATTTATTTCAAGTCTGTATGAAATAATTTTCTTAAAAATCTTTAAGAGATTAAATAACTATGTATAAGTATTACTAAGTAAATTTTCATTTAAAAAAATCACCTTTAATTTTGGCAATTTGTTATTGGAAGCTATAAAAACAATTATTTATTTTATCAAAATTGGACAAAAAGCATTATAAATTATTATAATTGTTTCTTATGGTTTAGACAAAAAATTACTTTTCCAATTATTTTATTTATATATCAGATAGATAATTTTAATATTTTTTGCATGAAGAAAAATATCTGAATGGAAGCTAATATGTTAACATGACTTTGTTTTTCCATAGGCTGCTTTGGCAGAAAGTAATTTATCCTTCCTAAATTCTGCAGTAGTTGGTAGTGGAGCTGTTCCACATACTCCCACATCCACACCTACTCCTGCTGCCACTCCTGAATGTGTAACTTCTCAATCCCATGGCACTTCTGCACTTAGTGAAGCAGAGCGCTATGTTGTGGAAATGATAACACATGGAATGAATAATTCATCTGTGTAAGTTATATAATAGGATAAATGCATGCTTAAATAAGAAGCAGAATTTTAATGTTGTTTATTTAATTTAACATAATATATACATTTTGCAATTAACAAAATATGATTTACTATTATAAAGTTAAATGTTATTAGGATGTTATATAATATAAAAATGTAATAAAGCTATTTAAAAAATTTTTAATCTATTTCAAATATTTTTGATAATATTTGAATTTTTTGATATTTAATTTAATTTTTTTAATAATAACTTTACCATTAAAGTATATTTTCTGACCAATTTTTCATTGGAAGTTAATTAAAATGAAACCCAGTGACATAAGGATAGCACTTCATATTCCCAAAGCATAAGTCCAAGGTTCAATCCTTGGGTTGGGAAAGATTGACTCAGGATTTCATCCTTTCAGTGAGGTTGATAAACTGAGTACCAAGCGTGCTTTGGAACTAAACACTGGAGGTTTTGTTTTAGTTTGACAATCTAAGCAGGACATTTGCTTCACTCCCCAGGGCCCTCAGTCAGAAAAACAGATATGGGCACTGTAGGCCTTGCCCTACATGTGAACTGTCCTGCCACTGAGTTTAATTTAAGTTAATTAAAATTTAAATTATTTTATATTAACTTTGAAATGTATGAATAAGTTGCTTATAATTTATCAATTAATTATACTAACTAAAGAATATACAAAGTTCCAAGTGGTATTGTTTCCTAATGTATAGCTTTAATTTAAACTGTATTAAGACTTATAGATTAAATATCAAAAATGTTATTGATCTTATTTGCTGAAGCAATTTAATGTGAACTGTGGTTAAATTAAAATCAATGCATAATTTTTTTATAAAAATTTAAATCAAACTCATTTTTTTTTACAATTTGATCTATTTCATATTATTATTTCTATTCTCATATGAGTTGTTGTCACATCTTTCTTTGTGAATTATTTATTATCAAGAAAGTATATTCAAGTCAAGAATGTTTATTATTATCAAGAAATATTCTTAGTTTATTATAAATTTCAATGTATTCATGTATTTACCAATGAGATTAAAACAAATGAAAATTTTTTTCTCTTATCTACATTATGTGCAATGTATGTTTACCTTGGTCAAGAAAACATTTCATTACTAAAACTTAAAACTTTGAAATTTTATGAAAATATATTTATTTTGGATACAAATATATATTAGCAATGTTATCCCTATTGTATAAAATATTGCTGATTAGTTCTCATATCATACTATTTCTGCAGTTGTATTCATTGAATTAAGGCTTATGCATAGTAAACTATTAATCATAAGTTAATTTAGTTCACAAAATATGGGTATTTTGTAATTTGTTAAATCAAATCCTTCTTGTTAACACATTGTTAATAATAAACTTATGTAACAATCAAATTTGGAATTTTGCAAGAAACTAATTTATTTTGTAAAAGTTTTTTTATTAAATCAAGATACATCTTTATTTAAATTTTAAATTGTTCTTAAATTCATAGCTAAAATTTTAATTTCCCTTAAAATTATGAGAATTCTGTTAACTTACCATCTTAATAAATTAATTACAAATTTAGCATTTATTGAACCAATTATAAACCTCTTCAAATTAGATTAACTGAACCTAATGTGTTTCATCGCAAATTGTTTAGTTAATCTAATATTAAATTTTCAAAATGAAGGAATGAATGTGTATTTTAAGAGTGAAAGCAATTTCAATTATATGTCTCATTTCAGGAATGGTTCTAATATACACATTAAACAAGAGCCCTTGTCTGATGAGCCAGGACACATGTGTCCCCCAGATATGCAACACAGAATGGAACGGGATGAAGATGATAGGCATTCAGATGAACACTCAGATCGGCATGATGAACCCCATGAGGATCAGGAAGAAGATATGGAAGAGGCTGAGGACTTATCACTCTCATCTTCAATAAACTCTGAGCCCCAGGCTACAACATGCCCTTAAAAATAAATTAAACTAGAGTTCAAAGTTACAGGCTATATACGTATATAGTCCTTGTTTGTTGTGCATTTTTTGGATTGGAAAGATAACTCCCAGAGGTGGTGAAATATTAGCTCTGAAAACTGACAGTTAAAATTTCTGCTCCTGAATTCTTCCTAAACAAAAGAATAAATGTATTTTTGCCAAGTTTAGTTCCCGATTCCATTATAAGATTTCCTGAACTACTTGTGCATAAATCTTATTGTTTAAAGCTTATGTTTTTATTGGTGAAAAAGTTGATTGTTAATAATGACAGAAGTCAATAAACTGTGTTTAATACCGAGGAAAATGATGTGTTACAAGAAAATGTTATGTTCTTGTGTAATATTAAAAAGAAATGAAAATATACAGTCAACTCAGCTCTTAGAAAAAGTTTATTTGGACTTACTTCACTTAAAGGTTAAAAAGGTTACTTTCAATAGTTCTTCCTAATAATCTGCTTTACAGTCGAATAACTATTGTTTGGGTTTTCAGAATATATATCTTCCATGCCACCTCTTATAGAATCATCTTGCAGCTGACAGCAGCTAAATCAAATTTCCGGCCAAATCTGCTCCACAACTACGTTGAATAAGAGTTCTATGAATACCTTTCAAGAAAAACAAAAGTACGTTGAGCGTGTAAAGAATACCTCACTATTGCAATATATACCTCATTTTATTGCAATGAAATTGCGTTTCCTTCCTCTTGGTGTTCCTGTATGCCCACTTCGAAAGAGCCGCTACACTCCGGTGACAAAAAGTGAACACTTTGCATAGAAATAGTTGTTCACTTCTGAACTTTCAAACAAGTTTATTATGCAAAGAACTGCCACTGGCAATCGAAAGCAAACCTTTTTTTAGAATGGTGATTTTATAGTTAGGTTTGAGAATTGTTTTAGGAGAAGTATTCATTTTTTATAGTTGTACAGAAGTAAGAAAGCGATGGGATTAAAAACATTAAAGCTGCAAACAAGGACTGCATCATCTAATTTTAACTAGACAATTTTTGTTAATTTTCAGTATATATATAGTAAAAAATACACATAAAATAAAGAAATATATAAGTATATATACTGAATATGCTTTTTAATGAAGAATAAGTACCAGAGTAAAAATCATTCCGTGTATAACTTAAATTCTGGTATGTCATGTCTTGTGTCCTTGTCTAGTTTTTTGTTTTATGTTCAGTTGTGTATAAATGAAGTGAAACATAAAATGTGATTCGCAAATACATTCTTTATGTAGAAAAGCCATGGTATTGCCAAGAAAGATTTTTGCCTTTGTTTGATTTTTGCTCACTTTTATTAGTTAAATGCTTTACTGCATTGCTGATTTTTGATCAACAATCATTGTCATTTGTAAATAGTTATAACGTACACAGTATTTAATTTTATACTTGCTATATAATTTAGCATGTAAAGCTTTTGTCCTTTCGATATTTGATTTATTAGGCTGTTGGTTCACATTATAAATTGATATGCATGTTTAAGATAATATTTACATATATATTTCTGATTAATAACCATTTAATTAATTTGTTCATTTATAATTAGAAAATTTCCATGTTTGATTGATATTTATATATAAACAATTGTTTTTGTTTAATATCAGAATGGTAGTAGGGGAAACAGATTGATATATTCCCACAGTTTATTTCATAACAATTATTTGAATTCACTTAGAAAAATAATATTTTAGGTCATTGATTCATTAAGATGTATGAATTTATTTTTTGCTCCTGTTTTCCATGATGGAATTTTGTATTAAATGGATAATTTATATTTAACAATGAATTCATTCTAATCAAAGGTTTTAGAAGTTGTTTCCAAATTGTCAAAAAATCAACATAAATTTATTAAACAAAAGAAAAAGCTTTTTTTGACATAAAATTTTGCATTCACATTGATTCAGTTAAACTAATTTTTTACATTATAAATAACCATTTTTTAACTGGTATTTTTCATGTGCATTTATACTTTAATTATCATGTATAATAAGGAGTCTATTTTTTAATTTTTAAAAGTATTTAAATATGAACCCATTTGATTGTAAATTACTAATTTAAAACAATAGCATTAAGATATACATTCTATTGTAGTAAAGGGCAAAAGTTTTCCGTGCATTACCTTAATGAAAAAACCCTTTTCCTATTTCCATTAGTTTTTGTTATTATTTTTGTATAGAATTATATTTTCATCACATTTTTAACTAGCATCCAATCTGCTTAAATTGTGCCATGTTGATGATTTTGTGAAATCTCCACTTGTTAAACTGTTCATATGAACCACAATATTGTTAATCTGTTCTCATAATCCATTAAAATGTTAGTTTTCTTTTTTTCAATGAATCAATTTTCCTTCCTCAATAATATATGTATAGTTAAAATAAAAATATGACAACATTTCTGACTAAGAATATGTCATAATCAATTACTATATGATCAAACTGATTTTGCTTAATGCATTTTTTGTTACATCAGTCTTATTTATGTCTTGTACAAACAGTGTTGGTACAATTATTTTTGAATTTACAAGTCTGCTTAATATTATTTCTATGATTGTATTATATTTGCACTATGTATGTAAGAGGATCGGCAAATAGTTAATGTGTGATTAATTAATGATTGTTTTTCCTGCATAATATGTTCTTTGAATATTACAAGGGAAAAGAATTGATATGTTTTGAGTGTTTGTCATAGCCAAAATCAAAATAGAAACTCAAAACAGGATTTTATATAATTGAATTTCGTTATTTTAAAATTAAATTCCCAAAAATTATTGCTAGAAGTTTCAATTAAATTATGAATTTCAGTAAATGGATAGTTACAATACTTTTTGCTATAAAAAATTACGTTATATTTTTGACTCCAACATATCATGTAATGCATCAACAACTATTTAATCAAATGTAATTTTAAAAATGATGGAAACATATCAAACCTGATAAAATTGTTTAAATTGACATTATGGTTATGCCTGTAAAATTATTTTATGTTTATAGTTTAATCATTTTTGATTTTTTAATGTCATAACCTTAATTATCAGTATCTCTTATGCAATGGTCATCAATATTATCCATATTGTATAAAATTAATAAATTTAAATGATATAAGCATTCATTAATTGCTAGTTTATAAAAAGAAATATGGTTAATTTATTTAAAAAGACAACAATTCATGAATGAAAGGAAGTAATTATATTTTGCTTCATGTGAAATTTTAGTTGATAATTAAATATTGTTCTTCTAATGTTATTTATTTAATAGCTTCAAGTTTTATTGTTAAATCAAAATAAAACAATTCATTGGAATAAAATACATTATAACATTAAGTATAAAATATTTTTTTCTTTATCTCAGTAATTATTATTGATGATTAAATAAATTATAAATAATGATTAATCATTTTATTATCTTAATGAAAACATGTTAGTCAGAACTTAAATAAGTTTTAATTTTGATTGCAAATTGAATCGTTAACCAGTCTTTTTATGATATAATTTAATAATTCAATTTAAAAGAAAAGTTTTGGCATTAGTTAAGCTGGATTTGCTTTTAATAACATTTGAAGTTCATAAACATTTAAAAAGAATATATAAATAAATTGTGAGAACTCTGCTGTGAAATATTTATTAATTGCTTCCAAATATTTTTTAAAAATAAAAACAAACTTTGTTCATATGTGTAATTTCCGTGCTGTATCGAAAAGAAGTTATACTCTTTACTTGTAAATTTTATATTGTCAATAATACTTAATTATAAATTGCATCTGTATATCTATGCTAATTAGAACAAAGTATATTTTATTTCAAGTAAACAGTACAATTGTCCAAGCTCTTGTAAAGCTTTTTCTGGCATTTATATTGATAAAGATTGAAACTGAATAGCTACTAAATGTACTACAGTGATGACAAGGCTACATTGTATCATATTGGGGGAGGGAACTCTGTGTTGTAGAAATCATGTTGAACAAGTGTATTTTTGTAGCTTGCACAGATATTAGTCTTAGTGGTCATTTTGATATGATGGCCCCTTGTTACTTGTGTAATTATTAACAACATAACAGTTAACGTCCGTACAGTTAAAATCATTTTCTTTTTTTGCTCCATGATATAGAAGATACTTGACACTAAATCTTTTCGTCGAAATATTTGTAAATAATATATAAAAAAATCAAAATTAGTATCAAAAATTAAATGTGCATAGTTTCCATGTTGATATATAAAATATAGAGACTGTGTAAAATTTTCTTTTTTCTCCCCTTTTGTAGTTTGTTTAAATTTATATGTTGAATTAAAATTATAACAATCATAATGTAAAATTAATTTTGAATTACATTTATATATTTGTGTTATAATTTTATTCCACTTTATACTTTCAAATTGTGTGCCATTTTATGAGATATCTAGCAAAATATAATTCTCTAACTACTAAAATAACCAATAACTATTTAAAAATTAATATTTGAATTTAAAAAATGAGCCAAATTTTGACTTCTTATCTATTTGATAGTTACTTATTCGAAATTCGATAGTTTTAAAATACTTCATTTAAAACTGGAAATATTACTGAAGTTAATCGAATTGTATTATTAAGATGTTTAAAATTTTATTTTTCTCAGTTGGTAATATCAAATCAATTTTCCTTTTAAACTTGAAGTGAAAGTATCAGTGTATATGGATCAGATGTTCTAAAAAATCAGTGGCAATGTGCTTGTGTTTATTATTTCGTTTAAACAGTCACTCCCCTTATGCAATTTTTTTTTTACTGCCAAGAAAATTACAAAAATTGAATCTTTTTAAACGTGATTTTTTTACTCATTTCCACTTTATAGATTATAAATATATAAGATTTTTTTCAAATCATTCATCAGAATCTAGTCTTTAAAAAGTTCCTGTAAAATGCATAAAACGTAAATGCCAAAAAGAAATTTGAGAATATCACATTAATAATACCCAATGTTGATTATAATAATGAATAATCGACGATTCTATTTTCTACTGAATTGTTTTAAATATTTCTAGTTTTGTTTTATATTATTATATGAGACATTTTTTGATCTACTTGAAACTTTTTCGACTATCTTCATTCTTGAGCAACAAAATTTATTAAAAATAAGTGTAGAAAATATATTTCTTTGGATTTTTTTAACTAATTATATATTTTACAACAGTAATTCACATCTATAACTCAAAATAGAATTAGTGAAGAATGGTACTGTGAGACACAATTTTTCAAAAACATTTCTTATTGTTAAATTATTATTTCTTCATTCATAATTTAATTTTCCTCAGTGGGAATTAATTATTTTTATTTTAAATGCTTTTTCAAAATTAAGGAAATGACTGTTATTTTTATAATTTTTTTAAAATAAAAGTTCTTGATTATTTTATTCTCTGTAATTTAAAATGTGCGTTTTACTGAAATTGAAAAATACATCCATCAGTATTCATTGTTCAGTTGTATTTCATCCCCAACTGTTGGTGAGATTAGAAATGAAATGCCATCCAACTTGTGAAGAAACTATTTGAGTTTAATTGAGCTAAAGGAATAGCTAAGCCCACAAATGAGCTTAGCTACATGATCTCTACAAGCAATAAAATTGTAGTCTAATTTTAGTTACGATATAGGGATTAGAATGTAAAGTGAAAGAGAAAACTTGTACAATATTTAAAGAAATAACTGCTACATAAACATACATAGACTTATGTAATGTCGCTTTTCAAGGACCAAAATAAAGCAGCAAATTTAAAAATTGTGTTGTGTGTTACTATTTGTGTCTGTAGTTCACATACATGTGTACTTTGTATTGCAACAGATGAAAGCAAAATCAGTATATATAAATTAAATATAGAAATAAAAAAAGTTTCATGCTTTAAATAATTTACTTTTTATACGAGCTAAAAAAAATTTGCAACTTATAAAAAAGGTTTTCTTATATATATATATATATATATATATATATATATATATATATATATATATATATATATATATATATATATATATATATATATATATATATTTGAGATTATTTGCTTTTTAGACTATATAATTAAAAAATCTGTGCTTTAACATTTATTAAAGTATGAATATGCAAAATATTATTCATTAGGAGTATACTAAGATTTCTACTAGTAATAAATTATTCCAATGATATTTACAATATATTTTAAAAAGGATATAAATCTGAATTTATTTTTAACTATGGAATATATAAATAACACGAGAGTAATTATGATAATAAGAAAACAAAATCTGTAGTATATATAAAATAAAAATTTTTAATTTCATTTATTTTCATGTTTACATTAATTTACGGTTTTTTATTTACAAAATACTTTAAAGTAAATTAAAATTTATTCAAAATCCGTTTTTCTAAAGCTTATTCAAAACCCGATGCATATGTAATTTAAATGCAAGATATAAAAAATGTTTTACACACACTCATATATATATGAGATTTTAAAATATGAATTATTTAAATGCAATTTTCTTTCACAAAATTTATTAAAATTTTTATCATTAATATTATAATGCAGAGAATTAAATAATAATAAATTAAAGTTTTAATAAATAAAAGTACAATTTTTTTCTGAATCGCCCATGACAAACTTAATTTCCATATAATTGAATATATTTTCATTCTTTTTCCAAAAACAGCCTTACATCCTAAGTTAGATGTGAAAACTAATGTTAAAAATTATTTTAAATCTATCCTTTGAGATTATTTTTTTTTTATCTTGGACTGTTAATGTGTATGTGTGTGAATAAAAGAATTAAAAATTAATATATTTGTTAAAGCGCTGAAGTTAAAAAAAATAATCACCAGATATGAATTAAAGAATAAAAGTATTATAAATACATAAAAATACGAAAAGGGAATTTATAATGCAATTTTAATATGTTTGAGTCTATAGCACCTATTTAATTTTATTTATCGTTTGAATGATTAAAATCTGTACCTGAACTGAATGAATCTCATGGGTAATCATATAGCCTAGTCCGTATTAAACATTGGATAATAAAACCAAAAATAATGTGGATTCTAGAAGTAATTCTTTCTGCAAAAAGTGTATTGCAAAAATTACAATGGCGATTTCATCTGTAATTCATCACTAGTTGCTTTTGTTAAAGAATTCAGTATAAAAAACATTTTTAAATTGATATTTGGTAATGTTCTTTTTTGTTTTGTTTTATATGACATAAGTATTTTGCTTTATTTTTTGATCATCATTGCGCAAAGAATTACTTTTACTTTTCTTATTAAGTTTTAACACCATCATTAGCTCCTTCCTCTTTATACATTTTTATAATTGAATTGCTCTTCTCAACCGATGCCAAAATAAATAGACTAAATAACAAGATTTAATTTCCATAATTTTTCAGAAATTCCAGGAACTTAATACAATACTATATTTTAATTGAATCTTGAAAATACTAGGTATTATGTGGAAAAGATTGCCCATGTGATTATAAATTATTACAATTAATGAAGATGCATATTTTAACGATATATTTTTTATGTGGTTTTATTAGACTTCTTGCTTACATTTTAAATTGAGTATTTAAAGATGCTTTTTGCTGAGAAATTTACCATAGGATTGGAATTTTGAAATGTTTTACAAGATACTAGGGATTTATGTATGTATTTCTAAAGTTACTTTTTTAAGATGATTTGACAATTTATATGCAATCAAAATGTTAAGGATCTACAACATTTTTTGTAAAAATATTTTTCCGTATGATTAAATATCCGTGTATAAAATCTAAAGAAGTATACATTTCAATTTAAAAATCACACTGTTTTCTGAAATGGCAAACAATAAAATACAATAATCATTTTATACAGAAAAATTATTTTATTTATCCTAACAAAAATAATATATTTACATCTGGCATGCTGCAAAAGTATTAAACTTCATTAAGTGTACAGAAACCCTTCGTGTTACAATGACAATGTTTATTAAAAATGTATTTTACATAGACACACACGCTCGCGCGTGATATAAATGAGACTCGTAGCTAGATTATAAATAAAAACTCTAATTTAATTTTACTTCAGAATTGTTTTCAGAAAAAATAACATTATGCTCTTCGTAAAAGAGTTTTTTTTAACAAAAATAAGTAGCAATTGACAGTAAAACGTATAAATAAAAATTTTCATTTAAGTGAGATAATTTGTGATTTTATAATATTTGCACACATATTTTCCATACCACTTGTAATTAATGCTCTATCACCACCTACAGAGAAATTTTTATCTTTCTTAGTAGATAATAAATGTTGTGTCCTATTTTGAAGTTGTACAAAAAGGTAAACACAAATTTTGAGTTAAATAATTTATACTTTAGAAGTTAAAAAGTAACTTGGCAATATGGTATTTTAGATACTACAATATCATGTAATATTGAAAATACTAGGTATATTGCAATTGGTATGAATTGTATTGGTATTGAAAATACTAGGTATTGTATTACTAGGTATAATCAAACCTATTAATAAACTAATTAATAATTAAGTTGAATTAACTTATTACAGTGTACATTTGGAATGTCTTACTGCACACAGATATAAATTTTAACAAACGTTGATTACCCTTGTCCTCTACAAATGTAGACAGTTAATATTTTAATGCATGATAATTCAATAGACAAAGTTCAAGTAATGTTTAATAGATATTTTTAGGATGATATTTTTAAAATACTTTTTTGCTTTGTATAAAAGTGAAGAAAAAGAATTATTGTATAGAAACCCTAGATGTCTGATTATTAAAAGTTAGAGTCTTTGTGATATTTAATGAAGATGATTATATAATGAAGTGGTGAGAGTTAATTATCTGCAAGATTAAAATTTACTTACACTAAGCTCAATGGTATGAGAGTTTTTTTAACTCCTTCCTGTTTTCCCCTATTCTAAACGCAACCTTGCATTGGGGAAAAATATCGATATTTTTTTATTGTAAAACATTTTTCTATTAGTAAACTAAAACTGGTGCTGACACATGCAATATTCATTAAGCTGTTGTTCAATGAGCATGTGTATTGTATGCACTAAAAAAGTATCCTTGAACACAATGCTTCAACAAATCTGTATAATAAATTTAATTTATTTTACTAAGGAGCCTGACTTAGCATCAAATCTTCAATATTCATTATATTAGTTTTTTTAATTAAATCTTGAAAGATTTCATTCTCTGAAATGCTCAAAGATATTGCAATTTTTTCGTATACAAAAACGATTCTTCCCTATCAATTTTTGTTTGCATTTTTACTTAATATAACAGCAAATTTTATTTTTAGAAAAGTTGTACAAAGAACTGTAATCTTCATCGAAAATCGAAATGTATAATAGCTGAATTATTATTACCGTTCACAATATAATACTTCCTAAATCTAAAGCCATCTTAAAGTTTTAGTAAAAAAATATTAATTTTTTTGTCCTTATTTTAAATTAATAGTTTTAGTAAAAAAATATTAATTTTTTTGTAAATGTCCTTATTTTAGAATTGTTATTGCTATTTTTGCCTAAGATTATATGCATAGTAATGTATTATAAAATTCTTCAAATCTTTTTCCTTATTGCAAGGTTGGCTTAGATTTGTCAAGGACTAAATGTATCGAAACTTTTCTTTGACAAATGTTCATCGATACAGGTGGGGGAAAACTACATTGGTAGGGAAAAAAAATCCTCATCCACCAAATGTGTTTCCAATCACACTTCTCTTGAGTTGTAGAGAAATGATTCTCGGAGTTCTTGTAAACCAGGAGTGTTCTTCGGACTAGCCTAAGACACCAGTGGCATGAAGAGCGTTGCAAAAGTCCCATATCCCAGTGTTTCTAATCACAGAGTTCTAGGATACTGGGCTTGGTGATCTATGTCCTAGTATTGCAATCTAGAGTTGTGGTGGCCGTTGGACAAGATGGAACCCCCGGAACTTTTGTGCAAGGGTTCTTTGCTGGAGTGCTGGGAGTACCTGCTGCCTGGTCTGGAGTGGACGATGGCGTAGTGATCACTTGCGTTGCTTACTGACCGTGCTGTGGAGTTGAGAGTAGATCCTCCTGACAGGTACCCAGGCTTGTGCAGGGAGCTGCGCGATCCGTAGTGTGACCCTGACACCCAGCCCACGCGATAAGGATCATAATCGTCCATTTCAGAAGGTTCTTTATCCACAACCTAAAATTATACAAATAGTTATTAATCTGTACTAATACAAATTACTTTGGTAGTGATAACATGTAAGTCATGAATAATCATTACTCATTGTAATTCTATAAGCTTACATTAAAAGGTAAGATATTTTTCATACATTTCCTTTATAATCACCGTTACTTGAAAAAAATCATAAATTACTGACGGTAAAATTCTATTTGCATCGTGTATTGTTTAAAAAAAGGGCTACATTTTTAGAAACTCCTAAAAAATAATACAAACATTTTATGAATTAAATAATTATAACTTATTTAGAAAACCTATTTAAACCCCAATGTTTATTTCTGGTTGAAACTGATTAACAGTAGCATCGATGATCAATTGCTTAGGTATAATGTAATAGTACTTTTTTGTGAATGAAACGAAATGAAATTTCACTGTATTTAGCTATTTTTTACCCTTGGCGATTTGTGATTGTGATGCTCCTTTCAATGGACAAAATTATCACTAAACCATCTTGACCAAGCTTGCTTTAACTTTGAACGCTCTTATCATTACATTGAACGCTCTTATTGTTAACTTTAAATCACACTCTTCATTTAATGTTTGCCCAAAAAAACTCGATTGGAATATATTTTTAAAATAAAATTTTGAGCGAAAGAGATAAAAATCATCATATCTACGTTATATTTATTTCGCTTCTTCGTAAGAAACATGCTTTTTCTTTAAAATCATAAGCGGGGATATAATAAAAAAGTAACAGATTTTTCAACATTGTATACAAAATGAGGACTGTTATTTCATTATAAAAATTTAATTAGTAGTATATATATTTTGTTGATTCTGAAGGTTAAGAGAACTTGGAACAAAATTTCTCTCTGAAACTCTTACAATTATTCTGTAAACCATTTCCAAAATTATTATTCATCACGGTACAAAAGGTATTCATCACGTTATCGCTTATTTCAATCTTAAACTACAGAAAAAGAAAACTGTACTAGAATCTGTATGTAATACATATAGGTATGATTTAAAAGGATTTGTAAAAAAATACTTTAGTGAAAAGTTCTAAAACTATGAAAGAGATTTTCAAAACTATAATAAATAGTATTTTTATTATAGTAAATAGTTAAATAGTATTGGGGCAAATTCTCTAATTCATGATCTTCATTTTT
Organism: Latrodectus hesperus; assembly: GCA_037975125.1. Classification (NCBI taxonomy): domain Eukaryota; kingdom Metazoa; phylum Arthropoda; class Arachnida; order Araneae; family Theridiidae; genus Latrodectus; species Latrodectus hesperus. Next base: position 72,578,085 of record CM075860.1, on the reverse strand, counting down.
AAAAGTTTCAATACTAAACACGATACGATATCAGTAGCAGGTAATTTGATTCATACTCATAGTGGGCTCTCCAGAATAAACTGGTGGTATACGAAATGAGACAGCATACATACATATTCAAGGATATTTTAATAAAGTGCTTCTTGGGAAATGCCAGAGCAAGAAGACGGAATTTTTATTTTCTATCTTTTCAGTCGCACATTTTATCATAAGTTTATTCATAATAACAGAGGATGCTCCAAAAGAATAGGTCGGAGAAAAAGATATTCTTGCATTTTCAATCAATAAAAATTTTTCTTGTATCAACAAAATATTATCATAGGTGTTGGTCCAGATCACACATATTTTTGAAGAATTGAGTAATTAATTTTTATTGATTGATTTTAGGATCATCTAAATGATATTTTTTATAAATAATCCCCCCCTCTCTCTCTATATCTTTCTTTTGGACGTGTAATCTTTTGTAAAAATCTCACATTATTCTCTCACAGTGATACTCATATTGCTATTACTAATAGATATAGGTATTTGATTATTCATCTCGGATATGTTGCTGTTGTCGTTATTGTTGTTGGATATATTGTTGGTGTCACAAGGACAAGCTAAGCTCGCTAGCCGACGGGTATGCAAAATTAAGTCGTCTTTCGTTTAATCAGAGCACCATGAAAGTGAAAGTACGTCTTTGCTTTAAAGACTCCTCCGATAGATGGAACCCTCAGAAAAGCCACTCCCTGAATTTTGACGTTGATCTGGAGGGGGAGGAAATTTTCTCCAGACCCTTACATCCAACAATCAACCTTTTGATTTCACAGATTTAATCAGCACGTATATCGCCTGAGCTCGGTGGGTCTTTGGACGGAAACCTTCTGGACGGAAAGCCGATACCCTAACCACTCGGCAGCAACGGCCGTCACATTTGAATACCCATCAGTCTATTTTTAACCATACCACATTAAGGCACCTAGAACTAAAAGATACCAGGTGCCTTACTATATATATATCCCAAAGAAATATTAAGTGAAAGATGGACAGTAAATATCAGTAACGATTAACAAGAAGCATTTACCTCCGTTTTAGTGCATGTACAGCTCAGAGAAGAACAGAGGAAGATATTGACAATCAGCATTACCAGGAGTAGAATTGCAAGACAGATACAGAGTCCAATCAACCACGGGAATCTCCACTCTGTGCAGGTTTCCAGCGATTCCGCCACTGAAATAACAAATACAACTTCTAAACTTATGCAGAGGAAAGAAAATAGAAATTTTTTTTAAATCACTCTCAGAGGAAGATTTATTTTTTTCTCAGTCATTAAATACATTTTTATATATTAATCGATATGAAATTTGTTCTTCAGAAATTAAAAGAGATAGATGCTGCTTTTTGTTTCCGACGTTAATTGATTCCATAATTGCTGAAAACACTGTATAAACAATAACTTACTAAATTCGATCCAACAGAATAAATTTGTATATATCTTCAGACTACGCCGGAATTCTGAAATTGAGCTAATGTACTACGCAGTCCTATGATTCAATGTTTGTATGTCACTACTTCAGGACAAGTATATAGCGATTTACACACTTGAGTTATTTTGTTTGTTCTATGTGTCTTTACTTTCTACTAAGTCACACTGATTAAGCATAATAGTCGTCACATCGTAATTCTGGACATAATGAATCTTGAGAAACATTTCGTTCATGGGATGTGTAAGTTACAGCAATAGAAGATCGCTTTCTATACGAAATATATTCCTTCTTGGTATTATTTAGAGTAAATATTTTAACTACATGATAAAAGTATCTACAATACATATTTGGTCCATCTCAGGCCTAGGTACAGGGAAGTATGCTGGTGCAACAACAACTACAATACATATTTGCTAGTAACTTGCTGAGGGTAAAATAGTTCTTGTTCTAAAATCAATGTAAAAAGTCTTTGTTGCAAAAATAATATACATTTAAATTGAAGCGGATTTCAGGGAATAAAAGGTTGGAGATAAATTTCAATTTTTTCAATGTTAAATTTCTTAATCTTGATTTTAAAACTAAGAGAAAGTACCCTATAAGCTAAGAAAACATCTTTATATTGAAATATTGAATTGGAAAACCAATGAAGAAATTATATATATGTGTGTGTGTGTAATTACATAAGAAAATAATTAAAGTTATTCAATTTTTAAAAAGTTATGACACACATTCAAAATTTAAAATGTTATATTACATAGGCAGTTATGAAAAAACTAGCACATTTTCTAAAATTAATTGCTCTTTTCTCAAAAGACAAATTAATTATAATTTTGTTGGATGTGATAGTAACTAATAATGGTTCAGTTGTTTATGTAATCAAAATAAGTAACATAGCGTGATGTACATAAAACGATGCATTGAATTCAACACCTAAAACTTTTATATTATACACATTTGCATAGCAAAACTTAAAATTTATGAGAAATGGTCCTAAAAATATTTTAACGAAAATCATCAAAGATATTTTCCCATTGGATCACAAACAAAAACTGATTGAAATTTGAGTTTTCACCGAGTTTTCAATTCGGTGAAAAACATATTCGTGTACTATGCACGATGAAACGGACCCAATCGTTAATAAGAAATCATTAGCTTCAATCATTTCGAAATTTGTTGCATTTAATGTACCCAAAGAAAGTCGAAAATTCTTCTACCGAGCGATTGCGAAACTAGGGAGACATAATGGTCTGTAGTTGAATTAAGGATTATTCTGATGGTTATAGAATATTTACGATGATAGATGGTTTGATTTTTTATGACTCAGTGTAATTAGTTACTCTTTGTACACGAAGACGTAAATCTACAGATTTTGATAGTAAGACCTCTAAACTTCACTTTCCAGAAATATTAATGGTAGTGAAAATATCTCTATAATTAATAGCCTTCTCAGATTGAAGTCCGTCTGTATCCTTGTGGAATGTTATTTGGATATAAATAAAAAAATCGTTTAAGAAATCATGATTAAAATAAAATAGTGACGTATTAAAAATTCTCCAATTTCATAAAATATTATAATGCACTGAAAATTTTCTTGTTCCTCATTTTTATATTAACATCTTTGTCTTTTATATCGTATATTCTTTGTCTTCTAATATTTCGTAAATATTCAAATAGTTTAAAATCTATTATTAACTTTTATATTATTTTCTCAATGAATAGAGTTTATAGTGAGTTTGTCCTTATTCCCCTTTTGTAAAGCTTAGAAATTAAAAAAGTTATGAATGAAATAAACATTGAAAAGCATTTTTTCAGGCGTTAATAGTAATAGAATATTTATAAGAAAACGATTGTTTAAAGTGAAGGATAAAACCTTATGTATATAGTTGTTACAGTTAATTAAAACGTACTATTATAAATTAAAATATATGTATAATTTGTCTATTCTATCAATGCTATATGTTTTATTTGATGAAACTATACAGTGAATAGTTTACGAGTAATTTAATAGTAAGTTTTAAGCTCCTAATTCATTAATAGAAATTTATAATTCATATGGCATCAGTCAGAAGTAAAAGTAAATTTTATGTTTATGCAACTCAAAAACATTGCTTTTAATTAAATTTTTAATAACTAAATAAATTATAATTAGAAATGTCCATATGTGAGTATTTACTCATATACTACTACCCATAAATTAAATATTTTTTCTGTTGGATTCTAAAATAAAATAAAAGATTTTGTAACAACTTTTATGCCTTTTTTCCTCAAAATAGTTTTGTTAAATGAATTCATTAAAAAGTTTGTTATATTTTTTCACAATTCTTCATAGAAAATTATTTTTTTCTTATTTATGCTATATATGTTTTAATATAATACTTAGTTCTTATATAATTCTTATTACTTACAGATAGGGTCTCCCGGTTCTAGAACATAAACTGATGTAGAAGCCATTAGCTGCCCGTCATCTGTACCATTCCTAATCCGAGGTAAGGCTCTTGGGATGGGTTCAGATGGTCCCCGACAAGGCGGCTGTAAATGGACAAATATTTTTTAATTTTCTAACAATCACTCTAAATAAAATACGAGTGCATTAATCATATCATAATTTCCCATTTAGTAGGTAATGAATAAAATATTGTCATGTGTTTTTTTCATTGTGCACTAGAAATTTGATACTTTAAACTTTGTGATAACTTGAAGTATTTTTTTCCTCTAAATCAATATAAAATTAAGTACTTTGCATCTGAATTTTTTTGTTCCCTACATTAACATTCTAGTAATCAATGATTAACTGTTTTTATATGATTTTATATTACGGATATATATGAATGTTGTAATATTGTGACTATTAAGGAATTTTTTGAGATATAATGACAGATTTAAAATTATATAGTATAAAATAATTAAATAAATAAAATATCATTAAACTCAATAATATCTATAAATACATTTTAAGCAAGGAATATATACAAATATATTCTAAATAAATTTTAAGTGAGGAATATATACAAATATATTTCAAGTAAATTTTAAGCGAAGAATGTATACAAATATATTCCAAATAAATTTTAAGTGAGGAATATATACAAATATAATCTAAATAAATTTTAAGTGATTAATAAATACAAATATATTTCAAAAAAGTAAATTTTAAGTGAATAATGTATACAAATATATTCCAAATAAAATATAAATGTACTTTAAATAAATTTTAGGTGAGTAATATATACAAATATATTTCAAGTAAATTTTAAGCGAAGAATGTACCGTAACCATTAATTAAAAACCCACGTAAGAGTATGTAAGTGTGAGTAATATCATTCATATTTTCTCAAAAATAAATTTTGTTCGTTCTCGAATTGAAAATTTTAAAAACCACTTTTCTATTATTTTTCAAACTAAAATTATTTTGACGAAATCCATTACCCGAAATACTCTTAAACATTTTAGATACTTGAAGATAAACTTTCGAGGACATTCTAAAAAAAATGTGCAATATTTACCTGCTCGCAAGGTCCCCTGCAGAGGATAATATCACACTGGACATGTACTCTATTGCTGTCAGGAAATTTAAAAGTAGAGGACAATTCTGCAGTCGCGGAGTGACTGGTTTCATTGTAACGAAAAGCAGTCAGAAAGCTTGTAAGAGGGCACCTAATAAAAAAATACGAGGGAATTATTTAAGATATTCCCAAAAAATACACTTTTCTTTTATTTCTATCAAAGAAACACTTCATTACCCATTCGAATCAATGAGCTGCACTTCGGAATTATTGGGTGCAAAGCTAAGACAGGACCGTACTTTTAGCTTATGGATATCTGAAAAAGGAATTATTTATACAGCTCTTGAAATAATTCCATAAACATAAAGAATAGTTGATTCACTAAATCAAAATCAAAGAGGGAATTATAATTAAAAATTTTACCATCAGGTTTAGTCATTGCTGCTACGAGTTCGTATTTTTGATTGTAGATAAGCTCTTGTACCCTTTTATCATGTTGATAAAAGTGAAGTGTAACTCTAGACGTTTCATTCCTTAAAGAACAAAAGAAAATTTAAATCTTAGTTTTATTTTTCATATTTTGTTTTTTAAATATTTATTTATTTATTTATTTTTATCAAATATTTTACTTAAATAAAATATAAAAATAAGAGTTTTATTTTAGTGCTGCCATCTGTTGAATAAAATCTATGTTTATAAATCAGTCAATAGATGGCAGCACTTATTTAGGTGTGATAAAGTTTTTCTTCGAAGTTTACTAAAACAAATATAAAATATAACATTACCTAGCATTTCTAAAGCCAGATTTGCCACAAGTAAGAAAATAATATTTGTCTTCTGATAGTTCTAATGTAGGATGAACTCGTACTGCTAAGGCTACAGTTACGTCACCAGAGTTAGGCTAAAAAATATTAATAAATAAATTAAAATAATAACTATTATCATTTTAAATATAATTGAATAATTCTGCACTTTTTCGAATAATTTCTTTAGTATTGTAATTTGACTTATAACATAATTAACTTTAATAAAAACAAGAATGCTTTAAAAGGACTAATGCTGACGAATATTTCTTTTATATTATAAAAACAATCAAAATAGTTACTTACAGGTATTATTTTTTAAATAAATAATATATGAAAAAAATATTTTTAAGCTTTCTGCTCATTTAAATATCTTGACGAATTTTAGTGAAACAGAAAAACTAAATTTTACTTAATGACCATATTTTCCAAAAGAAACGCCGGTGCACTTACGTGTGTAAAAATTAAAATTTCAAAATGGAGCTTTTCTATCAATGCTGCGTTTATTTATCCAAAACGAAAAATATTTATTGTAGAATACAAAATAGGTAGGAAGCGCGTAAAAATATCGTCAAATATTTCAGAATTTAAAGATCCTGAAATTAGGTGCCAGATAAAAATATTGTACTGCAAAAAGTGTATGTAATGACCTAAAATTATTAATTTTGTAATTTGATTCTAAAGCCTGAATTATTCAGACTCTAATTTTAATTCAATATTTGCGAAATCTTTTTAGGTCCGGATAGAAAATAATTAAAATTTGACTGTTTCTTATGACGATGTGCAGTTTTTTGTAATTATTTTTGTTATCAAAAATAATATTCAAAATTTCCTATTTTAAAGCAGTTAAGCATGTTACTGTTAAAGCATTTTTATAACATTATTTCAGCATTATGCTTACCTATTCCTTTTAGAGAATAAATACGTGTAAAAAAAATAGATGCAACAACGTAAGTACATGTTCCACAATTTACAAGCGTAATTTATTTTTTAGATATGTTTTCATTTTAAACGTTTTTCTTATCTGAAACGCTATACTTTACGTTACAGGTTAAAATTTTGTGACAATCATTCAATATACAGCATTTTTATTTAACATGGGAATAAAGCCGTTTCTTGTGACACATTTTTTGGTTTTTATTTTTCTATCTGTATGGAGACTTTCAGTTTATAACATCCATATCGAATCGATGTAAGGAATGCGTAATTTTTTTTGTGTTTATGGTCAGCGCATATAATAATTAACTAACTATCAACTGAATTTCATAATTAATTAACCAATTATATAATCAAATCATGTGATTGGTAAAAACTTTTAGTATGATCTTCCTGCATAATATTGCCAAAAAATCATATTATTAGCCATTTTAATATATGTTTGAAAATTATTGGCATTAATAACAATATTATCGCTTTAAATATTTAATATTGATATTAGTGCTAAAAAATAAAGTGTGTATAATTTCATTAATAAAAAGGATAAAAATTTAATATGTGATAAAAGTTTTTTTAGGATTGGTAAGAAATTAATTGCTACATTTTTTATGGGCATATTATCTAATTTATACTAGCCAACTAAGGAAATATTAAATGTATCATACATTTTTTAAAACTCGTTTTTCTTATTCAAATAGTTAATTTTGTATTTAATTTTAAACATGTATGCATAAAACTGTCAAATGTATTATTCTACTTACACTTTCTATAGAATGTATGCAGAGTCTAGTAAATAAGTACATGACCAGGATAAGATAATTTTATTTTTCATGTATCTTATTTGAAGTTACAGTTCGGAGTTTGTTTCCAAACGCTGTTAAACAATAGGAGAAAAGGATTTTACACTTTTCTTTCTCCATACTTATTTGTCAAGATGGGTGCTTAAGAATTTTCCGGGTTTCCTCCCTTGTGATGCGGGAAAACGACTCATTGTCTATGGAGAAATCCTCATAGTAGGCAATAATAACGCGGCAGTTACAAAGGCCATCCAATATTTTTCAGCAGTTACGATGACCATGATTAAATAATTTCTATTTTATTTTAGAGTAAATTTTAAAATTATTAAGGAGAAAGCTTTTTAAAATATTTGAAATATGTGAAAAAATGGTTGAGTTTTTATGTTTTGCACTTAGTATAGAAAGTAACCATTTTAACGTAAATTAATAAATCTATATGAGCAACGTTAAATAAAAGTAATAAAGATATATTTTGCATATATACATAAATATTATTTTTATTTGTTTCTTTACATTATGAAAGATATTTAAAAAAATTAAGAATTAGTCGAAGTTTTTATTTATTTTTATTTTTTACCTGATATTTTTAATGATCAAATGATTGATTTTATGAAAATATGAATTACAATATAAGAATGTTGAACAAATTCATTGTATTGTAATATGCTTGAAAATTGTATGATGCTTTTTGTACTATAATATATTCCCCTAATGTATTAGTATGCAAGTAGATTATACATAATCAATATTTAACTTGACAATATTTATTTAACTTTTAACAAAATATAGCTATCAATATTAATTACGATATTTTATCAATCTTTATTTAACTTATTTTAACAGAAATAATTGTGCCTCATAATCAATATTTTGTAACTATATATTACAGCAGTGAATAAAAAATTATTGCACTTTTATCACAAAGTAAGAAGAATGCATTATTTAAACAAATTCTATTAATGTTTTCATGCTTTAATATAAAATATGGAAATTTTGTTTTGTGAAAATATCTACAGGATTTAAACTCTATATTTTCCTAAATGTATTCATTTCTTTTTACCTAAGAATGGCGTTTGTGAAACCGAGGGGAAACAATTTAGACATATTAATGGTTCTATTTGAAAAATATTATCAACCATCAGGAATTTTATCAAGTGATAAATGCTTTGTTTCGAAGAAAAATTTTAAATTAGAAAATTTCCTGCTTCAAGTTTTATAAGATACCCCAAATAAAAAACGAAATTAGCACAAATAACGAATACAAAACTCTTAAGAACATATAGACTCTTAAGAAGTTTTTTGCGGAAGTAACTTTCAAAAATTTTTTCTTACTTTCTATTCTTTTTAAATCGAAAGTGTACAAAAGCAGGAACTTCTTAAATAGTTTTGATAGGCTGTGCCGCCTGGGGTGATGCCTTCTAAAAGTGCCTCAATTTGTTTATAATCGAAACATAATTCGGAAGTTTGAAATCCCTTCAAGCAGAACTAAGAGATGGTTAAAGACACAAAACCATTGTGAAAGGTTTCTTTATTAGGACTCCAGTTTATTGGTAAAAGATGCAGGTATTTGAGGAAGGAAATTTATAAACATATCGAGAGTTATTTTTATTTATAAAAGCAAATAATTTATTTAAATTTATAAACATAAATAATGAAATAATTCAATCCTATTTTAAAACTATAAAAAATTGCATACACATAAAAACTAAGAGTAAAAAATTAAAAATTTGATATTTAAAATATTATGTATAAATAATTAATAAATATTATACATATTATATTATATAATAAATATTATATAAATTTGATATTTAAAAATATTATGTATAAATTATTAATAATTATTAATACTGGAGTCCTAATAAAGAAATATATTTTAAGTTTTTAGCTTTACCTTGATAAAAGAAAAAACGATAATAGTTTGTTAACTATTAATCGTAACGAAAAGTAAGGTATTCCAATTTTTTAATTTCTTGTTTTTGCATAACAAGAATCTCATTTTAGTGGATTGCTATTACAACTATAGAAACCACAAAGCATTCAATTTTTTAAAACAATTTGAGTGTAGAATTTATACCGTTTAGGTGAAGGAAATTCAGTTTCACAAATAAAATGACTTTTTATCGTTATTGAACTTCACTTCCCTCACTCACAGACATTTTTTAATTAAACTTTAACTTCCAATGTCATAGTTATATGCCAAATTAAAAAATAATTAACCTCATAGCATTCATTTCAAATAATTTTAAAATAAGTTACAATTTAAAAAAATATTTTTAAAACGTAACAATGAGTCATTTAGAGAAGTATTTGTGACTTCATCTCATAATAAAATCTCATAATACATTATTTTGACAGCTCAATTTCAAAATCAGACAAAAAATGAATACCTGTTATTCGCAATAACAGGTAAAAAATGAAATTTTAAAAAAAAATAATTTTCCTCGGTAATTACGTATGTTAATTTGATAGCCGTAGATGCTTTTAAAAATTATACATTCAAATTTTTGCGTGTGTGGTATTGGATAATAAATTACCATGAAAGATTTTTAACTTACCTTTCTGATTTGTACACCGCAGTACCGAGGGTCATCTTTATCGGCGTACAGGTCAAGAGTGAGAGTAGTTGTGCGTCCCCCTCGACCCAAAGCTACGCAAGGCCCCGACCTATAATCTCGGGGGTGGACGATGCCGCGAAAGGGTTGCTGTGTCGTCACATCTACAATCATTTGGCCCCTCTCACACCTGTGTGTAACTACAGGGAGAGAAATATAGAAGAAAGTTATTCATTGTAATAAAAGTTATTTATTGATGAACATCTTTTATCAAATTAATTAGAAATTACCATAAATTTTCAATTATCAGAAATTACCAAATAATTCAGAAAAATGCCGTTAGTTTTTCCTAACGTACTCTTTTAAGGAGATTAATTCTCTGTAAACGCAGATTTCAGTACTTATTCTTCTTCACTTATATTTAAGGGGGTTACTTTTATCAACGCAAATATTTGTGGTAAGTCATTCGATAGCACTAATATTTTGTAAAATATATTTTATTCACATATTTTCATTATTTTAATTGCATTTAATATTTTAGCTTCACAAAGTCTAACAACTTAATATAATTGAACGAAAACCACTTTTAGTTGTTGTTACTAATGACACTTGGACAAGCCAAGCTCGCTATGCCTTGGCTATGTCACTTGCGAGCGTCTTTCGTCTTAATCAGAGCACCATGAAGGTGAAAGTACGACTTTGCTCTACACACATGCCCTAGGTACCCGTTTATAGGGTAGGCAACCATTCATACCTCATTCATACTAGGAAAGGACAAAGACAGGATAGATAGAGAGAGAAAGTACATCCATGCCCGAACCGGGATTCGAACCCAGGACCTCCTTATCCGCAGTCAAGCACTCTGACCACTAGACAAGTTAGGTGTCTCCACTTTTAGTACTACATTATTATTTACACTACACAATATTATAATAGTTTAAAAAAATTTCAAAAGCAATTTACAAAAATGTAAAAATACTATTTTAAAACTATTTTAATAGTATTTTTGAATTACTTTATACAGCAAATTTCAATTCGCAGAAACAAACCACAAGCGTTAAACCCAAACGAGCTATCATGTCAAAATTGTTCTTTTTTTCATTTAAGTTTATTTTAAAAAATTTATTTAAAAAAATTTTATTTTGAAATTTTTAAACCATTCCCTCATAAACATTAATAGTGGATGCACTTTCATAACAATAGATAACGCATGCACGTCTTGAATAATTCAGAAAAATTGTGAAGAAAACTTTTGTGTATCAAGCCCAAGACATTAACAATTTTATCATTAATTCATTATAAAATATCCTAAATGTAGAATGAAATCCATTCAATTTGTAAACTTTTATTATAATAACATGATCTGTAAAATACCTTAACTATGTGAATTACGATGTAAATAACAATAATAGAAGAACTTAAGTAGTTACTAGGGATTAAATAAATTACCTTTGAGCCAAGTGAAGCATGCAGAGCTATTATAGATAATTTTCCTCTTCCTACTATTTTAACTAGTTAAAAACAATTTTTATAATCTTAACAAAATTTTAAAATTTATAAATTTTCATCCTAAATTTCCGATGAAATCTCATGTGTAAAGTGAATATACATAAATATCCATGCTAATGTAACTTCAGCGTAAGCTCGGTAAAAAGGAAATTAATTATTTTCGATCAAGTTGAAACTATTAGAAATATTTTGATTTATTGCCAAGATTTGTATAGATTTTTCTTCGAATTCAGTTTTACTGTCAAGCACTCATTGATGTATTTTAGGAACTGTTAAACTTATTAAAATCTTTCAACTTAAAACTCATCGTTCATTAAAAATAATTAACAATTAGAGAAAGAATATTCACGAATAATAACAATTATGACTTTATAGATCAAAGTAATAAATTCAAGAATTTGTACCGAAGAGAATTATTGAACTGTAAAATTTTTAGCAATGAATGTATTTTTATATAAAGTGAAAATTGATTTATAATTATGGACCAAGCCTAAAAATTACATAATAAAATTATAACTCTTAAGCAATCATTTAATATTTTTTGACGCATTTTCACAAAACATACTTTTTTGTAAGATAAAATATGAAAACAATTTTAAATTAAAAAAAGTAACACCTGTATATTGTCAAAACTATACATTCATATATCTATAAAAAGTATTTTTTTTAAAGATTATAATAACTAATAGAAAAATGGAATGGAGAATCGGTTTTCTACTACTTACCAACAGGTGCAAATTCTTCATCATCATCTTCAATTGCTAAGAATTGCTGTTGAGACTGTATCTGAAAAATAAACGTTAAATTATCAATTTGAATACATATTTAAGAAGCACTACAGAGGATTTATTGTTACAGATTTAAGAAGCACTACAGAGGATTTATTGTTAATTGCTGCTGAGACTGTATCTGAAAAATAAATATGTATTCAAATTATTAATTTGAATACATATTTAAGAAGCACTACGGAGGATTTATTGTAACAGATTTAAGAAGCACTACAGAGGATTTATTGTTAATTGCTGCTGAGACTGTATCTGAAAAATAAACGTTAAATCATCAATTTGAATACATATTTAAGAAGCACTACAGAGGATTTATTGTTACTGATTTAAGAAGCACTACAGAGGATTTATTGTTAATTGCTGCTGAGACGGTATCTGAAAAATAAACGTTAAATTATCAATTTGATTACATATTTAAGAAGCACTACAGAGGATTTATTGTTAATTGCTGCTGAGACTGTATCTGAAAAATAAACGTTAAATTATCAATTTGAATACATATTTAAGAAGCACTACAGAGGATTTATTGTTACTGATTTAAGAAGCACTACAGAGGATTTATTGTTAATTGCTGCTGAGACTGTTTCTGAAAAATAAACGTTAAATTATCGATTTGAATACTTATTTAAGAAGCCTACAGATGATTTATTGTTACTGAAAATATTCATAATATTGTAATTATTACGATAGTATAATTTTTATAAAATTTTTTTGCTAAATGTTAATATAAAGCAGATATAAGAATGCATAATATTTTATTTGAGTAGAATTCTCTTAGTTTAACTGCATCTGTATAGTAGAAGTAATTTTTGAAAGTATAGAGCATGGATAATTATAAGTATTTAAAACTTACAAATTTAGCTGTTCAAATAATTTTCAATAAATAGTTTCTCTATTTGAAACTATATTTTTTTCAAATGGTGAAATTATTTGCTGATCTATTAACACCTGTCAAGTGTATGATTTATTATATTTTTTTGCTACATTTATTGAAATTCTTCAGGAAGTTAAGAATAGATCACGATTTTGGTATTTTATATTCACTGCATGTGTCAAAAGCGACTTTTAACGCTTCTTTAATAACACTTTACCCGAGAAAAGAAGTAAACAAAATCATTTCTTAAGCAGAAACTTCTTATTCGACACACGAATAAGCATTGTACCGAGTGAATAAAAAGAAACCAAAAAGAAATTCTTATCTTCGTTTTGTACTGGAATCCAGAGAAAACGTGCCTTGCTTTTGTATACAACCGCAGATACCTTTTTTGCCTTTAGAATGAAATGCATGCATGCACAAGCATTAAAGAATGCTTGAAAGCCAGAATTCCGTTAGTTGAGTTTTTCAGCCGTTGGGTTGACACATCTTCAGAATTTCATGTGACAATATTTCAGACAAGCAATGCAGCAAGTATTTATTCTTTTGTGGTCACGTGTTTCATTCGAATAATGTCTGCACTTTTCCTCTAAGGCTTTCGTAAATTCATGATACTTCCTTGATTTTTTTTAAACAAATTATATTTGTTTACAAAGTTCGCAGTATAAACTGAAAAATATTTAGATTTTATAATAGTTAAATATTTTTTGAGACATTAAAATAGTTTTTGTTCCTTTTTTGATATAATTATTTTTTATTTATCTGTCATAACGCAATACATGTTTTTGCTTCGGTTAAAGAATTTTTTATTCTAAAATATTCTTACAATAAAATTGTCTCAGCTTAAAATAGTGGTTAAATTTAATAGGCATTTTACAGAAACAAAACTTGCTATAGTCCAATCTGCTTATGAAGATAAACAGAATTATGTTTATGAAGATAAACAGAATTATGTTTATGAAGATAAACAGAATTATGTTTATGAAGATAAACAGAATTATGTTTATGAAGATAAACAGAATTATGTTTATGTAGATAAGCAGAATTATGTTTATGAACATAAGCAGATGAGAGGCTCATCAGCATATATTTATTTGCATAAATAATCCATGAACCCTGTAAAGATGCGAGAATTGATAATGTAGCCACTGGGGAAATTTCGTACATGAGCCAATTTCATTGTTCATAAATTATCCAAAATAAATTACATGGTGAAAATTAACCCATAATTATTTACTTATGATTTATAGTGGTTACTGGCCATTTTAACAATGACAATCATAAAAGAATTAGGATCTTTTAATATATATTTATAAATTTAATATCTAAATCTCTATGCAAAAATATTAGAAAGAAAATATTTCATTTATCAATTTTATTGTGAATATTTACGTTTATATGTGTCACCTGTATTTTACCTAAATTCGAATTACTTTCTTTTCAACAAAAGATTTTCTATTTTATCTTTTCCTCAAATTTTATATAAGTATACTGTTGAGATATATTAAATAATATTTTAAATTATATTCCATTTCAACCTCATTACAAAATAAATTGATAATTTATAAAAAAGCATGTAATTACTTCTTCACACAAATTTTGATAGCTATAAAATATAAAATGGAACAATTGAGAATTTAAGAAAAAAAGAATGAATAAATGAATGAATCCATTTTGTTCAAAAGATTTTTCTTTTAAATTAGAAAATCAAGGGCAGAGCACATTAAAAAAGAAAGTAGAACTGAATTCCAATTTAAAAACCAATCCTTTTTAAATCTAGTCCATTGTTTGGGAGAGAAATATTTACAAAGTGATCGAAATAGATGCAAGTAAGCAACTATCCCACCTGTTGGATTCGTAAGTATTACAAGAATCAAGGCCAAGATACTCATCTAAAAAGAAAATGGAAATTTACCTTTTCCTTCAGGAAAAAAAAATGAAAGAATAAGTTCATATACCAATTTACAACGAAAGGGCGTCCTATTTTCTCAAATTTTCAACCAATATCCAATTGGGGTCTAGCACCTCTTGTTTTCTTAACTGTTGGAGCACCCACGTTATTTCTCCTCTGCTATTAGCATGGCGGCCTAGATTTCGTCTCTTTGTAAAAGAACACCTTTACGAGTATTGCATCAAGTGGGAGACTCCCAAGCGCGGTTAACAGTTACTTCGGAACAATGAAACGAAGCGACGAAAGTAAGAAAAATGAAATAATGTTTTGACTTGTCAAGTCAATTCATCTTCAAGATCATATGTGTCAATCAAGATGGGAGAAGTAACTTAACTTTGAATTGTTCTTTATTGTACTTTTGTTTGCTTATTTTCTGTTCGCCACCCACGATAAACATTTTACAAGTTTGTTTATTTGATATGCTGTTACGAGAACAGATCTAAATACAATTTCCAGAATATTTTATGAGAATGAGGGTGCCTTCAGGAAAAAGTACCTAAATTATTTGTTCAGTGTATAATTCATTCAGAATCAAAATATGAGATGAATCATGGATTTTCCTTCATTTGTAGAATAGATAATTCTATTCACTTCAGTATAGTAGATAATTACTTTTAATAATTCAGTATTTTATATATACTGATTTAGCAAGTGATTGCCGTTATTGTTAATTAAGAACAATAAATTTATAAATATTTTTAGTTAATTATTTTCTAGTGAGGCAGTCAGACTCCACACCAAATTACGATTCAACGGAGCACCACAAGTCATATTACAGCCTAGCTGGCACAAGACAACAACAATACTTTCTGATATTATATGAACTTCAATACCAATGCATCCTATTACAGTGAAAATTTAAATAATAATGTTTATTGAGGCATGCCTCAATACCAATATATTCATCGATAAATATGGATATCAATGGATTTATTTCAGCACATATATTCGCATCTTGGAATATATCATAGTATATTTCAACGATATATCTGCATTAACATAATAATTTGATTTTTTTTAATAAAACAAAACTATATCGAAGAATGAAAAATAAATTTATTTGCTCTGCTATTACAAAATGTACCGATAATTTAAATCCATATCCAAAAAATTGTCTTTATCTTGGTTTTATAAATTTCTTGCATACACACACATCTAAAAACAGAAATGTATGCAAATCTTATACATTATGCTTTGGTGTTAAGATTTTAAGGCACAGATTTTATGAAGCAGTTTGGAAAAACTGTAAAAGAATTTTGAGTTTTGGAAATAATTCGATGTTGGGCTCGCTGTTGTCACGTGTTAGGATCCTATTCTTCAAGTTAGAAAGTTTTAGGTTTGACTTCAGCCACTGTTAAGCGACTAGAGATGGTATAACATTTCTGTTTTTCGCATGCACAGCTGTTTGAATAACTATTAATCAGTTTTCTTTGCTTTCTCGCTTGATACCAGTATAAATATTGTCTACATCTGCGATGCTGCTCCCAAAATGCAATACGGGACAGATGTTCAAATGGTTTACAGCAGCTTTCAGAGCTTATGCCATACGAAAAGTGGGTCAAATGATTACCAAATAACATTTTTTCCTATAAATAGCAAATTTAGAAAAAGGGTAAAATATAAAACAGATTGGAATATAAACGTTTTGATTAAAATACGATACAAATAAACTGATAAACTCTGCCTTAAAAATTCTTAGATTTATAACATTTAAAAACATTCATTGATAAAGTAACAGATAATTTAAGGAGGAAGTAACAGTTACATTTGCTCAACAGGTTTTAGAACTTATAAATTGTTAACATATATATATATATATATATATATATATATATATATATATATATATATATATATATATATATATATATATATATATATATATATATATATATATATATATATATATATATATATATATATATATATATATATATATATATATATATATATATATATGAGCTCTATCAAACGTTTATGAAATTTGATATCAGTTTTGTTACATAAAACTTGTCATAGTAATAGATAAAACAGATATTTTAAATATGAAGAATCATTTTTATTGTTCTTTTATAATATAGATCATTAATTATCAATATTATATCACATGTATATCATTGAGAGTTTGACGGAAATTTTTAAACTAAATGAGTACTAATTAGCAAAATCAAATTTTACTAAATATAATGTCTATTTTAAGGGATGGTATTCAAATATGCAAACGATGCAATAATTTCATACTAATTTTACTTTAAATAATAGGCTAATAATAATTGTTGATTGGTATATATTCTTTTTGATATTTGTAATGGTATCATCCACATAGAACTTTAAATTTTTATATAACTATACATCTTTCTACTACTGTTTTTTTCCCCATTTTTTGCTAATAATTGTTTTAAGAACTTAAATCATTTTGCAATTCAAGTGATTTTTAAGTAATATTTTGATGAATCTTTAATATTTAAAACAATCCAAAATACATAAAAATACAGTTTTATTGTAGGTAGGGTTTTGGAAAAGAAATGCCAAAGGAATATTTAAATATTTACTGTACACATGCACTAAAGAATAAATCACATAAAGAGTATAAATTACAATGAAAGTAAATATGAATCATATTATTACTACATAGCGTGCGCAACTCCATAAAGCCCAGATACTATTTTTATTTTAATAGTTGGTTGATTCGTTTCCTCGCGTGATGGTGGAAACGACTTGAACAAAAAGCATTTAGAACAATGAGGGATTTAGTATATTTTGAAATAAAAATAAAATAGTGTTTGATAATTGATTATTTTTAGCAATAACAAACGCAATTGTTCAATGATAATGCACATACATTGCACAAAAAAATTTTCAAAATGATGCTTCTGACAAAAAGTTTTTATCCTCATCACTTTAAAGGGAACTAAATAGGAAATAAATTTTTAAAAGCTAATCCATATGAAATAAATTATAAATTAATAAAGGAAGGAAAATATCAGGGGGTATATATTATATAATTTTTTCTTAAATATTTTCTTTAGAATATATATTATTTGGCATTTTTATATACAAAAATGTTACTAAATGTTACTATATATATACTAAAATGTTCAATAATAATTTTATTGAAGCGGTTTAATAAATTTCATTGAGAATTTAAATATAAAACTGATAGAATAAAAAGTACCATTTTTATTGAGACTGTTGTATTTTGGTTAAAAATTCCTGTAAGATTTTATCTTCCTAATTACTATTATCATTTACAACAGTATTTGCTTTTAGTCATAGGAGTTTACTGTTAGTAATATCTTAACTATTTTTTTCAGAAATTCATTTGTGCTTTGAGGATAATATATAATTTTCATAAATATACAAATATTTTTTCGTAATTTCTGACCTAATGCACTAATTTTTAAATTGTTTGTTATAAATATTTTCTAGATTAAAAAGTGTGTACACCAAATATATAATGAGCTATATTTTAATAAGCAAACATTGAAATTTATAGCATATTGTTTCACGAATTGAGGCCTAAAATCATAACTATTTTACATAGAGTAGTATCTATAATAAATTTAGTTTAAAAAACAAAATGAAATTTTTTTAAACATTGTTTATTTATTTAACGGAATTAAATGAATAAACATGTATTATATTGATTTAATTGAATTAAATGAATAATTTAAAGGAATTTGGTAGCAGGTTGGTAGCAGGAAATATCATTTTAGTTGAAATGTACAATTTCTGGAGAAGAATAATTGTGAAACAGAAAACATCATATAACTATGAAAATGTTTATAAAGAATATGTTTCATACGTTGGTATTTATTTTATAATTCATATGAAATTTTATGTCTTTCAAAATGAATGTTTATTCAAATGATTTTAAAAACCCACAAAAATCTAGACTGCTATTTAATATAAACTAAAAGAAAAATAAAGGATGTCTTATTTTACATGATATAATGTAAATTACCAAAATATGTTTATAAATAAGCAATTTAATACATGACAAGTTATTTGGCATTATTATGAATTTAAAATTGGCAATAAAATTAAATATCAAAGGAAATTATGAAACCATTTTACTAACAATGATTGCATGAAGAGAATCGACAAATCTCTCTCTCCTTTTATAATCAAATCTCTCAAAATTTCCTATAATAAAATCACATAGGGATTTTAAAAGTTTTAGCTTGTCTAAATGCCTTTCATTCATAACTTATAACGCAAAATCCACAAAATCAACCTATAGATTTAGCTAATTATTATGGTCTCTTCTGGATCTATATGGATCTAAATATTTCATATGCCTTAACCCACTTCATTACATACCCACAAAAGATCAAAAAATAACAATAGAGGATGACATGAATAAAAAACAATTAAAAAATATAGATATTATCTTAATCTTATATTTTTCTATACATTTTTTATTCATCTAGTTTTATTTTAGTTACAGTAGGTTACATATTCTACAGTGATAAAATAATTTATTTTTTCCTTATTATCTCATATTTATTGTACGCTTAGTTTTGTATTCAATTTTGTATATTTTTATAGTTGATATAACTTATATGAATTTGTATAAATTAAAATGACAACACAATCACACAATTTTATCAACTAGTTTCCATGTGAAAATACTCTTAATAATTACACACATATTATTGTGTAATCATGTAACTTCAACGTAACTTATGTCAACAAGAAACAATACTCCTGAAAATAAAATGATTTATGTTTCTCTTCTTTTCTAACAACATTATACGAATAAACTCCTGATTAAAATAATTAGATTTCTTTGATTACGAAATTAATTGGTTCAACCTTAATATCAATTTGTCAGTTATAAAAAACAAGTTTATCTTGCTCATAGATATCAAATATTAAAATCATTTTATTCAATTGGATAACTTACTAATTGGTGACAAGTATGCTAATGAATTAATTAAAGTTAACTTCTGCTTATGTTAAGTATTTTTTTATATAAATATATCTATATTACAATAAATACATTTTATTGAATTCATTATGAATAATAATTTACTTAAATTAGTCCTTTATGGACAGCGTAAAGTAAAATTATAAATTACTATTTACGAAAACATTTTGTTGCCTTTACATTTTTAGTATTCATCAAACGTTATTAAACTGATATAAATATAATTAATCTGTTAAACTATTTTATTATATTTTAAGATAAATATCGTACTATTCAAACGAAATGTATGAGACATTGAAAAGGAAGCACAAGATAAGATATCTTAAAAATGAGAAGAAACTGCATTCAAGAAAAACCAGCGTGCAGCTAGACTTTGTACCAGGCGGATATAAAATGTAGCCGTTTTAATTCGTATCGAACGATTTCAAACAAGATCAAATGGAAATCGAGATGACCTTGGCACCATTTTTAAGCAAGTAAAATTCAGCTGTAATCCACTTAATACAACAACAACCGATTTCATTTCTTCGTGTTACCTGATGCCACGGTGAAGAAGGTAAAATTCACGGAATTCCTTGGAAGGGAAAATATAATTTTTGTTTCAATTCAGAGAAGTATTTAAACCGTTATATACAAATCTAATCCACTAGTTTTCATCCGGTCATCCATTGACACATCGAGATTCTTTTGATGTGAGATTGAATATGCTCGCGCATTATTATTTTGTTTTCATGTCAAAACAGGTCGAAATAATACATAATGCTCACATATTTTGCCCAAATCCATCAGGATTTTCTCGAAGTGAAATTTAGTAATAGTAATTCTTACACTCTTAGTTTTTTTCATCTCTTTATAGAACTTAAAATGTTCTATAGAATTCTTAACCCAATCATTCTCAACTAGAGATCCATATTCCATAGGAATATTTTTCCAAAAGTAAATGGAATGATATGACAAAAATTCTTAGTAAGCTCTTTTCCAATCATAAATATGTATTTTTAACAGACTACATACAACTCTATAGTTTAGTCATTCTCTCGCTATATGAAGGATCATTTAAATAAGTTTATAAATTAAATGTTAACCGGGCTTTCTTTACATAAGTCATTTTTAGTGAAATGATTCTAAGAAGTAGCAATAACGTTAATTAAAGTTTGATTTTAAGAAGCAATCTGGAAAACATGCTCGCTATTCTTTATTTTATTAAAGATTTAACAAAGATCACAAAGATAAGTTATGCTTCAAGTTGCTTGTCATTCTTTAGGCAGAACTGTGATAAAAGTCATTACCAGGAACAAAGATGTATGAGAAAAGCGTTATTTTGCAAATAAAACAATCTAGTTTAAAGATTAACATTAAAGATTCAAACAAACAAAACAACAAAGTAAGTTATACTTCAGGTTTTTCGTTATTCCATTGGCTGAAATGTAAAAAAAAAGTCATTAACAGGAACTGATATCCAAGAAAAGATCAGTATTATCTTGCATGAAATAACATAGTTACACAAAATGAATTAGCAAAATCTTGATTTGATGAGAAAAGAAGAAAAAATTATAAGTAGTATCATAATTTATTTATAAGAAAAAACATCATTATATTGCATATAATTTTATAAGAATTTCAATATCTTATTAAAGATGATATATTTTTCTTTGAAAATTAATTCCTTAACAGCTTTAAATCTAACCAATCTATTGCGATTCAATCCTATTTTGAAGTGTAACGATGATGAGACATTTTTGCCGCATTCACTAGTAAAAAATTGGTACAATCATAAGTTGTGTTAGACCTTTTCTTGTAATCTAAGCTATGAGTTAAGATATAAAAAATTTACATTCTAGATTTAAAACTGTTATTAAATTTTGTGAGATATTATAATTTTCATTGCAATATGATACAAGTTTTGTAATATCATATAAAGATAGTCTTGTGGATATGATATGAAATATGGAAATTTAGGACAATTTAATTCCAATATGCTAAACACAGTTAAACTGCTTACAATAAGGAACACGAATATTTTTACTGACAAAAGTATTTTATCTTGAATTTATTGTATAAAATTGAGAATTTATATTGAGCTCATTTACATACAATAAGATATATTAGAAGACAAAAAGGAATTTGGTTTGAGCAATCAATATTTTCATTCTTTTTCATTTATAAATGATATTTATTAACCTAGTTTAAAACTGATACAAAAAGAAATTTAACAACAGTATAAAACATTGTGATGTGAATTTTTGAAATTTGATACATTTGGGTAAACTATGATGGGAAAACAACCAGTGGTAACTAAAGGTATTGAAAGAGTTTTATCATAAAATTTCATATGTTTTATGAAATTTTATTTTTGAGAAAATGTCATTAAGAAGATCGACCATGCAAAAGAGTAGGGAGTCCATCATCCATCGATGGTTTTGTTTTTACTGGCCCTTATATGATTGGAACAACAGAGCCGTGGCCTTTCCCTACTGGTTTTACGTCACAGAGGTTATAGAAAAATGGTATCATCAGTTTTCAATACTTCTATGAAAGTTTTCACGACTACATTTAAATAAAATAAAGATTTTTACAAACATTGACAATTACCTTTGGAAAATTTCATTATCAAAAACTTTACATATATATTATTAAAAATTAAGGTAACATGAAATAATAGAGCAGATTAGAGAAAATTCTTCTAAACGCAACATTTAAAATTCCTCAATGGATACAGATAACCACAAAGCTTAACAATTGAATATTAATAAGAATATGAATCAAGCTGAAAATAAGTAATTTCATATCCAGGCATTAAAATAAGTAGTGACCAGGCATTTTCAAATAAGTAGTCACAGATTCTTCTCATGATCCTAACTATTGTTCCGTTTCCAACAATCGGATGGAATTCGGTACTTAAACAAACGTCCAAGTTTCATGACAATAAGTGAAAACAAACTAATTTAGTGAGTCTGCCAATGAGATCACAGTGATCAAAATTTGTTGCAAAGTACACAGACCTAATAATTTTTGAGAACATGTCATCAAGAAGATCGACCATGCAAAAGAGTAGGGAGTCCATCATCCATCGATGGTTTTGTTTTTACTGGCCCGTATCTGATTGGAACAACAGAGCCGTGGCCTTTCCCTACTGGTTTTACGTCACAGAGGTGACTAAAAATATCTTGCTCAAGTGTCTTCTTGAAAGCCACGGATGCGTTGGTGCGGTTATTCTGACAAAATCTTGATCTATTGATGTGTTTGGGCCGAGGAGGGTTACTGGTGTAAAATTTTACGGCTTCGCAGTTTCATTGTGTTCTAAAAACGCTAAAAAGAAAACAGATTTATTATCTAGAAAAGAACATGACAGATAGGATCACCAAAATTATGGTTTTCTATGTTATCTTTGATTCTCCCTGAGATTTTGAGACTCGCTATGGAAATCACATCATTGAAAAACAAATTTGATTCTGATTTTTAATTCAATAACAGATAGATTTGTGATTACCATATAAAAATAAATATTTATAGTGGTTGATAAACATGTTAAACTATAAGTTTTCACCAATAGTCTCCAGATAAAAGAAGAATATCTGAAGCAATGAATTATACATAAATCATACAAATGTTGTTGTTGTTACTTAAGACACTTATACAAGCCAAGCTCGCTATGCTTTGGCTATGCGAATTTAAGTCAATAGGGTGTGTCTTTCGTTTTAAGACAGAGCACCACGTAGGTGAAAGTACGTCTATGCTTTTAAATCCACCGATAATCCTCCGATAGATCCCTCAATTTTGATATTGATCTGAAGGGGGAGGAAATTTTCTCCAGACTATTGTGCCATTGTAACTGCTCAATGACCGACCACAGGACTTTCGATTCCACGGATTTAACGAGCACGTATATCGCATGTACTCGGTGGGTCTTTGGCGGCTTTGGGACTCGAACCCCGCCATTCTGGATGGAAGGCAGATGCCTTAACCACTAGGCTACCACGGCCTTATACAAAAGTAAATTCTAAACAATATCACAAAGCTAAATGCAATTCGCATCTTCAATATAGAACAGTTTATGTATATATGCAAATAAATGTTCTAAATGTTTAATCTGAATTAATATTTCAGTAAAAAATATGATTTTTCTATAAATTACAATTCCAAATACAATAAATCCTCGAGACAAATATCAATTCAATATTTGAAAAAGAAAGCATATTAGAAGAAATATTTTCAATAAATGTTCTAAATGTTTAATCTGAATTAATATTTCAGTAAAAAATATGATTTTTCTATAAATTACAATTCCAAATACAATAAATCCTCGAGACAAATATCAATTCAATATTTGAAAAAGAAAGCATATTAGAAGAAATATTTTCAATAATATAGTTTTTTAGAAATATGTTTTTAATTTTATGATAACATTTTGAAAATTATCAAAAGTTTTTTTAAATATTCTTTATTTATTACTACTTAGCTAAAATATATTTAATCTTTGGAGAATTATGAAGATACTCGTGTGCAAATAATAAAACGAGGGCTACAACAAGCTTTAGATTCGACTTACAATTTTTTCATTCAGTTTTAAAGAGAAAAATTGGTAGGTAAAAGGTTAGTTCATATTACATTTTTGCCGAGAACTTGAAAAAAGGAGAGAAAACGTATTTAATTTAAGAAAATAAATGTAAAATAGTTATTGTTCATAATGATTGAGTGAAAACATTATAAAATTTTTACATTTGTGAAGGAATGAAATATATTAATGGATTAAAATTTAAGTAATTAATTTATTTAAATAAAATGTAAAAATAATGTTATATAGAGCAATAATCATATCAATTGAATAATTAAAATTGCTTATTTATCTCATGAAAAGCGAAATAAATGCGAATTCAAAATAAATGAGTTACGTTAAACTATTTTTTATTGAAATTACAGTAAATAAGATAAATATTTTTATAGCAACTATTAACATAAAATTCAGTTTACGAAGAAGGGCAAAAGCTTGAAAGTATAAGTTTTATTTTCACAATTAATATTTATTTTTAGAAACAAGTGATTTTTTTCTCAACATTAATATTCCAGAAATAATAAAATAAAGCTGTCTTGGATCACACGGAACAATAAGGAAATTATTTAAAATAAAATTAATAATAAAAATCACTGTTTTAAAAGAATATAATTTTATAACAATCGATAAAACTTGTGAACCTTAAAGATTTCTAGGTATTCAAATGGCGGGGTAATTAAAATCGTACACCATTCATGCTTATAATCCTCACTTTCTTTCTAGATCTCCACATTTACATAACATACACCAAATTAACACGCGATCACGAAAAATACGAGATTATAAAAAGTTCGCTACGGTTACGGTTATGACCGACGAACGGCTGAGGTGAAAGAAATATCGTGGTTGAAAGCACGCCAGAATAATTTTCGCTCTCTTATGCATTCAATACATAAAAATCGTTTGCTATTTTTTTCTTGTTTTTTTTTTCTGCCACTCAATTATTTTCATCCGATTTTTCAATACCTAGTCACATATAAAAAATGTATTTATAGAAAAATCAGTGATCCAAATTATTTTCTGTCGATACAATTTTCTTTTTTTCTAATAATAACAACCTACTCGCCCGTAAAAATGATTGAAATAAAATTGTAGCGTTTATTGAGAAATACTTTTTTGTGTAATTGTGCGCTATGATATAGTTATTGAAGATAAACATCAATGAAATGTGTGAGAAGCTTTCCTTTCATGAATGGAAAAATATGTGGGGTTTTTTTCATACATATCTTTGACAACAACTCGAAAATGGATTTTGATAGGAATGAATGAGTAAATAACACAACTTAGAAATATTCAACAGTTTAATTCTCGATTTTTTAAAAAAAATAAATTACCATTTAGATATTTTTTAAAATTAGCTTTAAAATATTTGCTTTTAAAGAGCTAAACTATAATAATTAGAATACGAAACACCTGTAAGACCTAAAATATATTATTTTTATGTTTTTCAAAAAATTGATGATTTGAAAAAGTTCCAGTTGAAATTTTGAATGTTAAAGATTTATTTAAAAAAGAGAAGTAAAGTACTGAATAAGTGATTCTGATATATTATTAAAAGCCTAAAGACTTCTATAAAATTTAGTCTTAAGTATATGAAATCTAATCATTTTATTGGCGTTTAAAATAGTCAATTTCACTTAAAATGCTTCAAAGAAACAGAAACATTATAGATAGAAAGGTTTTTGTTTACGTTTCCTCAATATAATCATCATTGATCTATGATTGAATTCTTCAATCAGAAAAGCAACGCTGTTATGAAATGGTGTACAATTATAATTATACGAGATATTAAGGTTCCATACTTAGAAAAATAACGACTCAAAAGTTGTAATAAGTTAAAAATATTTGGTTTTAAATTCAAAATATAATTTGAACTATTTCCCGTTGCCTGAAATACTATTTTATGTGCTCAAATAGGAAGACAAATAGTATGCGTAGAAGTAACACAGCATTTTAAATATTCAACAAAATATAACAGCAACAAATAAATAGAAATAAAAAATTGTTAAAATTTATAAGAAATGCAAACTTTCAAATTTATGAACACCAGTATCCAATAAGTGATTTATGGTTGAGGTTTAAACAATATTAAACCGAAATTCCCAATCATGATTAATGTCAACAGTACATTAGCTGTCGTCATGAATTATAAAATGAAAAATTTAATTCTTGTGCTAAAAGATGCTTGTTTATTTATCAAACCGTCATATAAATATGCTTTTTTTCTAAATTTTAAAGCATTATTCCTGTTTCGCACTCAGTTTTTATCAGGATTATAATACGCTCAGGTGCCAGCAACGATAGTATAAAATAAATATGGGTTTAATTGAATGTGAGATTAAAAAATAAATAGCATGCAATGAATTTTATTGTTCATGCAAAAAATATGACTCTAAACAGAATTTACCATAAACTGACACTAATAAAAATTGACCCTATATCAAACTCAAAAACTCGAAGAATTTCTGCGAAAATCATCAAAATGCTCTTGCAAAATGGATTGCAAGCTAAACCTTAAGCTAATTATTTTCTTTATTATTTAATTTGTAAGCGGTTGAAAATCTTATAAGATATGAAGCCAGTCAAATGAAGAATTATCTTATGCAGTGATGAGTTTCGTTTTTGTCTCGGGTGTGATGATAATCAGAGATTGACTTAAAAGACGTCGTAGCAAATACAATCAACAAACTTTTCGGGTGGGAAGATGCCCTGATTTCGTTTTTGAAATGATAAGATTATCATTAATTTCTGGTGTATGCTGAGTTGTGGTGTGGACATGCACCAGTTGTATTGTCACTTCTTCAAAGTATCCCAGGTACTTTTTTTTCTACAACAGTGGTCTAAGCCAAATGATTCTTAATAAACTGTGAATATAATAACCGTTGAAATAATATTCCATTTTGATCTCTGGACTTGAATACATTCAACTGACATTGATCAAAAATTGCAAGCTGAGTAGATAATTATCAATTTGTCAGATTTATGTGGTCAAATGATTCCTTAACAAGAGAATACTTCTCAGATAATATGGATAACAAAGTATGTTGATTTAATGCTTTATTAATACAGTGAATTTAATTATGGCAAAACCATGGAAAATCAGTAAAGTATGCATCCCAAATTAGGGATTATTTCTGAGAAATTCAAATCACATTGACAAATTTTTCTCAACTTTCAGTTTACCGGCACATATTAGAATAATATTTAATATTTATAATAAAAAAATTCTTTGTTTTGTCCTCAAACTTTACTTGCATCATTATTTCTCCTAATAAAAAAGATTGCGATCTGAATGAAATTTTTATTTATATTTGATTGTGCGATTGTTTGAAAAAACAACTACATAATTTACCTGAAGTTATTTTACTTTTTATATAATTAACAACCTTTGTTTTGCATTTCTTGAAAAAGATTTTATCCCAGATTTAAATTGAGATTGAGTGATATTTTCTTTACTTACTCCTTTTCACATTTCATACCATTGACCAATTATAATATATGTGTGTGTGTGTGTGTGTGTGAAAGAATTTACTCTTATTTGAATGCAAGGATATCTGTTGAATGTGTGTTTTAATGTAGATATCTTACCAAAACATTTTTCATTTAAATAATTAGTTTTCATTTTTATTACCAAATCAATTTACTTGATGCAATTTTATATTAGATGTTTATACTTTAAAAATAAATTACCAGAAATTCAGTGAAATATATGTATACATATAATATTAATTTCTAAATAATTTTCTATAAATGACTTACATCCAGTTAAAATATATAAATGCATGCAAACATTTAACTAAGGATTCGATGACATAATTATTATTTATATAACCATGAATGAGAGAAATTTGTAACTGTGTGGATTTAAAAAAGTAATATTTTACTATACTTTCGTTCTATTCAAAATTTCAGCCATCAATAAATATATATGAAAATATCAAAAAACAAAGTATTTTTTATAATTTTAATAGTTATTATTATAAAAATATATTATGTACTACAATTTTAACTGTACTAGGAAAAAGTCTAAATTACAAAATAATGTAATTAGACAGTTATATTATATTGGAAATAACAAATGATTCAATTTTAAAAACATTTAGAAGCATAAATATTGAAATATGAGTAACAACCAATTATGACGAAATAACAATACTCATAGCCTGGGTATTTTGTCATATAGAAATTGGATGGCATTTATAAACATAGCTTGTTATGCAGCTTCAACACGATGCTGTAATTCATCGACGATAATGACGAGCACATAGAGACATATCAGTCGTCAAGCAACAATTGATCTATTGGTAATAGGTCTGGAAAACATGTTGACCAAGGTTCTACAGAACATTTTTTGCACCACAGAAATTCCACATAGTACTAGTAATATGTAGTAGTGCATTGTCTTGCTGAAAAGTAACGTTTCGTACGGATTGAATAAAGTGTAGAATTACTGTTTTTGCGCCATAGAAATATAATGACCACTGCTTAAAATGCGAAGAAAAAGGACTAAAACGCACAGTCAATCATATTCAGTACTCTCATTTTGAGTACTGAAAGACTATGATACGGATGAATTCACGTTGACAGTTGCCATCTCCACAATGTCAACAAGCACAGATATGACTCTCATATTTTGCCGTAAATAGAACTGGAACTCGTCTAAAAACATAAGGTCAGAGCATTTCAGTGTCCAAAGTCTCGTTGATGATACAATTGAAGGTGCTCTTGTCTGTGATGCAGCCTCAAAGATGGCAAAAACCATGGTGCCCGAGCTGAAAATTCATACTACTTCAACCAGTCCAACTGTTCTTGTATACACTTGTTGTCCTATAAATGATCTTATTAACTCTCGTGATATTGTTGAACAATCCATTAAGATTATGAAGGTAATATGTCTGTATTTTTGTCTGTTAAACGCATTTGGCATCTGCAATCCAACATGGAATTCTATAGGATTAGTCTTGAAATTATTGATTCTATAACAGTCATGGGATATAAACCAATGGGAGGAGTAATAAAGGATACAATAAACAGCAATTCTAAGTAATAATAGTAAGTTCCAATTCGTCCTCTATGTAGCCAAAAACCTGCCAATAAATATTTCTCATTTTTACAGGAGACACTGCAACGTCTATCCACTTTTCAACAGTATTTAAATGAAATTTTTGTATAAGAAACTGCAGAATTTATTTATTTAAAAAGATTTTATGAACCATTACTGTCAACTATTATACATGAATACATTGAAAAGTTAATAATTTCTATAAAATACCACCTTCAGCCTCGTATGTGTTGCAAGTTTTATAGCCAATAGTTTACTTAAGACAAAAAAAAAAAATGAAAATTCATATAATGGAAAATATGCAACTATAAATATAAAAATTTTATTTACAACTTTTTATTAATTATTTATATTACAACTATATTACAACTATAAATATAAAATTTGAAATTACATTATAATTACCAAAATATAATGTAATTTCAAACTTTATTTGCAGTACTTATGTATATACTATGTTACTGTATTTACAGTTAGTTATATTTCAGATAAAGTTGTGAGTTAGAAAGTGATAAGTATACTTGATTCGAATAATATTTGTATATTTGGACATGAATTGCGTGTAAACATGAAATCTTGCGATAAACAATAATTTGCCATGAATGTTGCACGAAAGCTGTTTTATGGAATGATAGATCTGATAAGAAATCGTAGGATAACTTTAGGAAGCTTTAAAATTTTTTTAGATAAAACTGGAACTAATGTAATACCAGCTGTTATCTTTCTATCAGAATTCAAACCCGAACCAAACGGATAAAAATGTATAAAACTACATGCAGCTTCTTATCCTACTATAAGTAAGAAAAGTTTGTTTTGCTTTGTTTGTCACTCAACGGTTATTTTTTGCACACGAGTGCTAATTAAACTGGGGCCTACAATTTAAAGTGGATTCTGAACTATTACAAATATCCACTCTCAAGGTAAGATTTGAACCCATGAACTGTTGAACCATTCATTGGTAGGAAATTCCTTTAATTTCCACTTCAGTTCGAAATTTCTTAATGGAACCACTGTAACAATATTATAAATGAGACATTTGATATTTCACCTAAATTAATTTACTTCACTAAATAATTTAGTGACAGTATCAGTGTGAGTCAGCTAAATAATTTATTTAGGAAATCATTCCAAATATATGCGTAAATTTGAACTCGGTAAGCGGATGAAGTCATGGTCATTTGAATTGAACTCTTTCCGGCTTATTTAGCGTTTTGTTTTCTTTCCTTCCAATTTGCTTTAACTGAGACCGTAATTGCTTTCCAGATTGACCAATGTCCGCTACCTGAAACAATCGCCGACAAATTTCTTGTGGCTTGACTATACAAGAGTAGAAAAAGTAATCCCAGGAAAAACATGATTTCGTAAAGTGTGTTGCACTAAGCAGCTCTTTTTCAACGGTAATGCAATTTTTATTGACATTTAAAAAAGAAAAATGTTCAGTTGCATATATTTGGCTTTATTATATAAATAGTATATAGAAAATTCGCTGTTATCTGTTAGAAACTAATTTAATTAAGAAAGAATTGGAGTATAAAAATTAGGACATTAGAAAATTTCTTTTGATAAAAATATGAATTAATAATATATTGTATATACATAGATATAAAAAAAGCACTTGAAAGCATGCAAATCTTTTTTTATATAGAAATTTCTGTTTATGATATAATTTCTGTTTATTTATAAAAACAAAATTCTGCATTTGAGAAGAAAAATCACTAACTTCCATTAAAATGAAACAGTTATAATGTGTCCATATTATATATATCCATTATAATGAAACAGTTACAAAACAGTTAGAAATAAAACTCTAATAGGAAAAATCAAATGAGATATTTATACGCTTTATTTTTTCATAGTAAAATTTATTTAATATGTTTATTGCCACAAATAAAAATGATATTTAAAATAACGGATATCACACATTATCAATCTTAATAGAATTTGACATGTATTATTAATAATTTTTAACTAATGTTTATAAATTTACTAAAAAATATGTTTTTGCATCTATTTGAAACCTTTTTGGAAGACAAAATTATGCAACAATTTGTCTTCCAAAAAAACTTTAAAACAATTTTATTGACAATATAATGTCAATGTGCTATTTAGAAAACGTTTATCTCTCTTTTGAAAAACTTTAAATAAATAAATTTAAAATTTCAAACTTTACAATTTACAACTCATATCTTTTATAACTTTGAATAACACAACCACTATCACTCCCAAAAAATTAAATTTCTATTACCATCAACATTTTGTACATATTTGTAAAATATATTTGCTCATGTTTGTGTATATAGCATTCTGAAGAAAAACATTAAAAATGCGCTACTTTCACATTTTAAGATGTAAACATTAAAATGTTAATAGAAATAATTTGTAATAACATCCCTGAAAAAAATCGTTTTCAATATTCGTCTTGAATTTGCATTTCTCATATTTCACGCGAATTATAAATATTCATGTAAATTATAGTTATTTTTTTTATTTAAGTTAAAAATCATTAATTTTTCTATGTTAAAATTCGGCTATATTTAAATGTAACGAATATTACTTGATATTTTTTTATGTCTTTCTATGAATTTATACTGCTGTGAAAGTAACGCATTATTTAGAATAGAGCAGCGAATAAACTAACGCTTTGGGGAAAGCAGTTTTTATGGGAAAGCAACAAAGCATCTACCTAAATAATAGGAAAGGACGAGATACGACTTTTTTTTCTCTTTCAGAAACCAGGGCATGAAAGTTCATGAACATAATGACTTCTGCAGCAGCATTTGAAAAGTGTTTTCGAAAAAAAGAGAAAAAAAAACTGTCTTCCTTCTTAATTAGTTGAATGTTAGTTCTAAGTGTCAATTTCACTTTGATTTTAATACTTAATTTCCATATAAATTGTTAATTCTGAAAAAAACAAGTATGAGTTTTTGTTTATAAATGTTATTTATATATAAAATACATAAAAAATTTTTATAAATCATGACTCTACAAAGAAAAACGGTTGCAGACATTGTGTGCAAAAATTATTGAATCTATAGAGAACTTTTAATCAACAAAAAACAAAAAAATAATAAAAGAATTTTTCAATAATTTCTTTTTATTATAAAAAAAGCTTTTTTTTATTGTGAAATTTTACTAAGAAAACTCAGAAAATAGCAATGAAAATTTGAAAACTCTAATGAATTCGAAAAATAATTTGTAAAAATACTTCCAATAACAAAATAAACGTAGTCAATATTTTTTTAATTAATTTATAATTAAAAAATGATAAACAATATTAAAAAAGTAATTTTAAAAATATTTTTAATTTAGAAAATACAAAAGCTTTATAAAATCTTAACTTTTTAAGATTTTTTTATGTTCTATTATTTCGTACAAATTAAATATTTTTAATGTTTCGCCGAAAAAAAGCTCAAATATTTGGTATTTCAGCTTTTGCTCGGCAAATATTAATATTCGATTCGCTCAAATATTCGAAATCAAATATTTGATATTTCGAAATCTGAGTTTGAAACATTGTTTGATTTAGATTTTTCTGTTGTTGTTGTTTCTAATCCCAGATGATGTGGCTAAGCTACACCATCTCCATAAAACCAAAAATGTCCCGAAGGTCCAAAAATAAAATCGGATCCCTTAAAATCTTAAAAACTGTAAAATTTAGACAAATAAGAACATGATCGGGGGAGGCTTGGACAGCCCTACATCAATGACACTCTGAAAAGAGCCTCTCGCCCTTTTGAAAGGTAAGTGATTTAATATGACCGTTCAGAAAGCGTAAAAGAGTCGTCTGCTGTTTTCTCGATATATTGAGCTTGTGGCACCAACGAGGTCTTTTGCCAAAGTACCACGAGTGAGCAGGGGGAACTCTCCAAAGTGTACTCAGTTCCTTCCTTTAGCTATAGGAAATTTCAGAACAGGTTAATTTAGCGTTGTCATAGAGCGTCTTTTAGCAAGCTGATTCAAAAGTTCTAGTATATCCAGGCTTGTCATATCCCCAACAGTCATCCAATGAGAGAGGTGTGGTATAGAGGCACTACTGTCTGATAAAATCCAAATATCCTTGAAGACAAGTTCAGAGGTCATGTATATAAAATGTAGTCTCTTGTAAATTGCCACAAGTTCAGACCTGAAGACGGAACAACCATCAGTATTTCTAAACTTAAGATCGATTGTGTTATTAGGTGTCTCGATATGCACTCCACTTCTAGATACATCACCGCCACCCCTGCTACCATCAGTTTTCAATGCCGAGAGAGGGATGCCATGTATTGTCTCAAGAGCCATCTTTCTAGTGAATTCAGGAATATCTGACTTTTTACACACCCTCGTCAAGAGTTCAGTCTGGAAATGTATACGCTGTAGAGCAAGCTTCAGATTTTTCTTCTTTTATAAACTATGTTGATAGAGAAACAGTAATAAATAATTTGAAAACAATATATCGCGGGTGCGCCTGTGCGTCGGAATAAACAAAAAAGTAAAAGATTAAAATGTTTCCCTACGTAATGCATTCCTAAATATAATATATTGAAAAGAGGATTGAGTATAACATACACTTTCCAGAAAAAGTCTACGTACAAACGCATATTAAACATTCTACTGCGAATAAAATCAATTGCCGAGATTTAAGAATTATTTCAATTATTTCCTTTGATAAAAAATAATCCACAAAAGTGATTAATATCAACGGAATATTTAATTGAATTCAGGAATAAAAATTGAAAGATTTGAGCTATACCAGAAATAAATAGCTGACGTAAAACGCGTGATGAAGAACAATCAAAAAATGCATTGTTTGGAGTTTTCATTCATCTCTCTAAGCCATGTGACGTTACATTACTTTTTTAGTTTTAAATCTGGAGTATTATTACGCATCTGTTTTTATTGGTGAGTGAGCAGAAATTGATCTGAAAGAGATCTCTCGGACACGCAATATGCATCTAGTATTTATAGCGAACGATCTCGTTACTGTTGCCAATAAGAAAAGAACAATACCGCATTTTCACCATACTAATTCCTACGCAGACGATACAGAATAAGTAGTGGCTCGTATAAAGTTTAGTGCGTGTGCATTCAGCTTTTAGATCTCAAAATGTAATCGCCAACAAAAGAATGCCAAGAAAAAACGGCGCAATTTGTGTTCGGTGAAAAAGAAAAGATGACTGGATGAGGTAACGTTTAGATCGGATATAACTAAGATAACCGTTGATTATTACGGTACGATAGTGGAAGATCAAAAACAATTCTTATGGAATCTCCTCAAAATATCTGTAGTTTTCAAAGTAAATTAAAGTCATATATTTAATTGTGTTTTAGAGTTTTGACTTCTGATTGTATTTGCTTATTTACATTCTCGTTATGTTTTAACTCTAATGAATAAATATGCTTTATATTTACGTGATTGTTTTCAAGTAACAATGCTGTCGAGGTCATAATAGCAGGTTTCCATGCTCTCAAATTTGCTAAACCAGCGGTACATTCAATATCAGAATTGTAGGAAAACCGTTAAACTAACGTTTAATTAATCAAAAATTATGCAAATGAAACATAATTGCATAAGAAAATAATATTTATGAAACAAACGACAGAAAAACAATCTTATTACCTTTTAATATATATTGGTGTTTAAAATTAAATTAGGAATAATGCTAATAAAGCAATGATATATTGTTTCCTACATTTTGAAATAAAAAGAAATTATATAGTTATTTTATAATTATTTCAATTAGAAACTTATGATATATGAATATGAATATCGAAGTAATAAGATAAATATAATGATTGAAAATTCAAATTTACTTGTTTTTTGATTAATAAAAAATGTCAAAATTTCGAATACTGAATAAGTGTATATAGCAAATGAGTGTATATAGGTGCAGTGTATATAGGTACACGTAATTTCTAAATTTACAAGCAATATTATACAACAAGTATTGATTAAAAGAGGCACGCATTTTATTCAGAAAATAGTTTCAAGCATATATTTAAATACAAAAAAATCCCATAAAAGCGTCCTCTGTTGATATTTGGTAATCTTCTGACAACAAAGGCTACAATTACGATTTTTTATATTAACATTGATTTTTAACAAAAAGTTAATCGATTTCTGACAAGAAGCTAAAAGTTTCAAAATAATAATGATTGAATAATATAAAAGTCTAATAAAAAAACTTCGATAATTTCGTAATCTTTAGTAATTCTAATTAAAAGATAAATAATTATTTGTAAGAACCCCTAGAAAAATTGCACCAAACAAAAAAAGTCATCAAAATATGCAAGAAACTCTCTAATAATTTTAAATAACTATTAATATTCTTTAGTTTGTTGCTTACCAAATCAAATATTTCCTTATGCCTCTTGTATTCAGTTAAAAAATGTAAGACGTAATATATGTTTTTAATAATTATTACTTTTATACTATTATAAGAGTTTAGTATATTATGAGTATAATATAGTTTTACATGACAATGCTATTATTTGAGACATTTTAATGATATCTTGGTATAATGGTATTATATATATATATATATATATATATATATATATATATATATATATATATTTATATATTATATATATATATATATATATATATATATATATATATGTATATATGTATGTATATATATATATATATATATATATATATATATATATATATATATATATATATATATATATATATATATATATATATATATATATATATATATATATATATATATATATATGTATGTATAAAGAAAAAGAACTAAATATTTTATTCTTTTTTTTCATTATTTTCAATAAGAATTTTCAAATAAAAAATTTTAATAGTAAAATTGTGCTTTACACTCAAATAGTCTTCTTAAACACCCTTTTACTTGCAGCAAGGTAAAGGAAATTTTAATACCTAATCTCTATATTTTTGTACATTCTTTTATAACAAAAATATTTCCTCCCGCTTTCAAGATACAAAATATCTTAGTTATAATCTCAAAGTAGAGAGTCATAATTAAGTTTAGATTTGGCAAATATATATGCACTTATACTTTCCATTTTATTAGTGTTTCCCATTTGTAATATACTTAAAATTATATTTCATATTGCTATTCTATATTTCCATCAATTCAGTGTGTGTCCTACACTAGAATTTAAAGACGTTTCTTCGGAAGTTTCAGCATTTCATATAACTTACACTACCCACAATAAAAGTTTTATTCATTGCAACTTATGTAAATTGCATTTGAATAATTAAAATGTTTAATATAATTACAATGTTGCTAATGTTATCAAACATTAAGTACTCAAAGATTTGAATAAAAATGTGAAAGGAGAACTGCACCAATCAAGAATATTATTGAGGAAGGGGTGTTATGCATTCAACGTATTCCTTTTTCCTATTGAGAATCTAGATATCAACAATACATTCACCTTACATGAAACAGATAACAACGCGGAACTTGTTGATCGATTAAAATTGAATGAAAAATCGTTTGCTCCCACACTTGTAACTACATGTATCATTAATCACTATTGAAAGCTGACCCAGAAACCCTGTCTTTACAAGAAGAAAGCGAAAATGATATAACATCTGTTAATGAGGACGATCTACCCTGAGAACTTTTAAATTGGTGTCGTGCCAGCAGAAGGCGTTGATTTCAATTAAATCTGCACGTAAAAGCCTTTTTTTTTCCTTCCACCCTTAGCTTTCATCCGCTAAGTTGTAAATGTTGAGTACCTCATTCTTCATTTCATCTAAAAAAACTGATAGTGAAGTGCTTAATTTTTATTTGACAATTGGGAATATTTTGCTTAGAATGATAACATTTTATGACTTTAGCATGCAAAATAACAAAAATGAAGATAATTATAAATTATTTTTGTACCTTTGTTTTAAAAATAAACAATTTTTATTGTGTAAATTATAATGTTTTAAAATTAATAGTTATTAAAGCAGTTTTTTTTAAAATATGATAACTGGAGTAATAAATATTTAGAGAAAAAAATCAGGAAAGTGTAAGTTAAGATTTTATGGGAATTTTTAGGAAAATAATAACTTTAATCATGCAATTTTTAAATAATAAATCTGGCAGCGTGTATACCATAAGAATACTTAAGATATACTGGCTTCCAAGCAAATTGAATATGCGGATTCTTTTCACGCATTCTCATTGGAAAATTTGAAATTATATTTCATTATTTTACGATAATAATATGTTTCATTGCCTGAAATTTATTAAATAATTCAAATAAAAAAATATAATATGTGCTGTAGATTAAATACAAAAAATATAATATGTAATGTAAAAATATCATCAGGAGATGTGAATAAAATGTGAATTTGATTTTTAAAATTTTGATTCAGCGAGATCGAGAAAGTGAGAGAGAAAGAGATTAAATTTAAATAAAAAATTATTTTTATCTTATATTAATAACTCAATAAAAGTAAATAATATTTTAAAATCAAACATTTATTGATAAAAATAAAAAATATATTTTAAATACTTTTTTTGACAGATTGTGATGATTACTAGAACGAAATCAGCTTACAAAATCTTAATAAACTCTCTTGTCAATGAGCAAACAATATCAAAAGCATATAAAACCGCTACGCATTTTATAATCGCTAACTAGTTACACAACGGTATTTCCGCTGTATAACCTAATTAATTGACAAGCACAAGCAACCAAACTCATCGACCGCAACAAATTCAGTGAAATGCCTACAATTTCTTTTACGTCGTCTAAATGAAGTGAAAATACAGTAATTTTGCTTCATTGAGCCTTTTTGAAAGCGATATTTTATTTGACCGGAAATGCATAAATTAACCTTACTACCTGTGAATGGCAACACTTCGATGATAAAAAAAAAGAGTGAAAGCCGTTTGAGCTTGTTTCGCGCGTAGGCGAAGCTGTTTTTTGGCGCAGCAAAGGGCAAAAAGTAACAACAAGGTGTGGCGAAATAATGGCAAGTAACACAGGAATAAACAAAGAAAAATTACTTGAAACTCGGAATAATAAAGCAGCAGTAGGCACTGATGGATGTCTAAAGACGGATTCGACAAAGAAAGGCGTTTGTGCCTTTTCTTTTCTGTTGCTGACGTTACCGTCGAAAAAAACAATACAAAATAGAAAGCATATTGTTCATTTTTTGTGAAGATTTAAATCTAGGAATTTTATGAATGCAGTTTGATAATTTATTTTCATGATTTCTAAGAGATGCTACATTTCCAAATAAATTATGTAAATTTATTCTGTAAATTTCTTTCTTTTCACTTATTCTTTTTAAATCAAATGCAGGAATTTTTTGGATATAATCTATAAAATACTTTTACGCCCAATAGAAATACATTCAATTGTAATAAAATAATATATAAAAATGTATCGTCTGATTGGTTAAGATTATCGTCCAAGATAATCTATAAATTTCCATATTGAATTGAAAATGTGCTTTGGAAGTCTAGAATTCTGTTCACAATTATGAAAAGACAAGAAATATAACTAGGGTTATTTTCTTGTGCAATACACATTCATTATGAAATTTAAAGAGTTATTCAATAATTTATATATTGAAAATGTACTTAATTTAAAATTAAAATCGAATTTAAAATAAAATCAAAATACTTCATTAAATATAAGCCGAAGTGGCAGTTAAATTGAAAGCCTTGTGGATTTCAATGGAACAACTTGTCTATAAGAAGACAACTTTGGGGGTGAATTCTGGTAGTGACTTCGTTTATTCCATGTAGGTTTCCTTCAGAATATATTTTACTATTTAATCTACACACGGCAAAGTTATATAAATTGTAAATAAAATATTTTATATAACAAAACAATTTATAAAATATCCAATAATATGTTGAAAATCGTATGAGAAAATTTTTTTCTATTAATTTGATAAAATTCTAAATACATATATAATATTTTTTTGGTCTTCCTTTTCAAGAAAACAGATTGATGTAAGCATGCTGGTTTAAATAATTGTACTTTTTAAACAATAGTTAACAGTAAATTAGAGAATATGATTTGTGCACGATTTTTCTCAAACAATTTTTCTATATTTTATATTACTTTAGATTTTAAAAACAATTTATAAATTACGTTATAATAATAAATTTTATTTCCATTTGTTAAATTATATAAATTCATTTTTACTATTCATATTTTATTTATACTGCTTAATAAAAAAATACACTCAGCTATAATGTACTCTAAAAATGAAAGCTACTAAATAATTTGTGTATTGGTGATATTTTGAATACATATTTGAATGATATACACGTACGTAACTGTAATTACATAATTTTTATTCAAAACATTACTATTTTGAAAATTTACAAATAATTTTTGTAAGTAACTTAATTATACTTATTAATTTAGAATAATAATTTTACTTTTAGCACTTATATGTTTATTATTAATTACAAATTAAGACATAAAATTTATTAAATAAATATAAATTATGTAATTTAAATTTTTACTTAAAATTAATCTATTTGCATTATTAATTCTTGAAAATACACAAATTTCCATACAGTATCCTTGCTTTAAATAATTATGCTTTTTTTAGGTCTTAACGCATTTTTTGTAATTTAAAAAATGAGAAAAATTTTATAAGTTTACTCTCAAAACTCCCAAAATTTCATCTCATTTACTAAAATTAACAAATTTTACAGCTTAAACCAATTTTTTCGTTAACAAGGAACATTTCATCATATTATTAAAAAAGCACCTAGTCTATATTTTACAACCTTAATTATAAAATCTATTAAAATAATAATTTCGAAACCTAATTTGCCTTACACACTTTTACGTTTAGATTCATATTATCATTACTAATCATTAAACATAAATTCCCGATCATTAATTCAAAATGTAATTTGTGATATTATTGCGTGAATCTTATCACGTTATAACTTATCAGCGTGAATGTTATAGATTTATTCTCTTGAGATATTTGAGAAATTATAACTATCATATTCTTTTTACCTACACATTAAATATAAATAAAATTCTATAAAAACTCATTTTTAAAATTTAATCAATCAGTTGTGCGTAAATATGGATATTAATTTGCCATTTTTTTTACTCTAGTAATTACTTAAAACTGAACCAAACTTCTTGTTAACTTGTTTATATGTCAAACAAAAGACATTTAATATCAGTTTATTAATACGCAAAGCCGAATTTTATGAAGAATGTGCAATTATGAATCTTCAATTCAATGGAAGACAATTTTTTTTCAAAATGTATGTACAAAATCAGTCATTTGTTAAGTAGGTTGCACTTGACCCGAAAAACAAAATATCGATGGACAAAAGAGGTGAGAACTAGAACTATTCTAACAGCAGTACAAAAGCAACGCGAGAAAAAAATCAATCGCATAAAGCAAGGTTGAATCATTTCTCTTTTGAGAAAGATAAAAGAAATTTATTAAACAGAGCAAAGTAAAAGGCAACCGGCCTTCGGTGTCCTTTCCTTAATCGTCTGCGTTTTTCGATCATATGTATTCAGAACTGGCAACACGAGGGTTAAGGAGTTCAACGTTCTAATTTCATCTTACAGCGAGTGCCCATCTATGGAAAAGTAGACAAATGATTCCGGTTAATTTGAAGTCTAATATATTTGACATTGAAATTTTTTTTAAAAAAAAACTTTGCCTTTTCATTACATTAAAAATAGACATTTTTTTCTAATATGGAGCTTGTATTATAAGCAAATTTCTATGCAAATAAAATATCAGTTACAAATTATGTTATTATTCATCAAACATTCTAAAACTAATGGAAAACTTTCGCAAAAATAAAAACTAAAGAATTTCCTAAAAATAAATTTTTTTTTATGAATATTTTCGATGAAAAATTCTAATTTTCAAACACCTATGTTTTTTTTTGATAAGAAAAGAATTTAAACTTACTAATCCATCATTTTTATATCGTCAGATGTAAAATAAAATCAGTTTTTAATTTTTGTGGATTTTTCTTTTAAATATTTTTATTAGAAACAAACTTCAAATCAGTTTTTGTTCAATACAGATTACGATATTGAGCAAAAATTTCTATCTAATTATGAATAAAT
The DNA here is from genome assembly GCA_037975125.1 of Latrodectus hesperus. NCBI lineage: Eukaryota > Metazoa > Arthropoda > Arachnida > Araneae > Theridiidae > Latrodectus > Latrodectus hesperus. Next base: position 72,536,302 of record CM075860.1, on the reverse strand, counting down.
GTCATAACTAAACTCTTTTCTCAAATAAAAATTCACAATAAAATTATTTAAAATATGTCTCATGTCTTTCTTGTAATAATCGTATTTTCTATTAATATTCTAAAGATACAATCCATTTATTTTCAAGCAGTTTAGAATTATTTCCTCGCTCATTTAAACTGCATTTAATTAAGTATAATACCAATCTGTAAAGATTTTGACAAACGAATGAATCCAGGCAGTAAAACATAGAAATGTCTAGTTTAACAGGAAAAAAACCCATAATTCAGTTCACATTCCATTTAAACAGCAGTGCATTTGAAATATTATAAGTAATTACTCATTTAAATCATCTTATACAGAATGTACGTTATTAATTACCATATATTGTAATTTAAATGCTTTAAAAAATTTAACACATATATATTACCAAATTTTATAATATCAGTTTCTCTTATACCCAAGCATATTGTTTACATTGAGTAAAAATATTTCCTTTTTGCTGTAACTCACCAAAATGGGAAGTTTCGGAATGATATTTTATCACAATTTAGCTAACTGTCATATCACCTTATGTAAGAAGTAACATCGTTGCCAACAAAGTTGATGAGTCCTCGAAATTTAGAATCAGGAACAAAATAAAAGACTCCCATTACTGGCCTGCCACGCCCAGAAATATTATTTCACGTAACATTGTGACTACAGTGAGTGATCGGTTAATAAACAGTTCGAACAACGAACAATTTCACGAAAGATTTTCGTGTTGGGACAACGAACTAAAACGAATTCTAAGAGACTTCTCGGCTTTCGTAGCATAATGTGAAAGGTTGCCAAACCCAACGGTCCAAAAATAATTTCTTGATTTATGTTGCTTGCCTATTAAACTTAAAAATTATACATTAAAAAAATTTTTTTCCAAAAAAAATCATTAAAAAATATTTTTATTGGAAAAACAGTTTTTTTTTTCCAAGAATATTTATTGTTAACGTAGACCATCAACTTCGGCTTTAATTTCATTCAAAACCGAAACTGACTGCTGATTAAAACTGATCGCTTTTGATTTTAATGAAATCCGAATTCGAACCGATGCTGATATCTGCCATTAAAGATCTTTTGAAAAAATGGGAAGATGTCAGAGCAACGGTCTTAGAACGGTACCCAAACCAAACTGATGTCAGTAAAGTGGGGGATCTTTAAAACGATAATAATAGACAACGCTATTAATTAATTCCAGAAGTTCCTGTAAAAGAGAGAAAAGCAATTGACATTGGACATGTTCTTAAGCGTCCCATAAACAAAAAATATAAGGGACTGATTAATATACAAGGTTAAAAAAATGTGTTATTTTTTAAACAAATTTATTTAGAAATTATACATACTTTTTAAATTTAATTTTAGGATCTGCAGAACGAATTAATCGATTTCACAAAAAAAAAAATCTACAGTAAATCAATTATTGGTTAACGAACAATTCAGATAGCGAACATAATCTTGTAACAAATTATGTTCGTTAACCAATCACTTACTATATTTTACGCATCTAGATACGAATACGACGAATTTTCATACGGGTCACGATACGAACACACTACTTCCAATATTGAGTACGAACGTCTTAAAAATCCAAGCCTCCACGGCCAAATTAAGTTAAAGTATATGTTGGAATTACTCAAGTTCTTTAAGGTTGATGAAACTATGGAAGCCATTTTAATATTTGAATAACAGTCTCATAACCGCTGTAAAATTTTACAGCCACAATGCTAAAAATCAAAAACAACATTGAGGAGTGAAGCGAAAGTTCTTTACTTCCTTGATTTGAACAAAATATTGACAGCAGTCAATAAAAATCTGACTAAATGTAAATTATTGCAAAGTTAAACAGTAGAATAATAAATGAAATGGAAATTAAATGCAAAACAATGAAATTGAAATGACTAATATCGCCTCAGAGGACATAGAAATAAAGATTCAAAGATAGAATATTTTATGGAAAATAAAGAATGTTAAAATAAATGTATTATAGTAATTTCAAATTTAAAGAATTAAATTCCAAAATTTCCTTACAGAATCAAAGATTTAAAACTATGCCATTTTTTTCCTCAAAGTGGTAAGTAAAAGTAATGATTACAACTTATAAATGAGGACGATAGTAAGTAAACCATGATGAATGTGAAAAACCAGGATGAAGAAACAGAAAATTGGTAAATTAAATGAGTGATTTAAAAATATTATCGATATCACATCCTAATATTTTTAAATCAATCATTTAATCCCCTAATTTTTAACATTGCTGACTAATGAACATGAATGATATAAATTTAAATTATACAGATAACTTTATAAATATGTTATAGAACATGAATATGAATTATAGCAAAATTATCTCAAAATTAAATAGAGAACCTTCTTAATTTGTAGAAGCATAAGTAACTCTAAGCAATCAATAACGCGTCCAGGAAACGACATGTTCGTTGCAAGAAATGTAATATTCAATTGTTGAATAATTTATCGATTTCTGATAAAGTGTTCTGTCACAAGTATTTTTCGATATCACAACTGTTGTCAGTGATTTTTATCATTTCCCATCACATGGTTCAATAAACTTGCATCTTTCCTTATCCGATGACAACCGAAACAATTCATTAATGTGGTTTCTGTCAGGAATTAGATGAAGATCTATTTTATGGAATCGTGTACAATCAGAAAACATTCCGGTAGTAAAAGATATTCTGATATAAGAACAGCTAGGAGAAACAAAGAGATTTAAATAATGTTGTGCAAACAATTATGAGAGTTTTCAATTTGCTTCCTCGTCCCGGTTTTGAAACAGGACTTCAACGATAATCAAGTAGAAAATATCACTTCCGAATCTAGAAGGTAGACAACATGATAAAAGAATATAAATACTTCTGTTAAATAACATATTGTGTTTTGCATCTTAATTTGCGACTGAAGTTTGATATTTGGTTTTGGAGTTGCTTTCACATAGGCGATGATTAGAAACAAATTTTTGCAATATGCATCCCTTGTTCGCAAATTTAAAGCAAATCGAAACAAAAATTAGAAAATATTTTCAAAGAAATATGTTTTATATTTAGGGCTGTATTACATTTTATATACCAAATTTTTTCTAAATAAGATTTTTAATTTATTGCATAATTTCACATAATATTACCTTCATTACATTATTTTAGAGTTTTTTTTAATTTTAGTCAATTCGAAGTATTTATTACGAAAGTTAATTATTCTTTAAGTTTCGAATTGATTATTTTAGTCAACTAATAACATTCAATCATTTGTCAATTCGAAACAAATTACAAACTATCTATTTAGTGAAACTAAATCTCATGTATTCTCATTAGATTCATATTTTTCATATGCGTGGAATCACTGAAGTTAGTGAAAAATGTATAAACATATACTTTTTAAAGATGTATCTAATTTCAGTCAATATTTTTGTAATGAAAATAATTTAACAAATATTTCTAAATCTACATTTCTCCACAAATTTTTTTATCAATGATATCAAACGGCTCTCCGGAAATCTCATACTAGTCAATAAATATAATATTAAAATCAAAAGTTACGTTGATTTCAATAATATGAATTGATTAACACTATTAAAATCCATGTATCTGATGATTTCTCTTCTCATAATATTATTTATTCATGTATATTATAATTTATTTATTAATAATAATAAAATCATCAATTACAACAATCAATCAATTATAATAATATTAAATTTGGGCTTGGTTTTCAGTTAAAATGAGCATTCTTGCTTTATAAAATATATATAGTTTAAAATTTTCAGTATATTACTTTGATTAAACTTTTGTATGATATATTCTTATTTTTCAATGAAATCATAAGTTTTCCAAGTTTATGGAAATAAAACAAGTAAACAATGTATCAGACAAAACTATGAGCAATGACTGATAAATTTATTATAGTTTATTAATTTACTACAAGGAGTTTGTTATGGATTATAGTTTTGGAACAGATATTGTTGCTGTTGTCGTGTGACAAGTGCAAAAAGATTTAAAAAAAAAACAAGTCATATATGACCATAGGCAGGAACAGATATTAACATCGGTGATTGCTCATATGCATAATTTACTTTTGTGTAAAATTTAAGTTTGAAAATATATTTTTTTCTACGACGGGCACTAAGGTGATGAACCCTATGCCACAACAAGGCCAGAAACTGCTACTCATTTGTCGTTACATAGCGGGCACCTGTGAACCAAGTCACGGAGGCGAGTAACGTTGCCCGCACCATACCACCACAAACCCGTTTATAGGTTGGGCCACATTCATACATCATCACAGAACAAAGGACAGAGAAACACAGAGAGAACAGAGAAAGAAAGTAACATCCATGCCCGAACCGGGATTCGAACCTGAGCTCAGGAAAGTTTGCAGATATAAAAATATATATTTATATTTCATTTTTTTACCTCAATTAATTTAAATACGATTAAAAATTTTAATCGACTTATTATAATACAAAATAATTCCTTAAATAACATTAATTCGGATTTGTGTTCAGAAAGATTCTCGGATCTATTTTGAGTTACATTCCACGGATGTGTGTCAGTGTAAATTAGTTGCACGAGTAGTTTTTAAAATACACGTCCATCAAGTTATTTGTTTTTAAATCGAGTTAAAAATGTGACCCACGAAGAATTTCCCAGAATAAATAAACTTCGAAATTATGGTCTGCTGGTCTTATTCGGAAAAAAAATAGAGAAGGAGTTGTAAATCTTCTTCCAATCTATTTGTAATTTGCTTCTATCTTCAAAAAGGATGTTTATCTATCTTTTCTTTTTTTACCCTTTTTTGTGGTTTGAAATTTAAAAAAAAAATCTTTGCTTTTTTTGGATAAAAATTACTACATGTGTTTGAAACTATACATTACTAATGCTGCTAATTTTTTCTAACTATTACTGGTTTTAGTTGTTGAATAATGTAAAGCCGTTTTTGAATAAAAGCCATAATAATCTGAAATATCGCAGTTAGAATATAAGGAATTTGAACAGAAAATAAGAACAACAGTACTTTTAAGCCTTTTTTAAATTTAACAAAGAGCATTTGTTTTGACTATTACAGTAAAATAAATCATGCTTATGTATTATCTTTATAATTAGCATATTTTAGTTTACTTTAATAGTTTGAAAAGTTATTGATGTCTTAACTTCGAAACTTTTGTTTTTCTAGGCAAGTTTTATGGTAAATTATTTGGATAAATTTTTTCAACATGTTCATTTATTTTTAGATAGATAACTATTTTCGTGAATTTTATAGTGTTATTTGAAATTTATTTTTTCTTCAGTTTCTCCTTTTATTAAATGCTACTTAACATTAAAAAAATACTTGTTAAAATATAATCAACTCTTTACGTACCACCCTGACAAACTGCCACTTGTTTAATTTGTTATCTAACTTTTTATTGAGCACGTCTCAATTTTGATTCCTATTTAGGACGTTGGTGTTCGTTAATTGTTTGGTGTCACTGTATAAAAAGTGACGTATAAAAACCATATTATATAACATTATTTAAAATAGCTGCTTGTCTTTTAAAGTAAATCTTAAATTTAATCGTTTGTTTTTTAAAAATTGAATAATTTTATCAATAAAAATTAATGTACATTTGCGAAAATGTTTAAAATCTAAAAGTTATTATTTTTATTTTAGGCATTTTTAATCTAGTGATGCAAAAATATATTTACTTAACTATTTATTTGTTCAGACAATATTTATTTTTCAAGGCTAAATATTTTATGCACGTATTGTTATAAAATAAAACTGTACACATTAACTCTGAAAGGAAAGTGATTTTGATTTTATAAACTACTATTTTAATTCGTCTGAAAAAGAGACTTCTGTTATCAAATACCACATTTCGTGACCTTCTGGTTCATTGTTTGTTCTTCTAACTTTTCAAGCAAGTTATTCATTTTATGAGGCTTGCTTTAAGTTTGAAATGCTCCTTTCAAAATGGAAGTTCTTAGTCTAATGCAATGGTATGCCTCCTTATCCAAGCGCTTTGCTTGTTGGTAAGACAATGTTTTCAACAGTGGAAAGAACTTAACCACTGTTGAATTGTTGTTCATAGGTGTGTCGTTTTTAATTTCTGCATATACATTTTAGAAAAACAGAGAGCAAAGGGAATACTTCAGAATGTTCTTGGTTTCTTCCATCGCGACACGCAAATACAGCCTATTCTCTGTGAAAAGAACGTAATATGCAACGGATATTCAAAGTTACTGGAATAGACCACAGCTTTCGATTAATTACAAAATATTACTAAATAAATCAATAAGAAATCACTTCTCCAAGAAAGTTTTGTCATGATATAATTATGCTATGTATTATAGCTATTCAAATGTTACTCCCAAAACAAAATATCAAAATATTTCTACATCTTAAGAATTTGAAAAATCCTTTAGATTTATTTCAAAACTGAGAGTTAAAAATTATCTGTGACATTTCCTCTGGCTCTTTTATAAAAGCATGTGAACATTACTGTATATTGTGAAACATTACTATACAAATATGTAAAGTAATTAAAAATAAGTATCACTTTTATTTGTACGTTAAATATGATTTAAATTTCTCTCAACATAAAAAAAATTTGAAACCAGTAGATCAAAATATCGGTCCCAGGTTCGATCCTCGGGCCGGGCAAGGTTGACTCAGCCTTTCATCCTTTCAGTGGGTCGATTAACTGAGTACCAAGCATGCTTGGGAACTAAACACTGGGGGTCTTACGTTAGTCTGACCACCTAACTGGGACATATGCTTCGCACCCCAGGGCCCTCGGACATGAAAACAATTATGGGCACTGTAGGCCTTGGTCCACATGGGCTGTCGTGCCATGGAGTTTAGTTTAGTAGATCAAAATATCAGAATATTTTGATTATTTTCTGATTACTTCTAAAAATCAGAAAGTGCATTATCATTCAGCTATATCAAACTCTTTTGTATCGTTCAACTTTTAATAACTTAAATCACTGCCACTGATTGGCAACATATTGAGAAACAGATATTTAATATTATTTGAGCATCTTTTTTTTCTTGTCATACTAGTTTCATTCTTGAAAAATGCGTACAGCAGTCAATATTAATTAACCTAAAATGAAGAGAATGTAACTACCTACTTAATTGCGGTGAAATTCCAATGAAGCAATTTGCGATACAAATTCGTCCTTAGAAATGCGGAAGAAAAATTTTTAAAAAATAATTTTTCTTTTTGAAGTTGTAATGAAACAACTCTGGGAAACATTACTACAAAAATACATATCAATAATGTGAGCAATTATCAGCAGGTTTCAGTTATAAACTGTTTTTGTCACCAATGAATTACTGTAACATGAATTATTTTTTTATAATTAAATGCATCTGCTATCTTTAATTATAGGCCCATTGCAAACAGATCTAGGGGTCGGTCCAAACTTAGATGGACTGATTGTGTAGAGGAGGACTTTATAGTGCTGAAAGTGACAAATTGGAGAACAGTCGCCTCCCGGAGAACACAATGGAGGAGTGTTCAGAGAAAAGCCTTGGCCCACCCCGGGATGTCGTGCTGAAGAAGAAGAAGATGCATCTGCTGACATTAAGAGATATTATTCCTAATAGTCTTAAAATATTTTGAACTAACAACATTAGCTACATTGAACCCACATCAAAATATTAAAAATGTGCAAGTTTATTTAGAAACAAAAATAATAAAATTTAATTTTTATGCTAAATATTTCAAATTTTCTATAGCTTACTAGCTCATACTCAGAAGTTATTAACTATATACATGTGTGCGTGTGTGTGTGTGAATCAATCAATCTATCAATTTTCTATCTAGGTTTAAAAATATATGTGTAATGTTAATTACCATGGGAAAAAAATCAGATAACCTCCATTTAAAGATATGAAAGTTTCCTTTAACTATTGGTTATGTTAAAAATCTGAGCAGGAAAAGCTGTTCTAGCTCTAAAATTAAAACATACAAAAATTGCACTTCATTTTACAAAAATAATTAAAAACGTTTTATAGAAGATAATTAATCGTAAGAATATTTTCAATAAGAAATTCATAATTTTGTCTGCTTATTTCGTGGACTGAGTCTAAAAATAACATTTTAACTATCGAGTTATAAAATAAATCTACTGATGAATCCCCAAGACTTGTTTGAAAAGAGCATGATCTTTCGGTAAATAGAGAGATCAAAGGCCAAGTAAGAAATCAGTTAGTCTTGTTGACCCCCTTCGAAGTATTTTTAGAACATTAAATCAGACTTTATTTTTATGTTGTTTAATAGCAAAGAAAAATGAGGTTTCTAAGGTGTTATCCTTGAGTAATAATTTATTTTCTAAATTCTATTAACCTAAATTTACATTTAGTAAATTCTTACATATATCACTAATATCTATAATGCAGTCATGTGACCACACAACACTAGATGAGCCAAGCATACAGTTTTGTCTTTAAAAACAACAAATGTTAACAGAGATGATTAAATACTTCGAAATTATTTTTATATTTAAAGCACTTGGTTTATTTTTTACGAAATCATCATATTTTGATAAATAGTCTTCACTTCTTTATTGAATTAAAATAAGGTAAGTAACGAAATTAGTTTCCCGAAATGGTTCTTTAATTATTAATTGATTTATTTCCTTTATTTTAAAGTAATTATAACATGTAAATTAAATTTGAAGTTTTGAAAATTTTTTTATAAAATAAATAAAATCAATATTTTTATCATTATTATAAAAAGGCTTAATTGAAATTACTATTTAATTTTTGTATTAAATTTTATAAAAATCGAATATACAAAAGACAAGTTCAAATAATCATAGACAAGTTCAAATACCAAAATTAACAAAATCCTTTACAGAAAGCACACTTCATTACTAATACTATCCAATATATCACGCTTTAGCCTTTTTTAATGAAAACTTGTTAATTTTGCTAGTTGATTTTTTAAGAAAGAATATCAAATACTTTTTTACCAAATTCTAATGTGTGAAATAACTACGGATTTTATATATTAAGTTTATATTTTTAGAAATACCTAATTTTTTTGTTAATACAATACAGTTTCGTATTATATAAGCAAATTTTCATTAAATCGTATTAAAAGACCCAATCTTTGATAAAACTAGATTAAAAAAAGAATAACAGTGTCATTTCTTAAAAATTAATTTTCTTGGAGATAATTGTGACTAGCAATTTTTAAAGTTTAAGATGTATAATTAACTGACAAATATATAATCCTGAAATAAACAATAATAATATTTTACATTTATGCCAACGAGGTTGTCTTTCATTCATTATTAAACACATGAATCAGTTTTTCAGGAATTATTGTAAAGATCAAAATATTGACCTAAAACAAAAAATTAAACATTTCATCATTTTTGCTATAGGCTTAAATAACTTAAAGAGGAAGTAATTTAACTAACTTTTTTGAAAATGAAATGACTTCTTCCATAAGGAAAAAGTAATCGTTTTAAATATATACATTCTCAACTACTCTAAAGCGATGAAAAAAATCATTTTCAGTCTTTCTTCAATATAATTTATTCTTTCAAGTCAAATCTTCAGGTGGTCATAGCTGTGAAAGGTACTTATTTTGCACAAATTGCTTCCCTAAGAGATTTGGCATCTTTTCATTTTATTTTAACGCCAAAACTTTTCCCTCATAGGGAGGAAGAGAATAAAAACTTCGATTCATATTTATTAATTTAGGGAAATATCATAGGAATCCTTCTTATAGTTAATGGTAATCAAATTTATCAGATTACACAGAAATTTTCTTAATCAAACAAAAAGTTGATATCAACATTGGAACATGTGTTTATTCTATTTGTTTATATAACATCTTCAATTATATCTAGCAATCATAAATGAAAATAAAGTTTTAAAATAAATTTTCAAAATAGTCCTAAAATAATGAATTATTAAAATAAAATTGAAATAGATCAAACTTGCTAAAATTACTGCAAATTTATCTTATGGGATAACCTTAATTTTTCTCGGTTTTAATTATTTAAAAATGACAGAAGCATTACAACCCTTTTGCATCTTTACAAAATATTATTAAAGTTTTATGTCATCTTAATGTAAATACAATACATTTTTAACATTAAAAGAAATATATGTTTCTTAGCATAATGAGGATCTGGAATCATTATCATGTAAGGATTTACAAATTGTACTTTATTGCTAATCTTTATTAGTTTATTAAAAATTTCAGGAAATATGTAATAGTTTTTTGTTTCCTTTTTCAAATAGACTTTCCATGCTTCCTTCTAGAGTTAATTAAAAATACAACCAAAAGTCCTTACATTTTGCGTTAAATAAAAAATGAACTAAGTACATGCAAAAACGAAAGAATAGTTAAGATATTTTAACTTTAAAAATTAATAAGTTTGTATTCGTAAACATAAAAGAGAAAAATTCTAAGAACAGATACTGCAAAAAAAAAGTATTTTAATAACTAAAATAAAACAATTTTCCATTTGGGTAAGAAATATTTTTGCCTCTTGGCACGCTAATTCTTCATTTAAAGCGGATAGCTTTACGATTCACAAATTGGCGAATAATTAATATCCTTAGATAAATACTTTGGGCGAATACGTGCAATTGGGAAAGCAGAAGTATAAATTAATGTCATCACTCAGGATCCCTAAGGTCTCAATACCTTGGCGATCCCTAACAAATGGGTTTTCCATTATTTATATACGGCTTTTGGCAGTTTTGCTATCAGGCTCGTTGCGTTCTCGCCAAATTGTGATCGATGGGATACCGATTTTTTTGACAAAACAGGTGGATATTTCTCGACGGAAGCGTTCACTTCTTGTGTAGATTCGTGAAACATTTATCTTCAGAGGGTAATTGTAAAATACCGTGTGAAAAATAACTCTGGAGATTTTAATGATTTCTGTTAGAATGGCTAGTTAATATAGGCATCCCCATCATTTTTTACTTCATACGTGAATTTCGTAAATTTGGAAAAATATTGATACTGGCAGCTAGTGATTAATTTATAATAAATTACAAGAATAAAGTTTTATAAAATTATGGCAATTATGAATAATCTTCTTGTGATGACTTATTTCGGCAACAACGCTATATATTACGCTACCCATTATCGTTTATTATTTTTTTTAGATAAAAAAAGGTAAATTTAGCAGCATCTTTGGAAATTTTGAAAAAGCTGCTTAACTTAAGATTTTCTGATAAGATGCTTTTATTAGGATTTATATTGTGCAGACAATACTTAATAGATAAAAACTGTTGTGCGAATTTTCTGAATTTTTATAGCATGAGAAATTTTATGAATAATAAACCATATCCCCATATTTCAAGAGAAGAATTAAGAAAAACTTGAAAGTTTCTAGCTCAGAAAACATCGTTTACTTCCCCAAACCAACAAAAAACTAGAATCTATATGAGATTTTTCTCTTAGAATAAAACTCTCTTTTAATTTGAGCAATGAAAATTAACCAAAAACAATGTCCTTAAAATTAATAAGATTTAAAGTGTAATGTAATAAAAGTTATCTGCAAATTAGACATAATTTTGCTTTTAGAATACAATTTCGTCAGTTGTGGACAAATAGAACACCTTTGTTAAAGAATTTGGACACATAAAGAAACGACACTTGTCACCACATTACTGTACACAGTTGCTGAGAAATGAAACTTTCTGATTAGTTTCAGGCTCTTTACTGCATTCCTTTTTCTGGCAAGGCCAATACTAACCCTTCTTACAGCTGTGTTAATGGTTTGGAAAGTTTTCAAGGGTTGCGAAATGACACTTTTGTTGATTTCGAACTCTTCTACTACTCTGGTAACTATATGCTCATACTCCAACTACTTGGAGCGAATATCTAATTATGGCTCAGTTTGTCCTTTTATTACAGTCTTGATTTGTAACCAAGGCCTGCAAGTGTTTTGTATAAACTCGAATCGCTGTTGTGTTTTGTTCCTCACATTGGCCTACCCTTCATTTTTCAATCAAATTGTTTGTTCACTATATTTATCACACAAGAAACCCTTTTATACAATTTCATGGCTATCTACTTAAAATTTGCATTGTTGCTTTACTTTGCCACACCAGTGTTAAGTGGTAAGCTATTAAATATCTTCCAGAAATTCTTCAAAAAACGAATGTTTGAGGATTTATGCTTGGCAATGGCAAAGAATCGTCTCACTGAGTAAGAGTAACACTTGATTTTTTGAAAAAAATTCATCAAAGTTATAAAACATATTCCTTATTTATCTGATCTAATTCTATGTAAATTTCGTTTTTTTTTTTTAATCTAAGAAAAAAACTTTTTCATTAATTCCAAGAAATAAATGACTAGAGTCATTTTTAATTTTGGTAAAATCTTTTATAATAGTGCATCAATATTAAAGATGTTTACTTTGATCATTTCTAAACATACTAAATTGTAATTTTAAGAACCTATATATACCTGAAACACTTCACTGTAACCCTCTATAAAATGAGTATTTTCACGGGCAGTAAAAAAAGAGAGAAAGAAATGTACTTATTTAAGTTTTCCAAATAACACGAAACAATGAATACTTTCCTTTCTCTGTAGTTTAAATGGAACAAAAGAAAAGAGAAAACTCCAAAAATAGAATAATGTTCCATCTTTCAGATCCTCGTTTTTCTTCAAACATAAGAAAGCAAATAAAAATTCGCGAGTGTTAACAGAGGAATACTCAAAAGACGTATGATTTTGGAGAAAAGTAGAGACCAATTTTCTTCCATCGCTTGACCTTCACACAGTATTTTTTTTTTTTCACAATAGAGAAGTCTCATTTTTCTCCTTTTTCTTTCAGAAAAAAATAACAATAATTGACATACTTTTTTTCAAAATAGAATGAAAAAAGTTTTTAGTGTCAGATACTTATTTTAGAAAGAAGAGTAAAGGTTAAGAGATCAAGACAATTGTAAAGAAGGATTTGTGAATTTTTTCATTTTGTTCGTAGTTCCAAATGACAGATTGTCATATAAAGTGGCGATAAAACCAACTGAATTGTTTGAGAAGTTTTAACTGCATTTTACTAAAGACTATTTTAACCTTTATTGAAGTGAGGCAATACATTAGTGGTGATAGTTTGTAACACATTTTACTTGAAAGTATTTTTAAGCTGTTGGAGAGGAGATAATTTTAAATATATCATCTTTAAGCATTATTTAGCGTTAAGGTATATTATCTGTAATTATTATTTTTATCTACATTTTAAATCCATCTTAGTTTTTAATTGAATAAAATAAATATTTCAATTCAAGTTTATAAGCGGCTGGAAGAATCTTGAATCATTTTTTAAATCTTACTGCGAATGTTAAAATATTCTCAATTCTAAAATGTTTTCAAATTCTTTTTCTTTTTTAAATGTAAATAAATAAAAAATAAAAAACAATTCATTGTTTAACTGCGATAAAATAAGATATCAATATCTAACAGTAGATTATTCTATTATTGTAAATATCATCTGGGCTCATAAAAAAAGAAAGTGAACTTAAGGATTAAATGCATGCTTGCTTCTAAGGACAAAACTTTTAAATTGTAAGCAAATTATGCTATGAAAAGCATTGTGTTATACATATCCAAATGTTGATTACTAATCTTAAAATAATTTAAATAAGAAATGAAATAGTTAAAGGAAAATTTAATGAATAGTGGATATTATTTATTGAAACTTTCAATTAAATCCATTTAGAAGCACAATGACACAATGAGTATGTTAATTTTTTATAACCACATGTTAATTTTTTGAGGCATATTCACCAAACTATTCAATAAAATTTCATTAAGAATTTAAAACTGCATAGTTGAGTACTTTAAATTAATTGAAATGATAAAATTAACGTTATGTTTTTGCAGTTATTTCATTTTTTGATAATAGTAAAAACTTTCAGAAGATTTCGAAAAAAAAAAATAGTTATGCTTTAGATTTTGTTTTATAAAATCAAAGATTCTATATTTTGAAAAAAGCAGTTCAATTTTAATTTTCAAAATTTTTCCACAGAATTAAAAAATTTAGAAATGCGTTTTTAATTATATTCATTATTTTTAATATACAATATTTTCCATAGTAAAATTCTCACATATTTATTTGAATTTTAAAACACTATATTTTATTGTAAAATCTATATTTTCCATTACGAAAGTTTTCCTTCACATTGTTAGCTGTTAAAAATTTTTTAATTTTTTTAACTCTTTATGTGAAAAGAAGGGAGAATTTAAATTTATGAACATCTATTGAGAAAAAAAGAGCAATTTTTGAAACCAAAATATTTTCTTTTTTATCAATTAAAGCTAACATTAAATGTGTTGATTTGAGCATATTTATGTAAGTTAACACTAGAGGATTTGGAACATTTATTGTTTATGATATTAAATTAGTCAAAGAATACTAGTTTTTTTTGCCACACTGGTTAATCAAGCGAGAAAGAAAAACAGTAAGAACGTATGCAAAATATTGTGTTTCAAAAGTAATTGGATATTTGTTGAAAGGAAAAGTAATACAATTATATCACAAAGTAACATTGTTGGCATCCAATTAAAGACGATGATTCATCGATTGTGCAAAGCACTCCTTGCAAATATCTGGGTTATGTAAGCTGAATTTATTTTTCAATAAGACAAACAACTATAAAGCATCTCCGAAAATGTGGGAATTAAACAGGAAATCGTCTCATTCAGCTGTTATATACATAAGATATTATTTTTTACATTTTTCTCTGTTTTAACACATAATAAATTATATTATCAGTGAAAATATATATATATGAATGCTTCCAAATGAATCCCCTGTATTTTGAAAATTATACTGTCTATGAATAGTTAATTATATTATTTTTTATATATATGCCAAAATCCTTACTTGTTAAAATCGAAGAAAAATATTAGAATTATACTTATTTAATGTGTTTCAGCATGACATTTACTTCTTATAATTAAAAGCAGAGTGTTAAACCGAAATAATCTAAATTTCTGTTTGAAACATTGCATTTAATACAATAACTATAAGAAATATGTTTCTTTAATAATTATTTAGTGTGTAGGGAATTTGACAGCAATATAATGAACACAGGAAGAAAGAAAAATAATAGCTATGTCACTACTTACTTTTATTTTTGCTTATCCTGAATTTATAAGTCTCTCAACATATTAAATTTTGAAATATAATTTATAACTTAATAGCTAAACAAGTCAATAGGTTAAAAAATTATTGAATTATTTAAAGCATTTTGTCTCACTGGATTTAATTGGCTTTTAATTTGAACTTTAAATGATAGTCAGAAATTATATTTTTAAAACAAAATTTGTTACATAATGATATGAAATAAGATTCTGCTTTAAGGGCATAAAAATATCACTTTGTCAATAGATATTCCGTAAATTAGGCAGCACATTTTTTTCTCTTTACTAATGAGGAATGGAGATTTGAAGAAGAAATTCACAGATTTAATTTTTTCATTGAATGCAAGTCAAAATTACGTAAGTGAAAAATCTTATCTGCTAGTCAAAATTACTGAGAAATATTTCCGAATGGTCCAAAAATATACCATACATTTGTAAAAAAAAAATCCATTGATTTCTCTTTTTTTTATCACTCTACGAACACTTTTTGCACACGAAGATTAATTTGAGCAGACCTACATCTTAAAGTAAAATCCGAATCACTACAAACATTTACACTAGACCAGGGAATCAGATCCCCAAGATGTTGAAAAAAACTGTTAATAATTCTACAAACAATACAGTCCAAAACATCATTGTACAGCTATAATGGGAGGAGGACAAAACAAAATGAGAATTTTATATAGTTACCTTTAATTTAATCTTCATTTTAAGCATATTTTAAACTTAATATTAAATTTGATAAAATTAAAACCACTGTGAACGACATTATCAAAAATATTGTTTGAGGAAAAGTAAAACGCAATAAATAAAATTTTAGTTAAATGGCCATTCGCTACCGGAATTTCCAGAAATCTTTGGCGAGCTTCAGACATACAGAATGAGGAAATCAGCCATCCTCCGAAGCAAAGCAAATAAGTTTTAATTTCGTCATTTTGTTGAGGATTTAGAAAAATTAACACGTTTTACAACCAGGTGATTTCTCAGTGAGATGAAGCTACAAAGTTTAAAGAAATGGTCTAAGGCAAGGAGTAAGAAAAAAGAGCCAAAGTAAGAAAATGGCGCACATGACGGCCCAACCGGAACCGGAAACCGAGACAAGGCTGCCAAACCGTGACGGTCGTTGGCGGTCTTTTCTTTTATTATTACTTTTTAAATCCTTTTCTTCTTCGGAAACTTCTTTTTCCTACTTTAGAGGAAACCGCAGAATATCAAAGTGTTTCGGCGACACTTTTTTTTTTTTCCTAAACAGTAATCCATTTTCTGGGAAAATACCTAATGAGATATAAAAAATAAAAAAAATCTGAACTTGTGGTAAATTTGCCGATAAAAGAGAAAACACAAGTCAATCAATGTAAGTTCAATATTAACATCGGTTTTTTTTTCATTCGAATTCGTAACGGTCAAATGCAAAGTTAACGTGTCTGATTAATAATAATCAAATACGACTTCACGCGTCCTTGAAATTTTTGCTGTCCATATTTTATTTTAATTTCCCAATTAAATTCTAATTTGAGCTGAGGGCTTTTCTTTGATAATTTAACTTCTGAATTTGATAACCTGTATTAAATTATACCCATTTCCTATGCAGTAGAACTTTTTTTCATGAGCAAAGCATTACATTTCTATTAATTTGCATACATGAGCAAGGACAAAAGGGTGAATTCTATATGCAAACTGTTTCTTAAAATATCTTCTAAAAACTAATTCCCATATTCTTTTTCATGAAACAATCAAAAACCATTATTTGAATATGTAAGTTATATACAATCTTGAGAAATACAATTGTAGCATTTTTTAGATGAAAGGAATATCTTATATTATAAAGGTATGTGTGTATTAACTTTTGAAATTTATTGAATTAATTTCTAAATAGAAATGTATCCTAAAGCTTCAACTTCTTAAATTGTTTCTGGACCATATTGTAAACGTGTACACACTGTCAGTAAAAATGTATTTTGTTAATTTCAATATATTAAAATGATATCAAATTAATGATAGTTGTAAAATTCAAATTGAATCAAATCCATACGATCTCACTTTTAGGCTAATAGGGATATAAACAGGAAAAAAACTGTTACATTATTATAATAATTAAATAAATTGTTAAATCAGTTTTTATACACCAAATAAATATAAATATTTTTAAAAAAATCAGTATATTATAAAATACAACTAAACAACTTTAAAAATGTTTTTTAGAAATGAGTTTAAATAAAATTGATTTTTAACTAAGAAATTAAAAAAATCACTTAAAATAAAAACATTCAAATAAGACTTTTTCGAATATTTCCTAACCCTTTTCTTGAACAATTTATCTTGGAATTTTGACAAACCCTCACTGTTTAATTTCAATAGCTTATTATTTCATCTAAAAAAGGGCGTTTGTCTTTGTCACAAATACCGTTATTTACTAAAAATGGCAATCAAAATGTCTCTGTTGCCAACTCCCACTAAAATTCTGTAGGAAGTTTGTTTTACCATATGTCATCTTTCTATCAGCAAAGCCTACGCTTAAGATTAGAAATTGAGCTGCCTCCATAGAACTCAGAACAATAATTTTACTCAAACTAATAATTATTCCGCCCTACATGTCTTTGTCATTAATCTTTTGTTAGTTAAGAGCCTTGCTATGTTTGGCTGAAAGCCTATTTCAACAAGGACCTTCGACTATTCCTTTTGCTAGGCTGATATATTAACTATATGTGATCCGACTTACTCTGTAAATAAAAGAAGACGATAAAATTGATTTCAAGAACGGCGTCCATCAAACCCACAACTGCTTAAAGCTGCTTTCGTAATGTTTTCTTAAACCCACATTTTCTGTGTATTTATATTTCATCACCTCTGTTTCAGTAAGCAGAAATTGGTAGTCAAGGTACTGAAGTTCAAAAATTTAAAAAAACATACTTCGATTTATTATAATTATTGAAACTTGTTTTTTATAAGTATTTCAATCATTATTGGAATTTATTTTTATTCATTATTCAAAAATATAAAAAAATACAACATACTTTCATAAAACTAGAGGAAATTGGATTCTTCATATATATGATATAAAAAAATAATTGATATTGTACATTTTAAGATACAAGTTCAGTTCATGGGTAGTGCGAGAAAAAACTAAAAACTCAATTATTTTTTCCAATGAAATATATTAATTAGAATTGTAGGACAATTTCAATATTCATGGTTGTGCTCACATAAAATTACGATGTGCTCTTCTTTAGGTCTATGTTGTTATTGTATATATATATATATATATATATATATATATATATATATATATATATATATATATATATATATATATATATATATATATATAATGCAATAGATTTAAAAACGAAAGTTTGAGAATATGACTAAAAGTAAAATTTTCAATAACATTTATTATTAATATTTAGGTTTCTGAGTTTTTTCATGTAATTTTTTTTTGTATTCAAACCACAAATAGTTGTCAATTATACATTTGTTTCAATATGTTCTTGGAATAAAAGAATATCTTCATTTAATGCAATACTTAAGAAAAAAATAATCAAAATATTAAACTAAATTTAAAAAATATTACTCCGCTTTGAAAAAAAAAGACAATTATCTTTTTATTCCTTCACTCGGTAGTCGATTTACTTTTCAACCTTTTCACTGCAGACGATCATATAATGCAGCCGTTAATAGTGCTACTGTCAGAAACATGCCTCCCTCCCAGTTCCCGAAACGATAATACGTGAAATCTTTGACAAGGAAAATGGGCAGACGAGAGCATAGTCGGGGGCGAAAGGTGCAAGCCTGTTGCGCATCCAAACAGAAAAATGCGCGCGTTTAAGCAGCAAGGAAATCTTCCTACTTGTGATGGGTGGAGGGGGGATTGATCTTTATGGATTTCTTAAAGGAGCCGTGGTTCCGCTTTTGCGTTTATTTCCTCACTCTGATCATCCCGGGGGTCATTGAAAGCTGAAGTTTACTCACCTCCTATTTAACAGTTAAAATGAAATGACAGTTTCTCTCTTCACTGCACCATTAGAGATTTCACCAACTCTTCCCTTTTCCGATTCCCCGTGTATGAAAAATGAAAGAGGAAACACAAGTTACATTTCTAATATATATATCGAGATGAAATTTGAGAACCTAATTATTTACACAAGTATTTTTTTAATAAATTATTTACTTGTAAATTATAGGCTTCTTTATGATTTTCTTTTTTGAATTATTTCCTTTTTCTGTTTTTAATTTTATGTAAAATTTTTTTTAAATATTTCAAAAATACTTGAATCTCCTATTAGAATCAAACGATTTTCTCAAATGACATTTTTTAAATAAGACTATTTGTAAGTATAAAAGTATTTTTTATAGGATCAGAAAAGTATTCGGTTGTTAAGAATAATAATTTGTTTAATTTCAAATACTTTTTATTATTAAAAATATTAGTTAGATGAAAGACATTTACGTGATACCAACACATTTCATAATTTTGTTAAATTCGATACAAATGAATCGTTTGCATTTTATATAATATCCGAGTCATTTTTCATAATATGTTATCACTTTGAGAAAAGTTCATTTTGATATAAATTCAAAATTTCAATATATGAAACAATAAAAATTATATCAGTCATTATCATTTAAATATATGCATTATTTTTTCCATATTTATTATTTTAAATAAATTTCAGAAAATGTTTTCATATCATTTTATCTCTTCAATACATAGCTTCACCGATTTTTGTAAACATTAAATTCAAAAACATCAATTGCATCATTTTAAAAATATCAAATACTCAACAAAAAAATGCTCTTACCAGAATTAAATAAGCATTATATAAATAATAATTTATTTTTATAAACAATTATTTTTGTAGTCGATCATTTATTCGTGAAATAAATTCAAAATTATTATTTTAAGGAACAAAAATAATTAAAACAAAAATCTGCATTTTGTTTTAATTAATTATTTGTCTGCATTTTATACCAAAATCACTTAAATGTGGTAATTTGTTCATAGTTTAAATAAATCTAACTGGCAGTTGGGATAAGGCGTTGTGAAAAAATGTTTTCATTATAATGTAGAGTGTGTCAATAGATCCTGGATTGCTTTACTCAATGTTACAAGCTAGTTAGTTGTCGCTTCTATGTCACTACAAAATTGTATGCAAAATTTTGAGAGACATTTTCCTAAATAATTCATGCGGTAAGTTTCAGAAATTTTTAGTTATTAATTAATTAATCAAATATAATGTGGAAAGCAATCATGCGTTTTCAAAACAGATGGTGGAAATGATGTTCTGAATATTTTGACAGTTTTCTGCCTTCCTTGAATTCTTCCGCTTATGTTGAAACATGTAATTTAGGGAAAATGAAATATATGATTATTTTAGCTAATCATTAGCTTAGAAAATTGGGATCTGTATTGACTGATTCCCACACTAAAACTTAAGCTGATTTCCTGTCTGCATTTTGTTGATAATCTGCTAACAGTAACGAAGCTGTTTGTAAAAAAGTTGTTAAAAATATATTTAGATGATTCGGTTAAGAAAAACTCAACAAATTTCGAATATTTTGTTTTATTTCTATAATACTTTGCTTTTCTAATTGCCATTATTAATTATAGAGCTTAAATTTAATATATAACCCACTTCCCCATAGATCTGGCATCGTTGATGACTGTCTGGAGAGTGAAGGGATTGTGCATATGGCGTGGCCACCATATTCGCCCCACCTTAATCCCATTGAAAATCTTTGGGATGCTCTCAGCTGTGCTGTATCTTCACGTTTCTCACCTCCAGCCATTCTTATAAAGCTGGAAACTGCTCCACAAGAAAAGTGACTGTTGCTTAATTCTGCGGTGGTTGACCATTTAATTGAAAGCATGGTCACAAGGTGTAAACTTTGTATATAGATTAGGGGGATCACACACCGTTTCCTTTTTCATTTTATGCTGCTTATTTTTATTTTATGCATAATTCTGTTTAAATCTCCTATATGTCATTATCTGATAACTTCCAAAAATTTAATATTGTCTTCATTTCTGTATATAATTATTGATTTTATTTTATGCATAAATATATATACATATACTACTTTCCTGCCGAATTTTGTGTCAATCAAAGCAGTATTTGTTGATTTTTTTGCATTTTACATCTTCGTGCTTAACTTTTGGAAGTGAGTGTAGTTAAGTTCAATGGGCCAACATTAAATGCTTCGTGCTATTTTAAAAAATAAATAAATTGTAAATTCATGAATCATAAAACTCAAAAATTTTAATAGTATTTTATGAAACTATTTCAAAATCAGAAAAGATAAGAATTTATATTGAAATAGATAAGAATACATTTTAAATTAACTGTTTGAGTTCATTCAAAGCATTTTGTTGGAAAATCCATGCTAATAATCCCACAGAAATCGCCAAAAAAGGCGTTCGGGAAATAAAGTAGCAATAAAATTTCCAAACACAAATGAATTCATGAGCGATAAAAAAACTCTTGAAATATTATATAGTGCTGATTGCCTTCGCTAAATTTTTCGTACTAATCCAATAATTATAAATCGAATAAATTGAAACTCATAAAATCGCAAGGATGGAATTGCGCTTAATAAATGTGAAAGAAGTAATTGTGTTTCTAATATTTTTTATCCTAAATGAGAGAATAAATTATTAAAAAAAGATCAAAATAAACTATATTATTTGTAGAACATTAGCTATATATATATATATATATATATATATATATATATATATATATATATATATATATATATATATATATATATATATATATATATATATATATATATAATATATATATATATATAAATAATATATATATATATATATATATATATATATATATATATATATATATATATATATATATATATATATATATATATATATAATATATATATATATAAATAATATATAAATATATATATATATATATATATATATATATATATATTTATATATATATATATAATAATTAATGAATTTTTTAAACTTTGTGGTAAACCTCGAATCAAATGATAGTAAATGTATAAATAAACAAAATAGTTAATTAATAATAATAAAAAGTTTCATAATTTTTTATTTTAAAATATATATATAGCTTGTTTAATTAATAAAAATTTTTAATTTTGAGCATAATTGGCAATAATTGTTAAAAATATTTTACAATGCTTTACCATCATGCATCAGTCTTTTCCAAAAGATTTAATAAATAATTGAGATAAATAATCTCACTCTTTTATTCATTTAAAACAGTTCCGATCTATTTGTTCACGGAATTTAAAATATTCTATTTGTTCTTAACTGAAAGTTATTCTATATTACTTTCAGACAATTTTTATTTTATCATTGTTTTTATCTATGTTACATTAAAACAGTGATATTCATAAAAGAAACCTTTAACGGACTTAAATACATTCTTTTTGAATTTAACAAACGTACCAATTTACTATTTAGAACTGTTCAACAGAAGGTCACATAGCGAAACTCTACAGAGTCAAAAGCAACTATTTCCTTTTCGTTTACTTGCACCGCCGGTGAACTTGGCATCATTTTTTCCCTCGTGAAAGGTATTGATTAAAGGAGAAAAAAGGAACTAGTAAATCTAAATGCCGGTACGACTGAATACTAGTTTTAGGTCAAATAACATTCAGACTTTTCCCACACATCAATGGAAGAACTAAAATGTAAGTTTTGTTTTCTTTTCTTTACGGATTCAAAGTTTTCTTTAATAAAACTGGTGAATAAAACGAGTTAAATAGAAGACTGGTGCTGTCCTTTTTCTTTTAATTTAAATTATATCGTTTGGTAAAGAGTTCAACAGACATACAAAGCACTTAAATCTCAACTCATTTTTTATGAAGAATTATATCACGATCTATGCTGTTTACTAAAAAAATAAAAATTAAAATTAAGTATACTGAAATGAAAATAATACAATGATAAAATTGATTTTTAAAAATTTTATTATGAAATCAAAATTATTGTATATTATATTAAAGTTAGATTTCATCAAAGATGGATTTTGCTCTTCAAATTTCTCAGTTTGTATTGAAAATATACCAGAATCATCAAATTATTTTGAAATATAAAGTTTGACACTTTGAATCAATAAAATATATTTTGAAATAAAAAAAAAATTCTTTTCACATACACATTTTAATTTCTCATGATGACAGACTCTTATATTGAGCTTAAAAAATTCTAAAGTAAATAATTACCTAAAAAAGATACTTATATATATCTATCTATCTATCTATATATATATATATATATATATATATATATATATATATATATATATATATATATATATGAATGAATTTATAAATTTTACTATTTATCGTTTAAACAAAATTTTTAATTTATATGTTGTTTTGCAATTCTATTAAAAGAAGTATATTTATTATTTCATGCTTATAATTTTCTTCTCCAAACTGTTGTAATTTTTAATACATAATTCATTCAAACTATATTTTATAAAATTTTTAATGCATTAAAAATTGATATCCGCATTTGTGAATTAAATTAACAATAAATATTTCAAATAGATAAATAGATATTCTGCGTTAGTTTATTTAATTATATATATATATATATAACATAAAATATACATCTGCATTTCAACAATCATTCTGTTATCAACCTTCGGATCGGAAATCAATTAAATTAAGATTAATCAACTTTCAATTTCTTTTATTTTATTAAGAATAATATTTAAAAGAATCATATGAAATTTTATTATCTAGTTATAAAATTTATAACGTTTTATAAATTTGATTATTTTATTTGTAATAAAATGCAACCCGTAATTATATGTTGATGAAATCTTGTCTTTCGTTTCATAAGTTTACAGAGCACTTTTTTAAAAAATTCTATATCACTATCAGCAATTCATTCAATTGAAATAGCTCCAAAACTATGCAAATTTATTTTACATCCAATTTTTTTTTATTTATGAATAAATAAGGTATACTTTTTTAATTTAATATTCTAGTTTAATGTTTTTAATAAAAGAACTATTTCATTTCTTTAAAAAATGAATTTTTTTAAGTGAATACTTCGATAATGTAGTATGTGTGCTAAGAAAAGAAAATTTGTTATATTAGGAATACATTTTTTTAAAAAAATCAGTCTATTTTCTTGAAAATAAAATCAACTATTTATATTTTAAATATTTTATACTCTAAAAATATATGCTCTAAAGAAATATAATTTTTTATAACTATTTAAGAAATAATATAAGTTTGACTCGTGATTGAAATAAATCAATAAAAAAAATGTACTCTTACCCAGTAGTGAACTTAATTTCTTACAATATTTCGATAGTACCTTGACTTTCACGAAAAAACGCATAATTTTTTTTATACTGAAACAAAGATACTTTTTGTGCGCTCAAAAAATAATTTTTTACTTTTTGTAATATTGTAGTAAAAATTTTCTCAGATATATGGAATTGAAAAATTTTGCGTATCTAATTTTGATATTATTTGCATAGAATGCTGCACTAAAATGCTGAGAAAATAAGAAATAATTTGAATAGAAAAGAAAAGTTATTTTCAATATCATTTAAGAATATATATATATATATATATATATATATATATATATATATATATATATATATATATATATATATATATATATATATATATATATATATAAATTTGTATATACATGTCAATCTGTAAAAACATTTTTGTAATATTTTTTAATGTGTAAGATTAAAAGTCAGAACACTTAATTTAATTATTCTGATTTTTGGATCAAAAATAAAAAATTAATCAATTTGAGCTAAATTATCCTCTTCTACTATTTTAACTAACATTCTATTTTCTCTCTGAGAACTATACGATATTTATTTAATTTATTATATTTTAATTTAATATATACGATACGATATTTATTTAATTTTACGAACTTATTCGATTGAGAGAAAATGAAATTTTTTTACCACAGATTAGAAATAAAAAAAAATAAGATTAACTCGGAAAAATAATGTAGCATTAAAATATAAATAGGAGAATAGAAAAAATAACAATTTAACTATAATAAAGAAAATTGAATTTTATCAATAATTACTACCACATAAAATTACAAAGAATAAACTTATTTACTTTACCAGAACCTATTTTTTTAATTATCATGTTAAAATGCTTGCACTTTTACATTGTAGTATTGTAATATTGTTATATATTGTAATAATACTTGCTAATTTAAATTTTAATTCTATGGAAAACAAAGTATCAGTAATTATCATAAATAATGAATTTATTTTATTAACTTACTATGAATATTTAAGTGTTTTTGTTGTTTCAAATCAAAATAAGAATTTAAAGATTTTTACTCATGATTTTTTTCCATTGTGTTTTAAGAAATTTTTTCTCTTTAAAATTAAATATAATTATATTTAGGCACGATAATTTTGATTTACTTGAGAATATTGTTATCTTAATTATCCTTAAGTTAAATAATATTCAGAAATAAGTTATAAAAGTTATTTTATATTCCTTACATTATTTTGTTTTAAATTTGAATCAGAATTTAAATTCAAAAATTGATATTTTTATCTTTGAATTTTTTAAGAGTTTCTTCTAAGCTGATAATATTTCGTAAATTTAAACTACTGCAAAAATATTCACGAATTTTTCCTGTCGTAATGGCAATGCATAGAATAGTGAATAAAATAGGTAAATAAAACTGAATCATTGCTTGAAAACAATTTTACAACGACGATTCTATTGTGTTGCCAAATGTAAACACGAAAAATAATATTTCATCACTTTCTGAAAGCTGTCATTGGATTTAACAATGTGAAAACTTTCATACGACCACTAAATTGTTCCGAAAACAAGCGATATTCTATCAAGTGCGTGCAATGAAAGTACCGACACAAACAGAAAAAGAAACTTCTGCTTACCGAAACCAGTCTGAATAGTAGAAATAGGCCAATACAGCAGAATCTTGTCAGTTCCATGGTAAATTTCACGCACAAAAAACACAGAAAGCACAAAATTAAAAAACTCAACTGTCACACAACGACTCAAGTATCTCCCATCATAACGCACAAAAAATATTTGATTTTATCAATCCTTAAAATATCGTTTGCGATTTCTTAAAAAACGTCATAACTCGATCTGGGACTATCGCAACAGTACCTGCGCAGATGTTCTCCGACTGAAATCGTGTTCGACAATGAATTACTTCCTTTCTCCTTACCTGGTAACGAGGTGGCGCTGGAGTAGCATAACAACTTTTCCCATTGTTGCAATGAGAGTGACGTAAGAATTAAGGTTGTGTACAGGAGTTCTATTGGTGGAAACTTGCTTCATTTTTTTTATATTATTATTCGGCTGCTTTCTCAAAAACAAACAGGTGTCCTTTTAAAGTAGAAGTGTAAAGGCGAAAGAAAGGGTTAGAAAGTAGTTTCAAGGGCTCGAGGCTGAAAATGACTTTACACTCTGGGAACATATTTAATTGATATATGGAGCAGAAATATTAAATAGGAAAAAAAAATGATGACTTATAATAATTTTTGTTTATGTAAGAGCTTAATTTAACTACATTAATTACTGCTTCAGATATAAAAGATACATAAACGTCAAAATATCACATAATAAATTTATTAAGAAACATTTTTTCATTTTATTTTAACTTGAGATATTATACTAAAATATTTTTTAAATAAAGAAAGATTTTCCCTGCTTATGATTGATATTCTGACAGTTAAGTTTGGTAATTTTTTTTTCATTTTTAAATTAATTTTTAGTTTTTATTTTATTCAGGAAATAAAATTATCTACTTTATTTACTGATTTTACTTAAATAATATTTTTTTCGCCTAAATGGGAAGCTTAGTTCTAAATAATGGTTAAATTATAATATAGTAGTTAGCATTTAATTGAAAAAGTTAACTTGAATGCATGAATCATATCTAAAGTTAAAACGCATTATAGTATTCCTCAGCAATCATTCAAGGATTCAAGATTGAGAATAATGTATTTTTCTATTATTTGTTATTTAGTAAAATTTTTCGAGCCACGTATGTTGAATAACAAGGTCTGATGTTCGATCTTCTGGTTGGGCAAGGTCGATTCAGTCTTTCATCCCTTCAGTAGTTCGATAAAACTGAGTCTAAATATGCTCGGGAACCAAACCCTTAAGATCTCGCGTTAGCCTGACCACCTAACTTAGGCATATGCTTCGCACCCCAGTGTCTTCCGTCATAAAAATAGATATGGACACTATATGCTTTGGTTCCCCTATGGGCTGTCGTGTCACTGATGTTTATGCTTTATCAAAAAAAAAAAATGCTTCTAAATTACCGAGACTGGGCTGCTTTCACTGTTTGATACACCCTATTTTGCCATGTATGAGGAATCATGCTGATGCAACAACAACACGTGATGATGAGCAAAAAATAAGAAATACTTTGTAATGATTCATGAATGTAATCAGAAACGCAAATAGGATTAAAAAATAAGATATTATACATCGATTTTACTAATATAAAAATGCAATCATAAGGGTATATTTCATGCATAAATGTATCTAAAAAACTTTTACATTATTGAATTCTTATATTAGATTCTATTTAATAATGATTTTTCAAAATTTTTTACTAGGTATTCCAAAGTTTCCATACAAAATCCAATTATTCATAGAAATGAACAAAATTTTATCGATAATTTATCTCTATTACGAGATTTTCATGAATAAATGCCTTATGAAATTTTTTAAGCGATGCTAAGTTCTCAAATTTTACCAAGTATCATATTAGTTAGGAAAATTAGCTTTATAAGAAGGTAAACTCATTAATGTTAAACCGCAATAATTATTTTGAAGGAAATTCATATTCAACTTTGGCTTTTGTTTCTAAACTCAAGTCTAACTTACTGGATTTATGTCGTGAAATGAAGTTTATTATTATAAACTTTTGACTGAGAGAAAAAAAGCAAAATGTAAATTATATTTCTTCCCCCTATTCTGTAAGTGTAACCGCAAAATTCTATTTCACCATAAAAACTCAATTAATTTTTTGGCGAAAATTTTTACTGATTTTTTACGATAGTTTGAGAGTTATACAAAAATTTATTCCATGAAAAATAATATCAGTGCTACTTACTTTATTTTTGATCAAAGGGCCGTTGCCAGAGTATGAGATAAAATTTTAATCAATCACCGATGACAAATTTTAAACTAGATGGGAATATTGATTGATTATAAGGGTATACATTTAATCTGGATTCAAAACTAATTCAAAGGTTAAAAATATGCAACCCTAAAATTGTACATTATATGCCATTGGCTGTGCATAAGAGAATTTAAATGCATTATTATAGACACTTATGTGGAATCATGAGCTCTTAATTTAAGGAAGTCTAGGCACACTTCTTTAAATTAGGAAGTAAAATTAAGAAGTAGTGAGGAAGTATTCAGTAATCTCTCTCTTTCTCTCTTGTTTGCTTTGATTTATAAAATAGAAATTTTGTAAATTAATCTTACCTCGTTTGCATACAATGCATGAATACATTTAATTACATTCAAGTAATGCATTTAAATACGTTTTACTTCGCATTTAATTTCTAATTCTTTCTTTTTATGAGATTTCCGCTAACATTTCATTAACGTTGCGGATAACATTAAAAATGTACACAAACTTCCATCATATGTTTGCTATTTGCATAGATTTATTTAAAGATTCTTTATTTTATGTTAATGACTTTCATATTTTATCAGAAATAAAAAGGAATTTTTTCCATGATTCATTGCAATATAGAAGTTATAATATTAGCTACAGTATCTCCAAAAAATGGGTTATAAAAAATATTTGGAAAATTTTTTTTCTTTTTTTTTAAACTATTGAAAAAGCATATATTATTTATTTAAAACTGCAAATGCAATCAATATAATTTGCGTCATGTTTTCAATAACTTTCCTATATCTCAATGTGTGTTATATTTTATATTAAATTATTTTTATTTAATAAATAAGAGTTCTGAGTAAATAAGTGTTTTTTTTTCTCAAATATTTCATAAAACATTTTTAAAGCCACTCAAATAAATAAGGATCGGAGAGATAGACTGCACTTTATTTCTCAAAACCTCGAAATCATATTGACTCCGTTATCTTTTTAATAATTTACGAAAATTAGAAATTAAAAGCCCCGCAAATTCAAAATGAAATATCAATTCAAATAGTTTACATTAAATATCAAAGTTCCTTTAGTGAGAAAAAATTAATGACAGAAAATCAAGTTATTTTTTCTCGCGAGAAATAGGATAATAATCTGAATATAAGGATTATTTAAATGCATGTATTTATATTTTTATGGTCAAATTTGATATCAATATGCTTCAGTGCTTGTATATATAGTTTCGTACTGTATTTTGACAGTAGAATTTTTTAAACTGTTACTGGATATTGCACTGATGTGTATAAGAAGTGACTGTTATACTGAAAATATATTACAGGTATTTTAAACTTTTTAAGTAAAAGAATGAATTAGCGGTATGAATAAGAATATTGGTAAAAAAATATGTATTGCGATAAAAATTAAAGTTCATCTCTTTGAAAATTCATTTTTATATAAAATTAAATTAAAATTTTTGCCATCAAAGGATTGAACAAATCCTCATAAATAAATAAATTTCAAAATTTATAGTGTTTTTTGTACTGATAAAATGTATTTAAAATTTTTATATTTTGAAATATTTCCTACATTTATAAATTTCTTTTTTTTTAAATACTGGATGAAACATTAAATAATCGAAGATTCAGATCTGATTCCTTTATTTACATAAGAACATCTTCAAAATAATTATAATTGCTCAATTTGCACAAAATTTCATTAACATCACCAAATGTGATTTTTATGAAGTATAGTGCATCACTTTTACATCCTACATAATATATCTATAATACAACTAAAATCATATTTATGAACATTAGTGCATAAAAACTAAAAATATGCTGGAAAACGTAAAATGGAATAAAAAACAATTTTAACAAAAATTAACACTAAGCTTTTAACTTTCTTATTTGAAATTTCTTTATTCTTGATTTCTCATAAGGGCTAACGATAAATAAGATTAATTGCTTTTATATAAAACAATAAACCAATTGCTCTAAACTATATTTTATATCAACAGCTATTGCTGTTGATATATATATATAAATTGCTTAAAACTAGTACTGCTTAAAAATATACAATATAGAATTGCTTAAAAAATATAAAATTATAGATTTTCGAAGCGAGGAATTAAAAAGAAAATTGAATTTAAGCAAAGTGTTGTTTTGCACGACATTCGATTGAAATGGAAATGTATGCCAAATTCGAGAGTGCTTTATCAAGATCTACTAATATCTTTATCAGAATAATTATTAAAAATTAGGGAAAATTTTAGTTAAAAAGTTATATTGATAGATCTATTCTTCCATAAACTAAAGTTTATAGATCTGAATTATTATCATTATACAGTTACACACGCACATGCACACACACACACACACACACACACACACACACACACACACACACACACACACACACACACACACACACACACACACACACACACATACACACAAATATATATATATATATATATATATATATATATATATATATATATATATATATATATATATATATATATATATATATATATATATATATATATATATATATATATATATATATAATATATATATATATATAAAGAAAGTTTTTATTTAATTTAGATAACAGCGTTCAAAAAGTCAAAACAGAATGCTTATAGTTATGCTCAAAATTGGGAATATAAAATATGTTTGAAAATTTTTAAACTAATCCTATTTGAATATAAATAATTTATAAGTAAAATAATAGTTTAAAATATTTTTTTCGTCAAATGAATTTCTGCACCAATTATTCTCATTTATAATATTAAAAAATTTTATATGCTTCATGTACTATAATAGTTTAAAATAATGATTGGTTTGTTTCCCAATTTTATACTAAAATTTGTATAAAAAAGATAATTTTTTTATAACGGGCACTAGGTGACTAACCGCTCGCTACAACAAGGCCAGAAACTGCTACTCATTTATTGTTACCCTGTGGGCACCTGTGAACCAAGTCACGGAGGCTAGTAGCATTCGTCATCTCATTCCACCACAAACCTGTTTGTAGAGTGGGCCACATGCACTCATTGTCTCAACAGAAAAGACAAGGATACATGGAAAGAGGCCTGCACCGAAGAAACATCCATGCCTGAACCGGCAATCGAACCCGAAACCAACAGAGCATAAGTCAGGAACGCGTAGGCCGGCATGAAAAACATATAATGTTTCTGTAAATATGTTATTCCAGTAAAACCTTTCATTGAAAAAACTGAAAAAAATCAAATTAAATAAATGGTCTTAAATAAACATATATAATGATTTTACATTATTTTTAAATAATATTTATCTTTAAACTTTTCAAACTAAGAATTTAAAACCTATCTTTACAACTTTCACAGAAAATATAATTTCGCTATTAGCCCAATAATTACTGCATTTAAACTAAAACTAGAAGCACAATAAGTCAAGATAAACTCTTTAATAAAAAATTATTACATATTCTCAACTAACACTTTTATTATTAGTATTTTACCTTTGTAAATCTCAGATTCTTAAGCCAAGATTTAAAAAGACTACACACACACACATAATATAGCAGAAAATACTGGTATCCGGTGAATACCAGTTACTGGTAATGACTCTTCACAACTGTATAGAACAGATATTACAATCTCTCTTTCTCTAACACCAGCCAAAAAATTAACAGATACCATTTTTTAACGTTTAGATCTGGAAACAATAAAAAATAAAAATTTTAGACATATTTAATAGTAATGAAATAATTTTAATACATAGAATGAATTTATTTTAATCAACATTTTTTCTCTAAATACTTATTAGAATGCTCCCTAGTATTTGTTAAAATTGTGAGATAAGTCAAATAAAATTTTGAGTTGTATTTGTTTGAGATTATTTTATCGCAAAAAAAAAATTATAATTTAAGTAAAATTCATTAAAATATGGTGTCTAGAATCTTGAAATAATTCTCTGGATTTATATAGAATCATAAATCTTTACAAGTATACCATTTAGTTCCCAGTTGTGAAAAGCCGACATCACGAAGCCCGCTTTCTCTGGCGGTGACTTTGGTAATTCAATTTACAAACAAATAATATAAGTTAAAATTAAAATGCAAAACTCTTTTTCACAGAAGCAATATGAAATTTTAAAATATTAAGAGAACTAACATATTATAGAATATATTATGTGTATTTTACATTGAATAAGATGAATAATGTTTTATGCCTTGAATGTAAGAAAGAATAGTACATTTTATCAGCTTTCCGTGTTAAATTTAACATTATTTTAAATAATTTCAAAAATTGTACTTATTTAATTTGTTTTAATGTTTATTATATGAATGATACATTGGCATCAAACGATTTGCAGCACTGCTTAGACCAAATACACTATTGGCCATTAAAATTGCTACACCAGGAAAGCGACACACCACACACGTGAAATTTGCATGACAGGTAGAACTTGCTGTGATATTCAAATGATTAGGGTTTCAGCGCATTCATATAAAGCAGGCGACAGTAGCGACATTTACAATGTGTATAAAACCAGAGATTTGACAACAGTTTTCTCATACTCAATTTCCGTTTCAACGTTGTTTTCGGCAAAGAAAGTTGTTGTAATGCCTCGTGTAAGAAGAAGAAATGCCTATCAGCACGTGTCTGACTTTGATCGAGGAAGGATTATAGCCTACCGGGATTGCGGTTTATCGTACTGCAATATTGCTGCTCGCGTTGGTCGAGACCCCATGACTGTTAGCAGAATATGGAATCGATGGGTTCAGGACAATCATACAGAACGTCATGCAGGATCTCAGCGACCCCCATCACTAACAGCAGAGAAGACAGACATCTTATCCGCATGGTCAAAATGGATCGTACAGCCACGTCACGAACCCTGAGTCGAGAAATGGAATCATTTGCAAGGCAACAAGTTTCTGCTCGAACAGTTTGACGTCGTTTGCAGCAGCATGGATTGTCTGCACGGCGACCATAGCTTCGGCTATCATTGACGCTGTGTCACAGACAGGAGCGCCTTCGATGGTGTGATCAGCGAAGAACCTGGTCGCGGAAATGGTAAGGCTCCTGTAAAGGGGAGCTGACGCATGAACTTCCCGACCTGTCACAAACACTATGGTTGCCATAAAACTTCGCATGACGCAACATTCTTACTTTCGTTAGTTTACATTTGATACGTTTGTTTTCTTTCAACCATTGAACATTTTGCTTCATACAAACATGTTAATAAATTGCTTTATATAAGAATAATTTTTAAATTCCATAATATTGAATATTGTACTATCATAACTTGTTAACTGTCAAACATTAATATAAATGTGCTTATATGTAATGCATTTTGTAAAATAAATTGTTTATAGTGTGAAAGATATTTTTTATTTAATTATTTTAACACTATTCTTACATTTTAAGCTGTATTTAATTTTAACGTTATTTGAAAATTTTATTTAAGATTCCTGTTATGTGAAAAAGGTCTGCTATAACAATAAAAATAACAATATAAAAAATAGTTTTCTATTGTTTTTCAATTTGTGAAGAATAATAAAATTATGGATAAATTTTGGAACAATATTTCTCACTAAAGTAATATTTTCTCCTGTAATAAATTTTAAAAAGGGTTGTTATGTACAGAAACTTTTCTTAATAATTAAATAAAATTGTGATTTACCAAATAATAATATCAGAAATAAATCTTTTTTGTACATTGTAAGTAATTCATGATAGTAAATATATTAGTATTTTATTACTCTGACAAGCAATAATACATACTTACTATATATAAACCTATGTTATAAATCACATAAATAATATATATTTGCATACAGTATTATAAAGAAAATGGCAGTAGGGAAGTAATTTTTTATTAAACTATGTTAAACTATGAGAGTAATTATAACAACAGTTTTCACACATATATAATAACTAACAAAAATAATAAAAATAACAATTCTTACATATTGTAAATATATATCATTACTAACTAGTAAGTAATCTATACTTACAACACATAATATTTGAGAATAATGCTTACTTAGCATAAAATATCTAAAATAAATTTTAAAGTTCTGCATTCTAGGACTGTAGCAATAAAAATAACACAATAAAAATATTTTTATATTGTTTTTCAATTTAAGAATAATAAACTTAAGGGGATAACTTTCTTAATAATTCTTACTAAAAGTAATGTTTCCTCCTGTTATAATTTTTAAAAAAGATTGCAATGTACAGAAATTCTTACTAATGTTTTAAGAATTGAATAAAATTGTGTTGTACTAATGCAAAAAAAAAAATATTTTTTTGTACATTGTAAATAATTTATTATATTAATATAATAATTTACAATATAATATCCTATGTTAAAACTAACATAGTGTTATAAAGAAAAGGACTAGTAGAGAAACTTTTTTATAATTAAATTATGTTAAACTGAATAAGTATAAGGAATATATAACAACAGTTTTCATACACATAACTAACAAAAATATAATATGTAAAAAAGTTTACTTTTTTTAAGTATATTAAAACTAACTAGTAAGTGCAATATACATTTACAACATATAATTTGAGAAAAATACAAACTTAACACATATAAGATAATCTAAAATAAATTTTAAAGATTTGCATTTTACTGAGCCATTTATTTCATTTTATTATTTTTTGTTATTAAATTATTTGGTGACGAAAAAATACAAAATTTTAAAAACATTACAAAATTAGTGCACAAACTCTAATTCAGATTTAAATAAAATGATAGACAGTTCGAACAAGATACCATGTAATAAAATGTTAATTTTAAACTTAATTATATTTTATATATAAATAAGCTTTTCCAGTACTTAAAAAACATTATTTATCCTCAGAATAGTGATATTACTTTTTGACACGTAAGTTTCTTTATCAAAATAAGCAAACACAAACTACGCCAAAAGGGCGATTTTAAAGCGAAAATAGCAAACCTTAACCATCATAAAATAGTTTCGACTATTAATGGTTTATATCTTGCCGTTTTCATTATTTAATGGCACACAAAATAATCTTATGGCCTATGTCTAACGTTTAGTAGCAAAAAATTCTGAAAAATTTGCTTTATATTCCTTTATTTCACAAGGCAAATAGCAAAAATCTCCATAGAAATACATTACGGTCGCCAAGATTTGGACAGCGGAAATCTCATGCGTCGGCCTGGGTAATTAAGGGGCTCTAGAAATGGCATCACGTCATCTTTACAGATGAATCTCGGTTCTGTATACAGGACCATGATGGCCACATCCGTGTTTGGAGGCATCGTGGAGAACGCGCATTGCCAGCTTGCATTGGACATCGCCATACTGGCCCATCTGCTGGAGTGATGGTATGGGGTGCCATTGGATACACGTCTCGATCACCTCTTGTTCGGAGGAACTCCGACTGAGGGGGACGAGTGAAGACGTGTGTATTGCATGCTCCCACATTTTGCCTACAATAAAGTGTCCTATTTAATGTAAACGTTGGAAACCTATACCAAAATAAGCGGAATTTTTTACTTTACACGATAGAAAATTCTTAACTATCTATAACCAAAATTACGGATTTTATTAGTGAATTACTGAATAAATCTCACTTGGATCCAAAATGGTGGAAAAAGCGACGCTTTGATGGTCCGCCATAGATACGCCATTACAGAGCATCAGATCAACAAGAGTCTGTTTTTTCAAAACCAAATTGTTTTCGTTAATACACTCGGATCAGGACAAAGTGATATCCATTAAAAAGACAAATTTTCGTTCTGTCCTCCGCCACCAATCTTGTGTTTGTGACATAATAGAAAGTTGATTAAAATTACCAATAAACCTTGTTTTTATCACAATTACCGATGGAATTTTACAAATTGACTGACTTCAACAACAAAATGTCCGGCTAAATTCAAAGGTAAGTGCCCAGATACCTTAATACTCTGCTTTGCATGTTCATTCTGCACGTTTTGATATACGGATTGACTAGATAGGATGATTGGATCGAGAGTTATCGAACTTTTATTAAAAATAAATAATCCATGTTTTTTGGCAAAATTCAACAAAAATTTTTCCTCATTATTAATTTTCTCTTAATAACTCTCGCTCTAATTGTCCTATCAACTTGGAATAAATTTTAGATTGGAGTGGAATTCCTAATGATCCAAAATATGTCTATATTATTAATGTACGTGAAATAGTTTAATTCCAATAAATTCTTTAAACTTGTATAAAAATGCTAAATAATCAAATATTTTACCGTCTTATATACAATTTTTATTTTAAAACGGCCATAACTTTTTATCTATTAATCAATCCATTCCAATCTTTTGACATTATTCGGAGCAGACTCATGTGCTTCTAAATATAATTTTATTTTCACAAAATATCAATTAGAAAATTTTTAATTACCCATTTAATGAACCAAAAATTGTATTTTTCCTTTTTCTCCCAACGGTTCTTCATTTCTCCCCAGTATATGTATTGCAGTAGTGTTTTTTTTTTGAGTCCACTTTTCGCAACTAAGCAAAACCCCCATTTTCATTTCGCTCTTAACCCTTTGGTCACCAAACTCCCGCGCCTAATTGCCTAAATTAATTAAGTTTAATCAATGGTACTCTCGGCTCCTAATTTCCCTAGAAACACGGGGCTACTATCTAAATTCATATTTTTTTCCTTGGGCTTCTAACGAGACCACAAATATTTTAATAATAGTATATTTTCCCACTTTTAATCCACTATTTGGACTTTGTCATTTTTGCTAAACACTGCTTACACAGAATTAACGTCTAAACTGCTTTTAAATATTGACTTGGAATGGACTGCTTAACGATTACAAAATAGAGAAAAAGAAAAAGTCTACATTGCTAATGTATGTGAAATAGTTAAAATTCTATAAATTTTGAAACTCGCGTAAAAATGTCAAACAATCAATTATTTTACTCTTATATATACAATTTCTATTTTAAAATTGCCATAACTCTTATCTCTCTATCAACCAATCCACTCCAATCTATTGATATTATTCGGAGCGGACTCCTATGCTTCTAAATTTTTTTTTGTTGTAAAAATTTTAATTAGTAATTGTTAATTGCCAATTTAATGTGCATAAAATTGTATTCTTCCTTGTTTTCCCCAATGGTTCCTCATTACTCCCCCTGTATATGTATCGCAGTAGCATTATCTTTTACAAGTTTTTTTCTTTATTTTTATTTATTTATTTATTTTGCAGCTAAGCAAACCCTCTTTTTCATTTCCTTCTTAACCCATCGGTCACCAAACTTCCGAGCCCAATTCCTAAATTAATTAAATTTTAAACAGTGGTTTCCTCTGCACTTAACTTCCTAGAGACACAGAGTAAATTTATAAATTCATAGCTTTCTCTTGAGTTTCTAACGAGACCTTTAAGTAGCACTTTTTCTTTTTCTTTTTTTTAAATTTTTTTATATCAACTTATTTTCTCATTCTTAATTCCACTTTTGGACCTTGTCTATTTGCTGAACCACTGCTTCAAGAGTTAACTCCAAAACTGCTTTTGCAAAGCGTCATTTCTTGACCAAATCATTTTTTTTTAAATTTATATTTATTATTACATATGCATATGTGTGTATGTGTATTTATATGTATGTAGGTAGGTATGTGTATACATATGTATATGTGTGTATATGCATATATATGTGTGTAGATATAATTATATGTATATATCGTAGGTATATAGATGTGTATGTGTATATATACTCATCTGTTTAATTATCAAACTTAATTGCATTGTACTAGAGGAACATTGGGGAACAGGAATCTACAAATCCCAGCTACAAACCTACTAGAAGCCACAAAATGCTAATTTATAATTTTAAGACCAATTTATTGTTAATATTAATTATAATTTAAAATTAACTTACGCACATTGAAGCAAACAATTGCACAAACTCATGGGAGTCCGCCCAGTCAGTCCGTGCGTCGGGCGTGTAGGGTGTGTGTTAGGGTGGAGTAGAGGGGTATCTGGGACACTGCCGAATTATCTTGCTTTTGACTCTAGTACTACTCACCTCCCAATCAGATAATTTTCTCTCTTGCTACCAATAGAACTATTTTGTAACAATGGACTTACAGCAACAATCAGAGGACTATTCTCCCCCTGCTACTTTATTACAGCAGGATGATTGTAGCCAAAATGCAAACAAAGAGTACGTTAGTATTTTGGACGACCTGGAGAAAATTTTAACGGCCAAGACAGGCGAAAAATTCTACCTCCCAGGCTATAAAAGAATGCAAGCGCAAAATCTTTTGGATCAACTAAGACAGCATCTAACTAAACCAAAAGAAATAGTAGTTCACCACAACATAGCAAAAATAAATGCTCAAGTGGAGCAGATTAGTGACAATTTAAAAGCACTCACTAACTTACAAAATGAATCATACAAACTGATAAATAATCTGCACACAACTAGCCAAACAACAGGAAAACAAACAGGCAAGCCAACCTACAGCGAAATATTAAAGAAGCGCAATGATGAAGAAAGGAAGACAACGATCATAATTAAACCTTCAGAAGACGAAGACATCAAAACTCTCAGGGAGAATTTAGAAAAGATAAACAGTGATGTTTGCCCAAAAAAAGTCGTTTGGGGAAAGTTCGCAGCCAAAGTACAGTGCAGCAATGAGGCAACAAAAGGCAAGCTGAAAGAAAAACTCACCTCCCATAATATAAATACTGAGGAACCCACTATAAGGCACAAGAAGGTCATCATTCTAAATGCCCCAGTACAAGTCACAGACGATAACATTCACAGCATGTTATCATCCAGCAAACAAGACATCCTAACTGATGCCCACATAAAAATAATGGAAATTAAAACACATAGATCAAATGATAAACTGCAGCACCTAATACTAGAAGTGGACTGTGCAACAGAGCACGCACTCCTAAAAACAAAGACCATACACTTTGGTTTTAATAAAGCCTATATCAGACCATACAAGCGCACTATACGGTGCTTCAACTGCCACGACTATGGTCACTTGAGCTCAAACTGTAAATACAGAAGAGTCTGCGGCAAGTGCGGCTATAACCATACTGAAGATGAATGTAAGGCGAAGTTTCTGGAATGTATTAATTGCTGGGTTGCCAATAGAAATGGAGCCAATTACCCCACGAACCACACAGCGTTTTCAACACAATGCCAAGTTTATCGTACATATCTACACCAATCGAACTAAGTTACAACAACTTCAACAATTTTAACATGAGCAATCATAACAACCAACCCACCAACGACCCAACACATAGAGATAATCTTCAGTCCCACTACAGCCCTCCAAAAACCACTATCATCCAAATCAACTTGATGAGATCCAGCGCACCGACTGATCAACTACAAATCATTGCAAATACACATAACGTCGCTATCTTCGCCATCCAAGAACCCCACCTGAACAAGGACAACAAAATACTGGGCATACCAAGCTCGTGGACATACTGGCTCTCAGGCAATGCCAAAGCGGGAATTATTGCAACAACTAACATCAACCCTATCCTACTCTGCAAAACCGAAACAGCAATAGCAGTTAAAATTTCAGTAGCCAATGATCCGATCACCATCATCTCAGCTTACAGTCCACCAGTTAATCACAGACATAGGGATCGACAAACATCTCAACCAACCATCATGGACACTATCCAGGATCTCGAACACATACACAGTAAACTAGGCAATGAGGATTACCTCATATTGGCAGATCTAAATGCGCACCATATGCTCTGGGGCTATAAAGACAACGACTCTAGAGGAGAACAACTATTGGAATTCATAACCATTAACAACCTCCACCTACTGAATACAATGGGAGCTCCACCGACCTTTCTTTCCTCAACTCACGAAGGATGGCCAGATATAACAATTGCTTCAAACCCGATATTGGCTACAAAATGTACATGGGAAGTACTAGACCTCGAATCCTTAAGCGACCATAAATACATCCAGATCGAACTCACCAAACCTCCGGACACACATATAATCACAAGATTTAAAACAAAATATGGGAACCATAAAAAATTCATAAATAGTCTCCGTCCTTTCATACCAACAATAATACAAAAACTCTTAGACTGCTGCACAAAACTCCAATTGGATGAAGCCACTTTAGCACTACAGGACCAACTTATAATTAGCTGTACCAAAGCTTATAAAAAAGCAAAGCATAAACATAACATCTTACCCAATTGGTGGACTCCGGCAATGGCAAACAAGAAAAGAGAACTCAACTCCCTCAGACGCCAAGCACAACGAGCAGACAAGGAATGCAAAGCCAGACTCTATCTTACATATAAAAAAGCTAAAGCTACCTTTATTAAAGAAATTAGATCTGCAAAAAGAGCCTGCTGGCGCCAAATTTGCACATCCGCTACAAACCCATATGGGAAAATCTATAAAGCTACATTTAAAAAATCTGCATCCCCATCAAGTTTGTTTAGCACAGGAACCCAAACGGGCAATTCAATCACTTTTGCAAAGAAAATCCTGGAAGAACTTTTTCCCCATCAAGCATCTACCATCTACCCATTTAGCTGCCTGGAAGATAATTCAGAACCAGATCTCAGCCAAGGAGAAATCACTCGAACAATAACATCTCTCCCAAATGGAAAAGCTCCCGGACCAGATGGAATAGACAATATCATCCTTAAAGTAATCCACCAAAACTTCCCAGCACTGTTGACTACGTTCCTCCAGACTTGTTGGAAACTTAACCATTTCCCGCAGAGCCTAAAATTCGGAACCATCATTCTCTTCTATAAAGAAGGGAAAGACACAAACCAGGTAAAGTCATACAGACCGATTACATTATTACCAACATTGGGTAAACTACTAGAAAAGATAATCACTACAAGACTCACTTACTACCTTGAGAATAACCATCTTCTTCATGATAGCCAGTTCGGTTTTAGACGAGGGAAGTCAGTGGATGATGCACTACAACACCTCATGCAAAATATCAACGCAGCCAAAACATCGGCTAAACATTGCTGCATTATCTCCCTTGACATTAAAGGAGCCTTCGACTCAGTCCCGCATAATTCCATCATGCAGGCCCTAGACAGCAAAGGTTGCCCCTCGAAAATACGTAATATCCTTATCAGTAACCTGGAAAACAGAGAAGTAGCGATAAACACAAACCAAGGTCTGGCAATACAAAAACAATCAATAGGATGCCCACAAGGATCATGCAGCGGCCCAGTTATGTGGAATCTGCTAGCAGACGAACCTTTGCAATTTAACTGGTCCTCAATTGGGAAAGACATCGACCCAAACTCGCATATCACCCTCCAGGCCTTTGCAGATGATTTCACATTTGTGGTCGCGGCCAATAGCGAGAGAAAATTGGGCAGACTAGCCACAGAAGCTCTCAAGATTTTCAGGAAGTGGACCTCCAACCATAAATTGGAAATTTCAGTAGACAAGTCACACTATATGCTGTTTACAAAATTACAGTGTGGCCCCCAGATCTACTGGGACAACCTAAAAATAAAAAGAGTTAAATCACTCAAACTGTTGGGCGTCATAATAGACGAAAAATTTAACTGGTCTACTCATATTAAAAATCAAGGAGCCAAAGCCTCTAGAGTACACCAACAGCTCCTACGGCTGGCGGGATCCACCTGGGGTTTCTCCCAAAAACACAGAGCCATCCTCTACAAATCAGTTGCCGAAAGAATAATGGCCCATGGGGCAATGATATGGGGTAGGAATCTACGTGTAAAAAATAAGCTTTTACTGGACAAAATCCAAAGAAAATTCCTCCTCAACATTACGGGAGCCTTTAGAACAACGGCCACTTCAGCTCTCCAAGTAATTACCGGGATTATGCCCCTACACCTTTTCATCGAAATGGAGGCCAAAACCAAATACGCAATCAAGCAAACCTGTACAGACCTTATTGAAGAAAAAATCTCCAAGCTCACCATCCACCCAGGAAACTTCCAAGTAGACAACCACATCAGTCTAGGAGATGACCAACACTCAAAAAGGGATCAGACCATCTGCCAGATATATACCGATGGCTCCAAAATGGAAGAAAATGTGGGAGCAGCCTTTGTAGCCATCTTAGACGGTAATATCATCCACTTTGAGAAATTCAGGCTCAATCCAAACAACACTGTCTTTCAGGCGGAACTGTATGCCATTCTAAAAGCTGTAACCTGGGCAAAGACAAGAGAAGAGAAAAGCAGCATATGGTCAGACAGCCAAGCAGCCCTCATGGCCATAAGCAACCCTACCACAACAAGTCCACTGGCCCGCGAAATCCAACGAGAGATCAACATCACCAACAACCTACATCTCGGATGGGTTAAAGCGCACGTCGGACTAGAAGGCAACGAGACCGCCGACAGATTGGCAAAAGAAGCCACAACAGCGACCGAACTTCAAGTAAATCTGCCCACCCCAAGATCTTTTCACAAAAAGGAATTCAAAACAAAGGCCATCCAATCCTGGCAACTGTCATGGGACCAAGCTACTACAGGTCGCTTGGTACATGATATAATTCCAAAGGTTAAACCTAATAACCAATGCTGGCCAAGACAGATTACACTGTTCGTCACGGGACATGGTCCATTCCCGAGCTATCTACATAGGATTGGTGCTCGGGAAAGCGACAACTGTGCCTGTGGTCATACGGGTGACCCACTTCACTATGCCACATCATGCCCACTCACCAGCTCCTGGCATTTTACTACCCCCAGCGAAAACCTGAGAATAGAATGGATGAAAAATGTTATCCACCATCCGCAAGCGAAAGCCAAAATCCTCTCGCTGATAACATTCCTCTCGGAGCACAGGGAGCTCATAATCCCTGAACGATGATGAGAGCCCAAGTACCATGAAGAAACATCAATGAAGCAGTGAGACAACTATCCTACAACGCTGATTTGAGCTGTTGCGTTGGGAGCTCGAGACCACAGGCAGGGGTGGCGCTTCCCTACTGGTGCTTCCTTCTTTCTCTCCAGCAGACTCCACCCAAACTGGTAGAACCCTCCCTGGGTTAGGTACAGGGAGTCCTGCTGGCGTTCACGTTCACCTCTTGTTCGGATTTCCGGCACTTTGAACAGCAACCATTACATTTCCGATGTGTTAGGCCCGTGGCTCTGCTCTATCTTCGAGGCTTCCCTAATGTTCAATAAGATAATGCACGACCGCATGTTGCCCGTACTGTTCTGAACTTCCTTGATACAGAATAGGTTCGACTGTTACCCTGGCCAGCACGTTCTCTTGATCTGTCACCAATTGAGAACGTGTGGTCAATGGTTGCCGAGTGATTGGCACGCCATCACTCACCATCCACTACTGTCGATGAACTGTGGCATAGTGTTGAAGCTGCATGGACTGAGATCCCCGTACATGCCATACAATCTCTGTTTGACTCCATGCCTATGCGGATAAATGCTGTTATTGCAGCCAGAGGTGGCTGCTCTGGGTACTGATTTCTCAAGATCTATACATCCTAATTTCCTGTAAATCTAATCACTTGTTCTTTCCACTATAATGTATGTGTCCAATAAATATCGTTCTGTTATTTGCATTCCTACTTGGTGTAGCAATTTTAATGGCCAGTAGTGTAGTTTGTTTTCAGTAAAGAGTCTAAAGTGAAGAAAAGGCTATCTTCATGAAAAAAATCATTTAAATTTTTAGATTGCTTTAAATTTAGAGGACTCTATGGGATATTGGTAATAAGCAAGCTAAGATTTATCCAGACTAAATGTTTAATAATTTCGCCCAATTGTGAAGAGACGAGGTCAACACAAAAGTGGATACATTCCTCCACAAAATCAAAAATATCTTCTGATACATTCTAACTCCTTTGAATTTAGTGAGCATAATTAATAAGGGAACAATAGACTTATTTGGCTGTATAAAGATTACTATCTACTATTAGAGTGAGATCAGTGTTTTATCAAAACAGGTCTTACAACTATTTTATTTAGAGAAGTAAAAAATCTTAAAACTGCTTATTTCCATGAAATTTTCCCTCGTGGCAAAAAAGTATGCAGTTGTAAATATATTACCATAAAATGTTGCATTAATGAAGAAAAATTTCGAATTAGGTGTTAATTTTATGTTTAACGGCATTATTTATTTCCTTTTAACAATACGCTTAACACTCATTTCATTTGAAATTATAATCAGTTAAAAAAATCACATTGTAAGAATATTTTTTAAAACA
The DNA here is from genome assembly GCA_037975125.1 of Latrodectus hesperus. Classification (NCBI taxonomy): domain Eukaryota; kingdom Metazoa; phylum Arthropoda; class Arachnida; order Araneae; family Theridiidae; genus Latrodectus; species Latrodectus hesperus. The sequence goes on along the minus strand of CM075860.1, from coordinate 72,491,804 downwards.
TTTTTAATTAATTAAAATATTAATTAACAATTTTTTAATTTTGCCATTTTTCAAATTGTTATTTTTTCCCCTCTTCCGAATCAGAAATGATGTATAAGAATTCTTACTTACATATATACTTTCTCACAAAACTTTTAAAATAATTTAAAGGACTTAATTTATTTTCGATGAACGATAACATTCTTTTGCATAAAATGCATTTACAATATAGCATTTACAATGAAGACATTAATTTACGATGTAAAAACATTTATAATTACCAATCTCCAAATAATGTTAAACTTTCTTTTGGTATCATTTCAAAGTATTTAAAAAGGTAAATTGTGAACTAAGTTTAACCAGGCACACAGTGATGAATAATTCAATTTCCATAGTAAGTGAAACAGTATTTCTATGAAATCCATTACGGTTGTTTGTTGAAATATAATAGTTATATATAGTTAGTTACATAATTTATTCACACATGAGCTTTACAATTCACTTATTCATCATGCAATTAATTGTAAATGGCTCACAAAACTTCTTTTTGAAAAAATGAGCAGTTTTCACTTTGCATGAATTAAGACTTCTTATTTTTGCGTAACCGAATAGCTAGCCATAAATATTCCGCGCGAACTCAGATGAACTTAAAATTTGCATAGAGTTTTATATTACCGTCTGTCCATCTTTTATTCATACTTCCACCACGCCTCGGAAAAAGTAGAAGTAATATTTATTTTTATACTTTTAAAAAGTATTCACTTAGTTACACAACATGACATGTTGTCTGTTTCATCTCATATAATTTTTGAAAAGCTTCTCAAGTGAAGCAAAAATTTATTTTATCAAGATAATAATTATAAGAAAAAAACATTATATTTATTTATTTAAGAAAAAAATGGGAATAATACAATGTGTTCAAAACGAAATGCTTTAAAATTTTTCATAAAATAATGACAATATTTTTTATGCTTTACAAGAATATTATAATTATCTAATATAACTGTGTTTTGTTGTTGCCACTTTTCTAAACAAATGTTATAAGGAATTATATTTTATAGCAGAAATAATCAGAAATAGTAAAGCTGGATGATCTTGAGTCTTAACGCAGAAGGTATTTATTGCCTGATAGTGAAAACAGAACTTTGAAAAATAAAGTATAATAAAAAGGACTGTAAAACTTAAAATTTATTTGATTTCGTCGTTGGGACGAAACATCAAAATGCTCGTAGCCTTCGTGAAAGCAGCGAACATGACTCAAGATGATTTGTGTGTCTATAGCATGTTACGAAGAAGCGGCCTACTAAGCCTACTCCCTGATCTGAAACTCAACAAGAGAGTATTATCATCATAGATAAATCATGGTTAATTTGCAAAATAATACCAGATTTAATTTTATTTCACCTAGACATGGAGACAACAAAGCAATGATTTTTAAGCGCCTACAAACCACAAACACCCTGAGAAGATAACATTAAGATTTAAAAGGGTTTAAGAAATGAATTTACAAGTCACTGTATTTTCAGTATAAAAGAGTGATTCGTCTATTGATAATATTTTTTATATTATATGTCTTGTATTAATATCAAGAATGCATATCATATTTACATGAGCATAGAAAAGTTTTACAGCTTATTAATTATCTTATTGAGCACAAGATAGAAAATTATATTTCTTTATGAATACCGTACTATATTTCCCTCCTTGAGTTACATATAAATACAAAAATTTCATGCTGAGTATATTTTAGCCAAATATAAATATTGCTAATTTTCACATATCCTTTCTTATATACTAGAATTTCCGAGCTATTTGTTTTCAAGTTAGAAAATTTTGGAACTTTTTCAACATAATCAGGTCTTTTTTAAATTTGGTAATTTATTGAGCATTGTATATTCATTTTTTCGTAATTCTACTATTACTCACAGAATGTAATTCAAACGATTTTATCTAAACTTCTAAAATGATTTTGGTTAAGTCCCTCATTATTAACAATAGTAAGAACCTCATTACAATTCAGTCTTATTAAAATAAAAATAAAAATTCAAATATGAAAAGTTTCCAAAATAGTTCGATTATGTGTATTATTTTACATTTAGCTGAAAAATTTCTTTTCCCTCCAGTTCAAAATCAAAATTGAGGGAGGGTATCCTCTGGTGGGGCCATCTATCGGAGGTGTCTTAGAGCAAAGACGTACTTTCACCTGCGTGGTGCTCTGATTAAACGAAAGACACACCCTTCTGACTTAAATTCGCATAGCCATCGGCTAGCGAGCTTGTCTTGTACAAGTGTCATAAGTAACAACAACAACATTTATCTGAAATACATTTTCATTGTTGATGGAAAAAACATTTTTTTCCGTCAACGATGCAATGAAACAACCTTAGTCCTTAATCAAGAGTGATCTGCGCTGCAAACCAATAAGCAACAGTTTTTATATATTTGCTTTCAAATCATTACTGAGTTTTCATGGCTAAGCTATTGCTCAAGCCACAACTGGGGAGTTTTTATGCTGCTATCTGCACACAGAAAGTAAGAGAAAAGTGACAGTGAAACGTCCTTCCTTAGTCACCTACGCTTTTTGGGTGTTTAATTAGTAAACGTCCTCTCTCCTTTGTGGTGAAAGTGTTTCTTTCGTTTCTATGACGTCTCACCCTTGAGGCTAGGCATATAAGGTGTGTTTAGTGCTCTCTTAAGCAATCTCAGTTGGGCATGTGGGGTGCAAGCTCTTAAAAATTGTGATTGCTGCTTCTCCTTTTTTATATTATTTGTCCTTGTCCGTGTAAAAAAAATGTAAACGCTATCAAATAAGTTCTTCCAATGTAAGAAATTACGAAAACATAGTGAATCTTGATAATTTGATAAATGAGTAATGAATATTAAATCTGAAATTTTAATTTTTCCTTACTTATTATACGAAGAAAAAATCTGATTATAGAAACTTTGATTTCCCAAATTTCGTTTCATTGTGTATTTCAATATTGATTAAAAGTATCTCATGAGCAAAAAAGTAAAATGTGTCCAAATTATTGCATTTAATCATTACTTGTTTAAAAAAAATTGAAAAAATTAAAATATATTGGTCATAAAATGCAGATTCCATGCAAGTAATCATAACATGAAAATTATTTATCAATTTTTAATTTTATGATTACTTACATGGAATCTGCGTTTCATAAATTGCTTTTATATAAAATTTTTATTTCTCCCACAATAAAGATTATACATTTAATTATGATAAATAAAAATACATTACAATTTTATGCATTTTTATGTCTATGAATATTCACATAATATTATGTATAATTTTCATATGTATATACTGATGTAATTTATTAAATGAATATCAATATACGCAAGTACATTTCAATATAAAGCTAATATTTTTTACATTTTACAAAATTGTATTATATCGAGATAAAGTCAATTAAAATTGAATGGTTTGGGAATGTATTTGATTTTGTAGAGAAGGAAGCATAATATTTATTTAAATATATTCCGTTGAACAGCATATATAAACTTCTAGATGAAAATATATTCAAACATCATATTTGTTTATAATACATTGAATGAAAAAATGTAAAATTGTAAATAGTTTTTTCTGTGAATGAATAAATGTAAAGTATCTGTAATGAAAAACTTTACAGATACTTTACATTTATTCATGAAAAACTTAATTATCGGTTAGTTTGATTAATAAATGTGTTGCTTAATAAAAATGGAATAATTTTATTAGTTATTAAATATTTAAATTCTTATTTTATATAGCTGTTTAATTATTCTCCGTGTCTACATTGAAAAATTATTTTAACATTGTCAAAAAATAAATTATACTAAATTTCATTGGAATTTAAACATCCTTAATTAAATTATTGGAACAATAAAAAGTCGATACATATATATATATATGTGTATATATATATATATATATATATATATATATATATATATATATATATATATATATATATATATATATATATATATATAACATGAATCTATGTGTGATATTATTTTTCATTAAGTTTTCATTGCTGGTTTTAAAGCATTGATTTCTAATTTAAAATCGACAAACCTACACAAATATATGTAATCACATCAAAATTTAAAATATTACTCGCAATTTATAAAGCCATTTATTTCATAAAAATATTAGAGTTTAATGTTTAACAAGAATTATTGAGCAGTAATAACATTGATTTTAAAAAACTCACATAAAACATAATATATTAATTTCTTATGTATAATATATTATTAAATTTTCAAAATAAATTAAAATCTCTTTTAAGTATTCTATAACTCAAAAGACAATTATTGAAGCAATTGAAGAAATTCGAAACTAATAAAACTAATTCCAAAAGTATTTTCAGCAGAAAAATAGTATGAATGAATAGTACATTGAATATAAATCCGCGTGCAAGAAAATAGTGTTTAACTGAATATGAACAGTATTTAAGTGAATATGAATAGTAGTATTTAAAAGGTTCATAGACATTATGACAGCATAAATAGTTTCAAATAGTTCTCTAAAATATAATGAATTTACTTAGTTGAGCTATATTTAACTAGATTTCAATTTCAATCAAAAGAAAAATTTGTTTAATGAAACAGTTTTCAAACATAAATAAAGTTTTCAAGATATTACGATTAAAAGACGAAATCTTAGTGAAAATTTTAAATACTCTATATAAGAATTTTGAAAAAGAGGTTGACATATCTACAAATCTTTTAGAATATTCCATATAGAATTTAGTATTGCCATAATAAGTGGCAGATAAAACATTGATGGTAGAAACATTTGATTTTCGAAAATCTTCAGCGACAATTTTTTTGTGGAACATCTTCTACTTTAATGTTGCGTCGTTAATAAAATCGTATCCTTCATATCAGAAACGAGAAATTAATGAGTGTTGTAATTTCTTTTTATTGAAGAAGCAATGCACATAATTTATATCTTATGAATTGATATTTCTATAAGCAAAAGTAAATCGAAACTATTCATTTTTAACTCCATGATAAGCTGTATATCAGGATAAAAATTCTTTATATTTTATTGTTTTAATGGAATATATTTCTTAAATTGGAAATTTAGGGAACGACTTTACCTATTTGTTATATTTCCATTTAACTACATAAACAATACGTTTCTAATACAGTTGAATGTTCCATTTTAAACTTATTTCTTCGAATCCATGCTTGGATCAAACGAATTGTTGCCAGATTTCAATCAATCCTGTTAAAAGGATGTTAACAGCTTATCACGATGTTTCAATAACTGTGAGTTCAGGAGAGTGAAACGTCCAACCTTGAAATGTGACTTTGTCTTCTTTATTCATTTTAAACTACGCCTGAGAAATTCTTGACACATCCTATGAATCAAAAATTTATCGTCCCGGAAAACGATTTTCTAAAGAAAAATATTTTTGTGCAGATTTAACCTGGTTGGATAAATACTTACGTAATCTTTCTGAAGGATGTTGCTTTAGATGTTATAAATTTACATCTGGAGAACAGTAAATTACTAAAAATGTGATGGAATATTCCTACAAATGGAGTAAATTACTAAAAATGTGATGGAATATTCCTACAAATGCAACTATGATAACAAAACAGTATCAAATATCCTAAGTTATAAATAAGGAGAAAAGAAAATAGAGTTGATAACAGTGAGAAAATAGAAGTGAGGCAGTAAAAATAGCAAAATTCTTTGTGAACTCGATTAATTATTTTAACTTGTGAAATCAGATGAATTTCTAACTTTGAAAAATGTGATAAAACATTTGTATTTTACTATTACAATACACCTCCAAAAATTTTATATGTTTATTACACTTCAAAAAATTGGCAAAATTATTTTTTCCAATAAGTAAAATTCTTTTATTTTGAATGCATTTTTGTTTGATTCACATTTTTGTTAACCTAAATAAATTTTGATCATAATTAAAGAAAACTACCTGAATTACCTTGCGTCTTAATATATTTGATCTTTTTCTACAGCGAAGTTTTCGAAGAATATGTTTTATGAATTATTATTCTAGTTTTATTATTGAACAACAATCAATAATTCAAATCTTAAATAAGCTATCTAGTGTATTTTATAAGATTATTTTATTGATGGCTTCCATTCTGATGGATATAAACAATATGTCATATGTCATGTTTAAGTGCTTGGCAGTTAATTAAAGCTTACAATACATTGATTTTAACAAGTATAAAGATTATATAAATATTTTACTTTTACAAAACACTAGAAACTAATTGCAAAATAAATTGAATTTATATTATTGAAAGAACATATTTGAAAAAAATTTATTGTTAATAATTTTATTTTCGATAAAATACAGTTAAGAAATTAATTTTATTTTAAAAAATTAATTCTGGCACAGTTCATAATTCAATGTACAATCTTCGATAATTCTTGTGTTTCATAGTTATGTGATCAAATATTTTTGTTAAATACGTATAAAATTTATATTACCTAATAGTAATTAAAGAATATGTTTCTAAATTTTTTCTTACTTTATATGGTGGTATTATTATTTTAACATTTATATTTTTACAGTTATTCCAACATGAGAAGGAAGGTTGTGGTTACTTAGTTGGTTAAGCCGATCGTTCTCGGTATCGGAAAGTAGTGGGTTCAAATCTCGACCCAACCAAAGATTTGTCGTGTTACGCTAATGGTGGCTGGGGCACGTTAAATATGTAGTCGTAGCAATGTCCTCTATGTGAAATGATACCTCCATGATTGGTAAGCCAAGTATTGGGGGTGTTCTGCTAGGTTCGTGCTTTTAAATTACGAAAACCCACCAGCTCTCAGGGCAAAACCCTCTGGGTACCCCCTATGTAAGTTTATATCACTTATGTCGCCTGTAGTGCTGAAAATTAGAAATCCTGGTAGCAGCCAAGCATTAGAAAAAAACATTCATCAAATATAAGAAATAAATATTTCTGTTGCATTAAAATAAAAAATAAATAAATTTACTCTAGTGAAAAAGAATTAATCAAATTAAGTTATTGAATTAATTAATTTAAAAAATAATTTTACTTTTGACATTTTCTGTTTATTTCTATATAACTCTATTGATATTTACAAAATTATATAAGCCCAGTTATTTTTTTAAAATAATGATCGTTATTGGGAGCTCTCATGAAATAAATGACCTTAACATCAGCAGCCTTTTTAAAAGTTATTATATCATTAATGAAATAGCATGCGTTTTCTTGGGTATGTAGGATGTTTATATGCATGCAATAGCAATAAAATTTTTATTGCTCTCATTCTCCAAGATCCTTTCATTCGAAAATTTAGAATCATTCAAAAAATGAAACGCATTTATTTTTTAACTGCGTGTTAGATAAAAAAACAATTATGACAAAATTTATAATAAAAATTTATGACAAGGGAAAAAAGTGAGCAAATTTCGAAATACATGAAATTACGTATTTTTAACTATTCCATATTATAAGAATTTTTGTTTCAAAAATGTACCGAATTTAAAAATATTATTTGTTTTATATAAGTTAGAAACATTTTTGAGGTCTCTAAAGCTATACATTTTTTTTTCAATATATAATTTGAATCTAATGTAGTATTGTCATTAAGACCCAATTGTTTTTAATATTTGTGATTTCACATGCTTTTAAGAATAATAAAGATAATTTTGGAAAAAAATTAACTTTGGTATTTTTTTTATCTTCTAAGATATCAGCAGATTACTATGAAATTATAAGACTATTCGAAATTCTACTTAATGATCTGCAAATAATTTTAATTTTGTTATTTTTGATTCTAGATTGGAGGTTTTAGCTGATTAAGTTAATTATAATTGTAAATGATATTCTATTAGTTATTGTAAATACCCCTTTATTACTTGTTTTATTTCATATGATTAGTCAAAAATAAGCTATTTATTATCTTTAAATAATTTTAATGGGAAATTGCTTTAATATTGCCTTTTTATAAGTGGAAACCTTGGGGGAAGAAGAGGTGTCAAGATATCTTGAATTATATGGAATATCATCGCAAATATACTTGCTTAAAATAATTTCTACAATTTTCCTTGCTTTTTTTTCTTATGCTGTATTTATTTAGGAAAGAAGAAGTTTCCTTAAAGTTTAAATGCATCGAAATTGATTGCAATTTCATTTCTTATACCAGGAATTTAAGTGATAAACGGAAAAGTAAATTTATAACAAATTTTTCCAAAATATTTAAAGATTAGATTCTTGTACACCATTTTTAGTATTTATGAGAGCTAGCATCTTTCCATTCTCGTATGCATTACTAATTATGTGACTGCCTTGTGTAAAAATGATTTAAAATGAATAACATTTTGCTTATAACTTTTCTTGATAAATTATAAGACATAATTCTTAATAAATAATAAATATTTTTTACATAAATTTGTTTCAAAATTACCTTGACTTTATATTCATATAATCGAACATTAATTTTTCATTTGTATTCAATAAATATCCCACTGGTACCAAACATATCTTGGAAATTGCACTAGAAATTTATTTATTTAATCTTGAATTTTTTAAGTAAATCATTTTATTTCTCCCTTATAATTCTTTTCCTTTTAACCATGAAACATATTCTGAACTCATGTCAAAACAAAAAAGAAAAAAGAGAACAGTATTTGCATTCTTTTTGCTGAAAAGAAAAAAATTCACTGCTAATCCAGATAAGAGTATGGCATCTCACAAGCACCAAATTTATTAGTCACGTAAGCGTTATAGATTTCAAAACACGGGTGCTTTAAATACATAACTACAAGCTTGTGGCAGAAAGCATTAATTATCTCTTTGAACCGAACTCAAAAGATAAAGACACGAGAATTTTTTATTAAATAAGTTAATCTGCCCAGAAATATAAATTCTCTTTTCAAAAAGTTATGTTACCATCGTATTTTTCAATTAAAGTCAAGATCTTTACATTAAGATCAGATCATATTTGCATTTAATAAATATAAAGATAAAAAGAATTTTTTTCATTTCAATAAGAAAATATTTTGAAGGACCAAGGGCAAAATATGGTTTCTCAGAAATCTAGCGAATTAAAAAAAATGTTTCGTTGCATTCAAAACGTTAAGATAAAGAAATTAATAAATCTTAACCTTATTACGAAATGAAATAATTGATAAAATTTTTGAGAGAAGAATTCTATTTCTGTTAATAAGATTTCTTCAGAAGTTTTCTTTCGCAAGTCAGCTATTTCCTGATTCAAAATTTACGACAGCATGATTTTTCGTGCTGCTTTTATCGCCAAATTCATTAAGAATGGCACATCGGGTCAACACGTTGGGGCAGCACTTTCATTCGCTTGCCATTCAGTAGTCTCATAAGCTAGCATACGTTTATCGCCCATTGAAGGGCTAAAAGAATGGCCTGCAGTAGAAAAATGACCAAAGATAATCATAATGTTTAGCCTCAGGTTGGAGATGAATAGGTATTTAAGGCCACACACACATATTTTAAACAAAGGATAATTAGTGAGAAAAATTACTGCTATAATAGGGTGAGAACATAAAGCAGAAGCGAGAAAGATCACTGCAAATTATTTACGGACGTAAACTTCACCTTTTGTTTGAGCTCTTAACGAAAACCGACATTGTATAGACGCGAGCATATCTAATAGCTATTTATTGAAGTAGTTACTTAACGCTAACACTGGATTGTTACGTGTCATGATAGAAACTAATTGGCTGCATCTGCAATCACTAATTATGGTTTCTTTGTCTTTAGGACTTGTTTAAATGGGAACGAGCCTAAAGCAATCTATTCAGGAAGCTTATTCCTAGATTTTTTAATTGAGTTTTTATCACCTAAAGGTTATAAAGATTATTTATCTGATTCTAAAATATGAAACAATAAAGGGGCATTATGCTGCCTAGTTAATACTGATTAATGTATAACGCACTGTTTTCTTATTTATTATAAACATAAAAAGAATTCTTATTAATAATGAAGACATCTATTATTACATAAGACACTTATTTATAATGATTATTCAAATAGATTTCATTAATAAGAAGTAGGTATAAATTAATAAATTATAGAGAATGCGTAATTTCATTTCTAATTTATTACAAGAAATTTGTAATAAGTAAAATATGAAAATACATATGCTACATACTTGAAAGCTCAACTGTTTGCATATTTTATTTCAGTTCTTATAAGAAATTGCTTTTAGCATTTTGATTTACTATAATTTTTTTTATTTAACTAGTGTTTTATATTAACTAAAACTATTTATTATATTAATCAGTTATGAGCACATACAAGTTTATATTTGTAAAACTAATCTTCAACAAAATAGCATTCTAATTTAATTCGCATACATCACACATATATCTCAGAAATAAAATACATTTATAGCTTTACCTTCTTAATATATGATTTAAATATATGACGAAAAAATTTATGTTTTCAATATATTTCTAAGCTATTGGAGTTATTAAAATCACTGTAATGTTAGCAAGTGATAAAACTTAGATACAATTTGTATTTTCTTTTGATAAAAATATCCTATATTAATTATTGACTGTGTATTTTCTTATATCACATTCACAATAACTTTCAGTTAATCCGACTCAAAACAATATCGCATCAAATATAGTTCATTTTTCTAAAAACATCGTATTAAATTTCATTTTAACAGAATTTTCAAATAAAATCTTTTCTAGAGACAATAACTACGATATAATTTCATAATAACATATCTAAGTTTTAAGAAAATATTACCTTTCTTTTTGTATTTTGAATTCTTTATCAGTTTACAAATGATTTTCTTAAAATTTAGGATAAAATTATGATTTATAAAATGCAAGAAATAATAATTATTTTTAGTAAAGCAATTAATATAATTTACGAAATATGGATATAAAAAATAAATAGCATTTTTAATAAAATTTTTAAAACAGATTTTAAATTTGCTTAGTTATAAACTTTGTGTACTTATAATACATTTATAAAAGAAAGCACTGAAGCATACTTTATACGATTTAAAATGCCATTATATCTTATTTTAGAAAATTACAAAATACAATCACATAAATTAAATTTTTCATCTAATAGGAGAAGATATAAAACTATTTTTAAGATACAAAGCAAAGAATGACGCACTTTTAGTATTCATAAATAAAATATTTTTTAAATCAACCATCTATGAACTGATTATCATTTTCATTTCGTGAACAAAAATAAATTTTATTTGTTTCAAAAATATAAATAATAACAATATCAAAACTAAATATTTAAAACATTCTAAATAATGTAATCATCAGTTGCGATGTTTAAAACCTAAGCCTTTAAAAATGATAAGTTTTTAAAGTTGCATTTTCTAAAAAATAAACTTTTTTTTAATGAAAATAGTTTTGATTTATCAAATGTAGAATAAATAGAATCAAAATAAATTATGAAAGAAAGCAACTTTATCTCATATTTAAATATTAAATGATTAAATTTTGAAAATTCATATTAAGAAGGTACTTTATACTATAAACTAGATGGAGCGTTTAGTCTTTAATATATAAACTCATATGGACTGCATTGTAAAAATTACATTCATTATATTAGAGATTTATAAAATCTGAAACGTTTATAAAGAGTAAGTAATATAAATGTTCATAAGGAGTAATAAATGTAATGATAAAATTGTTTTTGGAAAATACGTAAAATGTTTTCTATTGGAACGTTCCTGCTATCTTATTACCAATTAAGAATAATTTCTTCTCTTTCAAACAGTATTTTCAATACACTTTTATAAAACTTTAGATGCCTTATACTTTGTACTGAACTATTAAGTATATGGAGAGAGCGAGAGCAAAAGAGCAGTATAACGTTGCAATATTGCAAATAGGATACTTTTTTCTCAATTTAATTATTAATGTTTTCCTATTTTAATTATTATAAATATTTGGTCCCGATTTTTAGACATGTGTATGCTAAATCAGGAACAAATTAGAAATTTTACAATTTAAATTTAATATTACGGGAATTAAAATAATAATTCAATTTCTTCTTACTTTTTGGTTGTAAATAAAAAAAATTATGTTGTAAGTATCTTCTAAAAATTAAGAGCCTAAGTGTATGCCTCTGATTGAACTAATTTAATAAATTCTACAAATTCATACTTTAGAAAAAAATTTGTTAACAATATCGTTCAGCGTTTTTTTTTTTTTTTTTTTTTTTTTTTTTTTTTTATTTTTATACTATCTACCTGTTTTTAACTTTGTTTTCCAATTTGTGTCTATATTATAATTTAACAATGCTTTCTTATTTAAAGTTGCTATTTGTTAAAAATGAATGATATAGTGAATATATTGTATGACTTATGATAAAATATCATTTTAATATTGATTTCCCTTGATAGTACTTATATGTTACCCCATCAATATTTTCAAATGAGTACCTACATATGTCTGAACTCATTGTGCACAGAGATGGTGCCTTTTAAAGCATTGGCAAGCTAACATGATCCTATAACACCCAATAACATCTATTTCAGGCCGAGCTGGCAGCCAAATGGTTAGTGCTCTTGCCTTCGGTTCAACAGTTCGTGGGATCGAATCCCACCTTGGGCATGGATGTTTGTAGTGGTTCGGAATCCACTTTAAACCGTAGGTCCCGGTCTAATCAGCTCTCGTGTGCAAAAAATGATCGTTGAGCGACAAACATACCAAACATCTATTTCAGATTTTATAATAAAAAATAGAGACTTTGTTCAATGTTAAAATTATCTACTTTTCAATTATCATTTGTTATGAAGATACGTTTTTTTTTAAAAAAAAGAATTATTTTAGGCAGAAAAAGCATAGTAACAATTTACTAATTTAAATACCTCTTGTATATTTTATCCTTCTTTTCTTTCAAGTTGCTGTGATACGAGAGGGTAGAAGTGATTTAGTTGTGAACAAAGTACAAAATGTGTGTCATAATTAAGAAAAATTGACGAGATAAATCTAAAATATCAATGAAATTAGGGTGGACGAGAACATCTATATGCGCAGATTTCTTCAAACTTTAAGTTTCTCGATTATAACTCTGAAATATATGTTCAATACTGAAATGTTCTCAAGGTTGTTATCCTTATGTTTTTTACTGGATTAAGCTAGGTTAGTGTGAATAACAACTTTCAGGAATGAACGCCAGAATGTGAGTAAATTATGCTCCTTTTTATTGTATAAATCTTAAAATTTGTATTATAAAGAATATACAACAATTGTGTCATTAATTGTATAGTCTTGCTACCAGCTTAGAGCAAGAGAAGCCTTACAAGAATTTTGATAAAAATTTCCTGTTCAAATTATTTTTGAAAAAAAATATTTAATGAGGAAATATATATACTTAATAAATCATTCTAAATCAAAATAACATATTTCTGTTTTTGTTAAAAATTTCCTTTCGAATGATGCTGAGATTGGTTAATGTACTATGATTGGTTTCAGAAAGAATGTAATTACAAAAGAAGTTTCACTCATATTATTATTGTAAATTAGCTTTCAAAACTTAATACTGTTTTTATTATTTACAATAGAATTTTCTGCTTAGAATTACAATAGTGTTGTTAATAAAAACAAAAGGATATTTCGAAAAGATTACAGTATTTAAATTTTGATTCAAATTCCAATATAAATCTAATTTTCATCTGCTGGTACTATGGAGAATTTCATATAATAATTTGATAGATCAGTAAATAAGAACTAAATTTTAAAGTCTCAAAGAGTAAGACTGTTTTAAAGTATGTAATTTAATAATTTTGTAACACAAAAACAGCTGCTTACAATTTAATTTTAATTACTAAAGATAGTTAAATTTTCTTAATCCTGCACAGCTTTCTTAACATTTAGTAATTATCATTTGCTTATTATTTCCTAAGTTTATATCAACAACACTATTTTTATATTTTATATTTATATTATATATAACTATATTTCAGGAAATCTCATAAATTGCAGTGAATATGACTAGCACAATACATGTAACAAATTAAGTTTTCAATTAAAACGCCAATATACTTACGCATAAGAATAATTAATTAATTATTAAATAATTTATTATTCTTATGGATAAGTATATCGACATTTTAATTGAAAACTTTGTTTATTAAATGTATTGGCCAGTCATATTCATTGAAATTTATGAGATTTATAAGAATTAAATAATTATTAAATAATTTATTAAATAACTAAATATGTCTAAGCAAAGGTTTCTAATGTAATTAAATAAAGAACAAATTTACGATTTATGTATTAATAACCTGAAACGAATTTAAAATATTAATTAAGATTTAATCATTAATTAGTCTGAAGAAATCAAACTCATATAATATTTTATTTTACATATATATTGTAAGTATGATTTGGAATTTATTTATAAGTTTTAATAAGAGAGCTACATAGAAACGATCATTAAGGATTAAAAAATTTTTCCACTGTTTTTTATCTGTATCTTAAAGCCTCAGCTTTTCCTTTTGAATACATACAATTTCTCTATCAATTTATCAATCACAGACATTGGCATCCATTTCATATATCGGCATCCATTTCAAATCCACGACGTATCCACAGCTGTTGACCTTTAAAGGGCGTAGGCTTCGCCGACCCACAGAATTATGCGATCAAACAGCGGCGTCACTGTTTGAGGGGGCGCACCCCCACGTCGCAACTCGTCCTTGATAGTCGTCGATCAGGTCGCCTACCCGTCACAGTTTTAAGCCCCTACACGACAGACATGACGTAGGTCGACATACAGTCAATAAACACTGGTAAAATCGATTGTAGAACATATGATGAATCATCGATACGAATATTTATTCGTAAAATACTAAATGGTCTCGTTATAATGAGCAGGCTTGGAATAAAATATTGTCTTAAAGTCAAGCGAATAAGAATATATCCCTTTAAAGTAAAATTCAATATAACGAATAAACAAACAGAAAACGAATAAAGTTTTCCTAATGCCTTGAAAAATAATTATTGGCCCGTAATTATTCTTGTAAGTTTCATTGTAATAAAATTTCGATGTACTAAAAAAGAACTTGGCAAAAACTGCATTCTATAATTTCTTCTTTTTAATTTTATGAAAGCGAAGTTTTCTCAACTGAAATATCACTATTTTTAAGAAATATTTTAGTGTACACACACGCACACACACACACACACACACACACACACACACACACACACTATATATATATATATATATATATATATATATATATATATATATATATATATATATATATATATATATATATATATATATATATATATATATATATATATTATATTATATATTAAGGTTTATATATATACAATGTTTATTTGAATACTTTTTGATATAACTACCATTAGATACTGTAGAGTATATTCAATGTAATATGTAATATATATGTAAATATATATATATATATATATTACTGAGAGAAAAATATTAAATATTCGAGCGCGCGATTCAGATTAGACTAGATTCAATCCTATCTTTTGATGATTGTATATATAGTAATCCCCCCTATAACACTGTATGTTAGTTCTGCGTTACAGGAAAATGCGTTGTACGAGCATTCTACTAAAACGGGCTCGTATGACCTCGTATAACACATTATGTTCAAATGAATCAGTTTAACTTTTCTCATTAAAGGGGTTTTAAATCGAATATTAAGGAAAAACTATGTTATGAATGAAACGCGGGTGCGTTTTATTAAAATCAACTTAAAAACTTTTTAAATAAAAAAACTTATACATATGTAACTAAACAATTAATTTCAAATGTATTAAATAATTCCTTAAAACAGGTTTATTACATGTTTATTCGCTGTAGGAGCAATCTGAAACAACGTTCCACTGGCATTATTTTTAGCAGCATGTTCAAAGGTCAGTAATATAATTTAATCTTATTTTATAAGAACACAATTGACACAATGTGCAAAAATTGATTGTGAACTATACAAATTATTATAAAGTTCACTGTACAGAAATATAACGTAAAGAATCACCTCTTCATATGGAGGGAAACAGGTGTTATACGAGGGGCATGAAATCGCGTAATATGAAAAAGCGTTATTAGAGATATAGGGGGAATTACTTTAAGTTTTTGAAACGAAAAAAGTTAAGAATTACTTTTTTATATTTCATAACAGGAAAATATTTAAGATTTGCGATCCTTTCAGGAAATTCACTTGGAAAATAATGAAGGTATTTTTATAGATAAACTTCAGAAAGCACAATATTTCATGTGCACTTATTTTGCGATTCAAAATAATCTCTGTTTGACCGTTTTATTTTTACACCTATCCATCTTAACGATGGATAGGTGTATAGCGATCCGACTTTACGAGCTAAAATAAAATAAAAACATTTGCTATCTTATTAACATAAAATGTCCATAAAATTTTGAACAATAAGCAGTAGAAAGGATGTATTTCAAACTTTGTTTACATTTAAATGTTAATTCAAAAGTTACAAATAATGTAGTTTTCCTAGATGACATTCTAGTAATGAATTAACATAAAAGCAGTTTTAAAACGTTGCTTCCATTAAAGTTTCCTAATGGCTATCAAATCAAGAAAATATTTGAAATTGGCTGGAAATTTTCCTGTTTTGATGTGAAATGAGAGCATGATTTCTTCGAATATTTTTAAATGTTAAAATTACCATAATGAATTTGATTTGAGCAAAGCATTTAAAACACCATAAAGACATTTTTTTTCAAAATTGAAGCGCTACGGGAATTCAACCTCGTTTTGAGGGTAAATTTATGAATGAAACATTTGTATAAGAAAGAATGCTTTAGTAAAACTTCATATTGATTTTTATGAGTTAGTTTTTCGTTGATTAAAATTAGCTACCAAGATGTTTTATAAAATACTGTGTTTTAAAATTTTTTGCTTAACACATGATAAAAGATAGTTATAAATGTAGAACACACACAACGAAACACCAAAATCTTACAACTTTTACGAGACTTAGATTGAAAATCTTAGCAATTATTCTTGGAGACGTGAAATGTAAGTATTATTTACCATATACAGAGAGAAATCGTGGTATAATTCGTTTGATAGCTATAAAAATCACAAAATCTTTGAAAAACCAATATCAGATTATAATCATGCATAATCCTTGAAAGGGGGAAAAACTTTTAAAAAAAGTAGAATTATAAATATTGATGATGATACACGATTATTGTTAGTTATGTGTGAGTGTGTGTTTTCTTCCAATTGAAATTTTATAGACTGAAACTATTATGCCCGTGAAAAAACGTAACTATTTAGAGCCATTAAAATACAATTAATTTGTGAAAATACTTATAACAAGAAAAGAAATTTTCGAAATAAATCTCTATTATTTTCTCCTGTTTTTCAATATAATATTTTAGATAAAGGTATGTAGAAAATTCCATTTTTTTATATTATGAAATTACTGCAATTGTTAGTTGTTATTTATGAAACTTGGACAAGCCAAGCTCGCTATGCCATTATCTATGCGAATCTAAGTCAGCAGTCTTTCGTTTAACCAGAGCACTACGAAGGTGAAAGAATGACTTTGCTCTAAACTCCTCCGATAGATGGCACCACCAGAGGATCCACTCCCAATCCTAACATTGATCAGTAGGGAGAAAAAATTTTCCAGACCTCAAATATCGAGCATTGTACTTTCGATTCCACAGATTTAATGAGCACGCATATTGAGTGTATTCGATGGGTCTTCGGCGGCATTGGAAATCGAACCCTGCACTTCCGGATGGAAGGCTGATGCCCTAACCACTAGGCTACCACGGTCTTCTCCAAGTAACTTCTGAAATTTAATGTTTCATTCCCCAAAATGGAAAATTTATACGATACGCATGATAAATATTCATATCTTAAATAATACGATAAACTAAATTCCATATAGTTTCCGATATTAAATCACAGAGAATTCAAAAAATTACTTTAGCTATGCTTCACCACAACACCCAGCACATTTTAAGAAATAAAGAAACTTATTCGGGAGGAAAGTTGAACAGATTTTGTTAATTTATGAAGTATCTATCAATGCAAAATTTTAGTTACCAGATAAACAATTAGTGTAATGAACTTCAGAAGTTAAAGTATTTATTATTTAGTACTTCATAAGAAGAGTCAAATAAGCTATAAGAATAATATTGTTGCTAAATGAAGAGTGGTTTTCAGTTTTGGCACATTCAAATCACACTAATATTTTCAAGGTATAGCTTTCTGATCACTCATTTATACAGCATATATAGTAATATTCAGGCTGGGAAACTAGATTCACAATACTAACAAACTCATGCCATAAAAGTATTCGACAATTCGGAACTAAAATGCAATCTCAAATTAAAGAAAAGATATTTAAGTATAATGTGGTATTAATTAAACACTGTGGTTCTATAAATGTTGAATGTATCCAGATTTGGATTTCATATTCTCTCAAATTTTTGGAATAGAATAAATTTTGTATATATGTCGTAACATATTTAGTTGTTTTAAATAATAACTTATATAAAAACATAATTAAATTGAGAATAATCAAGACAACTAGAAAAAAGAATAGAGTTATAAATACTCGAATTAATAAACATAAAATTTCTTAAATTATATATATATATATATATATATATATATATATATATATATATATATATATATATATATATATATATATATATATATATATATATATATATATATATATATATATATATATATATATATATATATATATATATATATATATATATATATATATATATATATATATATATATATATGCTTTGGAAAACCTATTATAGTTATTATGCGGTTTGAGAAAAAGTAATGCATTCACACTAACTACTAATGAAATAACTCTTTCGAAAAACATTTATTGTAGTTTGCTTAATTATAATCTAAAATATTTCTAATTTTAAAGTATATATAAAATCATTTTTTTCAATTTTAAAATTTAAAAAGCATTTCTATCAATTATTTTTAAGAGCACTTTTAAAAAAGAAAAAACTCAATAATTTTGTATTTAAAATATATAATTTACAAATATTATCATATTTCATACAATTTCTGCATTTACTTGCAAAAAAATATTTATATATTTTCTCACTTATAATTACGCTATTGATTTCCCTAATTAGATATTAATTATTTTTTAAACTGAAATCTTTATTTTATTTAAAATAAATCTATTTCTATTGCTTGCAATTCATGGAAAAATATGTAATAGCTTTAAACAATGAGAATTAATTAATGCATTTCAAAAAATATAAAAAAATATTTATTTTTCCATTACTTTTCTGATAGAAACCTCTAAATGAAGGTCGAATTCCTTTCGTAGTGCGGATGAAAATAATTTTATTTTTCGTGTATGACTTCCTTTTTAAGATTTGTTACACAATATTTCCGAATAATGGCAGGTAGAAATGCCGCAATAAAAACTGAAACCGACATGACAACACAGCTGTCTACAGAAAATACAGTTCTGCTTAAGTAATTTAACATTTTATAAATATTGTGATGGATAGAGAAGAGAGAAAATAGTATTGCATAAATTTTAATTTCAGTCAAAATAAAATTTAGTAGTAGTAGTAGTAAAAAATAATAGTAGTAGTAAAAAAGTAGAAAAAATGAATGGCATACTTATATCTCTTTGCAAGGTTTCGTCGAAGCTTAAAAAGGAAATTCTTAGATGGTTTAAGTGCAAATTGGAAATTGTTCTTGATTTTATTTTATGATAGAGAAATATTTCCTAAATCTTTTTTATTTAATATTTTTTTTGTATTCGTTTCAACAATTCATGGGTTCAAATCCCCTCTTGGGTTTGAGCTCTTTGCAGTGGTTCTGAATCCACTTTAAACTACAAATCCCGGTCAAATTAGCCCTTGTGTTCAGAAAATGATCGTTGAGCGACAAACAAACCTATTATTTAAATTAGCGTTCATTAAAATGATATAATTTACGTATCAACTTTACATTTTCAATTTCATCTCTCTCTTTGTATGAATTTTATACATCATTTTAATTTCACTTGATAGAAAACTACAACCAAAGGAATATTTTTACACACAATTTATTAGTCTAAAAACTATATTCTTTAATTCTGCAAATTGTATAAAATGGAACTGAAATAATCACTCTTTTAAAATTAGTTTATATACTGTTTTAACTTTTTAAATAATATCCTGTTTAAATTTATATACTGTTTTAACTTTTCAAATGTATTTTTAAAGTATCAAAATTTGTCACAAAAATGAGCATTAAAAACTTGTTCTTAAAAGTTGTGTCGTGAAGCTGTGGTTTCAAACTGCATATAATCCATAGCAAAAATATTGGAAATTTTAATTGTAAGTACCATAAATAAAAACTGCTTTTTTTCAAATTATTTTTCTTCAAACACTGTTTAACTATTTGATTATCAACAATACCAATAGTTATTCTTTCGTTCTTCTCATATCTCAAGCGACAGTTTGACAAAACAAAGACATTATAAGTTTGATCATATTTCCATTTCACCATTTTATTAAATTTGCCATCATTTTTATTGTAATTTTTACATTTTTTAAGCAAATAGCCTCTTGTCTTTACTACGGATACTCACACTAGGTGGATTGGTTAAGAACAACTTTCGAAGTCTTAAATAATAAAAACATTATTTCTCCCCTTCTTACATACAATTACTACTAGCAAGTTAAAACCTACAGAATATAAATAGCAAGTAATTGGGTCATACAATTCATATTTGAACAATCAACATAAATACAAGTTCATAATAATGCTTGGCTCTGTTGGTTCACATTGCCGGGCAAATTTAAAATAGGGCTGCAACATATATATATATATATATATATATATATATATATATATATATATATATATATATATATATATATATATATATATATATATATATATATACAGACTTTGACAAGTAATACAGCTGAGATTCACATAAGAATCGATTCATATAGCTGTAGAACAATATTTACAGGAGTACTGTAAAATTCTTAATGGAGATATTGTGAAAGTTTAGGAAGAGATGTCAATCGAGGATATGGATTCCGTATTGAAAACTCAAAAATAAATCAGGGCTTCAATTATGTTAAGGTTGAATAACTGGGCGGACCAGGTTTAATTTCATGTTCATGTTCATCAAACCATGATTGGACAAAACCAGCTGGTGAACTATCATCCTGGAAAATTCCATCTCCTACAGGAAACAAAGTTTTCATCAAAGAGTAAATCTGATCAGCTGAAATTTCTCTATACTTCTCCTCAATGATCCTTATCTTCAGGGCTATGACTGGTTCAGAAGAAAACTAAGATATGGCTTCCCATATCACGACAAATCTATCTTTATACTTGGTATTTGTAAAGAGGAAAACATGATCATAGGTTTTTGCAGGTGTCCTCTAAACGTACATCCGTCCGGTTGTATGGAAAAGTGTTGTTGTCGCACAACATGTTTCCCTATACCTAGTTCTGAGTTGGGCACTACCAGTTAAATGGACAGCCAGATAGGAGTTCTGGTAATTTAGAAAAAGTAGCCAAACAGAAAACTCCCAATACTTAGCTGCCTTCGCCAGAAATATCCTTTCTCATAGAGGACAATGCGGCAGCGTATTTAACGTACCTTAGCATCCATTAAAGAAAACATGACGGATATTTGGTTGTGTCAAGATGCGAACTCACTATCTTTCAACAATGAGAACTAATGCCCTAATCAATTAGACTCAGTGGCTCTTGTGGAAAAGAGTAAAAGATAATTCGTCAGACCAAATTATTTCGTTCAACATTTGAAACCCGTTAATGGATACCATAAACTCTGGAAACATTTCTAAGGCATTTTAAAATCCACCTCATATTGCTTTCCTGGTGAACGTATAGATAGTAGACCATATTCTCATGTCGTAAGGAAGAAACCCAGAAATATCTCAAGCACTTTACCGGACGGACAGACGTGCATTCTTAAGGCAGAAGGCGACATCCATTTCCCATTGTTCAACAGTGGCTAGGATCTAAACCGTGATCTTCTGGTCCAAAGGGTTGTGTCATACCCATAGACCATGGTAAGTCCTATTTTCTTGAACTTATCAATTGATTAAGTTTTGCAAGTGTGATACACTGTACAAAATGTTTGCATTAACATCCGTGACAAGTGACTTAGAATTGCTGCACTGTCGTAAATGGTCTGTTTAAGAAAGTACTTTCTAATTGTAATCATTGTCACTGGAGAATCCAAATGGTGATTGGGCTGTACGGTCACTTTTACTGCAGTTGTTCGTTTTTTAGACATTGCAATCCATTTCAACACCTATCGACACCTTTCACTAAGCTTCTATGTCCCTCCACTATTTTGTCTTGCAGCTTTCTGTGTATGCTGTCATTACTGTAGACACTCTAAAAGCTCCTAAAAATTGCGATGCTTCGGTAAGATTTAATTTAATTAGATGAATTCGTTCTTACAATTTGCCCTTTTACAAAATCTAAGAGGTCCAACATTTTTCACTTTTGAAAAACACTCAAGATTAACTGAAACTTGATAAAAAGCTACCACAGACTACCATATTTCTATTTATAAAAATTGACAGCTTGTTATTATATTTTAATTCTTACGAAGTGCATTAAAAATGTTTTATATTCACAGGTACATTATTTTGATAACTACCTGTACAGGATTCTTGAAATTCAAAAATATATAAATTTCGAACGTTCTAGTACTTTTTAATCAATAGTTTTTTCTCTAAAGCATTCCCAACTAATAAATAATACAAAAAAATAGTTATCTTTCTTTAAAGAAACTCGACAAAAATTTGTTTCTTCTGTTAAAATACGAATAATAGGCCTTGCTATTTACATTCAACTAGTTTATCATGTATTATTCATTACACAATAACTCACTAAGATGATTTTATGAAATGACAAGTAGTGGCGAATGATCAGTTCGCAAGAAAATAGCCAATGTTTCTAAACCATTTGTTTTGAAAGTGCAGATATATTTTTCTGTATTAAAACAAAAAGTAGCTAATATTCTAATTCCAGACAAAAATTATACTTCTTTAGTGCCTTTTAATTTTTAAATATTATGTTTTAAGTTAATTTCTAAAGCTAAAAATACATGCAAAATGATTTACTAACTCCAAAAAAAGTTTTTCACAAGTTACTTCTTTGAATCTGTAGTTTGTTAACATTTGATTTCTTTTAATAATTATTTAATCTCGTTGTTAAATTTCTTCATTTATTACAGAAAAAAGATGTCTGTTATGACGAATTTTTAGTATCAGTTAGTTCGAATATCAAATAGATTTTGTTACGCTGAAAATATTTGTTATCATAGAGGATTGTTTCCATTTTAGCAATTCGTTTTGAGTTTGATCGATTGAATCCAATACAACTAAATGTTCTGAGCCTCTAAAGTTTAATCTATGAGTGCTTAAAATTGAAATATTATTATGGCTTCTATTTTGCAAGGATTTAACAATTAGTTTAACTATTATAAACTTTTCTGCATCTTCTCTTCTTAAAATGCCATATATGATTTATATATATGAAAAAAAACTAGATTTTTGGATATCTTAGGAAAAACAAACTTGCTGTATCAAATTATTCAAAATAGAAAAAATGTATTTAAATTTAATATTAATTTATGTATTCAGCAATTTTTTTAGAGGATGAAACACAACTTTTGAGAGCATTTTATATAAGATAGATTGGTAAGATTAAGAAACTAATTTATATATATATATATATATATATATATATATATATATATATATATATATATATATATATATATATATATATATATATATATATATATATATATATATATATATATAGTTGCCTTTTTTAGTGGAGTTGTATTAAATTCTCAAAGAAATGGCGAGAGATAAGATTTCTAGCACTTACAATTCGAAAATATTTTTTTTTAATTTTAAAATTATTTAATAGATTATTGTTTATCTGCTTGTTTGTTGAGCATCCACATATACATTCTGTTTGTATATTCACATGTTCTTTTTAAATTGAATTTTCTATACAAAAGAAAATATTATTTAAAGAGAAATAGCATTATATGCAAAATAATAGAGTCATTATTCCATTTCTTAATTAAGTTTTCAAAGCTAAGAATTAGCAATTCCTCTTGACAAAAACTAGGTTAAATATTATAAAAATAATAAATAATTATTAATCGAAATTGCAAAACTGGCAACATAATGAGTGAAACCCCTAGTTGATACCAAGCTTAGAGAATGTTCTAAATGACAAAATATTCAATGTAGTGAAAGTAATTCAAATTTTAGTATGCATAAAACGTCTCAACTGGACTGCAAAAAAATCTCCTGCCGTTATCCATCGGTAAAATAGGTCGTAATTTTGGGTGACCAGTTCATTTTCTCTTCAGTTAATTCTATTCCCTCTTATGCTCCTAAGTTTTCTCTCACACACAAAAGAAAACAATGGGTATTTTTACTTGCCAAAAGCAATCTAATTATTTTTTATCATCGCCAACTTTCTCAGCTTATTCTTCTTGGGCTCAGCGAAAGGCCTATAGTATGAGTGACCTCTGCTCTAACCCTTGGGGCAAATGTTCGCAGGTGGAAAACAATACTCCTCGACCACACCTCGACGACAACATAATCTCGAACACCCTCAACTCCAGTATTAAGTCGTCACAGATGATTCGAAATCTTTGAGGATCTTAACATTGATAGCTGGAGATAGTTATTATCGAAAGGATTTCGGATTCTATTGAAATTAATGATAGGGTGTGCGGCGAAGAGCCAACCTCATCTCTACGCTCTGTGCATATGCTAATGAGTTGTCAACAGGTGGTAATCTTTTCTGTTTCAGTCTTTATCCACTCATCGAAGGATTTTTATTTCACAGGATGAAGAATGATTAATGAACACGACTTTATTCCAGTTATATCAGAGTAAAACATAAGTGGTTTTATAAGCCAATAGGAAATTGGTATAATTTGATATTTGGATGCAAATCAGAAATGTTAATTTTTTTTAAGATTGATAAAAATTTACAATAAGTATAATTCTAATATTTATAAAAACAAAATATATTTGCTGAAATGTAAATATTATACTTCCTCCCCTTGAATGAAAGAGTAAAATCATTATTGTATTGCAATAAGTACTATTTTATAACTAATAGTTTTCTTAAATAATAAAAATTAAACAGAGGCGGATTACGCTTATATTTTCCGAAGATTACTCTAAATGGCCATATTTAAATTTGAGTGGAATAATTGTGGTACTGTTTAAAACTTACAACATTATATAGCACACTCATACAGAATACAATCAAATTCTTTTAAAATAAAATTTAAAATTAATATATTTTTAAGAAAAAATTTTTTTAAAGAAATAAAATTATTCAATGGTAAAAAATAAATTACCATGTAGTAACATTTTAAAAAAGTGAATGTCTATATTTATAAAACAAAGATTTATCAAATAATATTAAGAATTATGGTAAAAATTGCTAAATATTATTAAATATAAAATTAAATAATTTAAGCATACAATTACAGAATTTAATTATAAATTAACTATGAAAATTACGGAAATTTATTTTAGATGATTTCTTAAAAAGATAAAAAAAATTATAGTAAATGTGAAAAACAAGTATTGCCTTCGCTTAAAAAATTGGATATGAAATATTTCATGCATATATTATTCAAAATTTATGTATTTACAAATGCTTCTTATTAATTACTTAGTTATTTTCTATGTCCTAAACAAACTATTATATTTTATTAATATAATTATCGCTGTACAAATAAAAAATAGCACTTTTTTTGTAAAGAAAAACGTTTTTTAAAATGTTTAATCCGGTCATATATTTATATATTCAAAATGTTTAGATATTTACTTTAGGATACATTTAAAATAATTTACTGGAAATTAATAAGTATTCTGTGAAATGCGGATAATTCAATATAATTTGTATTAAAGTATCTAAAAAGTGTTATGCAAATTGAAAAATTTAAAAATAGAATGTTTGATTTGATATCAATATGAAAGTGAAACCAGTTACATTTGTTATAGAATAGCAATTTTAGCATAAATATGTGGAACAACTCCAGTCTTTAAGAAACTATGATTCAAAATAATTATTAATTTTTCTACATGGAAATGTTTATAATCAGATTTAGAAATCTGATGTAAATAATAAGAAAAAAGTAATTTATTTATTAGTAATGAAAACAACAGTACACAGTAGTAAATAAAGTTTCTTTTTTTATTTTCTAAATATGGGTTTGAATCTCATGAAAGCATAAATATTAGTTAAATCTAACCATATTTACGAGTTATCTCAGTATGAAATTCATACCAGAAGATATCAAATGAATGATAACGACTATATTATACAAAACAATGCAATTCATATAAAATAAATTATAATATTTTGAAGTAATTTAAGATATCTATACTTAAAAAATTAATTTTCAATTACAATATTTACAAGGCATAAGGAATTTGTATTATTTTGTGTTTGGCAATATCGACTACATAAGAGATATCTTAACAGTGAGATATAGCGCAAGATTTCGAAACATTTCGAAATCTTTTTTGATGCACTAATTAGCTGCTTAAGAGTTAAAATACTCCTCGCAGTTTTAATTTAGCCATTAAAGGAACAAGAATGACATGCTGATTTACGGTTATGCAATGGAAAACAGTTAAGAACGACTTCCTCAAAACGGCGGAAACCGAGGGTTATGTAGGCCATCCCTAACGCAACCCCAAGGTAGCTAGAATCCTGCTGTATCCTAGACCTGGGTTAGCTAAAAAGAGCAAAAGGTTAAGTTGGAGCTTAAATATGTCAATGAATAAATAACAAACGGGAAAAGGGAATTAAACAGGAAATTTGTGGCAACTGTTTCCGTTCAAAGAAATCAACTGAATGGAATTTTTATTTGAGGATTTTTTTCCATTAATTTTTCATGAAGCAGAAATTCTTCATTTCTTTGTTAATTATTAAGAAAAATGTTGCTTAATGGGTTTTAAGACTTTGATCGATCACGAAATCTTGATTAATCGTTTCTAAAACTTACATTTTGACTGAAGAATGTGCTTTATGGGATATATATGCGATTTTATGTTAATGTATGGAATAACTTAACATCCACTCAAATATATTTACTACTCTATTGGAATAAAAAAGAAAAAACTCATTTTTTTGAAACCAAATAAGATTTCCTTAACAATTTCAATAAAATATGTATTACTATTTTAAAGTTGTATTTCAAACTCTTCTTAGTTTAAAATAATGAATATTAATTTTAAAATTTATTAATTTATAGTTTAATTTAAATCAATATATATAATTTATACAACAGCTAATATAATGTAAAAACAAAGATATTGCGAAAATGTTATGGTAATAGTTAATAACTTCCTTTCTGATAGTTTATTTTTTGATGAAATTTAACATTATAAAGCATATTTTCAACGATGCCAATCAGTATAACATAACTTATAATTTAATAATATCAAACTAAAAATTATGACAAAATATACCAACATTCAGCTGTAACCTATATAGAATTACATGTAAAATATAATTTATGATTATGTTTTGAAAAGTAGGTGGATATCTTTTTTTATGTTATATAAAAAATATGTTAATTAGAAAAAAAACTAAAATATTATTAAGGACTTGGTCCTTCCTAAAACTAAACTACGAGGTTATGATGGAAGTCGTTGTTTACTAATGACACTTGGAGAAACCAAGCTCGTATGCTATGCGAATTAAGTCGATTGGGAGCGTCTTTCGTTTTTTAATCAGAGCACCATGAAGGTGAAAGTACGACTTTGCTCTACACACACGCCATAGGGACCCGTTTATAGGGTAGGCAACTATTCACACCTCATTCATACAAGAAAAGGACAAAGACAGGATAGATAGAGAGAGAAAGTACATCCATGCCCGAACCGGGATTCGAACCCAGGACCTCCTTATCCGTAGTCAGGCACGCTGACCACTAGATAAGTTGGTTGGCATGATGGAAGTAATATTTTTGTGACAGCAAGATAAGATTCTATTATGATTTATTCAAACAATCGCGCTGCTAGTGGATTCAGCTCAAATTTACTCTCAGTGGTTAGAAATGAAAGTTTCCAAAGAATTGTACCAGCTTCGGTGTCGACTTCGTTACTCACCCAAGGCTCAAAAGTTATAACATTTTCTCTACAATCATCATTTGAAACTACTGAATAGCTCGAGCGGGGCAAGAGTAAAAAGACAAAATGTAATCTTGTAATCTGGTTCTGCTTGCTCTTTTTTTTACTACAATTACTTAGAGATTAACTTTAGAAAGTTATCACTCTTTTGTTTTCTTAAAAAAAGTTTGAAAGTATTTTGACTCAATTAATTTTAATGAAGTAGTAAAGAATGTTCAAATCAGTAATCACAAAAAATTAAGAAAGAATATAGAGGTGACTCTTTTATTTATAAAACCATAATTTTTTTGGCATTTTGTTTAATGAGTATTATTATAAACTGATTATTGAAACTTTATAATAATGCCATACTTTTAATTTCAGAACTTTTGTTATCAAAGTGAATGTATTTTTTGTATTGAAACAGAACTTCTTATATCAGTTTTGTTAATTAAATACCATTATTCTCTATTTTATGCCGACCGATGACTGAGTAGTTAGCGTTCCTGACTCTTGAACTGTAGGTCCCGGGTTTGAATCCCGGTTCGGGCATGGATGTTACTTTCTTTCTCTGTTTTTTCTGTGTTTCTCTGTCCTTTTTTCTATAATGATGAATGAATGTGGCTCACCCTATAAACGGGTTTGTGGTGGTATGGTGCGGGCAACGCTACTCGCATCCGTGACTTGGTTCACAGTTGCCCGCTGGGTAACGACAAATGCGTATCAGTTTCTGGCCTTGTTGTGGCATAGGGCTCGTCACCCAAGAGCGCGCTGTTGGAAAAAAGTCTCTATTTTATAATAATTCAAGATTTAAAATCACTCATCCTAAATTATTCTCAGGTTTAGGATCAAGTATCTTCAGACTATCTTCTAGTCAGAATGACTGCTCCTCTACTTATAAGGCTTTTTTTTTTTTTTTTTGAACGCTCATTGATAGAAAATAAAGTAATGGCTGTTTTAGAAAAAGGATGTAATAACTGTTTTCAAACTTTCATCGTATTCTACAACAAACCATTCATCAAATTGTTAAAGAAAATTTTGATTTAAAATCACATTTAGTTGTACTATTGATTTTAAAGAAAACCGCTTCGCTGTGAAGATAACTTCAAATCCATGAACATGATAAGAATACAGAACATTTGGCTAGAAAAAAAACTTCCCTATATTGCCAACTGACCGTAATTTAATACGATAGCGTCATAAAAAGAACAGCACATATCACCTGTTGTCCTCTAAACTATTACATGTTTCTCATTGAAGTTTGGTATCGCTGAAATAAATTTTAAGAGGCATTTTGGCTTCTCAGTAAGTAGTTAAAACACCCACTTACAATTACAAAATACTGCCAGTTTCTTTAAAGTCAATGAGAATGGCTTTTCTTTATCAGACAGTAAAAACTGAATTTCCTCAGTAAATGTCTCGCCAAGCAAGTCTTTCACAATTTAACTTTGTCTTGGACAAAGATTTCTGTGGTGGTGGAATTAATATAAACTAAGCGTATTTTATGTTAATTTCACACACACGCAGAGTCTCTCTCTCTCTCTTCTCTCTTTAAGTATAAATCTAGAATAAACCATTAATGTTGACCATAAGCTTACTCATTTTTTAAGTGATATTGATTTTTTTATGAGGATCGAAAATGTTAAATAAAAAGTTAAAAGAAAACATGTCATTTCGGAGCAAAAGAAAATTATTCATTTCTCTAAAATATGTTTTTACCTATCTACAAAAATAATTTTGAGGTACCTTTAGTAGAAATATTTAAATTAAATACCCAATTAAACAATAAAATTTGCAAAAATAAAACATTTGAAAATATTTACACTTACGTTAAACATTTAAAATATGTTCTTCTTGACAACTCAGTAAAATAGCATAATGAAAGCTATACTATCAAATAGAAGTTTTCAAAAAATCGATAGTAGAAAGAATTATTTTTTAGATACATCCCCTTCCTATGGTGAATACAGTGAATATTTGTAGTTTCAATGAAAAACTGCTTATTTCATATGAAATTCAAATTTATGTAATTCTATAATAAAATTGAAAGCAATTACATCAGACAAATAGCAAAAGTACAAAATAAAATAAAATATCTCGTTGTAATTTGCATATTATTTTTACTAACAGCTAAATTTCTTAAGACTTCCTACAGATAATTTATTAAAAAAAGCATCTAAAATACACTAATGATAAAATCAAGGGAATTTGCTTGTTTTGTAAAATGTCATGAAAATATAAAATTATTTACTATTTAACAACGCAGTCGCGTGTGTTAAATTCGAAAACACATAAATTTATCTGGGCAGCGCTAACGAGGAACAGGTTTGTGAATATATGGCCAAATCCACATTCCTTTCACTTGCCCATTTATTAATATTTTTTGTGTATTTCAGAAAAAATCTATTAAACTTAAATTCGAACTACTATTCAAAAATTGACATTCAGATAATCAAATGAGGCAAAAATTAGTGGAGCAGTCAGATGGTTAATATCAAGCCCAGGTTTGAGGGACATTCAACCAAAGTCATTTCAAAGTGATCAAAATTTCAAAACGATCTCTATTTGTCTATTTTGTGAGAAGGCGTAATTGTATGTTACAGTTCCTTATAGCTCTTATTTGAATTTCAATCTTTCACAGGAAGTTAAATTTCGTGGATTAGTTTCCATCGAAATCTATTCGAGAGTTCATTACGGGATAATGGTAGGATACCATTCTTCGATTCAATTTGCGGAATTCTTTAACAACAAGAAATCGATGTTGGCTACCAGCTTTCTGCATCTACGTCTATCGATGAGAATGTTTGAAAATTTTCTGAACCTCCCCCTCCCCTTGCGGCAAGTGAGTACGGTCCACAAAAGTAAAAAGTGATCAAGGAATGTAAATACACATGCATACTTAAAAAGGACTCGCAATAGCTTCAAGTTATTAGGCCATCCACTATAAGATGTCAAAGGTTTCAGAGAGAAAGATTTGCAAAATATCGAATGTTTGCATATAGCTTATATCTGTGAGCAAAAAAAGCTCATTTAACGTACTGAAGAAAGCTGAAAAATTGGAAATTTAATCAAGGAGTAACTCTTCTACTCGCTAATGAATTCCAGTTCAAAATATTTTTTGATTCTCTATTTTCTTTTAAATCTAAAGAACATTGTACTTGTTACCAGACCTTAGAATAGACTCATTTTATCAATAATATTCTAAAAAGTCAGAAAATTCGCCGGAGAGTAAACTTTCTAAACCATAAGACTAAAACTTTAAAAAGGTACATAAGGGACGCTTCTGGATTATTTGTCAGAAAAACACAATAGCTGCTTTATCTCCAGAATTAAATCATAGATCATAATATAATATCTATATATTTACTATATAAAACTATTCTCTTTTATTTCTTTAACTTATTAACCATTCTGACACCGATGATGGTCACATACGTTCATGTGTAAGTATATTGTAATTAATGAATATATATTTTAGTATTAGAATCAAATTTCATGAAAATCTATTAATTAGTTCTCAACATAGTTTATCCAATGTGAAATTTTTTTAATTTATCGGTATATTATGAAATATGATTAAAAGTCAAATTTTGATCAATATACATGTTTTTTCAATAAATTTCGAAGTGGAACTTTCCATAAGAAAAAAGAATGCTAATTATAATATCTCATGGTAAATTATTACAGCCTAAATGTATACTGGAAATTAATAGGTTTCCTATATAAAAAATTAAAGAATGTATTTAAGATTTTTAGTATGTTCCTCTGTCCAACCATTACAAATCATTTTGAAGAATATTGAAATAATCCGTCGTTTAACAATTATCATCGCAAGCGGTTTGCGTTTAGTATGGAGTAAAAAAAAAGATATGCTGATTAATAAAAGTTTGCTCACAATTCATTATTTCTATAATACTTTTAATAATGTAGTTATGAAGATTCAAAGTTGTTCATAAATTAACAATTGCTTTCCATGAAATATTATTCTTGAAAACATAAATGTGTACTTTCGTTCGCTGCTATTAATTTCAAATGTTGATTATTATTACTTAATAACTTTTCATAATAAGATTAATTTTATTTCCACAAAGCATAAAATTCTAAGCTTAGTAAGAAATTATGCTGTCTGTGGAAATGTTAAAACTAATAACCAGCCTCGATAAAATATTTCGCTTGAAAATAATGATTTCTTGAGATAAATATAAATTTATTCTTTTCAATTGCTTTAATTTTCATTAATTAGCACTGATAGAAAAGTTTAATCTTTTTTCTTATTCTACAGCAACTGATATTGTTTGCATCAATCAGTATTCCATTATATCAAACATGAAAAATTCAATATTTCCGAGAAAACACTTTCGTAACCTTTACACAATAATGCTTCAATAGAGATATTCTCAAGGAACAATCTGAAAATGACACCGTGATCAGTCCAATATTGAAATAATTCACCACAGATTGATGCAATTTATTATTGTTTGGTGTTGTTTTTTTTAAACAAGCACTTGTAATGCCTTTCCTAGGCATACAAATAATAAATCATGTCAATCAATATAAATTCCAGCGTTATAGCCATTTCTTCTGCTTGTTCCCAAGGTCTTCACAAGGTAATGTTATTCCACCATAATTCTGTAATAAAAGCTCCGCTGGTATTCAGAGAAAATATAACCACCTGAATTGTGGCAAGGGAATGATTGGTAATTTTAAAGTTATGCCACCATAAAACAATGATGCAGGCTTCCCAAATAACAAAGGCAAGCAAATTGGTAAAAAAAGAATCGCAGAAGTTGCGTCCCAAACTGGAAGAAAGCACCACGCGCGTGTTCTTAGCCACTGAAAAAGTGAATTCCGCATAATGGATTCCATTGTTCGGTGAAAGTTCTTTTTACGATCATCGAACCATTTTGTCCTTGT
Source organism: Latrodectus hesperus (assembly GCA_037975125.1). Lineage (NCBI taxonomy): Eukaryota > Metazoa > Arthropoda > Arachnida > Araneae > Theridiidae > Latrodectus > Latrodectus hesperus. The sequence continues at coordinate 72,458,735 of CM075860.1, read as the reverse complement.
AAACAGAAACAGGCATAAATTTTGGGAACTTGAGTTACCAGCGGAAGGTCCGTGAACTTTTTTCTTTGTTGAGATGCTTTGTTAGTGATTCCGTCATATTCAGCTCAGATGATCGAATTTGCTTCTATTTTAGAAAATCACGCAAGATTTCGAGAAACATTTCCATACGGTCGTTGAGTTAGGCTTCCACTTACGATTTTTGCATTTTAATCAAGTATCGCTTCCTTAGAAATGTCTGAGTGATATCTATTGCATATATTCGCATGCTGTTATGGTTACACTTTAGATTGCTTGAGAAAGTCCATCAAATTTCGTTGGTTGACTATTGAGTATAAGTGAATACGTAGCTTTTATACAGTTAAAAAAATCCAAAATATAATAATTTCCTCGTCGCTTGAATTTTTAGCTACTTTCCTCCCTTCACATTTAGTTTATTTATATTTTTGTGCAAATTGCCTTCGTTTCGTTAAACTCTTAAGTGCTAAAAATATAATGAAAAAGATTTTAGATATGAAGGAATTAAAAATATCATTATGCACTGTAAATAAATTAAAAATATAAATTTAAATAAACAATAGCAAATTTTTGGCTTCAAATTGAACTAATTTCTGTGTCATCATAATCTTTGAAATTTAAAGTGCTGATACAACTTATTAAATATATATTGAATATTTTAATCATAAAAACTTATAATCCTTTGAGTAGGGTTAATCTCTTTTGCATTTTATAGACTTTATTTTACTTAGTTCAAGTTATGTCATATAATAATAATTAAATTTTAGTTATATTCTCATAAAGTCTTATATTAATATTATTACCATATGCCATAAATATAACCTATTTATTTAAAGAAATTATGCATTTTAATTTACCACTAATTAAAGCCAAAAGAATAGCATTGCTTAACAGAAAAACAGACAAAAGAACTATCATAAAAGAATCTGTTTATGCCATCAAAACTAAAAAAAATGAGTAAATGTGCAAAAATTATAATTTTAAAAGAGCTTTTTTTCACTGTTTTAAATGTGAAATTTAATTGTTGAGATTTTCTTTTGATAAAAAGTGTATGATTTAAGCTATCGCAAAGATCTGATTTACCTAAATCAATGACTTGTAATATTTTTTTAGGAATTTCGAAGGACTGCCACGTAAGGAATTTCATACTACTCGATCTCCAATGGATTTTCAGCACATCAAGGGATGAAATTTATGGCAATTTAACTTATGGGCATCCATTGCGTGCACCATCATTAACCGTTATTAGTTGTCGTGATTTAGAAACAGAGACCAAGAAAAAAAAGACCTCAGACTTTGCTTGGAACTTCCAGAAGTATCATTTCGCATGAAAAACATTGCAACCAGGAGCTATTTACTCGTACTTGCCCTTAGGCCATCGTCAGTGGATATTTTTCTATTAAAGCAAGAAAGAACTCAGCATTTCCAGTAATAAGAACGATGCCCTACCAAACCAGCATGGTCACTTGTATTGGAATTTTAAAGAGAAATTTTAATTTTTATGATATTATATGCTATGTATATTTAAATAGATGCAAAAATTTTGTAAATTCGGTCTTTTCGCTATTTTCAATGTTTATTTGAATACTTTTTGACATAACTACCATAAGATACTGTAGAGTATATTCAACGTAATATATATATATATATATATATATATATATATATATATATATATATATATATATATATATATATATATATATATATATATATATATATATATATATATATATATATATATATATATATATATATATATATATATATATATATATATATATATATATATATATATATATATATATATATATATATATATATATATATATATATATATATATATATATACGTTCTTATATATATATATATTACGTTATTATTCTTTATATATATATATATATATATATATATATATATATATATATATATGTATATATAAAGATCTAACTTTAGTTAAATTAAATTTGAAAATAAATATAGTTTTAAACATAACAAACTAAATGTAAATGTATCAATTATACTCAAATCAGAGCTTTCATAAGGAATACAAATTAAACATTTTCTCAAACATTTTGATTATTCTGCATAAAAATCCTATAACAATATTTATTAATATTAATCCCGATTAAACGGTTTCATAAAGCAAAAGATGTATGAAATATGGCTTGTGTTCACCATGGACTGGAAAATTATCTCAATTATCAATTTCTCAGAATAACTTTCTTTTACTTTGATTCTTCAGTCAATTCTTTATTAAAAAAATGCTTCATTGTTAATATCTTCTCGATCATCATTATTCAAGAGTAAATAAGCTTATCTGATAAAATAACGTTCCCATATTAAATATCTAGAGCTTTAGTTATATATACTCTCTTGGACTCAGCCGAAAGAAAGTAAAAAAAAAAATAATTTTCTTTCCTTAAATAATTAATTATCATGTAATTATGAGATCCATTGCAACTTCATCGAGTGAATAGTTCTTTCCCAATATTTACGCATTTCTGATACTCAGATTATTATTGTTGCTTTACAATTACAGTTTGAAGCATTAAAATTCAGAAAGCTAATGTCCAACCAAAATGAATAAAGAAGTATTCAAAGATATATTTCCACTAATATGCAATTGAATAGATATTTAGCTTAAGGTAATCCCTAGCAAACAATTCGAAATAATCTTACAAAGAAATATGGTCCAGATATTTGTCCTTTGATATTCGCTTTAGAAATAAATAGCAAATACTTAACAACAGAATTGAGTTAACTATATTCTACTTTTATCTTTTATAAATTGCTTATATGTGGTTCAACGGGCATTTTTGGCACTCTAGAGCTATATAAACCAGGATCTATAATTTAAAAGGTACTCTGAACCATTCAAATATGCAAACCCGGAATGAAGTTGGTAGAGAAATTTATGAGAAACGGGTATTCATAGATACAACCCGTAACATTTAACATAGACAATCAAACATAATTCGGTAACATAGTTCCTTATGTACTCAAGTGTCAAAGAGCTGATACATTTACCCATTACCTATAACATTTAACATAGACAACCACACAGAATTCGGTAACATAGTTCCTAATGTACTCAAATGTCAAAGAGCTGGTACATTTACCCAATACTGAGTTGGGCACCCCTGAACACATTAAAAAGCCGGAAAATGGCATATTGTGTATCCCACATATATGTAAACATATCCCAATGGAAATTTATCATGAATCCTTCTAGGCACTCAGCAAAGCCCTAGGTGGGCGAGGTGGTATATGTCTTTTCCAAATGGCATGCTGTAAGATTCCTAGATGTGTTCCCTAATGTACGTGTCTAATAGTTTATGCACTGATTGGTATAATTTAAAATCAAAAAAGTTATTCTGAGCCATTCCAATGCAACTCTCGAAGAACAGGATGTCGCTTCGTCTTACTTGGAACTTTCCTATTCTGTCGGAATGGTAATTGGCTATAAATGGATGTGAATGATTACACAGAATGATTAAATATATATCAGATTCGCTTCTAAACACATCAAGGATTTAAGATTACGCCATCAGCACATATCCCACACTATTACATAAATTGCATTTGACTGAATACAGTCTTTATAAAGATTTAATTTATTCATAAGGGTCTCTCCATACCCAAAAATCCAAGAATTTTTAAAACAAATTAAGTATGAAAATGTGGTATGGCAATATCTATTGTCATTAGCTCAATATTTTAATTTTAGACGATTTGTATTAAAACTGTCAATCTTTATGCAAATTAATTTAATTATTCTAGAATTTTAATGATATTTTAAATTATATCATTTTGAGGAACTCTGTTTTTTTCTATATTTCTTTGGTAGCTCTAGTAAATAAAAATATATATATTGTGGTTTTTATATATATATATATATACATATACATATATATATGTATATGTATATATATATATATATCTATATCTATCTATATCTATATATATATATCTATATCTATATCTATATATATATATATATATATATATATATATATATATATATATATATATATATATATATATATATATATATATATATATATATATATATTATATATTATATATATACAGTGTGATTATAAAAAAACTTTGCCAACATCTGCACTTCTAGCGTCCATTCTATTTAACCGATCAAGATGATATTTCAAATATAGTTCTTTTGAGATATGCGCTCGAGATTCTGTGAATGGCAACACAGTGGCCCTCGCGGTTACAGTTATAGTGACAGAAACTCGAAATTTTCGAATGGCAACGTCTACTTTTTACCATCGCAAAATGTTCAGCACATGCGAAAACCCTAAATAGCGTTGAAACGGTACCGATATGTCTAAAAACGGACGTGTTCTGCAAACACAAAAAAGAGTTCTGAAAACCGGCCAATAAAACACGATCTGGGCGCACGCAATAAATTTGCATGTGACAGAGTCAAGAAACCAATCACAGAACGCCGGTCGCCAGATATTCAGCTTAGGAAACCTATAAAATGCCAAGCGGGTATGCGAAGTTGTCATTCGGGAACTCGCACATGCCGACGATATGAGTCTTCCTAGGAAAGTTCGCGGTGAATTGATCAAACTCTATTACCAAAATGGGATGAACGCTGCGGAAGCCTTGCGTGTGTATCGCCGCAATCATCGACAACGACGCGGCCCATGTTCTCTGCAAGCTCTGCGTGATTTAGTGCGGAAATTCGAAGATACAGGCTGCACCTGTGACAAACAGCGCTCCGGACGGCCAACTGTTTCTGAGGACGTTGTCATGGAAGTGCACCATACAGTGACTGCAGGACACACAGAAACCGCAAGAGGCATAGCGCGCGTGTTGGATATTCCGAACTCAACGGTCCGCAAGCTCTTGCGCTCGGTACTTCACATGTTTCCCTATCGGTTCCAGCGCGTCCAGATGTTGGAGCCGAGTGACCCACAACAACGTCTGGACTTCGCAAATGCATTTTTGTTACGATATGATGCGGATAACGACTGGCCACTTCGCATACTATGGACGGACGAGGCGCATTTCACCTTAAATGGCAGCATTAACACAAAGAATTGTGTGCACTGGGGAGAGACGAATCCTCATGCTGTGGAGCCAGTACCATTATTTGACGCAAAAGTGACTGCGTGGTGCGGCATTACAGCTACATTTGTTCTGGGCTCGTTCTTCTTTGAGGAAACGACCCCGACTGGCCCTGCAACATGTTCTGTAACGGGCCCTCGGTATGCAGCCATGCTGAAAAATTATGTCTTACCGGAGTTGCGTCGGCTGAATGCACTCAATGACATTGTTTGGATGCAAGATGGCGCACCTCCACATATAGCGAGGTCAGTTAAAAGGCTCCTGGATCAGCATTTTGGTGATCGCATCATCTCACGCTATTATCCTTTTCCGTGGCCTGCGCGATTCCCAGATCTGACGCCTATGGATTTCTGGTTTTGGGGCTATCTCAAATCCAGAGTTTATCTGTGCAATCCTCAAACATTGTCGGACTTAAAGGATTCTATACGGCGTGAGATTGGAAACATCCCTCGTGCCATGTTGCGTGCAGCGACATTGTCCACCGTCTCCCGCATGCAATGCGTAATTGCCTGTGATGGCACTCATGTGGAAAATGTTTGAAATTAATAAAGATTTTTTTCTCTATGTGTTCTCATCATTGAGCAGTGTCTTGTCTCTGTCGTATGCATTATTCCTCCGTGCGCCTTGAAGAACTGTTTGTATGTGTATAACACGTCGGTTTTCGGACATATCGGTACCGTTTCAACGCTATTTAGGGTTTTCGCATGTGCTGAACATTTTGCGATGGTAAAAAGTAGGCGTTGCCATTCGAAAATTTCGAGTTTCTGTCACTATAACTGTAACTGCGAGGGCCACTGTGTTGCCATTCACAGAATCTCGAGCGCATATCTCAATAAAACTATATTTGAAGTATCATCTTGATCGGTTAAATAGAATGGACGCTAGAAGTGCAGATGTTGGCAAAGTTTTTTTATAATCACCCTGTATATATAATATATGTTAAGTAATAACAAGTTAAGCAATGATAATTTTTATATATATGATAGTTTATATTGTAGGCTGTAAACATTTTAAGAGATTTTAATCACATTAAGTAATAAGTTTTCGTATGTTTGGTCACAAATTCCTATCACATCTCAGAACATCTCATTTATAATCATAAAATGGCAGCAAAAATTATTTGAAATGAGATCTCATTAAATAATTATGTATCACTATATGCCTCACTAAATAAAAATCTGACCCAAAAGAAACGAAATTTTGTTTTGTTTCTAGGTTAAATAGTACATCGAAATATTTCATTAGGAAAGGCTCAAAACTTTTAGATTTTTATGACAAATTTTAAGTAAGCTGACACTGCTAATAATAAATTTACATCCGATAATAAAAAGAATGAGTTGCATTATTTTCACGAAATTATTTCGCATTTTCCAAATTCTTGAAATTCACAAAAATTATTTATTACTCTAAATTCTTACATAAGTTCCAGCGCATAATTCACAGAACACATTTTTCTGACCTAGACCTTGACTGTTAAAATGGCTATCAAATCAAAGTATGCTTTTTAGAGAAATTCGGCGTGGAATTTCTATTCTTGTTTATTGACCTTGTTTTCCGAAACATCAGAAGCTCAAAATGTTTTCGTAGAATGTCAAAAAGAACAAATAGACTTGCGTGGTAAATTCCCATTCATTCTTTATAGCAAACGATAGCTGAACTATTGCCAAAGCCGAGAAGCAAAGAAATGGTAATACATACTCCATTCCTGATGCGTTCAAAATAAAATAGAGGGGTGATTTATAACTAGCCACACGAAATACATTCGATAATTAATTTCATTCCTTAATGACTCCTTCTTTATAGCAATACATATAATTCCTTTGATAGAGATTCGTTTAGTTTTTTGCTTCAGTGGAGTACTTAACCTATATTTTTCTTCCTCGATTTAATTGAAAAAATGGTTTTCATCTCCGAATAAATGGTTATTTAGTTGAACGCCTTTCCTTGTAGAAAATATTTTATTAAATCAAGTCTCTTTTTACTGTGTTTTGACATGCTTCATTTCAAAAGTGTCGCAATCGCAGATCCTAAAATAAGAAAATTAATAGCTTAATTATTAGATATATTGTCGCTTTTGTGAGATTCTCAGTTGAAAGCATAAAAAATTCGATACGTTTTATATTGATTTTTATGTTGGATATGTTTAAAAGATAATGATCAGCACTTTATAAATTGATGCAACATAAATTATAGCTTTCAAATGTCAATCATTTCTTAGATAAAAGCAATTTATCCCAAAAATTAATATAAAATTACAATTTCCAAATGCATTTAGTATTACAAGATAGAATGTTATTAAATCAAAAACAGAAAATTATTGGTTTGATAACCATTATTGAGATTGAGAAAAAACTTTTTTTATATCCTATAATTGTTTTTTGTAAAGTTTTGAACATTTAATACGTTTTGCTTAAAATTTCTTCTTTTTATCTAAAGAAAAGCACAAGGAATAAATTTAAACTAAGATTAACTTTCAAAACAAAGCATTATTAGCATTTTTTAGACGATAAATGCAAAAATAATTTTGAATTTTAGTAATTTGCATCCTTTTTCTGTCATTAAGGAATGAAACCTTTATTTGTTTCATTCCATAATGTCTTACCCAAAATTAAAATACGTTCTTCAAAATATGTTAAAACTTCTAAAGCAGTCTTTAAATTAAAATTTATTCTTTTCTTTAACTATCTATTTTCTTTAAGTGGAAAAGAAAAACCATCACTGGAGAGAAAAATATCAAAATTGGTGAATTTCAATAATTCATATTCATAAATATGCTAAATATAATATGAGTAAGAAATAAAACATTTATTAATTTTGCAAAAACATTTATGTACACAAAAAATAAGAATATAGAGGCATACATTTATAAAGTTCATTTATGATATAAATGAAAAATATGCAAAAATTTGAATAATGACCATCATTCTGAAAAAACTTAAAACTCTTCTCAACTCCAATAAAAACTAATGATGTTCAATAGACTAAAATATATGAATATAAGAAGATTTGACCATATGGTCAAATTTATTTGAATAAATAAGTGTAATGATGTTTACACATCCGCAAAAGAAAGTTTATTTTAATCACTAAAATGGTAGGAAGTTGTTTATTTGATAATAAACTGAATCGCACTTTATCTTGCATTTGAAATTGCAAATGAAAATAGTTCCTTCATAGCAATGAATTCATTTACTTTTTTATTCCGCTGGAGAAAATTTGTATTTCGTTTCTGATTTTTATAATTTCTTGCATTTTAGGAAAATTGTATTAAAATATTAATAATGCAATATCTTTCAATAATTTCGTTGCCTGCAAAAAGCTCATATAAAAAATCTTAATTTCCAGGTCATGTAATTAATAAAGACTTTCTTAAACACTTATACCTTTCTCTACATTCATCCATTTCATATTTTCTTTTCAAAGTGCCGCAACTCCAGATAGAACTACGGTATTTTTGTATTCAGAGTTAAATATTCACTTGTGTTATTCAAGTAATTAATTGAAATTATTTTTGTAAATATTCTTCCGAACTCCTTTATTTCGATTACAATATTTCATGGCAATCTCTTGGCAGGCAGTAATCAATAGGCCAGCTTTATTTTAGTTAAGAGTGCTCTCGAAATTTTAGTACAATACAATTATGCACGAAATGTTTCTTATGCTATATTTTTATTTCTTCTAAATTTTCATAGCAATTCTAATATCTTATATTTTTATTATATTATTATTAGTTTAATGAATATTTATCTTTTTCAAAATGAGAAGGGACATCCTAAATAGCTATTTTACCAACTAATCATCCTGGATTTGGATTGCGACCGGGAAAAATGATTAAAACAGATAACCAATCAGAGAAAATTTTGAAGAATATAAATCAAGGACATGCATTTAATCATGACCAATTATTTACGTAGAATAAATAATTTTACAATAATTAAGTGAAATCAATAAAAAAGAAAATGATTTTGCATTATCAATCTCAAAAAAAAAAAAAAACAATCAACGAAAAACTTACAATTTAAATAAAGAAAAACAATTTTATAAGGAGAAAAAATTAAATGAATATAACTTGCACACGTGTTTTCAGTTGCATAGATTTCTGCATTCACCATAAAACATTCAAATGTAAAAAGTCTATCCTTACTTTTTTCATTGATTTTTAATTAGTACTCAATAAATATAATGGAATAAAATATGCAGAGAAATTGGAAATCATTGAATTTAAAAAAAAGTTACAGATTTAAAATAAAAGTAAGGAAAATATTTAATGTAAATTAATTGTATAAATTTGTGATTACAATTTCAGAAATAAACTGTATAAAATCTCTTTCAAAAGAGATTAAGTGAAATATTCTAAAAACATTCTTTCATAGGATGCAACTTATTAAGCGCTTTAACTTAAAATTTCTAACCAATCGCAAGTTCATACAAATAACAGGAACTTTCCTTGCCCTAAAATAACTGAAATATGACGTAATTTGGGAGGAGCTTCATTTACGTTAATTCTATTTTTCATACTTCAAATATTTTCTATTTTCATTTTAGGAAACTTGCTCATTCAATATTGCGAAATATTTGAATGTCATTCTTTGCCAAATAGTGTTTATTGTCTCAACCTCTCTTTTGTGTGTAAAGGATATTAAGTAATAGTCACTTTGTTTTCACAAAGATGTCAGAAAACTCGAAATTCGGAATATGTACTTCCAGTTCTTTTTGTAAAACTAGTGTCTAATTACTTTTTCAAAATTGGTTGTAAAATTTTATGTAATTAAAATAAGTATTAAGGGAATATGTGTGAAAAATTGTGATATATGTAAAATAAATTTTACATTATTTTCATCGTGATACACATGCACACTCTTTTCTATAAAAAGGTACTAAATCATTCTTATTTTTAAGTTTGAAATTATATTAAATAAAAACAAAATAAAACAAACTGATCAAGATTTTGATAGTATGAGTATGTGTGTGTGTTTCGTTTCTAATGACCAACTACAAGCATATTCCCCCTTTTCAACGCTGCAAACGGTGGAAGAGGTGGCAATTTATATACATACATAGCAGTGTAGGTGAGCCCCGCACTATACCATTATATTAACAGGTTTGGAATACTCGCCCATCACCAAGTGCCTCGTAATTTTGAACCACGTTCAGGTGACGAGGTTATACCTGAGCTGGCACCCTCCTCTCTACATCCATGCCACACCAGCAGAAGGACTTTGGACGTCACATATTAACGTAGACACGTCCCCAACCCACGGAAATCCAGCAACCCAGTGTGAAGGAGGCTACGACGTGGTCACCATCCCAACCACTGCCCACGGCAAATGATATAAAGTGGGGCATCCAGTGGGTTGTCAGAAACAACTGTTGCCCTTAAACTGGGAGCGTTTTCATAATTTAGAAGTAGGGACTAAGTAGACCCCAGATTTAGCTTACCATTTTCTGAGGTATCATTTCACATGGAAGACATTGCAACCACGACATATTTAATCCACCCGGTTAGTAAACACAACGAATCTTTGGGTGGGTTGGGATTCAAACTCGCTACCTTCCGATAATAAGAACTAACACCCTAACCACCAGTCCTCTTATTGAATAAAGAATAAAATAATAAGTTGTCCTGCACAACGTATTTAAAAAAAATTTAAGTTTAGAATAATCAAGGCAATTAGAAGAAAAGTGTTTTAAAAGAATGAAACAAAAACAATTTTTTTAAGTTATATATAAGTTTTGTATATTTTTTATTATATGGTTTGAATGAAAAAATAGCGATATTCATTAAATACTAATAAAGTAACTATATGTGTGCGTATAATTATAATTGTTATTATATTTATTAACACAAATTAAACATCAAAATTTCCTAATGTATTTTAAATAAATAAGAAATTTAAAACTTCATATCGTACAAACTTTACTATAAAAAAATATATAAATGTGTAAATTATATAAATATGCAATCATCAATAAAATTATGTTTCGAAAAGCAAGATGTTTTGGTTAAAGTGTGAAATCAAATAATAAATGAACAAAATGCTAAATATAATTCTTAACATAATTCATTCTAAGCTTACTAATCTAATCATTTTATTATTATTTACATTTTAGAAAATTCTGTACTTTAGTACACCTGAAAGATGACAGTTAACGCAATAATTTGGCTCCATAAATGTTCTTTAAATATATTATTTAAAACAACAATATAATTTAACAACAGGAGGATAAGAATATAGAAGGTGGAAAAAACAGCAAGAATCAAGATAGGCTTAAGTAGGATTATTAATTTAGTATTAGAAAATAGCATACTTCTTATTTTTCAAATTACTTATAATCCTTGAGAGCTTAAAATTAATTATTTTTTTATTTTATTTATTTATTTTTTGTATTCCAACATAAACACATAAAAAATTGATATATAACATTATTTATAGCTGAAAAAGTACAATTTCTTTTAAATAAAAATAGTACATTTTTATATCAATTCCATTTTATTAGTAAATGTTATTATAAATTGTAATAGAAATTTAAGTACTTAAAAACATTATATAATCTTTATGTAAGAATTTTTATAATATTTTGTAACATGAAATTTGCGTGTATGTTTCTTGTAATATTATATTGCGACATAATAAGACTAACATTTTGGAAAATATTTTTAATAGATTTACATCTAAATCCAAGCAATATAGATATTTTTAGTCATAAAGTTTGTCTTTCCATATTTAATTCCTAAATTCGTAGCATCTAGGAATAAAGATTTTACTAGCATTAGAAGGTATAAATCAAGAAGCTTTTTTTAAACTTTTTCTTCACTCGGAACTTGACTAATTTATTTTTATAATACGTTTCTTTAACTTCAAATTTTTACTCATTTCTCAGTTCTTGCACTACTATAACAAAACTTCACAGATCAACTTTATATAAAAAGCATTTTATAAGACGAGTTACTTTTCAATCAGCTATTATACAAGAACAATGGCAAGCTTATTCATTTTAATATTACACAGTGAAATTTTACTAAATATTTTCTCAAATATAACATTTAAGTTTGCTTTTCATGTACACATGATACACATGATATTTTTTGTGTCAAAACAAACGATGTAAACATTTATTTTATAAGCTATTCAAATTTTAAGATTGGCTTAAATATGCGACGAAAATGACATCGTCTTTTTCGTATCACTGACATAAACATGTCCAGATAATAATTATCTATCTGATATCAATTTTATGCTAACACAAATGGAAGAAAAAAGTCATATGATTACTGCCATTTTCAAAAACAATTTTTCTAAATATTTTAATAATGCAATTGATTAATGATAGCAATAAAGCAAATGAAATATCAAACGCATTATTTTGCCAAGCGATATTGATTGAAAAAAGACCTCACCAGTATTTTTTTATATGTAGGAAACTCTATAGTTCTAATTAATGAAACAGGATGTTGTTTTGCACGCATATCTCCTAAGTTATCGTCAGAATTATAATCCTTTTAACCTATTGTAAATTCGTAGGAAATTTTAGGTTTTGATTGTGTCAGTAAGAGAGAAGAAAGCATTTATTCTCGGACAGGAATTATTTCCTTTTCCACTTCATTGGTGGCAACGTTTCGTTATGTTCACCGATGTCGAACGAAATGGTGATGTCCCAGCATACTTTCATCTTATTTAATGAATAGCGTGTCTTATTTTAAATCGTACTGACATTCACTGTCTTCTTGCAAATGAATCGCCTAACTTTGGTGAAACTCATAAAAATAAAAGATATTGAAAAAGGAGTAGAGCAAGCCTTTGCATCCTGTTTCGAATTAAAGGCTTTGTTTTGTTGTTCCTTGTTAAAGCAAATGACTACTGTCCGATTTTTGATATATTCATGTTGCTTTGAAAGGATGTGGTATGAAGAGGAAAGTCAAGGTTATCTGTTGTTCGAAAAAAAGGTATTCTTTTTTTAAAGTACTCTTTTTAGATTTATGAAGTATATATGTATTGCAATATATTTCTAATTTTTCTTATATAAAACAAATAAATCTTAAATTAATACTTAATTTTGGAATTATTAAATATTTTAAGATTCGGGATACACAATATATTTTAAAAAATTATCTTAAATTTATATTTGCTATTCCTAATGAAATGAATAAAAAAATAAGCGTAATCTTTTCTGTCTTGTTTATAGAAGAGCTATTCTTTTTTTTAAAAGTACTGCTTTTATATTTATAAAACTTATATATATCAATATATTTCTAACATTTCTTAAATTTATATTTGCTATTTCTAATAAAACAAATAAATCTTCTGGAATTATCCTTAAATATTTTAAGATTAAAAAAAATTATCTTAAATTTATATTTGCTATTTCTAATAAAAGTAATAAAAAAATTTGTAATAATTTCTATCTTTATTTATTGTTATTCTAATTGAAAACTTCGCAATTTGTACCTGTAAATTTAATTTGCGAGGATAAGATAAGCACAATTAACTTTAGAAACCAAAATTCTGACTAAAATTTTTTAATATTCTTGTTACACCATTACTATCATATAATCATTAGAAAAACTTTAAATATCTACCCTTATAATCTATTTTGACTCCTCCTTCCTCAAATTAATAAATCAAAAATATTATTTTGTTCTAATGTATTCCTATTAAACATTCTTAGCGATAACTGTTTCATTTTTTTTAAATTTTAGTAGACATATATTCCTTTTATTTCTCATCTGTAATAACTTAAATAAAAAATATGGCTTAGATTTAACACTTATTCTACATTAGTGATTCTAAATATGAGCTGGTATCTGAAAGGTTATCTTTCTAGCATTTGCGTTAGGCGCTTGTGGGTGGACTTCGTAGATCTTTGCCATGATTAAGAATCCACTTAAACCTATGGCACCGATTTAGTGGACTTTTGATAATTTATGAGCAAACTAAACTAAAGCAATGGGTCTCAGTATGTGAAAAGCGTTTCTCTATATATATATATATATATATATATATATATATATATATATATATATATATATATATATATATATATATATATATATATATATATATATGTATATATATATAGCGTTGATATGATATGGCAATGGGGTAATACATCAAAATTGTAAAAGGCTTAAATTGAAGCACTCGTAATACTCGTAAAATTTTACTCTTTTAAAAAAATGCTTATTCCTACGTCTTTTTATACAAGTATGAAATAAAGTAAAAAAAGGATATTATCTTTTAAATTTTTATGCTGTTATCTTCATGTTATTTAATAAAATAATATGAATAATGTTTTCAAAAGCTCGGAAGTTTCATCAAGGAAAAATTTCACTCGGTAGTATGTGGAAGAAAATATTACTTTTACGCGTGTTCATGTAATTTAAAATAAATGCTCTTTTTTAACTTTTTATATAATCAGAATCATAATTAGTTTTGTTAAGAAATCATGATAACGCGAAGATTTCCTTAATAACTTAAAAAATGATTTACAAAATGTTGTAAACATTTGGAAATTGAATTTAAATTATTTTTATCGAGTTTTTTAAACATTCATTTTATTAAATTTAATAGCTTTAAAGGATAAAATTGTTTTTAATTTGTTTTTGCGAATTTAAATTAATGCTATTTTTTATATAAATAGGGTTGGATTAAGTGAAAATTAGTTATATAAGCTTTTCAAATATTTATATTTTATATAATATTTTTAAATACTTTATTTATAATTTAAGTAAAATTCTACGAAGAAGGAATTATACTTATCCAAATATTCAGAAACAACTGCATAATATTGTATATATATATATATATATATATATATATATATATATATATATATATATATATATATATATATATATATATATATATATATATATATATATATATATATATGTATATATAATATATATATATATATATATATATATATATATATATATAAATAGATAGATAGTTATAGATATATAGATAGATAGACATATTTGTGACTTAATGGTAATTGTGATCGCATTTTGCTTGTATTTTCCTAGTTCTCTTCTAGTGTCTCTTTCTCTCTCCCACCGAAGAATTTTTGCATTTAAACTAAATTAAAATATTTTAATCATGAAACTCTAAATATTTGCCATCTCAATGAAATCTTATGAAAAGTAAAAATCCATTATGGACCACACACATATGCATAAAGCTCAATTACCACACGTCTTCCGCAACGCTTACTCAAAGGTTAAAGGTTATTAGTTCTAAGAAGTTCTTTAGCTCTTATTTACTCCCTTTCAAGATTCAGCAAAGTGGCCCAGGAATTGCTCATTGAGTTTCATAAAGGAAAAAAGTGTATAAAAAAGTGCAAAGAAGCCATGAAGACCTCAGAGAATAAACACAGATTGAAAAGAACCGCAAATTTAACAGCTGCATCTCAGAACATTCCGATCGTTTGAATGGCGGGAAAAGAAAAAGTTACACAAAAATGGCGACGAATCCTGTGTCAATATTCCGAGTAAATTGCTTAAGCGCGTGTGCCAACTCAGAAGGACCATTAGCAGCCATGGAATTCTCTTTGTTCACATCGTGTGGGAATTACGATGGAGTATCACGATTGTACTTTTTTCCTGCAGAGGAATTCAGGAAGAAGTCCTTTTGTGGCGGGAATAGCGAGCTTCAACTTCCGGAAATTTTATTGAATCGCTGTTACACCTCAAGTTTTCGCATTAAATCTCATGAAGAAGCCTTGACTTTTTTTTTTTTTTAATATTTGAGCTGATGATAATGCAAAATCTCCGGACAGTAACAAAATACGAAACCACAAAATTAAATAACATGAAAAAGTACGTTTATGTTCCGATTGAATATCACTCACTTTTCAAGGACAAATTAAAAATTCATTTTGCCTTATTTTTAACTTTAATCTGAGGAATTTAGTTAATTATTGTTCCTTCAACCTAAATCAGCTTAATGGAACAAGTTATTGTGAAAAAAATTATTTATCTGAATTTTTCTTAAATAACTTCATCGTAATATGGTTAGCTGTTGCTTCAATATTTTTATGAAAGCGAAGTATTTGGTACTATAGTCTTAAATTTAAATTTATATATATATATATATATATATATATATATATATATATATATATATATATATATATATATATATATATATATATATATAAATATATATATATATATATATATATATATATATATATATATATATATATAGATATATATATATATATATATATATATATATATATATATATATATATATATATATATATCCTTAGATTATATTAAGATGGTACTTGAAATTTATTACAGATATCAGAATAAATTGAATTTTATAAACATTAGTTATTTTTCTCTAATAAAAATCAAGGAATTAGTTCGAATGATTTGAACCTGAACTTCTTTATTGCAAAAAAAATAAGTTTACTTAGATATGCCTGCTCAAACTCTCATATTCAAACTTAGTTTCTCCTTCAAAGATAGGATCGGAAATTTATTAATATTTCCTTTCATATATGAAAACTATCATATATGAAAAGTTTACTATCATATATGAAAAATTCATGTTTCAGCTCTTTGGCTTAGAATATTCGAAGTAACTTTTTGGTGCAGAATGATATCATCGACTCAACCTAAAAAAATTTAAATTCTATAAAATCTTGATTACATTATGACATTCGGCACAGTTCGGCCATTATTCAAAATACTGACTTCCAATTACAAAAGTTATCTGAGCTAATTCGGGCTTGTTTATTTCATTGCTCTAGTATTAATTTCTCTTTAATAAAAAATTTACATCCCTTTATAATTTCAAACATAAATGAAGCTATCATTTTGATTGAAAACATATTTTTAATCGCGGTTTTATATTTATGATTTGACTTTTTAAACAATGAAAGAACAATTTTCATCAAAAATATAATTTCTGCATTTTAAAATTTTTATGAAATAAAATAAATCCTGTGAAATAACTTAATATGTGAAAACTAGAATGAGCTTTAAATGTGCGTAACATCTCCTAATTTAAAATAAATTAAGACACTAAATGTATGTTTAAAGCTCGCTATGCTAGACATTGTACTAAAAACTATAATATAATAAAGGCTAATTTTTAATTTAAAAAGTAAAAATTAATGTTCATTATTATAAATTCTTCAGATATGAGTTGCTAGAATTTAATATCTAAAACTTTGAAGCACATTATCACTAATGACTAATTTTGTTTAAACTGCATAAAATGGTTACCCTAAAAATACCGATTAATATTTAAGCATTCCAAAGAATATTTTATTTGATCTAATACTTCAGATTTTTTTTTGTTATGTCTTTTTATGGCGGCCTTGGAGATGTATTGCAGACGACCTTGATAAAATATGAGTTTTCACTTTTACAAATTTATTTCTTCGTATTTATAGTCACAAATTTTATGTTTGATTTTTTATAGCTAACATATCGTTTCGCGAAAATTAAGACACCAACATCATTTTTGAAAAAAAAAATCCTACTAGGAAAGAAAAATATTCTTTACAAGAATACAAATATTCGATGTAGAACTAATAAAGAACGGATTTTACCTCGTGCTTGTAAAGCCTATTCTACTGCCAGCTCTAGAAAAACATTATCGCGTATTTGATTAATAAGGTGAGCATATTGATATCAAAATAATCAATCTCTAAATTCAAACATAAATTAAAATAATCAATCGTAAGGAACCAATATCAATTTGATTCCAAAGTTGATAATGAACAATATTAATTTTGGAATCAAATAAGCGTTTTTCATAAATTGGATAAGGTAAAGTCACGAAAAATCTTAAGAATAACTCTTTAATTGAAAAAGAATAATCTTTTTAATTAAAAACTATAAATAAGCAGCATTCAGTGAATTTTCACTTACCACTCTTTAAAATCGAATGAATATCAAAAGTGGACTCTAGTTTTTGTCGATTTAAAAACGTAAAAAAGAATCAAAAGCTTCTTTTATTAATTTTTTTTATTTGAACATTGATCAGAAATTTAAATTTCACGTAATGCAAATACACAAATTCGCCCTAACTGGTTTGCAGGAGCTCTGTGGGTTAGAATTGTGTCCACGTTAATCTATGATGTCCAAAATCATTCCGCTGGTGTGGCATGGGTGTGTAGAGAAGGATGCCAGCTCAGGTGCGACCTCGTCTCAAGTGTCACCTGACCGTAGGTTCAGAATTACGAGGCGCTTGGTGATAGGCAAGTATTCCAAACCCGTTAACCCTAAAGTACAGTCCAATGCTCGCATGCACCGCTATGTATGTATGTACACTTCAAATAAACGAGATTTCCACTTGCTGTAAATGCGTAATTCTCAAAACGTAAAACAAAAATTATTATATTTGTAGCTAAATTTTAGCTATTAAATGTATTATTATATTTAACTATATTTGGTGTCTAACTTTAAAGTTGCTCCAACATTTATTTTTGTCATTGTTGGGTTGATGAAAATGGGCCAAAAATACAGCCAACTATTATTAATACAGAAATTGTTAAATAGGAATTATTTTTTAATACGAGCAAACATTTCTTTCACATTTGACAAATATGAAATTAAATATTATGGGTAATTAAATAATTAATTATGCTATTGCAAACACACAAACGCAGCATAATACAGACTTTCTGTAAGCTTAGGGAAAATATTTGTTTTGAATAATTCTTACACTTTTACTTTTAATATGAATTTTTTTAAGAAATAAGAATACTGCATTTTTGTGTAAATGTAAACTATTTTTACAAGCGAATTAGTTTTTAAGAATAAAAAATACATAACCTTTTTGTTATTCTTTAACTATATTAAAAATAAAAATTCATTTTTAAAAAGGAAGAATTTACAGAAGAAAAAAACCATTCACTTTTATTAATACTAACACTACCTAATAGTTTTAATATTGATATATTAAAACTTACATTAAAAAATTAGTTTTAGAATATGCATATGTTGATTTTTTTTCTTTTTAAGTAATAATTCCTATTTTCAGTTGCTTGTTTTTCTATTCACATTATTGTGCTTTACATTATCGTTTTTAATGCTGTTCAATTTTAATATCATAAATGATAAGCTCTTTAAAAAATGCAGACAAAGATTAAAAAAAATGTAAACAATAGGTAAAAATACAATGCAACATACTCTACAATTATATAAGAACATATTCAAATTTATAAGTTAAAATAATTACAGAATTATATTTAATTTATCGAAATTTTTAATTTAATAAATTTTTCTCGCTTCTTTATAGAAAATTATAGGAAATGCTTTCGGTTTTGCAAAATTGTAGGTGCATTTTTTTTCTACGAATTCTTTTCTTTAAATTTCGGATTGTATTTTTCTACTCCAGCTGTTATAAACTAAACAATTTGAGAAATATTTGTCACCTTGATAATAAATATTGTAAGTGACCTTACGTGTTATTCATATGTAGATGATAAAGATTTTTCATTTTTTCTAAGCTACTTTAAAAATATGAAAGGAATGCCAAAATTGAAATTTTCTAGTGAATATGTAACTTGTGTGTCAAAGAATTTGTAAAAGGAAGACTCGTTTATAATAAGAAAAACGATATGTTTCATATAGATTTTTTACCTATATCTTCTTTACGAAATTATAAGCCACATCTTGTACAAATTTCATCAAAGTAATACAAGAATCTTTTCAAGAAGTAAAATCGTAAAACTATGTCTTATTCTTTCAACACTCTGACATATGTCTGTTTTATCTGCTATTCAGTTGTGGTAAATACCCATTTCAATTTACCTCCAGAAAATAGCCGCTAAAAGATAATTTACAATCACCTGACCTTGTCTTTCAGCAATTCTGTGGCTCAGTTTAAGGGCTAATAAAAGCTTCTCGACTTAAAGAGAAGATCTGTTAGTATCAAGGTTTGATCTGAAAGTAAGGTTGAGTTTCGCTTAAATATTTTTATTATATCTTAATGTAATGTCCAAAGAGGAACTTCCACTATTTAAATCTTTTTAGGAAACTTGTGACTTCAAATTCCTTGTAGATAATCTTTCATTCACAAAACGGGACAACGAAAACAAAGAACAGCGTTGGAGTAGCAAAATTAATTTAATTCAGATATAATTTTTTGCTTTGATTAATAAGAAAATATGAATAAATGCTGAATGGAAATTTAACCTATAGTGATGAAATATAGTGGTCCTTACATTTCTATTGTTGTTAGACAATCACCTTTAAATGCAGTATTTGTAAAGATGCTTTTTACTAGAGTTTTGTGTCAGTAATTTAATTCTTTTGTTTTTCTGTATTGTTGAGGTAATTGGGGAAACATAAGAGTAATTCATGCCAACTTACTATTAAGGAAAACTTTTAAAATTCTTTCTTTTTGACGATATTTTGTTTTATCATGTAAACATGTGAACATCTATGTATCGTACGCTTTTACAAATCTAAAAAAAATATTGTGTTGCATATCTCTTAAAATGTTGAGAGGGAAGAACAAATATAACGTTATATTATTGTACTTTTTATATTTTTCCTTCAAAGTTCTCCTCTGTTCTTAATAATAATGATTCCCTTATATCCATATATTCTCATTGTCAGCAAACGATTGTCGGTATCATTACATTCTGACTATCATTACATATATATATATATATATATATATATATATATATATATATATATATATATATATATATATATATATATATATATATATATATATATAAACTCTTAATCGAATTCTACCTTAAATTTGCCAAATTTTGAAGAAATTGTTAAAACTTTAGATTTGGGTGTTTCTTGATTCTTTACGGTTTTTTTTTTTACGCCAAGATGTGACTTAACAAGATGACCGCTGCTGTTACACAAAAGCTAAACAAAGATGCTTACCAGAAATTAAATTTTGTTGCCAAGATTTAACGCCAAATATTTCTCCAAAATCAAGAGGTACCCAGTTCTACATTATACGTGAATTTATTAGTGTAAGAAATGTGGTTTATAACTTTTCATACAGCACTCAAAGTATTCAGTTGTCAAATTGTCCTTGTTAAGTACATATGTAATAAAAATATTGTTTTACTTAAATATAACTAATATTTCTAAAAAGTGAAAAGTATATTTTTACAGACAGAAGAAGTAAAATTATTTCTTGAAGATTTATCGAATTTACCCTTTTTAAATTCATTGTGTTTGTGATCAATAAGTTCTAATTTTAATGTTCTTTTCCTCGCTTTTAACATTATTTTATCGTTGAAGATAATGTTATTTTTTTAAATTAATAGATAATAATAAGTCCAATTTTCATTTAAAAATTACTAATTTTTGCGAAAACATTATTTTTATTTACTAAATCTAAGTTTTAATATTTAATGCGTCCATATTAGGCTTGTAGCACTTTTTTAATGTGTTTTGTCATAGATTCTGCAAATAATTTGCATTCATTGAAGTTTTTCTTATATGGCCGACTTGATTTCGATTTACAATATAACTTTTTGAATATATGCTTTTTTAAAGAAACTTTATTAATATACTTATAAAAAATAACCATCAAGAAATACACGTTGTTAATAAAAAACATAATTCCTATATATTATGGTACGATATTTCATTTGTGTTAAATAATATGACAAAAATACGTATAAGATCTATCACACATTGCGATATGAATTTTTTCTTCAAATTATTATTTTGGTGAGTAAAACTAGTTAAAAAATTTTTAAAAAGAATTAAATAAATAATGACATGTAATAATTTTCTGAAATTTCTTTAATTTCGATGGGTTTTCTGATATCTAACAAATTTAAATGCATTTAAAAATAAACCAAAAATGTATTATTCACAATTAAAAAATACTAACAAATCTTATAGGACAAATGTAAATTTCAATACATTTAATAAAAACATGAAATATATTAAAATATCTTTAAAATAAAATGTTTTAAAATATTTTGACGAATATGTCATTGTATGTTTTCTGAATGATTGTAAAATATTTCCTCAAATTTATATTTCCTTAAATTAATCATTGTTAAATAAAATATTTAGATTACAGAATTTATGCAACTAAATAATTTTAAAAAATAGTGATTTTCGAATGATATATTAAGTTATTCTCTTATATGCCATTAATAATGAGTCATGTTGCCACACCTCTTTTCATTGATACAATACCTAATTGTCTTTAATATTTCAGCAACTGATTGATTATCAGCCCTACTTATTTAATTTGTTCTTTCGATCCTTAGTTTTTCCGGTAAAACCCAGTAGGTCAATTTAGTAAACTATTTATAAAAAAATCATTTGCAGTCCACCAGAATTTTCTTTACTTTTCAGATAGGAACATTTCATGATAAATTATTTTCAATAAAAAACGTGCTTCTAATATTGATTCCTTATCAATCATTTTACTTTCCGTGTAGATAAAGAATAATTACTAACAATTATACGTTTTCAGAACAAAATTTCCAAAAAATAGCTTTTTATACAGCTGTTAATGAAACGATTACATTTGTATAGTAATAGACGATATTTTATAAAAGGGTCATTTATTTTTCTAAAAGTTTCTTTTATTATAATGTGAAAGTGACCTCAATTATTTCTGAATCCTTTACTGTAATTCTTATT
The DNA here is from genome assembly GCA_037975125.1 of Latrodectus hesperus. NCBI lineage: Eukaryota > Metazoa > Arthropoda > Arachnida > Araneae > Theridiidae > Latrodectus > Latrodectus hesperus. The sequence goes on along the minus strand of CM075860.1, from coordinate 72,436,006 downwards.
GAAATGTAGTAAAAGAAGCTACACAGCTTAAAAGATATCAGTTTTACAACCAGTTAATAAATTTATAATCATTATATAAATAATATGCAGGATTCTTTCAAGTAAAATGATAAGATAAGTGCGACATTATTCAAAAATATAGGAAAATTAGGTCAAAACTAATGCATTGACTTCAAAAGAGAATATTAAGAATGGAAGCTATTCTTAATTTTGTTCTTAAATTATCGATAAAAAAATTTATATTCTAAATTTTTAAGTCTAGATGCTCATCTTAAATTAGCTAGTTGATAGATAAATGGTCAGTAATTTGATTTTCAGCATCTTATGTCTTCTAGTTCTATATCAGTCATGAATCTATTTATAATGATATGAAATTCACTCTAATCCCTAAATAAAGTACTAATTAATCTTAATTGTCATCTACAAATGTCAAGATTTACAACAAATGAAAAATTACAGAAAATGCTTTATGTGCTCATTAATGTATTTTTTAAATCTAGATCTATGTATTTTGTAAAGGAATTTGTAAAGTCTAGTCTATGTATTTTGTAAAGTGATTTATGAAGTCTAGTTTATGTATTTTGTGAAGTGATTTGTAAAGTCTAGTCTACATATTTTGCGAGAGATGCAAATGAAGTTCTTTTGTACCACTGCAACCATTTACTTTAATTCATAATACTTTCGTCGCTATTGTATATTTAAAACACTTCTCTAAATTTATATGAATGCGACAACTTTATGCAATTTTACACATATTTAAAAAAAACTACTACCCATTAAACCATAAAAATGTTAAATAAAGTACTTATTTTTAAAAAAAATGTTTAATTAAAAAAAATTAAGATTATGTGCTCTGATCACCCGATTTCTAAAAATAAAAACAGTATAAAATACATATTTTGTATTAGTAATTTGCATCTTTAAATATTACTAGAGTTGTTTGTATTGCTGGTAATCTAGAAAATACGTGTATGTGTAAATGATATAATTGTAAATGTCATTTATTTGTATCACAATACGAAAACCTTTTTTTTTTTTTTTTTTGAGTAACGTGAATATTTTCTAAAAATAAGTTGATCACAAACATCAAATGATTATCAAGTTAATTTCGAATGCTCATTTTTCAAAGCAAACTTTTGTTACTCTTCTTGTTTATTGAAGTGATATATTTCATATTTTTTTAATTCTTTTAAACATTTATCTTTGTTAAAAAAAAAAACTTTAATAAGTGTATGACTAAGAACCAAGAAAGAATATTTTTTCCAACGAAGAAATGCAGAAAGAAATAATAAAGATACATAAAACAAATCTTAGGCAATTTGAAGGAGAAAATTAAATTTATATCACAAAAAATCTATAAATAATTGAATAGAAATAAATAAATTATAAATATAAAAGTAATTTGAGGCTTGTTTTGTAAAATGTTTTTATTTAAACTTAAGGCTTTTGAGTTATTAAGAATATTTCATTCATGAAAAAAAATGAAATTCGAATAGTTTGAATATTTTTGAGAGTAGAGAACGAACCAGAGAAAGAGAAACAGTATTATATATCTGCTCTTATAAAAAAAATTTATTTTTGTGAATTTTTCTGTTTATGGTTGTAGAACAGCTACCTCATGAAGATAACCTGAAGAAAAAGCACTGCCCAGCGCTCCTTTAATTGGAAAACTTCTTCCGCGCTTGTTAAAAAAGAAACCCCGTAGAGAGGTATGCTCTAAAAAGAACACAAAATGTAAAAAGTGGCGGCATTCCACAAATCTCTCTCTCTCTCTCTCTCTAGAAAGAAAGAAATTAACCTTCATTTTTTTTCTTTCCGACTGAAGATTCATGGTGAAAAACGAGAAGTTTGTGTTCACTAATTACCTAACTTCGCTGCATATAGGGAAAACAGAAGCAGAACTTAGTTCAAAACTGTGTTTTTTTTTATTTTTGACCTTGAAAATACCTCACTTGGCTTTGAAAAAATTAACTAATCTGCCTCACTCTGTTTAAAACATATAGAGCAGTCTTTAACGACTACTTGTAAATCTATCGTTTGTTTTTTGTTCTTGGACTACAGCATGAGTTAATGATAACTTTGAAGTTCATTTAGCTTCTGCGCATGAAATATAATTTTCTCTTATATAATCAGTTACAGGGAATGAAATTTGACGTCGCTTATATTTTATCCGAATGCAAACTTAAGCAAACCAGGTAAAGTAAAAACAAAAATTGCACTTAAATTCTAAAATTGGACTTTTTATCAAATATACCGTATCAAAAAATTTATTTTAATAATAGTGAAATAAAAGTAAAATTTCATAACAATATTCAATGAATTCTTTCATTTTTAATTACAATTTATTGTTGCAATGTATTTAAACAAATTTTGATAATAATTTAAATAATATTATTCTTTTTATATAATATAATAATATTATTCTTTTAATATATATATAATAATATTATTCTTTTAATATATAAATATTCTTTTTAATAAAAAAAATTATACTTAAAATGTTTATGGTTTTCTATCTCTGCATTTCCTGGTGTAGATAATTTAATATTTAATGTTTTTTTTAATTTTATATTTAATGTTTTTAAATGACACAAAAATCTTAAATGTAACTTTTTATGAGTTGTTTTAAGTTTAGTGATGATAAAATATCTAAATAACTTCATTTTGGTTTACAAATTTAAATCATTCAAAAATCTGACTACAAACAATGGGAAAATTACCAAAAATTTGTAATAGAATACTTGAATAAACAATTTCCAGAATTTAATGAATCCTCAACAATAGGGGCAGAAATAAAAATTTAGACATTTTTTTAGTTGATACAAAACTATTTCTTTATTTATAAAAATACTATTAAATTAAAGACTAATAGCAAAATATTAATTTACCGTAATACTTTCAATATATGTAATATGAATACACTATTTATTAAATTAATGAAAAAAAACTTACAAAAAGACAATCGCATGAATAAAATATATTTTTTCCTCATGGATTTGATGCAAAATCGAATTTGATTTTATCAAATCTTGATAATGAAGCTGTCAAGATGTATATAAATGAATATAATTCCATGACATATATTACATTTCAAAGAACACTTTCAAAAATTTGCGTTTTTCCAAGTTGTAGGGTTAATATGTTTTTTATTTTACAAAACACATCTCTTACAAGTGAAAGTATAAAATTGAGAGAGAATATTTTATAAAAATATCCTTGAATATACAAATGATTTTTTAAACCTAATATCTAAAGCTACATTTCTTGTACTTTAAAATTCTTGATAGAATATTTTATTATAATTTCCTCACGGGCAAATTAGTTTTTCCAGCTTATTACATTTTATCACAATCAATGCTTAAAAATGAATTTGAAACTTTTTATACACTCTGTTATTATACAAAAAAAAATTTGTATGAGAATTTTTTTTAAATATTATACTAAACCAGTAAAAATTTATAATAAAAAAATTTTTTGTCCCAAATAACCACTTTTATCATTCATTATTTTCTAAAAGAAAGAAAAAACTGACAATAGTAAAAATGAAAACAGGCGATAATATCGATATACACATTGACTTATTTTTCACTATATAATTTAATCTGATACTTTGAATAAAGAATGATATGCAATATGAATAAATATTCAAAAGAGCATTAAGGACTGAAAAAAACTAATACTTTGAAGAAAACGTTTTCAAATTTTAGCGTGACGATGATAGGATAAGGATGCATTAATTTAGTCTTATGCTTCCTTTTTTATTCTTTAAATTTATCGTACGAACAATTTAAATTAGTATTTTATTCCAGTTTTCATATTTGATCATTTTAATTTCTTAGAATAGAAAAATCATCGCAAGAAATACAATTGAGTTGTTAAAAATGTCTTCATTATTGAAGAAAACAGTTATATATATTATAGAAAGTGCTTTTACCATAAAATGTAGTATTTCCCAAGAATTTCATGATATTATTGCATCTGAGCTTAGAAATGGTTGTGATTCAACATCTTTATATTTATTGCACAAAAATGTCCAATGACAATGAATAATATGTTTATATGCTTCAGTGAATGTCATTATTTTATTGCTCTTTAACAGTTATATTTGTAAAACTTTTTTGTCTTTTTCCATAACAGGAAATGTTTCGCAGAATAAAATGGAATGTAACTGAATAAGCGGTAGTGAAAATTATTAAATTTTTCTTAAGGGCTGAAACTCTAACATTTTATTTTTCTTTGTAGGAATGTTTTGCACTTATTTGCAATGCATCATTAAGAAATTTTTTATGAAATTTTAATACAAATTGAGTAGAATTTCTTTCTTATGAAATCATATTTAAAACTTAACTTCATTTGGTATGCGCATGTGATAAATATATCTCTACCTGTCCTTTTCCAGATATAACTGTATACCTTCAAAAAACTGATATAACTGTATGTAAAAAAAAACTGATATAACTGTATGCAAAAAAACTGATTTAATTTTATCTAAAAAAACTAATAAAATTTTATCTAAAAAAATTTATATAATTGTATGTAAAAAAACTGATATAATTGTAATTAAAAACTGATACAACTGTATGTAAAAAAACTGATATAATTGTATGTAAAAAACTGATATAATTGTAAGTGAAAAACTGATATAACTGCATGTAAAAAAAATTATATAACTGTAAAATTCCCTTCGGATAAAAAAAGTGCTTCAGCAATGAAATGTTTTATCTTCCCATTAAGAAAGATAAAATATTTTGATTAGGAAACTTTTAAGTAATGAAATTTATGAATTCCGAAAAAAAACTGAGAATTCAAAAACTTTTCAAAAATAAAATTACTGAACAAAAAAGGAACATTTGTTTTTAAGAAGAATTACAGCTATAAAAATGACAAAATGGTAAAATTTTTAATAATTATAGATACAGGTGGACTACTGAAAAACATTAATTCACGAATCTCGTAAGAAACTCAAAATCAGAAAACAGCGATCATTGTTAATTTTTCTTTCTTAAATTTGAAAACTATTAATTGTTTCACGAAAGAGAATTGAATAAAAATTTTTTGCAGTTCAACTGTCTCGTATCTTTTTTCAACAGGTGGGAAAATTTAGTTCTAAAGACGATCATAACGATAGAAAAGAATGTTAACCAAAAGTGGCAAAATTTATAATCTGTGGTCTTGTATGGAATCTGTGGGGTCGTACTGAACCATAATATATTCAACTAACTGATATGCCTGATCACGTAATTCGGCATTATAAGAGAAATTGCAATTAAAATTTTAGTGCAATTAAAAGTAATTCCTAACAGAAATATTTAAATGCCAGTATATTCAAAGAAAGAAAGATTTTTTCTCGTCTTAATAAGAAAAATTAATGATTTTATCATTATTACAGTAATAATTATTAATTTCATTTTTGTGAAGGACATAATATAAACGATATTAAAAGACTAATCATTGAAAAAGAATAGAAATTATTTTATAGTTTTCACACTGAAACTGCATTTGAAGTGTTGTTATGAAGGTGTTCCTAATTTTTATTCTATATCTTTAATAATAAATAAATTCTGAAAAAAAAACTAGTATAGAAGGAATTCCAAAATGGCTGATAAACAAGTTTTATCATGGGATCATGGGAGTGGGAGTGTTAGTATATATATATATATATATATATACTATGCAGTAAAATACTAACCACATTCAATTGCAATTAAATCCTTAAATCCAATAGAATCTTTTTATCTCTTTTGAGTGACTCATTATCTATATTTTCCTATAAACTTGAACTAATGTAAAATGTAACAATGTAATGAACGAGGAAATTTAAAAATTCAATCACATGATTTTTCAACAATTTATTGATTTTAAGGGTCTATAAGAATAGATTGACATCAAAACTAGTATCTGGCAGTTAAATAACAGTAATTTTGAAGACTCAATTATAAAATTTCTAGTTCCGAAACACTTAGTATTCTGTTTTCAAATATTAAAAAGCATAAAGGAAATATATCAGATATTAATTTACATTTCTGTTTAATTATATAATGATATTTTTTGCATAATTACAGATCTTTGAAGCTAACTTGTTCTGAAAATCTATTTATTTTCAAAGGCATTGAACATTTGAGTTTTTTTGTGGAAAAGTACGGGGTAGTTTATCAGTACTTAAATTACATTTTGAAAGATTCGTATGACTAGAAAACGCGATCAAAGAAAATGTAAATCATTAGTTAAATAGCAGAAAATTATTATATAAAAATATGAAAATCTTTTACACATATCTAATCAAATTCATATATAAATTAAAAATATTTGTTCAAAACCTTTATTGGATTAATGCATTTTGTTTTAATTCTTTATGCTCAATATTTATTAAATACACCATAATATATATATCCACACAAACACACACACACACACATTTATATATATATATATATATATATATATATATATATATATATATATATATATATATATATATATATATATATATATATATCCACATATTCTCAAGCAGAAAATTATACCCGTTATATAAAAGAAGTAAAAAGTGAGCATACTAAAAAAAATACTACTTGAGAATGGATGATGTTAACATCATGTCAGTAACTATTGAATCAAAATTAGTTTTCGAAAGCAGTGCAATTTTTGATTCTAATTCTGGGTTACTAGCTAACTCATAATTAGTTAATAATTCACAGCTAAAAGAAAAACAATTAAAACCTGTCCCTTTTTGTAAAATGAAGTGGCAGCCAACTGCCCTTGATGACTCATCGGACTGTTATTGATTCATAAATTATTCATAAAAAATGTTTCATCGCCTCGAATTATAAATTCCTTCCATTTTCTTTTCTTTTTTTTTCTTTTTTTTTTTTAAAAAACAATTATTTTTCCTCCTGTTTACAATATTTGGTAACTTCTGAAAACCATGATGTAAAATAACGACAATAAATTCCACCAGAAAATCGCTTTATAGGTTTCATACCCAAGTGTTAGCTTTCTGAGAAAAATGTCTGACGTTAAAGGTGAAAATAATAAAAATCCAGATCTTTGACCTTCATTTGCGAATTGAGTGGGGGAACTGCTGCCAACATTGGTAACAAAAAAATAAAATTGAAACTTGTCCCTTCTCATATTAAGACAGGAATACTAAATATGAAAGGAGACGGGTTTCTGAAACTAGTGGTTTAGAAATAAAAAAATTTAAATGAAAACGGCAAATAGATGAAATTTCTTTATTAATTATCAGTTTATATTATATTCTAAATTTAAAATCCATTTTTATTGCAGTTAAAATTTAAAATCATATTAAAAAATCGAAATTTAATTTTATGAACAAAAATTGTTATAAAATGTTTTGGATTCCTTTTTGGTAAATAAATTTTGATTTTACTTTAAAAATTTTCTTGAAACACTATAGAATTAATATTATTACCCATTATTAATATATAAATAAAAAAATCACTTTATAGACAAAACACTAATAAATAATTTGCAACAATAATATTTATAAATATAAGAAATTTTATATAATGTAGTAATTACTGTTTAAAATAATAATGAATAATTGAATTTTAATGAAGAATGAAATAATTTTAATGTAATAGTTTCTGATTATATTCATGTGATTTCATTATTTAAAAAAATGGTACAAACTTTTAAAAATTCTGTACTTAAATATGGTTTACGTTTTAAAATATTTCTCCTTCATTAAAAATTTTAACTGAAATTAGATTAATAAACTTAAATTATAGATTCCTGAAAAAAATCATGGAATTAGGAAAATCTTTTTAGAATACAATTTCAATTAAAAAAATTATTAAGTTTTTCTTCAAATATTAGATTAAAATTCAAATATTGGATTTAAGTTTTATTAATAATTAACAAAATTGAATACTATAAGGATACAATTATTCTTTACTTTTAATTTTATTGTGTGTGTTTGTGTGTGATATAGTGTATTTTTTTTATCTTTCTCTAAATAGTTCACTGCCACATTTATTACCTAAAAGAATTAAAAGTAATTAAATCCATTCATAAAATTTATTCTCTTTATTGCTAAAAAATTTTGCAATAAATTATCTGATTTGTTCTGCTGATTAAGTTAATTTTCTTAGCGAATATCTACATACTGTTAGTATGAAAAATTATAAAAATTTTGAATGAAATTTTTTATATTCTTCTAAAATATTTGTTATAGGCAATTAGAAATCTGTTCCACTAAATTGTAATTGAATATAATAATAAAATTTAATTTATTTTAAAGATAAAAATAATAATCATAATAAATCCACTTGAAATTTTTTTATTAATATTAAGGCTGTAAATTCTTCTGTTTTATAACAAATATTTATTTTCATTTTAAGCAATAATTTTTTTAATGGCAAAATTTAATTTGACACTTTTAAATAATTATATTTATATAATCCTGGCTGCATAAATGATAATAATAAATTTAATAATAAGAATGCACATAAAAATTGCGTAAATAATTATTTAGACATATAAATTTTTTAATCTAATATTTGCTTTTATCCTCTATTTATTATTTATTAATATGTAAAATAATATAAATGAATTAATCAAAATAAAAAAAATATTTGAAATTAGAAATTAATCCATAATTTTCATTACAGATGAATTGGGAAGTCGTACGACGAAAATCATAAAATATCGCTTGTAAAAGCCACAACTGCTTACATAAAAAATTATGTAAAATTAGTCATAATGTGTGTGTGTTTATAACTTTGATTACAGCGAAATTATTCATACATAGAAACAGTTCAATTAAGTCTTTTCCATGAAACTTTTCAGCAAAAAATGTTTCTCGATTCAAAGGTTTTTTAACAATCGAAAATAAGAACTTTTCCTCGAATACACATGAAGTTTCATTGCAATACAGAGGTGACTGTGCTTGAAACAAACCCACAATAAGTTACGCAGCTTTTGAGATGTAGAAATATAACATTCTTTTGATTAAAGGAGAAAAATCATGGTGTGGCAAGGTCAAATCTATTGTGTGGTAATGATGTAACTTATTAGGATTTTATTATTCAACACTTGCAACCGAAAAGTGCGCCATAATTCATTTCATCTCGTTCAGTTTCCTTCCTTAATTACAGCAGTGAATTTAGGATTTACAATAAATATTTATTGACTTTGAAAAATCGTAATTCAAACTTGTAAAATTGTTATCTGAGATACGAAAATTGATTTTTATGTTTTAAGAGAAATACACATTTTAACTTTTTATATTAATAGTTAACAGACACTTATTAACTATAAGTATATTTAGTAATTTATTTGTAAATCAGTAACGTTTCATTCATAATTCAATACTTGAGTTATTATTATTTTATTCGTAAAACTTACATAAATACTAATGCTTGGCATTTTATATACTATGTAACCATATTCTATCAATATACAGTTCATATAAATTATATAATAGTGTAATATAGATTACGATTGTTTTTAATAATGAAAATATTGTACAAATTGCATTACAGAAATTAATAAAATAATTAGCATTATCAGTAATATAAAATAGTGTAATAAATATAAATTATTTTTCTTATATTTCCTGTGTTCGCATCTTTTACAATTAATTACAAAATTTATTTAAATGAATAATTATAGAAATTAATTAAATAATATGCTATATGACATACAAGCTAGCACATATTTATTCCAGTAACAGTTAAAATACTTATGTCTCTAATTTTGCTTATACTTAGTGAATAGTGTACTGTTACTTAAACGGAAGATTATTGTAACCAAGACTTATAACTATTAATAGCATTCGTTGTTAGACAGTTGTATTTACCTGTAATAATGGAGGAAAAGTGAAAACTTTCAAAGCACTCATCCCGACAAATATATAAGCAAAAATTTTGCTTCTAATTTAAACATATTAGTTGTATAGAATAATTACTTAATAAAGATATTCATAAACAGTTGATACATATACATACTACAACAAAGGTATTATTCCAAGTAATTTTTAATTGTATTTCAATGTCTAAAATATACCTCAGAATTAATGACTTTATTTTTCATTTCTAAGTAACCAAAGTATAAAATCAGATTGAATATCAAATATAATTTTATTACTTATTTAATTTATTTTGAAATGAGTTTTTATTAATTCTCAACCTAATGCTTTGATTTAAATATCCCATTATTTCAGATAATATATATAAATTGAACCAAGTTTTTATAAAACATTATTAATATTTTTAAATAGAAAAATTACCGAAATTGTTAAACAGATTACTAGAGACAGTTTAAAAAGTAACTCTTCTATATTAAAGCACTAAATCACGATTCTCATTTCTCATATTAAATTCAAATTTCAAAGATTGTCTTTTTATAATTTATCTTTAATTATAAATACATAATTTTGCAATTCAGTTTCTGAATATTTTTTGAAAAATTCTAAACAAATTTAATTTTGATAACTAAAAGATTTCTGTTAAAGAAATATACCTGATATTAAAACAAAGTGAAAAAAATTTATTATTTACTCTAAAAACAATTTAAATTAATGGTTTTTCTACGTCTTGTTTGTTGGAATTTTATATATATAGTTACAGTTTCATTCTTCTTTAAAATGTTTACTCTATTTTCATATCATAACCTTTAAAATAATATTCTTATTTTTAAGAAAGCTCTGTATACTCGATCATTTACATGCGTTACATACCTATTCATTGCTTTTTCTTTAAATTTAAAATAATTTTACTATAGCTGCTATACTATACTATTCTATATTTTTACTAAAGTTTACGAAAACAATATACAAAATGTAAGCACTCACTAAATTTATTTAGCAATGAATAAATACATTTTGAAATCTTTATTAAATAAAATATGTAAAAATATTTCAATAAAATACTCGGACGACTTATTGTTGTACTTTATTCAATTGTTCTTCTGGAAGAATTGTATAAATATCTTAATGTGAGAAAGTCAATAATTGAAAGTAAACTCGTACTGGTGTGTAAGGGAAAAAGAGAAAAATGGTTGAGTTTGGAAATTAAATGCTTGTGCAATCCTGAACCCAATTCTGCACCTGACGTTCTGAGTTAATTCATGATTTTCACATAAGTTTGTAGAATTATTTATTGCTTCCCTTGGAATTCTGATTAACCCAGTAGCCGACACTACTGTTGCCTAACTCCACGAAATAAATTCAACAATAAAACGAGCGGAATTAAAACGAACCCTATTCAAGAATCTATTGTTCTCTCTTCATTTCAAAGACTAGAAAAGAATTCTAATTTTCGGTTTTACTTAATCATATTAAGTTAAAAGGATCTCTTCCTGACTGGCACAGGTGTGCATAATTGCTTTAGAGGTTGCGAATTTATGAAATAAAAAAGTTTCTAAAAAGAATAATCCAAAACAATGACAGTTGAAATTATTTTTTATTACAAAATTGATGATTTTTTTTTCTGTGTGACGAGTTTTCTTTTTTTATTTCACGAATAAAAAAACTCAGATAATATTATCGTTTGCTTTTCTTTTTCTTATTTTTTTTCAAATACGTAAGTCCTTCGTTCTTTTTAATATGTACTTTTTTATTAGCCACCTGGTATGCGTTGGTAGTCAGCAGACGATGTTAGCAAAATGGACACCCACATGATTTAGGTAGGTAGTCAGTGAATGAACTTTACACACCCTTTTCGGATCATCAATGGATCATTTTGTTTTACAGTGCTTAATTTCTCCTTTCCCACAGGTAAGATGGCATCTACTCAGAAAAAGATTCCCCGTGAAGAAGATTCGTAATTATGGTAATTAATCAAGATTATTCATTGCTCGAATCCTTTAGGAATGTATGCCAACTGAAGATCTTTTGATAGATGGAATAGGTTTTTTTAACCACAGCAAATACATGTTGTTAAGCTGTTTGTACTAGCAACAAATCTTAATCACAAACTTCAGCATTTTTTTATTTAACTTGTTCGTGAGGAGTATTTATGTGATTCGTCATTTAACTATAGCTTTGATGGCCGGATTTTGTATAGATAAAAATAGTTTTACGACTGGAAATAAAACATTTCTCATGAACGTCTATTATGTTTTCCTCCCTGACTCGCCTCTAAAGAACAAAAAATCACCACTTAATATTAAATTGTTCTCTGTTTTGTTAAAAATAATTTTATTTTTACTTCGAATTGTTGTTTGATAATAGTTTATTTTAAAGTTAGATTAAAGAAGTCACATTATACCATTTAACAATTTAAATTATAAGCAATTTTTACAAACATTTGAAATTGGAACAAAATATATAGGTTGCAAATATTTTTTTTTTACTTTCACAAATATAATTTCTTAAAGACAAATAATTTTATTTCTGTTGAAGTATAACAAAATGAATGTGTAATTAACTAATATACATTATATTATTTACATATATGCGAGTACCTGTTTTCACAATTGTATAATCAGTTTTGTTATAGATTAATAATAATCGTATTTACTATAAAGATTTTACAATATCAAGACCAAGAATTAAAGCTAAATATATATCAAATGGCAATTATTTTTTTACATTTCCATATCATTTTTAATTATTTTAATGCATTCTTTAAAAATTGAGTAAGCATTTTAATTAAAAATTCGTTCATTGAGAAAATATTTGCTAAATGCAATTCTTTGGGTAAAGTAATCGAATGTTCACTGATGAATTTCACTAGTTAAGCATTAAATATTGTTGATATTTCATTGTTTTACTTTCTATTTTTTATTAATTTTTTCATACATTTATGTGTGAGTTCTAAACGTAAAAATGCTGTTACTTTATTAAGTTAGAAGTACTTGAAATCATCAAATTATTTCGAAATCAGCTTTTATTAGATTATTTAATGCGTAATGCTTGTTATTTTATTTTGTTCATAATATTTCTAATTAATATTCTACACCTAAGAGAGAACAAAAACAATGAAAAAGGACAATAAATAGTGTGTTCCATCATTCAACAAGTAATACCATCCTTAATTTTTCTACTTTATATTTTTAGGATACTGTTTAATAAGAGCAGGTATTCCAAATTTTCATTCTTTTAAAATTATTCAATAATAAACTCTGCTTGATTCAGAATATGTTTTATGTTTTATTCAGAATATGCTTTCATGTTTTAATAAATTGATTAAAAATTTGTGGAGTGGATTCATCAAAAGTAGAAGGGTGGAGTTCTTTATTAACGTTTCTTTTCTTCAACACAGAAAATGGATCAGACCTATAACACAAGGGAAGCAACTTTTCCAAAGCAAAGTAGATCCCACCTCATTTCCAAAAGTAATCGAATTCTTTCAAAAAATGGTATTGCAATTACTTTTAAAACAAAATTAAATAATACATGATTACTTGTACACGATTTCCAAGCCCAACATTCCACAATAACATTTCAATATTTTAATAGTTACAATGCTTACAGTGACATCTACAATATTTGGCAATTGGTGCGTTAATAAGTACATGGAGAGATTTAAAGATTGTTAGCTTCGCTTGTGAAATTATATTTGGACAATGAATTCAATTTCATTATAAATAATAACCATACTAAATAAGTAGATTCTAAATATTTGTAAATAAAATCGTTGTTATATTGAATAAAATAGAATATTTATTTGTTATTGTTATTAAAATGATGTTCCCTTTCATTCAGCCATTATTGCTTAAGAAGCTTAAGAAACAGCTTTTGTTCCATTATAGCTAAAGAAGCAATAATAGAACTAGGCTTGTAATTTATAACTTTACAATAATTACACGTGTAATTCGTAAATGGTTTTTTTCTATGAAATTTCGCCCCTTCTTGAAAAAACAATTTGTTGATGATTATCACACGTATCATAACCTTTTGTCTGGTATAAGAATAGCCACTAAATACGTATGTTTTACTTAAAAGAAAAGAGTCAATTTAAAAATCAACCATTAGTTTTAAACATGAAATGAATTTGAAAAGTGTCATAGTATCTTTTTATCAATAAGTTATTGATTCCAAATGCAAATGTGTATGCATACCTGCTGCTATGTGCGAGAGAAAAAAACTTTTCCTTGTTTTAGAAAATGTAACATTACAATTTTAAAATATAATACTCAAAATGTATGATTGTTTTGAAAACTAGTGTGCAGAAAGCTAATCATAAGTACGCGTTGTAGTTAAACTACGCATCATAATATTCGCTAAAAAGATGAGTTAGTTAATTCAAAATAATAACTTGAATAAGTTTGCGGATTAATGACAAAAATTACAACATCCTTTAAAAAAAATGATGAGTATTCTTATAAGTAATTTAGTCTTAATACATTAGCATTTGGGCACAAGTGCCATATAATCCATGATTCCAAATTCTGAATTTTTTTTGGCGATGAAGAAATGTTGCCAATATGACGTGTCGTGACGTGCGCGATGACGCCAATACTACGGTTACCAAAATAGAATTTTCTGCATAATTCTTATAGCTCTCCATATGTATGACGTAATAAAAAAAGGTTGCCTGATACATAAGAAAATCCGCCAAAAAATCGCTAATCTCAGAATTTGGCATCATGGATTGTACGGCACTTGTGCCAGCATTTGTGAAAATATATTTGAAAATATTTTAAAAGTTTAAAAAGAACATAATTTACTTTCTTTCCATTGAAAAATTTGTTTTAAAAAGTTAAAATATCATATAATTTTCAAATACTCATAGTAAACAATACTTGAAAAATGTATTTGATGACAAGTAAAGCCATATCTATTAGAAGTGAAATGATTATAAGAATCAGAAAAAAAATTGTGAAATATTTTTTAATAAAATAAAGAATAAAAGAGCATTTTTATTTGCATAATTGCTTGTATAACAATTGAAAGGCCAATACAAGTAAGATGGCACTAATCTCAGACTTAAAGCTTTTAATTGTAATATAATTTAATAATTATTTCAGAGTACAATTTTAAAAGTTAAATGCTTAAAACATTGTAAATTTTTGGAAAAACAGATTCAAGGAATAAACATAACGAAAGGCAAATATACTATTTAACTGGGAAAAAAAATTTTTTAATATGCTAAAAATAACTCTAAAAATGTAATAGTTATATACTCAATTTGTTTTTATTTATTTATGTCAAATATAAAGAAGTAGTTCAGGATCTGTCTTAGCGAAAACACGAACAATGTAGGTGATAAAATATCAATAATTTAGTTATAAAAATTTAGCATATTCTTATGCAAATATTATAGTAAACTGGACTTATATTCGAGAATTAGATTAACAATAAATTGTGTATTAATAATGAACTTCATAAACTAATAGCAATAAAAGTTTATTTAACACTAAATTTATTATTATTACATTGTTTAAAATTATAAATGATATGTTTTATAACAAAAGATTAGTCATTTTGTTAAATTGTATTTAAATTTTTAAACAATTATTTACTTAAATTCAAATTCTGTCTCACAAATAGTTTAATTTAAACCATAATTTAAAATAATTTAATGTGGATTAATCTTTTTTTAAATTTTAACCTAATTATGTGGCAACTCTTAAATTAAAGATTTAATATACTAAAAATGTACTAGAGTTTAAATTTTACATATTTTTAAGATTTTTAATTTTGAAGATACATGGACTATTTATAATAATTAACAATTTAGAAGAAAATAGGGAAATAAAAAGTTTATTGAAACTAAAATTTAATAATATTTTAAACATAATTAAATCTTCGTATTATATAAAAAATAAATTACTGGTTAAATTTCCGCAAAAAAAATTGCTGACTGACCAACAATTTTAATGATGTAAAAATTAATAATTTATGCCGTTAAAAAATTTTTTAATCAATTCAAAATTTAGAAATCTTAAATTTCAAATCATTTTAAACGTTATTTTCAGGAATAAATTTCAAAAATAACTAAAATGGAAGTTCTAGATTGTTCTAGAGTGTTGATTTGTTTGTAACTTTAGGGCGTCTCCTTGTTGTTTGTTCTAACTCACGAAAGTAATCTCGGGAAATCGTTTGGAAATGGAATTCACTCTATAGACATTATAGCCAAAATGAAATGGAGGCAAAATATAGGGAATGCCCCGGGGGTCAGCGTCCTTTCACGGCCTCTGCATACCACAGCAGAACACAAAAAAGCAATTGCAAGGGAAACCACCCATAATTAGCCCCTTCTTCAGCTAATGTCGATTGCTCCAATGTGCTTTCAATCTTAGGAAACACAGGAAGAGAGATACCAGGAATTGAAATTGAGAAAGTTTCTGTTGTGCCTTTGATGTTTTCGGTTTCCTCTGTTAGTTGAAAATAATTTCACTGGCTTATAATAATAGTTAAAAAAAAGAATAAACGAAGATTGCTATATAACCTTACAATAATTTTCAACTTCAAATTGAAAAAATAATTGAGAGATAAAGAATTTCGAGTGAGAAGATTGCTTAAATCATAGTTTCTGGTGCAGACTTTGAAATTTGACAGCGAATGATGACTTCATAGCGATTTACTGTACATTTTTCATTCAATATTCTACTATCATCAAGCGTTTTTTTTTTTTAAATCTTATTCGTAAATATAACTGGCATCTCACTCTTTTATTCTGAGTGCTTAGCTTGCGCACTTCATATATAAATATATTATTAAGATATATAGAATACAAATGTGAAAAACAAATAAATATCTTTTTTAAAAAAATGTTGCAACTAATTTTATTTAAAATCTGTCAAAAAATTCAAATTTATCATTTAATTAATTTGATAATGAAATTATCTATAGAAGATATATCCAACTTTTTAACTTAAATGATTCGCTTTATTATTAATTGGAAAAAATAAAAGAATAATAAGATTAAAACGATAAAGGAGAGATATTACAAATGAATGGTATTAAAATCTTCATGCTAAAATTCAGTATTTCAAAGATTTATTTTAATCTTGGTTAAAATAGTACCAAAATTTTTATGTAGGATACCACTCAAAAAAATCTTTGGTTTTCAATTTCTATATTTTTATTCTGATTAAAGTAATACAAGAAGATATATATTCTTGTTTTCTTATATTTCAAATTTATTACACAAGGCATTTCAACTTATTCAAGAAATTTAGAATTAAAAACGGATTCTAAGAAGATATTATATTTTATAAAGAATAAAATCACACACAAAAGTTAAGGGAATAATTCCACATTGTAAAGAACTTGTTGATACTGAATCAGAATCAAATAAGAATTTGGCTAAGAAATCAGTTTAAACATTAATATTTTCGTTTGATTTATGCTGTTAGCATTATTTACAAAACAACTTTGGTAAATTTAGTTTTATCAAAGTAGGTAAAATCTGGATTAGGTCATATTAAATATAGAAAATATTTTTTAATGAATTTATTTTGTACTCTAATAAATTTGCTGGGAAAAAATCCCAAAAAAATATAGTTCTTTTCCCATAAATTCAATGTAAAATAATTATTAAAGATTCTGCATTCAAAATTCTTATTTCAATATATTTAATTGATTTTAAAGACAATTACCAATTTTGTTGAGTAGAATCACCCTGATTCAGTTCATATCAATTCTTCCTTAAGCGAATTTTTTAATGGTCACATATTAAACTTAACTCTTTAAAAACAATTACATACTTTCTTAAAACGTATGAATTGTATTGAAATAAGAAACATTTTGTAATTTATTACCTTTTACGAGAAAAGTACTTCGGCACAGGTGCCGTATAATCCAGGATTCCAAATTCTGAATTTTTTTGGCGTTGAAGATATGTTATCAAGATGACGTATTGTGACGTGTGCGATGACGTAAATACTAGGGTTGCCAAAATGGAATTTACTGCATAATTTTTATAGGTCTCCATCTCTATGACGTAATAAAAACCAGGTTGCCAGATACATAAGAAAATCCGCCAAAAAAATCGCCAAACTCAGAATTTGGGATCCTGGATTATACGGCACCTGTGCCCGAACTTCATTTTATATTCATCACAAGATTAAAATAATTAAACTTGATGCCAAAATTTTATATTTTTTATTTATTTTTAAATGTATTATTTTCCCTTTGTTTCAATTATTTAAAACACAATATACAACTTTTAATAATGAGTTAGTTAAAGTACTAAACATAAGAACAACTGTCATATTATTCGCAGGCCAGACGAACGGATCGATAAGAAAAATATTTTCCGAAACCACTTGATAGATTGTTTGAATTCATATATAAATTTTATTATAATAGATAATTTAATTAGAGATATTTTTCTCATAAAATGACAGATCAAGATGGAATAGCTCATTGAAAAAGTCATTGCTTGGTGTTTTGATGATGATTAAATGGGTACCTTAAAAATCCATCCAATTATCAAGACACTGATATTCAAGCAAGTTTAAACACCAGACTGAGAAACGTAACCAAATAAGATACAATTACTCTCGGCTTTTCATCATTTTTCTCTCATTAGAATCATTTTTTATACATTAATTTACATTTCTCTCAAAATACAGAATTTTCAGTTTTGCTATCGAAAATGAAAAACGAATAAGCCAATGTAAAAATTTTAATTTAATTTGAAAGTTATATGGAGCTATTTAAATATGAATTCATATTTCCTGAATATTTAAAAAAAATTATTTGTGGACTACATATTACGCTGTAGTAAATGATATTAATGGGAAAAATTTATAGAACTTGTCTTAGAAAAATACGTCATATAAACTCATTGAGAAAAAAATCCAAAAGTATTTATTTATATAAGAATTAATAAGAATAATATGTAAAAATATCTAACTAATAAAGGTCAATATGTAAAAATATACCAGAATACATTATTTATTATTTCCGAACTCGTATTCCTCAAACTGATAATACACAAAAAGTGTTTCATATATATCACGAAAATATTAATCTGATTTTTTGTAAAAAAGTTAAAATCTATTTATTTTTTTATTCCTAATTTATTAAAACGAAAAGTTTAATTTAAAAATGTTCAATATTTAGATTTCTGAACAAATAACTGGCTGAGAAGTTTAATTTTTAATTAATTATTATAAAAAAATTATGGAAATAAACAAACAATTTTTTAAACTTCAATTTTTATGAAAACTGGAATGAAAATGAAAGGAATGTTACATTGTTTCTAAAGAATACTGGAAATGGTATTTTCTTTTGTTTTCATATTTTATTTCTAAGTCGATAAATTAAATAAACTTAATTTATCGACACAAAAATATACTTATGTAGATAAGAATTAATATCTATTGATTATATTTTAACATTTATATATATATATATACATACATACATATATATATATATATATATATATATATATATATATATATATATATATATATATATATATATATATATATAAATGTTAAAATATAATGAATAGATATTATATTTTAACATAATTTATCTTCATTTGCAGAAAATTTATGATTATATAGCGTATGAAAAATAGAAAAAATTTAGGAAACTCTGTTAGCTATTGTAGAAATATTTAAATCTTTAGGTTTTCCTTTCACTATAATGTTTTGTAAAAGCGTTAAACAGAAAAACGCTAGAAATTAAAGTGACCTAAATCTTGTTTCATAAACTTAAAAATAATAACACTTTCAATGTAACAAAATATAAAGTGTGGTGTAATAAAGAAAAATATTTTAAGAAAATATATGGAAATACATTTTATTTTTGAAACAGATTTAAAATAATATTGATCAATGAAATAAAGTTAGACGCATTAATTTAGTTTACTCTATGGGAAAAAAAACATTCTCATGAAGTAAATGAATGGTAACAGCCATAATAAATGTAATGTCGCTGTATTGGCTGTTAGTAGAACCACTGACAGTTTGAGAAGGATGAGTGTAAACTGTATATATATATAAACGTTTTTATAATTTGTCCTTTAAAAAAGGTATATAATCGATTTACATTAAGTTAGTCTCTATATAAAAGATAATAATATACTTATAATTGTTTCTAATTTAATATGACTATGTCTTCACAATGCATAGTAGGTAATTTAACTGCCGTAGGCCATTATAAAGCTTTTGAAAATCTACTACGAATAGCCTTCGGAGAGGACTTTTTATCAATGCTGAACAGTAATAATGTGCTGCAAGGGAGAAAACCACGAAAGCTATCACACACTTCAACAAATATGCATGCAGAAAACAAAAACGTAACAACTATTTCCTGTTGTTGATAACAATGGTTAGAGTCGAACTCTATTACAAAACTATGAAAGACTGTTGTAACTAAACTTTTTAAATAATATTATATCAAAAGTATAATTTCAAAACAATGAGTAAGAGTCAGAAGTCAGAATAATATAAAATCTAACAAAAACACTAATGAAACAATAAAGCTTTCTCCAAAACTGGAAAGTAAAAATACTTTTATGTATTTCAGTACTTTATGATCAATCTGATACCAGAGAATTGATTTGATCTAGGAAAATCTTTTCGACCAGAACTATTATGTAAACATCATTAAATTGGATTTAATCCATCCACTAAATTTTGTTCAATGCAATGAGATTAAATTATCAGTCACGAATAAAATAATAATTATTTCAGAAATTAATCAAAAATTGAGAAAATTGGTTATACAAATTGAAATTAAATAGAATTTCTCCCTAAAAAAAGACTTCAGTTGTGCGCTTTAATTAGAAATATGCCGCTTGCTTTATTAATACGTATGATGGCGCCATCTTCAGGTTAATTTTATAAGGAAATAACAAAAAAATTTTCATTTTGAAACGCAAAATAAAGTATTTATAAGATAGTAAATATGTTATAATTTTCTAAATTAACTTTAGTTTAAAAAATTATTCAAAACAAATACAAAGAAAGCAATTAAATTCAGAAAATTTTTTAATTAAATTATTTCTTTTTCTAAAATTTATATGCTTTAAAGTTATTTTGGATTAGTAAAAACAAATAACGCAAACTTTTTTCTTCAGTCAAATTATGTTTGAGATATTTTATTTATTATTATAATACAATCGTATAGTTAAATTAATTAATACAATAGATTTGTTAGATAAAATTGAGCTGCTTCAAATTGAAATTCAAATTATGGAATTGCAGGAAAACGACATGTTCTTACATTAATCTACCAATAAAAGAAAAAAATGTATAAATACTTTCAACATCCTATCTATCATTTACCATTTAAATTAAAAATGAATGACTTATATAAGGAATGGAGAGGCACATCTCAAAGAAAAATTGTACTATGATATCTCATCAAATCTTGAAAATTATTTTAAATGGTATATATATTTTATTCTTTTGGAGATATATTCTATACATTAAGGAGAATTATACGCAGAAAAGAAATATTGAAAAACTTATGCATTTGAAGTCTTTTTATATATAAATAATCTCATGGAAAAAATGTTTCAAAATACAATAAAATTTTAAGGAAGAGAAATAGAAACAAAAAGAGTTTTAACTCCAAAAAAATAAATTTTACTTGAAAACTTCTCCATCGTGATATGTTCTTTATAACTGACGTGTAACTTTTAAAATGCTCTTACCTAAAATCTATGTGATAAGATAATAAATTCGAAATTACACAAAGAAAAAACTTGCATAAATATTTTAGAAAGTAATAGTCAGACATTCTCTGTCAATTAACTCTTCCGTATTACTCATAAATATGCGAGAAGTGAATGTATAATGAATCACCATTCAAATGCTGTCATTTTGCAAAAACTGTAAATCATTTCTCTTCAATATAGTAAAAATAGCAGGTCTTTTTTTGCATTGGAAGGTAAGAATGGAAAATGTTGAAATTTTAATGTTTGATACAATTACGTTAGACTGTTCTTAGCATGATGATAACTTAAAATTACAAGTTTTCTAATTATATCTTTTTTAAAACTCCTGAATAAAGTGTAGAAATATTTATCCATGTAAAATGTCGTATCTGATGATTGATGGGTTGGCCTTCTCAGTTATATCGCTAAGTGAAAAATGGTACGAAGTGAAAAAAATGCAAAACAAGATTATACTTTTATCAGCGGTTATATCGTCCTTATTTTTAAATGAAATTTAAAGAAATAAAATCATCATTTTTATGTACATAACATTTTATTGATTCGCCCTATGAAATATTATTTATTATAAATGAAATGGTATGTCTAATAAAGAACATTCACTATTTGTTTTTAGTTGTAATACTTTGTTTTAATTTATTGATAAATATAGCATATGTGATAAATAAGTTTCTAAGGATAAACAAACTACAAGCTTTAAATTTATTTATTTAACTATTTTCATTGAAAGATAACCACCAAATCCAATCTATAAATGAATTTAGTGACTTTTGAAAAGATCAAAAGCGATGATAATTCATTTTATCTGCATTTTGAGTATGGTGGAGTGATTTCTTCATCGCAAAAGCCGATGAACGTGACACTATAAGCAAATGTAATTTAAGAAATATGGTTTTTAGAGCCATTTTCTACTTTTCCTATATTGAAACACGTGATTACAGCCAACTTTCAATCAGAAATCTCTCAGAAGGCAATTTATGTGATGATTATTAAAAATGCCTTAGGCCATTATGGAATCCATGGTACGACTTAAAAAGCACACATTATTACGCATATTATTAATACCATAAATATATTTCGGGCATAATTTTTTTATTTTATAGTATATTAAAAAGGAATTTTTAACATCAATGTTATATTTTTATAACTGTGTCTTTGATAATTTCAACTGAATGATATTATTTTCATTAAAATAACAAGCTCAAAAATATTTTAAAATAGAACCAAGAAATACAAATTATACTCAAGCATATATATATATAAATTTATTTAAAATAAATTTATACACATACTCAACTTATTGATACGTCATAAATGTTCAATATTTATATCTTTATAAATGCCCTGTTTCTTTCTTTTATTTTTAATTAAAAATATGCTTCCCATGCTTACAAAATCAGAAAATATATAGAAAATATACAGAAAATATTACTGGAACGAAAATTACTGTGCACAATCTTACATTTGATTAAATAAATTGTTTTATTTGCTCGTAATTCAGATATTTTCATTCAATTCATTTCAAAACAATAATTTAATATTTATGAAGATAGAGGTACGCCATACTAGATTAAGCAACTTCCCTAATTGTAAGAAACGGTTTTCGATATGAAAATCGAAAGTTTGTACGATTGCTAATTACCGTGCTTATTCTTTAACTCGAATGTATCGATTCTTAAATCTGTAAAATTTTAACACGATTAATCATTATAAAATTATTCATCTGAAA
The DNA here is from genome assembly GCA_037975125.1 of Latrodectus hesperus. Classification (NCBI taxonomy): domain Eukaryota; kingdom Metazoa; phylum Arthropoda; class Arachnida; order Araneae; family Theridiidae; genus Latrodectus; species Latrodectus hesperus. The sequence goes on along the minus strand of CM075860.1, from coordinate 72,412,720 downwards.
GTAATATATTTTTCCAGAAGGTCACAGAGAAAACATAATATTAGTTCAATCTTTTTTATTTTAATTTTTATTGTGAATAAGAACATCGATTTTTTATATAAATTTTAAATTCATAAAGTTTTTAAATATGTTAATATTCATAAAGAATTCTAAAAAAGTGTGTTTATCCGTCAACAAATTTTCGAAAATTCTAGAAAAGTCCTGATATTTCTAAATAAATAATTATTGAGAATATTGTTCCACAAGATTTTTAGAATATTGCCACTCTTAAGGATGTGCCTGAATTTGAAAGACTTAAACTCTAGCTTCAAGTAGTCCAGTGTCTATGAATTCTTGTCAGTTAAAATATTAAATCATTGAACTTGTTGCGGTACTTACTATAAGGCTATGATACTGGAATCTACAAATATACGAATCTAATGCATCTTACAAAATGATTTACGGGATTCGAAGTGTCACATACTACTTTCTTATTTCGAATCTGGAGTCAAAGACGAGTATCCATGCCCAAGGTGGGATTTGAACCGACGAACTGTTGAACAGAAGGCATTATCGCTAACCATTCGGATTTAGGAGAGAAGGGACCTCAACAAACATTACCATTGAACCCTATAAAAGTCGAATGAACATTAATGTCTTAAAAAATTACATTAATTAAAATAAAAAATATTATATTAATTTTCTTGTGTTGTAATTCATAATATTTAAGAATATTGACATTTATTATAAACTGTATCATTTTTTATCTAAAAATTATTTGACTGCCTTTCTCGATATAATTCTTAAAATTAAGTGAACGAATTCTCCTTATTTTTATTCTTTTATAAAAGATTTGAGAGATTCCCAAAATTTCGCATGAGGTTTAACTTCATAAGATTTATGGAAATTTTAATTTTTACATCTAGAAATATCTCCATTTAAAATTCCCAATGAATTTTCATTATGATACTGCCATCGATTGTTCTGAAAAATAAGAAGTTGAAAAGATGGCGTTTTTCCTTACGAAATCTTACTATTGCTAATTTACAGATATATTTTACAGCTCAAGTTCCAAAAATCGGTGAAATTAAAATCATATTTCCCTTTATGAATCACCTAATTTCTATCATCGCATATTTGAGAAAGAAAAACTGTATTTTATATTATAGTGTTTTAAATGTTTCGCAATTTTTATTAAAAAATATTCTCAAACGATGCATTAGAGAAATATGTTTTGATTAAAAAGTTATAGGATATGAAATTTAATGTAGATTCAGGATAAAAAGAAATTATTCTCTGAAATTAATAACCAAGGATCTACCGAATTCAAAAGGCTCATAAGAAGCAAATGTTTTCACTTACTTTCTCACAGATGGAACAAATCACGAAGAATTTCTTATTCCATAACTGAAGAATGAAAAATAAAATGTATATTGTGTTATGTTAGTACACATATCACAATATTTAGTTATGAAATGTACAACACTTAATTGTACATAAATGTACAATTAAGTGCTGGTACATCATCAGCCATTTTTCTTCTTCTTCATTGGCTTGACAGCCCAGGGTGGGCCTTTGCCTTCCTCAGAAGTGCATACCAGGACCCCCTATTTTTGGATAAGGTCATCCAGTTTGTCACTTTTAGTGTTTTTAGGTCGTTTTCATGGCAGTCATGTCATCGGAGTTTCGGTCGTCCTCTTCTTCTGGTGCCAGTGGGGCGAGCCAAGAAAATTTTTTCGTCACCCCATTGTCGTTCATCCGGCTCAAATGTCCTGCCCATTTTAATCTCTGTATTGAGATACATTTAACAATATCTGGTTCTTTATTTAGTTTATAGAGCTCAGAATTAGTTCTTCTTCGCTATGTATTCTCACATTTATTCCACCAAAGATGTTTCTTCAAGATTTTCTTTCGAAAATGGAGATGGTTTCTTTGTCCTTCTCAGTCAATGTCCACGTTTCAGATGAGTAAGTGAGAATAGGCCGAATCAAGCATTGTCTAGTCATTTTTTCATCATCTCTATTACATTATTTTTTAGGAACCCTGGTCAATAAAAAGACATTTCAGTAAAATTTGTTAGCTTTATTTTAATTTCGAAATCACTCATAAAGTCATTTTGGGTCTCGAGATCTTCTTTCGTCATCATTTACTACATATCGTAAAAATTGTCTTTTGTCACGTTTATGTTTTTTATTTTTATTTTACTCTTGTTTGTTAAAATTTACTTTCTGGTATTGAAATAAAATCTGTACAAGTGTCATTTTGAAAACAGGCAATGGCTATAGTTGGCAATGATAACATACACAGTCTTGAATTTATTATATACATCAGAAACTTCAATATTTAATAAATATTACTACTATTTATATTTTGCTCATATAAAAGAATTAAAAAATATTTTTAAATATACTATTATACAAGGCAACTCTTTTATTTAATTTCTAGACATGGTACCTAATCAAGGTCTACTAAGTAATAATAATTATTAAAAAGGAAGAAATTTCTTACCTGTTATATGTCTGTATAATACAATGATAATAAAATCGAAGTTTTATATAACAATTTTAGAAAGAAAGCTTATAATTACATACATTTCGTTTTAAATAACCTAGAAAACTCAGCTTATTTCTTTTTGACTTCAACTTTTAAAAAATTCAAAGATAATATGTTCTTTATAGTCAGAAATTAAGATAATCATTTCGCTGTAAATATATTACAGTAATGTAAGAAAAATATTAAGTAGTTAAGACCGTTTTTTGTGGAGCTTTATTATGAACTCTATTCACTAGTGTCTTTTTTTTTTTTTTTTCTTACCCTTTCTCGTTTTCTCCCTTTTTCACTCTCAGTCTCTTTCTCTCTGTCTCTCTGGAGATATAATAAAAAAATATTGATAAAATTGTACTTTAACTTTACGTTATAATTTCACAATAATTGTCTGTTACAAATATTAGGAAAAATCTAATACTCTATGGTTTTAAAACACGATTTTAAGTGGTTGGCAAATTCTCAATAGGCATTGCTTCTTTTTTTTTTCCTTTAATTAATTTTATTTTCTATTTTCTCAATTTTTTAAAAACTAGAAAGATATTGTTATTCGTCTTCTTCGACGTTGCGCATCGTTTTCGAATTATTATAAATTTAAGACACAAGTATTGACTTTTCTGTTTTGAAAATGTCTTTATGTTCTAAATATTATTAATAATAACTTATCCAAAATAAATCTTATATTTATTGTAAATCCTTTTTGTAAATGCAATATTCAGAAGATAAAAGAAATTGTTGACAATATCTTTGATGATTGACAACTGCCGAGCGAAGCTGAATAGAATGTTTCCTCCAATAAGTATTCAATGGTGTTTTAGGAATCATTTAAATTGCATACTGTGGTATTAATTTTGTTTTTATTTCATAAAACTTCATAGAATTATCCTACAAAAATATTCCGGAGAAAAATCTTTTTAAATATTCAACACATTACTCATTCGTTATAAAAACATTTCTAAGTTTTCACATTGTATAGTAAATATTTACAAGACTAACTTAAAATGCCATCATGTTACATTTTTCCTTCAAATTCGAAAATTTATTAGACATATAAATATTTTATAAATTTAAAATTGAAATTTTTATCTTTTAAAGAATATATTACTGACTATAATGCATTCTGTTTCAAAGTATTATTGACTCATATAATTATCAAAGAAATATTAATTATACAATTCAAATAAATAATTGCAAACCTATAGTTATCAAATAAATGTGAATTTGTACTTTAAAATAATTTTCTGATAAACCCTTCCCCATTGCTGGTCTTCAATGCTACGAATGATTCAAATTACTTCTTGAAAAAGAAAATAAGTTATAAACAAAATCTATGCGAAAAACATTATTAAAAAAATTTAATATATATATTTTATTAACGTATAAGCCAAAAACAGTTTATAAATATAGATATTAATATTTTTCCTATATCAGCAGAAAAAATATCTATGTGTAAGACATATATTTAATTATCATAATATTTATATTTTATAATTGTTTAACTTTTATTAAATCATCAAAATAATAATGCATTAGTTAAATATACTAATGAACGCATAATTCTTTTCTAACAATACAATGTACCTTATTATTATTTTCAATAAATTAAAATTATTTTCTATTTAAATAAAGAATGTTATTTCTATTAATAAAATTTTTTATGGAAAACTTGTCAAACAGAAAGTTAATTTTTTTTAATAAAATACAATAGCAAAAACATAATTCTCGTAAATGCAACTAAATCAAATTATCGTCACTAGATGGTAGCACCTGTAATGTAATATTTTTTAAATGTATTTCTTAGATGATTAAATTTATGATTTTATTTTTATGCATTCCTAAATTATACGACTTCCAATGAAGTTATAAATTTGGTTAACATTCTAAAATGATCGAAAAACTTAATTTTATATCAATAATATTTTTTTCACCTCAAAAACTTTTATTAAAATAAATAAAATTTAATCAAAATTGTCAAAAAATTTTACTTATGAAACACCTCATAATTCTTATTTATTATGAAAGATGTTTTAATGTTGAAATATTATCAATATTAATTGGAAAAGTTGCCATGTTTTTCAACAATATAAAAAAATATAAGTTGTACATAAACTACATAGATATATTTATATCGACTAATTTCTCTTGTAAGTTTTTTAAATGAACAATTGGAAATAAATAAATACGGATTATTAAATATTGATTTAAACAATAAAAAACATTTTAATACGCAAGATGAAAATTAATATTACATTTATGAAATGAATTATGAAAGAAAATATCACATATTCTTCTAAATTTATACGTAGTTCTGCAATAAATCACTGTGCATTAAAAATCAATACATTAAATCTATTTCCACATAGAACTATATGTATTGTATCCTATGGTCCTCTTGCTTAACTTTTAAACACAATTAGATAAGTATAATTCTGCTTCTTCTTCATTGGCCTGACAGCCCAGAGTGGGCCTTTGCCTTCCTCAGAAGTACATACCAGGACCCCCTATTTTTGGATAAGGTCATCCAGTTTGTCACTTTTAGTGTTTTTAGGTCGTTTTCAAGGCATAAGTATAATTAATATATTAAAAAATGTTGAATATCATCTAACAAACAAAAAAATAATAATTTATGATAATTTTTTAATTAACTATGTAAAATCTGTACATTAAGTACATATAATAATACGGTATTTTCATATTGAAAGCACCCAACTGCAGAATATTCGAACATTTTTGTTTCCCGCGGAAATATCAGCTTGCAGCTCTCATTTTAAGGTGATAGTGAATTTGTGATTATGCACAATCCCCGAGTATAGTGAAGCGATATCAAGTCCATAAATTTGTTCACCCTAAAAGAAATCCAAAAGCAGCAATGGGTTATCATGAAGATCCTCCCTGGATAAGTCCAGACATAAAATATAGTCAGGTGAAGCCCTGCTCAATAGAGCACTTTCAGCAGAACTCTGTTTAGAACCCTTTCAGAAAGTCATAGAACGAAGGTACCCACTGAGAAAGTGGGTAATGATTGTCTGGTCACTATGACAGCAAACAGGAGTCAAAGAGCTTCTCTGAAGGTGAGACTAGCCAAGTGATTTGATTTCTGCATTTAGCGACTGCAGGATAGCTTCAAGTGTTGTTGTACCAGCATGCTTCCCTGTACCTATAGCTCTGAGTTGGGCTATAGGTACAGTTGGATAGAAGCAGCCTGGGTGGAGTCTTCGTGATTTTGAAGCAGGGACAAAGCAGAAGACCCCCAATACTTGGCCTGCCATCGCCAGAGGTATCATTTCACTTGGAGGACACTGCGACCACGACCAGTTTTAACGTGCTCCAGCCGCCTTTTGCGAACACGATGGATCTTCGGTCAAGCTTTGATTCGAACTCACTACCTTCTGATGACGATAATGACGCACTAACCAACCAGGCCACCGCGACCTCAGAGCTCCAAGTGAGTAAGCGCAGCGGAAGACAATGAAGAATCAACAGCGCCCTCTTTGGCTAATGTGTCCGCGATCTCCTTACCAAATGAATGCCCATATACGAGAGTATCTAAAGAGGTGCATCGGTTGAAAAAGAAAGCGATTTTAAAGATTTCTATGGCTATTTACACTCAACGAATCCCTCACGCTTTCCCAGTTGGTGAATGATTGATTAGACTTTCACTTGTTGGACAGGATCCAAATTTCTTTTAGGCCAGATATAGACTTGAGTTGCTCAAAACTCTCATATATTTGTAGTGTGCTAATCTTATCTTGGCGTAAGCTTGGCTCCCATTGAAGGGCCAATGTTGATCTTACATTAGCCAAGAATGAGAATGCTGTACCAATGCATTTCACGCATTGTATGAGAATTTCACTCTTTTAAAAATTGCAATCCTCATTGATGTGCAGTTTTAATAAATGCTAAAGTTCGCCCACCTTCGCTATTTCCTTGTAATTTTCCATAATTTCACTTAGTAAATTCCACGAATTTATAAAAATCAAAAGTAGGGTACATATTTTCTTTGACTTAAATTTAGGCGAATAAATAATTGGTGGTTAATAAATAACTATTTAATTGAATCACATTTGACTTATGGGAATATTCAAAATAACACACTAATAGCTTTGAAATATCTGGTTATTTATCATTGGGGGTGCGGTTAATCTAATATTAATATGTATATATATATATATATATATATATATATATATATATATATATATATATATATATATATATATATATATATATATATATATATATATATATATATATATATATATATATATATATATATATATATATATATATATATATTGCTACATTTAATTATTTGTTTATCTTATTGAAACACTAATAAAAGATTAGATAAAATTATTAATTTTTTTCATAAAATGTTAAGGTGTTTTAACTGTTATACCAGTATACTGATAAATCAGCAAACATTTTTTAACCTTACAAATTCAAAATTCTTAATTTTTTATCCCTGATCCTTTGAAGAATAAAGCTGCATCATTTTCTAATGATTATAAATTAATGTAGATTTTATGTACATTAATTTGTTAATAAAATATCATAAAAAATGTCACTCATTATGATAATTTAATTTAAAATAAATTATTTTTTATTAGAAATTTATTTAAAGCATATATTTAAAAATTAAAATATAGGAAAACTTACATAAAGAAAGAATGAACTAAGCACCCTAATCAAAATGGCAAAACTAGAAATGTAACAAATATCAAGGAATGTTAATTTTTTGTTATAAACAGTAACTGTATCTTCGTTATTTCCTAGAAACATTCCCTTTTGGCAATATTTTTTTATAATCTCCCCTTTATCTGTATTGATTTCACTTTTCTTCTGGTATACCCATGTATTAAAATCAGAAAAATTAAAAATTATTTAAATACTTTGTGCAATATACATAACGTTTAATTACAATACTTTAAAATTCTATAAAAAAATAAAAAAGAGCTCTTTTTTATTGTTATCAGGATTTGTTTGAATTCATTTCAGTAAAAATATCAACAAAAATTTATATACTCGTAAATTTTAATCATTGCTTGTAAAAATGAATTTTGAAGAATTTTATTTCACCAGATGTAGCTCCTATTTGTTATTTGAGGATTAAAAATAAACGCTGTTATAGGTATTTTAAAATTTTGCAAAATGATTTTATCATATTTTGTAAAATAAATATTATGAAAATAATGAACCTTTTGTGTAAAAATTTATGTGTATTAGGAAATAATAATAAACAAATTGAACAAAGCTAATTGATCATTTTCAATGAATCATTCACCCAAAACAGTTGATTTATTAAATCTAAGCAAAGTTTTGTTTTAAATTTTGAACATATTGATCATAAAGACACTTAATGTGAAAACTTTCTTCATTGTAGAGCACTAAAAGACCTATAGTAAAAACCAATATACACTCAACACTTGTTTTTGTGTGACGGATAGAGACCGCATATAAGGAAACAAAAAAAAATCTCAGAAAACTTCACGAAAACAGCTATAAAAAAGAGTTTTCGCAACACAATTAAAGAGTATTTCTTATGCTGGGAATGGCGACCGCATAAAAATGTCTCACGTAAAAAACATAGCAAAACCTTAAGTAGGAATGGCTTTTTTAAACGAAATCAACAGAAAGAACTATAGTGGCTATCACGTTCAGGACAGCAATACCCCGTTAATGCAAGGCAGAAAAGCGAACAGTAAAAAAATAACACAAGTATTTTAAATGAAAAATAAAAAAAATGGTGATAAGAAATATGGTGATAAGAAAAATCACATATAGATCAAAATATAGACCAAAATAAATTAGGAACTTGAGGTTAAACAAATCTAGCTTCTAATGGTGTAACAATACATATATAATGTAATTGGCGGACGAAATACTTTTGTAATGGGATGAAATACATATGAAAAATCGAAGAAACTTGATGACAGATCAAACCATTTCATTTTTTATTGATAGTTTCCTCAATTATGTTCCAATTTGATGGAAATTTTCTGTAGCGCACAAAATAGACCATACTGAAACAAATTTGAGTATGTTTTAAAAATAGTTTAATTAGAACAAAACCATCTGTTAGATAACAATATATAACTTCAAACAACATTTGTTATTTGCTCTAAATGATCGCAAATGGTTTAATTTTGTAATAACATTGAGCAAATAGGCATAAAAAAGATAAGATTAAGATTTATGAAATATTATATTTATTTAAAATGTATGCAAGCTATTTTAATTACGTTTTAAAAAAAACAAGAAAACGATTCATTTTGCTTATAAATTTTTATTTATTTATTTTTTTATTTTATTTTATTTATTTATTTTTATAATTTTGAGAAAAACTAATATAACTTTACACAGCCAAATGGAATTGAATGACATGAATAAAGTAATTAACTTTTGTTTGCCTATGACTGGTACTAACAATTTGATATTTTTATTTTAGATGATAGTTAGCACAAAAAAAATAAGTTTTTCGCAAAATCAATGGAATTCAGGATGAAACTTTCTACCTTAATATTTACAACATCCTTTCCTAGAACGTTTTCTTTCTCAACGATGTAAGAAATATAACTTTGATGACACAACAAGTGGCTTAACATTAGTAAAGATAACTGAAGCCCAATTCTTAATACATCTGAGTTAAATCGTTTTTGTAATACATATTTTTCGTTAGATACGATGAAAACGATTTACACAGACACTGCTAAAAACTATCTTCGAAAATTAAAGAGGTTAACATTGAAAAAATATTTACATATATGTACACATAAAATGTATATTTTTATTTATTAAACAAAAAATGAATTTATCTCTTAATATATTGAAGTGATTAAAAAAAGAAAACAAAAATGAATCGTTTGGTCTTAGACAATAATTAATCCCTGCTGAGAAAATTCCTCTTTTTCAAAAAATATAAGTATGACACATTTACAAAGAGATGTTTCCATATAAAATTTCATTTAAAATTGTTTCTTAAACACGATTAAAAATATTCTCTTGTTAAAAATATAAAACTCTACAAATACTAAAATTTAGTTCAAATCTTAGAAAAATTAAAAAATATTTTAAAATTTAATCACAGTGATATATTTATTTACAAATTTAATGCATATTTTAAATTAATAAATACAGAAAAATGAAAAGATAACTAATAAAAAACAGTCTTTATAATTTTTGTGTCTATTTGCACAAAAAAACATGAAACTATATGTAATTTTATAGTTTTATAATTAAAGGAAAAAATACATTAGATTCTAAACATAATTATCACGATGTAAGATTATTCAAATGATAGAAAAATTTAGAGCCCTAAAGCAGATATTTTCTTTCAAAGGTTTTTGCGAGTTGTTTTGATTGTTGACGACAGTCTTTCAAGGAATTTTCTTGGAAACTTGGAAAAAGGAGCAAAAGATTATTAGTAATGAATTAACGGTGATGTAAGAAGCAGCGCAATATATATATATATAACTCTTCAAATTTAAATTACTATAACAACACACCCAATTACCTTTATTATATTTTCGCAAGGTCTTAATTCTAGAAAATGGTGCTTCAACTCGGTCTGAGTACCAAAAGGCAAGTTGCTTTGCTTTTAGTTTATTTCTCACTCAATGGTCATCTTCTTAAACGAGTGATATCAAGACCCTGAATTGCAACAAATTTCTAAGGCTAAAGGGGGAATCGAATCTATAAGTTGCTGAACCGAAGATTAGACCAGTAATCATTTGCTCTCAGGGTTGGTTAACATAAGTCTGTTATAAGGAATTAATCTATCATCAAATTTCACAATGTTATCCATAAATGAATTATTTTGCTTCGTAAGAAATTGTTTGAATCATTAACTTTTTAATCTGTTGGTTAAGTTTAAATATACATTTATAAATATAATTGTAGGTGGTTTAGAATTCAAATTCAAAAGAATATTTTAATTCAACAGTACGCAATGCAGTTATGAAACCTAAAGAGAATAACTACAATACTTCTAATTTCTTATGGTCATATTCAAAATATCATTGATAAAAATATTTATTCTGGCACAGATGCCGTATAATCCAGGATGTTAAGTTATGAATTTTTTTGGCGATGAAGAAATGTAGCCAAGATGACGTATTGTGACGTGCGCGATGACGTAAATACTAGGGTTGCTAAAATAGAATTTTCTGCATAATTCTTATAGGTGTCCATATCTATGACGTAATATAAAGCAGGTTGCATAAGAAAATCCGCTAAAATAATCACCAGTCTCAGAATTTACCATCCTGGATTATGAGGCATCTGTGTCTTTATTCTTAATACTTTCATTTATATTACAAGATTCTTGGCATCAACTCTTTTTTGCATTTTCATTAATTATATTTTAGACAAATATTGCAAGCAATTTCTCTGTTTTTTGCTTTATAATTCCTACAAAAAAATCATGTGAAATCACTTTTCCACTGATTCTTTAAAATGTAACCATATATTCACAATGTGAGTAAAAGCAAAACTGTAATCCAAAATGATTAGATTTCTGTGATGATTAGGTTTTAATAAGCATGATTAAACCTTATTACTACAGAAACCTGATTATTTATTTATAAAAATGAATATTTATTTTTCGTTAACAAGTTATAAATATGAAATTTACTTTATAAAAGTGATATATAACAGTGTAATTTTTCCATGAAAATATGTATTAAAATTGTGTATGAACACTAGAAACTGGCCATTATCAACAATTTCTCAATAATCCATTAGAGTTGATTTTCATCTAATTTAGGCAGAGTATAAAATCTTGTTATTAATATTGTAATAAAATAACATAATTAATAAATTTAATAATTTTTACTTGGTTTCGTGAATAATTTCTTCTTTCTTTTATAACGATAAGGCCCAGAGTGGTCTTCAGCTTGCTAAACAATGTCACTAACAAATTTTTTGATTTCGAATTCTCTATTTTCATGAATATTTGATTGTATCATCCAACTATCCTTTTATAAGAGTTTCTTTGGGTTGGACTTTCATTCAAAGGTGTCTATTTTTTTAACTTTATAATCATCTATTCTTTTAATAAGACCGAACCATTATTAAAAAAATCACCATGTTTCAACATATATCTTCTCGCTTGCTTAGTTGGAAAGTATATTGTTGTTTCTGATTCCCCAGGGCAATTTTTACACTTTTATTGGTTCTAAAATTTTTATTTCAAAGAATAAGAAGTTGCATTCATCAATATCTGTTATTCTGAATAATGTAGGAAAACAATTTATAGATTATATTGCATATATAATAATATTGCAATAATAGTATATATATATTTAATGGAGACGCCTACGCCTACCAGACGCTTACCATCATGGTACAGTATAGTATTTCAGGAATACGGTGGTAAAATGACTTTAAAAAAATTAAGGCTAGTTGATGTTGGAAGGACAGTATGGTCTCCGAACACCATGAGTCAAAAACAGAAATAAGTCTTATCGTTGAAAAGTTCCTTATTATATTTTCGATTCCTGTTTGAGTGTTCCTTCCTCCTAGTATTTCAATTATGATGATTTTGAGTCACTGATATTGATTGATATTGATATTGATATGATGCTAACTTTCAAATAGTCTCAAGCCAGTATATCTAAGAGCTAGTATAATCGAAAATATGAAACTGGTTCTCAGCCTAATGTCATACAAGAAACTTTTGGGATTTAAATAAACTAAAATGTGGCACGACAGCCCATGTGGGCCAAGGTCTACAGTGCCCATCTCTGTTTTCCTGACCAAGAAGCCCTGGGGTGCGAATCATATGTCTCGATTGGGTGGTCAGCCTGACGCGAAAATCCCAGTGTTTAGTTCCCAAGCATGCTTGGTACTCAGTTTATCGACCTACTGAAAAGATGAAAGGCTGAGTCGACCTTGCCCAGCTCGAGAATCACACTTCGGACTTGTGTCTTGGGAGCGTGAAACCCTAGCACTAAATCACCGGACTTCTTTACGAGTTAAATACAAATTGCCACACTTTCTGGATTAATAGGTCTAAACTTAGTCCCAGTACCCTGTGATTCATTGCTCGCCACTTCTTTAATCTGACTGGACAAATATTCACGCCAGGCTTCGTCTTTTAATATGAAACTGATATCATTCTGACTTTGATCCAACTACTGCAGAAATGAAAAGACTTGACAACTCCGTAAGAGGTAAGCGAAGTGATAAACCGATGAACTTCAGATAAAGGTGCTTTGCTATTAATGGTTATACCAGGAATAGGAATACCATCGAAAAAAAACAATGCTCACACTCAAATCATAAGAATTAAATTCGAATTTTTAAATTCTCTTACGACTCGTAAAAACTGCAACTGAGCAAATCTTTTGCTCCATTTGTATTAACCTTATAAGTTACTTTATTAGGCGATACTTGTTGTTGTTGTTTTCGTGTGACAGGTGCAAAAAGAAAAAGAAAAGAAAAGGTAAAAAACACAAGTCATATGAAACCAAAGACATGAAGCACTGTCCTGGCTACTCTTCAGCTTTTTCCGTATAAAGGATGTCATGGCAGCAGTTGGGGTCGATGTTGAAGAGGGTCGAGGCAACAGAGAGGCAGTTGAAGAAGTATGCCTCGAATCCAGCGGAACTCCTGTGCAATGCCTGAGGCGATACTTGTAAACTTGCGATTTGCAATTCTTATCCATATTATTTTAAGCGGCACAGTGGAAAGAAGAAAACCTGAAATCTGTTGTAATTCATTTAAAGATTCAATTCTAATAACCTTACTATAGTATTTTTCAGATACCAAGTTATATTTCATATACCACAAGTTACCACGAAACATTTGAAGCGCCAATCTTTAGACGAATTCTTGCAGAGAATATGAATACAATGTCTTATCTCCTATGTTTGACAGTGAATGAATGGAAACATAAGAATGCGGTCCTACCATTGGTCGGTGATGGATCCATGGTATATTAAGAACACTATTTCATAAATGTTCCAATTGAAATTAAGACAGGGATAACATTTATGAAAAAAAACAAGTGTTTAAAAACATGCTTACTTGTGATAATAAATTAAAACAGCCATTTTAACAGATCCTTCAAAATTAAAAATTTTAAAATATTCTTTATCATTTGTGTTGCATGTGCAGAAAAACGTGCTTTTAGCATGTGATCTACAATTTTACACTGACCTCTTTTTAGATTTTGTTTCCATTTCCAACCAATAATAATGCAGAAATAAAAGCATATTTCTGATAGGAAGTTTCAAATTTTACCTTCCTTTTAAGAATAATTTCCATTGTTCCAAACATTCTTAACAATGTCGCAATACTTGGAAGAAAGGATAATTTCATTTAGACAACATGTTACACTTACCTTACTTATTTACTGGGAATAGCTTCAGCTTATTCTTTTCAGAATTTTCAAAGAATATGTGAACGGAAATAGGATGATAAGTTAGTTTCACTTTAAAATCGATCTTTCTCAGAATTTGGAGTTTCCTACGAGCACGTGACACTAGTATTTGTGGAAGATTAGTTAAATTGTACTTTTAAAAAAATATTAAGACATTTAACTGTAATTGAAAATTACATCTCAATAAATGTTTTTAATACTTTCCGTTTCAATTTTACATTGTGACTTCAAATTAATTTTCACTAAAATTCAATGACCTTAAATAAAGGACATACACTTTCAAAATTATATTAATTCAAGTAAAAGAATGTAAACAAAATATTTACTCTCTCAGTTATCATTATTGAGGGAAATAATAGATAAATAAAGTTTAAAATGCTCACACACACAGACACACACACACAAAATTACATATCATATCTTTAAAACTATTTTCCAATCATAATGAAACAATTTTAGTTTCAATTTGATAAAATCAGAAATAGGTTCATAGAAATATGATTGGAGTTCATATTTACAAAATACCTAAATATAGTATAAAATAAACTCTTTTTATTGCAATTTTTTTATACAGATCTATTCCTTAATTCATTTAACTCGTACATATATGAAGTCATACAAAATACGATACATCAGAACATAAAATTTTTCAGCTTTCACTCACACAATGAAACATTCAGTTCTATGAACAGTACAGTGGTCTGGAGAAAATTTTCTCCACCTTCAGATCAATGTCAAAATTTAGGGGAGTCGATCTTCTGGTGGTGCCATCTATCGAGGAGTTTAGAACAAAGTCACACTTTCATATTTCTTGGTGCTCTGGTTAAACGAAAGACGCACTCTACTGACTTAAATTCCATTAGCCAAGCAATAGCGAGCTTGACTTGTCCAAGTGTCTGAAGTAACAACAATTTCTAGTAGAACAAGTTGTCAAACTGGTTCCTAGAGCTTACTAGAGGGTGCTCCAAATCCATCGTAGGGTTACGAGAAAATTATCACCATTATAAATCACTACTAATGTGGAACAAGTGCGTAATTCGAACATTTTACCACTAAGAAATGTAGAATTATGTTAGAGGTATAAAAAAACTGATTATCTCTGAGATTATACGCTGAGCTGATAATCGAATAGTTAGGACTATAATCTTCGGTTTTAAGTTCGATTCCTAGGTTAGCTGTGACTAGTTTCGAATCATTCACTGAAAATAGAAATTAGGTTACAAGAATTTTAAAAGACTGTAGACGCTCGTTTTTATGAACTTCTAATTTACGAACACTCACGTTTTTACGAACTATAGCTACTCTCTACCCTGACGTTATAGATATAATGTTAATTTTAACTCCAATTTACGAACTAAAGTTTTGAAAAATCCCTTTCTTGCAAACTTTCGTTTCTGACTAATAGTTTTCATTTTTTTTTATGATCTGAATTTTTATTTATATTTTTTATATCTTTTATACTTGTTGAGAACTTTATTCGTTCTTGAACAATTAAGCGACACGTGCAGACATGGTGGGAATAGATCTTTTGATGGGATCGAACTGTGGTGCCAAATTCGACTCCTGTTCTCCCTCATACTTCAGAACAAGCACTGTCCAAAGTACGGCCCGCTGGCCATTTTTGTGTGGCCCGCGGTTGGGTTTTTAATATTATAACGGGAGAATAAATGTTTCCTTTTTTTCAATTTTTGTCGGTAGAAATGATTTTACTTTTTATATGGTATTATAAATAAATAACTAAAAAAACCGTATTTGTACGTACGTGTTTGTGAGTCCCGTCCCGACTCGTGTCTAGCACCGCATTCACGGCGAGCAGTTGTCTTTTTCCACTTAAGGCCGTTGCGCAGAATAACAGAATTTGCACTGCTTTAACCTTTTCAAAAGCCGCCCGATTCAACAAAGAAGGACATTAAAATTAAAATTGAAACTGATTGATTTATTAGATTGCGTTTTCCGCAAACCGTCGGGTGATCGGAGAGTGAAACAACGATGGCCGTTGATTGCTTGTCATTTGACGCGACAAGTGTTGTGCAGTAGCTATTTGGCAATCGTAGTGGTTGTGTGTAATTCGAGCCTTCATTTATTTCTTTTGTCAATTTAAACTTGTGATTTAATAACAGAGTAAACAAAACTCTATTGTGCAAAATGACAAGCCTCATTATGTCTGTGAAGAAGTGAAAAGTAAGTGATGAAAGTCATGCATTTAAGGAAAAATGGGAATTAGACTATCTGATCTGCAATAATAACAATAAAATTCAGTGTATGATTTGTATGCAGGTTTTGTCGGTGAAAAAGGAATACAATGTGAAAAGGCACTATACTACTTTAAATGAAGAAAAGTGCCGCCCAACTTGTCTAATGGTCAGCGTGCCTGACTGCGGATAAGGAGGTCCTGGGTTCGAATCCCGGTTCGGGCATGGATGTACTTTCTCTCTCTATCTATCCTGTCTTTGTCTTTTCCTTGTATGAATGGGTTGTGAATGGTTACCTACCGTATAAACTACCTATTGAATGTGTGTAGAGCAAAGTCGTACTTTCACCTTCGTGGTGCTCTGAATAAAACGAAAGACGCTCCCAATTGACTTACATTCGCATAGCAAAGGCATATCGAGCGTGGCTTGTCCAATTGTCATTAGTAACAACAACAACATGAAGAACAGTATAAAAAACAAATGGGTGGAGCAAGAAAAATTATTGTAGCCGAATTTAAAAAAACTAATAATCAAACAAGTATGTTTTCAAAATTAAGTACAGATAATGAACAAAGTTTGGCTGCGTCTCATGAAGTTTCTTTACTATTAGCCAAAGCAAAAAAAAAAAAAAACATTCAGTGTTGGGATTTCAGTGAAAAAAATGCGCAGTTTCAATGGCTCAACGCTTCATGCAGACAAAATTGGCGGAAATGTTTGAATCTGTAGCAATCTCACCAAACAGTGGCGCGATGAGTAGATGATATGGGCGAATATAATTCGAAAAATTTATGTGATTGCATTTTGGATTGTGAATACTACTCAATTTGTTTGGATGAAAGCAATGACTAGACAGATATCAGTCAATTATTAATATTTATTCGTTGCATTTCAAAAGATTTTACTATTACGGCGGAAATGTTAAATTTGATACCGTTACCCGGAACAACTAAAAAGGCGCAGATATCTATCTATCTAGCTATCAATAAAACTTTCATACACTTCGGAGGATTTCAAAAATGTTCTTGCATTGTAACTGATGGAGCAAAAGCTATGACGGGAATAGTGACAGGATTCGTGGGACTTTTAAAGAAAATGGCATTAATTGCCCGTTGTTGCTCTGCATCATGGACCAGGAATCTTATGTGGAGAATCTTTGCGCCAAACGAATACCATGAAAATTTTTGTTAGAATAACCAATCTCATTAGAAGCGGAAACAAAGTTCTGACTCATGGAAAATTTCCTGATTTTTTAAGTGAAATTGATGCGACCTATGGAGATTTGTTATTACACTCCAAAATAAATTGGCTTAGTGCTGGGCGGTGCCTTGAATGTTTTTTTTTCCTTTACGAAAAGAAATATCTTTATTTCTAAAAAATGAAATAATATCAGACACTTCTGAACCGCAAAACTGTATGCAAGATACTTTATTCCTGGCTGATTTTTAACTGATGACACAATACTTAAACGAATTAAATTTGAAGTTACAAGACAAAGGAGACAATATTGCCAACTTCTATGGATATGTGAATGGTTTTAGAAGTAAACTAAAATTGTGCAAAACGTCACCAGAGCAGAATGAGTTTTCTTTTTTTCCGACTTGCAAAGAACATAACACAGAGATGGAATATTTTGAGGAATGTACCTTTAAAAGGATTACACGCACACCTGAAGTATATTGACGATGTAATTGTGGAGTTCGAGCAGCGATTTGTAGATTTTTAAGAATTAGAGTGTGATATATCCCTTTCCAGTCATTATTAACAATTGCAATTGAAAGTGTAAACATTGATTATAAATTGGAATTATGTGGCCTACAATCAGATTCCTTTTACAAGAGCAGGACAGAGACTGGAATAGATTTTTTTTAAACTCCTTGGCGAGCGTTTCCCCAAATGTACCAATCTTGGCTTAAAAATGGGTTTGATTATGGGCAGTACCTATCTTAGTGAAAGTGCGTATTCCAACATGAATTTTATAAAATCTAAATATGTTGGAATGTTTGGAAAGTAATTTCGTTTCACCCACCTCAATCAGTTTTTTGCTAGTAAAAACTAACCATTTTATGAGTGTGGAATCAAGCTACCACCGGAAAGATGGTAAAAGATGTTGGACTGAAATTGACAATATACAATTTAATAAAATATTTATTCGTTATACGTTTTCCATTTTCATAAATAACGAAACTACTTTCCGAACAACCCAATAGATCTTCACTGACAGATAATTCACTTGCACACGCACTGCGTCTGGCAACAACTAATACTAATGTTGTTATTGAAAGGATTGTAAAAGATAAATTAATGAATCACTAATACAGTTTAATGTAACAGTTTTACATAGTAGCTACTATATTAAACGCTATTAAACCTTTCTTAAAAATGTGTTTTTTATTTGTGCGGCCCACCAATATGTTTAGTAATTTGTTTTGGCCCGAAATCAAATTTGGTTTGGACAGCCCTGCTTCAGAACATAGAAAGACAGTAAAACTCTTTAAGTTGCTGTTCTGTAGTTGGTTTCGTTTCATGTGAACAATTTATTTTATGAAGTTTCGTTTGTCAAAAAGAATATTGAGCCGTTTCCGTTGAGGATTTGTCGCAGTTGAAGAAACGAAAGAGTTATCATTCGAAATAAAAAAAAAAAGAAAAATTCGCAAAGTAGTAGACAAAAAATATTTAAAAAAATTGTCAAAAATATGGAATTCTAAAGAACAGTCAAGGAATTTTGCTAGATGATTTGAGTGAAAATGAATCACTCAAGCATGAATTTCAACAAAAAACCGTTTGCAGTTTAAAAAATTTTCGAAGATATTTTTAATAAACATTTATTTGTAATATGTACGGAGGAAATATCAGATGATGAAATTATTGAGAATATAGTGAATGAGAACGAAAAAATAGTTTTCACATATCGCGCAAGAAAATGATGTATTGCAAAGACCGCATGCAAAATAACCAATTGAATGACTGTTGTTGTTACTAATGACACTTGGACAAGCCAAGCTCGTTATGCAAATTTAAGTCAATTGGGAGCGTCTTTTGTTTTTAATCAGAGCACCATGAAGGTGAAAGTACGACTTTGCTCAACACGCATGCCATAGGTATCCGTTTATAGGGTAGGCAACCATTCACACCTCATTCATACAAGGAAAGGACAAAGACAGGATAGATAGAGATAGAAAAAAAGTACATCCGTGACCGAACCGGGATTCGAATCCAGGACCTCCTTACCCGCAGTCAGGCACGCTGACCACTAGACAAGTTGGGCGGCGTGGAATGACTAACAGGCTTAAAGTAATTTTTGAGGGGATAGCGAAATGTTTTTATGCATTGAAAAAATGTGTTTTTAAAAATGTAGTTTTTAAACATAAAAAGATAAATATGATTATTTTGTTTGGTTTTTCATCAATAAAATAAAAATAAGTATTATTTTATGTATAAATCTAATTTTACATATTAATTTTCCCTTCCTCTTATAGTGAATTCTGGAGAATTTTTTCTAATAGAACTTTATAAAAAGAAATCAGATCTTAATAATATAATACATAATTTTTCGATTTTACAAACTATTTTATTAGTCCCTATAAGTTCGTAACTACGAATATCTACAACATCTGTTTTCAAAAACGAAAAAGGAAGTTGGATTTTCAAACCGGAAGTGGTAAGAAAAATCGGTGTTTTGCTTTTTTTACTATTTTAGTTTTCTATGTGTTAATTGAGACACAGCCATAAGTATAAGCCGCTATCAAAAGCGAAACTATCACTTAAAAAGGAGATTTTCTCGAAACTTTTGTTTTCTACAAAATCTCGAAACTCCTTTTCCCTGTCTCTCTCTGTTAACATAATATCTCAAGTAATAACGAAGATTTTCATACGAGAAAAGCAAATTTTTGAATCGAAGCAAATCTTCATATCGAAGCAAATTTTTGAATATATATGAAAAATTTTTCTTTACAGCTATTTTTAAAGGAAATGTTCAATGAAATTTCTTAAAATATCCATATTGCTGTTTATTCTTTAACATATTTTCTTCACTCTCCCAAAGCACATGTTCGAGGTTCGATCCTCAGGCTGGGCAAGGTCGACTCAACCTTTCATCCCTTCAGTGGGTCGATAAACTGAGTACCAAGCATGCTTGGGAACTAAACACTGGGGGTTTCGCGTTAGGCTGACCACCTAATCGGGACATATGCTTCGCCCTTTAGGGACTCTCGGTCACGAAAACAGAGATAGGCACTGTAGGCCTTGGCCCAGATAGGCTGTCGTGCCACAGAGAGTTTAGAAAGTTAGCCATTTTTTTAAAACTTCCCTAAAATTTGCCAAAAAATAACTTTTTTAAAAAAATAGTACGCCATATGTAATTAAAAATTTAGCTACTTTTATGTGTTTCATAGTTTATCTAAAAACAAATTAAAATTATTTATTAGAAAAAAGTGGCTAGATCGTAAGTGGATACATTAAGCTAAAATAGCACTTTTACAATAATATCAATGAAAGCTATTATCAAGTAAACACTTTCTGCTAAAAAATTATAATATATCACACATAAATTGTAAATATGAATAACTATTTACTAAAAGTAACTTGCCCATAAATGTAGCTTAACAAGAAACGAGCTTAAGATTTTAAAAAAGCGATTCTTGTCATTGTAAGTTTAAAAAATCTAAATTTGTGCAGATAACTATCTTTTAGCTTGATTTTTTTTTATTTGGGTATAAGTATGATATATGACTCCTCCCCAAGAAATTTCTCGACAAAGCAGCGTTATTTAAATTTCCGGTTTTCCCTTTGATATTGACAATTTGAATTTTTGTTCCTTTTTTTGGATATTTTCGGACAGGTTTGACTTTTTCTTGTATTTTACGTCACATATATATGCGGTTTTATAGGTGGCAACTACGTTAAAATTGCTTGGCGACGAAAAAAAGTCGCAAAGGTCGCCAATGGAGGATATACCTGACTAGTTCCTTAAACTGATCATATGGTTCTTAATTTGATTCATAAAGCCTGAAATGTATTTTTTATTTCTATAGAAGAAATGAATCAAATAATTTCTTTTACCTACTAGATAACCATTAAAGATGTTTTTCCCATTTTGTTTTGTCCTTAAATGAAGTGAGAACAGATATGGAAACTAGTGTATCACGCTTTTTAAAATCTTCTTGATTGAGAGCAGAAATACCAGTAACTATAAAATGAGGTCAACAACGCTGTTTCATCAATCGTAACTCTTACAGTCGCGAGAAAAGATAAGTGTCCAAAAATCTCAGCATTGTTTGTTCACTTTACG
The DNA here is from genome assembly GCA_037975125.1 of Latrodectus hesperus. NCBI lineage: Eukaryota > Metazoa > Arthropoda > Arachnida > Araneae > Theridiidae > Latrodectus > Latrodectus hesperus. Next base: position 72,391,335 of record CM075860.1, on the reverse strand, counting down.
ATTTTCAAGTAAGCTTACAAGCACTAGTACCTAATCACTGAAGATGAGATGTGAATGAACGTACTGCAAGGCATGGTTTTAAAAATTGAGGTTGGAAGATTCAGACCTGTGAAGGAGGCTTTAAGCCAAGCACTCGTGGATTTCCTTGCTTTCAAAACACCAGCATTTTTACCACAAGGGTAATTCTTAGCTGGAGAAACGTTAAAAGACGATGCTGATGAAACATTACTTTGAGGATTAAAAATAGGTTACACTTTCTGAAAATCATTTTCTTTTCGACTGTTATAAACAGCAAGAACTTTATTGAATACCTTATAAAAATTCTGAAGTTATCACTCATAACAGGTCACCATTTATGACTAATGTGGTAGACAATTTTTTTTCCATTTTCAGAAAATTAGTAGTTACTAAGATTGTTGTACGTACGTAAAATTTTTATTTTCAAAGTACTTATGGCGTTTTCTTCCTCTCCTAAAAACTTCTATTTCGTTACTGTTCTTCAAGTTGTCATAATTATTAGTCATTCTCCATGTGTATAATAAAAGTTTGTGCTTATGAGATTTCATCTCGCGTGCACCTCTTTTTAAAGGGATGTTTACATATGTGACGTTGCACCATTTTTTTAATGCTAAAAGACCAACACGTTGTTATTATTATTCCATTTAAAATTTATTTGAATATGACTTTCATATATTTTTCTTTTTCAGCTCTTTTGTTGAAGGTTACGTTTCCGTACTTTAGTTAATGATCTATGGCATCGCATTTATGTGCTAGGGTTTAATTTCAAATTCCACAACCTTAAGAACACAACTATTATTTTGGTAAAATCCTAGAAGAGCCCACACCTTTGGCGACAAGCTGAAAAAAATCACCAAGCCAGAATGAAATTCAAGAAATAGTTTGGTTTACCATATCTAGTGTATCGAAGTAGGGTTATCAAGATTGGAGCAAGCCACAATTATCGCCAACCAAAATCATTCGAGCCAAGAGTGTGGGCTCTGCTAGGATCCAACCATTATTTTTCCTTTGTTATCATCTTATAATGGTTTCATCATAAAGACTAATCTTCAAAATTAATTAATCTATCAAATACATTTCATTAACTTTGATTAACTTTAGTTGATGACCCATGGCATATAGAAATACATAACTTTTTCTATTATATTGTTAAGTTAAAATATTATATATATATATATATATATATATATATATATATATATATATATATATATATATATATATATATATATATATATATTATTTTCATTTTTTAATAAATCATTAAATATGACAATCATTATGATTTTCATAATACATTTCATAATTTTTATGAATAAAATTCATTATTATGTCTGATTTAACAATTTACAAGTAGACACTTTTCAATTATATTACATTTGAATTTCTTTAAATCTTTTTTACCAACTTATACTAATGTAAATTATTAAAACATTATTATTTTCTTCGTTTCTTATAAAATATATTTTATTTCGATCAGGTTTTACAGGCTCAAACTGAATTCTGAACCTTTATCAGCATTTACAACAAACAAGAATCTAACCTATGATCTGGGTTTAATCTAACTCCCAACTATATTAAACTTTAATCCATAGTTCTAATCATTCAGCTGTTAGTTCGGATTAAAGCTTCAGATTTTTCTTTTCAAATATATGGAAGTTCAATTGAGTTTTTCCTCCTATTTTTTATTTCCTTTTTGATATACATAAATTATTAATGAGATTCAATATGTCTACGCTTGAAAGCTTTGTGTTTGTGTATGTATACTTGTTACTACAAAAAGTATTACATTAAATAATTAATTTGAAATTATAGTTACTTCCTTTTCACATTTTTCTTTATTTCTTTTTAATTATCGAAAAAAAAAACTATTTCCTAAATAATAAGTTGTTCGTTTTTGTCTGATTCTCAAATCTAGTTTAACTTTTTTGTGCTCTTGAAGTTTAACAATTAATAATACTTAATTATTTAAAAGTTTACCAAAATGTTTATTTTGATCAAATAGTGCCTAAGAAACTTCTAAAGCTAGAATTCGAGTGACTATATATAAGGTCTACGGGAAAGTTCTGCCCGTTTGTACGACAATTTTCCACATACAAGCACATGTTCAGCTCTATTTTTATCGCTTAACGTGCACTTACTGAGGTAACAATTTAACGTGAATCAACTTCGTTTTAGTTAGTCTTAAATGTGAAGCGAAAGTGTACCCAAAGCGACTGATAAAGTTCATTTACGCCACTGTATTTTATATGCATATATAAAGAAGCATGTACAAATTTATTGAAAGTATTAGGTGAAAATACAGTTACTGTGATAGGACATGTAAAAAATGATGCTAAAATTCTGAAATTGGTGATTTCGATCTTTCCGATAAGCCACGTTCTTAGCGACCATCTTTGATCGAAAACAATATTGTTAAAATCATATTAAAGCAAGATCTTTTTCTGACAACATCGGAGATCGTAGAAAAGCTTAATTCAACTCAGCAAACCATTTCGGCCAATATTCGAAAGGTAGAAATGGAATTGAATATTCAAGTCGAGTGCCACATGAATTAAGTCAGAAGAATTTGGAATCGAGTCGTCAGCTTATTCGGAACAAAATTGAGTCCTTGAACCGGATAACTGGGTATGAAAAATGGATTACCTACGAAATATCGGTCGAAAAAGATCATATTGTGAACCCGGAAAACTTAGTCCTTCCATCTCTAAACCAAATTTGATTCTGAATAAGATGTTGCGCGTATGGAGAGACATTTGAAAGACAATACAATATGAGCTTTTAATATCGAATTAGGAGTATTGTCAGCAACTGGATAATATAAAAATAGCAATTTTAGAAAAGGAGCCGGCGATGTTCCAAAAATGAACAGTTCAAGAAGGAGACCAATAAAAGAGTCCGTCAAAAAAAATTGCGGAACTAGGTTGGGAAATGCAGTCTCATTCACATTCGTTGGACTTATCACTTGTTATTGTCTTCGCAAAATTTTTTGAATGGCGAATAATTCAAAAATGAAGAAGATATCAAACAAGCGCTGGTTCGATTTTTCGCATCAAAAGATGAAACATGTTTCGAAAACGGAATATACAAATTGCTTATCTCGCTGGCAAGAAATTATTAAGTTTATTTGATGGTAAGAAAATTTTTTATTTTGTTTTATTCCAAAAACGGACGGAATTTTCCAAAATGTCATAAAATATTTTGGATGTTGGTAATCATGTGAGATGTACATGGCTGGGACACAATCTTAGAGAAATCCTTCGCTCTCTTACAATCAGATTTTTCTCTAATGCTATTATGTAAAAACTGAGATAAAAATTTACCCCCTTTATTGAATAATTTTATAAATTAACTCAGTGAAACTCGTCAATGAAAAGCACACGTCACACAACGTGGTTTCTATATATTAACAAATATTTTCTTCTATGCAATTCGATATGAAAATGTAAAAAAATTAGTCCAATAATGCATGAATTATTGTAGTCATTAATATTCTAGGATGTTTAACGTACATTTTTATGCTTACAGTTTACAATGCAAAAGTAAAGTAAGCAGAAAAAAAAGAAACGTATAAATGCGATAAATACAATGGCTTAGTGCATGTGGTTAAAGATTACCTAAACTTAAAAACAACAAAAATTACGAGAAATTTATTAAATCCTCTATATATTTTACGTACCATATCATAAACCAATTTTTGGGAAGCTATAATGCAAATAAACTGTATTTATAACGGACGGTTAATTGACAGTATCAATACTGTTACAGACAATATTGACAACTTTAGGCAGGCCTTGCCGGTTTTAAGAGGTTCCCGGGTCAATTGACCCTTACCCTCGTTTGTAGCTGGTCTGGAATTGTAGCTATAACTGTTTTCTGTATGGCTCAATGATTGGTTATTGTTTACATTGGGGGAGGAGTTTATGGGTTCTTATCCAGAGTTTTTACTGTGTCAATTTTTTTACATATGAATAAAATTTTATTAATTAATTTTACAGAAAAATGTTAAATTACAATTAATGAAAAAGTTTTTAAATTAAAGGTATATAAAATTTCATACAAGTGCGCTTAAATTTAGTTAGTATAAGAGTACACAAAAACAAAAAAGTATTAGTATTTTTGAATCTGATTTGCTGTTGCCAATATTGGTTTATTTTTTTGAACTTTTCAGCTCTTGGCGCGAGCAGGAAAAGTTTTCTAATAATTAGTTTCATTAGTAAAATAATGTTAAATATTGGATTGTTGGTATTCAATTAATTTCTTTGCTTGTTTTTACTTTTCCTTATATATATTTCTCTCTCATTTCTTGTATAATAAATAAAAATCCTAAAGAGATGTTACTAAGGATTAGAGAGAGTTACGTTATTGCACTTATTTATTAGGGGAAAACTTAAAGGAAAAATGCAGTTATCTTATTATTTTTTAATGGATGTTTTATTTTAGAACGTACAAAAAAATGAAATTCGTTTATATTCCTTTATATAATTAATGTAATATGTTCAAATGGTAACAAAGAAGTTACATAAGTAACATAAAATTTCGAATAATTAAAATCAAAATGGTCAATATTGGTGTATTAGTTCTGCGTTATAGGAAAACGCGTTGTAAGAGCATTTTCGTAAAACGCAATCGTATGAACTCGTTACATACAAAGGATTCAAGTTTAGCTTTTCTCGTTAAAGGGAGTTTAATCAAATATTAAAGAAAAACTATGTTATGAACGAAATGTGTGCGTTTTATTAAAATCAAATAAAGAACATTTTAAATAAAAATTACAAATGTAACTGTTTTTTTAAATACATTTATGAACTGTACAGATGTAACTAAAAAACAGTTAATTACAAATAATTCCAAAAACAATTTCATTAACCCTGTAGGAGCTAACTGAAATAACGTATCCCCGACATCTTTTTTAGCGGAATGTTCAAAGGTTAATAATATAATTTAATTTTACGAGAGAGATACACAATGTATTAATGTACGCGAAATTGATTGTGAACTGAACAAATCATTATAAATTTTGCAGTACAGAAATATAACGTGAGGAACTTCTTGAAGTGACATCCGGGCATTACTTCCTCTACCCCACCACCCATTACGACCGCAGAGGAGAAGGGTAGCACTAAAGCAAATGAGTTTTTTTTTTTTTTAAGTTTAGTTTTATAGTGAAATTCTTGCGGGGCTGCGGGACAGAGTGGACCTCACCTTGTAACGAGAGGGGCTGTTTTTAGGCTCCCTAAGCCTACTTAGATACAGCATTAATATGCTCGTAGAGATGCCAGTATCCTTTTGTCTAAATAACCGATTAGTTAGGCTTCTTAAGCCATTCTATTAATAGGTGCTATGTTATTAGAGACATCAGTCTCCAAATTAATTATTTGTTTGGGCTTCTTAAGCTAGCTTAATATGTAATTTTTCTGAATATTTAAGAAGCTAGTCTCTTATGAATATATCTATGGGCTTCACAAGCCATTTTTGATTTTTAACGTGTTTGTTATGTGATGCTTAGAAAATAAATTAAAATTAGCATCTGACATTGTGTTATCGCATTATTTCCTCTAAGACCTATGCAGTGAAAACTATTTCACAACGGATTACCATTTCCGATTTAGAAGACGGGAGAACTTCAGTGACATGAAATCGCTTTATAGGGGGGATTACTGTACACTTTTTTATTTATTTTATATGGGAAATATATTCTGGTACTAAGACCTTACTAAAAAAAATATGTCAAACACTGAACTGTATAGACTTATGAAATAAAAAAATAGTAAAATCGTAATTGCAAAAAGTGTCTATGAAATTTAAAATTTCGTGAGGTTTAAACCTCTTTGCTAGAGACATTTTTGAGCTAAGAAATAATGCTCAGATCTTATCATTCGATTGGAATTCAAATACGATTCGATTGTGTTGCACAGCTTTTGGTTGGAAGAAACAGGCCTTTGGAAATGATTTTAATAAACAAATGTTTTTCTAAGTGTGTAAGATTCGGCAAAAGAAATAAACCGTCAAGCACATGTGTTGTGTGAAAATAACAGTATTTATTTTAGAGTAAGTATAATTCACATTTTTGATCAATTCAGAATCTTCAAAACATCGTTTCTTTAAAATAACTACTGAAAATGAAATGTAATAAGTTATAAATGATAAATGTAGATGTTTTTGATAAATACAGAAAATATGAATCTTCTCAAGTAAGACAGACATAACAATAAATGTCATGCAGATATTTTATTTTTATTTAAAAAATAATAATAACTAACAGCACTAACATTAATTCCTGAGAGATACAGTTACAGTTATCACAACCGTTCAGCAAGCCATATAGCTCCTAGGCAACCCACTTTGATCGTTTGGGATAAGTATTTGTAGAAGGGGGCTTTGAGGGCATCGTGAGCCAGTCCAGTGTCATGATGATGTTGCTCGTCATCCCGGAATTTCTTCAGGGTGTCCAGGAGCTCTTTGTTCTGTTCAGGATCGTCTGCCATCAGATCCCGAATTTGGCTGTTGTAGTGGTCCGCTATGACTTCTTCCACTGCGACAGTGCAGGCCATGGCACTTTCCTTTCCCATCAAGGCGGTTCCTGAAATAAAAACAACTGTCAATTATTGAACGCAAAGAAAGCTAATCGAACTCATGTGAAAAATATACCATTTCAAGAAGAATCCTTCACTGAAGTTCAATTAAATACGACATTGACGTAATGATTCGAACGGTACTACGTTTACAGCTTTTTGTTTAAAACAATATACATACTTGCCAACCTTGGGAGGAAAAAATATCAGTAGATTCCACTGATTTTGAGAGGGAAAAATTAGGAGACACTACTGCTTGAAACAGGTATTGTTGTATATGATATACAACAATGCCGTAGACTCCCAGACTAAACTTATGATAAACGGAATACTTGAGAATACTCGCCTATCACCAAGTGGTTCGTAATGTTGAAACAAGATCGGGTGAGGATATCGACACCTAAGCTGGCCCTCTCCTCTTCACATCCACGCCACACCAGAAAACGATATACAAGAAACTATCATAATTTGTCATACGATCTAACTACATTAATTGATCTTGTTAAGGAAATAAACTTAATTTTAGAATTAAAGAAAAATTAGTCACGAAAGCTTGAAGAGTATACATATATATATATATATTATTAAATTTTAAAATAGAATAAAATTATGAAAACCTTTATTTTTTATACACCTTTTTTACAATTTAGGTCATAAGAAACAAACATATTTTGTATGGTTAACTTCCTTCTTAATGATTTACAATTTAGTTTTTGTGAATTTTCTTCCTTATATCTAATAATAACCAACATGGGGCTTTTACTTTTTCAGCGCGTCATCTTAATGAAAGGAACTTTAAATATATTAATACAGAATTTAGAAATACTATATAAGTTTTGCAAATAGTTTCTGTCTTACCTTTTTACAGTCAATGTAATATCATGTGAAGCTTTAAATGGAAAAATCTAAGCATGTAGATGAAAGGATTAATATATATGTTAGCAAGAGTTGAGACCTTTAGATTATTTGAAATGTAAATATATATACATTCAAACCAGGATTTATTCTTCGGGAAGAATTATAAAAAAATTCATTTCCCAGGAAATTGGTAGAAGCGGAATTTTTTTAAAAACCTAATATCAAAAATTGAGTCTCGAAAATATTCGTATCAAATAAGCTCAGTTTCTTAAAGGAATGCCTTCTTCTCTTGACTAACTCATTCAAATATACTTTATAAATCAACTGGTTTTACATCAACATCCTCAAGTTTTTAAAAACTGGGAAAAGTATGGAAGAAACCTTTACTTCCAAAACTTAACTGTCCTCATTTACAATTAACAAAAGCATTAATTGACATCATAAATACTTCCTCCGATGGAAACTGTTCAATTAAATACGATATTTGCTTTAACTTTAGTCGGAAATTATATAAAATTCTTTAGATAAAGATTCCTTAAGTAAATTCTTTAAATAAGAATTCCTTTAATCGAAGTTCATAAAATCAAATTCTTCTACTGTATATTTTTCCTCTGGACAAACATGAAACAAACAAAATCTGAAAAAATAGCACATACATTAGAGGATGACATACCGCGAAGAATATATTTATAAAATCGCATTTATATATAAATATATTTCAATGCATTCATAAAATACTCTTTTTCATTTATAAAATAGCACTTTTCTATTTTAATCAAAAAGTGAATAATATATTTTAGTAAATTTTATTGACTAATCAAATTGTTTGGCCATCAAATAATAGTTTAGTTAACACTACCGCCAAATTTAGTGCAGAGACAGTATGTTTATAACACATACAAGTAATGTTTCTTCTTTATGTTTCTATTTTCACAAGTTAAGCAAAATTATACTTTCCTTATGAATTTAAGCATGTCTTATGCACATAAAGGATATAAAATAATGACAAATATTAAGTTTTTATGGAGAAATAGTTATAATTTAACAAATCATTGACTATTATAACTTGCCTATCGATAATAAATGTATAATGACATTCTTCATTCTAATACTTTAAATCTACCATTATTACCATATAATAAATAACAAAGTTTTAAAAACAATTATATGCTGAAAGTAGATAAAGATAATAAAAGTCGAAAGAATTTAGATTTAATTTATTCTTCTATGGTCACTTTTTGCACACAAGGATTAATTCGATCAAGATTTACAGTTTAAAGTGGATTCCAAACCAAACTGCAAATATCTATGACCATCGTGGGAATCGAACCATTCAGCTCTTAAACTGAAGTCCCATGAAATCGGCAGAATCTTTTAACCTTATGAGGGATATGTTTTACAGCACAGTTTATTACTTAAATATACAGCTTTAATGAAACATTAAAGTAAAATTAGGCTGTAATTTATAATTTTTAATGACATTGCAAAAATATTGGTAGGGCAAAGGATATTATTTATAGTTGGATATGTGGTCCTTTTCTCATTCACTAGCCTAGTGGTTAGAGCATCGGCCTTCCGTCCGAAAGGGTGAGGTTCGATTCCAAATGCCGCCAAAAACCTACCGATTGCATGTGATATGCGTGCTCTTTAAATCTGTGAAATCGAAAGTCCTGTGGTCGGTCGTTGAGCTGTTACCATGGGTGCAATGGTCTGGGAAAAATTTGCTCCTCTATTAGATCGATGTCAAAATTGAGGGAATGGATCCTCTGGTGGCGTTTTCTATCAGAGGATTTGAAGAGCAAAGTCGTACTTTCCCTTTCGTGGTGCTCTGCTAAAACGAAAGACGCACCCTACTGACTTAAATTCGCATAGCCAAGGCATAGCGAGCTTGACTTATCCAAGTGTCATAAGTAACAACAATGACTTGGTTACATTGATCATATTTTTATTACAAAGTATGTGTTTTTCAGTGTAAATAACTATAGAAAAATAAAGTCAATTTATAACAAAGAGTTTGTAATTTTACGTAAAAATGAATTTAATTATGTTAAAAAAGTAAATGAATATCAGCGGCATAAATATACAGTAATGCAAAATGAGGCACCTTTTCTTAATTATTTATACCAGAATAAACAGAATTAAATTAATTAAGACTATATAATATTAATACTATGTGCAAAAATATCAATTTCATTCAAGTCACGATACATAGAACAATAGCATTAAAGAGAAAATCTAAAAATACAACGGATTTTAAAGTAGACATATAATTTAATATTTTTATGGTAAATCATCACTTTAAAAATAAAATAAAAAAACAGATAAGGAGGAAACGACCAACTTTAAAAATATTCACAAAAATAATAGTACATTGAAAGATAAATAACGCTTTTTTTAGTTTTGAAAATGGCGCTAATAGGAAGTATATGTGTTGGAAACATGTTAAGAGAATTTTTTAAGTACAAGGCAAATATTTTATGTGACAGCATCATCGGGGAGATAGGCATCATTAGCGAAAAAAGTGCGTTGAACTTCTCAAAATAATAGACACGCTACCAAAACTATTGTATCAGCCAATTTTATCACCTGCTTAGTCAAAAATCTTTATAACCTACATGGGAACAGGAAACTACTTCCGCGATTATATTCAAAATAATTCAGAAAGATATTATGAAACATTATAAATAATGTTGGCGTAAGCAAGGTATAGGTCTTACGCTTTAAAATAAATTGTTTAAAATCATTGCAATTATTAATTTAGAATTCCATTAATTAATGAAATTTTTTTAATAATTTAAATCGTCCTTGCCGATTTAAACTAACCATTAAGTGGATATTTTGTCTTGTCTTTTCATTTTAGTTTTTCCTTCTGTTCTATTAGCATGTTAATGGTTTGAATGAATGGATAACGGTTTCTCAAACCGATGCTCTATGGACTTTATAATATAAGAAATCGTTTTATTAACCAAATGAACTTCGACACTATTCTGTGACATTCGATGATGCACTTCGGCTTGTTCGCTGCGGCTGGAAGAATGTGATTTGAAAGCAGGAAGCAAATTCGTGGACCAGTCAAATTTACGACTCCATTTCAATACGTTGTCGTAATTAATTATGAGTGACATCGATGAAACGTTATCTGACGTCATGGATATTCTAAACCTATGATAATTATAATAAAATGGCTTATTCATGATCTCAACTGGAACGAAAGAAACAACAACTTTATGGTTAATAAATACATAAGTATTTTTAAGCAAAATTTATTTGCATTTAATAATTTCTAGAAAATACTTAAAATTATAAAAAAATATTGGTTTACTAAAGTAGTTAAAGCAGTTTATTTGATGATAAACTCAGGAAATTCCAAAGATATTTCTTAAATTTAGGAATGAAATAATTAATTTTGAAATAGCCACAAATTGTGATAAATATACGGAGTTAAGAAATAAAATTATCTTTATAGCGAAATATTGTAAAATTAAATTATTGCATATAATAACTACAGATAACTGTTTTATTATGTACACTTTTTCTATTATTAACCAATTTCCTAAGCAAGCTGTATATTCTAAGCATTTGAGTTGAAATCAGACTTTTACATGTCATGGTGATAAATGACAATAAGCATTTAACTATTTCAGTTAAACCTTGAATTACAGCTGGATTAGTTTCCTTAATATAACACTACGCTTAAAAATACTATCCACAATAGAACAAAGCAAAATGCCTATTGCTGATGATTCCACAGAAAATTATACAAGAAATGAAAGAAATTTCCAGAATGAAAGTTGCATTCATTAGCGATGGAATAGATAGTGAAGGAAAGAAAAAAACGCTGGGTAATTCTTTCCTTATTTTTCCTTGTTTCTTACGTTCTTACGTTTCATTGAATTTCAGTTTCAAAAGTCATTAAAATACTTTTTGTCACCTGCGAGAAGGAATGTCTGTCACTGTGGAAACGTCAGTTTCCTTCAATTTATATGCATATTTATAGCATTTAATTACTGCATTTTCATGGTGTCTTCTATTATTAATTCCAAAGTATGTTTTTCGAATGTAAATACAAAAGTACGAGTTCATAAAAGCGAATATCTATGTTCGTTTTTACGAACACGTAGCGACTAATAAAATAGTTCATAAAATAGAAATTAAGAGTTAGAACTTAAAACTATTTTTTTACTACATTGATTTCTTTTTTATAAATAAAATATTTTATAGTATGCACTAAGTTAGAAACACGCAAAATATAAAATTCATATTTAAAAATAATTCTTACTTTCATTTTATTGATAAAAAAATCAGACAAAGTTATTATTTAATTTTTTTCTGTTTTAAAACTACATTTACAGAAAAAAAGAACTTTTTTTTAAAATATTTTAATGTAACGAAGAATTTTACTATTGTTTTTCTCAAAAAAAAAGAGAGAGAGTTCTATCTTCTTAACCTAACCATTCATCTGCTTGTTTTTCAAGCTTATACATTGCCACGTCATTTTCTATTTACTTGATATCTGAAAATTTTTTCCCTTCTTTTTCATTATATTCTGAATCAACGGTTTGATAGTTTTTACGTCACAATTCACCGTTGAAGTCGTGAGATGAAATTTTAGACTGCAGTGAATTTCAATCGGACAGTATTTTGAAAGAAAAATTTAAAGAGATAAACGCTATTACACTTTGTACACAATATTTCAAGAGTTTAGGATAAATACCCGGAATTAAAAAACATGCAGCACACATTCTGTACATGTTTGGTAGCACCTATTTATGTGAGCAGATATTTTCCGTCATGAAAATAAATAAGAACAAACACATCGCACAAGATTTACGAAGAACATCTCCAATCAATTCTTAAAATAACTACAACGAATATGATACCTGACATCAATGAGCTTGTCGAAAACAAGAGAAGTCATGTATCTGGATCCTCGAACTCAAAATAACTACCCTCTTTTATAACTTTGATATGATTTTTAAAAACCGTTTATTATATACTACATAATTAAATAAATAAAATGTTATAATAATTCAGTACATTTTTATTTGAATCTGGCCCGCCTACATATTCTTAATTTAATATATGGCCCTCAGCAAAATTGAGTTTGACACCTCTGCTTTAAGGGCATCGGTGACTGTCACCGCACAGTCACCGATGCCCTTAAAGCAAAAACCTCATTTCAATAGCAGCGATTTGAAGTAGCCATCGCATTCTCCTGATTAGGTGCTATATAATTTCTTTTTGTGGGGATATTTAAAGCCACAATGTCTGTACTGACCGCCCATAAACTTGGGAAAATCTGAAAAGAAACATTCAAAGCGAAACAGTCAACATACCTACCAATGTAATAGAGTAATGAGAATCAGCAGAATTCGATTCACCCAGTGTATCGACAATGTTGGGCGTCACTTTCCCAACATCATATTTAAAATTATGTATATAAACTGAAACTTTAAATATGTAATTTTTGTATGCAAAAATAAATGAAAATATATCTTTAATGCTTTTTGTGTTATTATAATACGAAATAAGATAGTTAGTTTGCCGCAGACTACATATTTATATTCACTTTTGAATTTTCTAAAAATGTATACTTTTCTCAAGTTTTTTTTTTTTTTAAATTTTCTGTATAGCAATTCTATACGCTTCGGTTGTCAAATATTCTTCACATAATGTGTGTCAACCATAGAAATCGTTTCATAAATTTTTTAAACTTTAATATTATGAGTAAGATAATGCCTTACTTTCAAATTGTTTAACAATAATCTATAAGAATTGCTTACATCATCACAGTTGAATTCATAATCCTATCTTGTCATATGAAGAATTCAATTAAAATTTCAAACAAAAGGAAACAAAGGTATTAAATGATGAGATTCGATAGTTTCTATTAGCGCTATAGAATTTCTATTACATTTTCTATGAAAACTAGAAAATATAAATGGAATAATTTTATCTCAATAGGTGTAAACTCTAAATTCAAGATAATAGAACTAATTAAATAATAACTAAAAATATAAAACATTTTTATTCTTAACTACAGAATCTACGAGCAGAAAAATAAACTTGCTTTAAATTAAAATAACTCCTTTCAATTACCGTTATTTTCAATGCTAATTTATCTACACTTCACAAGCGTGGGACTCAATTTAGGTCAGATTAAAAGAAGAAATGGTGTAGCTTTCTTATAAAACTACTACAACTTATTTCACAAGAAATAGCAAAATGAGACCTGAAACTAAAAACTTTTAACATGCTTGAAGAAACAGAATTTATCTCATGAAAATCAATTAAAATGAGAGTGAACCTCATTTAATACAGAATTTTTTATATAGTAATGCATCGAATTCATCGAATAACTTTTTTCTTTTTTTCTATATTTTTTTAAGATTGGCTAATCTCTCGTTCCCTTTTTTTATATAAAGGGTGATTTTTTTCGAGGTATAGAACTTTAAATTGCAATAAAACAACGATGTATTATTCGATTGACATGAAATATTTTTATTCGAAAGATAATCTTGTGGCATTACATTTTAAATATGATTTCTGGCATATGACTGCCACGGCTGGCTCGGATGTAGTCCAATCTGGACGTCCAATTTTCGATGACTTTTTCCAACATTTGTGGCCGTATATCGGCAATAACATGGCGAATGTTGTCTTCCAAATGGTCAAGCATTTGTGGCTTATCCGCATAGACCAATGACTTTACATAACCCCACAGAAAATAGTCTAGCGGTGTTAAATCACAAGATCTTGGAGGCCAATTCACAGGTCCAAAACGTGAAATTAGGCGGTCACCAAACGTGTCTTTCAATAAATCGATTGTGGCACGAGCTGTGTGACATGTTGCGCCGTCTTGTTGGAACCACAGCTCCTGGACATCATGATTGTTCAATTTAGGAATGAAAAAGTTAGTAATCATGGCTCTATACCGATCACTATTGACTGTAACGTTGTGGCCATCATCGTTTTTGAAGAAGTAGGAACCAATGATTCCACCAGCCCATAAAGCGCACCAAACAGTCAGTTTTTCTGATGTAACGGTGTTTCGACATACACTTGTGGATTAGCTTCCCTCCAAATGCGGCAGTTTTGTTTGTTGACGTAGCCATTCAATCAAAAGTGCGCTTCATCGCTAAACAAAATTCGCTTATGAAAATCGGGAACAACGGCAATCTCGTTTTGGGCCCGTTCGACGAATCTACGCCTTTCTTGATCATCGTTTGTCTTCAATTCTTGCACGAGTTGGATTTTGTAAGCACGCAAACCAAAATCCTTCCGCAAAATCTTCCATAAAGTGGATGGACACAGATCCAATTCCTGTACTCGATGGCGGATGGACTCATTCGGGTCTTCCTCAATGCTACGCTCTACAGTAGCAATAGCTTCTTCTGTACGCACCGTATGGCGTCTCTGGGGATGCGAGTTATCAATTAGAGTAAACGTGGTGCGAAAACGTTCCATGGTTAATCGAATTATCTGCTCTGATGGACGATTTTGTCGACGATAAAATAGACGTAGTGCGCGATACGTATTCCGCACAGAACCATTATTTTCGAAATAAAATTGCACAATTTGAAAGCATTGCTCAGGCGTGAGTCTATTCATGATGAATTGCCAAACCAAACTGAGAATAAATCACTTGACAGCTATTAAATCGGTCGCCATCTTAGAAAGTAATGCCAACTTAAACTTCTATACCTCGAAAAAAAAAAAACACCCTTTATTAGCAACTTAAAACTTCTAGAAACTCTTATCTAAGAGTTTTAAATTACTGATATAAGAACTTAGCAGGGAGAAAAATATCTTTAAAAAAAACTTTTTAGATTTAACATAGATATTTTTTTTATCGAAACTGAATAATAAAAATGGAATATCATCAAACCACCAGTGCTATTAGTAAAGAATATCAGGCTATAAGCACTGTATAATTATTAGATAAAAAAAGTATCCAGATTATAGCGGTGGAAAACAAACGATATCAATTTACCAGTCCAAATTCATTTAATCTAATTTAGAATACCGTCCTTCAATAAACCTCAGCCAACATTTTTCAAATCATCAACATATGCCTTAAAATCATTTCTGTGGATGCTCCTCAGAGATAAAAACGATTCATTTTACCGAATTAATAAATTGAAATCGATGAGAAAGAAACAATTCTAACAGTTGGATTAATAATAAAAAAAGTGCCCTGTCAGGAAAATACGATGCATGCGTGACTGAATTTGCTGAATATTTTGACAAAATTGAAGAGTAATACCAGGAATGTGGGAAAACGCATTATCATAGTGGAAAATTCATGAGTTTTCTCGCCGCGTTTCATTTTCGACAAACTGCTTCACGCATGCGCCATAAAATACTCGATTAATAATTTTAATTGACTGTCTGGTCAGTTAGTAAAAATTCATGATGCACAACATCGTCGTAATCAAAGAAAATAGTCAACATTGCATTGATTTTTGAGCGATTTTGATGTTGTCTTTTTGGACTTTTATCATCTTCCGCCATTTAATGAATATAGAAGTGTTTTTGTTCAAAAGCAGATATCCAAATTTCATACCCTGTAATAATGTATTTCAAACAAGAATTGCATTTGGAAGTACCTCTCACATGACTACATTGTTATTTTTTGACTAAATTCAAATTTCTTGGAACATGATTAAAAAAATTTTTAATATACCAATATTAAATTTTCCTTAAAAATTCTTAGAAAAAAGCAAATTGTATACTAACTTGTTTAATAATGTATTAAAAGATGATCACTGAATATCTATTATTTGACTTCATAGCTACGTTGATCATAAATCAAAGTGTATGGTCCATCAGACCACTGATCATTTTCGATGGACACTCTGAGAATTTTATAGCAATCAAATGTTGTTTTCGATAAAACAGTTATCTTTAAAAGCTTCCTAAACTACTTCAAATACTTTTGCAGCAGATACCTCATTGCCAAAAAAAAAAAATTAATGCATATTTTTTTGACATCATCAATAACATTCATTATTTGAGAAAACTGATAGAATGAAAATCATTTTTAAAAAACCTATCTTTTCAGATGATAAAATTAAATATCTTCCTCGCCATTTCCATCAGAAGTCGTAAAAAAAACTTATAAAAGTTTGCAGATAATATCTTTTGTTCATAGATTTTAAATGAAGCGCACACATTCGGGATATTTTTATCACTCTACTCATTTTTTGGCATAGCGTAATGCATATGGCATCGTTGTGAGCTCATAAATTATGAGCTATATTCATGTGACACAAAACAGGAAACTTGGAAAATTTGCAAAGAATTATCCCGACAGAATAACAACCCCATTATCTAACAGTAATTGGAAGCAAATCTGGAATATTTCATTCCTAAAAAGGAGTGAAACTTATTTTAGGATGTAAGCCTCTGGCTCAGCTAAAAAAAAATCTGCTTCTTTCGAATTGCAATTAATTTAAAAATAATAAACGATAGTTTGAATTCCCTGAAAAGTTATTTATTTTGCAATGCTATTAATTTAATCGAGACAGTATTCTGCTCAGGAACTCTTCTCGCTTCAGAAAAGAACCGCACGAGTTTTCATATTTAAAATTGTCACCGATGCACAAACGAAAACTTCACTTTGGCCTTTCATTTTTAAGTACATTATAGATAAAGTAAGGTATAAGCGATTCTTTTCAAAGAAAATCTTGAAACGGGATGGATTCCCGATATCTAAGTACACATTTTCCCCTAATAAAATTTAAGCAAAGTAAACATGGAGTTGATCAGATATCACCTAAAAATTTACTGGATCAAATGTAAAAGGATTTAAATGGAACGCCGTGGGGAACACATTAAGCTAGTCCGCAACAGAATTAATAAATTCTTAACAATAGGTATTTATAAAATAAATGCTAAAACAATTACTAATTAAGTTACAAAATATTCAAGAACACGCGCGATTGAATGTAGTATTTTGCACACACACACACAGTTCTCTCTTTATTATAAATCAGCATAGTCACTTTAAGTAAGTAACCACCCCAATTAACGAAGATTCCACAATTTTTATAAGATAGAAAAATTAATCTTAAAAACAAATTTGACTTCTTTCTTAACCCCATAAGTTAAAATAATGAACAGAAAAATATGTATAATTATCTATTATATTTTTAAAAACTCAAATTCTTTAATTCCAATGATCAATAAATTTTTGATTAATAAAAAGTTTTTGAAAATTTTACACACCTGCTCCCAGAACAAAGCCAGCAACGTGCCAAATTGGAAGAAGCATAGATGGTCTTGCTCGATATTTGGGTAGCAGTTCTTCGAACTTTCTCAAGTGTCCTTTTTCCTCTTCCCACATTTCTTTAATGACGGGTCCCACTGATGTTCTCCCTAAAACTGCCATTTGTCCGGCATATATCCGGTCGGCACCCAGCTCGCCAGCATGATCTACTCTCAAAATTTTGTCAGTGAGTAAACGACGTCTGTATGAGCTGGTTTCCTGGTATGCCTTGGTGGCTAACCCTCTCCTCAATACACAGAATGTCATCAAAGGGACGGCTGTCATTTTTGATTGAGATTCAATTTATCTGGAAGATTAAAAAAAAGACAAATTCTTAGAAATGTACAATATAATTCAAATTTTTATTATAATAAGTAGGTAAGAGTAATTTTTTCTTTCAGTGATAATCTTGAAACGTTTGTATGGCTTAATCCTAGTATCCGTAACACGATGGATTTGGTGACATTAAGATTCGGATTGTTTGTTTATGTGTTACAATTATTGAGATTCACAATTACTTTGATTATGAAATGCTCGCATTTACTGATGGTTATGAATCACATAAATTTCGCAGCTGGCGACATTTTTGAAAACTGCGGCAAACTTGTTGCGTAAATTATATACGATTTCACAGTTTGTATAAGAAATATATAAGTTTTTTTTCCATAAAGTGGTTGTTTTTTTTTCCTTTCCAATTGAGATCATAGTTACATCGCTTTATTATAATTCTCATTGGTTTAAAATAAGCATGACGTTAGATAACGTTTCATCAAAGTCACACGTAATTATTTACATCTTACTGAGACGGCGTCGTAAATCTGATTTGTCGACAAATTTGCTACCTGCCTTCAAATCGTATTCTTTGAGCGGCAGCAAACAAGGTGAAGTTAATCATCGAACGTCTGAGAAT
The DNA here is from genome assembly GCA_037975125.1 of Latrodectus hesperus. Classification (NCBI taxonomy): domain Eukaryota; kingdom Metazoa; phylum Arthropoda; class Arachnida; order Araneae; family Theridiidae; genus Latrodectus; species Latrodectus hesperus. The sequence continues at coordinate 72,372,704 of CM075860.1, read as the reverse complement.
ATTGTCGAAATTCATTTCATTAATAAATCAATTTCTTATATAAGGACCAAAACATCGGTTTGAGAAGTCGTTTTCCAATGATTCAAACCATTAACGCGTTGAAAATAGAAGAGAAGAAAAAGCAAAATTAAAAAAACAGCTTAATCCTAGTATCTGTAACGATATGGATTTGGCCACAAAAAGATTCAGAATGTATGTTTATATATTTACATTTAGCACAGATGTATAATCCAGGATGCCAAATTCTGAGTTTTGTGATGTTTTGGCGGATTTTCTTATGTATCTGGTAACCTGGTTTTTATTACGTCATAGAAAATGAGACCTATAAAAATTATACAGAAAATACTATTTTGACAACCCTAGTATTTACATAAATCATCGCGTACGTCACAATACGTCATCTTGGCAACATTTATTCATCGACAAAAAATTCGGGAATTTGGATCATGGATTATGCGGAATCTGTGCCTTACATTTTAAAATTTGTAGTTTTTTTTATGAAAAGTTTTCGTATGCTGATGGTCATGAATCGCATTAATTTCGCTTTAATGCGATTGAAAACCACGCCAAACATGTTACATATACTAGGATCTTACCCAAAAGACAAGACATTTATAGTTAATTTAAATCTGCAAGAGACTATTTAAATGGCACATGTGCCGCATGGTTACAAATTCTAAGTTTTTTGGCGACGACGAAATGTTGCCAAGATGACGTCATTGTGACGTAATGCCACGAATATGTTGTAATTGTGACGTAATAAAATCGTTTTTGGAAAACTTTACATATCTAAATATTAAATTTAAACTTGATAAATAAAGAGCGTGAATATATATTATTGAAATATAATAAGATTTAAAAAATAATGAAACATTAGAACAGAAAGTGAAACATTGGAAAATACGAATATATTCGTATTCGTTTCCGAAATTACTTCGGAAACGAATGCGAATAAGGAAAATATGGGAACTTCGAAAAAATAAATATCAGTTCTAAGAAAATCAGAATACGAATTCTAACGAAAATTCCAGAAGAACGAAAATCCGAATAATATCTTTAAAAAATTAAATAAAAAAATAATTTTAAAAATGTATATTCAGATTATATAGCATTTTATAGTAATAATATATAAGTTATAAAAATGCCATACATAAACTAAAAAAAGAATATGTCGACATAATTTTAAACGGTAACTTTAAATTCATCCCAATGAATTTTTCCAACGATTTTCCAAAAACATTAAATGGGTCCAATTTCTTTTCTTGACAGGATTTATTGAATAAATAAAATGCTAAATAAAATTTAAAACCCGTTTGGCGATTATGTGTTGGCAATTTACTCTTGTCTCCATGTGCTTTCTATAGTATTTGTATGGCATCCGTAGTTTCATCCACGAAAGTGACACTGTGATTAATAGTTAAATGTTCATAGCCCTCGCTTCCTAATGAATCATAAGCGTTCCAAGAATTGGAATAAATGGCTGTGCCTGGCTCAATCCACTGTTTAACTAAAGTTTCCCTTGTTCTATCATGTACTGCGACCAAAAATAATTTTCCGCTACCTATCTCGACACCACCAAATACCCACTGAGCTTCTATCGCATGCCACTAAGCTTCTATCGCAAAATTTGGAAAGAGGAAGTACCATAAAGTACTTCCTCTTGCCAAATTTTGACTCGACAATTTTAACAATTTTACCTTCACCACCTATCTTCTGTAAAGGAACTCTCTCTGATGACTCAACTGAGTAAAGATTGTTTCATTTATGAACTGCCTCCAGTCTGCTAAAGCATGTTTGCTAAAAGAATATTCCCTTTGAATATCAGTTGTTTTACTACCACGAACAATCTCGTAAATCCAAAAAAAAAAAAAAAAAAAAAAAAAAAAAAAAAAAACTCCTCAATCTTCAATTTGCTGCAAGAAAACCAAGAACCATACTTAATAGACTTCTGGGAACTACAAGATTCTCCTTCAAAACTTTTGTTGCAATAAAAAAAATATCCATCTGAGAGGCTTTTCTTAGCCGAAATTCTCATTTGACTTCCGCATTTTAAGCACACTAACTCCGATTTCAATTCTCCAATTTCACGCAAAAATTCTAGCAGAATTTCCTTTTTCTCACACAATTTAAAACGGAAAAAACGATTATAGCCTCTCCATCCTGACCAAAAATCTGCTTACCACCGGAGAAATTAAACGTCAGTCCAGAACTAAAGCCCCTATTACATTAGAGTTGCCCAGATTTCAGTTTGAGCAACTCCCGTAGACTTAACATTACGTGACGTCACAGCTTAAAATTTGAGCAACTCGTTCTATTCGTCCAATCAATGCTTGAGATTTCTTTCAGGTTTGCTGTAAGAAAATAACAGCTTTACTAGATTTAATAATAGATCCCTTTTTTGGCTAACATTTTTAAGGTTGCCATATTTTACTCAGAAGGTATCCACATTTCATAATGAATTCTTATTTGGGAATTTAATTTGTAGCCAAATTTTATTTACTACACGCCATCTTGCTTCGTGTGAACCTTTACTTTTAAGATGGGGAAAGATAATCTTTGCCGACGTGAAAATCAATGCTAATACATAAGTAACACATTTTTGTGTGTATAATTTATTCTTAAATAAAAAGATTAAGAATTTGAAAGAAAAATTAATTTCAGATTGAAGCTTCAATTTAAACATAAAATTCTACAAACACCACACAAAATTGTAAATATTGTATTGTAAGATTTTCCTGTACAAAAATAATTTCTTAGCAACAATGTTTATAAAAAATTAATGTTTAACTGTTGATATATTAAAAAAAGAAACTCAAATTACTATTTTAAAAGTTGAGGAAATGCACAAAAATTATATTCTTTAAAAATATATATATATTAGTTATGAATTTTAATTTATAATTTGTTTTTAAAATGAAAAAAATTAATTATTTTTCTTTTTTATTAAAGTAAATATTGTGGCATATTAAAATAAGATGCATTTTTAAACTAATTATTTATTACATTTAAACAAACACACCACATAAAAGCAGAGATTCTTTACACTATCTTTATTTACATGCAGTTTCTTAAACTATAATCTGCAATAAAATGACAAGTATATTTTGAATAAATACATATATATTTAAGTTTTGTGGGAAAAAATGAAGAAAAGAAATAATTAATAGCATTTTGTAATGACATTATATGAATAGTTTGTTTCATATTACATTTTCAAATTGAAAAAAATGTTATGAAATTTGTATGAAACTAAAAGAATGAAGTGCTATTTAGCCTCATGACTGATAATCTAGCAATTGAAGGTAATGGTGAGACATTTAAATATCTACAGTGAATTTTCTTTTAGGAAGAGTTCACATAAGTTGTGGGTCATATTCATTTTTTGCATTTGTTATTGCTCATTGTAAAACTCTCAAGCACTCGATGATAGACGTGTATGGAGAAAGCTCATCTATATGACACTCATTTCTAATTGTTCAGTAGTGACTGCAATTAGTCTTTATTGTTCATTTCAATGATTAGTTAATTGCTTTACATTGGAAGTCAGAATACTCTCTATATTGACCATGATGTGAATTAAATTATTTTGCAAATATAGTAATCATCTATATTTTTTATACTTACTTTCACATTATTTGTATTTACTTCACAAATAGGAACAAATACAAGATTTCCATTTTAATCAAATATTGCATTTAATTTCATTATTAAAATTGTAGCTTTTTAACACATTGTTGTAACACAGCCCTTTTTCAAATTTGATTTTTAACTAGTTTTACTATAATCTATATGTTAAAAATGCTTCATCGTAAAAACAATTGAAAAAGGCTTTAAATTATTAAAATTTTATATTGATTTATATCAATTTAATACACAATTTATACAGGAATAATATTTTAATGTTTATTTAAATAGAAATTTTTGCTTATATTAAAATCATTTCACTATTTTATTTGTACACTCCAGTATTTTCATTATTATAAGAATTTATTTTTAAGTCTAATTTACATACTGTCAAAAGTAAATGGAGTTAGTTTTAAGTTTGCAATATATTTTGGATGAGTAAATGAATATTATGTAAATGTGTTCCAGGAAAAAATGTATAAAAGAATTTAATTATAAGAAGAATAATAATGAAATTTTATAAATATGTATTTGTAAATAATAAACCAAAATGCTTGTGCCTTCAACATTTAATTATAATGCATTAACTTGCTAAAAAGAAAAACAGGAAATTAATGTAATGAAAAAATAAAAGTAAAATTAACACTAAATATTTTTATATGGCATACTTATTTCGACTGAAGTTTCAATTTAAATATGCAAATGTAAGTTCAACACAAACTGTAAACACTGTAAAATGACAAAATAGTCTCTCATGTATTGAATAACTAACAAAACTTTAAATGAAATTAATGTTTGAAAACTCAGTAAATTTAATAAATATTGAAATTGGAACACTTCTCATCTACTTTGCTGAAGAAATAAAAACAATTTTAATTATCTGAGTTTTTAACTATATATTAAATTTATCAAGTGTTTCATCCATAATATTGAAAAAGTATTCAATAAAGACAAAAAAATTTTTAATCTTCATCAAATGAATATATTAAGTTGATAATTGTATTCCTTTTTGTTTGTTTTTAATACGGCAATTCTGCTAGATTGAAATGAAATACAATAATTAAAACCAATCACTTATTTTCATGTTATTACTTCCACTTGGCGAAAAAAAGACAAAACATGATCCGTGTTTAAAATCATTGGCGATATGAATTGCTCGAGTTGCTGCTGCATGCACAAAAAAATTGCTCATTCTCGGCAACTTATAACGCCAATAACTTTCATTTGGCATGAAACTTGGCGAAAACAAAATGATTTACAAATTTCAACTGCGCAGCTGTGAAAAAATCTGTAATATTATTGGACGGATGGAACGAGTTGCTCAAATTTTTAGCTGTGACGTCACGTAATGTTAAGTCTACGGGAGTTGCTCAAACTGAAATCTGAGCAACTCTAATGTAATAGGGGCTTAAGAACACTTTGTTATTTTAAAAACGATATTTTGAGCTACAGACATAATTAATCTTAACAATTTTGACAAATACTGAAAAAATAAAAATAAATGCCGAACACAAAATTGATTATTTAAAGTAATGAAAAAGAGCAATACAACCTGGAATTTAAGTATCCAAAATGGCAAGCAAATTGTAAAACACGCTAAAAAAATCTTCGAAGTTAACTCGCAAAAATTTCTAGTAAAATGCTGCTGAAATGGAACAAATTATTCTAAATCTCGTCGCGATGACGTAAGCACTAGGTTTGTCAAAATTGAATTTTCACCTTAATTCTTATTGGTCTTCATCTATATGACGTAAAAATAATCAGGTTGCCAGATATAAATGAATATTCGCCAAGAAATCACCTAACTCAGAATTTGGCGCATGGATTATACGGCACCTGTGCCATTTAAATTATTAAAAATTTCATTAATAGAATTCTAAATTAATAATTGGAATATATAATAATATTTATTTATTTATTAATTTATTTTATCCAATGGCGGGCACACAAGGTGACTGAACCCTATGCCACAACAGGGCCAGAAACTGCTACTAATTTATCGTTACCCAGCGAGCACCTGTGAACCAAGTCACGGAGGCGAGTAGTGTTACCCGCGCCATACCACCACAAACCCGTTTATAGGGCGGGCCACATTCATACAACATCACAGAAGAAAGGACAGAGAGAACAGAGAAGGAAAGAAACATCCATGCCCGAACCGGGATTCGAACCCGGAACCAACAGCTCAGGAGTCATTGGAATATTTATAAGCAATATCCTTTAAGAATTAAGACTAATAACTTGCTTAACCCAACATTAATTTTTATGATTTATTTTCTTTTTTTCGTTTAAATTGAGCAGTCAAGATCACACTTTAATCACTTTTATGAATGGTAAACAGGTCTAGTTAGTAATGATAGATTCGCGTGTGCAAAAAATAGAGGATAAGTAACTAAACCTATCAACCAATAATGCGATGCTAGGATTATATTGTTTTCAGCAAATTAAATAAGATTGTATGTAATGTATCACTCGTGCAAGAGCAAATTTTCAAATTTTTGGATTGTCTATCAAAAAGGACGATCTAGCAAACGATACACATTATATAACTGTCTTAGTTACAGGTAGAATTTTAGATTTTAAATTTTTTACGTTTTATCTGTTATAACTTGATACCTTTTAACCAGAATATTTTGGCACGCTATTTAGTGTTGCATAGCAACGCGCAATTGAATATAAAAATTGGTTTCCACGGTTATGGATACCAAAATCGTTAATTTTAACATGCCACTTTCAAGATAATAATTAAGGTAAAATTTTTATTAATTGAAATAATCCAAAAGGAAATGTGTTGAAAAAATAATTTCTTATATTTAACATAAGACACAAAAATTAAAATCTAAAAGCAGAATTTTCTTTAAAATATTATTCCCGACATAAAATGTATACTTGACTTATAGAACAAGTCTTTTTTACTGGAAACATAAAGTTAACAATTAATTTCAGAAATTTCAAAAATTTATTATTTTTAATTGCTTGAAGAAATATTTAAAAGTGATCTCATTACTAGTATATAATAAATAATATGATAACAAGTACAAATTATTGAAATTATATTAAAATGCATAGAACTATATAAATAATATTTTGAATGCATTATAATTTTATTATTTTATAGATTTTCAATTAAATTTAATAATAATTATTATTATTAAATTATTATGTTCCATCAATACAATCGATTATTGAATAACAAATGAACACACACACATATATATGTATGTATGTATATACACTGTGTGCGTGTGCGTACAGAAATGAGAATAACAGTCGGTTAACAGAATAACCGTAAAGTATTTTTCACATGAATTTCCACATTTTCAGAGCTTAATTTGTCAGACAGATTGTTTCTATTTGCTCGGAAGATATTTATTTTGCAGTTACCAAAATGAAGATATTTTGTTAAATATATTGCTAATATTTTTATCAGTACTAATTATTAGTAATACTGTTCCGACCCTGTATACTCAATGTAAACATTTAATTTCTTTGTGCACCAGATGGCGCTAACACAAACCATCGTTCTTTTGTCAGTCAAACAATAAAATTTCAAAACAACGGACGTGTCGTTTCTGTGTGCCAATATTATGGTCCGTCTACTGCAGGAGTATGAAACTAGCTTTAAAATTGTTATGGTGAATACATAGAAGCGGCCAACGACTGTTGAATCAAAAAACAACAACAAAACGATTGATTGAGTGAAGGTCACAAAACCAAAATGGATACCCTCCTTAAAACCAAAAAGATCATAAAAGGTAAGCTAACTCGTTTAATTTCGCAAGTAAATAGCTTACAAAATCAAACAAATTCTCTTTCTATTATTGAAGTGTATGAAAATAACGTAAATTCTTTAGACAATGAAATAAACAAACTAAATAATGATATTCTTTATGCATGTTCTGATTCAGAATTCGATACATTTGAAAGCGAAATGCATGAACTGCTTTCGAAAATAAATAATCTAAAAATTATTCTTAAAGACGAATCAAGGAAACTTTCTAAAAATGATTGTCATAAAGAATTAACTAATGTCAACAATGTTAAACTTCCTAGAATAGAATTACCAGTTTTCACTTCTAATTACATAGATTGGATTTCTTTTCGTGATTTATTTTTATCGAGTGTTGGTAATAATGATAGTTTAAGTAATAGTCAAAAATTACAATACCTTAAACTTTCCATTAAGGGAGAAGCATATACATTATTACAGTCTATTCAAATTACAGATGAGAATTTCAAATTAGCTTGGGATATGCTTACTGAGCGTTTCGAAAACGAAACAGAAATCATAAACGCAGCATTAAATAAATTAATTTCTCAACCTATTCTTAAACATGAATCAGCAGCAGGTTTGAGGAAATTAATTGATACAACACAGCAATGTATTGATACATTGAAAATCCTGAAACAGCCTGTTGAGCATTGGGATACAATTATTATTTTTCTTCTAAAGAGTAAGCTTGATAATGAAACACTGAGAGTATGGGCGTTAGAACAATCGAACAAAAAAGTTTCTTCTTTCGCTGAATTCAAAACATTCATGTTGAATAGATCGTGTGCGCTTTCGTCTTTGGCGAAGTGCCAAAAAGATAAAGTAGGTCAATTTGATGGGAAAAGTATTGCAAATCAAAAACAAAATAAATATTCTTTTTCATCTCAGATCGTTTCTAACTTATGCATTTATTGTCGAAATGATTCTCATTCGCGATTATATCATTGTGATAGTTTTTTAGATCTTCCAGTAAAAGAAAAATGGAATGTAATTAAAAAACACCATTTATGCGCTAATTGTTTAAAAGATAATAAAACTCATCCTGTTTCTAAATGTCGCGCAAGCATGTGTAAATTATGTTCGAAACCGCATAATACATTATTGTGTTCAAAAAATACACATGATACAAAAACTGACACACAAACAACAGATGAAATTTCTATTAGTAGCAATAATGTAGTTGTACCTGTAACAAAAACAGTTTTATTGCCAACAGCAATTGTTAATGTTAAGGACATTAATGGTACATTACATAAATGCAGAATTCTTATCGATTCAGCCAGCCAAGGCTCATTTATTAGGGAAAGTTGTGTAAATTTATTGCAACTTAAACGTAATAGAGTTAACATAAATGTTGATGGGCTTAGTTCTCGAAATGTAGGTAAGGTCTCAGGTTCGGTATCATTGCAAATATCATCTCTATTTTATAAAAACACACATATCACTGTAGATGCATTAATTATACCCAAAATCACTTGTGACCTTCCTCAATTCAAAATTGATGCTTCAGCATTAACTTCATTCAAAGAAATACAATTGGCCGATATTACTTGCTTGCAGCCTGGTCCTATAGACATTCTCCTAGGTGCAGATGTGTTTGGAGAAATCATGATCAATAAAAACATTACTATTCCTGGACATTCATTAACTGCACTAGAGACAATTTTCGGATGGGTTGTTTTAGGCAAAACAAACAACATCTCAAAAACAATAATTACAAATCACGCTAGTTGTACCACAATCGAGTATCAACTTGATAAATTTTGGCAACTAGAAGAAGTTTCTGAAACAAAACCTTATTCAAAGGAAGAAATCGCATGTGAAAATCACTTCGAAAAAACATTCTTTCGTGATTCTACAGGCAGATTCACTGTCAAATTTCCATTTAATGACTCAAACAATGAGCTTGGATCATCTAGAGACATTGCATTGCGCCGTCTTCAACAAATTGAACGTCGCTTTTCTAAAAATCAATCTCTACTTGAACAATATCATAAATTCATGGATGACTACATAAAACTGGGACACATGGAATTAATTCCTGAAAGTGAAGTTAATGTTCCAGCCAAATCTAGCTTTTATCTTCCACACCATCCGGTTCCCAACAAAAGTGGTGACAAGTTCCGGGTAGTGTTTGATGGATCTGCTAAATCATCCAATGGTGTTTCTCTTAATGATATACTCATGGTGGGACCGCAAATACAGTCTGATTTAACTACATTGCTTATTAAATTTAGGATGCATAAAATAGCGGTTGCTGCAGATATTGAAAAAATGTATCGACAAGTAGTTTTACAAGATTCAGATTTCCAAAGAATCGTCTGGCGCAAATCAAAATATGACGCAGTGAAGGATTATCGATTAACTAGACTGGCTTATGGCACCGCCTCAGCACCATACCTGGCTATAAAATGTCTACAAAAATTAGCAGAAGGAGAAGCAGAGAAGTATCCATTAGCTTCTAAAGCAGTTCTCGAGGACTTTTATGTTGATGATCTTATGTCTGGAGCGAATTCAGTTTCCCAAGCCATAGAACTGCACCAACAATTAATACAAATGTTGTCAAGTGCCAAATTTCCCTTGAGAAAATGGGCTTCAAATTCTAAAGAATTTTTGAACTCAATTGATCCAGATTTACGATTATCAAACACTTCTTTGAGCTTAGACGATGATGAAACTGTGAAAACATTGGGACTACTTTGGCAACCTGAGTTGGATGTATTCTTCTTCAAAACTAATCAACCATCTCTTGAAGATAACTTAACTAAGCGGACATTACTCTCAACAATTGCAAAAATATTTGATCCTCTTGGATGGTTATCTCCAATTACTATTCAGTATAAATTAATAATTCAAAAACTTTGGAAAAATCAATTGCAGTGGGACGATACTATTCCTTCAGCCATAGCATATGAATGGAAGCAACTTACAGAAAAACCTTTGTTCGTGAAAGACATTCAAATCCCCAGATTCTTATTTTGTGATTCAAATAACCAATTTCAACTACATGGCTTCAGTGATGCCTCAGAAAAGGCATATGCAGCGGCAATTTATTGTCGCTCAGTTTCAAGTACCAGTGAAATTAAAGTTCATCTAGTAATAGCTAAGACAAAGGTTGCTCCACTTAAAACTGTTTCACTTCCGAGATTGGAATTATGTGGTGCTTTGCTGTTAACTAAATTGATGGACTTCACTTGCAAAGCTATGAAAACACCTATTTCCCAAGCTCAATTTTATACAGATTCTACCATCGTTCTATCCTGGATTGGTTCTTCTGCCAGCCGATGGAAATGCTTTGTGGCCAACAGAGTGGCAAAAATACAAACTCTTTCTTCCCCTACCCAATGGCATCATGTTAGTGGAGACATTAATCCTGCTGATCTTGCTACTCGTGGCACATCATCTTCTGAACTACTTTCTTCATTATGGTTAAATGGTCCAAATTTTCTTTATAATTCACTTTCTTTTCAGATAAAGCAGCCTGAACTACCAGTTAGTGATCCTGTTCCAGAAGAAAGGTATTGTACTTTACAATCAACCACAGAAAACAAACATTCCTTTACTGATATTGATATTTTTCGTAAATATTCATCTTTTTCTAAACTTAAACGTATAACAGCTTTGTGTTTAAGATTTGTGAACAATTGCAGAAATCCTATGAACAAATTAACTGGATTTTTACAAACTTGTGAATTAACTAATGCTGTGCATGTGTTGATAAAAATAGTTCAAACTAATGAGTTTAATAATGAGATCAATGCATTACAAAAAAATAAAACAATATCGTGTAATAGTAAAATTTTATCTCTAAATCCATTTCTTGATAATTCAGGTATTCTTAGAGTAGGTGGTCGTTTGAGACATGCAAATCTAGTATACGATCAGAAACATCCTATTTTGCTGCCAACAAAGCATATATTAACTGATCTCATTGTTAAACATTTTCATGAAAATCTTTTGCATGCTGGTTCACAACTTGTTCAATCATCTATTGTAGAACAATATTGGATTGTAGGCGTTAGAAACGTAATTAGGCATGTAATCAGAAAATGTGTAAAATGTTGTAGAATAAGAGCTTCTGTAACCAATCAAATGATGAGCGATTTACCATCTTCTCGCATTTCTCCTGCTCCTGCATTCTTGCGATGTGGAGTAGATTATGCTGGTCCTTTTCAAATTAAAGCATGTAAAGGTAGAGGCTCTAAATCATACAAAGGGTATATAGCACTTTTTGTTTGTTTTACTACAAGAGCTATACACCTAGAATTAGTTACCGACTTATCTGCAGATGCGTTCATTGCATCTCTTAAGAGATTTATTTCTCGTAGGGGTAAATGTAGTGATATATACAGTGACTGCGGTACCAACTTTATTGGTGCAAAACGCAAACTCATGGAAATTGAGAAACTTATGAACTCCAAAAATTATAATCAAAATGTAAACAATTTTATGTCTGAAAATGGTATTAATTGGCATTTAAATGTTCCAGGTGCACCTCACATGGGTGGACTATGGGAAGCTGGCATAAAGTCTACTAAATTTCATTTAAAACGCGTTATAGGGGAGACAAAACTAACTTATGAAGAATTTGAAACATTGCTAACTCAAATAGAGGCTTGTCTTAATTCTAGACCTTTAACTGCATTATCTACCGATCCAAATGACTTATCAGCCTTAACACCTGGCCATTTTATTATTGGTAGGGCTTTAACAAGCCTTCCTGAACCAAATTACGTCGATACAAACATATCTTTTCTTTCAAAATGGCAGCATATTCAAAAAATGGTGCAACAGTTTTGGAAACGTTGGCATAAAGAATATCTCACACGGTTGCAACAAAGGCCAAAATGGCTACTGCCGACTAAAAATTATCAAATAAATGATTTATGCCTTTTAAAAGAGGACAATTTACCCCCAACAAAATGGAAAATGGGTAGAATAATTCAATTGCACCCTGGACTTGACAATAATGTTAGGGTAGTAACGCTTAAAACATCAGATGGTATATACAAAAGAAACATAACAAAATTATGCCAACTTCCTGTGTAATGCCAATTTCATACTTCAATTTAAATAAAATTTCATTTCTTCTATATGTACAATTTTATACTTCTATTGTATATTATCCATATAAAACTTTTCTTCATTCATGTGTTTGTTATATACTTTTTCATTTATGTTCATTAATGTTGTATAACTAATCTTTATTTGTATATGTATGTTGCATATAACCTATTTCTTTGAAATAATATTTCAAGGTGGGCGGCATATTCCGACCCTGTATACTCAATGTAAACATTTAATTTCTTTGTGCACCAGATGGCGCTAACACAAACCATCGTTCTTTTGTCAGTCAAACAATAAAATTTCAAAACAACGGACGTGTCGTTTCTGTGTGCCAATAAATACTATTACTAAACTATTTTTGTATTAATTGAAATCATTCCCCAAACTTTTATAAATGCTCAAAAGTTGCATTTGATGTGGAATAAAATTTTATCCAACAGTAATAAAAGTCGTTGTAAGCATTGCGTTATCTTCATCAACAATAGAGATTTTATCTTATCAAGTGGTTTGTCAATAATCAATTAGGAGTTTAAATTCGTTGTAAGACAGGCTCATTATAGTCAATAAATAGAATATAAAAAGAATTTTTGAATTATTTCCGTACATTTGCTATATATAGAAACTTCAATTTGGAAAAAAATTTAAGCTGTTTTAGAACAATTTAACAAATTATGATTTTAATAAAAAAAATTTTGTTCGTTATTAATATTACTCATTATTTGAAAAAATATTTTATTGGAATGTTGCTAGACATGAATGCAGGAAAGACTGTTTTAATCTAGTTCAAAGCTTTATCATATAGATCACTTTTTTAGGACACTAAAATATGAGCCCTCCTAAGTTCCTTATTATATATATATATATATATATATATATATATATATATATATATATATATATATATATATATATATATATATATATATATATATATATATATATATATATGTATATATATACATATATATATACATATATATATATATATATATACATATATATATATATATACATATACATATATATATATATACATATATATATACATATACATATATATATATATATATACATATATATATATATACATATATATACATATATACATACATATATATACATATATACATACATATATATACATATATACATACATATATATACATACATACATACATATATATATATATATATATATATATATATATATATATATATATGTATATATATATATATATATATATATTAAAAATATCCTTTTACAATAGATTTAGAATATATAACTTATTCTAAAGCAAAGTCTATCACTAATTCTGTGACCACTATAGTTGATATGGTGAAGGAGGAAGATTTCTATAAATAAATAATTTAATTTTAAGAAACTATGCTTAGTAAAAGCAGACTTACAATAGTATGAAAATAAGGGGTGATAATAATCATAAATTTATACAAACTCACCATCTCAAAATACGTTTATGTACAATAATTAAATATTGAGCCACGTAATCGATTTAATGAAAAGCAGATGATTAATACTGATTACCTTCAAATCCTAGCAAATTACAAATATCGGATAGTGAAACATTGAAGTGACGATGCATCCAGCACCACTATCCACACTACGCTGTCAAACGATGGCGTTGGTGTAGACTAAATTCAAGCGGTTATGTAAGTTTGACCGTTAGGTAATCTTTCTGCCAGAAAGAGAGCTGACGAAACTTGGCATGGTTGGGCGTCATTTCTGCCGTTTCGGAAGGGGGAAGAGAGGGAGGGATCTTCAAGAGCAACTTTCTCCGTGGAGTTTCTCGCGGTCATTTGTAAAAGAAGCACTCCTAGTGTGCATAGAGACTTCATTGAAGCAGAAACCTTCATTTACCTTTTAATGTTAATATTGAAACTCTAAAAAGAGTAACGCAAGGTATTTTTTTAAGAAATAACTGGTATTTTCAGATGGTATATAGGTCAATACTCAAAAAACAGAATAAAAATGTTTAATAACTTATATTAAATCTAATAAGTTTTGATTATCAATATTTATTTGCGCAACTCACGCTTGAAGAGTGTTACAATAAACATGATTTTTCTGGACAAAATTCAAAATCTATAGAGAAATTTGACAACATTCAAGAATGATTAGAATATCATTTTTTTCTCATTTAAAAAATAAATTCTTGATATGAATTTCAAATTTTCTGTCATAAATTGATGATAATCCGGACTCAGTGACAATTTAAAAAAGTGTTAAATTAGAGCCAAATTAAAATATAAAATAATTGACAAAAAATTAAAATCTGTCGAAATAAGACAGCCATTTTTGAGCAAACCATATCTTTTTATTTTGAATGAAAACATATGAAAAAAACAGAAAATAAGTCTTTTAAATTTTCAAATTATTGAAAATTTAAAAAAATATATATATGATAGGTTTTTAAGCAACTAAACCAATTCCTTATAAAAGTTGAAAATAACATTTGGCTACTCTTCTAAAACCAGGCAAGTAACCCCACAAATAAAAGAATGGGATTTAACAGTTAATGTTACTATTTATTATTATCAACATTCATTTTTGACATGATTAATATATACAACTGTTATCGATATGTTCTAGGATTTATTATTTAGACTAATTTTTCATTCAGTGTAGAGTTGTTTTCAACGTTGATTCAAATCATTAAAAAGTGCCATAAGATATAAAATGCAATTTTTAGGCGCATTTATTTATTCACAACTAATTTACAGAAAGAAAAATAATGAGTATAGAAACCATCTATTCAAATGAAAATCAATTTAATAAATTAAGCATTTTTTTTAAAATGACCGAACATAAAATTAATTTACAGGTTAATTTTTCCAATTCATAATAACTTCGGAATAGGAATTTTAACCATAACTTTTTAAATACTGAATATTGAGTATTTTTGATGAAAAATCAGGTAAATAATATCTATTGTAGAGGACGTAACATCAAATCGTGCCGAATATTTAAAAATCCAAATGTTGCTCATTACATTAAAATAAGTCACCTCAATAGGATTGGACATGTTAAACACGTGAAAGACAGTGGACATTTTTTCAGGAGCACCAAACAACGCATGAAACGGCAGAAAATCAAAATTTCGATGGATCGATACTGTGAAAAAAACTATCAAGTCATCAAAACTAAGGTAAGTTTAATGATTGAAAAAGATTGGCTGCTAGTCGAGCATTTTGAAAACTTCCACTTCGGTAAGCTTTGACCCAGATTTCGCGCCGAATCATGATGATAATAATTTCAGGCAATTATTCTCAGATAATTGCTACAAGATAAAAAAATTTTTAAGGATTAATTGATAATTTTAAATAGAAAGTAACTTATAAAAGTATCCAAAATTAAGATTTTATTTTAAAAAATGCAATGATTAAAAGTAAATGTTTATCTTAAAAAAGTTAGCGACAGCATAGAAAATTAGATGAAATATTTTATATCTACACACGAAAAAAATATGTTGTGGGTTTGCACAGCTTTTATTTAAAAAAAAAAACTTTAATTCCTGTATATTTTTATTTCTATAGTCTTTAGTCGCAAATTTTCATTAAAAATATTTCTTACACCATCAACTTCCTTGCAAAAAGAAATGTATTTTTTTAAGAGAAAATCATAAGCAGAAATATTTGTAATTTCTTTTTCAATATTATGCATATTTTAATTGCTGGTGTGTAACAACTAAATATGCAATTATATATATATATATATATATATATATATATATATATATATATATATATATATATATATATATATATATATATATATATACATATATATATATAGTCTGCTCCATATTCAATCATAATAGTTCCATACAGAACAATTATTCACGACTGATGAATTCAGTTCATTTCATGCATCCTTCATGTTGGCAACAACTAAGGAAAAATGTTTTACTGAATTGGCGACATTTCAAAAATTTATACAGTAAGTTAAGAAATCGATCCATGGTTATCAAAAGACAGAACCTTGTTGTATTTATTGCGTGTGAACAAGAGGAACTTCCTAAACTATTGGAATTTGTATCGATTAGCACAATCGATACAAGTTTCGATATTAATCATCGGAAAAAGGACCACGACATTTTGAAAATTGCTTACACTGATGCCTTTCAAAATTTCTACTTTGAATTCAATATTTTGTTTAACCTTTGATATTTTTGCGCAAAAAATCTTCATGAGAAATTTATTTCCTTTATTTCTAAATTCATATTTAATGCGATTATTTGTTATTTACCACATTAACAATCCGCTAATAAATAAAATGTCAGTGTAAAATTAAGTACAAAATTTTAGAAGCAACACATAAAGCTGAAAAGTGATCTTGTTGTCACATTGTACTAATTTATGAATGTTTTTAATCTTACCAGCAAATGTGTAGTAATTTTGAGTATAATCAAAAGCCAAAGTCGACATCTAAGTTGCCATCTTCTTTTCCACACCACGCGACATCAACGGAAAGACATGTCTTAAAATGTTTCATATAAACAAACCTTAAAGTATATGGCAACATTCATTTGAATCAATATCATATGAAATAAGTAATTACATCTTTTAATCACAAGTTGGTGATTATGAGGCACGCAGAAACTGTCCAATAATTAAAACCAAAATAAAACAATCGTTATAACTTATAGTATTAATAGAATGTTGTTGAGATTTCAAACGTTAATTTTAGCAAAGTCATTTACATAACACACAGTCAGCCTGCAAATTGGGTGCATGCCCATTAAGAGGAAAATCATGTTTTTTTTTATTTTTTTTATTTTTTTATCCATATACTACTAAAAACCTAGACGCTTTAAAACTAAATAATTTATTATGAGTATTATTTATGTATTACATTGTTATTTCCATCTTTTGTACTGATTTATCAATTAAAACATATCACAAAATTTTTACAGCAGTAAAAATAAATACATAATTTTTAGAAATTTCAATTGTTCTTTTGCCGATTTAAACTAACCTTAAAGTGGATGTTTTGACTTTTTCATTTTCCTTTTTCTTCTGTTCTATTGTCTACATATTAATGGCTTGAATGTATAGAAATAGGCTTCTTAAGCAGATGTTTTGATCGTTATATACGAAATCGTTTTATTTACAAAATGAACTTCGACACTATTCTCATGACTTTCAATGGTGAACTTCACCTTGTTAGCTGCTGCTCGGAAAATGCGATTTGAAGGCAGGCAACAAATTCATCAACATGTCGGGTTCATGACACCGTCTCTATATGATGTGTGACATAGATTAAACGTTTTCTGACGTCATGGATATTTTAAACCAATGAGAATTGTAATAAAGTGATGTAGTCATAATCTTAACTGACGAAAGACACACAACCACTTCATGATTAATAATAACTCGTATTAATTTATACATTCAAATCGTCCGATTTAACAGAATTTTAGTCCATATCTTTCCTTAGAAATTTGTAAAAAATTGTATTTAAAAATGTATCAAATATCTAAATTATAATAATTAAATACTTATATAAACACAATTAAATGATATAGACTTTGCACAGAACCACATTCTTCGCCCTATAAATAACACTATTAAGTACACACTAATTGAGCATTGGTACTTTTAACAAAGAATAAACCTTTCTAAAACATGAAATAATTCTTTTGCATGAAAAATTATTAAGAATTACTTATTTCTTTTAGAGAGATAATATTTATGGAGACACAGGAATTTAAAGGCATAACATAGTTTTGTCCATTCGTCCAAAAATTCCTGGAACAGGATTCCTTATTTTGGATGAGATGAAATGCATGTTCTAAAACGGGCCAGCTACTCTAGTGCTTAAAAAGCAATAACTATTTGTTTAGAACTTTACTGCCCATTCTCTAAATAAGGCATTCTCTTGAGCTTTTCCGCTGTATAATGCTAGACTAAGGCTTCGCTATCCACAACTTGATTGCCTATAATATTTACATTGATCAATCATGTTCAACCGATTTAATAAATGTTCGTATAAAATAGTTAGAGAACTATTTGCATTTTTTTCTATTCGCTACATTAGAAATGGTTTTCATGATAAAATAGTTGCAATTACAGAATATCTTCAACAACTATTAAGTAAATTGATTTGTTTGCCATTCAATGATTATTTTTTGCACAAGAGGCCTAATTATACTGAGGCCTATATTTTAAAGTGGATTCTGAATAACTACTAATATTGAAGCTCGAGGTGCGATACAAAGTTTGAACCAAAGCCCAGAGCTCTAACTATTTGACCGCCAGTTTAGCAACTCTTAAACATAAATTTAATTTAAATTTGTGATATTATTAAAATGCTTCTCGATTAAAATTTATTATGCAGATTTTTGATTTAACAAATGCGATTTTTGATTTATTAAATACATATTTAATCTCTATTTACTTATCAAGAAAATAAAATTATAGCAATTTAGAGCATTGATTTTTGCTTACTCTATACTATATTTCAGTTCATGGCAATTCACAAAGCAAGAATAAGTGAATAGGCATGACAACTGTTTTTACTTACTGTAATAAATGGGAACAATTAAAAAATTTCAGCTGTTTATCTTCAATAAAATGCATGCACCGTTATAATGAAATTTGATTACTGAAATAAACAGATTGCATAAAATAAAACTATGAAAAGGAAAACTTAAAAATTTTAGCTATAAAACCAGATTTCATTTCACTTGTTGAAACGGAAACGCATTTCGAAAACTCACACCAATAGAATAACAAATATTTTCCAAACTTTGAGAGAAGAAAGATTATAAGGTTTAAAGATAGTAACTCATGTGAAACAGCTGTTCAAGTTTACTGAAGTGTCACTGAAATATACGTTGACGATGAGGTAGATTTAAAATTGCCCCATAAAACAAGCACTTGGTTTATATATATATGGCAGCATCTGCAACATCAACTCAACAATAATGTAAATATTCAAAGACTTCAGTAGGAATATTAAACTGGAAAAATAATTAAAAACATTTTAATTAAAAAGTTTGAATTTAACTTTGAATAAGCATAATCAGACATGCTGCGACATTAAATATTCAAAATTAGATTTAATATTTAGAAAAGGCAATTGTAAGTCCTCACGTTGTATGATACATCCGAATGAAAGCATGGTAAATTTTAAAGAAAAGATGTCATTCTATCTAAAATGTAGCTGGATTTATTTATGATATAGATGAAGACTGGTATTAGAAGACTTGAAAACATATGCAGGGTATAGAATCTCTCCGTTGATGTGATATGGACATTTAAGAAAAGATTGCAAACGTAGATCTTAGCCCCATCACGTAGGTTCAAATTAATGATGAGGTTAAATGTGTTGTTATTTTCGTCGGGAAGTATATATGGACGAAAACATATTGCAATAACTTAATCTGTATTAAAACGATTCTTTAACTGAGCCGAAAGCAGACATCTCTGGTGTGCTAAAGCTAAAAATCTTAAACTAACTGCAACCGCTCTAAGTACAACGCTCAAAAAGTAAACAAATGATCAAAATAACTAAATATTTTATTAAAGTAATAGTTTAAAAATCTATCAAAAATCAAGCTCTGCATATCCGGCAGTTAAAAATTATGAATTTTTAAAAAATTTTTCCTTTGTTAGGAGATTATTTCTAATTCTAGCACTTATTCCATAACATAAGGTTGCAATATTGATATTCTAAAATCAATTAATTATATTATCAAAAGATTTTCAAAAAAAGTACATTTTGGTATTTTTTCCACATATTGAAAAAAAGGATCCAAATTATTACTTATATATATATATATATATATATATATATATATATATATATATATATATATATATATATGTGTGTGTGTGTGTGTGTGTGTGTGTGTAACATAAAAACCTCAACATTTAAATTTCAGCAGTATTTTGAAAAAATATGGACTACAATTATGATTAATGAAATCGGAAATATAAATCCCTTTCCTGAGTTTTCAAAGAACTACACTGCTGGACAATTGCTAAGGACGGATCACAAATTGCAATGTAGCATAACATTAAGCGATAAATGAGGCCTAGTAGGATAAAATTTAGTTGCCACACTGTTCAGACATTAGAATAAAGAATATTTATTATTCTGGAAAGTACAACAGCTGTGAAACATCTGAAAGAAAAAATGTTCATTTGATGCTGCATACGGAAAAATGGAACAATGCATCTAAAAGTCAGCAGGCACCTTGAAGAAAGGTATATCAGTACGGGATATGTCCTCCGTAGAGTGTGATGAAACATTCCACACGTCGTATCATACTTTGCGCAACATTATCCAGCAGCTTTTGAGGCAATTTATCCCATTCCTCTGGGAGAGCACGGAGGAGGGTGTTCTTGTTCGTACGAGGATAGTTTTGACCAGCAACTTGCCTCCCCAAAGCATCCCACACATTTTCAATGGGGTTTAGATCTGGGGAACGTGATGGCCATACGAGGCGTTGAATACCCTCGCTGTCTAGACAATCCTGAACAGCGAGTGTTCGATGACATGTTGCGTCGTCGTCCATAAAAACAAATTTATCACCGACAGCACCACGGAAAAGACGAACATGAGGAAGTAGAACTTCATTAATGTATCGTTGTCCCGTCATAGTTCAATTCACAACCACATTTAGGGGCGTGCGGCCATTGATCACGATGCCGGCCCACACCATGACACTGCATGTCGGATATCAGTCCCTTTCCTGGATATTTTCTGGAGGATAAGCAGTACCACTTTCGCGCCAGATCAGTTGGCATCTACAATCCGATGACAGGCTGAACCTACTCTCATCTGAGAATATTACGCATGCCAGTCCTGTTCAGTTCAGTTGCGATGCTCACGACACCATTGCAAACGGGCAGCACGGTGCTGTCTAGTCAATGGGATACACACAACAGGTCTGCGGGCGTATAGTCCTCCTCTCCTCAAATGTCTGGCAACAATTTTTCGGGAGATCTGCTTTCCTGAGGCACCAGAAACTGATTTGCCACCTGCTGAGCTGTGGTGCGCCTGTTCCTTTTTGCTGATAGGACGATATATCTGTCTTCTGCAGGCGTCGTACTTCTAACACGACCTCCCCCGTGCCGCCTACTACCCATTCCAGTACTTTTAAATGACTTCCGCAGCCGTAAAACAACGCTGTGAGCGATGTCGAACTCCCTGGCAACATCAGTTATTTTTCGCCCTTCTTCTATCTTTCCAATAATTCGGCCACGCATAAAATCATCTAAGTGATGTCGGGAAGACATGCCAAAAATGTCAAGTTCATCTATTAAATCTTTCCTGTAAAACTTTGACTTGAAACAACAACTGTCCACACGCGTCAAAACCTTTAAAGCTCTTATGAACGCTATCACGTGTTGAACAGACGTGGAAAAAAATTTGCATACGCATACTTTTTCTTATTATATTCCGCACTTATTCTAATTTTCCACATTTTGCTTCCTTTCATTTTGTGGTTGCTATGCATGATAGTGTTATTCGTCCTTAGCAATTGTCCAGCAGTGTATATATTTGATTTTCAGAATCAGAATTGCAGAATGTAGCAACAGAAAGCTACCAACCAAAAAAAAAAAAAAAAAAAAAAAATCAATAATTTATTTTTAAACAAATATTACATTGTATTGAAAATATTTTTATGCGAAAAATTGAGCTTGTTCAAATTTTTCTTTCGAAAAACCCAATAAATCCATTATTATTTGTAAAAATTTCATATTTGCGAAAAATCAAATAATGTAACTAACAGTATTCCCTCTCTTTTTCTAAGCGAATAGAAAAGCAATCAGTTTTTACTTAAAAGGGCGAATATTCGATAATGGAATGTAAAAAATACATTTTTCTTTTTACTTTTTATTTCTTTATTTACTTATTTATTTTTCCTTTCATTTGCAAAATGCTTTTTTTATCAATGACTTCCAAAGAATTTTTAAAAGTTAATCTATATTTTTTCCATTAGTTTAGTTTGTAAAATATGTTTCTTTAACATATTTGTAGCTGCAATTTCTTCTTTAGAGTTGGGTTTGTATGTCATTGGGCACCTCTGCTTTTATCAGCATTTTGTACTATTAACTCCAAACCCAATGTTTCCTAGTTCCAGTTGCTCGGGTCACCCAATTTATTAATGAAGTCCGATAACCCTTTAATGGAGTCTAGGTGTAACTCTCTAGTATGGATGATGCCTAAAGAAGTTAATCTAGGGAGGGCAAGGGCCTCGCATTCGTTAGCAGCAATTTAATAACAACTTAAATGTTTTTTTTTCTAATTCTCTTTGCTTGATTACATCCAAAAGCCGTAATACATAAAACAGAGAGAAATCTTTCATAATTTGGTGATGGAAAAGTAGTACTGGTTAATTAGTAATATCATAGAAAAATCACTTTAACGCACTATAGGAAGACATTTCAGTATACTTTGATGAAAATGAAAAAAAGGAAAGGTTTCTCGATAAAAAAATATATTTATCCCAATTTCCCAAAACTAAGAAAATTTATTGTAACAAAAATGAGAAGAATGGTTTCTACAAAAAAAGCATTTATCCAAATTTGGAAAAAAAGAGCACAGATGAAATACTCTATATTAATAACAACAAGTAAATATTTAAATGAGAATAAGCTGTAAATTATATTTTCGCCCAAAACTAAATTTTACTTATATTAATATTTTTATGACATTTGTTTCGACATCTTTTCAGTTTAATTCATTGTAAGATTTCAGGAATTATTTTTTCCTAATTTAATTCGCTTATGAAAATCAACTTCTTTTGATTTAGTGTAACATCACTCCACACACACACACACTAAGAAAAATATTATGCCTAATATTTACATACCAATTTATTATTTTTAAACATTATATATAGCGCAAAAGTAAATTTTTCGACTACCATTTTTCTTAAAAAGGAGACGTACGTAATTTGTGATGTTTCTAGTTTTTAGCAGGTAAACTCTTGATCTGAATTTTGATGCATTATAAATAATTTCCACACTATAAGAAATGTTTATTACGATTTATTGTTGCAATATGCAGAAGAAATATGCACTCACACTTTTTCTGAGATGAAAAAATTTTAATCGACATTTTAAATAAAAGACATTGTAAAAAAATTATTTTTTGAATATTTTTTTAATGCAAGACATTTTTTCTCTTTATTTTGTCATGAAGTTTTCATTCTTTTTTAAGCAATCATATTTGATGTGGGAAGGTTATTTTTATTTATTTTATTACATTACATATATTCAGACTTGTATGCTTGATTCTTGAGATCCGCTTGTAAGTCTTCGTCGATAATAGGACAAATAGCACAATGACAGATGTACAACCACAGAAGAATAACACCCAGGGCCACGGTGGAAATCGAAACCACACTCCTACGCACTCAAGCGATTAGCAGTGATGCCTTTGACCACTCAGCCACGGAGCGCCCTGTGGGAAGGCATACCCATGAATTACTGAATTAAAGTCCGAAAGCTAACTATTTAGTTGCCAGCTGGGCTCCTCATTTTCAGAAAAGTCATAAAAGAGAAATAACTTAATCAGATACTGATAATCTCTTAAGCTCTTCGTGAATTGATAAGTCCTTAGTATTTGATCTTGAAATAAACCAATAACTAGGTTTTTACCAAGAAGTTCATGAAAAACGGGATACCCTTGGCTTTTCTTTAGAGGTTTGGTTTGTTTGTAACTCAAAAGTTATTTTTTGCATCAAAAGCCAAATGACACTAAGATCTATAAATTAGGGTATATTTCGTACAAATAAAAATATCCAAGCCCAAAATGTGAGTCGAACCAAATGAAAAGGCTGTCTTGGAGGAAATTTTATATATATATATAGTGTGTGTGTGTTAGTTAAAAAAGTGAGATTGATATCAGTTGAGACAATTGGTATTACAGAGCAAGACGAACTTTCTCTGAAAAATCCTTATTTTATTTGATATATGACCACAAATCAATTCAAAATTATTTTTATTATTCATATTATCTATTGCGCTGATTTATTATTCAATGGCCTCTTTTTTATAAGAGGGAGATTAAGTGGAGACTGATAATTTTAAAATTTGTAATATTACAATCGATAAATTTTTAATGAATACGACTGCGTATCACGAAGCCCAAGAGTTGAAGCTTTCTGGGACACATTTCCTTAACTATCAGCCGCGTATTGCCTCACAAGATGATTTCTCCCATACAGTTCATCGTACTCACGTATTGGCAAAGGAGAAAACTTTGAAACACTCCCAAGCACCCACTGAGAGACAGGTGTAAATGTAAAAAGCAGATATCTAGCAGCAAATTTTTAAAGCGTTTATAATTTTTACTCGCACGCGAACAAGTCTTTTTGATAGAAATAACCTTAAAGCAGGTACTAAAACCATTGGTATTTTTTCTCTTTCAGGTGATTTTAGATTTGAAATGTAGAGAGAGAGAAGGAGAAGTAATCACGAACTTTAACTAAAACTACTTTTTATTTCTTTTCATTCACTGAAGAATATTGCTAGAAATTTTTTATATGAAATAAAACTGTCACTTATATGGACATTGCGCATCTTAAATAACGAATAAATTACAATAAAATTAAATATTTTATAGAATTTTTTTAAGTGATAACTTTTAACAATATAAAAACAGAAAACATTTTTCAGCCAGAGCTACTGAATAATTTTTATCAGAGTAAAAAAAATAACTTTTCATTACGTTATATCTAAACTCAAATGTTATATTTCAAGTATAACATATTTCATAAACACTCTTCATAGAAAATACATTTAAGATATTTTTTATTCATATTAAAAGAGCAGTATATATAAGACACATTTCAGACGAAGAAAAAAATCACAATTTTTTCTTTTCTTTTATACATACATTACCATACTTCAATACTTTCTTATTAATAGAGTTTTGATTCATTTTTTAAACTAATTTATTAAGGTTTTACTGTTATTACCATGTAGCTTAATTAGCTTTAGAATCTCATTTGTCAAAAATATAATTTATTAATATTATCATATTGAATGCCTACTAAAAATTTATATATATATATATATATATATATATATATATATATATATATATATATATATATATATATGTGGGGGACGGTGTCTAGGGGTAATGATGTATTTAAAAAGAGATGATGGGCCATAATTGAAACAAAATTAATTTATTAAAGAAAGTATTAAAATATTATTAAGAACTATTAGGTTATATCTAACTTACTATTTACAATATTTACATGTTTTAAAAGAAATAAGTAGACAGCAGCATCATGGCTGACTTACTAACTGCGTAGTAGTTTCTTTGTCTCCATTTCGGGAGAAAACAAATTCGCGGCCTATCCTCTCGGAGTTCAATTAGCAGAGTGCCTTACTTTCACAGATGTTTCTCTTACATCTACAATCAACACGAGTCTGCTCGATGCTGCCATCTATTGACATATGTTATTACGAAAATATAATCCTACAGACTCGGCCATCCTGCAAATCACTGGCCTCAGTGATTATCATAATTTCAAACAATTACAAAATGAGACAATGATAAAAATGAAATATTTTCACAAGTATAATAATTAAAATATAAGCAAGTTAAAGTCTCTATTGCTATAAGCAAAAATGTTCATTATATTAATCTAAATTGAAAATATCATCTGCAAATGGCTAATATTTTATATTTACCAAAAGGAAAAAAATACAAAAGTAACATTAAAATAAGACTCACATTATACAATAAAATTCTATAAATGATAACTGCTTATTTTTCACCCTGGCGAATAAAATTTCATTAAATCCGCGGATGAGGTTGTTCGGTTAGGACCTTCATGAGAACCTATTTTTTCTAACTCATACCTATCCTTAGCATTTGCTTTGACTACTCGGTATGGTCCTAAAAACTTAGGTCTTAGTTTTAAACCTGTCCCGAATTGTGTCCTTTGAATAACCACCAAGTCTCCTTTCTGGTACACTGGGGCTTTCTTGCGTTTCTTATCGTACGTCTTCTTGTTCTCTGCCTGGATCTTTTGGATGTTTCTTTTCGCATCTTGCCGTAATAGATTTCTCTGTTCTTGCAATTCTTCCATTACTTCTTCCATTAGTAAGTTTCGTATGTGAATGTCTTCTTTATTTCTCATTGTTATACCAACTAATAATTCAAATGGAGACCATTTTGTACTTCGGCTGGTGGTGCTGTTAAGGATTCGCTGCAATTTATCCACGAACTTGTACCATTTAGTGGGATCTTCAATTGATAGTTTAGTCAAAACGGGTATAAGAGTACGATGAACTCTCTCAACTTGACCGTTTCCACGAGGTACTCCGGTGGCAATTTGGAGATGTTGTATATCCTCTTCTGTGCAATAATCACTAAATGCTTTGGAGGTGAACGCTGAACCTCTGTCCGTTATTATCCTTCTAGGATTACCGAATGTCTTTTGTTGTAGTTTTAATTTTTCAAGAGCATCTTCTGCTGAAGTTGATTTGACAGGGTAAAGCCAAGTGAATTTGGTAAACGCATCTACGATGGTGAGAATATGCTGATAGCTTTTGTTGGTTGATGGCAAAGGACCAATAAAATCAACGTGATAAGTACTTAAAGGTACATCTTCTTTTGGAATAGGATTTAGAAATCCTTCTTTTTTACCACTCTTTTTGTTTGACAATATACAAGGTACACAATTTAAAATTACGTTTTGTATTCGTTTATCCATATTAGGTATGAAAAATTCTCGTTTGATTATTTCCTTCGTCTTCGCAGTTGAAAAATGTCCCTCTTCATGAGCCGCTTTGATGACCTCTGTCTGCATGGCCTCTGGTACAACGATTAGTTCTCGACCATTTACATATTTGTACAGAATGTCGTTTTTAAGGAAAAAATCTGAAGTGTCGTTGCAATCGATTAAGGACTTCCAACTTTGGATGTTTTCGTCATTCTGCTGGGCTAATTTCAGTTTTGCAGTAATAGTGTCATTCGTAATAATGGAAACTGGATATCTGCTCAAAGCATCTACATGTTGCATTCTTTCACCCGGTCTATGTATAATTTCGTAGTCAAATTCTTCTAATAGTAGGGCCCATCTTGCTACTCGAGTTATTAAATCTTTCTTATCCATTGTTTTTTGAAATGCTGAACAGTCCGTTACAATTTTGAAATGATTACCTAACAAATAAGTTCTAAATTTCTTTAAAGCGTTAACTATAGCAAGGACTTCTAGTTCGTAACTACTATATTTCTCTTCCGCTGGAGTTGTTTTTTTTGACATATACTGAATAGGATGTAATTTTCCGTCATCACTTTTCTGTAATAAAACGGCGCCATATCCGTGCTGGCTTGCATCCGTATGTAATTCTGTTGGTTTTCCTTGTGCGAAAATTTTTAGAACTGGACTTTCGGTTAATAAACTTTTCAAATGATCAAATGCTTTAAT
Source organism: Latrodectus hesperus (assembly GCA_037975125.1). NCBI lineage: Eukaryota > Metazoa > Arthropoda > Arachnida > Araneae > Theridiidae > Latrodectus > Latrodectus hesperus. The sequence goes on along the minus strand of CM075860.1, from coordinate 72,344,813 downwards.
TTGAGGTTGTTCAAATACAAAAGAATTTTCTTTTTTCATCAGGTCGCTTAAAGGTTTGGCTATTTTGGAATATGATGGAATAAATTTACGGAAATAACCGGTCAATCCCAAGAAACTTTGAACTTGTTTTACTGTTGTTGGTACTGGAAACTTCTTGACAGCTAGAGTTTTTGCAACTGAAGGGCGAATAGTTCCATTTTCGATAATGTGACCTAAAAATTCTACTTTTCGTTTTAAAAATTGGCATTTCTTGAATTTTATTTCTAAACCATATTTCGATGCAGTTTCAAATACCTTTTTAAGTTTTTCTAGACCTTCCTTTTCATCTTTCGATGGGATTATCAAATCGTCCATGTAAATTATAACGATGCCTTTCCTCATGAGTTCTCGAAATATGCTGTACACATATCTTTGAAATACGCTCGGACTGGTACTGAGACCGAATGGTACTTTATTGAATTCAAATTGTCCATCTGGAACAACAAAAGAAGTGAATTTTCGACAATCTTCATCTACATCAACGTGAAAAAATCCATTTTTCAAATCTAATGTAGTATATACATTTGCTTCCTGGAGTTTATCTAAAACGTCTTCTATTAACGGCAATGGAAACCTATCTTTAACCAATTTTCGATTTAGTTTTCTATAATCAATGCATAATCTATTAGTACCATCTTTCTTTTTAACTAACACAATTGGACTTGCATATTCCGATGAGCTTGTTCTTATTATTCCTTGTTCTAACCATTCGTCGATTTGCTGATTTACTGCTTTATTTTCTGGAAACGATAAACGGCGAGCATGTTGATAAACTGGTATGTCATCTTTTAAGATAATTCTCATAGAGACGTCTGTTTTTTCGGTCTTCTTTGGTTCATAGTTCGAAATTAATTTCAACAATTCTTGCTTTATTCGTCGGTCTTTAATATTTTCCAAATCGATTTCATCGTCTGTTTTTACTTCGCTTACCGGTGAATTTATTAACCAAGTATTTTCACGTTTATGAACTTTAGTACCTTCTTTGGTAAATTCAAGTGAAGCGTGTTCTAGAATATCTGCACCTATGATAGCTTGAAAATTTAGACGAGATTTCGGTACTACGTGCCACATAAGAGTGTATTTTTCTTCGTCTATCTCCACTTCCTGTTGGAATGAACCTTTGGTTTCTACCTGACCTCCTAAACCTGACAGCATTATTGTTTTATGTGTAAGCTCTGAGGGTTTGACAATTCCTCTACTCAAATCTTCGCGTATGAGTGAGACCGAACTTCCAGTATCGATGAGAGCTTGAAAACTTTTTTCTTTCATAATTATGCATTTTGTCTTCATTCCTCCTTTAAGGGTAAATGAGCAGTTCTGCACAGGCGGAGTAGTAGGCTTATTTTTGCCGCGTTTGGGACAATTTATGGCATAATGTCCTGGTGCTTTGCAATGGCTGCAGTAAATAACTTTCGTTTTTTCGGCGTATCTATTACGATGATCTAAATTAAACGATCTTTTCTCGAATCTGTCATTTCGTGAATATTCTGCCTTTGGCGAATTGTATTCAAAATTTCTCGTTCCTTTAATATCATATCTACTCTTAAATGGTGAATAGCTTGATTTCGGTTTCAGAGTTCTTCGAACATCTTCATATTCTTCGAATCTCTTCGCCAGTTCCGTCGGTGTGTTTATCTTGGACCATTCATCTATGAGGTGTTCTTGAATTTCAGGAGGTGCTTTTCGTTTCATCTGATCTGCTATGATCAGATCGCGTAACTCATCATAAGTCGATATTTTTAACCCTAGTGTCCACCCGTCAAAGTAAGTTTGCAGTTCATGGTGAAAATCTTCCCATGTTCTTTCGGCGTTCTTCTGATGAGACATAAATAACTGGCGTAGCTTTTCCGGAGATAATTTAAATCTTTTTAACAGTAAGTCTTTGACGTGGTCATAATCGTTGGCTTGGTCCGCCGGCTCCCTTGCAATCATATGGGCTACCTCAATGGGTATTAGACCTAGAAGCTTCTGCACCCAATTTTGTTTCGGTAAAAACGTTAGTTCTGCATGTCGCTCGAAAAGGGTTAAGTTGAGACTAATGTCGTCTTTCATATTGAATTTGTGAAAATTCTCGTACACGGGCTTATTTGACGATGAAATATTTATCGCTGGATTTTCCGGAATTATATTTTGTTGGACTTGAATTCGTAATTTCTCGAGTTCGTGCGCTTCTCGACGCTTTTGGTCTTCACGCTCTTCTTGGCGAATTTTGTTTGCTCTTTCTTCGGTTTCACGAAGCATTTTTTCTTCTTTTTCTGCAATCTCACGACGTGTCCGTTCTTCTTTCTCTGCGGTTTCACGACGTGTTCGTTCTTCGGTGATGCTAATTAACAACATTTTCGTATCTTCTTCTACGTAACCAGGGTCAGTTATGATAAGTTCTTTAAGTTTTGGCTTTGTCGTGGGTGTATCTACAGTTAGACCTAACTCACCTGCTAATTCTATTAAATCTTCTTTTTTGTACTGTAGTAAATACGCCATTTTAGTGGTCATTCAGAGAATCAATTAATTGCTTTTTAACAAAATAAAACCTTTTACTTATTTAGAAAGTGCTTAGATCAATTTTAGTTTGAAACCTTTCAAAATAATTCAAATATAAAAAATAAAATGCAATATAGTATATAATTTCTTAATATAAAATAATCAATTACCTGAAAATTCTGGCACTGAAAATATATAAATGCACTGAGAATGAAAATATAAAAACAAACTATCTTGGATTTTGTTTAAAAATGAAAAATAATTTAACACAGTATACAATATATATAAAATAATAATATGCTATTAATATTTATGCATGCACCTTTAGTGGTCATTCAGAGAATCAATTAATTTGCTTTTTAACAAAATAAAACCTTTTACTTATTTAGAAAGTGCTTAGATCAATTTTAGTTTGAAACCTTTCAAAATAATTCAAATATAAAAAATAAAATGCAATATAGTATATAATTTCTTAATATAAAATAATCAATTACCTGAAAATTCTGGCACTGAAAATATATAAATGCACTGAGAATGAAAATATAAAAACAAACTATCTTGGATTTTGTTTAAAAATGAAAAATAATTTAACACAGTATACAATATATATAAAATAATAATATGCTATTAATATTTATGCATGCACCAAAATTTCATTGCATTTCTTTCTTATTTTTATATGAAGGCTTTAAAATATAAGTGAAAATAAAACTGAAAGATATAAGCATAAAATATGTTTCACCACAAATAAATAAAATAAAATAATCTCTCTTGAATACCAAAAAAAATAAAATTAATGCAGTAAGAGAATCGGTTGTTTTGAAAAATGGAATCATTAACAGACAGAAATATTATCAAGAAACTTAAATCACTTGAATGAAACGTTGCATCTGGACGATTGCCAAATCATTAGTCACTCAAATTTGAAAATAAACTCTTGCACTGGTATTGCTATAAAAAATAGATCGTAGTTCTGAGTCAGCAAAAATGCAATAAATTGAAAGAGGATTATAAATGTATGGGTAAAACTGTTAGATACGTTTGAATTGTTAAATATTGGAGCTGATTCTTGATTTTATCACACACATTGAACTGAACGCGCACAAACACAAATTTCACTTGAAGCACACTTTTTTGATGATGTTCTCGATGATGTATTTCGACGGTATTTTCGGAGAAATTTTTTTTTTTTTCGGCACTCACCACTCGCTAACGTAGGTGTGGTTCCTCTTTCGTAGCTCGATTCGTAGATTTTTATCGCTGGCCCTTCACTAGGTCGAAACTTTGCTGGGATGATTTGCTTTTGACGCGATTCGTTGGGTTTCGCTGGAGACACGCTTTCTATTCGATGAAATTCGCTGGAAATTCGCAGGAGAACCGGTGTTGAGGAATTGGGAGCGCTTCGCGATCAGTTGTCGCGCGGTTGACTCTCAATTTGCAGGATTGTTGCTCGATGAGTTGTGTCGCCGGATTGTCGCTGGATCTCAGAGATTGTGGTTTCGCTGGATCGTCGCTGGGTCTCAGAGATTGCGGTTTCGATGTTTCGCTGGATTCGATGTGGCTCTGCTTCGGAGATTCTCGTAGTTAAATTCGCTGGTTCCGGAGCTGTTTGTCGATTTTGCTCTGTCCAGTAGCTTTGTCCAGTGGCTCTGCCCAGTAGCTTTGTCCAGTAGCTCTGCCCAGTAGCTTTGTCCAGTGGCTCTGCCCAGTAGCTTTGTCCAGTGGCTCTGCCCAGTACTGGGTATTCGATGAAGATAATTCGATGAAAACTCCGAGAGGTTAAAATTTTAAAATTATAATTCAAAATTAAATTTTATCTGAAATTCAGATCTCGGCCTGAACCCCCAAAATTTGTGGGGGACGGTGTCTAGGGGTAATGATGTATTTAAAAAGAGATGATGGGCCATAATTGAAACAAAATTAATTTATTAAAGAAAGTATTAAAATATTATTAAGAACTATTAGGTTATATCTAACTTACTATTTACAATATTTACATGTTTTAAAAGAAATAAGTAGACAGCAGCATCATGGCTGACTTACTAACTGCGTAGTAGTTTCTTTGTCTCCATTTCGGGAGAAAACAAATTCGCGGCCTATCCTCTCGGAGTTCAATTAGCAGAGTGCCTTACTTTCACAGATGTTTCTCTTACATCTACAATCAACACGAGTCTGCTCGATGCTGCCATCTATTGACATATGTTATTACGAAAATATAATCCTACATATATATATATACACACACAAACATACATACATATATATGTATGCATGTATGTATATAATCCGTGCATTTCTAAAAATTTTTTATTGTTTCATTAGAAGGAATGCAGAAATACAAGCTGCAATGCAATCTACATTACGGCCCACTAGTTTTACATAGATGGTACAACAATTTTAAAGCGTGTTTGCTTTAATGTTATGACATACGTAATAATAATTACATCAAGAGAAACTACAGAAAGCTGAAAGCCTATTACATTTGGATAGGGAAAATTGTTAAAAATTGGGATAGAAGAAAATAATAAAATATAAATTAGTTAGAAACAAAGTTATTTATTTCCTACTAGATTAATTTCATCTCCCAAGCACATAATGCATTCTCACACACAAATCAAACTAGAAACAATAAAAAAATTACTTGTTTATAAGTCATTTTCTCTGAAATTTACTTTTATAATTTATTTACTGTCATTTTTCTACCGAACTCCTATAAGATTTGATAAAATTTACATAGAATAAACATTTCAATGTGTTTAATGACATGGAATACATACATTACCATACTTCAAACGTCATATTGTTTACAGATATTGGCGTTTGAAGAATCAACAAATTATCAAACAATAGTAAATGTAGCATGAGCTCCAAGAACTTTTACAAAAGAGTCTCATTCTATTATAAACCTCCAAAGTCGAAAAATAAGCCAATGGTGTGGCGTAATGGTAGACTCTTGTTGTTTGGAATGAAAGGTCACAGATTTCGTCACGTAACGCCTGATGATCACTATTCCATACCATTGTTGGACAAAGGAAAATGACTGTAGCATTTAGTTTTCAAGATGTACACCGGGGTGATATCTAGAAAATTATTCGGTTTCCACTTTTGCGAAACTTAAAAACGGTGTGCTTTATTTTGTTTTTAGGAAAATTTCGAAACGCAGAATGCGGTTGACATTATATATAAGCTTTACAACATTTAGGAAGTCAAATTTTGTCAAGGCAGATTTTCATTTCAAAATAAATCCAAATTTAGAGCTTCTTGGTGCTTAGAATTTTTAATTTGAGACCATCAAAACCTTTAGCAAGAGTTACTCTGTTAAAAGTTCCATCTTTAGTATAAGTATACGATAATAATAGTCAAATCTTAAAATAGTAGAGTTGTATAGCATTATAAGATGTCCGACTTTTATGCACATTAATGAAAAATTCATTTTAATTCCAATAAACTGAATGTGAAGATTTACATTCATAACTTATTTATCGCAAATTTAGTAAGCCAAACATCGACTTTTAATACCCAAAATCTTTAATCCCTGTAATTTTCCGAGTCTCAAACATTACGGTGCCTAGATTCGACATAGTAAACAATAACAAGAAATTAAAAATTTTAAAATAATCGTTTAATTCAAAAAAGTTCGCGAAATTTGTTGTTGAAAATACGATTTGCCTTAAATTTGAAATAGATATAAAAATTTTAAGATGTCGAATCATCCATAACACACAGGTCAGAGAAGTCCTAAAAATGATCCTAAAGTCTTACAAATGTAGAAATGAAATATTTTTGTACTTTCTGTATTGCAACTGGTGCCACTGTTAATTTGTTTTACGTTGCTCATGAAAACTAACTGAACCAGTACCCAAAGTTTAAACTGAACAGCGAACCACTACGAATATCACATCCCAGGTGGGAATGGAACCTACAAATTACTGAACCGAAGAGAATTAATCATCTAACTGCCAGTTCAGAAATTGGTGACGTGAAATATATTGATATGGCTTGAAAAAAATCATTATTTTATAATTTTCTTCTCCTAGTCTATCTGAGCTTAAAATTCTATAATTTACTACCACTATCATTTAGCCACAAGAGCGGGTTTATCCAAATCGGAACTCCACGGCTATTTAATTTTATGCAAATTATCATTATCTAACTATTTATTTTTTCCCTAGCGAGAAATAGCTACATATAGACAGCCATTTTGTGATTTTGAGGTACAATAATATAAACATTTGAAAGTGTGGGAGTTTTTTTTTTTTTCTAAATTTTTATCTCATACACAACCAGGTTTAATTTACTTATACGTAAAGAATTATCAATGCAACTGTCTCCGATTGGATCAACCCTGCAATTTCAATATAAATATTGATAGTGTAAATTGCGCCTTGAGGTACTAGAGATGAAGTCCAGTGAAATCAATACAAAATATTTAAAAAACTTTTTAGGTTTAACAAAGATATAAAAGCATACAGACTAAATAGGATATACAGATAATTATTTATGATTTCTTTTCTAGGATTCGAACCCGGACCTAGCATAAGAAACTGAGAAACACTCACAATTTTAGGGAAGAAATGTTAATCAAAATCCAGGTTTCTTAGCAACGATTTTAATCCTAAACTAACAGTAACCGGTATTATTCAACAGTGCCTTTTAAATGGAATTAATGTTATAGTATTAGCAGGTTTTTGAAGAGCATATTGGAAATTTTATGCAAAATACACTCAGAATTATTGCCTTTGATATAGATTAAATTTCAAATATTGGGTTAGATACTGAATTAGACATTTTTCTTCCATTGAATTTCTTTGTAATATCATACAATGATGAGGAAACTAAAATTCCAACAGCCTTTATCAACACGATTGTTTTTATCTGAATTATGAATTATCAAAGCAACATTTTAGTCACAAAATTCCATGAATTTTCCAAATGGATAAAATTAAATCCAAAAATATTTACAAGACTAATATATAGCGTAACATTATGATTAAAAATTTCATTATTATGGCACACTTTAAAGGAAAAGAATAATATATTTTAGCGTAGTAATAAGCTTAAAACGGATAAATTGAAAGACATTTCCTTCAACTTTAATAAGCAGTTTTCTTGTTTCAGGCTTTTAATCATTAGATTTTTCAAATAATCATAAAATTATTTGATTTCTCTGACCAAAACTCTTCTGATAAGTTTTCGATTCCTTAAGTTGGGATAAATTTCCGAGACAACAATATAAAAAAAGGAAAAATCGGTGAACTTTGACCTTTTATACGTCAATTTTTTCTGAATTTTATATCGTTCTATTTTATACGTTCATATTAATCTCAAACGTAAAATCATATTACTTGTCTTATGTACATGATACGATAGACATTTCTTACATTAATGAGTTAAAAATTTTAAGGAACTTTAATGAGAAAACATTTAACTATTCATGGAACTTCTCATTGCATATACATTTTTATTTGTGTGTGCATCAATGGAATATACAATTTTAATGTGACATATTATTTCCTTAAATCAATTTATTTTATTTTTCTCTTTGCCTTTTTTCATAATCTTCTTTTTGACTGTATTCAATATTATTATTTGTGAAATAAATTCATTTTTATATTTATTCTTCTCATCAAAATCGTAATCAGTAAACTATTTACAAAAATTTAAAAATTTTACATTATTTCATCCTTTAGAATCTCACGGATTGCTATGTCAACTAAATTATTTGTATAGATTTTTTATTAAAGTTATTTCGATCTTTATAAATGTTTTAGAAAGACATGCACAGTGTAATAGTATAGCAATCAGTATTAATATATGATAATTACTCGAAAATATTTGCAAAACTCTTACATATGAAATTATATTATTGTAAAATGAACTTAATAATTTAGTATCGATATAGATTATTTAAATCTTAGCATAGATGTAGATAAAACAAAAGCGTGTCTTTTTTATATAAAAGAATAGGACATAAATTACAAAACTTATCCATAGTTAACAATAGCAGAAATGGACACAACGCGGATTTTGAATAATTAAGATGTAATAAACCTCTTTTTGTTTTTTAGAATAACTTAAATTTACTCAATTATGTTATCAAAAATACTATTGCAATAAAATGGCAAAATTTATTCTTTTTTGAATAAAAATTTCATTAAAAAATTATTATTAATTTTAGATTTATTATACTGAACTAAATAAATTATCCATAAAAATATTTATCTAAATTATGAAAAGATAAAAAATTTTTGAACTGCCTTTGATGGATGAAAGCGTTTTGAAATCTTTTTTGAAATTTAAAATTTCTGAATTCAATTTGATTTATCGACAATTTTACCATCGTAAGATTTGCATATTATAATTGTTGTTGAAATATGAAAAATGATTAAATGACATATATTTAATTCAAAGTTGTATTTATTATAAACAAAAAATTAATTTATGCATTTTTATTTTTTAAATTGCTAATTTAAAATAATTCTGTAGTATCAATCCTTTTGATTATTCAGAAAACAGAAGATGGCGCTACGATGCAACTACAAACAATCGATCTCCTTGGTCGAATTTTACAGCTGCTTGCAAGGTTGAAAATTTCTCGCAGTATCCGCCATGCTCATACCATTACCTGCTCAGATTAAAATCTTTTTGGCTGTCGCGCGCATGACGACTCAGTAAATTCTTTTGGTTTTTAAGGTAAGTCTTAATATTTTTAACTACTTTTATGGTGGAAAATTGCTAAGAAATTGTTTTACGATCTATTTCCGTGTGTATTTTACTGGAAAGATATAGTAAAAATAGGACAGAGGCGAATCTAGTTCAGGAAACGCTACAGCGCAGTCGCAGAAATCAAAATGGCGATGTTTGTTGTGAGATAGGTCGGTTAACGCGTTAGCTCGTCGCATGGATATGATTGCAATATCAAACATCTACAAGTATGAAAATTTTCAATGGATACAAATAGAAAGAGAAAATAGTTGTTTAAAAATGACATACCTTATGGTTATTCTGTGTCGGTAGTTCTAGCTCAGCAGGAAGTCTACCTCATGCTACCATTCCATAGAGAAGCTCTGTTAGGGAACTTTAGCGCAGACGCACACACATACTGCTCAATGGAGGTGCTCAGATTTCCGATTTATCATCATAAATAAAAGCTCAGCTGTAAAGCCGAAAAGTGGGCGTTCGGCCGAGAAAAGTAGAAATTTAATTTTTCCAATTCCAAGTGTACAATAAGTTGCTTTTTCATATTTTCTTATTAACCATGTTCTTGTCGGTAGCAAGACCAGGGTCTACCATCTTGTATTTAGCTGTTGACGTTGATATGTGTAGACGATCGATATTGAATTTCGTTAATTTACGATTGAAAAACCGGCATTTGCTCTGCTTTAAAAAAGATGGTTAATTTGGATATTTCCAGCCTAAATCATTGGATATTAAACTAATAAAAGTACTGATAGTTGTTACAATGATGATCCAATTACCAGGTAAATAACGATTGCTTCCTTGTAAGTGTCTTCCTTATTTGCATGTTCACTTATTTCTTCGAAAAAAAAAGATATAATAATCTAATCAAATTAAATTAAAAAAGCTAATAATTTATTAAGGATTTTATTTTTTGAGTAACATTTCTTAATAAGCTAGAAACCATTATCACAAACAGTTTGTTTACCTACGTTATCAAAGAAAATATTTCTATTTAATTTTCAAAGAAATATCAAGATAATTTGATAGAACTCTAAGTTTTAATTTTTCTTGTGGCCAACGAGTTATTTTCTTAGAAATTTTAGTTTTGTATCATGGATCTTCTAAGTAATCATGAGATACGGAATTTATGGCTGATATTAAGCAAAAGATAAATGTTAAATTCAAAGTGAAAAAGTTTGTTTATATTGTTTCATACTATAACTTACAAGTTCTTCAAGAGTTATTCCTTTTTTGTATACAACATAGACAAATAAATTTTATTTAGTTGATTCATAATTGATTGTGAAACAAAATATATGTCAGCTGTCTTAATTTTATTCATATTTAATATGAACTTTGGTTATCTGTGTAGGGGTATAAATTTTAAAAAAGTTTAGTTAATCTCTTGAAAAGAACTATAGAAAACTATTTTGAAGAAAATCTGATAACATTAAAAATAGGTATCAAGTTTAAATTTTTGGTTTATGATTAAAAAGTCATTCCATTTTTCATGATGAATGTAATTTATGCAAACAACTTTCAGCTAGTTAAATAGAATCATATTCCAGTAAATATTTAAATGAATCCCAAATGTTAATCAAAATGATACTACTACTTGATTAGCAAAGCTTGAACTATCAAAACAGTGCAAAATTTTAACTACTCTCATACAATTTGGGGCTTTAAATTTTTTGTGATAGCATTTAAAATGCATGTAAAGGCTTTTACTACATGAATTTTGCAAGATAATACATCATAACTCAACTATTCCTTTTTTATTTAAAATTTCATTCTGTATTTTCTCATACTTTCATTTATATAAAGTTTCATTTTGTATTTATACATATTTGACTACTTTTACTATCTATATATAGATCACTTTTCATAGAAAAAAGTCTTTTCTTGAAGGTTGAAATGGCTTTTTCACTCTTCAGCAAATTAAAAATTAATATCATATCCAGTTTACAATGTTTTTATTGAAAAAGATTGATAATGTTTAAATTTTTGAGTTGAAATTGAAAGTGTTTGCAGTTGACTTTTTTTAAGTTTCATTTTATTTAAATAAATTTATGTTGTCGCGTGAAGATTAAAAATCATTGAATTCCATAGCATATGAAAACATTTGGCTAATATAAAGTATCAAAACTTTATATCAGCCAAATATTTTTTTAGGCCAAATAAAAAAACAATAGAATTGTTTTGATACTCTATAGCAACTTTCCCAATAAGAATGAAAATCTGAGATTAGAATTGTCTTTTTGTTGTACTACTGTTTTAAACTTTCTGTTTCAAATTAAAATGTCGCTAGTTGTCTCCTGGTTTTTGCCATCAAAATCAGTAGAATCAACTGATTTTTTTTCTCCTCCAAGGTTGGCAAGTATGAATCTGTTATACTGCTTATTATGATTTTGACTATAGCATTTTTAAATTTGATATGTTATGTAATTTTAATAGTGCTCATTGTGATCTCAGACTATCATGCTGATTATAATAAAGAATTTAATTTATAAGAAAAAAGATTTTATGGATTCTGTAAAATAAATATCATGTATGTAGTAGTTAGATTTTTTTGAATAATATTATCTTTCAAAGATATTATAATTTTCAGTTATTCAATAAATCTGACAGATAAAAATAAAAATTTCTGACCATAAAAGTAAAAATTTCTATACTGGATTTCTTTTGCAACTCCTAATTTTATGAGTTATTTCTTCAACACACTCTTCCCAATTTTCAAAGCCACAAAATACTCATAAGGTCAAAGTATTTTACTTAATCTAAAAAGAAATTCATTGTAATAACCAAGAATATTTTCTTTTTTATCTATACTTGTGAAAGTTTTTTTAGCTGTTAAATCAAAGAAATATATTAAATATAGTGAATAAAGGTAATGTTTATTTTTAGATTTGATTTGTACAATTCAAAATAAAGTTTTAATTTATTTGGCCATTATGGTTAAAATGTATACAAATAACCAATATAATAAATTTAAATATATTCAAACACAGTTTTATACAGTTTTCTTTTTCACATTAAAATCCAAAAATGGAAGTTATTCTAATAGATACAAAAGTATTTATAATTTAGAAAATATATTTATACAAATGCCTAGAAATTTGTTTATGATGCTGTTATTTCTTTATTTTAGAAAATATATAAAAAAAAATAGATTTAAAGAACATATTGAATTTGCTGTCTTATTTTAGAATTAATAGATAATGGACAATATCTAAAAATTTTTGAGAAGCATTTAGTGTAAAATGGTTAGAATTAATTCTAACTCAGAATTGAAACAGATAACCATAATTCAATATTAAAAGTTATGAGTTAAATAGTTTATTGAATTTTGGACTCTTTATGTCCAATGTATTAATGTATATCTTTCGCAGTGTACAATTAATCGGATTAAGTCCAAAAACTGGCTTGGGTGTTTGTAGTGATTCAAAATCCTCTTTAAACTAAGTCCTTGTCTAATTAGCATTTGTACATGAAAAATGACATTGAGCAAGAAACAAACCAGAACCAGTCTCTCTGTTCTGATATGCAATGTAATAAGTTAGGGTGAGCCTCAAATCTTACTGCAGATTTATAGTAAAGTTTGTTAAAATTTTAAAAAAATTATAAAATCATAAATTAACTTAAATATTCCTAAAATATTATGTAATTTCTAGTTATAGTCAAATTCTAGTTATAGTAAAATATTGTAGTTATGGTTACTTGTTTTCAAATTAATTTTCTCACGAGTTATCAATATTACATTTGTATTGTTTTTTTTTTTTTTTTTTAATTAAAACTATTATAAGTGTTTGTCTGAAATTTGACATTGTATAGTCCCAGATCTTGATTTCTCAAAATAAGAATGTGTTATAATTTATATATATTTTTGTATGTGTAACATCTTGAAATTTCAATTATAGGAGAAATGTCTTTCGAAGGCGATGTCTCGGAAACTAAAGTTTTATTATCTGCTAAACAATTGGAAGTATTGCCGAGGGATAAAGTCTTCTTATTTAGTCGGTAGGTTTAATGTTACCATTTGTCTATAAATAACTACAAATAAACATTTATGAGTTTCATCCTTATATTTTATAGTGGGCTATCAATCTTAAACAGTATTCAAGAAACAATTCCTGCTTCATAATATTAGAAGAATTAATTCATTAATTAATGTGAATAAAATATAGATAATATTAAAACTAATTTCGGATTACAAACTCAACTGAAACTTAAAAACAAACTTTCTTTTGATTCCATAGCAGATCCGGTTGCTTTCAATAAATTGTACAATTTAATATTTAGTCATGAATACATTTGTAGTATTTTGTGAGTTTAAAATTCTAAAAATTACTGTTCTGATTTAGAGTTTGTCCTAGATGACAATGTTCAATACAATTAAGTTTTGGCTAAGTTCCAACTGTTAACAAAACTGTCTAAAGAATTTAATTAGATCTTTTTACTGCATTTTTTAATTACATGTATTAAATATTTGTGTTGAAACATAAATCTGAATTTGGTTGTATGATTTAAGTTTACAAATCTTTTACAAACTAGACTTTTATTAATATCTTTAGAGTTCTGGATTAATGTAGATTTCATAAAGTTGTATGCAAATAATTAATTTTGTATTTTAATTGTTGTAATTTTATTATTGTAATTTCCTGAAAGAAAAAAAAATTGATTTCTTGAGATATTTTGATTATAATCATAATTTTTTAAGAAATTGCTAATAAGTTTTAATTCTTGATCTGAGTCTTAGATATCTTAAATTCTTGTATCAATGATATCAAATGTAAGAAATCAAGTTTTTCTTTAAAGATTTGAAACATGTTAATTTCAAAAATTAACGAGTTTCGTTAATTGAAAGCTCTTGGATCAAACTTTTCCCTTTGCTTTATTTTTCGTTTAAATTGAAATAATGTTTTAATCATTGTGTGTGTGCATTAAAATTAATATAGTAATTATTTCTAGGTAAATTGCAAAGTATGAATTTTATAATTTTCAACATCTTGCTAATAGTGTTTGGAACCAACACTGCTAATTAATAGATCTTCATTGATTGTGCATTAAAGGGATTTAAGGCATAATTAAAGATATTCTGCTTTTATATTATGTTTATTTTTGTAGCTTTTTATGAGGTTTGGAAATAAGTTTTTGTAGTACAACATTTTTTTCCTAATCATTTATGGTAAAAAAACTCTAGATTTTTAAGGAAAAGTTTTTTTATATTCAGATTATAGCATATTGGAAAAAATATTCCATCTAAACTGGAATCAATTCCTGGCAATAGTATTAATCATTATTGTAAATAACAATTTTTTTATTCGATTCACCTCAAGATTGACATTGTTATAAATATATATATCTACTTGCAGCTGTTTTCAAATAACAATTTTTGGTTATTTTTTTTATCTTAAAGGTTCTTTAATTTTTTAATGAAACTGTGCTTTGGAAATATGTTATTTAAATTTCATTAAATTATTTGAAAACTTCATTTTCTAATTCTGTGTGCATTAAAACGGTAGAATGCAAAGAAATTTCTTGGAGTTTTATCATCTGATACATAATGTGATATTAATGTTGATTGGTCTGTATTTGTTGTATCAGGGAGAGACGATTTCAAAATATTTGGCAGTCTTCTGATGCAGATGTTTCTAGCATTTTTGTTTTCTCTATTTCAATTAATTCATTACAAAGAGAAATTGAAAGGTAACTTGCAGAGTGTCTCTTACAGCTGACCCAAATTTGTTATATGTGAAGATAAAAATTTGTCAAGTTCTTCTAAATATTCTAGAGCTTCAATGTAATTTCAATTGTGGGAAGCACAAAAAAGTTCATTACTGCCATAAAATGTTTGAGAATTTTAACTAAAAATTATTGTTCCTACTATCTGAGTACTTCTATCTGTAGTTTCTTCAATATTCTTTCTAAATACCATTTTTAAAATACCTTGCAAACATACCAGTAAATTGCTTTTTTTGGATTGTTCACTAACCATTTTTTATTCAATTTTTTCCCAGTATCTGATGTGCCTTTCACATTTTCCATTTGTATTACTTCCATTATAATTTCATACCTTTTTGTTTCTGCATCTTGTTCATCTTTTTGTTTCTGTTTCTTGTTTTCTTGGACATTCTCTTCAACCCCTTTCTATAGTTAGCTTGTAAAATTTATTATATAAAAACTTCATGTGTAGCTCATTAGATTATGTAAAATTCAGATATAATAATAAATGTTATGAACCTTGTGTTTTAAAATTATTATTGAGCAATAAAACTGGAATCTATAATATGCTAGTCATACTTAAATGGTACATTTTCTAGATGAGTCTTGCTGATTAAATTTTTCATATTTTGTCTACATTCAACAGTTCAGTTTTAATCTTGAAGATTAATATTTTGTCTCTGTATAATGGGCAGTCTAACAATCTCTAAGGCTTTTCTGAGGAGTTACAATATCCATCAGAACATAGATGTTTATAATTTATAGAAAACACTTTTTAAACTGTAGATCTCAACTGCATTGGCAAATTGTTAACCATAGAGTGATAGACTAGTGCTACTCAACATAACTAGTATTTAATTAATCAAAAATTTTCCTATTGTCTTAAGATGTATCTAATTTTCCTTCTAAATCCTATAAAATCTCTATGGTCCATCTGGTTATCCAGTTATGAATGCTCTTGCACTTTACTCAATATCCATGGATTTGATTTTCATGTTGCCCAAAGATATTTTAAAACCCATTTTTTAATATAATTTTAATTATTTTATTACATGTCAAATGTTTTCTCTTAACTATATTCCTGCCTTTAATCTGTTGTTGCATGTCCCCGAGGTCAGACCAGGTCCATGAGCGTGTACACCCATCGCCCGTCCTCAGCCACACCAGCTTTGGCCAAAGAGTCCGCAATCACATTCCCCTCGAGATCCGTGTGAGAAGGAATCCATTGTAGGTGAATGTGATGCGATACAGACTGCCGTTTTAATATTTGAAGTATTGAAACACCAGTCCTGTCTCTCACTTGTTGCCATCTGGCCAAATGCTGTATTGCACTTTTACTATCAGATAAAATTCAAATCTCAGCTCCATAAGGAAGTGAATTCAGGGAGTCCAGGGTTTCCTGTATGGCAATAAGCTCACTACGGAACACAGAGAAATAATCAGGATTTCTCTTTTTCAACCTTAAGACAGCCTTTAATCTTTTCTGGCATTGATTAAGTTTGAGGAGGAAAAATTTTTTAATAAACTTAACATCTGTGAATTGCAAACCTGTTTTAAACTATATTGTATTTCACAAGCAGCTGAATGGTTAATATTCTCATCTTCACTGTTAACAACTTAAGAGTTTGATTCCTGCCTTGGGTGTAAATGCTCACAATGATTCAAAATTCACTATAGATCCCAGTCTGGTTTCCTCTTGTGTGTAAAAAAAAAGTTACTATCGTTAGAATTACTATACCATATACTTACTCAGTTATTCAAAGCTATAGAAAATTTTATATGAATTTCAACTGTACAAAGTAGCAGAGTTAAATAATGCATCCTTTAGCAAAACTGGTTCAATTTTATCTGAATAATATAGTTTAATAATTATTAAATTTTTATTTTCTATTATACTATAAGCAAAAATGATTGGAATAATTTACTGTAATAATGCAACAAATCTATGACTAAAGAGCTCTAAAATGATGTCCATGTACTTTTTTCAGAAAGCATATAGTTCCACTCCATATTATGCAATCATATTTTATGACTGATAATGTAAAAGTCTATCAGAAAATTGATTTTTTAATATTTTAATGCTTTCAAATTGTTATTATTTTAAAAATAAAAAATATACATTTTTACAATTTCATAAAAGCCACATTTGTTTCAGGCTGGCTTTTGCTTGATTATTTAAGTTGATTTCAATTTTTTCCCTTTTTTAGAATGAGCACTGGCACTGCTATCAGCACTCAGATCACTCCAGATGTTGTAACATCAACCGTTAACCAATCTATCATCCCAGATGATATGAGTGATCCTTCTTCCTCTTTGGACAGTCCATCGTTTGAAGATGCTGATCTACTCAATTCTTCTAATGTTGCTGATGTTACAGCTCAGCTTGCTGCAGCAGGTGGGTGATTTTATGAATATTTTTTTCAAAATTGATCTTCATTTCTGTATTTAAAAAATTCTTAAATGAAAATGATGTTGAATTGATTAGATTGTTTATACACTCAGTAATTTTGAATTCTGATATGATTTATTTGTCAAACACTACTCATTCTTAATATGTCCTGTGTTTGCTTTTATCTTTAAAATATTTTATTTGTAAAAAAATAACAAGTATATATTCTTTAAATTTTGAGATTATAAAGCTTACAGTAACAAATGTATAGTTTGTTACTGTATTTGTTACCAAATTTAAAAAGAGAATTCAGTTCTATAACAATTTTATAATAGTACTTTCATTAGATTAATTAAAATTGAATTGACCCTACTCAAATATTTTCTGTGTCAACAGAAGGTACTTGTTTAAATCAAACAAATTTGAGCAAAATTAAGAAATTATACAAATGAGATGCTGTTTATTAATTTTGAATTTGTCATTATTATATTAATAATTTCAATGTACTGCTTATATATATATATATATATATATATATATATATATATATATATATATATATATATATATATATATATATATATATATATATATATATATATTAGTGCCAGAGTTGTATTGATTGTTTAAAAAAATTTAATTTCAAAAAAATCAGATAACTATATAAGAGTAAAAGCAATTAAAATTTTTAATTCCAAAAATTTTCATATTTCAGTATTTATGTACATAATAAGTATTAATAATGACATTTAATATAAAAATACACAAAATTATAATGTGGCAAAAGATAATTGTTTATATTCTTCCTACTTATGTTTTATAATAAATTTTTTCTCATTGGAATTATGTTATTCTTTGAAGATATTTTGGCTTAATTTTATTCTAAGATTAGGCTTACTATTTAATCTCTTAGTCTTAGATTTTATATTAATTTAAAGCTTTTATTAAATTATTTACAACAATGGGTTACATATTTTTATAACACTCACTTACTAATTCTAAATATATAAAAAAATTTCTGGTAAATAAAAAAAATTCTATTCACCTTATATGCTTGCATAATTTTATCCTTTTTTTAAAACAGAAAAAGGCATTCTTTCTTTCAAATATTCATTTTGCGCTTCAAAAAATTTTTTTATTCCAATTTCATTATGCTATTGTTACAGCGAAGCTTAATTAAAACATTTTGCAAACCTTTATTTTATGTTCCATTAAGTCTAAAATTAACATATGGTGGCTACTAGAGTTATTTTATTACTAAATTACTTAAATGAATTTTAGGTCCTATAGGGATGGCTGCTGCAGCAGCTATAGCAACAGCTAAGAAACGGAAACGGCCTCATTCCTTTGAAACTAATCCATCTATTAGAAAACGGCAACAAACAAGACTGCTAAGGTACCAAATTACACTATTTTTTTCTTTTTTAATAGTGTTGAATATGGCTAAACTAATTTTTTTCCCCTTAATCATAAATGTGTTAAAATCTTTTCAATGAATTTTTTATAAGTAAAAGTAAACTTTTAAAGTTTTCAAAATATTGTTTTGTATAAAGTATTTTGAAACTTTTATATTTTCCTCAGTATTCTGTAAATGAAGCGTTTGAAATTTTTAAAAATTATAAATAATGGAATTTTTGATGAAAAATTATATAGAACTTAAACAGTTTTGAATTTTTTTTTAATTTGGTAGTTAAGAGTTATGTATATAATTTTTATTATAATTCATTTCTTTATTATAACAATAAAAATCCTTTTTATTTATGAATACTGTTTAATGATCCTCAGATCTGATTAAACAAAGTATATTTCTACTGTTTTCTTTAAGTCCTTTTCTATTTTTAAGCTGGCATTTGAATAGTGCCATTCTAGCTTTTAGTTCAATACTTCTTATTCAATACCTTCTTTGGTTTTGTATGTTTATAAAGATTAAGAATGCACATTATAGGTCTCAATCTGATTAGCTTTTGTGTGCGAAAAGGACTTATATGGCAAACAAAACAATCTTTTAAACTGTCAAAAAGCTGTATGCTAAATTTTCAAGAGTCCTCTTAAAATAATCTTAAGATGGGAAATTCCTAACCATAAATGTTTATAAGGAATTTGATTACTTTTGGAAGTGCTCTTTATTGTTTGTGCATGGGTGTACTAGAGTTTATTCTTTGAAGTAACAAACTTTTTTGCTCCCATTTTGGTGTTTTGGTAATCTAATAATTTGATCCCAATTTTACACTTGTAAAGCTTTCTAGTCTTTGCTTTATTTTTTAAAAATCATTACTTTAGAAAATGAGAGTAATTAAATGAAAATTTAGATTTTCTGTAGTTTTTATCAAAAATTTCTATGTATAATTTATTTTCACTGATTGATTTGTAATTTTAGCTCAATTTTTTTTAATTTGCTATTTTACAACAGCTATAAAATGATAATATTTCATATTAACCAAGTTTATTTAAAAATATATATATATTATAAATGTAATCGTTTCTAAGTTAAGAAACTGAAACAAAATTATTATGATCTATGCTTTACATAGTATTAACTTTTTGTGTACTAATCATTGAAATAGTTTTCCCTTAAGCTTGTGAATTATATTTATGATTTAAAAAAATTTCTAAAATATGTCCCCTTTTTATTTCTAAAGTTCTCAAACTGAAAATATTAAAACTTTATAAAAGAATATGTATTAGTAACAAATGAGAAATTGCTCTTTAAAATTTTTAGGATTGTTAATTGATTGAAACTTGTTTCAATTGAATTATTTAAAAATATTGAGTTTAATTTTTCTCTCAAAACATAGTACATAAATATGCTCAATTCTAAGACTGGTATCTTTTATTTTTTTTAAAGTTTGTTAAAAATAGTTAAGAAATTGGTGAAATTTTTACTCTTTTTGTTATTTACCAAATTTTGTTAAATATAAAAATTAAGTAAAATAGAAACATCTTTAAGTTTGTTTTGCAGATTAATGCAAATAGTTAAATTCTCAGTCAATAAATTCATATTTAATTCAACTCTTAAAATTTACGGAAAATAAAGAATTCAACTATTTTATTCTTTGAAAATTCTGCTTAGCATTTAATGTTTGACAAAGTATTAAAAAAATGTATTTTGTGTATTTAAGTATTTATCTTTTAATATTTAATCCCCTTTTTGTTTTTTATTATTGTAATGAATGAATTGTTCCCTCCCCTTCTGAATTACTGGCTTCTCTTGTATTTTCATTGATATTCGTCCGATAAATTTTTAAAGGAATTTAACTAAGGTAACTCTTTCTTTCTAGAAATTATACAATAGCAAGGGCAATATATAATTTCAAATGCATGGTCTTTTTTCATATATTGGGCCTTGAATTTTGGAGCGACCCACTTGAGCTCATCTACAATTTTCAAAAATTTATAGACGGTTTTGTTTAAATGTGGTTAAAATATTATATTCAGTTACATTATATATATCAACCATTATTCTTCTCTGTGAAAACTGGAATCATGTGGATAGATGTGGAGAAGAATTCTATTATCACTCTTATAAACAGAGTAAATATGCTAAGTAATTATATCTAATTCTTTGCTGATCTTCATTCTTGCTTATTTTAATACTTTATTATTGTCTGAGTATATAAACTTTTTTAAAAATGCTATTTAGAACTACTTTAATTTTTTTTAATTTATAAAAAACAAAACTAATTGCCATGTAATTACTGTAAGCCATATTTAAAGTTTTTAAAGAAAATTTTTTTATGGTAATTGCCCTTTTTCTAGACATATGATCTTGTTTTTATTAGTTTTCTTTTCATTTAGAAAACTGAAAGCTACCATTGATGAATACACCATAAGAGTAGGGCAACAAGCTATTGTACTTGTTGTGACACCAGGTAAACCGCAAAACAATTTTAAAGTATTTGGTGCTCATCCTCTTGAGAATGTGGTATGTTTTAATATTTAAGTTGTTTAAGTTTTTTTTTTTACCTTTCTTGCTTTAATTGTTTATTGTTAATTTTATCCTTTTACTTATAGGTTAGGAGTTGTAAGAGTGTTATCATGCAAGAGTTAGAAAATGCTTTGGCCCAACAAGCACCACCACAGACTCAGGATGATCCTACGTTACATGAATTACCACCATTAGTCATTGATGGTATACCAACACCTGTAGAAAAAATGACGCAGGTAAACTTTTTTTTATTTAGAAATATTTTGCAATATTAAAGAAAGTGTTTAATATTCTAATAGTGAGTTAACTACATTGATTAACTATTTGCCAATATGATCTAAGTACAAATAACATTCTTTTGTCAAAAAGTACAATAATTTCCTATAGAAACGCCACATCATACTTGCATATTAATTGCTTGAAAAATGTTAAATTGTGCAGAAACATCATTCTAAGTTATGATTGGTTATGTATATATTGCTGCTAAATCTTAATCCATGATTATGCATGACTTAGTTCAGAGAAAATGTGTAAAACAATTTTGAAATAAAATATAATTCAGAAATTTTATAATATATCTGTGCTTATTATTGACTTATACACATGAAATTTTTTCAAATGATTTCAGTACTAAGCTGTTATCAATAACATCCCAAAAATTAGTTGTTAAATTGAACTAAGGGAAAAATGCATACAGTTCTAAAATCATTTTGGTATTTGCCATTTCTCCAGATTTGGCAATGATATAAAATGGAATGTAAATAAATAATCCTGAAACATTAGGAAAATAAAATTTTGATTTTAATGCTAATAGTGTGCAAAACTATAAATAAAATAAAAATAACTTTTTTAAGGAAGAATTAAAAATTTTAAGAAAACACAAATTTGTAATATGCAATTTAGTTAGTTAAAAACATGAAACTATTAATATATGAGCTTGGTAATTTTTAAAGGGAATTTCTAACATAAAAAATAAATGACTCCTTCATAAAAATCTGGCAAAATATTTGAAATTTGTTATTTTAAATGAACTCTTAAACTTAAAATATTACATAAATCTTAATATTTTTATGTGTGGTAATATAGTAGCTAATTAGTTTGCTAAATAAAAGTGTAAAAACTGTGAAATTATATTTTTTGTATTAACATATTTTCAAAAGTCTAAAATTTTTTTTAATTAATAATGTAACTGCTCTTGCACTATTTTATTCAAATATAGCTCTTTTGACAAAAATAAATTCATATTCTTGATTTCAGTTATAAAGCGTGTCATTCAAAAATACAACAATACAAATGTTTGATTTCTCAGACTCCTATTCTTTGTTTATTTGGATATAACTAAATTTTTATTAAGAATGTTTTGTTTTGCTATAATATATTTTTAATAGTATTGTCATAGACCTATTAGTTGTATTATTTGTCATGTTGTACCATATTGCATATATCAGGAATTGTATTTTAAAAAATTGCATTCTGTATATTTATGTTACAATGAAATGGAATCTTATAAAAGTAAATTGATTTCCAGGCACAGTTAAGGACTTTTATACCTTTAATGCTAAAGTACTCAACTGGAAGGGGCAAACCTGGTTGGGGAAGAGAATCTACAAGACCTGCTTGGTGGCCGAAAGAGTTACCTTGGGCTAATGTTAGAAGTGATGCTCGCACAGATGAGGATAAGCAAAAGGTTGGGTTTTTTTTTTTTGTAACTGTCCTACTTTTGTTTATAACAGCATTTAACTATAAAAAATATCTTGAATAGAAATATATAATGAAAATTAATTTTTCATGATTATCTCATATTTTGGTAAATATTTTAATAGTCAATGGTTATATGTTTTATGGTTATATTCATTTTTTATAGAGACTTTCATATTGACATTAATTTTGAAAATTTTATTATCGTGTATTAATATTAAGAAATAGTGTTAGTAGGGTAATACACTTTAACTGTAGAAGAAATTTTATATGAATCCTTGATTTCATTCTTCTATTTTTTTAGGAAACTGTATTTAAATTAATATGATACACATTGTTATGATATAAGATTTTTTAATCTTTAAGGTATCCTGGACTCATGCTTTGAGGCAAATTGTAATAAACTGCTACAAATATCATGGCAGAGAGGATCTTTTACCTGCTTTTACAAATGATGATGATAAGGAGAAAACCAAAACTATTATGCCTACACCTTCAACAATAGAAACTCTCACTGGAACTCAAGGTGTAAGTATAAATTTCAATTCAGAAGCATATGTATATTCCTTAAAATACCTTGTTTGACATCATGAACTCTTTCCAGACATTGTATGCTCAACCTCTAACTGCACATTATCCAACCATGGTTCAAACAATAAGCAATCCAGATGGAACTGTCTCTCTTATTCAAGTGGATCCAGCAAATACTGTTGTAACTCTACCAGATGGCACCCAAGCACAGTTGCGAACTGTGAGCGCAGTCAGAGTTTGTAGCTCATTTTAGAATTTTATTTTTCCTTTATTCTTAGTTTATATTTTTCTTTTATTTCAATTTATTCTAAATTTGTTTTGGTAATTTTTCTCGAACTAAATATTTTTTATTTGCATTATATTTTGTTTTTAATGAATAGTATTAATCTCTTAATGGCCTAATTATGAAATGCATGCAGTTTTGTATTTTTAAGTATTTGAGTTACATTTTCTTTAAATTGCTTCTTTAAATTTTGCATTTTATTTGATATTTTATTTTAATGCATTTATGTTAAAATTTATATATTCAAATTGTATATTTGATTGTTATTGATAAAGAGTTATACAAAAGTCTGTTATTATCTTTCATAATATTTTGATGTCTGACTTCTTAAATTTTTTCATACAAAAAAGTTTAAGCAACTCATATATATATAATGTGTATGTAATAAACTATATATGCTTACAAAAATAGATTTAAATTGAAAATAAAAATTAGTTGTGATCTGATTAGAAAGCACAGATAACTTAATTATATAATTTAATGATTTTAGAAAAGCAGTATTTATAAAATTTTGTAAATTAGGGAAACTACCATTTAAGTAAGGCAACTTCACACAAAATAGTATAAAAAAAGTGTTTTTAAATTACATCCTAGTTTGTATTTTTATTATTAAAGAAATCAAAATTCCTTTTTTGTATTAACCTTAAAAATAAGGATTGTTTAATATTTATCATTATACTAAGCATGGAATAAGGCCTGAAAGCTAATATCTGCAATTTTCCCAGTTTGCACACTTCTAAATAACTAAAAATTCTTATAAGACAAAGAAAGGCAGTTAAAATATTGGAGAATTTTATTATAATACTAGCTTTCATAATAAGCTATGCGAGTTTAATGTCTTGTACCTAGTTATAAAGGTTGTCTTAGTTTGATTAAAATTTTAATTGATAAAAGTACAGTAATATTAAATTAAAGAAAACTATTTACAAAACACTAACTTATGCAAGAAGGTAATCCATAAATATTTTCCACTTAATATGCTTTAGGTTTGTGATTTAAATGCATTGACTTTTTCGACTTTTTTACATTTTAATTTTGTGTAAGTCATGAGCTGAATTGTTAATTCTCTGGCTTTTAGTTAGTGGGTTTGATTCCTATCTTTGTTGTTGATGGTTATGTTTTGAAATCTACTTAAAATGGTTGGTCCCAATACAATTAACTTAGCTACAGTATTCAGTCACATACAATGTATAATATATATTAGACATACTGTATGTAACTCCTTGTATGTTTAATGTATAAGATATGATTCTGTTTCACTTTTTTATGGGAAGGAAGACTTAAGTTCAATATAAATATTCATTGACTTACATAATTTAATAGATTAGTAAGAGTTTCAATTTGTTAATAAAATTGCCTATTTTTAACCATAAATGTCTTTTCTTAAATGAGGTTTTAATAATTCTTGTCCTTGTAAAAGTTAAAACATATCTAAAGATGTAATAATTGTTAAAAATTACTTTGTGATTGTTAATTTTCAGCGAGTGATCAATATTGCCCATTACTATCATGTTCTTCCAATACTTTAGATTATGAGGCTTATAGTAATATTAAGTTATGGTACAAGTATTATAAATGTTAAGTATTTGAATTTCATAAATCTCTTTGAAAATTTTTCTATTTCATTACTAAAACTCATCCTTAAAAAATTCTATGGAGAAAGTGATTAATATGTATTTTTATTTTTAAGGTGTTGGGTCAGCAGGCTGATGGCGAGCTTACAGCTAGCCATCAAGTTAATGGTCAGACAGTTACACCAGTGAGCATAGATCTGAATGGAGAATCTGGTGCACAAGCTGTTGCAACATTGGCTGAAGCAACCATTAATCCTGATGGACAAATTATACTTACAGGAGAAGATGGAACACAAAGTGGTGAGAATTTGTATTCCATTTTTATGATACATATTTTTTATTACTAATGTTTTGAATTTATGTATTCAATCTATTTTACAAAGCCTTTACTATTAGTTCAACAACAACTTATTCTTCTGAGCTTTAATTGAAACCCTTAGTCTCAGTTATTTTGATGTTTCAAAGTATACCTGATTTTCTAACTTCACACATTTTTAACTGACACTTAATTTTAAAATACTGTATATAAACTTGCTAATTTTCTTGCCAAACAATTTGTTCCTGTAGGTTTATAATATATTTAGCAAACATTGCTAAAAATCTGCAGGATTCAAATTTTGAGTTTGGTTTGTTACCATATCAAAAATTTAAGCTTGTTGAAAACAATTTAACATACACATGTGTTCACTAATTTGTTTATAAAAACCGAAAAATTAATGAATATGAAAATAACTAATAATTTAAAAATTTTGTTATTATTCAAATATAAGTTTTGAATGCATTTTACTGCTAAAATTCATCAAATTTTAAGCTCTCATAATTTAGGATTATCCTGCATTTTCTAAAAATTGAAATTGTGGTTTTGTGTTAAATGTATTTATTCATGATTTTTATTATTCTGGTTGATTTTTTTATTATTATAGCAAATGTATTAAAATTTAGATATAAATTTTTGTAAATGTGTAAATTGCTTTTTTTTGTTTTTCATTTTATTTGAATCGCAAAACCTCTCTTATACTGTTGTGATTTAGCATAATTAAATAAAAGATATTTTACAAAAGGAAGAACTTGTATTAGTTTTTATGCCAGAACAACTTTTATTTGACTCTAAATAAAAGTCGTCAGTGTTTATTTCTCCATCCAGAGTGATCTTTTGAAATGTTGATTGTTTGCTATCAGATCACATCATACTCCAGCAGAAAGTCTATAACAAAGCAGCTCATTCAGTTCATTTTGCTGATAAAGCAGCTAGTATTATCTATGAAATTAAATTCAAGTTTTTGCTTTAAGGTTCATCTGCTACAGTAAAGTTCTGAACTTTCAGAGAAAACTGATATTTTTTAAATTTCAGCTGTCTCTTATTTTGCATAAGTACTCTGCTATTAATATCTTAGTGTTTGCAAAATCACATTCTAACAGATGCCATGTCTTCTAATCATAAAATTGTGATTTAGGCGTGATATTTTGCACACTTAATAGATTTTAAAGTCAATTCACTCTAAGTTTATTTAGTTATATGCAATTATGTAATATTTTTTAATGCATAGCATTATTTAAAAGGTGTAAAAATAATTTTTTTTAAATATTCCCTTCTTTACTGGTAAATGTGTGTGTTTCATTTTTGTTGCAAACTATGTGATTAAAATTTTCTGCATGAAATATTTTTTATTAGTTAATTGGGGTTTATTTTGAACTAAGTATTGCTAGATTCTCTTTTCTTCAGTTACAATGAGATGGAAGTACTCCGTTTTTTTGCTAAGTTATAATAATTACTGGCTATTTATACTTATTCATTCATTTAATTTCAATCTTAATTATACTTAAGTACAGTCTTTATGTTTTTATTAAAAGATCATTAATGTCCTTGATAATTTATATTAAGTTGGTAGAATATTTTAATTTTCATCACACTCCTATTCTCTAGGTTATATTTATGAAATTGGTCTATTAGGAGGTTGTTTTTAAGCTATGTTTGCAATTTAATTATAAATTATTTCACTGAAGAAACTAACTTGATTGTTCTATTGCAGCATTTCCAGTTTCTGGAATGGTCTCTATACCTGTTTCCATGTATCAAACTGTTGTGGCAAATATTAGTCAACTCACAGATGTACAAGCTCATGGCATCCAGGTTGCAATGGCACCTATAGTCACAGAATCTAACACTGCAGAATCCTCAGTCAGTGCTACCTCATCGTCAGAAAATGTCAATGTGTTGACAACAGTTACATCCTCATCTGCTGTGCAAGCTACGGAGCAACAGAGTTAATACCTCACCCCTCTTCACTAATTTGCATTGTAAGTATTCTAGTTTGTTTTAATTATAATATATTCTAAAATAAATTGACACAGAGTTTCATTTCATTGTGATTATTGATACAGTGTATTAAGCATTACTATAAAATATACATACTATAAATATCCTTGCCTTCTTTTACTTTCTTTTTCATTGTTCACTGAACTAAACAATTATATATTTTAAACATATTGATGAGAAAAATTCTGATACAAATTGAGACGAGTAATGTTTAATGTGTACATTACTTCAAACAATCTTTTATCAGATATTAAATGTCTCAAAAAGTAAGTTATGAGATTTTTGTATAAAACTGCATCATTTCTTCACCTTTTATTAAATGGGGATGAATATCTTTGATTGTTAAATAGTAAGCCTTTCACATTAATTCATTTCATTGATTTATTTAAAATATTGTAAAATTCTCTATCAAATCTGTTCATTTTTAAGTTTTTGTGAACTCTAATAAATAACATTTAATAATCTAAAGTTTATTTCGTCATTGTCTTATAACCTGAAGTTAACATATCAGAATGTGGCTTTTTTAAAGATTTGTTTCATTTTAATTATTTATATAATTTATAAATCTTACTAATTACAAAATTTGTTGCTTGTGCATGGAATTATCCCATACAGAAAATATTTTGCTTTTGCTACTCTTTTGTATTCAAGACTTCGTTGAACTCAGGAATTGCTGGTAACAAATTTCATGGTAGGAAATGTTTAAAAATAATCATAACCAAATGCATTGTTGATGTCACATCCAAAGCAAAAAGGTATTGATTATTACCAACTATATATTAAAATCTGCTTATCTTGGATAAAACTGCTATGTTTACATGAATCAAAGCAGAAGAGTGATATGTAACGTTGTCAAAATTTAAAATTGTTTACTGTAATTAATTTTAAAATATATTCAGAATATGATATATATAAACTTTCAAAAAAGAGGGAACTTAAAATTACATTCCTGATTACCTATAAATTTAGCCAAAATTATAGTATTCGTATTTGATATTGATATATCTCTCAGAAAAAAAAGTAATATAGCTTCTTGAATCTGTACTATGGTTCAAATTAAGAAACATTTCATTTGGTTATTTATTTCCGAACAAAAACAAGTCAAGAATAATCCCTAAATATTATTCACTTTATCATTAACTTCCAAATTACTATAATTTGCAAAAATGTCACAATGTGTATGTAAAAAATTATTTCTTAGCAGTACATCATTTTTTCTAAGTGTTATTTTTCTCTGCGTTATTATATGAGCAGTTAGAAATAAATATTTTATATTTTAATATATATATATAATAAAGATAAAGATCATACATCAAAAAAAGTATGACAGTTTGGTGGATTTTAGATACAGAGATATTTGATTTTAATTCAGTTTGAGCAAATTAAAATCTTTTTGGTTTAGATAATGAATATTTCATATTTGTTACGTTTCATATGATATACTATTTGCTGGGCTTATTTTTGTTAGCAAAATATTTCTATTTTCCTTCAGTTTAACATCACATTGTTTGAGTATTCTAGATATAGTATGAATATTTTTAATGGAGTAAATGCATTAAAATATGTATGTTTCTAACTTTAATAAGATAAAATATTTTTATTACATAAATTCAAATTTTGTAACAATTTAATTCATGGTGATATCACTTGTAATTATGCCATTTTCTTCAAATGTAGCATTTTTTCTGGTGTGTCCTTCAGAAATTTTTGGCAATTCTATTTTCACTAATATGAAAGGAACCATTGGCTTCTTTATATAATTACTTCCAAAATAAGAATGTATGACTTCTAAATTGTGAAGTTTCTCAGATATTAAAAACAGTGTATTTGGTTTTTATGTTAAAATTGTAATTGTTTGAATAGGCATGATACTTGTTTCATTTGATTCTGAGGTGAAGTTATTAAACTGGTGATGCTTTAATGTTTAGCAGAATAAATCAAGGTATTTAAATTGCCAATTTATTTGAAGAAAATGTAGTAATATTTGTCTACAATAAACATTCCATTTATGATTAAAATGGATATAATTTATAAAAATATGCATACTGTGATTAAATTTCTAAAATTTGCTTTTGATAATCAAATGTTAATGTATGTCCTTTTTCTTTCAGAGTGATGGAATACATAACACTGAGGCACTAGGACCTGGAAATACTTTCATGGTGTATATATTTTTGGGTTTTCACAATGTACAAAAACATGTCCAAAAGACAACTTCAGTATTTTCTGTGTGCATGTGTTATATATTACCATACTGTGATTTTAAAAACAAACTCATTAATATCTGTTAAAAATTAGAAGGAAGTAAAGATGTCGCTTTTGTAGTTTCATGGTGGCATTTATATTGGAAGTCATTTTATACCTGATTGTGAGGATAAAAATTCAGCCATGTACATAATATATTTGGTTTGTAACATGAAATAATGTATCATACAAATTAATTTAATTTGTTATTGTTTTTAAGAGTTTTTGAAGTTAGATTGATCTCATTTGCAACTTTATTGGTGATCTATTGTTAATTTTTATTCTTTATCAGTTATAATCAAATGGCAGTTGCATGCTTTCCTTATAAGCTGCTTTACTATTTTTATCCTAATAATGAGTGACATTAAATAGAATTATTTGTCTATCTTGTTTGTGTATTAAAAGTTTAGTTCCTGACAAAAATCGGTTAACTTTGCATCATTGTTGAACATAATTTTTTAAAGTTCATTTGTTTCATCGGAATCGTTTCTCATTCTTGAATGATTCATTGTTAGCTGATTTGTAACTGATGAATTCTATCTTGTTTCTTTCAATCAAAGCTTTAATGAGTTGGTTTTATAATTTTCTTTAAAAAATATCATGAATATTTTGTTAAATTTCTTAAGGCATGTGCAATATTAGCTATGTGAAGAAAATAGCGGCAAGTTGTTAAGTGCTTGATGTACCACCTACTTTGAATAATGCCCCGAAGTGAGGCATTCTTGTATATACTCCATGACTTGTAATAGCTTTGTTTTAACATTGCATTGTGACTGTTTCTTTTTTATACTAATTGTACTTAGTATATGACAAAGAAATACTTAAATTACAAACTGCAGATCACTGAAATTGTGATAAGACTTTTTAATACTGATAAGGAATTTGAAATGTGACTGAATTTTGAGTTGACTGTTTCATCAATAGAATTGTACCACTGAGCAACGAAATACAACTATGCAAACTTCTAAATATGTATATGTTTGAATTTATTATATATATAAATATTCAGATATGTGTATAAAAGATTAATAACATTGAAATTTTAAGTTAAATTTTATGTTTGTAACTGTGCTTCCTGTAAATTAAAGAAGTTTGGGATTAGATATTTTATCCTTGCAATAATTTTTTTATTTTGTTTTAAATAAAATCTGAAATTTCACATAGTTGTTCTAATGGTTATATTCACACCAGTTTTGTCTACTACTTACATAAATTCATTTGTGAAACTTTTTAGATATTTTAATGTCTGAACCAAATCTATATAAAAAATATTTGTAAATTGTTGCTTTGTATTATTTCTTTTCATTGCCCTTGCACTGCCATTTAGTTCTGAACTGTGATAGAATTTTCAGGTTCTATTTCTTGCAGCTTGTGTTGCAATATAAAGATGTAAATTTTTGTTTGTTTCATGTCTTTGTTTTGAATTTAAGAAATTCTAGTCTAAATCCTGTGTTAATGTTTTTCTGTACAGTGTCTTGTGTATAATTGTTGAATTATATTGGAAGTTTACTAGAAAGTATTCTTTTTATTTGAGCTTTTCATTGTTGTGTTTTAAAAACACATTTTGAAACTGAAATATTATACCAGTGTAGTTAGATTTATTTGTTCCTTTTAAATTTAAGGGAAAATATGTCTAACAAACAATAGTTTGTTTCCTTTGTGTCTTATATATCTCACCAAATGATTTTCAAATATTTGTGATAAAGTCAGACAGTTGTTCATAAAAACTTTTATTTTGTTTGTAAGTGTAATTTTTGGCTTATTAAATACAAAACTCTCTTATGAATTATACATTAAAATTCCTTATTTAATAGAATTTATAGTTTTTAATTTGCTTAATCAGTTTCTAGTTTGGTCCAGAAATTCTAAATAAATATTGAACTTTGGTATAAGACTGCTCAAACTCAAGTGTCTATTGGTATATTTCTCAATGCCTTGTATAAAGATTATGTTGTGCCAAAGAATAATACCTTGTACCTTGCTGAATTCAGTTGAGAAATTTTATGTTGAATTTGAGAAAATGGAAAAAACATATCTTTTTCGCACGAGGAAAATATCTGAAAATTTCTAAATATACTTTATTTTTTAATGATTCCATTAAATTTTCGTTTTAAAGCCTTATGATTGTATTTTAACCAAGTTCTTTGGTTAGATCAAGCATTAAAATTTTTTACGCGCATGGTATATCCAGTTAAAAGTAACATATATGTGTGGAGTAATGCATATTCCACAACTCAGTCATAGAATGTAGTGTATATATTATTAGATTGTATAAGATTTAATTTATGTGAAATTGTTACAATGAAAATGATTTTTTGTGTCTGTAGAGTATTCATCTCATCAAGAAATAAATTATGCAAATGAAATCTCTATTTTGTTGGATTTTCTTATTGGAAACATTTCATAATAATGCACTGAATATCATTTAAATTATTTCACACTGATTTTATTTTCTCTATATTATATAATTAAGAATTGGGATTAATATTTTTGTTCATAGTTTTCTATAAATATTATAAACTTCCTGTTCTTGCTTTATTAGGATTTATATATTTTTGTGTGAAAATAAATGACTTAAAAAATAACCTTATAATTTACTTGCCTTAGAAAATTACTATCCAACAGAAATATGTTCACTTTGTTATTTTGACAAAATTGTAAATTCTTACTTTCTAAAAAAGCTTAGCTGCATGCAAATTTTTTAGTTTAAGATGGATCAAATGTTTCTGAAGATTATTGGGCATGGTAAAAATTCGAAGCTATTTTATGTGGTTTGGTTATATGTTTATTATATATATAAATTCAAGAATCTATCCTGAAATTCATTATTTAATTTAAAGTTCTTTTCAAGATAAATCTTATAGACACATGGATTTTTTAAATTACAAGTTCAATGTATGAAATAATTACATAAATTATATTTATAAATTTTTCTGTAGTGAGTTTTTCTACAGGTTTCTCTTTCAATTGCATTGTATTGCAAAATTTTCCAATCTCTGTTCTTCAAGCCAGAAACAATTGTCACCTGTTAGAAAACTTCTGTCACTCTAATTCAAACCCAACATATGAAATTAAAGTACCAATTGATTTCAACATAACCATCAATTTGTGCTCTTTGATTGCTGTAGTGTATGGGTTTTGGTTGTGAACTGTAAGATCTTGTCTTGCAATAGATTAAATTATCAAATTAATCTAAAAATGTCAAGGTATATTTTCATTTAGAAGTTTCGGTTTTAAAATTTTTATTTTGCTGAAAATGTTATGAAAATTAAATTTTAAGAGTTATGTATCAATAAAAGAGGAATTGTATTGATTTTATTAGCATAAATTCCACATATACACAGAAGAGGGGGGGAAAACTGGTACACATCTATAATCGTGTAGGGCCCACTCTAGCATACAGAAGTGCCAAAACATGATGCAGCATGGAATCGACTAAGGTATGAAGTAATTCTGGAGGCAATTGGCACCATGAATCTTGCAGGGCTGTCCATAAATCCATTAGAGTACGAGAAGTCAGAGATCTCTTTTGAACAGCATGTTGCAAGCTACCCCATATATGCTTAGTAATCATATCTTTTGGGAATTTTGTTGGCCAGTGGAAGTGTTTAAAGTCAGAAGAGAGTTCTTGGAGCCACTCTAGCAATTCTGGATGTGTGGGGTGTCACATTGTCCTGCTGGAATTCTCCCAAGTCCGTTGGGAAGCACAATGGACATGAATGAGTGTATATGATCAGTCGGGATGATTTTGTTGGTGTCACTTGTTAGAGTCGTATCTAGACGTACCAGGGGTCCCATACCATCATAGAATCAACATGGCTTTGAACAGTCCCCTGTTGACATACAGGATCCATGAACACATGAGGTTTTCTCCATACCCGAATACGTCCATCCACTCGATACAAGTTAGAACGAAATTTGTCAGACTAGCCAATGAGTTTCTAATTATCAACCGTCCAATGTCGGTGTTGACGGGCCCGGGCGAGGCATAAAGCTTTGTGTCGTGCAGTCATCAAGGGTACACGAATGGGACTTCGGCTCCGAAAGCCCATGTCGAATATATTTCTTTGAATGGTTCGCATGCTGACACTTGTTGATGGCCCAGCATTGACATCCGCAGCAATTTGCGGAAGTGTTGCACTTCTATCACGTTACATGATCCTCCTCAGTCGTCGATGGTCCCGTTCTTGTACGATCTTTTTCCGCTCACAGCGATGTCGGAGATTTGATACCTTGCCGAATTCCCAATATTCACGGTAAACGCTTCTCTTCAATAATCGATCTAACAATTGTCACAAGCACTTATATAGATGTTGCTGACTATAACTACCTGATATAATTATATAATAAACTATTTGTTATTAACTGAAAGGGTGCAATATTATGAATTAAATTTTTCAATGAAATATTTTTACGTGGTCTAAATCAGCTACTGCTGATTAATTAATATTGGATAAGTATTCAGTAGTTTTTCTATGAATCGAAGATGGCCCTTTATTAAAAAGTTCTTATTATTTACAGTATTTAAGCATGTCAGTTTCTATTAAATAGGAATTATAAATTGAGAGTTGTAGTGACTAAAGATACTCTTTCTCCTTATAAAAATCAATAATAGTGTTGTGTTTATAAAAAATGCCTTTCGCACATGTGTTGTAACTTTGTTCCACTGTATTTACTGAAGAATTGATTCTCTGTGTTCTGAAATATCATTGTATATAAAGATAAATCAAGATGATTACAATAAAGAAGACCAAAAAGTCAAAACACAATTGCTAGAAGAGAAATGAAATTGAAAAAAAAATGATTATTCTTATGTTGCCGAACGCTTTTTGAGTTATGCAACAATGAAAATCTGTTCTAAAGCTTATTCGTTATACTATATTTATAATATTCTATATCTGATGGCAGATTATGAACAGTTACAGCAAAAAAAAAATAAATAAAATAAAGATCAAAGAAAACAGAATAAAACTAACAAAAACAGCTGTAATGAAGTCCATTAATCTAACAGGTCTCTTGCCTCCCAGTAACGTTATTCAAGAAAAGTCTTGCCCAGAGCAAGAGAAAAGAGAAGATGCATGGAGTCCAGAGCTGCACAGAGTGCATATTGAAGTAAAAATTTTGGTTGGTTCTTATCTCCAAAAATGTGACGGAGTCGGGCCATATCCATATTCATTGATGAGTAGTAAGTCGGAAACAAGGAGAGGAGAGGTGAAAATTTCTTCCCAGAGAAATTCCAAGCAGCTTAAATTATGACCAGCTGAAGCCGGATGTTGGCGGCATTTTGGGCAAAGAGGGTAGATCTTTTAATAGTATGTAAGGGGATAGGACGAGGAATATTTTGCTGATTAAAGCACCCTTTTCAGCTAGGAAGTCGGCTTTCTCGCTACTTGGAACTCCACTGGAGGACTATAGTGTTCTCAAGTAATGCCAGATTTTTAAGACAATGAAAATTCAATATGTACTGCATTATGGGATTTTTATCTGTAATATGAGTATTGTTAATTTTTAATTTTGATACTGTATCTGTAAAAAAAGTGATGTATTTTCCAATCAGAAATAATTATTGATACATCCAGCAAAAAAATCAATTTATTAAACATTAATAAAAATTAATAGTGCTATATAATAAAATTTCCATGAAATTTTATCGCATATTTTTTCTACATAAAATGTGCTTAATGATTATTTTTAATGTATCCTATTATACATATGTTTTAATTTTTTAAATAACTAGCATTTAACTATTTTCTATATTTATGTTTTAAATATATAATATAGATTTTTAACGATTTAATAGTAACTTTGGATTTAATTACTAAAATATATACAAATATTTTTTTAATTATGTCATGAAAAAAATTTTCTCTACTCATTACTGTGTCAATGGCAGTTTCCGAAAATTCTGCAGTTACGTTCTGATATATGTAAAGTGAATTTTCATGGGAATCAATGAATTTTACTTTGTTTATTGTATAACTTGCTGTTTGTTAAAAAAGAAAATCCGAAAAAATGACAAACTATTGAATTAATTTATGCTATATTTAGGGCACAAAAGCGAATCTCTCAATTGATTTATAAATTTGAAGTTAATCAAACTTTAAATATCTAATAATTTAATTTCATGTTAAGAAACTAAAAATTTTTATTGTAGATCAACGTCTGATTAATATTACGAATAATTTAAGAAATGTTACGTGATTAGTGAGTTTTTTAAAAGATGTAGGTTAATGTAATACAAGATTTATTTACGACTCCCAATTATGTTTGATCATACACTTTTTGCAACTAAAATTATACCAGGAAGGAATGATCTAACTAATGTCAAAATCACGTGAAAGAAAGGTTAATCTGCACATTATTAGCATTTGAACGACGCAGAAACATTTAAAGCACTGCATAAAAGTGCATCGAATCTCGGAAATTGCTTTGTATAATGTCCTAGTTTTCTCAGAATAGCGTATCAAGCAAATGTCAGAAATCGGTAGAATGGTTCATTGTCTAACGCGTGAGGATATCTTGGTTCCACAGTATTGCCAATCGCACGATCGATCTCGAACCCATGTCATGTGAAAATGGAATCGATTGGTTACTAAGGGTCATTAAATGGTTTATGCAGAATTTCAATGCCCTCCCTAATTATTATTCCCTAAGAGGAAAATTCTTTTATGAACTAAAATAAATATATTACATTACGGAGCATTTAATAAGGAAGGCTTGTTTGCCGCACATCCAGTCTGTATTGGTACAGTAGGATGGACTTTCAGTACAGAGATCATTACTTCGGCTTCTCTTGATAATGCAACTTAAAGACCGGCAGTGATTTTAGTGCGACCAATGACAGCTGGATAAAGGAGTGGTTCAAAATGTCTTTTCAAATAAATCTGCTCTGAACGCAGCGTTCTGATGAATGTAACGTGTCTGGGGACTTTGAGGAAAACGCTCGTCTCCTGGTTTCATTCGATATTGTCACAAGATCCTTGCACCTTGAATGATACCATGAGCAGGCATTTAAGTCATGACATGCTCATCTCTAGCTCGAATCGATGTTAATTTGAAC
This sequence comes from Latrodectus hesperus, assembly GCA_037975125.1. Taxonomy (NCBI): domain Eukaryota; kingdom Metazoa; phylum Arthropoda; class Arachnida; order Araneae; family Theridiidae; genus Latrodectus; species Latrodectus hesperus. Next base: position 72,307,870 of record CM075860.1, on the reverse strand, counting down.
AGTGATTGGTACTATTCTGAAATCTTGAGGCCAATAGTTGAACATTATCTTCAAGACTGCGAAAAGCCATCTTTCAACAAGATGCTAGAGCGTGTCTTTTTCTGACTTTCCTGGATACAAAGGGAAATTGAGTTGTTCTTTAGCTTGAACGATTTTCTTCATCAATTTGAAACATCTGGCCAGTGATTGCTGAGAGACTGTCCCGCCACTTATATTCCAACTATTACGATTGAAGCAGACTGGAATCATTTCCTTATTTCTGTTCACCAAACCTCATTTCGACTCTATGCCTACCTGGTTAGGGCCGTTTGAGTTGCAAGGGGCGGCAACTGTTTCAGTAGTATAAAAAATGCCGATTCCAGGACAGGTGGAGCGTGGAGCAAGGTGGAGGGAGGAGGAGAGGGGTGAAAAAGAGGGATGAAATCGAGTTAAGTTGTCTACTTCAAAATATTGAGTTGTTTGACTCCTGCTTGTAATAATTTTGAATTTATTATTATTTAAGTGGTAACATTAATACTACTTATGAGTAGCAACAGTAATAGTTAAAATTCAAATTTAATACAAGTAGGAGTCAAACAACCCAACTTGTAGCAATTTTGAAATTACTATTATTTAAGTGGCAACACTAATATTACTTCTGAGTGGCAACAGTAATAACTGAAACTTAAAATAGGTAAATTTTATATGAATTACCATGGAGGAAGGAATATAAGAGGAGCCGCCCTATTGGTCAGCGCTTGACGCATGTGTCACATCCCCTCTGTCTTCCAAAACATTACACTAAAACCTGTTGTTTACTATAAAGCTTCTTGTTGAATTTGTTGTTATTCGGAATTTTCTAATTTTAAATAATAATGGCTGCTTGCTGTGCTAATGGATGTACAAGTCGACCTTCAAAAAAAAATTCCTGGAGTAACTTTTCATAGGTAATTTTATTAATCTTTAAAATGTTTTGCTCACTAAAGTTAATGTTTCTAATCCTGTTGCATGTGCATCATATTGTTCAATTTTATATGCCAAAAGCAAGCGTAAAAAAATTAAAAACTGATTTTTTAAAAATTTTTGTTCCATATATAGGTTGTTTATTAATTCAAATGGAATTTTTTTAAAAAAAAACCTTAATGACAACCTACATATTTAATTCTACAAGTTTCTTCACATTATGTGTAATATTAAACATTACTTCTTAGTTCTTAACTTTACAAATGCTTTCATGTGTGTGCATACTTAAAAAAAATAGGCAAATTTAAATATTAAACTAATGTTTTAAAATTATATTTTGATTAAAATTAAAATTTTATATTTCATTATATTAAAAACTTATCTCTCTGTAAAAAAATTAATTTGAAGGAGATTAATTTTATAAGTTTAGGAATACATTTAATTGTTTTGCTAGTGAATAAATTCCAATTTTTTTAAACTAAAGTACTTAGTTTTTAACATTACATTAATATTAAAATATACTTTTTGAGAAGATATTTTAATCTTGTATAAATCTTATTTAATATACTAAATCAAGATTTATTGAAAATCAATTTTAGATTAAAATATTTAGTTTCTAGGGTTTTTACAGTTGACTTTAATTTTTTTTATACTTATTTAACGAAATTTATTTACAAATAATTGATAAAAACTTTTTGTTCTAATATTGGACTCAAAATACATCAAAATAAAAATACTTTTACTATATAGATGTAAATAAATTTATATACAGAAGTATAATTCTTTCTTATAAAAAGAAAAATTATAACCAAGTAGCAGAATATTGCATGCATAGATAAAATCACAGGAAATAACATGGGTAGGAAACTTTGCCACTGAGTAACAACAAAGAAAAGAAAAATTGACACTTTTTCCCATGATTATAAATATTATATGATATTTAATTTACTTCATAATTTTTCAAGTGTATCTCAGTCCATAAGGTGAGTAACACGCATAAAAATTCTTTACTGAAATACATAATATTAATAAGCAGAAAAAATACAAAATAAGCACTTAACTATCAATAAAAATAACTTTTTTACAAATAGTAAGTAATTTAGATCAGTTTTATTTCGATGTGTGTAATTTAAACGAAAATAATGCTTGCTTTTACAGTGCCCTCAATAAAAAAGTACCGTTTCTCCTGAAAGTCAAGGTGGGCGTGGTATCGTCTGCTAGCTACTTCACCGGCGCTCACGCTATTTCGCGGTTAGAACGGCTCCTCTTATATTCCTTCCTCCATGTGAATTACAGGTTGGGTTGTTTGACTCTTACTTGTATTAAATTTAAAAAAACTAGAATTATTTGAATGTCAGAACTAATTGTTAAAATATGAAATAATTACAAGTGGAGTTACTTACATCCTAATGCATAAACTTTAGCAAAATTTATATTATTAACAATAGTTTAATTTTTAAAATTAAGTTAGCTGCGATGGCAACGTTGATTTTATTTTAGTTAGTGGTATGCTCAAATACATGTTTAATCTTGTATGAACATGATATTTCTGGCACGATCTTGGTTTATCTTGTCAAACCGAACTCCAAGGCTAGTAACCATTTTACTCCTTTTTTCCTTCCCCTGGCGAAGAGTTACATTATTATGTTTTAACCAATGAGATGGTGAAGAAGAAACAGATGTCATACCGCTTAACCAATGACAATTAGTAAATGAAATCTAGTTCTTAACTCAGAGGAAGATTTTTTTTATAATTGCCATCTCTCTATTGGATTCCTTCCTACTTTCCTTATTTTTTCCTTAAGAAAGAAATCTATTTTTTGGTTTGCATTAAATTTTCAGTTAAATATGCCAATGAAAAGAGTGTCTAATTTTGATAAATCATCCTGTATTAAATAGCTTCATTTTGATGACGAAGTGAAAGTTCATGAAAATGAAATTATGCCTAAATTTCCACTTTCCAATTATTTTCACCTGGGAGGTGAAAATTTCGTCTTTGTTTCATACTTTGCAAACCAAGTTCGCATCCATCTAAGAAAGTATATACGCCATGAATCGGGATATCTTCAGCCAACTAGAATGGGATTAACTCTTTCCCCATGTGCATGAGAATACCTCACTAAAGAAATGAATATTCTTTTAAGTGACTTTACATCAACATCTAGTTCTGCGTTAATACTAGACAGTATTTTAATCACACCAGTGACTACTTCTGAAAATTCTTTCAGCGTATCATTGCAATGATATTTTTTGAAGAAAGACTATTCCCGATGTTTCCTACCAGATGTTTGCCTTCTGACTGAAAATGAATGGGAAAACTTAAAAAGGATTCGTAATGATGTATGGACATGTGTCACAACTCTTCTTCTCAATCGCCTGTTACATTATTCAATTTTGAAAGGAGTAAAAAACCAAGCTCCGGTGTCTCCTACAGCTCTTGTGTCACCAACAAATATTCCACACTCTGATGTTGAGTTGACGCTCACAACATCATTAACTGAACTGCTTCAAATCATTTTGCTGAAAAAATGAAAAATGTATTTATCTGTTGCGGTTGTTTGGTAAGTTATGAAAATTAACTTGGTCATGAATGTTTGACTATGAATAATAATGATAGACTTATTCAATATGAACAACTAGTATTGTTTTCTATTGACTTTGAAAAACTAGCATTTGACTATGTAAACCAAAATGCAAATTTTGTAAGCTATATAACTAAACATTTTTTGTTGAAGATATGATCATGTTGTTAAAAAATGCTAAGGATTTGTACATAGCATCTAATCCTACTTCTGTACACATATGTTAATAATAAATTACTTTTATTTTGATATGCATGTCTCAAATTATTTTATATGTAACAAAAGAATTCTTAATATATTAAGGTTTACATACATATATATATATATATATATATATATATATATATATATATATATATATATATATATATATATATATATATATATATATATATATATAACTATTAGTTCTTTTTTAAGTAATTTGATAAATAGTTTCTGTTATAAAATTGCTATATATATATTAGTAAATAGTATATTTTTCTCAGTTAGTCATCTTGCTGTGAATGTGAAACATACTTCCTTTTTCTTTTAAAATTTATATTATTATGGAAATTGAATTAGCGTATAAGACACCGAAACATTCAGGAATCATAGGTGGTATTCATAGTCTTTATCGTGCTACTAATAAGAAATATTCTAAGAGTAAAATCAAAATTTTTTTAGAAAATAAAACTTCATATACATTGCACAAACCTGTAAGGAAATCATTCATTAGAAATAGAGTTTTAGTAAGTAGTATGAATAAGCAATTCAAAGCAGATTTAGTTGACATGTAATCCATATCAGGGTATAATAATATTTACAAATACTTATTGACTTGCATCGATATCTTTTCAAAATATGAATGGAATAAAAAAAGCTGAATCCATATTGTTAGCTTTTTAAAAAATATTTTCAGAAAGAATTCCTTACAAGATTCAAACAGATGCAGGGAAAGAATTTATAACTAAATTAATTCCGAGGTATCTTAATAAAATGAAAATTTGCTTTTTTACCACGAATAATAGCACTAAAGCTTCTGTTATCGAACGTTTTAAAAGAACATTAATAACAAAAATGTGAAAGTACTTTACAGAATATTATACCAAGTGCTATGTTGATGTAATCAATGATTTAGTGAACAGTTATAATCACACATGGCATCGTAGTATTCAGGCAACACCTGCGTCTGTTACGAAAGAAAATAAAAAAGAAATCTCGAAAGTTTTATACAGAAAAGAAAGAGCTGTAAATAATAAACCGTAGCTAAAGTTTGGATATAAAGTAAGAATCAGCAGAGAAAAACTTTTTGAAAAAGGCTATGAGCAAAACTGGACCACAGAAATGTTTACCGTATATGAAATTATCATCAGTAGTCATATCGTGTATAAATTGAAAGATTTATTAAAAGAAGTTATCAAAGGTATGTTTTACGAACATGAACTCCAGAGAATATCTGATTCGGGCTATTATGCAGTAGAGAAAGTTTTAAAAACCAGGATGAAACACATGGAAGAAAGGAATATTATGTCAAGTTCCAAGGTTATCCTGAAAAATTCAATACTTGAGTACATGATGTCCAAATAATATAAAAAGATGTTAACCATTGTATGTTTTTCAGTCTAGAGGATGTCTTTTTACGTGACGCTAGTTAGTGACAGTTCCATGAACTTTTTTCCAGAAAATAAAATCTCTCACTTCACTACGCATCTCCCCTCTCCAATAACTCTAAACGGGGAGTGGGAAATTGGACTAGTTTATCTAATATATCCTCATACTTGGTATAACATACGAAATGATAACAATTTATTTGGTTTTGATTTAGGTGATGGTAAGTTAGTTGGTCGCAGGATACCTCCAGGTTGTTATGAACAAGTTCCCGATATTATTAAAGCAATGCACATACCAGCGCATAAAAATAAACTGGAATTATCCTATAATAGTGTCACTAAAAGAGTTAAAATTAAAACTTTGGATAAAGTAAAGGTTGTACTTCATGAAGGAATTGCTCAGATACTTGGATTTGATGCAGATGAATACAGTGGAATCAATGAAAGTCCATATATCGCGGATCCTACTGCTTCATTCCCAGTTTTTTATTTATACAGCGATTTAGTGGAACCTCAAATTGTTGGGAATATTCTTTCTCCGCTACTGAAAATAGTGAAAGTAGAAGGAAAAGATGGTGAAATTATAAATGCTCATTTTACTCGCCCACACTATATTTCAATTATTCGTCAAAATTTTCAGACAATTGAAATTAGTTTAAGGCTCCATAATGGTTAGTTTGTACCATTTGAAAGAGGAAGAGTTATAGTCATAATACATTTTCGAATGAAGCAAATAGTTTAAAATACAATGCATCGCAGAAGATTTTCTCATTTAGTTGTTGCATTTTGAAGATGTTTGTCCCATACGAGTGTTGTGTGAAACAATTCGAAGATTATTATTCCAATCAAAGAGGAAATGGATTTTCTTACTATAGAGGGCAATCATTACGAAAAGTTTATGGAATTGGAGGCTGGTTTAAAAATTTATTCCGCTCAGCATTACCATTATTGTCTCTTGGAGCAAAAGTGGTGGGAAGAGAAGTGTTGAGAACTGGTGCTTAAATAGTGAATGATATAATTGAAGGTCAAGATTTTCAAAAGTCTACTGAATTAAGAACTAAAGTATCTGGTAAAAATCTAGCAAAGAAAGTAATTCGTAAAGCCAATGATATGCTAGGTCATGGAAAAAGCTATAAAAAAAAAAAACGTAAAATTCAAACTCGTAACACTTCCTTGAAGACTAAGAGAGCGAAAGGACGTGATATATTTGATCCTTAAAAATGATTTTTCTTCTTAAGAATTCACCAGAATGTACAAAATCAGAATTAAATTTATTTTCTCTCCCACTAACTCAAATTGTTATTGAAAAAGGGCATTGGGTTCAATTCCACCCAATTGCAAATATTTCCGACAGTGGACCAATTGAATTTGTTATATCTGGAAATGGGGAAGACTATCTGGATTTTTGTCGCAGACTCAAATATATGTGAATGTAAAGATTAATAAAAAGGATGGCAATTCCTTATCTGATGGTGATAAAGTAGGACCGGTAAACCTATTTTTACAGTCTCTCTTTTCTCAAGTGGATGTCAGCTTAAATGAAAGAATAATTTCTTCAAGTAATAACACATATACTTATAGAGCAATGATAGAAACTTTATTGAACTATGGTTATGATAGTAATATTTCTAACCTCTTATCAGAGATTCACTATAAAGATACAGCAAGTATATTGAATATACATGATGAAAAAGCGTCTGAAAGTAATGAAGGATTCAATAAAAGAGTTGCATTATTTAAAAAAAGTACAACAGTTGATATGGTTGGGAGACTTCACGTTGAATTATTTAATCAAGACAGACTCTTACTCAATTTAGTAGATTTAAAAGTGAAACTAATCGGAAGCAAACCTGAATTCTGTTTAATGGGTATTGGTGATTATAAAGTTGTATTTGATCATATATCATTGTTTATAAGGAAAGTACGTGTTAATCCCGCTATAATATTTGCTCATGGGAAAGCTTTAGAAAAATCCACTGCAAAGTATCCCATTAACAGAATTATTTGCAAAGTTTTTCCTGTACCAAAATCTAGTTATTCTTTCGTCCAAGATTAATGTTTTCACTGGGCAAATGCCTAAAAGGTTGGTATTAGCTTGTGTTGATAAAAATGCATTTAATGGAGGCTATACGAAAATTCCCTTTTACTTCAAACACTACTTTATGAATTTCCTGGGAGTGTACATAGATGGTCAACCAGTCCCTCATCAGCCTATAATTGGATTTCGAAAAGGAAGGATACATATGAGCATATCAAAACTTATTTTTAAACAAAGGTGGCTTATTTATTTCAAGAGATGATTTTGCAAAAGGGTATGCACTATTTTTATTTGACTTGTCTCCTGATCTTTGCGAAGTGGATGTCAGCTTTTAGAAGAGAACATTTTAATCTAATTCGTCATAGCAATTTAAGGAAAGAGGCCAAGTTTGCAAAACCATTAAAACAGACCATCTCTTTCATAGTTTTTGCAGAATTTGAATCATTTATTGAAATTAATAAATCTAGAAATATATTATTCGACTGTGGTAACTAATGTATGCATCGCAAATTCAACAGATTTTAATCGGAGATATTTATACATCACATTATTTCTCTGGAGTGTTTCCGGCAGATCAACTTCCATCAGTAAAGGACAACATGGCTATAGTTATTAATACTGATACTCATGATAAGGAAGGTTCTCATTGGCTAGCTATATGTTTATACAAAATAAGCGAAAATTGGAATTTTTTGATTCTTTTGGACTTTAACCTTATTCTTATGAACCATATATATCAATTTGCTAAACAATTTCAGACAGTGGAATGGAATGAATGCGCTCATCAAAGTATTACTTCAAATATGTGTGGACAGTATTGTATGCTTTTCCTTATAAAACGAAGTCAGGGATTTACTCTGAGATATTTGTTACAACAAATGTGTAAAACTAAGAAAAATGATTTTCGAATGTATAGCTATTTTAAAAAAAGGTATGGTGTAAATATAATTTTCAGAAGTTGAAATAAAAAAATTAATTTTTTACATATGTGTCTTTTTTTAGAAATTTTTAATTACATTTACATTAAAAAATAAAAAAGATTTTGCAGAGAACCATTTATCTGTTAACTAAAATGTGAATGATTTTTATGACTTCAAAAATTATCATTATTATAATGTAAAGAAATATTTAAAATGCAACAAGCCTTTTTTTTCCAAAATTTATATTTTATTATTTCTTTAAAAAATATTACAAACTTATCCAGGACATTGGTTTGGCATACATAATATGTTTTTTCCAAAATTTGCTCTTCACATTCGACACGGGAAAATTGTTTTTTAACAATGCATCATAAAATATTTGAAATCCTGCAGGTCTCACTTTCCTATGTCTAATCAAATGAATGATAAGGTCAACATATTTGTATTTGGTATGACTTCTCCACTGATTACAATCTCTTTTTTAGATGACCAGAAAATGCTGTTTTGGTTATGTTTAAAAAAGTCAATTATAACTTTCACAATAGCTTTATGGTTCGGTGGAGCAGCATTTAAAATTTCTTTTTCAATAAAGTCTAATTTATATTCCTTTGAATCAGAAGTTATAGAATCTCCCATACTCAATCGTTATTCATTTTCTTTTTTCACATTGTTCTTCTCAGAATTAATGTTTAACATATCACTTTTCAATTCTTCTGTATTGGGTATTTCCTCTACGTAATCACTGTTTGATGATTGTGAATCAACAACTGACTTCTGGATAGAGTTTTCTAAATCATAATTTTCATGATTATTTTCAGAATTTTTTGCAAAAATAAAATTGACATACATTTGTAATATCTGTAGATATAAGGTTGCTTTTTCGGAATCGTTCAAATTCTTTCTCTTTAAGACATCATTCATTTACTTATCTAATTCTGATAACTTTGATTGAGAAAAGTTTTGAAATCTATCTTCTGGTACAAGGACAAATTTTTTAATGTGTTCCATTGAATATATATGATAGAGCTGTTACTGCAGCTGGTAAAAGAAGACTTAAAAAACCTTCTCCTTTTTGGAGTAGTATTCTTCTTTTTTTGTAAAAGGGAATTAATTTCCCACCGAGCTGACGAATAACTTTTATAAAAGGAATAAGTTTACTTTTTTATTTTTAGGCAGTCTCGCATTCCCCTTCAAAACCTTAACTATGCATTCACAAACAGATTTAATTTCTGAATTGGAACACTTTTTTTCAAAGGTTTTGTTTTTCATTGCTTTTGGTTAAGAGCTTCAGAAATTCGGCATGTTTCTTCGCAGACATATTTAACTGAAATGAAATTTATTTTGAGATCTGAGCTCTTTAATATAATTCCTAAATGTAATAACCTTCAATAAAGCACAGTGCTTGAAATACAAAGGATGAAAATGACACTTTTCAAAATGTTTGGGTAGTTGCTCAACTTTTGGACAGCCGAAATCTTCCAAATTATAAATTTTAGAATCTAAAATCCTTTCCAAAAAAAATTTTTTTCCAATCACTTTACATAAATTTCAGTGTGGCTTTCTATCAAAGAATGTAGTATATATTTAAGTTTTTCATATTTAACTTCCCCATACTTCCATGGTATGTGATGCAAATTGCGCTCCACCCATGAAAAAACAGGAATATATTTCTTTAGGAAATATTTCTTGGGGGGGTATGAAAATATAGGGACCAGTATTTCTATTTTCTACCGTACAAAAAGCTAATTCTTTTATGATAAAAAAATTGGGTTTCATTACAAACCCCTCAAAATCGATAACAAGAGCCATGTGTATTCAACGAAATCAGGAAAGAGTGTGTCTATCGTGGTAAGTAGACAACTTGTTTATCCTCTGGAAAAATACCACTGCGCAAGCGCAGTCTCTCATCTGTGTCAGGTTTTAAATCAATGAATAAATACCCATAGGCTGGAGATGTAGCATCTTCAAAACTTTTAATGAAAAATTTTGATTTGGATGGATACATTTGCTTAGCAAGACATGCAATTTGCATTTTATCCTGAATATTTTTAAAACAGCACATGTACGAAGAATTAAAAAAAATGTTTCGCATTTCTTTTCCTTTATGAAACATATTTTGAACAATAAAAAAGATAGACAGATTTCTATGGTGAATTCCTCTCGTAAATGTATTAGATAGGGTTATATCATTGCCTAATTCCGACATTAAGTCATCAATAACTATTAAAGAATCGGTTAGATCATGAATATTGGAGGGTAATCCTTCAACAAATTCTACACCTATCATTTCATTGAAAGTTTTTTGGTATACACCATAACACCAGATAGTTTTGAATGGCTTTGGTTTAATATAATATCAGAACTAAAAATTCACTTAACGAAATGAGTTTTCCCACTGTTTGATGGGCCACAGATTAATAAGGAGAAAGGGTGTTTCAGATATGGATACTCCATGTCGAATGATGAGATTTTTAGATTCATTAAGCTTTTAATGATTCCGTTTCCACATCACCCAAGGGGTAGGAATCACGATGCGTTTTCTTATAGAGGTTCACCAAGAGCCATAATTCTCTTTTTTTTTAATTTTTAATTTAAATAACTTAATTCATCATTATTTTCCTCTGCTTTAATCTTTCTTCATTATTAATGTCACAATGGCCGTGTGCCAAAGTTGTTATTCCATCATCAAGAATGAATCTTTTGTCATCATAAGGACACAGAGAAATTTTATTACCCTGCACAGTTTGGATATTGTGAGATTTGGATTCAATTCGCTTGAAGACAGCCTGATCTCTGTGCTTCAAGAATTCTTCTTCTTCTTCATTGGCCTGACGGTCCAAGTGCATACCAGGACCCCTATTTTTGGATAAGGTCATCCAGTTTGTCACTTTTAGTGTTTTTAGGTCGTTTTCAAGGCAGTCACGCCATCGGAGTTTCGGTCGTCCTCTTCTTCTGGTGCCAATGAGGCGAGCCAAGAAAATTTTTTTCGTCACCCGATTGTCGTTCATCCGGCTCAAATGTCCTGCCCATTTTAATCTCTGTATTGAGATAAATTTAACAATATCTGGTTCTTTATATAGTTTATAGAGCTCAGAATTAGTTCTTCTTCGCCATGTATTCTCACATTTTATTCCACCAAAGATGCTTCTTAAAGTTTTTCTTTCGAAAATGGAGATGGTTTCTTTGTCCTTCTCAGTCAATGTCCACGTTTCAGATGAGTAAGTGAGAATAGGCCGAATCAAGCATTTGTATATCAAAATTTTTGTTTTTCGACTGACGAAAGTAGATTTTAGGTACTTTTTTAAGCCGAAAAAGCATTGGTTAGCAGCTGTAACCCTACTGCGGATCTCAGGTTCGATGTCGTTGGATGCATTCAATTCAGATCCCAAATATTTAAAGTTGTGAACAGTTTCAAACTTGTAGTTTCCTACCTCTAGATAGAGAGTGCTATATTTTTCGGTGGTCATGTATTTTGTTTTGTCTTGGTTGATTGCAAGATGCATTTTACTAGCTGCAGCTTCTAGTGACGTAAAAGCCTCTTTTAAGGCCTCGGGTGTTCGTGCAACAATGTCTACGTCATCAGCATATGCAAATATCTGTACAGACTTGTTGAAAATCGTTCCTCGAGTGTTTATGTTAGAATCTTTTACAACTTTTTGGAGGGCGAGATTGAAGAGGAGACAGGCCAGTGCATCTCCTTGCCTTAAGCCATTGGAAACAAGAATAGGCTCTGACAGATCATTTTGAATCTTGACTCTAAGTTTAGTCTTGTTTAAAGTGATAGCTACCAAATTAATGAGTTTTTGAGGTATTTCAAACTCTTTCATAGCTTCCAAGAGTAGGTATCTGTTTATTGAATCATAAGCAGTTTTAAAATCTATGAAAAGATGGTGTGTCTTTATATCGAATTCTCTGGTTTTTTCAAAAATTTGCCTTATGTTAAAAATGTGCTTCAAGAATAAACATCTCTTATAATTTTCTTGTTTTAGTTTCTTTTTAAGGATACATTTTGGTACACCTTTAGCAGTTTTTTTCTCAATCGTCTTGGTCTTTAGAGAGTACATTTTTGCTTTTAATCCAACAAACTCTGTAATTAATTCCCCATTCATTTCATCTTTCATCTTGCCTAGCACTTTTTTATTTATGTTGCTGTGTAAATAATGGTCTTTGGGATAATCTGAAGTATCAAATATATGAATGTTATTCTTCAGATCATCATATACATTTCCTATTTCTATCTCATAACATAAGGAATACAAGGAATCCGTGTCCGTAAAAAGCAACAGAGCTTTATTACCATATTTGGCTTTTATAAAATTGTAATGGAAATCAAACATTAATGTTTTTGAAATATCTAAAATACTAAAACTGATACATATCGGTCTATTCAGCAAAAGTGAAGTTATTTTCCTCTCTATTGCCACCAAGTCATTTTCAAAGCACTCAAAAGCATGAAGATGGAGAAGCTACTAACTTTTTTGCTTGTTTTCTGTTTGTACTAATTCAATTTTTGTTCGGTTTCTCAAATTTTCTATAGTTTTACCGAATACGAAATTATTTAACAATTTAAAAAGATCTTTTTCAAAATTACTCTTTGCATTTTTTCTTTGCTCAGTGTTAAAATCAATATATTTTTTCATCTATGGATTTTGGTTGAATTTTAAAATTCCATGAATTTTAACTACATTTAATCCAAGGGAAACATAAAGTTTTAAGTTACGATAATGGACATTATCTTTCTTATCCATTAAATTTGGAACTAATTTTTCCACTTTAGGGGTTTTCATATTGAATAATTCAGCAAGGTTTTCGGAATAGTTCGATGTTATGATTTTACGCATATCCATTTTCTCAGGTGCCAAGGGATAGCAGTTATGGAGATCGTGTAGTTCACAAGGATACTCCATATCCACTTTTAATATGTAACCAATATCTGATTCATCGGATATGCTCAGAAAGTCAATATTAGAAGGCTCGATCCATTCAAAATTTCCAGTTGGTAAATGTTGCGACATCGCCCAACCATATAGATTGTTGGCGTCCAAATAAAGAATATATTTATTTGGTTCGAAATCATTCGAATCAAGGAAAGGATTATTAGCCTTACTATATCGATGGCTGATCATTGCAGTACCACCTCTAATCCCTTTTTCAATAAATAGATACATGCCTGGATCAGTTAAAAGCTCTAATTTTACACCAGTCATTTTAAGACATGCTTGCCATGCTCCCTGGAACGGTAAATGAATGGCAAGGGTCTAATTTATAAAAATTTTGACATACATTTCTGAAATTTTGAAATACATCAGCTAGTAGGAGAACATCACTTAAGATATAGAGGTTATGATAGTCACCTATGGTTTTTAAATTAAATGTTTCCCACACTTTTTTCCCTCCTTCATTCTCTTCTTCTGATAAATCTTCTTCACTTAAACTATTGTAAAAATATTTTTTCGGGGGTAGGGTTGTTTCTTCAAATTTCTCAAAAGAATTAAAATATTCATAAGGGTAGCAACCTTTTTTAGTAAAAGTGCAGCATTATCACCGAAGTATGAAGTAGACGGAGAGAAGTTGGTTTTGGGTAAAGCTTCAGCAGGTTTTTCCAGAGAAGCATTTAAAAATTGTAGAGAATCTAAAAATCTGAGATTATTTATTGAAAAGGATATATATTTTTCAGAATTGGTGGGGATACATTTAATGGATTTATCTTTAAATTCACCAACAGACTTCATTATTAAATGACTATCATAACCTTGAAGATTGTGAAATATTATTGGGATAAATTTCTCAGTTTTAAACTTTAAGTTACATTGATTATGTGTTGCACCCCTGTATTCACCAGTCAAATGATCATGATCACGGACATTATCATTTTTAAGAACTTTCTCACATATGTGACATATTTCAGCTTTCGCGAAATTATTTTCATCTTGTTTAGACATAATAATTGGAGTGTTTTTTTGTAATAAATTTCATTAACGTTTTCTCTAGCTAGAATATATCAGTTAAAAATAATTCCACAGCTTTTTCACTCCGATAAATTTTTGGAGGCTGAAATGATTTTCCTTTTGAGTCCACTACGACATATGCATATCCCCATGGTACATGAGAAGATATTAATATTGCATAAGATTTCTTCTCCTCTGGCATGCAGGCTTGAACTGCTGGGAGAATGCATTCGAAGTCTGCATATATTGTATAAGCTGATGATGAAAATTCTGAAATTGCAAAAATTTATTTTCCTTTGTAGGCATTTCTATTTTTTGTGGACCGTTCGGCTCACATATTTGAATATGAGCATCAAGCGTCTCTTTCTTGGTGAAACGATGCAAGCAATAATTGCAGTAAAATGACTCATGCTGATGATTTGATAAATCTCCAAACAAACGACTCATATTTTTAATCAGGCAATAATGCTTTTGCTCATTATTTGAAATTAACATAAGATTTACATGTCTAGCATATTTCGCTGTAGTTATTCGAAGGGGGAAACTTCTTTTTCCCAACCAAAAACATTTACCGAAATTTTATTTTTTTTTTTTCAAATTGGGTGATTTTATTTACTGCTACAGGAAAAGTGATATCTTCAACATTCAATTCTCCTTCATATTGTTTATAATGCGTAATGCGCTCTGCATGATCTTTGCCGGGTGAAGAGAAGATAAATACTCCATAAAAACACTTTTGATCATGATTTTTTATGTTAATGACAGCATTTTTTTAGCAATGGAGGATGGTAATGGTAAATATGAATTTCCTGCAAGTGGTTCAAATATACATGTCCTCAATTCAAGCAATTGAATTTTATCAATTTCCCAACCACTGCCACGTTCCATAAATTCTTCAAAAGAGGAATAAATTTTTGAAAATGCCTCATTGATAAAGGAGGTCACTTCATCACTTTCTAAAGTTTTTACGCATTTAGAACGAAAGTAAGGTGTGCATATTTCATCCTCTTCCCCAATTTTGCTCCTTATAAATTTAATTTTCACATTCGTATACCAATTAATACCATGATGAAAACGAGCTTCGTTTTTAATAACACTCTCAGTTTCTACTTCTGCATTTAGTGAGAAAACTTTGAGGTCTTTCTCATTTGCAAGAATAGGATAAATGATATGCTCTTGAAATGTATTTAAAATTTTCTTTCCATTAGAGGATTGCGTGGAGGTCGATGGTACTGATGTAATTGAAACAGAATTAATTGCTGAAACTCAGGTGCGTTGAATTTTCTGTACTTGGCCTTCACCAGAATTAATCTTTCTCTTTAAATTGGTACATATAAGACCCTTCTGATGGCATTTAAGAGCATCAGATTGTGAAAAACGTTTTCCACAGTTATCGTAAATATTATTATTATTACTTTCATGCGTAGACTGCTTAGGTCGTTTTAAATTTCTTAAACATGTAAATTCTGCAGAACATATTGAGCATTTAAACTTCCCTTCATCTTCTCGAAATGTCGAATCAAGATTTATATCTGCGAAATCCATCAAAGTTTTAATTTGGGTGTTCACTGGAAATACAGCATTATTTAAGAATTCTTCATCGTAATCCATTATTAAAATAAAAATTCAACGATTTTTTTAATTAAAATATATATTTTTGTCTTGGAAATTGGGTTCAATTTTTACAAGAAAGTAAAATGCAATTTTAAAAAGTATTTCAAATTAAATATCACAATACGGCTAGTTAAAAGGATTCATTAAATCAGTTTGGTTGCCACTAATTCACTGTTCATTTTGAAAATGATTTTTTTTTTATATATAAATCCTATAATACTTGATTTTTGACAACGAATTACCCACTTCACAAAATAAGGAGACTTTCTTAGAGTTACTTCCTCTAATTAAATCAAATAATTGAATTGTTATCATGCAATATATCAAATAAAATGCTACATACCATAAGTCAACAGAAGCTGATGAAGAATCAAAATACACAAATTTAAACTGGAGATAAATTTAATAAAAGAAAAATTTCTTTGTTAGCAGAACGAAATGGTAAATGATATATCCAAAAGCGAAATGATAAATGCAAAATAAAAACTAATACATGCTTAAGAACTATATTTTTTAACCCATTCGCTATTGGTTAAGAGTTATGCCATCACTTTCTTTGGGTCATTCCATAGGCTGTAAAAAAATAGCGTAACACTCTACACGAGGAAGGATTAAGGAATGAAAGGGCTGCCTATAGGCATTGGGGGAATTTTACCCCAAAGCCCATAGGCAACTATGGACATAACCGGTATAGTGTATTTACCAAAACAAAAAGTTTTATTTTAAATATATAAAATCTTTTTAGTTTCTTTTTTAAACTACAGGCGGCAGATATATGTAAAATAAGCTTTGTTACATACAGTTCCTTAAAACATTAAATGTATTTGATAAATTGTGGTGGAGTATTGGAAAAGAAATCCCTAGATATTTTTTCAATTCAAATTGTAATGTGATAAGTAAAATAGTTATTGCGGATGACTACAATTTAGATGATGAACACATTAAGAATCTGAGAACAAAAGTTACACTTCGTAAATATATATGTATGCACGGGTTAGCATGAATGATTCATTATGAAAAGGCTAGATTTTCAAAAGTATACGTACAACCGTGATGGAAAATACACAGGACCTGACTTATTCTAATTGGGGCAAAAGCTTCATTGGGTACCCTCTCCTCTGCTTCACAAAAACAAATTTTCCATTCGATTTGGCAAACGATTCTATACGATTGACAACGTAAAATAAACTTTCCATTGGATTTAGGTGCACCTGACTTAGTCATGCTTTGAAGCTACAAGAAAAGAACCACGAACACATCAAGTTTATTCTCAAAAAATGTTCAGTGTGTGTCCCTTTGGGGACATCACATGTTCAGACTATAATCGATCACATTCCATACATTTTAGTCCTATAAGTTGTATGCACTGTACCACAAATGCCTTCTTTAAATGTGACTATAAGGATATCGCTAATAGGTTACGATTAACGTATCCCTACAGGAAGAAGTCCAACGTGACATTAAGCTAAAGCATCTAGTAGGCCAGGACAACAATGCTGTTATTCTTATCATACGCCTATCGACAAATACTAACCTCATAGTTCTATAACCATGAGGGAAATAATGGATTCTTGTTGCCATCTGAAATACACATCAGAAATTTGGTGAGTTTATTATTCTTTTTACATCTTTTATGCTTATATGTGTAATACTTTTGAGAATATAGCCTTTTCAAAATGAATGAATCATTCACACTAGTCCTTTAAGAATAGCATCTTATTTTTTTGATCTCAGATTCAGTAATTTAAATCTTAAATGAATGGCCAATCCGTGGATGATGCATAACAAAATAATACCAGTTGCACGTGAAATTTTGATAAAAATAACTCTCACGTTTTGAAAAATTCATCAAAATCCAAAAATTGTACTCATGCCAGTGAACTATTTTATCCTACGCCCGTCTTCAGCATCTCTGCCATTAGTTGACGAGCCTAATAGTGATGATGAACCATAAAAAGAATTAAACTTAGCGTCCGTAGAGTTGTCTCTCCAAGTAACTTTAAGGCAAAAAGGTAGTGCTTGAGGTGGTCAATATCCATATCCCTCTGATGGCACAGAGGGCAACAAGCCCAATCCTAGACTTAGTTCCAATGAATTTAGCCGCAATGAAATGTGGCATGTATTATAAGAAATTACAGTCTATCTTTATGGAAAAAAATTATACTTACAGTTGTATATATTTAATGTATGAAACCATTAAATTTTGTAACAAAAGCATCAAAAACTAATTTATATAAAATGATTAAATGAAGATAATTTTAAAAATTTCATCGTTTTTTCTGCAACAAATTAATAATTTTTAAATTTCACAAATTTCATTTGAATTAACACAAATATAGATGATTATATTAATAAGTTCACTGATAAATTCTTTAAAATTTCTAAGTCAAATAGTTGAGTTATCTCTGATTATATATTGTAACAGTTATAAAGTTTTATCAAAATTTTTCCTTCTATAAATCGACCACTCATAAATTCTACAATGAATTTTTGAAGACATTTTGATAACCTATATATGCATTTCCTGGAGAAGCAATGTTTCCTTTCGTTTTTATAAATAATATTTTAATAATTATCCAATTCCTTGTTTCGATATAAAAAATCTGATTACTTTTTTCAATAAAAATAATTTATTTCCGATAACGTATTTTCCCTCACATTTGGATGACCATTGATGCAAATGTATACTGAATATTTTTCAATTCCACAAAAAATTTCAAATTTTAGATTTTCAGAATTTTCTGTAGTTTGCCCTGAATCATGTGACTTCAGCACTATCAAAGTGAATTTAATATCAAATGATAGTTGTTTGGTTTCTTTGCGTTCAACGGTCTTTTTTTTTTTTTTTACTTTTTTACACACGAGGGCTAATTAGACTGGGACTTAAGGCTTAAAGTGGATTCCAAAACACTACAAACATCCATTCCCAAGGTGGAATTCAAACCCACGAACTGTTGAACCAAAAGCGAAATCCATAACTATTTGGCTGCCAGGTCGGCCAAACAGTAGTGATGGTTATACTATTTTGGCTCTTGTGTGTATGAAAACTATTTAATACAGTTTAGGGCTCTCTGTGGATGTTCTTCTGAATATAATTAATATGTTTTGGAAGAAGGGCCTTCCAAAGTAGTGGTATAAGGCCGAAGTTATTCCGATTCTCAAAAGCAGCAAATATCCTGGTGAAAATGCTAGCTATTGACCAATTTCCCTTACAACTGCAATCTGTAAGTTGACAGAACTCTTGATTTCTGAGAGGCAAAAATTCTATTTGATAAATTATTCTTGCCTTTCAAACAGACAAGCTGGCTTTCGTAAGAACAGAAATACAGTTGAAAAAGTAATTAGACTTTCTCAAATGATTAAAGATGGTTTTCATTGAAAACTCAGCTCCGTGGCAGTCTTTATAGATTTTCAAACTGCCTTTGAAAGAGTGTGGAGAAGAGGATTGCTGAAGAAAATTATAAAAATGGGAATCTGTGGAAATATGTACAAATGGTCATTTCTGACCCAGAGATTAATTAGAACTAGGTTTAGTGGCTCTGTCTCTAATTACAGACTAGACAGGGTCTCTTTCAGGGTTCTGTGCTCAGCCCTATCTTGTTCAATATCATGATACATGATACAATCCCGAAAGTCATGAATGCTAATAGGGAAGTTGAGGCCCTTCTTTTTGCGGATGACTGGGTAATTTGGTCTTCAAACAGAACTATGCAGCATATCCAAATATCTCTTAACAGGGCCCTGGGAGAGCTGTCACATTGGTCTGAGGAAAATCAGATGATCGTAAATATTGATAAAACCTTCTACCAGGTTTTTACTTTAAGTACAAACCCTCTGATGTTAGTCTATACCAGGGATGGGCAAAGTAAGGCCCGCGGGCCAACTCCGGCCCTCCGGAAGGTTTTATGCGGCCCGCGGGTAGAATTTTAATTTGCCGGTCCGACGGAAATTAAAAGAGAATATGATTTATATATTATATATCCCTCGAATTTTCTACATTGTTTTAATATTATTTATATCTTTCTTTTTTCAAAGGACTGGTAATTTTTTCACTTCTTACACAAAGCATAAATTGTGGAAATATCAAGCGTAGACAGTGGATGTTCATTGTTAGTTATAACTGTAAACTGAGAGCAACAAGCGTCATCTCTTCCTGAAGGAGCAGACATATGGGAATCCAATATAGGTGAATTGGGCCTCACATGTAGCAGACTGCGAATTTTAAGCTCCAGCTGTCCCAGAAAATAAGTGCTTTGTTTGTTTCATTTTACCATGTAAACAAGTGTTTTCAACTATGAGCCTTAGAAAGAATCATCTCTAAAAATAGACATAGATAAGCATTTAGCTTCGTTCTTTAGAATCAGTACATCTCACTTCGAATCTCAATATAAGGAATTTTCACAAGAGAAATCGCAATTTCACTTATCTCATTAACGTATTTAAATTGTAAAACGTGTATATTGTTTTTAAAATTTTAGAAAAATTTATTTTGACCCGCCATTTTTTATTATTATTTTTTTCGATTTATGGCCCGCGACCGAAAAAGTTTGCCCATCCCTGGTCTATACTATGGCCCACATCGTCTAATCAAAACAGCTAAAGCTAAATATCTGGGTATCACCTTGGATACAAGATTGGGATGGAATCGTCAAGTAGATGAAGCTGTAAACATTGGAAATTCCAAAAGTAAGCTTTTAAAAGTACTTGCTGGAACAAAATAGGGCGCTACACAGGATTTACTTTGTACCACATATAAGTCCTATATCAGGCCTGCAGTTGAATATGGAACCAAGCTCCTGGATACTGCATCGAATACTATCCAAAAAAACTGGAGACTGTACAGCACAATATCTTTATATTTATCGCCGGTGAGGACTTTCCTGTCCCTATTGAAGCAATGCAGATTCAAATTGAGCTGGAACCTTTGATATATAGGCGACAAAGAGCGGCCCTAAAATTTTGTGAAAGCTTTTTAAGGATGAGGGTTTTTGGAAAAACTATACATCTAGACTGAAATCTCAAAGAACGTTTCTGAGTCTAACCAAGGAATTATCAAAGAGATTTAAGATTCTGAATGTTGATAGAGAACCTTTATTTAGACCTCCCAGCTTCTGAAATTTTGTGTATGGAGCTGAAGGAACATCTTGAACTGGTAATTCCTGTTGGTAAAAATGTTTCTACTGATTCTGAACTAAGGATGGCTGCCCTGGATACTACTGGTGAGCGTTATCCCTCTCCAACTTGGTTTCATGAATACACAGATGGCTTTGCTGTGGATGCCATTAGAAAAGCTTCAAGCTTAGCCAAGCTATTGGCAAATATTATAATAGATACAATGGAGAAGTTGTAGCTTTGAGTAGCTTGTTTCTTTAGCTCTTGAGGAAATAACTAAAGGTAGTGAGAGCAACATTGTATTTTTTATTGACTCTCTGGTCGCCATCAAATCTCACACATCAGTTATGCCTAGCAATATCAAGTCTATTTTCCTGTGTCAGATGGTTATTAGTTCCCATCCAGTCAAATTGTGCTGCAGTGGATACTCGGTCACTGTGGTATCATTGGTAATGACTTGGCTGACAAATTGGCCAACCTTGCCCAGCTTTGGAGTACCATACTATTAAAAAGCTTACAAGACATATATACCTCCCTTTCGTAAAAATATGTGTAACGATTCCGCGAAGGGAAATACTTGGCCACCTTTAAGCACACCTCCACCATTTCGGCTTAACTGGCTCTCCGACTTGCCCTCTGTGTGGACTTGGAGAAATGACTGGTGACCATCTCTTCTCTTGCCCCGAACTTAATGACGTCGCAGTTAGATATTTTGCGGAAGATGACTTTTCATTTTATTCTAGAGTGCATTGGGCTGCTCGACATAGACTAATGGTTGAAAAACCAAGATCGGGGAAAAAAAAAAACTAATATAGTTTACTATTCTTTCCCAGAAGAAACCTTATCCAGTTTAACTTTTTAACGTACGCGAGAATTTGACTTTGAAAATATATTTCTATATGTGGGATATTTTCATTTTACTATTATTTTTGCAGTGATCAGGAAGCTTTCTTAGATGGTTTGTGTAATTTTAATTATATAAGAAAAATATATATTCCTCACAAAATGCAATGCTTGAGACGAGATTTGTATGACATATGTTCAGCTTTTCGAAAATGAATTGATCCCGACTTCATTTTATTTGATAAAAATGAGCAGTCACATATAGTATTTATTTGATTTAAGATTACCTGAAAAACGAAAATTTCTTTAAACTTATTTTAATGTTTAATTGATTTTTAATACTATTCTGAAATTTTTCTTTCATTTAAAATTAATATAACTTTTAACTTTGATTAAAAAAATATTAAAATCATCCAATAATTTAAGATTGTTTCATAGCTTGTATAAAAATAATTATTTTATAAATATGGGAACTATGCAACAATAGCAATTATAAAACAATATTCATAAAATTTAAACTTACAATCAATCAAAAAACTTTGTAAAATTCAAAATTTTCAATAATTCTCATTACAAATATAAAAAGGTTATATAAATATATATATATATATATATATATATATATATATATATATATATATACATATATATATAGGTTCTACCAGTTCTTTGTCAGGAAATAATGACTGATAAATTTTAAATTATTTAATTATATTTTCAAAGAATAACATAAAGCTATTTACATATTTACCATATCAAAGCATATTGTCCATTCTAACATTATTGTAGTTAGTTATAGTCCATAATTAGTCTAATATCAATTCGCGTCTTCACGTCATCGCTTCTTTTCTCTTTCCATCACATCGTCTCGTTCTCTCTCCCTTCTCCTCTGTGTGTCCGGCGGCAAATATGTGAATGGCCCTCTGGTGGCACTTTCAATCCCACACACACACATATATATATATTATATAAATATGTGTGTGTGATCAAACATTTCCAGAAAATTATCAATAAAAAGAGAACGAAAAATTAGAAAACAAAGCAAAATAAAAAACTATTCATGTCACACAGCATAAGAGTTGCTTTGTAAATCCATTAAATAATGTTTATATCCTATGTCCATAAATTGAGGATAATGCAAGTTCAGCCAAAGAAATAGAAGCAAAACAATTGTGACTTATTTGTAAAGTCTATTTATTAAACAAAAGGTAAAGAGCAAAAAAGATCCTATATGTTTGACATCATTAATAAAAATTGCGATTTTTACTCCCTGGAGCAAATTTCAAAAAAGAACCTATTTATAAAAACCAATATAACATGGTTGGTATGATGGTTAATGTCCCCCAGACGATGCAAAACAGGCCGTACAACGCCTAGGCATGATGAGCATCAATTATCGATCTGATCTTGAGGAATATTTCACCATTCATCAAGCAATGCTCTCCGAAGTTCCGGTAGACATGTGGGAGGAAGTTGACGGGCTGTAATTCGTTGACCAAGCATGTCCCACATATACTTTATTGGATTCAAGTCAGGTGGGTATGCTAGCCAGCTCATACGGGTGATATCCTCAGATTGAAGGCATTCGTCTATAATGTTTGCACGGTAAGGATGGGCGTTGTCATCCATAAACAGAAATTCTGCACCCATGGCGCTCTGAAACAAACGTACATGTTGTTCCAGAAGACATCCTGATAGATGTAGCCTGTCATGGTTACATTTTGAATATGCAGGTTAGTTCTGAAACCCAGAATAATTCCTCCCCAAAAGAGCAATCCTGCACCACCACATAACGGTGTCGTTCAATGGTGTTATTATGGTGGTAACGGGTACCTGGCCCTCTCCATATTAATATCCGGCGAGAATCAGACTGAAAGCTAAACCTGGAGTCGTCGGAAAACATCACACAATAACACCATTGCGGTGTCCACAATGCATGCTATCTGCTCTAGGCTAACCGCAGGCGAAAGTGAATTGCAGTAAGAGGAACACATTTGACAGGCCTACGAGCATATAGACCAATATGTCCTAAGCGTCTGTACACGGTCTACATTGAAACTGTCGTACCGGTAGCTGAAGAGACAGGTCTGATGCTGTGCTCCGTCTGTAAACAGACGGTCCTCATTCGGCGTTGTAACTCAGGGGCAACCTGTGCTGTATAACGTCTACTCACATTACCATCATCTTGGAAAAGTTGCCGAAGCCTGGAGATGACACTCTGGGCGATTCCAAGTTCCTGGAATACTTCTAGCTGGGTATGTCCACATTCCTGACGACCGATAAGTCTACAACGTAAAACATTATCCAAATGCTTCCTTTGTGCCATAACTATGCGATTATTGCACTAAAAGGTTTTTAAAGCGCTTGTGAACAATTTTACTTCTTTGCAACCATTTTTTATATACCCCTCTGTTACACTCTCGTCATTGTGACGTACTATTGGCGCCATCTGGTGATTTTTTGTAATTTGCATATTATTCTTCAAGATGTGTGGAATATGTGAAATTTTTATTTTAGAGTTCAATTTCTGTGTGATTCTGAATTATCCTTAATTTATGGACATGAGTGTAGATAATCAAACTTTAAGATTTAAACTGGATTTAACAAGGTTTTATTACACTTCAGAAAATGCCTTTACCTTTTATGAAAATAACATATTCATACAATTTCATTTATTTTTCTATTGGGTTGTTCGGAAAGTAATTCCGTTTTTCGTGAAAATGAAAAACGTATAATGAATAAATATCGTAATCCATTGCATATTGTCCATTCTAGTCCAATAGCTTTTACCATCTTTCTGGTAGTAGCACAATTTCACACTCATAAAGTGGTTGGTTTTTACTAGGAAAAAGCTGATCCAGGTGGGAAAAACGAAATTACTTTCCGAACAACCCAATATATAAACACATTGTAAGTTATACAAAATATTTAACAATACTATTGCATGAAATTCTAATTTAAAAGATGCAGGATAAGATAGTTTTTTTTTTCAGAAAAACTGAAAATTTCAGTTTATTCTTTGATAATTTTTTTTAATGTTTTAGTTAAATTAAAACTTAACATATTCAATAACTAAAATTCATATTCAATAACTAAAGTTTATATTCAATAACCTTAGCACACTAAGACTTAAAATATTCAATTTTGACTTCCTAAATTATAAATAGTTATTTGAATAAATTTTCTTAAATCGAACTTCTTTCAAATAACTTGATAGATACAGTGAAAATTTACTCAAAAATTGATAAAATAATTATATAAATATAACATTTTCATTTAAATGTTTGAAAAAATATTTACGTTTCCAGAAATATTGCAATTTAATTCTAATAAATATATTTTTAAATGGAAGGAAAAAATCTTCGAACTGAACATAAACATTTAATGTATTAAAAAGACAATTTTTCTAATGATGTAATAAAATTTTTATTTTATTATATTGCTAATGTAATATTTACAAAACACTATCTTAAAAGTAAAATTATTGATCCTTTATTTAATATCAAATAATATATATAAATTTAAAAATAAAATATTTAAGGAGAAGAAATTTGGTTTATACATATCAAAAAATTCATAATTAATAATTTGACTAATAAAAGCTGATATGAATTGAAAAACCTAATAAAACATTCTACAACTCTATTTAACATGGGAAAAGATCGAAATAGAATGCTCTGAATTAAAATAACACAAAATAAAATGCATATTTACTGTAAAATTAACATTTATTCGAAATTAAGTTATTTTAAGCTAATGGCTATATATTTCTTCATATATTGATTTAATAATTTCGAATTATGGTTGTAGTTGTTGTTGCTTATGACACTTGGACAAGCCAAGCTCCTTATGCAAATTTAAGTCAGTATGGTGTGTCTTTTGTTTAACCAGAGCACCACGAAAGTGAAAGTACGCCTTTGCTTTAAACTCCTCTAATAGATGGCACCACCAGAGGATCCACTCCTCTTAATTTTGACACTGATCTGAAAGGAGAGGAAATTTTTTCAAGATCATTACACCCATGGTAACTGTTCAAAGGACCGACCACAGGACTTTCAATTCCACAGATTTAACGAACATGCACATTGCATGTACTCGGTGGGTTTTTGTCAGCATTGGGAATCGAATCCAGCCCTTCTGGAATGAAGGCTGATGTCCTAACCACGGCTTCTCAAATTATGGTCAAATGACAATAAGAGATCATAACAGAAAATGTTTTCAGTGTTTGATGAGTCTGGAAACAGTCTTAGCTTTGAATAATGAATTTTAACTTTGTTGTTTACACTTTATTTGTATCAATCAAACATCAAAATATTAAACACTTAATTGAACACTGAAACACTGGAAAAACTCTTTTTAACAAATAAATGTCTTATTGAATCTAAAATATTCAAGTGTTTTAACTTTGCCAAAATGATAACATAGATTCCTGATATGGAATTGGCACTCTCTTCTTTAGAGCTGCAAAGAAGTAAAGTTTAGCGAAATTAATAAAAAATAAAACTAAATTAAAATTAATAATAGTAAAACTGTACTAAAATTAATAAGAAAACGACTTGCTAAAAAAATCATGCTGATGTCAGTAATAGAAAAATCAATATACACATTTTGGAAGAAGAGCCATTTGAATGTAAATCCCTCTCAAATTCTAGTGACAAAAATTGTATCATTAAATACTATTTTTTTATATTTATACTTCGTTATTCACTTAAATTAAATATTCCTGATTTATTTTTTTAATGAAAGTACATTTGTTGATACAATAAAGCCTAAATTAATTTAGTTGAAATTTTATATTTTAAATAAGAATTATTATAAGTGACTTTTTTTTTTTAACATAAAAGCCATTTAAATTTTCAGTTTCTTCTCAAATTTTAACATTTGAATTATTACAATGGTGAATCAGTTTTGTAAGGCAAAACGTTGATTTTGTTAAATTTAATAAAAAGTTACCTTGCTTTTGAAAAAATCAGCAATTTATTATAATAAATTATTCCTTTTTATTCTTATTAAAATTTGTTAAAAATCAAGGTAAATTTCTACACATGCAGTATACAAAATGTATCTAATGAAATAAAATAAGAAATCAAACATTTTTATTTTGCACATGACTTATATCTGTAACCGCAACAAACATGGCATACAATATGCACCCATGCAGTTAACTTTTGGACATTTATTAGAAATATTAATAAAGTGCTGTTAACTAATAATAAAAGAATTTTTTTATTGAATGGAAAAATTCTGTTAATCATATCACTGAGTGAATATCAATATTTATAACAATATTATATTTTATTAATCAAATTTAAAATTTCTAAATATATGGTTATAGGTTTGTGCCAGATGTTCTTTGAATATTTAAAAAACCTGAATATTAATAATCAACACATCCTAGTTCACTTAGGTACAGTTAAATTAATCTTTTAAGTGAAATCATTTTAAAGTTTTGATAACTAAGCATCAAATTAATATTTATCACACAAAAAAAAAATGAGAAAATTTTCAAATTTTATTTTTTTTTCTTAAATATATCCATACATTTCTTAAACTGAAAACAAACATAACAATATAAAAGTTATTTAGACTTCAACTATTAATGCAATTCATTTAAAAACTATTTAATGAAATTTTTTAGTAACTTGTAATCTTCATAAGGGATTAAATAAATTAATTTCTTTTTCCTAAAAATTCCACACATAATTTTTTAAAAAGTTTTATTCAATTGTTTTTTGTTACATGAAATTATTTACAATTTTCAATTAATGGCATGGTACATGTACAAGAAACTTCATGAAAAAAAATTGCAAGGAATTAAATTACTTCTCCTTCCTCTAAATCTGATACATCTTCATTAGTAACTGTATTAGTAAACCCGTTTTTATCTTTCTCATCACAATCTTCTGCTACTTCCATTGCAGTGGAATCTTTACCAAGTTGTTCTTCTGGTGAAGAGGTTAAAGAAGATGGATCAACAGTTGTAGGGCTTGGTGTGGCTGAAGCTGCAGTTTCACAATCCATTTTTTCTAAAATATATCATTAAATTTAATATTTTATGTTTAATATATTAACCAAAAATATTCTAGGTAACGTGTAAGTTAACAATCTTCTATGAAAATCGAATAAAGGATAAGTAAATAACCAAGTTGGAAATAAAATATCACCAACATATAATTTACTTTTAAAAATATTTTAATCCTTATAACATACAAATAATGTTAGATTATGTAATTTAACAATTAATAGATTTTTAAAAAATCTGTATTCAAAATAAAGTAGTAAAATATTTCAAAGATATTAGATTGTTAAGGAATAAAAGTCAATTAAAATTTAAAACATTAAAAGACATTACTTCTTAAAGTATAATAACTTGCAATTAACTTTTACTTTTAAAAGAGACATTTAAATAAAATTATAGAATATGGCAAGAAACTAACTACAAAGATTTACCTTTAACTTTTACAGCACCGTGGAATTCAAAAGGAAGTTAATCATAATATAATTCATTATGATTGATCTCCAAGAAATATTTGGATTATATATATATATATATATATATATATATATATATATATATATATATATATATATATATATATGCATCAAAACTGATTGGAGATGCAAATATCTATTCTTAAATTTACAAACAGTTAAAATACGCCATTTGTAACTCAAATCAGTAATTTAGACTTTTTGTTTTCACTTTTTAATATAAATTTGAATTTAGATAAATGATTTTCATTTTTAGATATAAATAATATTAAAAATAAATGATCAAAGATTCAACAAAATTAGTTTTTAAAACAATGCGAGTGATACAATAAAAAAAAAATAAAGACATCTTAAGACATATAATACATTCATTTTTAATGTTAAATTAAGATATAAGAATTCAGCACTTTTATAAATAGACATTTTTATACATCAACATTATACAATTTTAATTTTTGATATATTTAAAATCTATATTTTATAATATTTGGCACAATATTTCTATTTTCAAATTTAATTTTAACAAAAATATTATCTTTTTTAAAATTAAATAAATTGCTATCGACAAAAATTTAATCTTTGTAGATTGCAATTTTATCACATTTCACAAAAATGCTTCAATTGCAGTCTTTTAATGCTTATAATCTCAATCTCTAAGTCATCAGATTTTAATTTTGTACTAAAATATGCATTATCAACTATATATTATCAAATTATTACATTGTAATTTTATCAATTTCATGAAGGTGGAATTAAAGAATATATCACGGAGAATCAGCTTTTTTAAAAGTATTTGAATAAGTTATTGTTCAAAATATCACTAACAAATTTAATTTTGTTAATAAATTAAATATTCTCTGATTTAGAAAATATTAAAATTCTGATGATTAAATTTATTAGATAGATGAGCTTCTAACTTATTAAAATAAATAAATAAATAAAGAAGTTTAAAAATCTAACATAAATTGAATAAAATACATGAACATAAAAGAAAAAACTTGCAAATAGAATTGAGAAATTTCAATAGTAAATACATACACACTACCAAAAAATTCCTTTTAAAATTTTTATCATCTACTTTTTATCATTAGGTCAGCAATTTCAGATTAGATTCAGAATTAATTCCTTCAGTCAAATTGCATATTTAATCAAGAATTAAAAGTTTATTTGCATATTTAAATATGAAACACTACTTTTACAATTAAAAATCTAGCTTTCAGGTTTGTAGCAAATGAATAAAATGTAATAGTATATTTAAAGAAATTAAATAACAATAATACAAATATTGAAATACTGCATCTTTTATTCAGATGTTCAACATATATAGATTGCATAAAACAGCATAATTTATTTACATACTTAAAAAAGGAAGAAATAAAATATTAATTCTATTTAAACGAATTTTGTTAGTTACAAGTAAACTAACTGTGACATTATTTATATAATTATGCAATATATGGTGATTATAATACACAATTAAAAATTAATTCAAAAAGTCAAAAGATAGAAATTTTGATATCAAACTATGCCTCTAACATTAGACTTGATCTTTATCAAGAAAAATGTTGACCAGGAACTAATTTAGTTTGTTAAGAAATAAAATTAAGATTAATGGGTCTTACATTTTAATATTTAGCAACATAGGTTGTTTTTATATGCTGCTCTTTTTATTAAAGCAAAGTTAATTTTCTTTACAAAAAAATATCCTTTGGATTTTAAATCCGTAAATTTTAGATTTTTCTGTAATTTCTCATTTATTATTGAAAAACAATACCACAATGATTTTTGCACTTATATAAGTACAATATTAATAAATTCCAATTATAAAAGCAAACACAACTATGATAAGAATGCAAATATTTAAAAAATTATTGAAGTTCAACACTTCATTTTCACCTCACATAACAAAACAATTCAAACGTTTGTGAAAACTTAAAGCAACGTTACTCTATTATTTTGTCCGAAAAGTAATATAAGTTAAAAGAAATAGCTTAGTTAATTTGCTTTAAGATTCTGAAAAGATATTCTAAAATTATTGCATACTTCAAATTTAAATCTTCAATGGAATTCAAAATTAACAAATAGCTGTATATACTCACTATAGTTATAGGTCATTTATTAAAAAATAATTTAAACAAAAATTTTAAAATTTAGATTTTAAATGAGGATAAATGAATAAAGGTAAAAACATTAGCAGCAAAATTTCCCCTATAGCATTGAATAATTATTGGATTAGAAATTATTATATATATAATTATTTTTTTATATTTCATTTTTCATTATGCATGAGAGCAAATATACTCTTTTTCAAAGAGGAAATTATTTTTCTTTGGATGAAAATGAAATGTTTAGTATTTTCCACAATGTATTTATTTACCAACTTTATATTCTGCTCATCATGTGATTTTACTCATGATTATATTATATGTATATATAAACAAACACACACCACACACACACATATATATATATAGCATATAAGGTTGATACTTACATAAGAAATATCATTATTATCATATTATTTATTCACTTTGCATTTTTTAAAAATCAATATAAATTCAAATCGTTTAATTTTGACCCCAATGATTTAATACAAATAAAAAAACAAATGATAAATTAGCATTTTATTCATCTAAAAAATAAAATATTCCAATACTGTATAAAAGTACTCAAAATTAGTTAATGGTAACAAAATTTTTTTAAATAAAAGTTTCTGATCATAGGAAATTTTAAAATATTTTACTTTTTAATAAATAAAATGTTAATGTTCAAGTTTTTTATTTTGAAGAAAAGTCATTGGTATCAGAAAAAAAAAATTATTCCAATTTACAATGATTTTTAAAGTTTTATGTAGAAAATATAAAAAATGAATGCTAAATGAATGTAACAAACATGTGTGACACATATACAGTATAGTATACACTTAGATTTTTAAAAGAAACTCCATGAGAAAAGTCCAATTGCCTAAAGTGTTTCTATTTCTATGCTTTAAAAGTACTTTTAAAAAAATTAACATAAATTTAAAGTGAATTTTATATTTAAAAATATAATTAACAATCTTTCCATTTTTCATTTTATAAAAATTTCCATTAGAGAAACATACTTTTATTTCGTTGTCGTTTGGATTTATTTTTCTTCTTCTTTTTCCTTAATTCCTGATATTTCTTTTTAAGTTCAAAACTGTTCATTTCTCCTTCAAATATTTTTTCTATAGTTTCTTTCTCAATGGTTTCATCAGTTCTAACCAGATGCAAATATACACCACCAGGTGTTCTACGTCGCTGATTATTCTAGAAGATAAAACAGATATAAAAAGGTTAGGGAAGAAACATATATTTTTCACACATTGTTACGGATATTTAAAATTATTACAAAATATCTATTTAGTTCTTGGTGTAGAATTCTAATTAAACTGCTTTTAAAATATATATATAAAAGTTTCTATACGAAACATCACTTGAAATACCATTGTTCTTAATGAAATGTCATTCTTAATAAATAAATAGAGAACATAAATATCCTTAAATCAAGAATATTATGGTAAAATAAATAAAATTTGGGAATAATATACTTGTTCCCAATAAAAAAATTACAAAAAGCTGGATGCAAATTTACAAGGATTATGTACATTCCCATCTATAAAAGTTTAAATTGTGTCTTTAATTTAAATGATTAAAATAAAAATTGGAGTAAATTTTTTATAACAAAATTAAGTTATTTATTTATAAATAATATTTTATGATTAAATCATTTATATAATTTTGAAAATCATTTTTAACTACAAATAAAAGAATTAATTTGCCCCGAGACTTAGAAAGAAAGAAATACAATGGTATAACAAAAATTGATTTGATGCAAGTGAATTTCTAAGAATTAAACAAATAGAAAACTATGATATATAAATAAATATTGAACTCCATCATTTTTTATTGAATTAAACAATTGCAGCATGTTGAAAGAGCATTATTTTCAAAACTATTATAAAACATTTATGTAAATTTAATATTTTTGAAAAATATAATTGAAATAATTTACATATATACTAGCTTTTGTATGAAAGAATGATGTTACACTATAAAACTTTTGATAAGTAAAATTTATTAAAAAATAATAAAATGCAATTGGAAAATAAAACTTATTTTCTTCTAAAATATTTAATAAAATATATGTTGTACAGGGTTCATGCAGATTTCCAAGAATAAAATTCCAGGAGTCAAATAAAACATTTTCAAAAGGTATCCACATTCATGTTAAATAATTAATTTTATTTTAAAAATTGTTCTTAACTAAATACATATATAATTAATTATGTGCTATATTTTTCAATTATATTTAAATATTATAAATAGTAGAAATAAACTATTGCAAAAATTAATGAGAATATTTTTTATTTAAGTTAGAACTATATTTACTGATTACCTCAAAAGCCTTCAATGAATTTACAGCCATAACAAAAAAAATTATTAAAACAATGAATATTCTTTACATAACTGAATTATACATTGTACAAAATGATGGGTAACTTTAGAGTTATTAAACATCTTCATTAGATTTCTATCTATTAATTTATTGAGTATTTCAGGATGAGAATAACAATCTCTTTTTAAATATGCTTATTCAAAATAAATACAACTATTAGATGAAGTTTTCAAGTTGTGACTTTTTTCGCAATTATTATTTAATAAAAGCAATTCTAAATTTTCTTCCATTTACTTTCAAATTGTTTTAAAACTATACAATTTCGCATCAATATTCTACACTTTTCTATTTCTTTAATCATTCAATAGATTTTTAAATTTCTTGGTTATTTATACAAACGCAATATTGCTAATTAGAAAATGCTAACTTTCCATTTCGAAATCTTTTGTTTTAAATGCATTATTGATGCTTAATAATTGTTAAATAATTGTACTGAGCAAAAAGCATCACAGTGAAAAGTATTTGATTTTGCAGTTAATGTTAATCTATCAATTCTTTCAGCTTTCCCAGCAATTCCTATTGTAAATTTTTCAAGTTTATACATGTCATCCTCCAAATGCTTCATTTTCATTTTAAATTCATAATTTTTTTCAAGAAATGCTTTTTGCTTTTTTCTGATATTGGCTCCTTTTTTTTCTTTTTCTTTATTTTTTTCTTATTTATCTAAATTTAATTTATATTTTTTTCTGGCACCAGCAGCAAAATTAAGTAGGTCTTTGCTAATTATTATATGGTTGACACTTCTTATGTTTTAGACTAAGATAATTAATGATAAACTTAGCCCCATAATTGATTATTTAAATTTTCTACCATCAAATTTTTGTTCACAGAAAATTCCCATTCAGCAGATGCTTAATTATGAGAAAGTAATAAAAGCAAATTAATTACTTTCCATAAGTGACAATTTTATCTATTTGATAAGTAAGTTAAAATAAAAAGTATTCATACTATCTTTAATAGAATCAAAATTCTCATGAATATAATGTTAAAATCTTAGTCATTTGCAATGATTTAAACCTTTCAACAAAATTATGAAATTCCATTTTTTTTTTCTGGAACCATGTAAAAGCTAATTTTTATATAGGTTTTCCAGAATCCATTGGTTCATAAAAAGGCACTTTTCACTAGGCATATTAAATAATTTATTTCATTGATAAACAAGTTCATTCCTTTTCACTGAAATTATATACAATTTTCATCAAGGAAGATATGAGAGAAGTATATTTTAACTAAAAAATTTTATATTTAAATATTAATATTGAATTTTATACAATATAAAAGACAGAAGCAAATAGAAAAATAATCAATTGCCCTGTCTGATTATGCAACATGAGAATCTCGTTGGTATTTATTTCACTTCACACACATACTTAATCTAAATACTACATATGGTCCTGACTAAATTGTATTATCATGAAATTATTGTCACTGAATTGGATCTTTATTGGTTGCAATGTTACCTAATGGTAACATTAAAAGATTGCACTCAATTAGGTTTTAGGACAATTGCATTGAAAATTTTAAAATATTAAGACAAAAACTCAAAAAAAAATATTATTGTAGTTTTTAGCAAAAAGTGAAAGCATCATGGTAAGAAAAAATTCCAGGAGTTGTGCGAACCCTGGTTGTAACATATAATGAAAACTTTGAAAATCAAATTTTGATTTTGTTTGACCAATCATTTTATAAGAAGCATGCTATACAAATTCAAGAAACAAATTTTTTTATATATATATTTGCTTAATAAATAATTCTAATTTACACAGGAAAATTTCAGTTAACACACTGAATAATAGATTTTAGACATGTTATTTTTACTGCAGAGACTCATTTCTGTAAACCTAATTTACAAACTTTTGACAGACCCCCAACTTGGACTCATAGATGCAATAATAATTCCATTTAGCAAGATAAAATTTTGAAAAATCCTTTTTTATGTGAACTTGTTTTCATGCACATTTTGTTTGCATTTATTCTTTATCATGTAATTTTTTTGCTTCATTTTATGTTTGAAAATTTTGGATTGGCTTATTTTATTGGATAATACTAAATCCTCTAAAATTCAGATAATTGTGTTGTTGATATTGAAATCCTGACTTTTTTAAATAATTGGTATGAAATTTCTCCAGTCTAATCTAATTCCCAACAAACAATCCTTACATCATCAGAGAATAATCAACAGCTTCAAGTGCAAATGTCAAAGTTAAGGTACTTTTATAAAAAGTGATAATGATTTGGAGTCATCAAATGAAATTGACAGATGAAATGTATGTATCAATCTATATTTCAAATGATGTTCAAAAACATACAAGCTTTGTTAAAGAAACCTGATAACTCGATTAAAAATGAGTTACTCATCCATGAATTGACCAAAAAAAAAAAAAATTTTGGCCAAAATTTGACTTCAGGCATTGTTGAATGTGAACTCAAATGTAATTTGTATGTAAGTAAACAGAAGATTAAATGATTGAAAATATAATGAATGAAAATGAAATAGAATTTCTAGATATTAAACTGGAAGAAAATGATGTATTGCTACAACTGTCTGCAAAATGAATAGATAAATGTCTAACATGAGTGAGGTTATTTTTTTGAGAACAGTACAGAAGTATTTTCCAATACAACAAAAAAAGGAAAATATGTTCTTAAAAATGTAGTTTTGAACCAGAAAAAATAAGTTATTACTTTGCCTGAATTTTCAAAAATAAAATGAAAATAAAATTTAAACTGAATAAAACAATCCTTATTTTGCACAAGTTTCTAACATTACATGTTGAAAAATCTCTTCTAATAGTACATATTTATAAAAACTGATTAGTTTGATTTAAAAAAATGAACTTTAAGATTTAAAGCTTTCTTCCTATTTGTTTAATGTTAAATTCTAAGAACTATTATACCAGTTCCTAAGAATTTATAAAAGGGACCATCTACTTCATAATAATGAAGGCAACAAAACCAAAGTTAGTAAAAAGAAACAAAATATTCACCTTAATCATCATTCCACCATTTTCCTCAATTTCTTCAGTTTTTGAAAGTAGCTTCATAGCTTTTTCGATTCCTAAATATTTAACAATACGATCTGTAATTAGAAAAATATTAATTTTAATACATTTTCAGTTCATAACAAACTAAAAAAAATATTTCATGTAAATGAAAAAATTTCAGCTTAAAGTGAAATCTTAAAGATATAAACTTATGAATATAAATAGTGCTTTTAATTATTAAAATTGAGATAAAGTATAGGCATGCAAGATAAAACAGAATATGAAAACTGACATAAAATCACATAACAAAGAGCAGAAAATATTTCAATTATTTGAAAAAATTAACTACTTAAAACAATCTTTGTTTGCTCATCACATAATTAAGATAATAAAATCATCACATAATAAAATTATTATTAAAGTATAGATTAGAATCTGCACATTAATTAAGCAGCATTTTTCCCAATAGTACATGTTTAATATTGTAATTATTTTACAATATTATTCAAATTTATAAAAATTTTGTTATATTATGGGAATGAATGAATTTTTATAAATTTGAATGAAAAATTATGGGTATAGAAAAAATTAGATAAATTACAAATTGCCTGTTTTAAACTCTGAATTTTTTATAAATAATAAGTTAAATATTTAATACATCAGGGTTCGTTCACAATTCCAAGAATCAAATTCCTGGAGTTTTTTAGGAGTCAAAACAAAAATTTCCAGGAGGTATAGATATTCCTATTAAATAATTTTTTTGATTTAAAAATTGCTCTTAAACAAATATGTATATGCAACATTTTTCAATGATATTTGTAAGTAGAAATAAATTATTGCAAAAATTAATATGAATATTTTTTTAATTTAAGTTAGAATTATATTTAATGATTATTTCAAAAAGTTTCCAATGAATTTGTAATCATAAAAAAAAAAAATCAATATTCTTTACATTACTGATTTATACAAAGTATAAAATGGGTAATTTTAAAGTTTTTGAACATTTTCATTAGATGTTTATCTAATAATTTATTGAGTATTTTAAGATGTGCATAACAATCTCCTTTCAAATAAATATACTTATTCAAAACAAAATAAATACAACTATTAAATAAAGTTTTCAAAAGGACTCCTCCCCCCGAAATTATTTAATAAAAGCAATTCTAAATTTCTTTTTCTCTCTTTCAAACTTTTTTAAAATTAAACAATTTCACATCCATATTCTAGACTTTTCAATTCCCTTATTCATTCAATAAATTTTCACATTTCTTGGTTATTAATATATACAAAATATTCCTGTTAGAAAACACTAACTTTCCACTTTTACAGCTTTTACTTTCAACTCATTATTAATACTGAGTAATTATTATTGCTTCTTTGAAGCACCACAGCAACTTATGTTTGATTTTATAATTAATGTTAATTTACAAATTACTTCAGCTTTCTCATCATACTTTATTGTAGATTTTTCAAATTCATTTATGTCGTTTTCCAAACATATCTTTTTGATTTTCAGTTCATCAATATTTTCAAGAAGTGTTTTTCACTTACCTTATGTTACTGGATGAATTTTTTGCTGTTTTAAATAATCTAAATACAATTTATACTTCTGCTTGGCACCAGTAGCAAAACTAAGTAAGTCTTTGTTAATTATTATATTGTAGACATATCATAAGTTTCAAATGTGATCATAAATAATGCCCTTAGCCACAAATGATTGATTACTTAAATTTTTGCTCACAGAAAACACATTCAACCAATACTTGACTATAAGAGAACAGTAAAAGCAAATTAATTACTTTCCATAAGTGACAATATTGTCCATTTGAGAATAAGTTAAAATAAAAAGCATCCATTCTATCTTAAATAAAGTCAAATTTCTCATCAATGCAATCTTGAAATCTTACAGTTGGCAGTAATTATTCACTCTTCTACAAAATTATGAAATTTTTTTTTTTTTTTTTTTTTTAAACCATGCAAAAGCCAATCTCCATCGCTTTCCCAGAGTTCACTGGTCATTGAAAAGACACTTTTTACTTGATACATTAAAGAATTTATTTTAGCCTTTATTTAATTGACAAACAAATTCATACCCATTCATTGAAATTGTACACAACTTTCACCAAAAAAGATATGGAAAATATATTTTAATTAAAAACTTTTATTAAATATTAATATTCAGTGGATTTTATACAATATAAAGAAAACAGAAACAAACAGAAAAAACTCCCC
Source organism: Latrodectus hesperus (assembly GCA_037975125.1). NCBI lineage: Eukaryota > Metazoa > Arthropoda > Arachnida > Araneae > Theridiidae > Latrodectus > Latrodectus hesperus. The sequence continues at coordinate 72,270,092 of CM075860.1, read as the reverse complement.
AATTAAAATCGCCCCCTTTACTGTAAAACACGATGTTATTGGTGATTATTCTCTTCACTTCACATAAATCTAAATATTACATCCAATTCTGACTGAACTGGATCATATTGAAGTTATTGAGGCTGAACTGGATCGTTTTGAAGTTTTTGAAACCAAACTGGATCCTTATTTTAGTCAATAGTTACGAATACAATCTAATATCAATAGTGCCAACCCTTAGCTCACTTTTTGCAAAGGCTTATTTGAGATTATAGTCATGCAAATGTTTGTCAATTTTTTTCTCTTCCAAACAACCTAAATGTACAACTTAAGTGTTCCTCCAAGTAAATAGATTCCTATATTCATAGAAAAACAAAATCAGATTTAAGTTTCTTGATGAAGTGATGTAAAATATAGCAGGATAAATGTTTGGTAATTTTGCTTGTTGTTTAAACTAGCAAAACAAAAGGCATGATTAAATTATCAGAACACTTTGCTATTGGTCTCTTTACATTTTATCTCCGTGAAAATTTTTCCATAAGTACCAACTTTCAGTAAATTTCAACCAGTCTTAGATTATTATTCAAGTTTCACTATAAGCTTACACTTTTGAATAAAATTATTTTAAAGATTTTGACTCTAATATTGTTAATTTTCCTTGGCTATAAGGTCTAGTACACCTGAATGGTGTATTCACCTACCTGAATGGTAGGAAATTAAGTTAATTAATCTATTATAGAAAAAAACTGAATGTTTCTTAAGTTGAAGACAAAATTTCAGTGTTGAAAAATTTGTCTCTTAAGAAAATTTTTATTTGAAGAGTTTGAAATTCTTCAAAAATTCTTGTCGGAAGATTAGTAAATTTACAGATAAAAATTAAAAAATAAATAAGAATAAAAGTAACTTTGAAAGAATTAAAAATTCCTATTTGAAAAATAAAATTACTGCAGATAATAATTAATAGACGTATACTCACACCAAAGTATTTTAAAACTGTTTAATTGTAAATTCCAAAAAGTTAAAAATAAAACTTGATTTGACACACTTTTATAAAGAGCTTCAATTTAAGAACAAAGTAACTGTATGCCTTTTGGATTTTTTTACTGGCACAAGTTCAATCAAAAACTATCACTACAACATTAAATATCATTGCTAGCACATAACATGCTAAATGGATATTTCTTGATCTGGCAATGACAAATAAATATGGTATCAGAAGGTAATGAATTCGAATCCCGACCGACTGAAGATCCTTCGCGTTCGCTAAAGGCAGCTGGGGCATATTAAAACTGGGCTTGGTACCAGTGTCCTCCAAGTGAAATGATACCTCTGGGGGTGGCAGGTATTGGGAGTGTTCTGCTTTGTTCCTGCTTCAAAATCATGAGGACTCCACCTGGATGCTTCTACCTAACTGGTAAGGCCAAACTCAGGGCTAGGTAGAAAGAAGCATGTTTATTTATGCATGGTGCAACAAATAAACATGGAAAAATTACACCCAACTCTAAATATAAGAGTGCATTTATTGAATTTTGAGCTTAATGTTTAATAGTTTTAAATATATCATTAGATTTATACTTCACTAAACTAAGGAAAATTATTATAATTTATTTCAAAATTTAAAACTATAGATATAAAGTTCTTTTTAATTTAAAATCACTTTTTTTTATAGAAGATTCCTGGAGATTCAACATTATGGATAGGTGGAGAGGATTTGCGATAAATAAACTGAATTTGAGAAAACCAAACTGGTAGAGGCTAAAAATCTCTGATTTATGTGCACTAACTTTAAATTTTCAGAAAAGTAAAATTTAGAGATAAGAAGAAAAAAATTGATTTTTAACATACTTATCCTTGAATAATATTTGGATGCATTGAAAAAGAAATAATCATCATAGCATAAATGAAATAGTTTAAAATAATAAAATAATCTATGTGTACTAACATATTAAGTATGTCTTTTGCTCCGATAAAACTCTAACAATTTTCTTAGCTGCTTCCTGACCTGCACTATCTAGCTGAACATACTTATCACTTCTAAATCTTTTATGTGAATTTGCAGAACTGGAACGGCTGTTACTGTCTCGCATTTCTTCATCAGATTCATCCTGATACCTGTTTTGTTTACCAAGGGTGTAATCATAGCTCTCGGCACCACGGCTACCATAACCTTTAGGCTTATTTTTAATGCCACATACATCCAATGTTTCAGATATTATTTGATCTTCTAAAACTTCACTCCAAATATTATTGCGTTTTCGCTTAGAAGAAGCCTGATTTTGCGACAAGGGTGGAGAAGGTTCAACTGTAGGAGGAATAATTGGAATCTTTTCTAAATTCTCTCTTTCATTTCTCAAAGATCTCTTCCAGTTTAAGCATTCCTTATCACTATCATCAGAATCATCATCTGATGACATTGAACAGTTCATGCGATAAGCAACTGCCATTGTTTACTGTAAAATAAAAATAAAGAGGATTGCTATATATTAAACAAAAAATAAGAAACAACAAGTCTTAAAGAGTCAAAAATACAATTGTCACTATTATTTAACTCGCAGCATTTTGGAATTATATTTCATAAGTAAAATATTTTTGCCTGTCCAGTTAAAAGTTTATATGCATGTGACTATCTTAACAATATTTACATTTAGTTAAACGTAGTTAAAAAATAAAAACTTTAAGATAAAATTTTTAAAAAAGGCATTTTTTTTTTAAATTTCATTTTTTAAGAAAAGTGATTAAAATGTTGGCAGTCAAAAATTATAAGAACAAAATCATAAAATGCAAACTAATATAACTACATAATAAGGAGAGTTTCAAAAACAAGCATATATTTATTCTTTATATAAAGCATGAGTTTATATATATAAAGTAACTTTAGTCAAAAGATCACAGCTCTCTAAAATAACTCAGATGTATTTGTAATTTTAGTGTTTAGATAAATAGTAAAATTTTCAAATATAGTTAAATCCAAGACAATAAAACTTGTTTCCTGTTTCTATTAAAATTTTCATTGTCACTTCTTTTTATTTTGTTAATAACTGTGGAAATGACATTTTTTATAATATTATTAAAATGTCAATTAACAATTAAAATTCTTTTAAAATAATTCAAGTATGAAATAAATAAAATTCCTTTTTTATCAGCCTTTTCCCTAAATTTTCTTTTTCATTGGCCTGACAGCCCAGGGTGGACCTTTGCCTTCCTCAGAAGTGCATACCAGGACCTCCTATTTTTGGACAAGGTCATCCAGTTTGCCACTTTTAGGGTTTTTAGGTCGTTTTCAAGGCAGTCACACCATTGGAGTTTCGGTCATCCTCTTCTTCTGGTGCTAATGGGGAGAGCCAAGAAAATTTTTTTTGTCACCCGATTGTTTCCCTAAATTTTAACCATTACTTCTTTTCAGTAAGATGATTCATTCATTTTGAATTCAAAAGAAAATGTCATTGTATGATGGTACTTTCCAAGTAATTCATTCTTAAATTACCTGGAAAAGTTCATCATAAAATAGCATTCTGCCATAGTGATAAATGTATCACTAGATTTTGATGAAAATTTTTAGCTAAACTTATAAAGAATTTACAATTAGGTCAATTGGGCATGCAAAAACGAATACCATAGGCAATTTTTTTTTCCTATTGTGTGTAATAGTTAAATTTGTAATAGATAAGTGCAACAGTGTTTAATTATGTAAAACAGAATTGTCTACTAAAGTTTCCATCAAGCATTTTATTTAAAATACTATTTGAAATATTTAGTTTTATACAATTTTTTATTAAAAGTAAGAAATTCAGTTGATAGCAACCAGAGATTTCATTAAAAATATCACAAATATAAGCAGTAAATAAAATAACAAATTTGATGGTCATGTAACATTTTTCATTTCATTAAATTTTTAAGCAATCAAAAAATAAATAATAAACAAACATTTTTAACAATTATTTAGCATATAATATATTGAAATATTAAATTAATACAGATTAATTTATATTGAATAAGCCTGTAAAATATTTAGAGAAATATAAGAATAGTCTTTAGTAATAATTCTCTGCTTCAAAAATATTGTAAATTAAAATAGATTAAAAGAATGCATAAAATTAAAAAAATCCAGTAGCAGCAGTTAAAAATTTGAATACTGTTTAACACACAAAAACTCATCAATTAATTATGAAAAAGAAAAGTTAATCAAAAAATTAAACATCAAACATAATCACAGCTTTAAGTTCTATAAAATTTAAACATATACAAATATTTATTATGTTTATCCTGCATAAGTACTTTTAATCTCAAAAATTATGCTTAGAGATAGATTTAATCCGCAAATTGTTTTGAATATGATAGTCTCCAATTTTTCCATAAATTTGAAGTCCATTATCTCTATTTGGAGAAAAAAGAATACAACAGATATAATGATTGTGCTAAATTAAGAAAATTTTCTTATGGCTTGAGAAGGATATTGAGAAAGAGCAATCATCAAACCATTGCTCTTAATGAATTATAATAAAAAAGTAAACTCCTTTCAAAAAAGTTATAATTTATTTTGAAAAATACTATTGTAAAAACTCTTTATATTTAAAAGATGAAAGATGCTTCTTTTAAATCTATCTGCAGCAATTAGTATTTTTAGAAAAAACATTTAAACAGCATGATTATCTTTGAAAATACAAAGATAAATATGATAAAAATTCATTACTTAAAATAAATCAAAAGATAAGTCTACAGTGCATATACTTTTTAAAACGAGTATCAAATAATTGAACTACAAAATAGAACATAATATACAACAAATATCAAAGTAAAATTTAATAATACAAGGATTTTAAACTACTTTGTTACATACTTTTATCCACAAACTACTTTTTCAAGCAATTGCTTTCACTCAAAATATCATTTGTGGTGATTTCTGCAGAAAGATAAAATTTATTTAAAGCAACCAATTGAAATAAATGGGCATGTAGTACATTAAGATAAAGTATTTAAATAACACTTAATTTTTCTTGAACTATAACAATTAATAAAATTCATGAGTAAGTTAGAAAATTAGAGATGTAATAAATGATAGAAACCAGGCAGAAAAAATATTAAACTAATAAAAAAGAAAATTATAATAGAAAGAACATAACAAAAAGTTTTTGTTGATTTTAAAATTATGTTAAAATGCAAGTCATTTCAATCTTACTACATAAATAAAAATAATATCACTATGCATTAAATCAAACAAATGAACTGTGTTTAAAACTATCTAGAAAACAACTAATTATTTTAACACACTAATCTGTCAAAGTATCAGAGTTTTTTGGTTTATACTACGTACTGTTATAAAATGTGATACTATAAATCATTAAATTTTATAATAAAAATTTAATAATACTTATAATTTCATTTATATTTTAATATTTATTATAATTTAATAATTTTAATTTATATTTAGAATTGAATTATTGTATGAAATTGTTAAAAATAAATTAGTCTTATACAACAAAATAAGCTTTCAAATTGATAACTGTGGTAAATAGTAATTAAATTTAGAGAAAAATATTATATATAAGTAAATAACATCTATTTTTTATTTGTAAATATTGTAATTAATGTCATTTTTTATTTGTGAACATTATTTCATTTTACAAATAAGAGACTTAGCATGAAAAATAATACACTGTTCTTGATGGAACAGTGAAACAAGTGACTTACATAGAAAATGATAAATTGTGAAATAACATTTTCAGGAAAATGATAAACATTAAACAACATTTTCAGTTATCGATATTAACATGATAAAGATTTGTGTGAATACAGGCATCATTGGTATTAAAGATTGCATTAGTATACAATTTGTTTATTATTACATATATTTAAATTAAATATATCAAATATTTTGTATAGCATATATGTGTTTCATTTTAATTGAAAAAAACTTTTTCTGATTTATAAAAATAGATATTTAAAAAAATTGACTTTGTTCAAACAAATATATATAAAAATCTTTCTATTACTTCAAATAGCAGGTCATATGAGTTCTAAATAAAAAGATATTTTAAATTTTAAAAGAAATTATATTTCATAATTGTACAAGTTGATTAAATTCAACTAGGCACTTTATTTTTAGGAGAACAATGATCTCAAAATTACATAATATTATAAAAAATTTTAATAATAAACCTTCTAGGAATGTAATGTATATCAGATTTTTCTAATCAATGATATCTATTTTTGCAATCAGTAATATTACTCAACTGAAATCAGCTTCGGTAAATCTTAAAAATGAGAATTCTAGAAGCTTAATAAAATAACCGGTAGGTTTAGTTTGTTGCTCAATAATAATTTTTTACACACAAGGACTAATTAGACTAGAATCTATAATCTAAAGAAGATTCTGAAACATTACAAACATCCAAACCCAAGGTGGGATTTGAACCCATGGACTATTGAATCAAAGACAAGAGCACTAACCATTCAGCTACCAGCTTGAAAAAATAATTGGAAAATCCTATGCATAACTGAAATTGACACAGAAATTTTATTTCTGGGGTTTGAGTGACTAACAGGCTTGTCAGTATGTACTGGGTAATTAAGCATCCTTTCTTTTACTTTGAAAGGGCAGCTTCATAAAAAGCAACAAAATAATTTCTGCAATCTTGGAGTTATACAAAATGTCCTAAAAGCAAATGGCCTTAATGCAGCCTCTAGTACTATTCTTAACAACTTAAAAACAAACTACTAATTTTTAAAACCTAGATGTCACATAAATATGTGAAGTAATTTTTAAATAAACTAAGTAATTTTATTGTTTTTTTTTCAATTCTTCTTCAATTTTGGGTTTGTTTGATATAGGGCACCTCTGTTTAAAAGCATTTTGTACCAACTATTTCAATTACCCACTTAATAAAATCTGTAAGTATTTCTATAATTTATATATGCCAGTTATTTATAAAATTAAAATATGTATCATTAGTTGTATAGTTACAAACCAAAACTAAATAGTCACTTAAAATATATTTTAATTTCATAGTATTTATTAATTCCATGAGATCTCAGTTTTTGCCTACGTCGATTGTTGGCTGAGTGGTTAGCGTTCTTGACTCATGAGCAGTGAGTCCCAAGTTCGAATTGTGGTTCGGGCAGGAATGTTACTTTCTGTCTTTCCTTCTAATTGATATATGAATGTGGCCCACCCTATAAACAAGTTTGTGGTAGTATGGTGTGGGTAATGTGACTCACCTCCATGGCTTGGATCATATATGCCCACTGGATAACAACAAATGAGTAGCAATTTTCGGTCTAGTTGCGGTAAAGGGTTAATCACCCATATGGCCATTTTAAAGAAAGAAAAAAAATTTCCTTTATGAAAATTTTAGTTTTGATCAAAATGGTCAATAGCTAAATGGAAAAATACCAAAAATATATTTTATTTATGTACACATGACATTTGCAAAATGATTACTTGTAAATAGAGGTTAATAAAACTAATTTGATAAATGAATCAATTCAAATAATTTAATAAAGCTTAAGAAATACATTAAATTTTAACAATTTTTTTTTTTGCTATGTATCATACTTTAAAAAGTATACACTATTTAATTAAAATCAAATGATGTCTAAAAAGTAAAATGCAAAACATTATACATACCAAAAAGTTAATAAATCCTTAGTAAAGGATTTTACTACATTGAAATTATTTTTAACCTGTAATATTACAAATTCATTTATGTCTCAAGCTATTGATTTAGGAGTATTATATTATAAACCTTAATTTGAAGTACACCATTATTTTAAATGTACACATTTTATTAAAATTAAATGATGGCTACATGCAAATTCTAAAAAATGCTAAAATATAATTTTTTTCTCAAAATTTACTTTACATATTTAAAAAATAAATAGACTGGCTAATTTGATATTTTTTAGAAAACTGGCCTTCATATATGAATTGTTTAGATTTTATATACCATATCAACAATTGAAACAGTATTTAAAATCTAAATATTATCTTATAAATTGAAATTATTTAATAAAAAAATAATTTTAGTTTTATTATATATTATTCGATTTCAATTATTAGCTTAAAATAAAAATAATAAATAAAAATAAATGAATAATAAATAGAAAATTTTTTATAGAATTAAAATTTTCGTAACATCTTATTAGACTATAATTAGCAATGATAATTAATTATAAATTTCTTTGTTTTCTAAATTATAAATTAAACTTGAATTATTTTCTAAGTTTTGATAAATATAATATTTTAGAACTTATTCTTTTCTTGGTATAGTTGTTTAATGACATACATATAAATTCTCCATGAATATAAAATGACTGGGTGCTATAATAATAAAAATTGTATAGTAATCTATCTGATAGTTTCAAATCAAAACGGAAAACAGAACTTATCATAATAATATATACCAATAAGAATATTAAGATGCTCTACAAAATTGAGAGATCTTAATTCTGATTTTAAGCTTACAAATTAATGTTAATTAAAAATAAAAACATAAATAAAAATGATATGCTAAGATAATTAAATGAAATAAAAGATTATAAAAGTTAAACTTGATTGACAGTAAAAAAATTAAAACAATAATAATAAAAACGAACTTCAAACAATACATAAAAAATTCTTATACTTCTACAAAATATTTTTTCACATTCATAATTACAATAACCAAGAATTTAAATTATTATGTAAATTAAAAGCCAAAAGAATTTCTTAAAAAAAACTGCAAGACAATAACCAAAGAATAATTGGTATAGTTCCATTATAACCCTGTACGACAGCCAACGTAACAGGAAAGAAAAAATCACAATTACTAATATAAATACTTACCTTATGTATTATTTAAAAAGACTTACACTTGTTAAAAGTACAAAAAATATGAACATTTTATTTATATTTCATAAACATCATACTTGTCACTTACTGATGAAACTTATTTTCAATAAGAAACTGCATAGCAATCACTTCGATAATCAATTGCGAAAGTATAATGGAATAATATCAAAAAATATATTGAAATAAAAAATAACTTTAATATTTTTTTGCCAACACATGAAAGGAAATAAAGAAAATAGAATTTTATAAGAAAAAAATTTGGTATCAAAATAAATTCACTTGAGTAGATTTTAAAAGTTTTTAGTAAAAAAGAAAAGCATCAACTAAAATAAAGTATTTGAAATTCCTCAACATTGTTAAACTTTACAAGAGAGTTAATGTATTAAATAAATAAGAAATTCTGAAAGCCTTTATTATTTTACATCAATTAGAAGTCAGGATTCATAAAAAAAGCCATAAAAAATTTACTAAAAGGAAAAAAAGAAAATTTGAGAGAAGGCATTCTTAACCCTTGTCTATAATTAACAGTAACTACCATTAAAATGTTTTAATGTCTTTGTTTTAATAAAACTAAATTATTAATCATATTCAACAATTTTTTGTTAAAGTTAAAATTGTACCATTTATTTCAATATTTCTTAAATCATAATTGTAACAGAAAAACTTAATTTTGCATATTTATAGAAAGACTTGCAAAAATGCATCTTTGTTACCTTTAACAAAAAATAAAATTGGTATTTATGCAAATATAAACTATTAACATTAATGCAGAAATTCGAAGTTCAAAAGGCAAAAAATATTCTTAACAGTACACATTGACATTCTTAAATATTAATAAATAATTTTTGTACATAATTTAACTATTTGTTAATTATGTAAAAAAAATATTTGTTTATATTTAAAATAATGAATTTAAAACAAAACAAATAATAAATTAATGTTAACTATTACTTTAATTTATTATTTGAAATTTAATTTTTCCTTATTCTCATTTGTTTCTTCACTTGAACATGATTTCAATATTTTCTTTTCAACAAAAATTTATTTTTTAGGTTAGACTATACTTGAGGGTGCCCCTTGAATTCTTGCCAAGCTGGGCGATGTTGCTCTATTTATGGTAACCCTAAACGCTATTCTGAAATCCATTCACGGCTCTGATTGGTTTTCTTCTCAAGGTAAATTTAAGCAATATCTGTAGGAGCTATTAGAGAATTCTGTGTACCTCAAAGTGAGGATATTCCAGCAAAAATAAAGAGTACATTTTTTTCTTTTTTTATGTGCTTACTGCATTATTTTTTAAATTTCATTGTGTTTTGTCCGCCATTACTGTTTGCATAGCGTTCCGCGCGAACAGGATTGGCGCCAAACAAAAATTGCCAATCTCGCGAAGGGGCACCCTCAAATATAATATTACCATTTTTTAATATTTTATTTCTTATTTTAGCTTCTAATAAGCAATAATTTATTTAGATACTTTTAGGATTTTTGTAACATGTACTTATATATAATAACGTAAACAAAAACTAGATTTGGCGACTTTTCGCGCTTCGTGGCCTGAGACATTTGCGAGATTTCGCGCTCCGTAAGTTGAAACTAATACTCAGTTTAGCCTGAATTTATAATATTCACAATAATACCGAAGCAATAAATTCGGAAACATTAACAGAACTAATTCTTCAAAACATTCATTTTTAGGATTTAAAAGAGAGGGACATGATAAATAATTAAGATAATTTTAAGTAACACATTATCCACAAACAATATTTGTGCTTTGCACGATTTTTATTGAAAAAGATACAATCAAATCTTTATTAATATAATTTTCCTTTAAACATAAAACACAAATTTCAACGAAGCCTACTTGATTATATGAATAAAAACAACAACAGCCTAAAATAAAAATTTCTTTCAAATGTATGACAAATTTTAATAGGAAGTAAGCAAAATTTACAGGTTTAAAAATATAAAAAAAATCAATGAAATTTCAAAATGCGTAAACTGAAAGAAAATATTTAATGATATACCTTTAAAAGAAACTTATTAAAATTCAGTTAATAAACTGATTTTAAAGATTTAGCTTTTTTCCTAAGTTATAGAAATCACAGAATAGTTAACGTAAAAAAGAAGACTCCTTGGGCTGATAGCGGTAAAATTGTAAACATAATTTTCTGGCGGTTGAACAAGTGGAAGTTGCAGTAGTTATGAATTAATGAAAAATATCTAGTTATCTGTATTAATGAAACTTAAAAATTTAAAACGAAGTTTAACTAATAAACTTAATATCAATAAAAATACCAATTAAAATTTCTATTTGTCTTTGAAATTCAAATAATTTTATATGTAATATAAAATATAAAAAATTATATAATTTTTATGACTTTTTTTATTTCTGTTCTCCCAGTAACTTAAGAACATTAACTCTCTAAGAACTCTGCCTATCTTCTAAATTTTTCACATTGTTTTGAATTGCAGTACCATAATAATTTTGTTACGTATTGTCAAAATTATCCAGATTTTTCTTCTTCCTTAAAACCAACCCATTTTATTATTTTTTTTTTAATTTATGCAGGCAACTTTCACCCCTATTAAATATTCTCAATACAATCAAGTTTTGTATTAAAACTTAGACAGTAAGTGTTTTACAAGTTCACAAACTTTAAAGTTTCTCCATAGTATTAAATATATCGCATTATTTTCAAAGACACATGAAGTCAATTTGAAAAAATTTAAAAGAATATATATTATATTATATACATTATTCTTTCAATCGATATCGTCTTCAGACTTTAATGAAATCTGAAAATCATTCATGTTACTCAAAATAACACTGGAAAGCAGCACTGCTTCACAATTACACATAATAGCTACTGAAGTGGTCCCGCTGCCAAATGTAAACAAGCACCAAAAAGGTAAACAGCGAGGATGGATATATACAAGACACGCGGCGTACGAATAAACTTTCTTACCAGACAGGTGTGATTAGGCAGAGACGCTTCTCGGCAGTCTGCTCTCGGCCGTGGAATTGAGCGTTAGCAGCGGAACACTCGCTGCTGCATTTTTGTGAATATTCGTCAAATCTTGTTAATTTTTCAATTTCCTACTTATGCGATGTCTCATTTAAATTAATTGTATTTTATGAAGATAACTAATTAAATAGTTATGTCTGGATTTAACATCCCTCGTTTTTATTTATTTATCCATCGACATTTACTATAGCTATCAAGTAGCTAAATAGCTTGGCCCAATATTGGAAATCTTGCCAATGTAGCCCCAATAATGGACCAATGATGGGCGTCAAGTTTTCCCCAAAATACAGCATGACAAGATAAGTCCAATAATAAGCCTATAATGAATTCCACGTTTTCCCCAATATTGGGCATGTCAAGATAAGCCAAGGTTGGTCCTACCACGGGGCCTAAGGTTTCCCCAACGTAGGAAATGCCAAGATAAAATAATATTGGGCCAATTGGGGGTGCAAATAAGTGAACATGTAAATAACAATTCTCTCTTGCTTAGTTTTAATACATTTATGATGAGAAAAATAATAACAATAATCCTCAATAATGTTAACATAGGGTTATATATATATGTATCGAAATACTAAGAATAAATAAGAACTGATTATAGTGTGCCTAAAAAATGAGCATTTAAGCTTAATTTTAAGGTTTGTAGTAAAAAATCAATAAAATGAATATAAAAATATTAATAAACCATTCTAACACAAGCAAAGTGATACATAAATATTTTATGATTATAAATTCAAAATTTACTAACAAATTTTGCCGTTTTTAACAAAATAATAGCATTTACTGAAAATGAAAATTTGTAAGAGTTAAAACTACTGATATTTGGGAAGTAATGATATTCTAACTGTGTTTACAAGAAAAAGGAAATTATGTATTTTCTCATAATTTGGATTCTAACCGTTGTTTCGTTGCTTATATTTCGAATCCAGAAAAACAATTCTCTACTTTAATTGCAGCGTTTATTTAATTTGAGAAGAAATCCCCTCTATCGCTGGAAAGCCAGTCTCCTGGACATAAGATTTTAGCGCGAATTTTTTCACAAGTATAAAGTAGTACTAGACTATAGGTAGAGTATTATTATTTTTTTATTTCTGGAATTTTGAACCACGGGAATTTCGGGAATAAACTCAACCAATCATCTTTCATTTAATGTATTCTTTTGTCTTATATGAATGAAGAGAAGTAAAATAGTATCGTACTGAGAAAAACAAAAATACTTGTTAAAATAATAAAAATGAGAAACTAATATTTAAAAAATATCAAGATATATTTTTCATGACTGTCAGAATAAATGTTGACATTTGTATGTTTCTGTCTTAATAAATTCCTAAATTCATACAGAGAAAAAAGGAAAAAAAAATATTTTCTCAACATTAAGTTTTGAAGTTATTCTAAATAGGCCATTAACACAAAATTATTTTCTTTTCTTTGAAAACTTTCTATTACTTTTCTATAATTAGTAGAAGAAATCATAAAATAAGTCAACTTTTATTTATTTTAAAAAATATCTAATAAAAAAATATTTCAAAAATTTCTAAATCAGCTGAAAAATTTCAAAACTTTCTAGGTTTTTCAAAATTTCCAAAGGAATAAACCCGGTTGTTTCTCCTCCTTTACAACACTAGTTACGCGTCTTCAAATTCTTTATCTTTTTTTATACTATCAACATATTTAAATGATATTTAGGAAACAAATTTGACTTTGAAATCGAAAGAAATCGGATCAGTTTTGACATTTTTATTTTCCTCCTCCTTGCCGGTTCCTTTTTTATTTGGTAAGAAAGGAACACGAGTAACATCAATTTAGTCATCAAGCGAAACAATTTAAAGTCTAAATCATTAGAATTTTTTTATGCAGCATTATTATTATTATTATTATTATTTTTTCCCCAAAATGAAGTTTTTTAAAGTTTTATCTCACTATCATCTAGATTTAGATTTTCTGAAGCCCAGAGCAATCCAATATAATTATATATTTAAATATCTGTTAATTTTTTCCTAAGATTGTATTGAACACATTATAGAGTAGTTTAAGAAGCTAATTATCTACGCGTCTCACAAAAGAGTAAACCATGAGATATAGTTTACTTTTCTGAAAAAATGCACGATACTATAATTACATTCTCATTTAATGTCTGGTCAAAATTTTAATGGGTAAGATATGATATAACTGATATATTTGTAATAATTGTAATTATATAAAAATAATTTATCAAGAAATGAGAAATAAAATACTTAAATACGATCATTTATTTTATTCTAGAAATTTTTTTGCAGGATTTATATCTTTAATTATTAAAGATTCATATTTTAAGGACTTCTGAGTAATCTTTCGCATTTTTTAATAATATTATGACAAGCTTTCATCGAAATATTTCAGTTTTATGAAACTTCATTTTCATAAGATAATTTTTTAAATATTTTATTAAAATCTAAATATGAGATTAAAATTTCACATTTTTTTTATAAAATAAAATTTAAAATATTTTATTTATAAAAGAAAATGTAAAATATTAACAGAATATTGCTTGTTAAGTAAAAATAAGAAAATGAATATCATGTCAAATAATACCTCAGGACATTAAAATGTGCACAAAATTTTTTACTTTGAATTTTTCTGAATAATAAAGAACATAGAAAATTCTTAATAATGTATTTGTCACATTCTATGCAATAAGAATAAGATATGATATTTTAATTTTGAGTAGAAAAGATTTATTAGCTTAGTCACAATCTTTCAATTTTCTATAAGTACACTGTTGGCCACAAAAATTGCAACACCAAAAAAGATAAGAGATATTATAATTTATTTTGTAGATAACATGTTGATCAAGTATCAAACGATTAAATTTATAGACTTCTGGGAAGTACGGTTCCTGCCAAAATCAGTAGTCAGAGTACCCGTCATTGTTGGAGATCTCGCCTCGGCATTGATTCAAAGAGACTTTGGATGTTTTCTCGAGGTACAGCAGACTGAGCAGCTTCCACACGTTGCAATGATTGATCTAATAGGGTAGCTGGGGATGTAATCTGGGTCAATCGTTGAGCAACCATTGACCGCATGTTTTCTATTGGTGAAAGATCCGGAGAGCGAGCCGACCAGGAAAGAAATTCAAACTGGCGATTGACACAGAACCCTTGGACAATTCGTGCCACATGTGGTCACGCATTATCTTGTTGAAATAAGGCTGCGGGCAAGCCCTGAAGGTAAGGAAGGACAATTGCCTCCAACATTTCAGAGATGTAGCGCTGGATGTTTAAAGTACTGGTGATGCATACTTGAGGAGTGTGAGAGTGATATCCAATACCGCCCATACCATAATACCCGGTGCAGGACCAGTGTGGTGGTGCATAACGCAGTTATTCACCATCCTCTCTCCATGGTGTCCCCAGACTCGAATACAATCATCCTAGTGCTGCAGACAGAAGCGTGACTTGTCAGTACAGACAATTTCATTCCATTCTGCAGTCCACATCCATCTTGCAGCATACCATTGGTGGCGGAGATGTCTGTGGTTCTGCATCAAAGGTAGACGAAGCAATGGACGTCTTGCGGACAAACCATTCTGCTGTAAATGGCGTCGAATAGAACGCGTAGACATTGGATGATGCCTTAAGATTGAATGTGCTGTGCTATGGTTCGTGATGTGGCTGAGCGATCCACCACCGTCATGCGCACAATTTGCCTTGTCATCCCGCGAAGTGGTGCACTGAGGTGGATGCGATTGAACACGTCAGTCCGTCGTACCCTTCTGCATCCAACGATCACATATCCACATTACAGTTGTTTGGCTTCGTCCAACACGACTACCGATTTCTCTGAAAGGTAATCCACTATTTCGGTAGGCCACTATCCTTCCTCTGTCGAACTCGGATACTTGATCAAGAAATGATCGCTTTTTTCTACAAAGCATAGATAATCGTTTTTTTTTTTTTTTTGGAAAAAATTTTATTGCCAAACTGGAAATCGTTGAAATCTCCAAGCCTTAAATAACACTTTGAAATGGCGTCACAGGCACGCGTGATGTGCGTCTGCGCTTAAATTCTATCTATTGGCAAATCTCACTTCCGATAATGCATGTTGTAAATTTCATGTTATTTACATGCTTCCTTCATGGGGTTGCATTTACGGTGGGCAGCAGTGCATGCATCTTGACTTAGACAATTTCTAAAAGTACTAGGGCTCTGATAGAACATGAGGAATCTTGTTGCATTCACTAAGTTAAATCAATTACATATCATGAGTTTACTTTTCTGGAATCCCCCTGAATAATTAATCCATATATCAAGAATTACAACATCAACACAAATTATTTGGTAAATAACTTGAAGCTAAAATGAAAAGCATCTTAAATGTATAAAAGGGAATTGACCAATATAATACATATTTCGGAACTTTTATCAGAAAAAAATGTAAAATATTTCTATTATTTACATACGTTACAGATTTGTAATACAAAATAATGATACAGCGTCACAAATCATGAGCAAAATATAAAATTTCAAAAAAGAAACGATTAAAAACACTATCAAAGGAACACAACTTTTAATGCGAGCTGAGCTATGTAGGTTTATTAATAAAGAAGTTTAAAAGTGGGAAGGATTTTTTTTATGACAAGTTCCTCAATATTCATTAAATTTAAATGTATTTCCCCAAATAAAATTGATATTTCCATCAAAATAAAATTTAATTGTTCAGAAATTTTTTTTTTGTTTTAGCTATTATTTAGCTCCCCTCTCCAAGCGATACCTAGGGTAGGATAAAGCCCTTTTGCTATGCCACTGGATGCATTTTTATTGTTAAATAAATTTAAAAAAAGAAATAGGAGTGTGCATATTTTGCAAGTCAGTAACTGAGTTCTAATATGTGATTAAATGTAATATCGCAAGAAATGAGTGGCAAAATCTTTTTGTTTAAAATCATACAATTTTTCACTTATACTATTGAGATGCATTTATTTTTTCATTTTACAAATATATATGCTTATAGTTTCGCTTAAAACCATAAGTGTTTGTTGTTTAAAGTTTATTTGAACATTTTAGCAGTTTATAAATTCATAAATTTATCAGTTGACTAGGGTAAATAACTTGTAATCTCGGATGCAATCTAATCGGTTTTCTAGGGAGGAAAGAGATATCAAAACAGACACAGAAAGTAACTGCCAATTATTTTTCTTCTATTAAAGCAAGAAAAGTTAAAATTCAATTAAGCTTAAAAATCTCATAATTAAGAATAATATTATATACATTAATGCCCTTTTTATAATAAAAGTTTATTGTTTTCTATACAACTCATTACAAATTACTCATATTTTGCCTAAGTCAGTGAATTTTTATAGTTTAAAATAAAATAAAATTCTAATGCATCTAAAATTCCATTTAAATTATTCTAAGATGCATTAATTTCTCGTTAAATAATATTATTTATGTTATTTTCTTTAAAAATGCAAATGATTACATATCGAGATTGGTATTATTCATGGGAATACAATTTTCTTAAGTATATTCAGACTCGTTTTACTATTTAAAAAATATATTAATTGGCATTACAGTGTTATTTTCTTTGCTGAGAATTTCTACCTGAAGAAACATCTTTTACGTTATATTTACCATTAAATTATTTATTGTCAATCGAGAAGTAACGAAAGAATTAAATCTTAAATTTAAGTATTCTCAAGTAAAGAAAAAATTAAATCTTATTATTGTATTTTTTCAAGTAAAGAAAGAATTAAATCTTAAAGTATTATTTAAAAAAATAATAATAAAGAAAGAAACAGTCTCTGAGACCCATGACTTATTGTGTTTATAGGCTAAGCCTTTTGCCCTCTTTTCAGTAATCAGGCTTTATCTTAAGGTTGATAAATCAGTTGGTCTTTCAAAGTTTCTCTGTGATAAAACTGAAAAAGATTTTTGAAATAGAAAATATAAATCGCATTATTTACCAATTTTTAGATTTTAATCAACTTTTTCCTTGTTTCATTCCAATTCAAAAATTCACGCAATACAATTACATTTGTAAAATTTTTTTAAAGTCAAATTGGCATTTGAACGATTAGCGCTCTGTCTGTCAATTTAGCAGTTCATGATCTTGATTATGTTATATGTAGTGATTCGGAATCCACTCTAAAAATTATTGGTCTCCGTTTAATTAGCTCTTATATGAAAAGAAAAGACAATGTAATGACAAATAAATAAAAAGTAATCATTAATATACTATCACGTAATAAACAGATTAAATTTTCCAATTTGGATTCTTTTGAAATGAGTTCATTAACAAACACGCTTTTTCTGAAAAAGAGCTTAAATAATCTAATTTTTTTGAATTATTTGGTACTTCAACAGTTAAGAACCTAATCATATGAATCATCTTCATAAAAATTTACTTTCTTTGGTTTTGAATCACATCTTTAGTCGAATAATTATCGAATGAAGCTTCTATTAATTTTTAAAACCAAATTTTCTAAAGTTAACTTTGTGTGATCCGCGAGTATTTATTACATATTCTGTCTCTTTTTTTGCTTTCGATCTTCCACTTTCCTTACAGCCTCTATTCTAATTCTTGTTCACATCATTAGGAACTACATCACTATAATTTTTATTACGTAAAATTACGTATTGATTCCAAAAAATAATGTTCCAATTCAGGATTTTCCCTAAAACCCAAAGTTCAAGATTCAGCCTTTTGCAATAAAAAAAGGCTGAATATATATATATATATATATATATATATATATATATATATATATATATATATATATATATATATATATTTATAACACAAGGACGGATAACACTATCATCCATAGCAACCACAAAATGAAAGGAAGCAAAATGTGGAAATTTAGAATAAGTGCGGGATAAAGTAAGAAGAAGTATGCGTATGCAAATGTTTTTTTCCACGTCTGTTCATTACGTGAAAATATCCAGGAAAGGGACCGATATCCGACATGCAGTGTCATGGTGTGGGCCGGCATCATGATCAATGGCCGCACGCCCCTACATGTGGTTGCGAATGGGACTATGACGGGCCAACGATACATTAATGAAGTTCTACTTCCTCATGTTCGTCTTTTCCGTCGTGCTGTCGGTGATAAATTTGTATTTATGGACGACAACGCAACATGTCATCGAACACTCGCTGTTCAGGATTGTCTAGACAGCGAGGGTATTCAACGCCTCGTATGGCCATCACGTTCTCCGGATATAAACCCCATTGAAAATGTGTGGGATGCTTTGGGGAGGCAAGTTGCCGGTGGAAACTATCCTCCGACAAACAAGAACACCCTCATCCGTGCACTCCCAGAGGAATGGGATAAATTGCCTCAACAGCTGCAGGATAATGTTGTGCAAAGTGTGATATGACGTGTGGAATCTTGCATCACACTCCACGGTGGACATATCCCGTACTGATACCTTTCTTCAAGGTGCCTGCTGACTTTTAGATGCATTGTTCCATTTTTCGGTATACAGCATCAAATGACTATTTTTTTCTTTCAGATTTTTCACAGCTTTTGTACTTTCCAGAACAATAAATATTCTTTATTCTAATGTCTGAACAGTGTGGGAACTATATTTTATCCTACTATGCCTCATGTCTCGCTTAATGTTATGCTACATTGCAATTTGTGATCCGTCCTCAGCAATTGTCCAGCAGTGTATATATATGCTATGAACCTTGTTTTTAAAGGATCTATAGAAATTAAAATTCAATATGGGCCTGATTTTTTTTTTTTTTTTTACGAAATCTTAATTATTGGTTAAAAATAAGAATAAAATTAAATAAGTGTGCAGATAACTGTTCATAAAATATCTTGTTAAAACTTTTAAAAGTATAAATCGCAACTTAATGATTTAAACTAACCATAAAGTGTTTACCTCTTTTTCATTTTGCTTTTTCTTCTATTCTATTGGCAACATGTTAATGGCTTGAATGAAAGAAAACGGCCTTTCACACCGATGCTTTGGTCTTTATATAAGAAATCGTTTTATTAACAAGATGAACTTCGACAATATTTTTAATTTTGATTCCAACGAGTTGAAGGGCAGGCAGCTAATTCGTCGACAACTCGGATTTATCACGCC
This sequence comes from Latrodectus hesperus, assembly GCA_037975125.1. NCBI lineage: Eukaryota > Metazoa > Arthropoda > Arachnida > Araneae > Theridiidae > Latrodectus > Latrodectus hesperus. Next base: position 72,250,179 of record CM075860.1, on the reverse strand, counting down.
GTTTTAATACGATATCCTAATTAATTACGTGTGACGTAGATGATATGTTATCTGATGTCATGGATATTTTAAACCAATGAGAATTATAATAAAGTGGCGTAATTATAATCTCAACTGGAACGAACGAAACAACCACTTTATGGATAATATCAATTATTTAAAATAAAATCAATAATTTATTTTTTTAATGAATTACCATTGAAAACATAATTTAGCAGTAAAGTAAACATGTAACTTTAAAGTAATAATGGAAACGTAATAAACAGTAAAACATAATTTAATGTAAAATATTCATTAAATGTCATTACGTGTTTAGCCATGCCATTACGTTTCATTAAATGCCACTACAGGTCCACATATATTGCGCTTTTTAGGCCTATCCTTGAGTATGGGTTCTCGGTATACTTCTTGAGGTCATAAATAGTGTCCTGAGTGATGCTACTCTTATATATACATGTGGTAGTAAAGACGAGTCAAATCACACTGGGAGTGGGATTTATATTGTGAACCCTGCGGTACGGCTATCTGGACGCAACCCAGATAACTGCTCGGTCTTTAGGAGCGAATTAATTGCTCTTAAGGAGGGATTAAACACCATTCTCCACTTCACAGACTCTAGTGACATTTGGATTTTTTCAGATAGCCGCAGCTCAATCCAGCATCTACAGGACTGGAGGCATGTAAATGACCTTGTAAGCATTCAAACATTCAATATGCTTAAAATTCTTTCAAAGCGCAGGGAGGTCCACCTCCAGTGGATCCCTTCCCACGTCAACATTCCTGGAAATGAAGCTGTGGATACCTTAGCAAAAAGAGGCTGCTCTGCGACGGCCACTACTGATTATGACCTAACTTTTGAAGAGATTTTCTCCGTGGCGAAAAATAGAGACCGGCAACTCTGGCTTTCTCCTCCAGCCCATCCCTAGTACAGTAGGTCAAAACCAAGAGGAGCATTACATTTTGAGGCTGGTAGACAGGACCATACGGCTATCACAAGACTTTTCAGTGGGCACCTAAAATGCATGTCCTTGATTCCGGCCGTAAAGTCTTTCCAACGTGTCCCAAGTGCCATCTGCTGCCGGCTTCCTCGCAACATATTCTCGATTGCTTGGAGCTCACTTTAGAGGATGTTCGCAACAGCCCTCTCCTGGTGCTTGACTTTGCTGGAGTGCATGGAATCATGGATTTGATCTAGCTGTCGCTGGATTCTGAAGGATTGGACACAACAACAACAACGTGTTTAGCAAAATGAAGTACTTTACAAAAATGTAAAGCTTGCCTACTTTCATTCAAACTATTAGTTATATAAAAATGTACAATTAACAAATTATTGAAAATTATCTTTAAAACTGAACGATTAGTTATTTGCAATAATGAATACATTTTGTAACAATGAATATTGACTCAAATATATAATTATCCATCACTGCGCCATTCAATGAAAAAATTTCGAAGAAAAATATTCTGAAAAATGATGTTAAAATATTTATTTAACCTGTCTCGTTTTAGAGGCGAGTCGTAATAAAATATTTGGATGTACACATTTTTAACTGCAATAAGAAAATTTCAAGGACTACAGTTCATTAGAATAAGAAATATTAAGATCAAACCAATGTTTTTGTGTTTTATATTGTAGTTATGCAATAAATATAGCTTTTTTCATTCACATGCAATTGTTGTTTCATATTCTAATTTATATTACATTGTTATGTTTGTTTTAAAATTTGTATTTATGTAAATTTATTTTAGTTAAAAATATCTTTTCATTTTTTTTCCTTTAAAAAAGGTTAAAATTTCACAAGAGTTTTTAAATCATTTATTAAAATAATTTGTATTTTAATTGGATATATAAATAAAGCTTTTCCATTGTAAAAAATATTTAATTAGAATCATTTAACAGGAATTGTTTCAAATGCTTTATTTTTTCCATGTATGCAACAGTACGTTTCCCTTTGCTTTTCTTATTTCGAATGTAAAATTGTGAACGATGTTTTTAAAACTACCCTTAACATTGTTATTTTCCCAATGTTCCATTTTAGTTGAAGAGAATCAATAAAGTATTTGCATAAATTAAATATTTCATGAAAATTATTCATTTGACATTAAGATAGGTACAAAAATTGCGTTTTTGAATGAAAAATATACAAGGAAATTGCTACGAAAATAAGAACGGTTTTGTTACTATTCAGGAAATTCAATTTCTAATGGCTTTACCACACTGAACGAGTACTTCCTGTGAGTTACTCGTATTCCTGAAATTGCTTTAAGTATCTCCAAGGTAATGACATTCTTTTATATCACTTCTGAAAATGACGTTAACAATTTCCATAAATTAGACATTTATCATATAGCGTAGTAGTAAGGGCATCTGCCTTCCGTCCGGAAGTGCTGGGTACGATTCCCAACTCCCCCAAAGACCCCGAGTACACGCGATATACGTGTTCGTTAAATCTGTGGAATCGAAATTCATGTGGTCGGTCGTTGAGTTGTTACCATCAGTGTCTGGATAAAATTTCCTCCTCCTCCAGACCAAAGTTAAAATTGAGGAAGTGGATCCTCTGGTGGTGCCATCTATCGAAGAAGTCTTAAAGCAAGGACGTACTTTCATCTTTATGGTCCTATGGTTAAACGAAAGACACTACCTTTTGACTTAATTTTGCATCGTATAGCTGTCGGCTAGCGAACTTGGTTTGTCCAAGTGTCATAAATAACGACAACAACAACATAATTTAGTGAAATCAAAAAATATACAATAATTGAAACATAATTTTTTTAACTGTCAATATTTATGTATTGAATATTTATTAGCTTAGATTATTTTGCAGCCTTAGAAAACATCAGAAATTTTTGACTTCTAATTTGGCAGAAGAAAAATTAATGTACCTATAATCTTCATTTTTTACAATAAAATATTTTATCTTACTGCTATTCAGTTTCAAATTTTTATTTATTAATTTTAATTTGTTTCCTTATTATTATAATTTACTTACTTTTTATTAAAATATTCAGTTATTATATTGCCCATTGTGGTTACATCTAGTATCTCCAAGGTAATTTATATCAGAGCCTTCAAAAATAAGTTAACATATTTTTTTGTAATGAAGACAATCTGTGTAGAATGATTTATCACAAGCAATTTTCTCTGTAAAATAATACTTTATTCATATATTTCTTAAAACTTTATTCCCCAAGAATTCATTAAAAGCATCTATGTCGAGTGAAACTGAGACAAATTCGTTATTCAACATGAAACAAATTCATTCATGAGACAAATTCATCATTCATTGATTCATATAATCATATAGAATTAATTCATAACATATTAAAATTCTTAATTTGGTGGGAAAGCACTTCCCCACAGAAACCTTTTTCCCTATTTAAAAGCACAATGGGTTTTCTGCAATATATTTAAATTCTGTAGTTTATATTTTAAATATTGAAATTATACTTTCATTATTTATTTTTCTCACTTAAATTTATACATATATATTTTTGTATTTTATTTCGATTTTAATGTTGATTGGATTTTCTGCAATTTAATAAATAAATAGAAAATAAATCTTTAAAATAAAGTTTTGATGCAGTTTGTCCTTATTGGACTTGCGCTATGAAATCCCACCAACCGTTGTTTAACGCTACAACGGTTCGGAGACACCGAAATATGAATGCCACTTTTCACCTTTGCTCGGATATTGGTCCCACAGTTTCAACATTGCTCGAAACTGACTTCACGCGGTAGGCCGTTTGCACACCGACCAATGGTGTCACGTTAACACCAATGGAATAGCTTTCATCTCCTCCGGATATTAATCCAAAAAAGCATGTTTTGGACATTCTAGGCAGACGAGTAACAGGATGCCTATCACCCCCACAAACTCTCTTAGAACTGGAAGCTCTTCTGAAGGATTGAGACAGAATACACGAGATTATTTATAGCTTCATTTACTTGTTGCTTAAAGGTGTTCAAGGTTGCTGGCCGTCCGGGGAAGCCCTATCTCTAACTAAAAACGATTTTCTTTTAGCAAAACACCTTTGTTTTTCTCATACAGATATTTTTTCCCTTTTCACCCAAATGTTCAATAAAAGTCATTGCAAAACAAATGTCATTTTTATTTCATTGCCTACTATGACTGTCAATAATATATCAATCAAACAAATCTTCACGTGCAAGATCAGTTCATATCCACAATATCCTTTAATTGTTTTGACAAATGTATTTAAGAAAAAAACTAAATGACTAGTCAAAATAATCAATAGATTTTAATTCTGAATCAATTATGAAAGTTTCACTATACATCATTAAGATATCAAGAATATTATTTTAATTTTTAGTTTGTTTTCTGTTATTATAATGAAGTGTTTTGAAAATACTAGTTAATTTCAACATTTACTATGACACTTGGCCATGAATAGCGTTAGGGAAAGCTTTAAAATATTTTGGAAGAATTATAGATTAAAAAAGTTAAAAGCAATCTTTTTTTTAAACAAAAAATATACTAAGATTATCAAATAAAGATTTGAAATATTATAACAGAAAAAAAGAGGGGTAACTCAAAAGTTTTTAGGTACTAACAATTTCTAAATTTTAGTAATAAAGTGAATTCTTATTGTTTAGAAAATACAATTCAAAATTCAATCATTAAAGTGTCACAGTACTTTAAATTTAACACAAATCGTTTAATCAAATCAATTATTAAGTAATTTACATAATCTACCAGCAATAGAAATTTTCCAAGATAAGTAAATTAACTTGCTTCTTATTTCTATTAAAATATGATTCATGTACATATAACTCTACAGGAAGATCATTGATTCAAATCCTTTTTGTAGAATATTTTTCATTTATTGTGTGTGTGAGCTTAACTTATTAAATAGAAGACACACACAAACTGTATATCACTGTCTCTTCTTTTACTCTGGCACAACTTCTGATGAGCCAAAGCCTTCCCAAAAACTTTCTTCCACTCTGATCTATTTTTTGCAATTACTTACCCTTAGGATCATAAAATCAACGTCTACAGAGTCCGTCCATCTCAACCTGGGCCTATCCCTTTTTTTCTAATTCCCAAAGGCTTATGATTGAAGATTTTAAATGATAATGATAAGGGGTCCATTCTGCATCTGTGTCCCGCAAATTTCATAAGACTTATCTTAATGAATTTGACGATATCTATAGACTTAAATAATTTACACAATTAAAAGCCGCCCAACTTGTCTGTTGGTCAGCGTGCCAGACTGCGGATAAGGAGGTCCTGGGTTCGAATCCCGGTTCGGGGATGAATGTACTTTCTCTCTCTATCCTGTCTTTGCCTTTTCCTTGTATGAATGAGGTGTGAATAGTTGCCTACCCTATAAACGGGTACCTAGGGCATATGCGTAGAGCAAAGTCGTACTTTCACCTTCATGGTGCTCTGATTAAAGCGAAAGACGCTCCCAATCGACTTAAATTCGCATAGCCAAGGCATAGCGAGCTTGGCTTGTCCAAGTGTCATTAGTAACAACAACAACACAATTAAAAATAATGTCGTCGTCTCCAGACTACAGAACTAAAGGCTTTTTCTCATTACTTTTCGTTCAAAGACAACTAGCTGTTCTGCAGATAATTCAGTAAACGTCCAAGTCTCAGATCTATAGGTGAACACAGATCTGATAAAATACTTTATATAATTTGATTTTAGAGTTTCTTCTGAATAATTCAGATTTAAAAAAAGAGTTACCTAAGCCCTGAAGGCATCGGTTAGCTTACAAAATTCGTCTTTTAATCTCAATGCCCACATCATTTTGAGCATTGATATTTGAACTAAATATAAAAAAAATAGCAATAACTTCAAATTTATAATCCTCAGCCTCTAAAAATTTAAGTTACTAATTGGCATGTATTTAGTCTTGTCTTCATTAATAAGATGGATTTTTTTTTGCTGATCTTTTAAGGGCAAAACATGCCTCTAACATAGCATTCATAGAAAGTGATAATGATCACGATATCAGCATAAGCAAGGAGTTGCACAGATTTGGTAAATATAACACTTCTAGTATTGATATCTGAGTTGCGAACTATCCACTACAAGGCAAGATTAAAAAGCAGGCAAACAAGAGCATTTCCCAACATTTTTTTGTTCAAAAAACTCTGTCAAACAGCCGATTTATTTTATACAGGACACTGTGAGTCAAAATGACTTTATAATTAGCATTAAAAATTTATTAGGGATGCCGAATTTAGCAAGAACTACAAGTAGAAAGTCACGATTAACACAATCCTAGGCCTTTTTGAAATCAATAGAGACAGCGTAATTCAATTCCAAATTCTCTAGATTTTTCAAGAATTTTGCAACACCATTGTCTAAGCACGCATAAAATGATCTGTTAATTGTAAATTGGTTCGCATCCAATTTCATAATACATTTTATACTTTTGTAATGTTTAAATTTGAAGGGCTGTTTAGTATGCTATCACAAATAAATAATTTTTAATTTTTTTTATTCATGTTAAAAACTACTTAATATGGCAATCAAAAATGTTTTAAAATACAGTCACAAATATGGTTTTATTTTCTTACATAATGATACAGTTTACAATTGTTACTGGCAAAATTTGAAATGTATCAGTAAAAACATGCTTCTTCACTCACTGAATTAAGCTCATTTCAAATAAGTATTACTGAATTTTAATATTGTAGAGAGACCAATGTAAGATTTTCCAGTATGTTCACTGTTGGAATTTCTGCGTTGATACTGGTTATTTTATAACAGTGACATTTAGAGTCTAAATGACAGCTATACAAAATTAATAATGTGTAGAGGAATAGTTAAATGAAATTTTTAACTGGAAACATTTCACTTTGAACAAATGCACTTTAAAACAAATTGCTCAGATAAAAAATTTAATACGGCATGAAATGAAATTTTTTAATTTATTATATTTAATTTAACTATATTTCATTGCTTCTACAAAAATTTCACTGATAAATCTAGGTAATTATTATAAAATATTTTTTGTTGCAGAATTATTTTAAATACTTTTGCAAAATTTTAATGTTCTAAAGACATTTTATTTAACAGGATAGACCCAAGTATATATGTGTGCAATTGTATTCCATAACTATTTGGCACTTTGCTGTAACAAAAGAGAAAAATAATATTAAAATTTTAAAAAGAAAATTATTTTAATTATTTATACAGAGTGCAATTTTTAACTTTGAATGATGAATAATAATATAATAAGTGTTTATATGCATGTATGATTGGATATGTAAAGTATAACGCTGAATGCTTGAATAAAAAAGAATCAACACGTTTACTGATGCAAGTTAAATAGGCAACCTTTTATTAAAACGTTCTTCATAAATGCAGATTATTTCAATAATAATATAAAATTTTATAAAAATCTAACATATATAAACTTTAAATGTCATAGACAACAAATAATTACAAAACATGTATCCAATATATAAAATAACATTTTGACAACAAGGACTATATAAACTTTTATGTAAATTCTAATATAAAAATAACAATATTTAAATATTATATATTAACATGTTTAAAAATAATGTGTAAAAAGTGGACATCAACGATATAATATAAACAATATTTTAAAACAATAATTCAACAGAAAGAATAAGTTAACAACCCAATCGTTATAATATTTATTTAAAGAGAGCTGTACGGATATGGAGGGTATTATGCATCACTAGATTAAATGCTTATTTTATATAAACTACCTTTTATAGAAATGTAATAATCTGGAATAAATTAGTAATATTACATATAATTAGACCAGACGAATTTTTTACAACTTGATTTATTTTCCTTAACTATTGTTGAAACAATATTTCTTTCTAAAGCAAATAATCTACATTAAAGAAAAATCATCATATTTTGCTTTGTTGCATAGATAAAATAGCTTCAAATAACTGTTATTTGTCAAAAACTTTTCTTTAATTTCATATAAATAAATCATAAACATTAGAACCAAATTAATTTCAACGAAAGATAAATGTGTTCTCACAGAAGTAAAAAAGAAAGTCAGGAACTACATTTATAACTAAATGCAAAGAACTAAATACATATAAGGAACTATATTAATGACTAATATTAAAAACCTGGGGAAAAAAGCTGATATGTTTAAACATACAATTTTTTATCTTAAATTAGAAATAAACATATATGTTTAGATGAGAAAAAAGATATTTTTTGATATTAATCATCATACAAAATATTTAGATAAAATATTTACATTTATTACAAATGACAATTGTAAGTACATATTTTGAAGAATTAATTTGTTTGTAATACTATTTAGTAAATATATCACAAACAACTGGACATTGTTATTAATAAATTATATGCCAGGCTTAAATTTTTACTTTTACATTATTTTAAAATGCAATTAGCTACCACAAAATTTGAATAATAAATGCAATCACTTGATCAAGTAACAATTTCAAAATGTAAGATATTAAATCATGGAAATCATAAAAAAAAATAAAAAGTATAATATCACATAACTTATATTAAGTTAACAGCTTAAATTTTTTTATAAAAGTATAAATAGTTTTAAAGAAACCTTGAAGTATAAATTTGATTAAATTTTATTTTAACTGTTTTCATGTGAACAGGTTCTTCTCAAAGGGTCTACAATGAAGACCTGTAATAAAATAAGTATTTTTAAATAATATAACTATACATGTAAGAAATGTGACAGATGTTTAATGTATTAATCCTCCTTTTTGAGAGATATGGAATGTCAGAAAGGATGTAATTCCAAATAATAAGTTGATTATAGGATTACATTTATTTTGAGTCTACAGAAAAAAAGTATTATGAATTTTAATATGCTATGTTCATATGAAAGACAACTTGTAGCAAACTTCTATTGAAAAAAAAAGTACGTTTTTAAATCAAACAAATAGTTAAAATATTATAATTATTTAAAATGAAATTATGAAGAAGAAAAAAAGATATAAGACAAAATTTACTTATTTGAAAAAAATAAATGCATATATAAAACAATATAAGTTCAAAAATATAAATTTTATGTATAATAATATATTTTGTTTTTTAAAAATTCCCAACGATTGTTTTAAAAAAAGTTAAAATGATTACTATTAAAATCAAGTTTAATAATGATTAAATTATGATATGAAACTAAAATATATTAAACAGAATATAATTCACACAATCCTTTACTGTTTGTGGATGAAAATTGTATCTGTTATGAAGATGAATAAAACTATCAGTTTTTCATAATGATTCAACCAATTAATATAATCCAAACCTCAAGTTAGTTAATTGGGTTTTATGGTGAAAGGTCTAAAAAAAAACTTTGCCAAAACTTAGATTTTAATAAGCAAATTTTTATTTTTATAATTTTTTAATATGTTACTGTTGAAGTAACATTTATTAAAAAATTATAAATTATAAAATTTGAATAAAACAAAAAATGCATACAATGAAAATTATAATATTATGCAAATATAAAAAAACAAATTTGTGCAAATTCAAAATATAAAATGAATAAATTAAATATAATTTATAAGACCTAGTGCCTTTAAAAAAGCAAAAAGATTTCTGCAGGGTGCTTCCCTAACAAATCAGAGAAAATTAAAATACCACTGTTAAAAGAGCAAATGATGGTGGTTAAAATGGCTCCATGAAATTAAAATATGATAAATTATATAAAGTTCATGTGTTTGACACTATAGATTTAATTCATTTAGAAACAAATGTTTGTGTGTCTGATATGAAAGCAAACAAATATCAGCACTTTGTTACAGTAAAATTGACAATGAAATGAAGTAATATAATCCAAACCTCAAGTACGGGGGAAAAAAGGGTATGTAATTTAATACTGGCTTGCATGTTCTACAATTCCTACCAAAGAAAACAAGTAAATGTTTTTATGTATTTTCTCACATGTGAAAGAATCGATGGTAAAATTGGTTCTGATGCAGCTTTAGCAGTTGCTTTCTTTTTTCTATCAAAACCTATATCACTGGGTACCCAGCAAAATAAAATTTCATAACCCTTGCCATTCACACCCCAAGGTAGGATTTGAAGTTATATTTCACCAGTATACTTCCCTGTACTTAGCCCAAAGTTAGGCTCTAGCAGTTAGTGGAATCAAAAATGTGGGAGTCTTTGTTATTTAGAAGCAGGGATCGAGCACAGAAGGCCCTCAAATACTTCACCTGCTATTCCTAAAGATATGATTTCACTTGAAAGACGTTGCAACTTTGACATACTTAGCTCATCCAGCCACTTTTAGCAAACCCAATAGAACTTTGGATAAGCTGAGATTCAATCTCACTACCTCCTGATAATGAAAACAACACCCTAACCAACCAAGTCACTTTAGCATTCATGGGATTCAAAGTCACAAATCGGCAAACTGAAGGCCAGAGTACTAAATGCTAGATTGCTAGTTAGATGATATGGAGATAAGACAATAATCACTGGTATGTCAATAATTTCATATTATCAAATTTAATTTAACAAAATTAAAGAGCATAAATTTTAAATCAAGATTATGAAACATCCTTCTAATATTAGTGAAATAAATCTTTGCATCAGTGTTTAGAAGATAAAATTTAGAAATAAGCTATTCTATCCACTGACTGGGAACATACATTCATATTTTTCTACATTTATATAAACTTTCAGCACCGAAAATTATTTGTAATTTATCAGACTTGTTATTAATTTGTTTTACAAGCACATAAAGTTGATCACTCTTAAGACACTTAAAAAATTCAACTTTATTGATTTGTTAACGGATCTTTTTCTGATGAGCAACAGCTGTTTGAAGCCAGTGTTTCTGATATTTAAATATCATGAAGTAATATTTGAGAGTTATCATAATGTGATAATAATTTATAACTTATTTTTTCATTATGAAATTTGTGTCCATCTCACATTTTTAATGTTTAACACAAAAGGATGAACAAACCTCCTATAGATAAAAAATTTTCAATGTATCACAAATATTAGTATTATGCCAAGCATTCACATATACATGTATATAGTTAGAAGTTACTTATAAGCATTATTAAAAATTTGCATTAGAGAAATAACATACAAAATAAAAAATCATGTTTATTGACCAAGTTTTAACTTTACTGCTTTGAAATTTTCCTTACATATTTTCAAAATGCTAATCTTATAATACTCGTATGATGTCGGTTAAAATGAACTAACATGCATTATATTAAATTTTGAAATTCAAATCAAACATTAAAAAATATTTCTATGAATTTGAGTTTTCTAAGATTCAAATCATCAAACCAGTAAAAGAAAAATTGTTTTCTTTTTGCTTGATTATTTTAATTTATTATTTTGTACTTTCTGAAAATTATTTCAAAAACAATTAAAATTCTATGATTTAGATTAAAGTCCGCATAATCTTTAAAATAAACAACGTTAAATGTCAATAAGACAAAAAAATTTTCAATTTGATCAATTTACAATAGAAAAGATTAATTTATGAATATATATAAATGTCATAATGTAAAATTGCAATAAGTTGTCAACTTACGAAAGTATTTTCCACTCAGATAATGATGATTCATGCAACTGGTCAATCACATATTTACCCCATTTTAGCCATACTATTCCAAAAATAATGCAGATTATCACTTCTATGGAAAAACCATCAATAATAACACGGCAATGATTCAAACCTGTGGTCAGCTAAAAAAAGATAATTTTATAGTATTAAAATTTTATAAGAACATTATATTTTGTCATATTATTTATAAGCATACAATTGAACAAAAAATAAGGAAAACAGAAAAAAAAGCCCACATTGAAAACATGCTCTTTTTAGTAATTAACATTTGCATAATTGCATTGAAAGAATTTTCTATATTACATAGGTAGTTATTGAAAAATTTTCAAAAATAAGTGTTGGATAATTAGAAAATTGACTGTTTTAAACATTATAAAAGAATGCAAAATTTAAAAAATCAGTTTATAAATTAATATAAAAACAAATACACTAAAGGTGTCATTTTTATTTCAATAATAAAAAAAATTATGCAAAATTAAGCTTAAAAGGATACTAAGTACATTAAAAACAATTTGTATTTGAATGATTTTCTTAAAAGAATTTGCAATTTAAATAAATTTTTTTAAATATAAATTTTATTAACTCCATATTTATTTTGATTTAAATTGATTTGATTACATTAAAATTCAAAAATATAAAACAATAATGTGATTCTGGAAAAGGATGAAACAAATATAAATTAGAGAAATTGCTGTTAAGTACATCATACAAATAAAAACTTTTTACATAACCTCGAATCAAGAACTAAACTTAAATCTTTAAACTGGTTGTAGCTTCCACTTGAAAGTGTATACAGAAGGAGAAATTTTCATTTGGAAAGATAACAATATTTATTATTTGCTTAACTTTGTTCTATCAAGCACCACCAAATAAAATCTTACAGATTGACAAGTTAAAAATTAAATTTAATGATATATTAAATGCTAGTTGCGCCATTTTATTTAAATTCAAATGAAACCCATCTAAACATATGGGAAAGAACTGTAAAGGCAACACAATTAATTTGGAAATACAGGAATCTTAATTATTTAAATAATTTGCAACAATGAAATAAATTTACTTTCGAAAAGGAAAATTTTAAACTCCAATTTATGGGTGATATGGTTTTAGTTAAAGAGGAAAATATGACACTAAATATATGACATGTGAGTATATCCTATGTCATATATTTGTGGTCATGCCTAAATATATGACCAATGTCTCCGATATCTAAATATATGACAGATGGGAGTTGAAGTATACCCAGAAAAAGATTGGAAGGTAAGGGTAATTGATGAGAAAATGCAAACTGGTAATTTTAAATAAAGTGTTCCAAAACCTGTTATCTATTGATGCAAAAAACTGTAAAATTTGTACAACTATTTTTCATATATTTTTAAAAAACTTGTCCTGTTAATACTTATAGATATACAAATTTTAAAAATATGTCAACAATATTATAATGAAAATATATACTAATGTTTTCGTTCCCTCTTATATATTTACTATACTCATTAAAAAGAATATAAGTATTATGTAATATAATCACTTTCAAGGCAAGGTGGGGCAGGACGCATTAGCCCTTTATCATATCAATTAAATCAAATATTGACACAAGTTAAAAAATTTGAAGATCACCACCCTCTGTATAAATGAGGTCATTTCCCCTTTTATCACTGAGGAGAATGTAGATTGACTGTCTCAGCTCAGTACTTATACTCACTTACTCTCTTAATTGTACTTATTGTTATTGTTTTGAAATACCATTAAAAATTTACAAAGGTCACATACAGACTGAAGCAATTTTTGAAAAAAATTATAAGAAAAGTTATTGCTAATATAGCAGGAAAACATGGGAAGAAACCATATAGTTCTCTTGAATTCCAGCAATAGAGTGAAGAAAATAAGATAAATTTGTTAACACTAAAGAGAAAAAAAAAAAAGATTCAGTGCAAGGTGTAGTAACCCAAAAGATTAGTAAGTAACACAACAAGCAGGTGTTAGAAACCAACAACAAAAACTAATTGTAGGCAAAAGTAAAATAAATAAAAGCTTATGTGATGCAACATCACAAATGTAAGACCCATTGAAAATACTAATTCCCATATGTGATAGTATAGGATTAAATTAAATATGTGACTACCAATTTTTTATACTATATTTTTGTTTAGAGTCTAAAAGGTATTAGAGAGTGTATTGTACATGATTGCTAACTTAAATTCATTTTAGCTAAAGCAAGAGACCTGTCAGAGTTCAAAAAAGGGTAGTCTACTACGGCCCATAAAGGGTAGTTATTGGGAATTCATTTGTTAGTGTATTAGTAACCACTGAGCATTATTTTTGGGGTTATCAATATGTGTCATGTTGAAGATCATAACAGCATGCAACGAACATTATAAAACAATACTTGTAAGATATAACTAAGAAAGGAAAATCAAACTCAATATGAGAAATAAGCAGCTAGAAGGTTTAACACTACCAGAAGGTAAATAACTACCAAAAAGAAGACCAGAAGGTATCAAAATAACTGCTGACATGAATGAACATCTGCAAAACTCAGTGTCAATCAAAAAATTTGAGAAACAGAGCAATATATATATATATATATATACATGTATGTATATATATATATATATATATATATATATATATATATATATATATTTGGGGAAGAATAGCAACATCAAAACTCCTTGTGAGAGATGTAAATCAGAAACATGATTACAGTAGAAAAAGAATTATAAAACCTGTCTGTGGATCAATAGAAACATGCATTGTTTTCTGATATGATAAATCTAGTTTCCATTTTATATTATGGGATAAATTCACAAACCCCACAGGAACCTGCAATTTAAAATGTTTTCTTCCAAGAATAAAGGAGGGGAGTAGTTTAGTAATGGTTTGGGGCCACACTGCATAAATTGGAATAGGTCTCTGTCACCTTATATAGATGGATCACTAGAATTGACAAAGTCAGTCTTTTAACTTACAGCACTAATCTAGATGATAATATTGATTCACCATAGTCCAACCATTTAGTTCTGGTTTCTGGTACATGCAGATTCAATTGCAAATTTTTTGTGGCCTGTTCAATCACCAAACTTAAATATCATAGAGCCTATGATGTCTGTTTTGGAAGAGAGAGAGAGAGAGAGTGATATCCCATTAGTGTCCTCTTGTAATGGTAAAGCTCATCTCAGGGCTAGGTACAGGGAAGTATGCTGGTGCAACAACAACTATCCTCTTGTATCTTTTTAGGAGTTAAACCAGTCTCTCCATAAAAATGGTACAACCCACTTACCATCATACAGAACTTTAATATGTCAATTTCAAGAAAAATTTAAGTGGTTTTAACTGCCAAAAGTGCTCTCACATCATATTAGGAGCAAAACATTATTTTTGTATGCTTTTTCAGTTTTTGACAATCTTTGTATAGATAATGTGTTACTCACAGATAAATCAATTTCTCAATATTAACAAAAGATGTTGCTCATTCAAGGTATTTAGTAAGTATGAAATTGAAGACAAATAAATAATCTTGATGCTTTATTCAGTCTTTCAATAACATAGAAGAGATAAATTTGTCATTCACTTTCCAATATTTTCTTAAATACAGGTTTGTTTGAATTTAACATGAAAGCTATAAAATCTTATTATAAATGTAACACTAATATCTATTTAAATTTAAATATTTACTTTTAGTGGATGTTTTGTCTTGGTATTAATTGTGTGTCTGATATAATAATTTCATGGCACAAATTAGAAAGCACTAAGTGAGTTTTTCTTAAAACAACCTAAAATATCAGAATCTTATATAAAGTCATAATGTTAACACAAAATTATGAAAAATACATACCTCTGTAAGATTATAATCATGGGTAGAAATCCTGCACTCCTGAACAGTAAGAATATCAACTGCCCAGAGAGCTAATGTTGAAGTCCAACTATAACCAAGGTTGGAACAGGTATTCAACAGAGTCATATATGTTCCGCCTATTAAGGGATCACTCACTTGATTGAAAAATGAGCCTATTGGCATATGAAGACAAACATTAATTATCTGCAAAACAATGAAGAAAAGTTAAAAAGTTTCAATTTGCTATTATGAAACACTTAAAAATTTTTATGAATGAAGCATGTAAAATTTTAGATATAGGGATATATTTTCTTCAAAAAGACTAAATATATTGTGCCCATAGGATGACTTATGCTATTTCAAAGATTTTCATTTTATTTCTCCTTAGATAGTTATTTATATGTATCCAATATATAATAAAGAAATCAATACACTAATAATTAGTTATCCAATTCTGAAAAATTGTTGGCCCTTCAAAATTTAACATAAAAACTAATTTTTCAAAAAAATTTGAGTTTTATAAAGGAAAGAAGTCAATAAAGGTTGGTTTACTTTTGACCTAAATGCAAGTTGTCATTCAAAATACCATAGATAGCAATACTGTACACAGGGACATATGCAATCCTCTAGTACTTTCTTAATAATTCTTTGTTAAAATATTAGAAATTTATTTATATATAAATTTTCTTTTTCATCTTTTTACTAACAGTTATTTCAAGGGATTAATAATTCTATCTAAAGCAATTCCTGAAAAAACAGAAAGTAAAAGGAAAAAGATGGCTTTAAAATTATTTTAACACTAACATCAATTTAAATTAGAAAATCAATATAAAATGATTGTAGTGAAGAAAATCAGATATTTCAGTTGGAAAAGAAACTGGAAGGTCAGAATTCATCATCCATCTGGACTGCAATACATTTAGTAATTTTGGAATCCACTTAAAACTGTAAGTTCTAGTCTAACTAGCCTTCATATGCAAAAGATGATCATTCAGCAGTAAACAAACAAAATAAACAAATTGACATTGCAAGTTCTTTTATATGCAAGACTTATAGAATGACTAAATGAAAATATTTACATTTATGTCATTAATTTCAATGGATTGAAAAGATACAGTTAAAAAGATTTTGAAACATTATAACTATTAAGACTGGATTTAAATGCATAAGAGACCAAAGATAAGATAATACAGCTGTTATGCTTGAGAGCTTAACAGTGCATACAAAACAAAATAAGAGAGAAATTTCTATTACCACTCCTTATATATTATGCTCTTCATTCCAAAGCTTTTCTATTTCAAAAACATTCTGAATTAAAGAGATTATTAAGTAGTGTTGAAAAAAGCTATTCTTTCAGGAATAGTAGTCTACAGTATATATTCTACAGGTATATATAATATAAAATAATATTCTACAGGATAGCATTTTATAATTACACTGAAAAATTTTCCTACTCATTACATAGACACACAAATTTATAAGGTGAAGATAGAGTTGCTCCATCCTTTCATTCATAGTTCTAAGTAACTGGAAATTGGCATGATAAAAATGTGTTTGCTGGTGCCTACATTCTCTTAAATTGATTAAAAATTTCAAATTTGTTATTTCAATGGAAAAATATTTTTTATAACATTGTTCTTTTCAAAAATTTTGATTTTTACAATCTAAGAAGTTAAACTTTAGCTATGTGACAATATTGTAAAATAAATCGAAATAATTTGAAGTCAATCAAGAAATGATTTATAATTGTTTACTGAAATTGGAATATGCTTTAAAATAAATAATATATGAAGACTATAAATTTATTTATATATGACAAGCAATAAAATAATCTCATTATCTTAATATATACCACCAGAAGAAGCCTAATATATTTTAAAGAAAAATAATTTTAATCATTTTCTTGATTATTCAATTAAACACTTGAATAGTAAGTTTTTCAAAACATAAAGGTGTTATGATAAAATTAAATATTTTAACTATGGCAGAGTTTATACATCAATAAAGAAAAATAAATTAGAAATACTAGAAAAAACATTTTTTAAAATTTGTATGACTACTGTATTAAAACTTTGACTGTAGAATATTTGTCATGGAAAAAGAAATAGCAACAGACAAGGTTAATTGTAGTAAAAGTTACATGAGTGTAACATACACTACTGGCCATTAAAATTGCTACACCAGGAAAGCGGCACACCACACACGTGAAATTTGCATGACAGGTACAACTTGCTGTTATATGCAAAAGATTAGATTTTCAGCGTATTCATACAAAGCAGGTGACAGTAGCGACATCTACAATATGCATAAAACCAGAGATTTGACGGCAGCTTTTTCATACTCAATTTCCGTTTCAATGTTGTTTTCGGCAAAGAAAGTTGTTGTAATGCCTCGTGTAAGAAGAAAAAATGCCTATTAGCATGTGTCTGACTTTGATCGAGGAAGGATTATAGCCTACCGGGATTGCGGTTTATCGTACCGCAATACTGTTGCTCGCGTTGGTTGAGACCCCATGACTGTTAGCAGAATATGGAATCGATGAGTTCAGGATAATCATACGGAATGTCATGCAGGATCTCAGCGACCCCCCATCACTAACAGCAGAGAAGACAGACATCTTATCTGCATGGTCACAAGGGATCGTACATCCACGTCACGAACCCTGAACAGAGAAATGGAGTCATTTGCAAGGCAACAAGTTTCTGCTCGAACAGTTCGACGACGTTTGCAGCAGCAGGGATTGTCTGCACGGCGACCATTGACGCTGCATCACAGACAGGAGCACCTTCAATGGTGTGATCAGCGACAAACCTGGACGTGGGAATGGCATCACGTCATCTTTACAGATGAATCTCGGTTTTGTATACAGGACCATGATGGCCGCATCCTTGTTTGGAGGCATCGTGGAGAACGCGTATTGCCAGCTTGCATTGGACATTGCCATACTGGCCCATCTGCTGGAGTTATGGTATGGGGTGCCATTGGATAAAATGTCTCGATCACCTCTTGTTCGCATTACCGGCACTTTGAACAGCAACCTTTACATTTCCGATGTGTTAAGGCCCGTGGCTCTACCCTATCTTCGAAGCCTCCCTAATACTTTGTTTCAACAGGATTATGCACGACCACATGTTGCCCGTACTGTTCTGAACTTCCTTGATACAGAACAGGTTCGACTGTTACCCTGGCCAGCACGTTCTCCTGATCTGTCACCAATTGAGAACGTGTGATCAATGGTTGAAGAGCGATTGGCATGCCATCACTCACCATCCACTACTGTCGATGAACGGTGACATAGTGTTGAAGCTGCATGGACTGAGATCCTCGTACATGCCATACAATCTCTGTTTGACTCCATGCCTAGGCGGATAAATGCTGTTATTGCAACCAGAGGTGGCTGCTCTGGGTACTGATTTCTCAAGATCTATACATCCTAATTTCCTGTAAATCTAATCACTTGTTCTTTCCACTACAATGTATGTGTCCAATAAATATCGTTCTGTTATTTGCATTCCTTCTTGGTGTAGCAATTTTAATGGCCAGTAGTGTAGATAATTTCCCTAATATTCATAAACTTTCCAAAATTTTAGTCATTTTACTTGTAATATGCACTCTTGTTTCCTTTCTAATAATGAATTATTTTAAGAAAATAATTGGAAAATAGCAGAACGTAATATATTTGAATAAATTGCTATATAAAAGAAATCTTAAATGTTTTTCACACTCAAAAATAGAGTAAATATAAATTATAACGTCTAGAAATTTTCTTTTCCTTATATTTGAACTTTGAAAATCATATTTTTATACAATTAGAAATGAGACTATTTAAACTTGACTACTGTATGTAATTTTTTTCAATTTCCTGCATTATTTTTTTTTATCCTAAAACTTAAATTTTCATTTGAGGAAATTTTATGACTACTATTATTAGAATATATCCCTAGAAGCACAATTGACATCAAAGATAAAAAATAAGAAACATAAAGGCTAAGTCAAATTTTTGTGAAAAATAAAATCATGCATCTCAAAGTGAAATACTCAAATGCTACAACCAGTTTAATTATGAAAGAATTTGCTTGTAAGCAATCAAAATCATTGGAAAACAGTTTTATAACATGAATTATCGTTTTTTTTTTTTTTAAATATTTACATGTCTTTTAGGAATTTCATTGAAAATCTACAAATAACCCATTATTATAGGCGTATTTTATTCAGATTCAAATTAGTCATTAAATACATAAATACTAAGCTCTAAATTGGAAAATTAAAACTATTTTAATATAATATTTATAAAGTATATATAAAAGTAAAGACTGTACACTAAATAAATTCCACGCTGTGCAATTTAGTGCTTTTAAATGCAAATTATATTTTCTATCTAGTTTAAAAAATATATCATCGATTATAAGAAATTTCCAGTTTCAATAAATAGCAACTTCACAGGACTAAAAATTATACTGTGATGCAAAATTTTCAAAATGCGAATGTAATTCATAATGATTGTGTCAAATAAAATTAATCTTATAGAAATTTATTTCAGACTTCTTTTATTCTTTTTATAAGCAATTTTAAACGTTTTTTTCTCCACAAAAGTACTTCAATATTTTACCTGATGAAAAACAAAAGCCAACAATATCACAACATAATAGTAAATTGGAAAAGATCCAGATTCCAATTTAACATAATAAGTCCATGAAACCAGAACACCAAACAAAAGACCAAATATTAACCTGTCACAAAAAAATGCATTTTCATTAAATTGTAAACCAATATTTAAGCATTGTTTTGAGATATTGTTCAAAGTGGATGCAAAATAAATATAATTTTAAATAAAATATAAATAGAATAGAGAAGTATCATTTAATTGAAATTATTACATTTTCTTATCAAACAGACTAAAATATTGCTTTATTTAATAAAACTATCAATATAAAGATAGTAACAACATTCAATACATTGAGATTATCAAGCTATAAGAAAAAGAATTTTCATTATAAATACAATAGTTTTCTTCTCTAGGCATTTAACTTGATATTTTTCAAAAAAGAAAAACATTTTTTAAAGTAAGATTTTACTTTAGAGTCCTTTAAAGCAGCTTAAGATATATTTTAAAGATAGATACTTTTATAATGTAAAATATACAAGATAAAAATAGAAAACAAATTAGAAACAAATAAAATATTTAAATTAAATTGAGTAACTGAAATTAAGAAATGGTACAAAAAATATATTTAATTAAAATTAAGAAAATGATATAATATAGATATAGAAATCAAATAAGATAAAATTAAAAATTTTTAAATTTAGTTTAACCTAGAAACAAAATTCTAGATAATTTTTTTAAAGGTGCCCTAATTTTTCCTTTTTTTACAGAATTTTTTAATAATTGAAATGAAAGTTAAATACTAATAAATACTTGTGGTGATTAAGAGATTCAGATATGGATTTAAAGACCATTAAATTTAAAGATTCAGTTTAATTCTAAAAGACAAGTTTCCATTAGACTAACTTTTCAAAGATTATTACAAATTAAAATGAAAATCTTGATCTATATTTAAATTACGATTTAGAAGCTGAAACTATGTAAAGAAATATGTATGAATCAAAATATAAAAATATATTTTAAAAGTAAAATAAACTACAGTTAAAGTTTAAAAATTCTATTCACAGTAAATTATTATAGTAAGATATAATTTATTTGAAGTATTTAGCAATTTTATACATAAACACTATAATAATATGTTTATTAAATTATAAGGGCTCAAAAATTGAACAGGGGGAATTAAATTTGACTTTGTTTGCTAGATTTTTTCTCTATGGTTACTTTTGGTGGATTACAGCTGTTTTGACATAACGTACAACTAAAAGTGGATTCAGGACCATTACAAACATCCAATCTTGAGATGAGAAACAAACCTACAAACTGAAAGTCAAAGCACTAATCATTCAACTGACAATTTGGAAATAGAACCATAGATAGAGAATAAATGTTACATCCAAAGATAAGCCTCATATTTGTTCCAAATTATTGTTAATGGAGAGTAAAGAGAACAAATATTTACAGAAATTAAAAGTTTTAAAAATATACTGCTTAAATTATTATATTGTTTTAATTTATGAGTATGACAGTTTTACCAACATATCATTTGAAATGAAAAAGTAGCTTTGAGCAAAACTATGATATAAAAATGAAATTTAAGTTATAGAAACAATATGAGAAATAATTTAAAATCAAAATGACTGCAGATATAATAAGAAATTATATAAAATTAGACTATTTACAGAAACAATTTGAAAACATAGTTAATTAAATTTAGGGAAAGAATCTCAATGAGAAACATTTCCGGATTAGAACGCATAATGTAAAAATATATTTTTATAACAAAATTATTTCAGATAAAATTTTATTAAAGATTAATTATTGATAAAATTTTGTTTGACCCAATTTTACACTTTCAACAGAAATAGGGTACTAATTAAAATAGAAAAACAGTGATATTACAAATGAAAACTATTTCCTGACATTTACAATTTTTTGAGAAGCATTTTTGAACAAGTGTAAGAAAATATAAATTACCATTATGCAATTTACATGATTTCAAATTAGTTCTCGTTCAGAAAACTATTTTGAAATCATGTAAATTACATAATGGTTCTGATATTATATTTTTTAAAGTATGGTCAAATACATAAAAGGAAACTGATAAAAAATATCCTAAGCAAGTCATTAGAATCATAAAAATGAAAACAATGGATAGTGAGATGCTGGGTCTAGAAAAGGATCTAAATAACAACATTGGAAAACCTCATCAATGAATAAAAAAACCAATTTGTTAATGGATTAAGTTCCATTAAAACTACACATTAAATAATTTTGAGCCTCTGATAAATGATTAGAACATTGGATATTGACAAATTTTAGTACGTCATCCTAGTGAAGAAATAGTTGGTCCTAGGAATATTTAATGTGCATAGAGTTTCTCACACATATTATGTTTGGCAAATTCAAAGAAAATCAAAAGAAAACTAATTCTTATTAGCTTCATTTCTGAATGTTAACTTTAATGTTCAAAGGGAGACAGTACAAGCAGATTATTACTGCAGAATTTTCTCAAGTTTTTAATAAAACTGCAAAGAATAAAATTCTGTGGAAAGCTAAAACTCATCTAATGCTGTAGTAACATTGAAGAAAATGTGACTTGTATTGACATCTTATATTTTTACAATAAGTACTAATAAGGGGAGGGGAATAACTTTTAAAAAAAACATATTTCTAATTAAATTATCTCCATTAAAAATTTATTTATATGGAAAATACTTTTCTATTAAGTTAAATATTTCATGTTTATTGAAATATTAAAAATTTAAATTTTAAATTTCAAAGCTCTACTCCATTACCTGCCAACCTTGGAGAAAAAAAATCAGTAGATTTTACTGATTTTGAGAGAAAAAAATAAGGAGAACTCTACTACTAGCACCATTTTTGCCTGAAACAGTATGTTTAATAACAGTGTGTACCGCAAAAAGACAATTTTAATCTTTAGATTATACATTCTAAGAATGATTTATGTTAAACATATTTTGTGTTAATCTAATAAAATATTCACCAACCTCATAAACGAACTATGAAATGTAAAAGAATATACTACATGTAAAAAAATAAACATGAATGTTTATGTTCCAATATTTATTTTACAGGGCAACTTCTACTAAACTAGAGCAATTTATAAATATTAAATTTATAAAATTAACTGAAATTATAAAATACATTACAAAATATATTTAATTCAATAACAAATACTTCTAAGAATATAGAAATTATCAAATACTTTGTCCATAAAAATATTAATTTACTATTCAATTAATTTTCTCTTGGGTTAAATTAAAGATTAAATAATAAACTATTTATTATTAAATAATCTACATATTAAGATTAACAGATTTAGAATCAGTTTAAATTTATGTTAGAGACATGAGCATTTTGCGAGGGAGCTCCATCTGATCAACTGTTTAAGGTACGAAAACAAATCAATAGACATTTTTTCTGTCAAAACTTCAGTTGTTTTTAAGTTTTTCACTGAAATTGCCAGAAATCAGTAGATTTTCATACATTATCGGGAATAGGGTTGATTTGGTTTGTTTGTTGCTCAATGGTCATTTTTTTGCACACGAGGGCTAATTAGACCGGTATCTACGGTTTAAAGTGGATTCCGAACCACTACAAACAGACATGCCCAAGGTGGGACTCGAACCCACGAAGTATTGAACTGAAGGCAAGGTAAATAGGGAAACATGATGAAAAATCAGGAGTTTCCCGATAAAATCAGTAGAGTTAGCAGCTATGTACTCGCAACAATCCTTCAAACATGAAATGTTAATATTGCTATTGAATTTTAAACAATATTTTGCATCACATATTTGATTTTATAATCTGTAGTACTTCTAATGGATATGAATACTAAAGATCTTAAATTTGAATATTTTTTTCTACATTAAGAAGAAAATTAACTGTAAGATATAAAATAATTTTACAACTTTAAATATTCAAATTAAAAAGGGTGAGCCAAAGATTGAAGAATTTACTATTAAAAATAAAAAAATTTAAAAATACCCATATCTAAAAATTTTTTTTAAAATTTATACAAACTTGCTGATTTTTCTATTGTAATTTTAACTGGCAGTTGAATTCAATAATAATAGTACTTTAGAATTAATAATTTGTCCTTCATTACAATTGTTTTTCATATAATTAATGTTAAATTTTTAGCCTCAATTACAAAATTAAGGTTCAATAATTGAATTTATCAAATATAATGAGTTAATAAATTGAGTTTTTTTCAATCATTTAATCTTAAAAGAATTTGAGTTTGGAGCGTCATCAGCTATTTATGTATTTGGTAATAATTTGCTTTAATCTTTAATGCAAACAATTTTAATTGTTTGTTTTTCATGTAGCAAATTACAGAAAAATAAATACAGAAACTATCCTTTATTGAAACACAAAAAATAAATTTCAACCTGTTTTCTTAAAAACAAAAATTGCTTGATAATTAAATAAATACAATGAACTCTCCTCATACCTCTTTATATTGCCTTCTACTTTGATAAGAACTATTAATTAAAAATATAAAATAAACTTAAAGTAACTAATACTCACTTATATGGAAATGTTTTTAAAAACAATTTCAAAGGATTCAGTCCCATAATATATTGTCTAATATAGAGAGGACATAGAATTTGAACTAAAATCAAAGGAGTTTCTAAAAGAGCTAAATTTTCTGTTCGTACTCCAGCTTCAACAAATTTTAGTTTAGCAACTGATTCTGTTGCAGCAAAAGCAATCTGAAAAGAGAAGACAAAAGTATATTTTTTAAGAATGCTTTGTAATTGTTTCCCAAATTTTAATTTCACTAAAAATACAACTTTGTTGTTGTTACTTATGACACTTGGACAAGCCAAGCTCGCTATGCCTTGGCTATGCAAATTTAAGTCAATGCATCTTTCGTTTAATCAGAGCACACGAAGACGAAAGTATGTCCTTTCTCTTTTAATTCCTCCGATAGATGGCACCACTAGAAGATCCACTCCCTCAATTTTGGCATTGATTTGAAGGGGGAGGAAATTTTCTACAGACCATTGCAGCCATGGTAACTGCTCAACGACCAACCATGGTACTTTTTATTCCACGGATTTAATGCACAAGTATATTGCATATACTCTGTGGGTCTTTGGCGGCATTGGGAATCGAACCCCACCTAAATAAAACTTTTGAAATGTTAAACAGTAAATGAAAAAAATACAATGTTAAGCAACATAATATATCATGACTTGCATTGAACTTATTCATGGAATGATGATTTATAGCAGAGACAGACAAATCATAAATTGCAAGCTATTAGCAACTAAAGAGGGCATTTTTGGTACATTGCATTAATACTTCAGTTGGCTAACTTTGATTTCTTAACACATTGAAATTATTTTAAGAATTTATATTACAAAACTAAACAAAATGTTAAATACTGTCTCAGACTTGAGGGTGAATTCATCAAATATTTCCAAAACTTCAAAAGAATTTCATCTGTTGCATATTCAGTCATATTGCTTTTTTATAGAATTATGTTGAAGAGTTCACTACTTGGGTCATGGAGTATTTTGATTTCCCAGAAGTTAATGTTGATGTGGGACTAGAACTAATGATTTATTTGTAAAATCATTATCTTATAATGCTAAAACTATTTGGGTATTTTTTTAAATATTCAGTTTCAGTACAGTTTTGTTTCAAAACAAAGCAATATTCATTCTACATCTCAGTAAGATTTCTGTTTCTAGAATGAAATTCACTAAAAATTAATAAAGCAGACTCGATGAACAATTACATTCAGACTGGACAATTACATTCAAATGATAGCCATTATCTACTTTCTCAATGTTAAAAAACTTGATGATAAAGATTTCCATCCCTCTCATTAAAATTAATAAATCTGATAAAAAAATTATAAGTACATTTATTATTTATAACTAACATTTTAATTTCTTTATGTAAAATTCAATTTCAATTTCTTGTCAATATATACAAGTTAATTAAAATTAATTTCACATTTACAAGAAATATAAGCTTAAAGACTATAAACGAATGTAAGATTCTTTTTTAATATAGTACTTCGTTTGGTTAGCAGTTCATAATAGGATTTAAAAGTGGTGCAATAACTCATAAGCTTCATTAGTTTGATGACAACTAATTGATAGCTTTACATTTGTGATAACAAATATAAATTACAATATATTTAAAAAATTTAACACCTTAATCAATACTTTAACATATCACAATAAATATGTGTCATGAATAATTAGTTGAGAAAACATAACAATAAATTTAAAAAATAGGTATTTACAATGTAAATTAATTTAATACAATATTTAAGAAACTAATAAAACTGAATATTTGCTTAACATATAATTCTAAGTTTGCTTTCAATATAGAGAGCATGAAATAAAGCAAATAATTCAAATTTTTCAAGTAAAAAATAAAAATTGAGGAATTTAATTAGGATTCAGTTGAAAGATTATTTAATTTCAAGTGAGGTATTATTAACATAAATAAGTAATCTATAATTTTAGTTTGTACACATACTGGAAATAAAAGTTAACATGTTTTAAAATAAAGGCTGCATCAAAATAAATTTATGCTTGAAGAAAAAGGGCTTAAAAGAACTTAAAATTATACAGAAACAACACAACTTCATGAGCTTCAACTATGATTTTTCTGTCAGTGTTACTGACACTTTAACAAACACATAAGTTAAATTGTGAGAAAACTGACAGAAAAATCCTAGTTGAAGAATGTTAACTATCTTATATGAATATATGGCACATCAGTTAAAAACATAAAACTAAATTATGTGAGAAATGTTAAAAGTATACTAGCCTATACAAATATACTAATATTTAGTAAAACAAATACTAATGGATAGAATCATACTATAAGAATATCCCTGTATGAGATATTAAAATGAAATGAAATTTTAAGATTTTATTTGCTAAAAAAACAACTAACTGCCCAAAATAAAAATACCTCACAAATACTGAACTTAATTAGAATCTAAAATGTTCAAGACTGTAATGTATATCTTTTTGCAGTACCTTTTTATCTAGGATTATAATATCAGAGTCTCTGAGAATCCCGATATTATTGATAATACTTCCATCGTGCAATTTCTACATACTTCCCATCCATCTAGCAGTCCCAAATAAAGAGTTTTTACTTTTTATAATTATATAAGATTGTATAGCTAAATAACTAACTTTTAAACGAATAAATGCGGCTGAGTTCCGTTTGAAAATTATGATATAATCTTCAAAAATCAATAAATTATAACAGAGAATTTTTCAATTTTGGTCTTTTTTAATAATAGAAATTATTTTAGCAATTTTTCTCATATTTTTTAGCTTGTATGCCTACAGGTATATCTGTCATTAAACTAAATTTGTTACTAGCTGTCTTATATAACAAGATAATAATAAAAATGCAAGACTGAATCACAAGATTGTGTTAGAAAAATATGAATTATTGGTATTAAAACTAATGTGAATAACAAAGAATATAAATAATAAAACGAAATTAATTAAACAAATATATATTGTTATTTATGACACTTGGACAAGGCAAGCTTGCTTTGATGTCGGTTATATGAATTTAATTCAATAGAGTGTGTCTTTCATTCTAACCAGGTAAAAGTTTGACTTAGCTCTATGATTTCTACAATTGATGGCACCATCAGAGGATACATTCCCTCAATTTTGACATTGATCTGGAGGAGGAGGAAATATTCTCCAGACCATTACACCCATGGTAACTGCTCAAAAACTGACCACAGGATATTTGATTCCACAGATTTAACGAGCAGGTATATCACATGTATTTGATGGGTCTCTGGTAACATTTGGAATCTTTCGTGGCTTTTCCAGATGGAAGGCTGATGCCTTAACCACTAGGCTACCATGGAGTCAAATAAATACACTGCTGGCCACTGTAAATGCAACACCCTGAAGGAAGCATGCAAATAACATGAAATTTATAAAATGCATTAGCAGAGGTGAGATATGCAAATGATTAGAATTTCAGGTGCACATCACACACACTTGTGGCACCACTGCAAAGCGTTATTTAAAGCATGGAGATTTCAACAATTTCAAGTTTGACAATTGTGTTTTTCTTGTGGATTTTTTAAAAAACCTATCATTTATGCCTTGTAGAAAACAGCGATAATTTTTGATCAAGTATCCGAGTTTGACAGAGGAAGGATAGTGGCCAACTATGATTGTGGATAATCTTTCAGGGAAATTGGTAGTCGTGTTGGACGAAACCAAACAACTGTAATGTGGACATATGATCGTTGGATGCAGAAGGGTACGATGGACTGACGTTTTCGATCGCATTCACCTCGGTGCACTACTTCACGGGATGACAAGGCAAATTTGCGCATGGCAGTGGGGGATCGCTCAGCCACATCACGAACCATAGCACAGCACATTCAATCTTAAGGCATCATCCAATGTCTACAGGTTCTATTCGACGCCGTTTACAGCAGAGTGGTTTGTCCGCAAGAAGTCCATTGCTTCGTCTACTTTTGATGCAGAACCACAGACATCTTTGCTAACAATGGTACTCTGAAAGATGGATGTGGACTGCAGAATGGAATGAAATTGTCTTTACTGACAAGTCACGCTTCTGTTTGCAGCACTAGGATGATTGTATTTGAGTCTGGAGACACCATGGAGAGAGGATGCTGAATAGCTGCGTTATGCACCACCACACTGGTCCTGCACCGGGTATTATGGTATGGGCGGTATTGGATATTACACTTGCACTCCTCTAGTGCGCATTGTCAGTACTTTAAACATCCAGTGCTACATCTCTAAGGTGTTGTAGGCAATTGTCCTTCTTTACCTTCAGGGCTTGCACGCAGCCTTATTTCAACAAGATAATGCGTGACAACATGTGGCACGAATTGTCCAAGGGTTCTGTGTCAATCGCCAGATTGAATTTCTTTCCTGGTCGGCTCGCTCTCCGGATCTTTCACCAATAGAAAACATGCGGTCAATGGTTGCTCAACCCAGATTACATCCCCAGCTACCCCATCAGATCAATCATTGCAACGTGTGGAAGCTGCTCAGTCTGCTGTACCTCGAGAAAACATCCAAAGTCTCTTTGAATCAATGCCGATGAGAGTGGCAGCAGTGATCTCCAACAATGACGGGTACTTTGACTACTGATTTTGGCAGGAACCATACTTCCCAGAAGTCTATAAATTTAATCGTTTGATACTTGATCAACATGTTATCTACAAAATAAATTATAATATCTCTTATCTTTTTTAGTTTTGCAACTTTTGTGGCCAACAGTGTACTTATAGAAAATTGAAAGATTGTGACTAAGCTAATAAATCTTTTTTATTCAAAATTAAAATATCATATCTAATTCTCATTGTATAGAATGTGACAAATACATTATTAAGAATTTTATATGTTCTTTATTATTCAGAAAAATTCAAAGTAAAACATTTTGTACACATTTTAATGTCCTGAGGTATTATTTGACATGATATTCATTTTCTTATTTTTACTTAACAAGCAATATTCTGTTAATATTTTACATTTTCTTTTATAAATAAAATATTTTAAATTTTATTTTATAAAAAAAAATGTGAAATTTTAATCTCATATTTAGATTTTAATAAAATATTTTAAAAATTATCTTATGAAAAATGAAGTTTCATAAAACTGAAATATTTCGATGAAAGCTTGTCATAATATAATTAAAAAATGTGAAACATTGCTCAGAAGTCCTTAAAATTTGAATCTTTAATAATTAAAGACATAAATCCTGCAAAAAAATTTCAAGAATAAAATGAATGATCGTATTTAAGTATTTTATTTCATATTTCTTGATAAATTATTTTTATATAATTACAATTATTATAAATATATCAGTTATATCATATCTTACCCATTAAAATTTTGACCAGACATTAAATGAGAATGTAATTATAGTATCGTGCATTTTTTCAGAAAAGTAAACTATATCTCATGGTTTACTCTTTTGTGAGACACGTAGATAATTAGCTTCTTAAACTACTCTATAATGTGTTCAATACAATCTTAGAAAAAAATTAACAGATATTTAAATATATAATTATATTGGATTGCTCTGGGCTTCAGAAAATCTAAATCTAGATGATAGTGAGATAAAACTTTAAAAAACTTCATTTTGAAAAAAAAAAAGAAATAATAATAATGCTGCATAAAAAAAATTCTAATGATTTATTTATTTATTGTCATGTAAACATTTCCTGATTTAGAGCTCATAACAAGGTTGTGCGATTCATCAAGATCAATTGGATAACTTGTCTGCCTTTTTTGTTACTATAAGTGGACAGTTGAGATTTAGTACAGTAATTCATATAAGTATCTTGAAATATATGAATTACATATTTTGCAAACAATCATTGGATTTCATCTGACACCAAATAGTAATATTGTGTAATAATAAATTACATTTTGAGAGTATGCCAAAATTCGATCTTGATTTGATTTATAGCATGGAATTACATACTAAAAATGTGATAATAAAGCATTTTCCCTTCTAACAAGAGGCATTACAACAAATTTTTCCTAAGCAATATTTAAATGGAATCTGTGCTTGAGAAACTTGCTGTCCATTTTTTTTATTCAAATAGATTGTAAATATCTATTTAAATGAAATATATTAATACTATTTTCTTTATGTTATGTAAATTTGAAATGAGTAAATAGTATATCAATTTCTTTGAGCAACAATTTTAATAGTGCATAAATTTGATGGTAACTTTTTTGCTTTAAATTTGAGTAAGATTTTATCATGTTATTTAAAAATGCTTTTAAAATAGCACACTACTCTTTTTACAAGATATTTAAGCCAATATTTAGGTATTTACACACTTATCTATGTTCATTTTCTATACAACTGAAATATTCCAAGTAATGATATCCATCATGTCCAAAAGTAAAAAAAATATTTTTTTAGGAAATAACTTTAAAAAAATGATTATACCAAAGATTTTCACAAATAAATTAGATAAAGTTTATAAATAAGCAGCTATTTTTATTCATGTATGTCAAAATCATTATATATTTAGGAATAAAAGCTCAAAAATGTAAACAATATTTTTCAATTTTTACAGAATATGTAAACATGTTTCCAATATTAGTATTCACCAATACACAAATTTCTATATGATTAAAAAGATACTTACTTGATATGTTAAGAGAAAAATGATAAGCAAAAACACATTTCTTAGACGAATTATCTTATACAGTTGGATGTAGGTATCAATTATACAAGGTGTATCTTCATATGTTTCCTTTTTCTCTGATTTGAAAAGTAAAACAAAGGTAGTGGCTATTATGAAAGTTACTCCACAAATGTTCAAGAAACCTGATGGGGGAAAACCATAAAATTAAATATTCATAGCAATAATGTTATGAAACTGATATTTTACAGAATAGAATGATATAGTTTAAAAATTCTATTTAGTATTAATTATAATATTAAAACTCATTAACATATTTTTATTAATATACTAATAATTTTTAACATTTTAACAAAAAATATTGTAAATGAAAATCGATTTATCTTTCAGCAATTCCTGATAATAATTTCCACATCACATTAGTTATCCATAATATTATTATCTATTTATATTTAATCACAATTAATATTTTTTCAATATAAAAATATATTGACTTGTATTGTTAGATTAGTAAAGTGGAAACAATTTTGTAAATTTTTGAAAACAATTTTATTTTAGAAAGATAAAGATATTTACATGATCTTTCAGTAATTTAAATTATAAAATAAAATATAGCAGTTTATTTTCCATCAAATAAAATTTATATATAAATAAAAAAAATTATATATTACACATATTTTTTTTATTATTTTTCTAATTTCTTATCTATCTGAATTCAACTTATTCAAAAACTTTCTTACCAAATATACATAAAATATTTGATAAGAAAGTTTTTGAATAAGTTGAATTTTTTTTAAATAACCCTAATGTTTTAAAATAAATTAGTCTTTTTACTAGAAGCTAGTCTATATGAATCTAATCCTTATTCTAAAAATTGGTGTATGAAAAAATAAATGGTAAAACTCCCTTTTTAATACCAATAAATAAAAATTCTTTATTTACATAAATTTTAATTTCGAAACACCATAAGAAAAATGCGAGTAAGCTTTAAAGCCTTGATAGCTAAATGAGGTTAAATTCTCTTTTTAGTTACAAATCTTAGCTGTTTTTCACAGAAAAAAATAGTGTGAGGGAAAAATAAGGGGAGAAATTACACTAGTATATTTTAAATATGGAATAGAATTGTTGGGATCATATTGGTATATTAATGCAATCTCCTAGTCAGCTGGATATTGCATTAAATGTAACCAGTAATAGTATTTAAGAAACTACTAATCTAGCTTTAAGGAAAGAAAATACATTATAAAGATTTTGACAACTATATCAATCCTAACTAATTAATAAATATAACTTAATTTTGAAAAAAATTGAAAATAAATTTGTTTCTACTACATTTTTTCTATAAACTTTCTGATTTTTAAACTTCACAGAGTAGAAAATATTGTAAATTAAATTTAATAGAAACTTTATGATATCTAAAGTAAATCAAAAAATGCTTCAAGAATAAATATTAAATTTTTATTTTTATAAATTCATAAAAATAATAAATTTACTCTTTTTCATTTTTTGCAACCCACTGAATTATGTTTTAATCCATCATTGCAGAGTAATTATTTAAAACTGTCTTTTATATTTCTAATTTCTTATCTATGTGAAGATATATTTTCTTTCATTATCAGTAGTTCAAAGCAATTAATTTCATACTCACATAAATTTAGTGTGCAAAGTTTAAATTATCCATTTTGAGTTATAATGAAGTAAAAATCACAAAAACTATAAGCCATAGAATAATTATTTACCTTTATAATAATTTAAATCAAATTTAATAGATAATTCATTTTGCAATTTCAACTTTTTAAAATATATTTACCCTTAACAAACCATAGTTGTATCTTTCGATTTTATAAAAACAATTTTCTTACAGAAAAAATTAAATTACACATTTGCAGAAATCAGCCAGATTTCTTTAAAAGTAAAATTTTTGTAACATGTAAAATAATATTATAATGTGTATAATAAGATAAAATATTTATATAGTTATTTTGAGACCAAATCAATTTAAGAAAACAATAGTAAGATTTTAATTTACCAAATTATACTTTTACTTATCTTATTCATAAAAAATCAATTTAAAAAACTAAATGAAATATGATTTTAATTTTTGGAAATATAATAAACTTTATTACCAGAGAGTGTAACAACGCCCTCAGGTTGAGGAGTAACTCGAATATAATGATTACAAAATTCTGGAGATTCAAGAACAAGAAATACAACATTTCCAACGAAATATCCAATTTTTAGTCCGATAACATTGCATATTGTTGCATATCCAATATTCTGCCTAAATAAATAAGATAAAAGTAAAGTAATGAATCAAATAATTATTTGATATTTTTCTTCTTAGAGATGAATTAAATTTTAATAACAATATTAATTGTGAGTTCAGAGAAAATTTATAAATGGTTCATAATTTACAAAAAGTTATGAAGTTTTTCTTGAAACTATCATAAAATTAATTTTTCTTTTAATAAACAGAAGTTTTAGTAAAATTCTAAAATTATACTAATTAATTTGATAAAAAGAAATTTTTCCTTTTTTATTAAATTAATTAGTACGACACTTAGAAGTAATTTGGATTTACACATTTCATTCATTCTTATCAAAATAAATATTTTACTATTAAATGGGATTTGCAAATGCTTAGTTGCAAGAAAAATCCTAAATAATTTCACATTCAATTTTAAAAAATAATTTATAAATTTGACAAAAAAAACCAGTCAACTGATAGAGAAAACTTTTTTTTTTTATCCTACGTCTGACCTTGGTTTTTCAACCATCAGTCTCTGTTGGGCAGTCCAATACAATCTTGAGGTGAATGAAAAGTCATCTTCCGATAGAGAAAACTTAAAAATATTATTAGTCAAAAAAATAGAAAAGATGTTTCATACAATAAAAATAGATTTGGTGACACAATTATTCATTTCTAATTATCAGTCTTTAATTGTCAAAAGTTTATAATCACAAATGAAATAGAAAAAAGAAAATAAATTTGTTTTTTCTTATTCCTTGGGATCAAGCCACAGGCTAGATCAAGTCTACATGAAATGGACACAGGTTAGACCATGTCCATACATCCATGAAAAATTACCAACAAAAAGACTGACTAAAAAAGTCAATCCTATATAAACTTGATTTCTACCTTTCAGTGCTCCGGAATCTTGATTTACAGAAGCTGTCTTATCAATTATTTTCACATGATGAAAATAAAACCATTTAATTGATGAGAAGGCGAGAAATTATACTGTGAGATTTTCCGAACATTATAATTTAACATTCATATATTTTTGTCTTTAACAAATAGCATTATTTCATTGAAAAACAGACATGGAAAATAAAAATTTTAATTTTTGTCACTAAAAAAATTATTGCATTAAATTTTCTATGTACCATGTATTTCTAATGTTTACTTGTTTAAAACTGATATTTTGACAGTATAATATTTATAGACATGGATGTATAATTTTGAAATTTAAAATAAAGCTGCTTATTAATATAATATACTTACAATCCAAATATTTAACTACTTTAATTTTTATTTAAAACTTAATTTTTTTGCCTTTATATTAGCACTTTATGTTGAAAGTTTATTCTTTTAAAATGGTTTTGGTTCAAAATGTAATGAATGTCTTGCTTTTTCTTTTTTATATGCTTAAGAACTCATAAAATATTAAATTAATATTATTATTTTTTTAATTATTTCAATTTACAAAAATATCACTGAAATGTGAAAGAAATTATTTTAGATGAATATAAAGAAATTATAAACAATTACTATTCTGCTTTGTAAAAATTTAAAATTAGAATCTTTGAAGTTCTAACTTTATTACAAGAAAAATATGCAATTTCATGAAACAATATCTTCAAAAATATTTATAAAAATAATTTCTTGTTTTAATAAAGAATATTTCAAAATCATAAGAAAATAGTTAAACATATTAAAAATAAGTAGAAATGTTTCATATGTAAGATAACACAATGAGAAAATGTTTCAAACTGAAACTATAGATATGATATTTTTTATTTAAATATTTATAATTCTAGATAAAAATTTGAATTAATCAAAAATTTAAAAAAATATTCAGTGAATCAGTTTTAGAAAAGAAAACTTGCTCTTAATATTATAAACTTTCTGGATGAGAATATTTCTGATTTTATTAAAAAGATATATTAACAATTTTGTTTGAATTTGTATATTTAAAAAAATTTATTTTAGCTTTTGATTTAAAAATCTGCTAAATATTTTTATAATCTATATAAATGTTTAGTTATTTACCTGTACTTTGTATTGATAATGCTATGATGTAATTTAGTTTTCTAATTGAAAGCAGAGAAGGTTAAGTAATAAAGTTTTCCGACATTTGAACTAATTGAAACATCGAAAAATTGATTTTATGGTACAAAAGTAAAATTTGTATAGTTATAATATTATGTTGTTTTTTTAATGTAAGCTTTTCACAATAAAATAATTTTAGCTGATATTAATGGACTGAGTGATTTAAGAAGCCATTTTAACTGCAAAATTTCAAATAAAATTGAAAAGTGTGTTTTTTTTAAAGTATATTTTTTTTAAAACAAAAATCAAACAAAATGCTCCATTGAATCAATGACAAATAAATGATTTAGTAGCTTTCACTGGAAAATTAGGTGAAGTGGCTCTAAATTAGGGATGTAGAACTTTTGCAGTTTTTATTACAAAGCTATAGTTAGTAAAATATTTTTAGATAAGATAATATTATAAAGATAATTATGGACATCATATGTCTTTTAGAACAATACTATGTTTTTAACTAAGCAAACTCCCCTATTTCAAGGCCACAGAGAGCATATTTTGGTAAAAACATAAATAATTTTCAGTAGATAATCCAGCTTATATCAAAATATGAATTTCTTTACTAACAGAATGTTTAATCAAGCTAGAACAGACACCTCTTGCACAATAAAGTAAAATATGAGCAAGTTATGCAAAATGAATTTATGCAAATGCTCCCACTATGCAAAATGAATTTATGTCACTTGTGGGTAGAAATTTAAAAAATATGAGTAACTAATAAATCAAATATAAAAATCAAAGTATTTCGTTATCATTTTTGAAGCACACAATACATTTCACAATTACATCAAATCAGTAATCATTCAAGTTTACACATAAAAATAGTTGAAATAAAGCAGTCTTTTCATGAAATTTTTTTATTTAATTGGAAAGAAGGATATATACATATCACGAGATATTTAATAAAATTTTAGAATAGGATTATCAATAAATAAAAATGTGATGAGGGCAAGGATACAACTTTTCTATAATAGTTGGAATAGGTTTAAGAATTCTAGCACAGTTTATAAACTTAATCACAAAGCATAGTTTGTATCCTGTGCAAACTATTCTTAATTTTTGCGAAATACACCCTTTCATGACTGTTTCATCAAGCATGACTTTTTTCTAAATCTTAAAAGCTTGTAACATATTCTCAGCTTGTATGCTCAGATGTAAAATCCTAAAGCCAAATGTCGGGCTATAATTTAGCAGCTTTCAGAAACAAGATGAAATTCTCATTATTATGTTGGGCTATACTTGTATTTAAATCATTAAAGGTGACTGTCAATGCCATTAAGAAACAGTGTGATCTTTCAAAAATAATTAAAACCAGAGAAGCATGTGAAACTGTAGTCTATGAGTTATTTCTAATTTTTTTTTAACAGAATAATGTTTTATAATATTTACAAATCTTTAAATACTTGGAATGAGCTTTGAGAAATCTGTTACCAAAGTGAGAAAACTAAATATAAAAATAGAAAAACGTTCTTGCAGCAGAAGCTTTGCGATTTGCGAAAAGTTCATGTGAAGAAATAGGCATTTTTATTCAAAAAAGAAACACAATAATGCCTGGAGAGAAAGTTAAAGACAAAGATTGATGTATTTTAATAAGAAATTAATTCATGCAGCAAAGACCTGAAATTCATATCAGAACAGTTTGCAGTCTTGGAAATCTACAATATGATAGAAACATGAGAAATAGCTACTAAAGCTAGTAGGAAATTTTGATTAGCTATTAAGATCAACTTTCTGCAGATAATATCCACTCAGAAATCACATGTTTAAGTTTTAACAGCCATCAAAATCCTTAGTACAGTTTGAGAATGACTTTGAGTCTTCAAATACAGTTTAAGACTGCATATGAATTTTTTTGGCAGTCTCAAGCTGACCCATTAAGATTATTTTAACTCTATATATTTTAATAACATCATGTGAGAGTTGTCTAATCTAATTAAGAAGTATCTTAGAAACACTTTGACAAGCAACAATTTCTTTCTTAGCCATTTTGTAAATAGGATATAATGTAGCCAAAGATATTAATTTTCATGAAACAGTTTAAAAATTTTCTGAATAAAAATTTAGAAGAAAAATATGAGGTCTCATTTTGATAGATAAAAATAAGAATATTTTACATTTTACATTAAACCATCTCATTAATGAAAGATTTGATTTTAAAGAACTTGACTTTTAATTGAAATTTATGTTGCCATTTGAAAGAGAAAGTTTAATGTTAGATACACATCATAACACAGGTGAAAATTGTGCGAATTTTTACAAGATTAATTCTCCTTTAACAAATAAATCTATTGTTAAGTTTTTTTTGTTGAAATGCGCAACAATAAACCAGGAAAATTATATGTGCATGAACTACTTTTTATTCTCATGAGCAATTTTAGGAGGCAATTCTTAACTTTTTGTTCACATTTTGCCAAACACAGATTGCTTTATTTTATATAGCATTATGA
Organism: Latrodectus hesperus; assembly: GCA_037975125.1. Classification (NCBI taxonomy): domain Eukaryota; kingdom Metazoa; phylum Arthropoda; class Arachnida; order Araneae; family Theridiidae; genus Latrodectus; species Latrodectus hesperus. The sequence goes on along the minus strand of CM075860.1, from coordinate 72,212,214 downwards.
TTAAAATACAATATTCTCAGGAATGTATTCCCTTGATAAAGACTACTGCTTGAGCTAATGAAATTAAGCAATTTTAGACTTAACATATTGTGTTGATAATATGATTAAATTTAATTGACAGTGTAAATGAATCTTCTTAAACAAGATTATTAAAAATATTGATATAAATATGAATTATTCCAATAAAATAGGAATATAAAGAATGATTAATCTCAGTTTTGCAAATGAACTTTATAAAATTTAATGTCAACATATAAGATTATATGAGGTTTTTTAATTAACATATCAAATTAGTTAATACTACTTAAATCTAATAAAAAAATATAAATTATATAAAGAATTATTAATCATATCGCAATATACATTTATATTATCAGTAAAGCCAAATTTAAAAAATCTAATAAAAATTATGAATACTAAAATTTGTTATATTTTAAAATATATCCTTGACTGTTTTGACAATATAATCTAGATATTCTAATATTACTTTTTAACTAACATAAAAATTTACACAATATAATAAATCATTTCTATTAACCTTGAAAGCATAGTTATTGCCCAACCATCCACTGCAATATCTTGAGTTGCTGCTAAGAAATTTAAGCAAAAGAAACCAACAGTCAGAAGAGGTACATTTGGAGAATTATCAATATTCCCCATTAAAGATGAAACAGAATCTGATAAAATAAACATGACTATACCAATCAAATATTGAGTAGGTATCAGCCAAGTTTTTCTTCTTCCCATATATTTCCAATATAAAGAGTCTACAATTGGGGCCCATAAAAGTTTTAAACTAAATGGCCAGTTTGAAAGACTTAATAATGCCTGATCTCTGTAACTTATGTTTTTGCTTTGCAATAGAATTTTAACACTATGAATCAGTCCTAAAGGAATTCCTTGTAGCATGTACAAGAAAAGTAAAATAAAAATTGTTATCTTGTCACTCTTATTGACACTTAGATCATTTTGCTTTCCTTGCTTCCCTATCATGATTTATTGTAAATTACTCTGCTATATGCTTATTCTTGCTGTTTCTTCCTCGTTTTTTAAGGTTAATCCTAAAACAAAAGAATAAATAAGCAGACTGAAAAATAGAAAATATTAAATAAATAATATAAATAAATATCAGTTAAATATATCCATATGTTTAACATTAATAAAATGATGAAAGTAAATAAAATGTAACTACTGATTCCAAAACCAAGATTATTATTCATCATTGATAAAAGCTTTTAACTATTTTTACTTTGTATGACTTTCTAATCCTTTAAAAAATATATATATAAAATTTTATTATTATTAAAAACATGATATTTTTTACTCTGAAAAATAAATACATATATATATATCAGGGATGCACAACATATGGACCGCGGGTGAAAATTGGCCCGCGTCGCCTTTAAAGTTGGCCCGCGAATGTTAATAAAATACGACTAATTTAAAAAGAAATGAGACTCTTTCAAATAAGCAAAAGAAAAAATCTGATAGGAAAAAGATTCTAGATCAGAATAAATATTTTACATTTGTGAGCAAACTTTTTCTTTAATGAATTTAAACAAATCAAAAATTAGAAATAGGATCCTTTCTTCTGTTTTAGTATTGCCACAACGAATCTTAAGCCCAACATAAAATCAATAACTTCAAATATTCAGTCATAGCCATCACATTAAATTTTACTAATTTTTTTCAAAATTTAAATTGTGTTCTTTGTATAATTACCAAAATGTTTTCTCCCATTATTCAATTTCAAGTTTTTTTCTGGAAATAAAGTATTTTAAGCATATCTCTAATGTTTGTGTTTTATAACTTCATTGTATAATGTTTGCATGAGTAAATAAGTAAATTAACAATTATACAATTCATGCGTATTGCCACAAAAAACAGTGTTTTAACGTTTATAACATGTTTTAACATTTGCGTACTGCTTTGGCCCTTGACATGATCTTTTTTCATATTTTGGCCCCTCATTCTGAAGAGGTTGTGCACCCCTGATATATATATATATATATATATATATATATATATATATATATATATATATATATATATATATATATATATATATATATATATAATTATCAAATACCTAATAAAAAAATAAGGAAACATATTCAATTATAAACAGTATTTTTTTCAGATAGAAATTATATGACAAGTATGCATTGAAAAATGTACAATTAGTTATTTTGCTACAGAAAAATTTCTGCAATAAATTATTAAGTTAAATTTGATACATTGTAGTTCACTTCCTGAATGAAACTTGTCAAATCAAGACATTTTTGATACTGTAGATATGGAATCATAAAATTGAATTGCATAATATACCAACATATCAATCTCAATATTGATGGAATAAATTAGTGATTCCCTTTATTAAAGATGTTATAAAACAGTATCATATTGTGACTTTTGCTGAGTAAAGGTTTTTGAAATAATTTTATATCATAATAAATTTAGCAATGAATGATATATATTAATTTTGTTATGAAGTTAAGCATGATTCTGCATAAGTTCAATAAAGCAAGATATCTTTTTTGCAGCTGCTACACGACCTGAAATTCGCAGAGTATATCAACATTGACAGAAGAAATCACTAGTTTACTTCATTGATTAGGAAAGATGCCATAAAGTAAGATCATACAAAGACTTTTGGTGAGTGAAGAGATTTATTAGATATGCACGCAGCTCTTCATAGCCCAAATGGAACAATCACATTAATAGCACCATTAAAAAGATAATATATTTTATCAATCCATGAAATATACAAAGACCATGCATAACTAACTTCCATGTCTAATGAAAACCAACTAAAATTCAGTTTAGATGACTAAGTTACCAGGAAGCAATTTCTGAAAAAGACAAATTTTATAGGGATAAAATCTCAATATCTAAGACAGGATTTTATCATCATTATGTACAGGATATTCATTTTAACCAGGATACAGACTGCTCATAACTCTTTCTATACATATTCATCATTTGTTCTAAATTAAGACTTGCAACTTTTTCAATGCATCACCCACTAATTGCTTTGCATTCCTATACACAGCTAGCCATGTTAAATTTCAGATAATTTCAAATCTTACTATATTTATTAGTCTTTTTTAAATTCTTCAACCACAAAAATTCATGAAATATATCAATCATAATTTGATTTTATTCATAGTAATTTTTGACTAACAAAGCCTTATTATACAAAGCAAGAGTATATTTTTAAATGATTAAAATTTCCCTTGCTTTTCCTTTTATCTAATTGTTGACTATATAAACTCCAATTATGCTAATTAGAGGCTATTTAAATCCATACTGGTCCCAAAAAGCAATAATTTGAACTCTTTAAATCAAGATTCTGCACTTAAATATGTATGCCAACCAAAATTTGCTTTCTCACTCTAGATAAGGAATAAACATTAAATGGTCTGAAACTGACTGGTGAACCATCAAGATGATTAACAATGATTGCCTTTGGTATTTCTAATGATTTGCATACCTAAAAATATAGTTGTTAAACTTTTGATTGCTAATGAAAGTCATCATAAGATAAATCAAAAATGAAAAGTAGTTCATGGACCAGATAAGTCTGTCCCCCTCTACTATGAATTATTCACTCTAAAGGGCTCTGATTACCTTAAATTAACTTATGATTCCTATATATTCAAACTAAGAGAATCACACAGTTGAGAAAACTGTTCATGGAATAATTCTAAATCTCTATAATTAAAAGTTCTTTAAGTGAGAAAATAGTTTGGTTATATTAAAAATACATTTTTTGTAAATTTTTAATCAAACTTAATTATTATTTTTTATTATAACATATTTTTTGGAATATTCTACATTAGAATAGTGCAAAATATAAATATAACATAAATATTTAAGAGATTTTATCACTCATTAATTAAATAAGCATTGAAAGTAAATAGTAAAAATTGTCATTAAAATTTAAACTAAAAAACTACTAATCATAAGACAGCAGTTGATGGAAATAAAAATATCTTTCAACTTTATGGAATCAAATAATTTTCATCCAATGCTGCAAATGCTAATATAATATTTCTCATTCTTTCTGGCAAATCGTAAATTTGAATAAAATTTAAATTTTTGTACCAATTTACATCAAGATAAGGGAATCAGAATAGTTCCTCCTTTGAGTCTTATTACGCCCATAGTTTTATCAAATTAATGGAAAAAGTATTTCATATAAAATCAATGACAAACACCAACATAGAGCAAAAAAAAAATTCACTTTTTGTGATTTGATTAAATAAATAAAATGAAATTATTTATTAAATATGCGTGGTTAAAATTAAAAACTTTAATTAAAATCAAGTAATCAGAACAGTATTATATAATATTTATTTAATTTTTTAAGATTACATAATTTGAAAGTTTTTGAAGTTCTTCACAAAGTTATGAAGTACTTGTAATTGAAATTAAAAATATTACCATTATTTAACTAATTTGGAAGCTGATGAAAATTTGAATGAATATATTCATAAAATTTCAAAAGTAAATAGTTGATAAAACATTTTTAAAATAAACATTTAGAGTTTTGCACACGAATCAATTTAATTTGGCGCTGACGTACGAAAAAATATTTTTATTTTGATTTGTAAATTTCTGCGGGAAAACATAACTCGTCTTTAAAAACCATGCTCATGTCAGCCGAGAAAATTCTGCGTAAAAAAGGAATAATGATTTAAGAACAGTAGGTAATCGGTTAACGAACAGTTTGGACAGTAAACAAATCAGACAGCGAACACTTTCATGAAAACTTTTTGTGTTCGTACAACGAACACATATTTAGATTACGAACTAAAACGTATTCTAACAAACATTTCTGGGCTCTTGGAGCATAATGTGCAGAGTTGCTAAATGGTTAGGTTACGGCAAAAACTGTTTAGGAGCTTTAGGCTCGTAGGCTTATAGTTAGTTATAAGCCTACGAGCATAAAGCTCCAAAAAGATATATCTTTTTTGATATACTTAATAAGAAATTATACATTTTTTTTTCATTTTTAAAGTCTACAGAATGAATTAATCGATTTCAGAAAAAAATCTATCTTAAATCGATGATCGGTTTAAGATATTATTCACTACCCAAACAACACAATTTCATCCAGTAGACGTCGATATGACATCCTCAACGGGATGTACTCTAATCCAGTAGACGTCTCTTTTTGGTCCAATTTAGATCCATGGCACGTCAAATATCCAGCTATTTTACGTCCACTATACGTCTATGAGACGTTGCAAGTGGATTGCTCATGGACGAAATTTGGATGTATTCATACGCACTGCTCTATACTAGGTAGTTTTATGAATGTATTCTAGATGTGCGTAGATTTTGAAATAATCCCTCATCTATCTTAGTGGCTCATATATTTTTGTCCACTAGACAAAGAGAAAATTATTTTTAATTAGCTTGTTACTTATGAAATTGCTTTAGCATCACATTTTTCTTAATTTTCAGTCAAATATCCTAGATTTTTGACAGATTTACTGTTCAAGTTTAGTTAATGTAATACAATTCTCACAATTGATAAATTAGTATTATTTTTATGCTCATTATTTTATAGTTAATCTTTTGAAAATTTAGTTTCTTATTGTTTAAAATAAAACTTTTTTTTTCTTTGAAAAAGTTAAAAATTACTTCTAAGAAGTTTCCAGTGAATGCATAAATTAATGAATTACTATTATAACTAGAGAGTAATAAAATAGTCAAGGATATTTTTATTTGTAGAGTGTAATTTTTTTTATTTTAATGTCAGACAAATTATTGTTCATACTTTATTTTTTTAATTAATTTTGTAGTAAGAGAAACTTATAAGAATTATTTCTCAGCCAAATATTTTAACTAATTAGATATACAACCACACACGTCCATACAACCATATATGTTCACTATTCAGATAATGAACATGTCTTTTAATAGATTAATCAGTTGAAACTAGAGATGTAAAATTCCCGGGAATTTTGAGGCTTGGGAATTTACTCGGGAATTTTGGGGAATATTGGGAATTTTGAGGGAATAAACTCAACCAATCATATTACGTTTTAGAGATTTTTTTTTCGCATATATATGAACCGAAGTAAGTCAAATTTGGTATCTGTAAATAATTTTTAAACAAAACGAAACTTGTTTTTCTGAAAAAACTAAATCATACTCAATGCGAGCTATAAGCCTACGAGCATGAAGATCCAAAACAAATTTTTATCTTTAAAAAAAAAGTGAAACTTTATTTTCTACAATAAGCATTTATAAAAGCATAAAATATGAACATCAAAATTGTAAAAAATATAGTACTGAAAAATTTCCTCTCTAGGGGATATTTTTATATCGGTGTATAGCGAGATCTGTTGCTAAGATTGTTGGAAAGCCAATGTTCCTCACAAATATATAATTAATGAAACTATGAAAATAAACTGAAAACTGTTATTTGATAAAAAATAATATTGTTTCACTGAAACAAAATGATTCTTTTCTTCATTTCTATTTTTCAATTTTCTGTTCTTTTAAGTTGTAAAAGATTTATTATTTTTTGAGATCATACTTTATATGATCGCTTTATGTTTCTTAGGCAGTCCGCAAATTCGTAGATGATCGCATGAGACTTGTCCCGTGTGATGCTCAGAGCGTCTCGTGAGAACCGCATCCGACCAAATGACGTCATTGAGGTCTTAGTTACGTCAGAAAAGAGGGGGAGCGCAAGACGTTTCTAGATTTAGAGCAGGTTCGAAATATCTGGCAACTTTCCGCTAGACAGCGATCTCATTGGTTTAAAATTTCATGACGTCAGATACAACGTTTTAGCTACGTCACACTAAGACATCGAGGAGATCACATTCGTCTACCATAAGACGGCGTCTCAATCGGATTGTCTACCGAGTTTGCCTGTCTTCGATTGCCTTCGAGCTATGTATTCGAAATTGCTTTATTTAAAAAGAAAATGATTTCACTTTAATTTTAATGTATTATATTTCTTAAAAACAAATTATTTGAAAAAAAGTATGATAGTACTTGATTTTCTCAGTCTTTGTAATAAACTGAAAATTAATGATTTAAAAATAAATAATCCCAAGCAAATTGCTTTCACTTTTGTTCTGACTTCTAATTGACAAATTTTTAATTTACCAATGATAGATAAAAAGATACTGTTTCATGTACTACTTCTCAACTGAATATGTGTAAATGGTTCACAAATTTAACCAATATCTAAATGAAAGTATGTGATAAGAGGACATCGAAATTGTTAACAAAAAAGAGCTCTTCCTGTAAGTCATCATTGAAATCATATCTTGTGGGAATTAATGTGACAAAAATCCTATGGAGAATATGTCCTTTAGTACTTTTCTATTATTCCCCAGTATGATAAAGGTTCATTTACCGGCCACATAAGGGGTGTATTGTATCTCAAAGACAAGAAAATCTTTAAAGTTTGCTCTAAATATAAAACTGAGCAAGTGTCTCCTCAACACATCCTGGACTGTTTGGGACTCTCCAGAAAGGACATATACTCATCACCCTTTCCGGTCCTTTATTTCCTCAGGGTCAATACTCTGACAGACCTTGTCAGACATTTAGAGGATAAGCCACAACAACACGATAACCGCCTTAATGGGAAAGAAAAAATAATAAATTACTGTCAAATATCCCATTTTAAGCATTGTGTATTGCTTAAAAAGGTTTACTTTTTAGAAATTACCAAAAAATAATAAAAATTTTATATTTTAATTTTATTAACTAAGTAATTATCACTTATTGTCAAAATTTATTTAAACAATATTTATCTCTAGTGGAAACAGTTTAGCTATTGCATCGGTGATTGAATGTGTAAGTATAATGCTATAGTACCCTTTTTTAATGAAATAAAATTAAATTTTGCTGTTTTTTTTTTTCGCCTTACGTAATTTATGACTGTAATGTTTCTTTTAACCGACAAAATTATCACCAAGCAATATTCTGCACCAACTAACTTTGTTCAGCATTTAGCTTGTTTATCACTTTTTCGTCAATTTATGCAGAAAAAAATCGATTGGTATACATTAGATTTAAAATAAAATTTTGAGCCAGTAAAATCATTGGATCTATGTTATTTTAACTTCTCCGTAAGAAACATACTATTTCTTTGGTATCATAAGTAGGTGTATAATGGAAATGTACCATCTTTTTTATGTAATATTAAAAGCAAGTGGAAAGTACATGGTGTTGTTTTGATAATGGATATCACATGAAAATCGAGTAGTAATAAATATAGTCAATGTAAAAAAAGAAGGAGTAGTCAATGCAGGGCCATAAAATATTGTATTCTAAAATTTGTACTAAAGAAAATTCCCTGGGAAATTTATGACTAAGTTTACAGAGAGTTGCCTTGGGATGTTCGGCTGAAATTGAAAAGACCCTCCCCCCAAGAAATGTTTCTCCCCTAATATTCCCAAAATGGTGTAAATTCTTGATATTTTTAAGGTTTCATTTTATTATTTCTTATTTAAAAGTATATTGTAATATTTGCTCCTACAATTTTTGATTTGGTTATTAATTAATTTAGCAGAATGAATTTTTTTAAAGATTTATAAAATAAAAAGTTTCAGAAATATGAAGAAATAACTAGTTAACTTGATATGTAAATTAAGCTGATTTTCTTCTTCTTAGAATTGGGATTGTATGTCATTGGGTACCTCTGCTTTTATCAGAATTTTGTACTATTAACTCCAAACCCAATGTTTCCTAGTTCCAGTTGCTCGGGTCACCCACTTTATTAATAAAGTCCGATAACCCTTTAATGGAGTCTTGGTGTAACTCTCTAGTATGGATGATGCCTAAAGAAGTTAGTTCTGGGAGGACAAGAGCCTCGCATTCGTAAATGATATGCTTGGCCGTTTCCTCTTGCGTATGACATTTCCTGCAGATAGGGTCTTGCTGAAACAGTCCCATTTTATGGAGGTGTTTTCTGAAATAGTAATGCCCAGTTATGAAGCCTATGATTAAACGTATCTTCTGCCTAGAGCATCTTAGAATTTCAGAGGCAATCCTTGCTGATGATCCACAGATCATACTTTTAGCGTGGGTTTGACCAGGAGTGTTAAGCCAAGCTTCATACATCTTCCGTTTTTCCCATCTAAGTACATTGGTTTTTTCGGTCTTCAAATTGAAAAAAACCCACAAAAAGGTTCTGCACCAATGGGAGCAAAAGACGATCCTTGTTTAGCAAGTTCATCAGCGCTTTCATTACCTTCGATACCTTTGTGCCCTGGCACCCACACAAGGATCACCTTGTTTCTAGTTGCCAGTTCTGTAAGAAGGTTTCTACATTCCAGAATCATTTTAGATTTGATTTAGAAAGAATTGAGCGCTTTTAAAGCGGCTTGACTGTCACTAAAAATGAGAATCCGCTTACCGTGGTAGCCCTTCCTCACATTTAGTCGCAGACAGTGGATAATGGCCAAAACTTCTACCTGGAAGACCCTAGCGTATCACCCAAGGCTTACAGATAGGCTGTTTATTGGCGACATGCCACATACTCCCAGTCCTGAGAGGCTTTTTTCAGTGTTCCATCTGTGTACCAGATTAGATCTCCTGTTTTAGTTTCGAACATGTTGTTATCTCATTCGTCTCTAGTTGGAAAAACTATTTCAAATGTCCTTCCAAACATGTATGACTTTTCCATGATGTCCGAAGGCATCAGGAAAGTAGGATCTTGAATTTTCCTGGTAATACCCCTGTGCCCTTCGGCAACAGTTTGGTCGTACCATTGGTTTTGTAGCTTCATTCTGTATGCAGTTATTCTGGCAGTGCTGCAGATGAAGATGTCTAAGAGAGTCAGATCCAATATAACTTCCAATGCTCTGGTTGGTGCGGTGGACATTGCTCCTGTGATGCAGTGACAGGCCAGTCTTTGTAGATCTCCTAGTCTGTCAGTCACAGTCTTCTGCACCACCTTACGTCACCAGATCACACAGGCATATGTGAGAATGGGCCTGATAATTGCTGTGTACATCCACAACATCAGTTTTGGATGTAGACCCCAGCTTTTACCAAGCATTCACCTGTAAATCATAATGCTTTTCTTTGCTCGGTTAATTTTATCATCAATGTGCTTATTCCAGGTGAGTTTTTGCTCTAAATAAATGCCCAGATACTTCACCTCTGAAGCCACATTGATTTCAACATCAAAAAGTCTTGGTATGAAAAAAAGGTTTCTTTTTGCGTGTAAAAGGTACAGGTAGGTTTTCTGAGGATTAACCATCAGGTTTCTTTTTGCAAAAAGGTTTTCAAAAAGGTTTCTTTTTGCGTGTAAAAGGTACAGGTAGGTTTTCTGAGGATTAACCATCAGGTCCCTTATCCATGCACCATTGACCTACATAACTTTGAGCATCCTGTATGAGATGACAAGTTATGTCGAAATCTTAGCCAAGGATAAGGATGACAATGTCAACAGCATATCCTTGCGTATAATAGCCCCTATCATTTACATATTTTATAAAGCTATTTACAACAACTACTGAATTCAGTAGATGATCGTTTGTTCTTTCGAGTAATATCTTAAAAAAAAACTGTCTCGCCTGCGCTGAAGACATTCTTTAGTTAGTAAGGAGACTAATGCTTTCAGCTGCTTCTTTCCATTCAATTTCCGAAATTTTATTCACAGTTCCACTTTGATCAAACAATTTTCCATAGCTCAAACAGTGAATGTTATTTTAGAGTCAACTACATTTGATTCTTTGGAATCTTTTAAAGTTCAGCTTACTAATAGGTTAGTTGGATTTACCTTTAATGACATTACAATCAACAACAGTGCTCATTCCTCTCAATTTTTTCAGCCAAGCAAACGAAATTTTTCCCAGTGTAGGATGCTTTGTTTCGCTTCAATATTTGAGAGGGAGCAATTTTGCCAGTACTATTTCCTTTTTCAAGTATTTTTTCCGAGTTTTTAAAATAGTCTAGAGTCTATTCTTTGGAATTAAATATTTTTGACAATTTTTGAAATATTATTTTTTTATTAATATTTTTTCGTCTATTTCATTTAATTTTTTTTTACTTCCGTTGATAAACACGCTCTTCTCTTGAACAGAGATAAAATTCAAGTGTGATAAAAATTGAACTGGTTGTTTTCCTCTGGGCACACAAAACTTCATAAATTGAGCTTTCAAATAAAACGAAACCAAGTACAGATAAGAGAGCTCAAGCTTTTTAAGAACCTTTTTCCTTTTTTATCCCCATGGGAAACACAGGAGACGAAATTAATACCACAGTTTTTTTCCCTCAAATATCAGCTCCCACAATATGTGAATTCCTGCACGTATTGCTTCGTTCTTCAAGAATGAATAAATTTCTCAAGCGTAATATAAAAAGGAAATCAAATAAAAATATCATAAAAATAAAAAACGAAAAAGAAAACTACTTCGAAACAAAACTAGTCTAGAAAAGAAATTTCGCAAAAAAGAGATTTTTCGTAAATGTGAGTAAAAATTGTCATTATGTCTATGTTATTAGGGTATGAGTTCATAAATTAGAATTTCGTAAAAGACGAACATCTACTTCGAATTTATCGAAACCCATCAATACCAATAGCATTTTAATGAATGCATTATAATAAAATTGAGGATTAATTTCTTTTTGATCTCCCATTTCAGGTTAAAATCAACAACAATAATAAATATTCAAAGCACTGTTGGCTGGCAAAATTATACCAGGTGTATTCATATCAAATGAGACGATTTCTAGCAGATGTCATCACGCATATCTATGCAAACATTACAAAACAATGACACGTAATTTTTTTTATAGTTTGATCTTTGATACTCACGTTTAGTTTACATTTGGACGAGTTTCAGCGTGCATTGTAGTTTTTTTACTGTATTGAAAATGTCGAATTTTATGCCTTCCGACCACGATTTGTGGACAGCATTAATTTTTTGTTACCATCTGAAGAAAAATGCTGCCGAATCGCATCAAATGCTTGTAGAAGCATACAATGGCAATGCTCTGAGCCTTGCGCAGTACTACAGGTGGTTTGAAAAGTTTTAAAATGGTGATTTCGATGTAAAAAACGAGGACCGAGGTGGACCAGCAAATAAATAAATAAAATTAAGTTGAAGATGCTGAATTGCAAGCATTATTTGATGAAGATGATGGCCAAACGCAAGAACATCTTGCAGAACAATTGAATCTTGACTAGAGCACTGTTTCCCGTCGTCTCAAAGCAATGGACAAGATAATAAAGGTTGGTAGAGGAGTACCATACGAGCTAACGGACCGTCAGCAGGAAAACCAAAAAATTGTGTGCGAAATGTTGCTTGCCCGTTACAAACGCAAGTCATATCTCCATCGTATTGTGACTGACGATGAAAAATGGATTTATTTTGAGAATCCCAAGTGTAATCAATTATATGTTGACCCAGGACATTTGTCCAAATCGACCGCAAGGCCGAATCGCTTCGGCCGCAAGACAATCAAGATCAGGAGGGGCCAATCTATTATGAGCTTCTCAAACCTGGCGAAACCATTAATATTGATTGCTACAAGCAACAATTACTTACACGAAAAACGCGAGCAATACTAGAAACAGCAGCACAAAGTGATTTTCCTTGATGACAATGCACTTAGCCACCGAGCTAAACCGACCAAGAACATCGTTAAGGCGCTCGGCTGGGAGCCCTTAGCGCATGCGGCTTATTCTCCACACTTTGCTCCTTCTGATTACCACCTATTTGCATCATTGGTACACGCATTGGCTTCACTTCTTACGAAAACGTCAAATCTTGGCTTGATGACTGGGCTGGCCTCAAAAGACCGATCATTATTTTTTTGGCGTGGTATTCACAAATTGCCCGAAAGATGGGGAAAATGTGTAGCAAGCAATGGATATTACTTCGAATAAAAAAATATTAACAGTTCTCACAAATTTATTGTGCGTTAAAAAAAAAAAAAAAAAACAATCGTCTCATTTCATTTGCATACACCTGGTAGTAATTAGAGTAAATCAATTATATCATTCTCTGAATATGAATTGTTTCGTTTTAGCCAAGTTTTTTTCATTCTTGTCACATTAATATTTTTATTTATTACATATATATATTTTCAGACTTGTATGCTTGATTCTTGAGATCCGCTTGTAAGTCTTCGTCGATAATAGGACAAATAGCACAATGACAGATGTACAACCACAGAAGAATAATGAAGAAAACACCCAGGGCCACGGTGGGAATCGAACCCACACTCCTACACTCTCAAGCAATTAGCAGAGTTATACTTTGACCACTCAGCAACGGAGCGTCCCATTAGTATTTTATACACAAACACAAATTATTTCTTAATCTATAACTGCTTGTAAATTATACTTTTATATTAATAACATTTCCTACATTAGTCTCTTTTGCATGTGTTGCTGTTATTTTTCTTTGGCGATATTTATTTTAATATAACATTACAACGTACCGGAGTTTGCTTTTAAAATATTTCTTTAAATATTAACTAGTTAACATCGCACGTTACACAAGTATATATATCATTCAGCCAACACTAAATTTCGCGAGGTATGTTGTGTTGCCACAAAGGGATTTGCTTATCGTTGATCTCATTCATAATTTTTTTTTGGACGCTCCGTGGCTGAGTGGTCAAAGCATCACTCCGCTAATCGCTTGAGAGCGTAGGAGTGTGGGTTCGATTCCCACCGTGGACCTGGGTGTTTTCTTCGTTATCTTCTGTGGTTTTACATCTGTCATTGTACTATTTGTCCTATTATCGACGAAGACTTACAAGCGGATCTCAAGAATCAAGCATACAAGTCTGAAAATATGTAATGTAATTTATCATTTTTTTACTTTGTTTATTTTTTCATTGATACAAATTAAGTAAAGTGATTTTTTATTCACTTTATGTAATAAAAATATTAATAATAAAGTAATATTATGTGATAAAAATGAAAAAATATACTTTTCATTTATTTTAATAGCATATATAGCAATTTTTACCTTTATCAATTTTAATAGAAGTTATCTGAGAGATCAAATTATTTTGATTTCTAACCCTTCTTGTACAAAAATGGTAGACGGGTTAGTATTTTAAGCACAGAAATTTTCGAAAAACTGAAGAATATTATTGATGTTAACTGATGATGTCCGTTTATCCAGCTGTGATATATTTACCACACTTTATCAAATGCTTGCAAAAATTTTTTTATTCGAGAAATTTTATGAAAGAAGCCAAATTTTCTTCTTCGTCATCACCGAGGACATTTGAACGATAACAGGAAAATACAAGTATGCACTCATGTATGCTTTATGGGAATAACAGAAGTTTCTCTCAAAAAGTATTGATCATTTTAGGGGGGACATACACTGCTGGACAATTGCTAAGGACGGATCACAAATTGCAATGTAGCATAACATTAAGCGAGACATGAGGCCTATTAGGATAAAATATAGTTGCCCTACTGTTTAGACATAAGAATAAAGAATATTTATTGTTCTGTGGGAAGTACAAAAGCTGTGAAACATCTGAAAGAAAAAAAAATGTTCATTTGATGCTGCGTACGGAAAAATGGAACAATGCCTCTAAAAGTCAGCAGGCACCTTGAAGAAAAGTATCAGTACGGGATATGTCCACCATGGAGTGTGATGCAACATTCCACATGTCGTATCATACTTTGCACAACATTGTCCAGCAACTGTTGACGCAATTTATCCCATTCCTCAGGGAGTGCACGGGTGTTCTTGTATGTCGGAGGATAGTTTCGACCAGCAACTTGCCTCCCCAAAGCATCCCACACATTTTCAATGGGGTTTAGATCTGGAGAACGTGATGGCCATACGAGGCTTTGAATACCCTCGCTGTCTAGACAATCCTGAACAGCGAGTTTTCGATGACATGTTGCGTTGTCGTCCATAAAAACATATCTATCACCGACAGCACCACGGAAATGACGAAAGTGAGAAAGTAGAACTTCATTAATGAATCGTTAGCCCGTCATAGTGCCATTCGCAACCACATGTAGGGGCGTGCGGCCATTGATCATGATGCCGGCCCACACCATTACACTGCATGTCGGATATCGGTCCCTTTCCGGGATATTTTGTGGGCATTAAGGAGTACCACTCTCACGCCAGATCAGTAGGCGTCTACAATCCGATGACAGACTGAAACTATTCTCATAGGAGAATAGTATACATGCCCAGTCCTGTTCAGTCCAATTGCGATCCTCCCGACACCATTGCAAACGGGCAGTACGGTGCTGTCTGGTCAATGGGACACACGCAACAGGTCTGCGGGCTTATTGTCCTCCTCCCCTCAAAGGTCTGGCAGCAGTTTTTTGGGAGATCTGCTTTCCTGAGGCAGCAAGAAATTGATTTGCCACCTGCTGAGCTGTGATGCGCCTGTTCCTTTTTGCTGATAGGACGATATGTTTGTCTTCTGCAGGCGTCTTACTTCTAACACGATCTCCCCCGTGCCGTTTACTACACATTCCAGTATTTTTAAATGACTTCCACAGCCGTTAAACAATGCTGTGAGCGATGTCGAATTCCCTGACAACATCTGTTATTTTTCACCCTTTTTCGATTTTTCCAATAATTCGGTCACGCATAAAATCATCTAAGTGATGTCGGGAAGACATGCAGAAAAAATTTCAAGCTCGTCTTAAATCTTTCCTGTAAAACTTTGACTTGAAACAACAACTGTCCACACGCGTCAAAACCTTTAAAGCTATTATGCACGCTATCACGTGATGAACAGACGTGGAAAAAAATTTGCATACGCATACTTCTTCTTACTATATCCCGTACTTATTCTAATTTTCCACATTTTGCTTCCTTTCATTTTGTGGTTACTATGGATGATAGTGTTATCCATCCTTATCAATTGTTCAGCAGTGTAGTATACTATTGTCACTACTTCATATCTACAGAATATTTGAGGTTTTAGACCGCGCTAAAGGAGAAGTTAGCATTTTATCGGATCGGATAAATATATTTTTAACAGATAGATTTATTCTTGTTATTATTATTATGTTAGATTATAGATAGATCTGGCGAGATATTGACGAATGTCATTTTGTAAGAAAGGTACAATAGACTAAATATTCAACATTCTCATTTAGATCTAGATTTCCAAACGAGTCAAAAGGAATCATTTGGGAGTTAATAGAAGTTTAAAAAAATAATAAAAAGGTTTATAAATCAGGGGTCAGTTGTTAGTTGATACATCTTTTAAATTTAATTTTTTTATGAACAATAACCGTTTTAAGTTAACAATATACGTTTTCTCATGCCGATTGGCGCCCTTCTGTTATATTAACCAAATTCCAATACTTACGTCTCCTTCGCTTGGCGAAAAGATTTTCCACCAATTTAATGATGCTGAGAACGAAATACTCAGTTTTACCCATACTTGGTTGAAGAAAGATTTAATCATGCTAACTATATGTTAAGAAAAACTAGAAATCAATTGAGTTATACAAAGCTCATTTACGATTATTAAGCTATTTCAGGCTTAAAAAATTTTTATGGAAAACTTTGACCATTAATGCTATTCAAAATTGTATACACATATATTTAACACGACTATCAAATAATTGAAAGCTAACAATTACATTTGTGCTCAGCTATAATTTATAAATTTGCGAAATTAAATATAAAAACTACAAAAGTAATCAAACTTTTTTTTAAAATTTTTTGCTCACATTCTAAGTTAAATTATCGTTTTTAATTAAGAGTTTTATCTACAATTGTTAGCATTATAATTATTTTGTATATCATTATAGAAAAATAAGGGGAAAGTGACTGAAGGAAATCATTTGCTTAAAATGACTAAGTGCAGAAAACAATTTGGAAATTTCCGGTTTTAAGCAAATGAACCACTCTTTTTACATGTAAATAGAAGTATTTAATAGTATTAGTCAATCATCGAAAAATTCTATTTTTATATAACTGTCTTTCAATTAGCTTAAAATATATTATTTTTTGCTCCATTCATTTGTACATGTTTGTTTTCCTTTCTTTATTTTATCTACCTCTAAACTTTAGTCACGGTTCCAAGAGGTTGCAAATATAAGTACATGTTAGAGCACAAGTCGTACCCAATGTATAATATAATAAAGATGACTGATAGTTTAACATTGGCTGGCAAATACAACAGAATCAGTAGAGCATCAGAAAGATCTTCAGCCACAGATAGATTGCTGTTACAGCATAGTCTATATGTTCACAAGCATATGTGTATGTCTACGTGCTTTTCATACGTATCTATCTATATCTGTAGTATATTTTATACTGAAGCAGCCGGAATGTAATAATTATTTTATTCAAAAATGGGACGACACAATTATACACACATACAAGAATTGACATTATCGAATTGTTCTGTTTGTAAACATTCTTATAGTCTCGAACTCAGAGTGTTCTTCTTACTTTCGTTTTTAAGAATACTACATTCTCCCACACTTAAATTACGTAGTCCGATAGATAACGTGGTGGTTGTCGTATTCTTGCTGATCTTCGAATAGGAGGACTTCGTGGAGCACCGGAACCATTAGAAACACAGATACTGGCTTACCATAATTCTTCGCAATTCGAACTTCTGATGGCATGGGGTCGAAATGATTTCCAATAGGAAACGATTTCCTCGGATAGATGACATCAGGCTTTGGGGAAAATGTAACTCTTGGAATTTTAGGAACCTCACTTTTCCTCAATTGATTTATGTGTCTTTTTATAGTTTCCCCGTCATCGAGTTTTATTAAATAGTGTAATTTACCAGTTCGTTGTTTAACGATGCCAAATTTCCATGATAGCTTATTGTTGACATAAGTACGTGATTGTACACGATCTCCCACACTTAAAATTCTATGATTTGGAATAGTGGGTGAAGTATATGTGTATTTGAATCCCTTACTTGGTGGACGTAATAAATCTAGTTTAATTCGAATTTGGCGTCCAAGATACAATTCTGAAGGAGTTTTTCCGGACTGTAATGGAGTTGCTCGATAACGAAATGAAATTTCTCTTACCTTCTCAGGTATTGAGTTATTTTCATTGGATATTGACTTTAATTTCTGTTTAATTTTACATTACGTTCAGCTAACCCGTTAGTAGCAGGATGACCTGTCTTATGAATAATTCCATTTTTCTTACAAAATTCTGTAAATTCGGTACATGTAAATATAGATGCGTTGTCAGATACAAGGACATGAGGCAATCCATGCACACTGAAAATATCCTTTAATAATCTTATTGTTGAAATAGCTGATGGAGAGCTTTGTTGAATTTTAACTTCAGGCCATTTTGATCTTGCATCCATTACTATCAAAAAATGATATCCCAAAAAAGGTCCAGCGTAGTCAATATGTATTCGTTCAAAATTTGATGATGACTCTTCCCAATGATGATTTGATATTTTTTTCAGGATTATCTTTTACTTCTGCACAACTTCTACATTCTCGAACTAATTGCTCTATATCTCGATCGATGTTTTTCCAATAACAGTATCTTCGGGCTAGATTCTTCATTTTGACTATTCCTAAATGTGTGTGATGAAGTTCTTTTAATATCCCTGTTCAAAGTTTTTCAGGAATGTACACTCGATGTCGTTTAAAAATTACTCCATCTTGTAATGAATATTCATAATCATATTTGTTACCTGATAAAAGTTCTTGTTTTAAAACTGACAATTCTGGATCCTCCTCTGTCTCTTTAGAAATTGTCTCAAACGTAATGGAAGAAGTTGTAATTTGGTTAACAGTCTGGCAGTGAATAATATCATCCGTCTTGTAAGATATTTGGATCTTTAAGTTTTAGCGATGCTCTTGAGAGATAATCGACATTCTGATTTTCTTCACTTTTTCTATGTTGGACTTTATAATTATATTCACCAAGAAATGCTGCATATCTTAGTAATCGGGATGATGTCATAGAAGGTATTTTACTATCGTGATGAAAAATTCTATATAACGGGCGGTTATCAGTTATTAGTGTAAATTCTCTACCATAGATGTAGTTATGAAATTTTTGAATTGTAAATTTGATGGCTAATGCTTCACGATCTAGTTGACTGTAATTTTGTTCAGAAATTGTTAGGGATCTAGATGTAAAAGCTACTGGTTTCTCGATACCATTTACTATGTGGGATAAAACTCCAGCGATGCCTGTTGGGCTGGCGTCACAAGCAACAACAATTGGTAAATTTGGATTGTATGGCATCAAAACCCTATCGCTAGAAATCTCATTTTTTAATTTAATGAAAGCAGATTCACAGTTAAAAGACAAGTGGAATTTTTTATTTTTCTTTAGAAGTTGTCTTAAAGGATAAGTCAGAGATGATGCATTTGGGAGAAATTTAGAATAATAGGTAACCATTCCTAAGAAACGTTTCAATTCTTCGATATTTTTCGGTCGTGGAGCATGAATAATGGCTTCTGTTTTCTTTGGGCATTTTGATATTTCGTTTTGTTGGATTACATAGCCTAAATATGAAATTTTGTCTTTGAAAAAATGACATTTTGAACTATTTACATGCATATTGAATTTTTGAAGACGTTTCAAGCATTCAATCAGATGATCATGGCATTCTGAAAAAGTTTCTCCATGTACTATAATATCGTCAAAGTATGTAGATACACCTGGTAGACCCATTAATATTTGATCTAATATTCTGTGGAATTCACTAGGAACAGATTTGATGCCAAAAGATAAACGATTTATTTGAAAAGTACCTTGATGAGTAGATATAGTTTGAATTACCTTGTTTTCGTCATCAACCACTACGTGTAAATATGCTTTGAATAAGTCTAGAGTGCAGAAAAATTTAGAGTTCCGAAGACTATTCAGTATTTCATCTATTTTTGGGATTGGATAATGTGCACCTTGTAGTTGAGGATTTACAGCTACTTTCTAGTCAATACATAATCGAACACTACCATCAGGTTTGGGTATAACAACAAGAGGCGAACCCCAGTAGCTACAATCTACTTTTGTAATTATCTGATCTTGCTCAAGTATTTTAAGTTCTTCGTCAACTTTCTCGCGTAAGACAAAAGGTACTTCTCTAGCTTTTAAAAATACAGGTTTCGAATTTTCTCAGAGTTTTAATGAGCACGTAAAATTAGGTATTTTTCCCATTTTTTGTTCAAACACAGTAGGAAATTGTTTTATAATGTTATCAATAATATTAGAAATATTGACAGTATTTATTTGAATTTCTTCAGGTTGATTAAGCCCCTATTACATTGTTGTCTATTACAGAGTTGCCCAGATTTCAGTTTGAGCAACTCCCGTAGACTTAACATTACGTGACGTCACAGCTTAAAATTTGAGCAACTCGTTCTTTTCGTCCAATCAATGCTTGATATTTCTTTCAGGTTTGCTGTAAGAAAATAACAGCTTTACTAGATTTAATAATAGATCGCTTTTTTGGCTAACATTTTTAAGGTTGCCATATTTTACTCAGAAGGTGTCCACATTTCATAATGAATTCTTATTTGGGAATTTAATTTGTAGCCAAATTTTATTTTCTACACGCCATCTTGCTTCGTGTGAACCTTTACTTTTAAGATGGGGAAAGATAATCTTTGCCGACGTGAAAATCAATGCTAATACATAAGTAACACATTTTTGTGTGTATAATTTATTCTTAAATAAAAAGATTAAGAATTTGAAAGAAAAAATAATTTTAGATTGAAGCTTCAATTTAAACATAAAATTCTACAAACACCACACAAAATTGTAAATATTGTATTGTAAGATTTTCCTATACAAAAATAATTTCTTAACAACAATGTTTATAAAAAATTAATGATTAATTGTTGATAATATTAAAAAAAGAAACTCAAATTACTATTTTAAAAGTTGAGGAAATGCACAAAAATTATATTCTTTAAAAAATATATATATTAGTTATGAATTTTAATTTATAATTTGTTTTTAAAATGAAAAAAATAATAATTTTTCTTTTTTATTAAAGTAAATATTGTGGCATATTAAAATAAGATGCATTTTTAAACTAATTATTTATTACATTTAAACAAACACACCACATAAAAGCAGAGATTCTTATATATAGAGATATTACACTATCTTTATTTACATGCAGTTTCTTAAACTATAATCTGCAATAAAATGAAAAGTATATTTTGAATAAATACATATATATTTAAGTTTTGTGGGAAAAAATGAAGAAAAGAAATAATTGAGAGCATTTTGTAATGACATTATATGAATAGTTTGTTTCATATTACATTTTCAAACAGGAAAAAATGTTATGAAATTTGTATGAAACTAAAAGAATGAAGTGCTATTTAGCCTCATAGCTGATAATCTGGCAATTGAAGGTCATGGTGAGGCATTTAAAAATCTACAGTGAATTTTCTTTTAGGAAGAGTTCACATAAGTTGTGGGTCATATTCATTTTTTTGCATTTGTTATTGCTCATTGTAAAACTCTCAAGCACTCGATGATAGACGTGTATGGAGAAAGCTCATCTATATGACACTCATTTCTAATTGTTCAGTAGTGACTGCAATTAGTCTTTATTGTTCATTTCAATGATTAGTTAATTGCTTTACATTGGAAGTCAAAATACTCTCTATATTGACCATGATGTGAATTAAATTATTTTGTAAATATAGCAATCATCTATATTTTTTATACTTACTTTCACATTAAATTTGTATTTACATCACAAATAGGAACAAATACAAGATTTCTATTTTAATCAAATATTGTATTTAATTTCATTATTAAAATTGTAGCTTTTTAACACATATTGTTGTAACACAGCCCTTTTTTAAATTTGATTTTTAACTAGTTTTACTATAATCTATAATATGTTAAAAATGGTTCATCATAAAAACAATTGAAAAAGGCTTTAAATTATTAAAATTTTATATTGATTTATATCAATTTAATACACAATATATACAGGAATAATATTTTAATGTTTATTTAAATAGAAATTTTTGCTTATATTAAAATCATTTCACTATTTTATTTGTACACTCCAGTATTTTCATCATTATAAGAATTTATTTTTAAGTCTAATTTACATATTGTATTATAGTAAATGGAGTCAGTTGTAAGATTGTAATATATTTTGGATGAGTAAATAAACATTATGTAAGTGTGTTTCAGGGAAAAATGTATAAAAGAATTTAATTATATGAAGAATAATAATGAAATTTTATAAATATGTATTTGTAAATAATAAACCAAAATGTTTGTGCCTTCAACATTTAATTATAATGCATTAACTTGCTAAAAAGAAAAACAGGAAATTAATGTAATGAAAAAATAAAAGTAAAATTAACACTAAATATTTTTATATGGCATACTTATTTTGACTGAAGTTTCAATTTAAATATGCAAATGTAAGTTCAACACAAACTGTAAACATTGTAAAATGACAAAATAGTCTCATGTATTGAATAAATAACAAAACTTTAAATGAAATTAATGTTTGAAAACTCAGTAAATTTAATAAATATTGAAATTGGAACACTTCTCATCTACTTTGCTGAAGAAATAAAAACTATTTTAATTATCTGAGTTTTTAACTATCTATTAAATTTATCAAGTGTTTCATCTATAATATTGAAAAAGTATACAATAAAGACAAAAAATTTTTTAATCTTCATCAAATGAATTTATTAAGTTGATAATTGTATTCCTTTTTGTTTGTTTTTAATACGGCAATTCTGCTAGATTGAAATGAAATACAATAATTAAAACCAATCACTTATTTCCATGTTATTATTTCCACTTGGCGAAAAAAAGACAAAACATGATCCGTGTTTAAAATCATTGGCGATATGAATTGCTCGAGTTGCTGCTGCATGCACAAAAAAGTTGCTCATTCTCGGCAACTTATAACGCCAATAACTTTCATTTGGCATGAAACTTGGCGAAAACAAAATGATTTACAAATTTCAACTGCGCAGCTGTGAAAAAAATCTGTAATATTATTGGACGGATAGAACGAGTTGCTCAAATTTTTAGCTGTGACGTCACGTAATGTTAAGTCTACGGGAGTTGCTCAAACTGAAATCTGGGCAACTCTAATGTAATAGGGGCTTTACACTTATCGATATCAGATAAATTTATTTTTAAATGTCGAATCTATGTTCTTCCTAACACTGGTGTAAACATATCAGGAACTATATACAAAGTTTCTGTACTTGTGAGATTTTTATATTTGACTAAAACTTTGACAAAACCTAATGGTTCGAAAATTCCGTGAGTGTAAGATCGAAACTTCACGTCTGTAAAATTTACTGAATTTAACTAAAGTTTTACAACTGTGAAACAGTGATAAAAGTGAAAATCCTGCGCCGGAATCGACTTCAAATTTTTGTATTTTCCCATCTGCACATTAACCCAGGATTTTTCAGAGTCAGTTGTAAATTTGAAAATATCAATAACTTTAGTCCTATTAGAAAAAATATTGACTGAATCAATATCTGTAACATATTCATCTTTTTCAACAGATTGAATTTCAACAGTCTTTTTATTTTTCAGCTGTGTTGATAAACAGACTTTTTGAACGTGTCCCTTTCGCTTACAAAGTGTACAGTATAATTTTGTTATGTCAGCACGACATTCTTGAGAAAGGTGATTTGAACGTCCGCATCGTAAGCATGTATTGTAAATACCAAGTTCACGAAAATTTAATGTTGATGAAAATCTATGTCGAGAATTTGACCTGTTTCGTTTTTGAGAAAAATCTCGCTTTGTAACATTTGAGTGATTTGTTTTAAAAGTACTTAGAGTTCTTAAAATTTTATTAACTTCGTCTGATTTTCCACTAAAATTGTGTTTCGATAATTCACGGTTGTTTATTTTCGAAGCTTCTAAGGAAGCTTCTTTTCGAAGCTTGTTCAACAGGTACATCGAATGTTAGATATGAAACCATTAAAAGTTTCTCTCGAATAAAGTCATCATTTAATCCTCTAATAAACTGTGCTCTCAAAAATAAATTAGTAACAGATTTTTCACATTCACAAATAAAATCACAAGTAGAAGTAAATTTTCGAAGTGCGGCAACATAATCAGAAACACTTTCGTTTTCGTTTTGAAAACGAGATAATGATATCTTTGTAATGGCCAGTGTTAGAATTTGATAGAACATGTGGGACACATATTTGGCTGATGAATTTTTTCAGCATCCTTCACGTACAATATAACTCCAATATTCCAAAGTCCAAATCACTTTCGGAATTTTAGAAAAATTATTAAACTGAAAAAGAGAAGGAAAATGAAAAAAGCTCAAGAAAAGAGAATAGAAGGGAGAAGATCGGAAACTATTTTCGGCTGCTCGAAAGCGTGAATGAAGGTAGTAAATCAGCTCACTCTGACAGAGATGTTCAGTAAACAATGACTTTCGTTTACAGTATTGCGCATACATTCTATATTAATGGACAGATTTGTAAGTACTGTCAGTATTAAAAGTCTTGCATTTTCATTTAATTGATTAAAAGTTTTTTCTTTAAAAAAGATCATTTTTCCCTTTTGCAACGTACGATAATTAATTAAAATGTATCCTTAAAAAAATTTATCTGAATGTCATTTGGTTCCATTTGATCCGGATAATTTGAGTTTACTGTAAATAGGAATTTCGAAGCATATTGTAGATTAGTGCAATATTGCTCAGGATTTGCTCTGTAATTTGATGTTCAACCTAAAACTAGGTTGCAATACATGTGGAAGGTATACACATATACTATTGTCCTCCATACCATATGTACTGATAAGTTAACAAGAAAATGTCTATTCTTACAGGGAAATAAATTGTAGTTTTAAGAGTACTATTATACAAGTGGCTTATATTTTCAGTTATTTTTTTTTCCTAAACGGATTTAATGCGTGTCAAACGTTGGTTTTGTTTTTGAACTTTTCCTTTATTATATGGATGAATGGATTTTAGTGGTGCATTGTAAGCAAAATAGTAAGCTTCTTCAGAATCAAAATATTGAAATTTATTATCGAATCATTCGAAAGTTACTAAGTGTATTATTAATTTTTTCAATTGTTTCTAGGTTTGGTTTGGTTTATTTGTCGCTCAACGGTCATTTTTTGCACACGAGGGCTAATTAGACCGGGACTTACGGCTTAAAGTGGATTCCGAACCACTACAAACATCCATGCCCAAGGTGGGATTCGAACCCACGAACTGTTGAACCGAAGGCAAGAGCGCTAACCATTCGGCTGGCAGCTCGGCTCAATTGTTTCTAGAAGGACGCTTGCAAAGTTAGATTTTGGAGGCAATTTTATTTTGAAATGTAGTGTATTGGGATTATCTCTCATTCTTCAAAGTGGTCATTGAACTATAGCATATTTTAAACTGATTGGTTGTGTTTGCCGCTCAACGTTCATTTTTTACACGTGAGACCTAATAAAACCAGAACCTTTTGTTTGATCTGAAGTCCAGAGTTATTACAACAAATACCTAACCTGGGGTAAGAATCAATCCAATTGCAGGTGAGTTTAGCATTTTGATAACTTAGCTTTTTTGTTTGAATCACTCAAATTTTAAATTTTTGAAGGCTTTTTATTCGTCCAATATTAGTTGGAAAAAGTTAGAAATAGGAGTTAAAATCAAATTTTACGCTCCATGCGTTTTCTTCCTTTCTTTGAAAGATTATGGGCATTTAACCCATCAAAATTTATTGTTCGAGATGTTGAAAATGACAGCTACAATTTTCTTCACAAATACATCCTACAATGTTTTTCCATGAAAATGTATTTCTAATAAATTTTTGACAGAAGAAATTCCTCGTTTTTGTTTACTATATGTAGTTTTGAAAAAATTAAAATTTTAACTTTTTGCATAGTTTCTCAATTTATGATTTTCAATTTACTACAAAAATTTATAAGGAAATACATTCTCATTATAGTGATTTCATCATATAAATTTGGTAACTAAAACCTCGTTTAACCTTCTTAAGTTTTGAGGTTCCAGATGCATTAGATGATATATTAAAGTATTCACAAGGGACTTGTGGACTCTTTTATTAAGAGGTCATTCCCTTTTCATCAAACCATGGCCTATTGAATGAGAGCAATTCTGAGATTAAGAATTTTTGTTTTTTTACATTTTTTCCTATTGTCTTATGTTAAGGCTTGAGTTTACTTTTGGGAAAATTTTAGTGATGTTAAGGTGAAGGGTACAAACATTTTTACTTAAAAGATATCATGTCCAATGTATTAAGTCTCTTTAGAATAAAAGTACCTTACTTATTTTGTTAACTGTGATGAATATGTATAGAACAGTCAATAATAAAATTTGTAATCATTTGTTTGAATGAAGTGTACATGATAAGTCCTGGGTTTCACATATATGTGCAATGCATGTTCCAGGGATCTGAGAAACAGGTTACAAGGAAAATAAATTAGAATACAATCTGCGATACCTAGTTTGCCTGAACCAACTAATCTAATAATGGATTGTTTGTTATCAAAAATACATCACATGAGAATCCACATGGAGAATGAGCATGTTAAAATCATTTTGATGGAACTATTTAGAGAAGTTAGAAAATATGACCATCTTACATCTGAGGAATAAATTTGAAAGAGTTAGTAGAGGCAAAATAGAATTTTTATTGCCCACAAATTAAAGCAGTCTTTCATGATAAAAGAGTTTGAAAACAAATGTCAGAAGTAGGAAAACAGTATGGATGGCATTCAAAGCAGTGTATTTCCTTGGGAATTAAAAAATGAAAATTATAAAGGTTATTTTTGGTAACATGCTTTTATATTATCAGTTGTAATATGTCATTAAAACTAATTTTCAGAGTATCATTTCAGAATAAAGTTTTTCTCAAAACCTTGACAGAATTAAAAATAAGCATGGGAAAGATTTCAACAGAATATGAAATGCATTTTCATTAATTTCTGTGGACTATAAAATAAAAGTATGTTAACTGAATAGTGCAAGTCTATTATCACAACAAATGACTACAAAAAATATTGGAAGAACAAAACATTTTAGTTTTTGCATTTTTAATAATCAAGCCTCACACATTTACATTCCTTGTTAATTACAAATAGAAATGTATCACCTACATAAGCAATATGTGATGGACCATTTTGATTGATATATAAATCAAGTACCTTCTCTTTACATAGAATAAAAAAATGTACAGTTGAATTAATCAATTTCATTTTTTAATGTTACACATAAACTTAAAAAAATTTTAGGGTATAATTTTTAATGTAATCATATAAAACAACAACTGCAAAACAAATTTAACATCAAATTTCAGTTAAAAATATTAAATTGTTTGCAAAATTATTATTCTCATTAAGTTATATATTTAGAGTTTTCCATTAGATAGTTATATATTTAGACATGTTTGTTCAAGACCACTATTAATTCTTTGTGTTTTGATGGTGGCAAATATCTTAAAACAGCAAAACGTTTTGAGTTTTTTACTAGCTTTCTTTGTTATCATTGGACTGAGTTATTACCATTTAAAAACCAAATGTTTATGTTTTCTCAAATAAAATAAGAAATGAAAATTTAAAACATTTACAAATTTAATAAGAGCAGTGAATAAAAATGAGAACAAAAATCAATGAAAATGAAACAAATGACACACTTTTCACAAATTTAAATTGTAAATGCTGAATTTACAAGCTTTATATATTTTCTATTAAGAAATACTAGTTTTTATCTTTACACACAAACAGCAATTTAAAAGAAAGCTTTATTGGAATGAGCCTATTTTAAAAATTGGTCATTAAAGCAAGATTGAAGTAAAATTTGGTCATAAAGCATTGGAACAATAAGAGAGAAATTCAAATATTTGCAAAAAAAAAAGTATATTAGAATAAATGAACATAGATAAATCACCAGGGCTTACAACGGACAAAATTTTTTTACAGAGTATCTGTTAAAAGTCAAAGTTATGATGTCAACATTTTGAAAACAGCTTCATCAATTCATTATTTTGTAAACTTAAACAGTTTGTAAGTATAGAATCATGATGACAAATACAAATGTCTCAGTCTTATTTAAAAGTTTTAAAAATAAGCATTTTTTTTATTCAAAATTATTAATAATGCTTAATTATATATTTTTAATATAACATAAATGCAATTTACATCTGAGAAAAAGAAAATTTCAGCAGTATTTAAATTTTCATGACATATGACCTTCATTCATTTAGTATCGGTTTACCTTACGTATATAACCTTACAATTTATTTTGTTAATAAATACAATATGGAAATTTGCATGCCAATATATCATTCATTTAAAAAATATTTAAAACAATCAACAATCTTTATTTTATATGTGCATTAAAAATTTATGAATGAAATATGAATTTTTATTTAATAAAATTCCTAAACAAGTTTTATATGATTATATATTTGAAAAAAATCATAATTTTTGTCTGTATTACATGAATATTTTAACAATAAATAATTCATGTTTTGCAAATCATTGAATAATGAGTGAAAACAAAATATTGCTTTTATAATTATAACATCAGCTAAAAGCTTTTTTTAAAACTGATTTATGAAAAACAGTTTTATAATTTAAAAGGATGATCTTATGTTTTATAATATGTACAGTCTAGTTTATAATTTAATGCAGTTACAACTTTTTGCAATTTTATTTGTAATTTGTTAGCAAATGAACGACATACAAATGCACTGTGTCCCCATTTCGAATAAAATCTCTCAAAAACAAAAATTAAGTTTAGTTAAAGAAATTAGCAATTTTGTCTCTCATAATCATATTTTTGAACAAAAATTGCTGATTTCTTAAGTTTTTCTTTCTTTAATAAAATCTATAATGAATGAAATTTGGTCATGTTAGAAGAGAGTAAATTGTAATTAAAATAAAATTTTTATTTTTCAAGCATACCACAATAGAAAACACACAATCAACAATAAATATGTTTAATTACAGAAATTGTGCACCCACTGAAAATAAGCTGGCCAACCATATTTGATGTGTCGCTCAGTCATACTTGTTGTATTAAATTGGATTGCCAGCTAAACAAAAAATAATTTTACTATAAAAATTTGCATAAAATATATTAATTTACAAAACTTAACCACAGAGAAACTTTTAGTTGACTACATGATTATGTTAATGCTTGGTCCAGATGTAAGTGAATGTTTCATCAGGCTTGGAAAGCCTTTGTCCAGTCTTTATAATGCTACCTGTCATGATAAAGTAGTTGTTAGTTTTTATTATTTCAGATTTAATATCAAAATTCATACATTCATTACAACATTCAAATAAGTATATTAAGTTTACTTTAAAATTAAATCTAATTTTAAAGAAACACTTTACAGAAAGTACAGTATTATATAAGAAAATATAGTATTATATTTTTATAGCCTTATTTTAAAATCTTTAAAACTAAGATATGTCTTTGTAATCAAAAGGATGTGCCACACTTAGTGACATTTCCATGATCATTGCAAAAATTATATTTTAAAATTATAATAACTATTTTCATGTAAAAAATTCAATTTACATTAACCAGCTCTAAATTAATCAAAAATACATTTCAACATTAATCTAAAATTGAATATAAAATATTGAATTAATGAATAAATATAAAAAATGATGCTAATAAAACAATAATATTTAACAAATTATTTTACAATTAAATTTGTAATATGACAATTTGTTTTTTTCATAATTTTGTAACAAATTTTTTATTGAAGTACAAGCCAAAAATTTTGTTAAGTTATATTTTTTTAAAACCATACATAATTAAATATTATTGCATTATATAATATTTTGAAGACTTCAAACAATTTAAAAATTCTGGAATTAATTATAATTATTTCTTATTTTTTGTTCATGATAATTAATCTTTATATCTAATAAACAAATTTTATTAATAACCTTTAAATAAACCTTAGAAGGGAAATAAAAACATAAATATAAACATTGACATATGTAAAATCTTAAAATTTCATGTCTTTTGAGGGGGGGGGCGAAGGAAACATTAAATGTAGCTGTTTCATTTTACAGGATTTTAATCCACATTTAAGAGATTTAACGCCCCTAAAGATTCTTAAGCATAGTTTTTCATTTTTAAGCCTTTATATAAAAAATCCAATAAAAAATACAATGAGTACAGATATATTGACAAATTCAGTTCTGGAAAATATTACAATAAATTACTTTTTAATAATGAGAAATATCAAATTCATATATTCATATTAATATTTAGCAATATTTGCATCTCTTAAAAATAAAGCACATGCAAATATTCGATAAATTTTTCTTCCAATAAGTAATCATGGGAAATAAATTATATTAAATGAACAAACTGTTGATAAATGTCTCATAATTATCAGACTTTGTACAAATTTCAAAGAGTCAAATTCCAGGAGTTTTCCAGGAGGTATCAATATTCACAGAAAATAATTTTTCTTATTTTACAGATTGTTTTTAACCAAATATGTATATAATCATGTATATGCAATATTTTCAATTATATTTGTTTGTAAGTAGAAATAATTTATAAAAGAAATTTTTATTTGAATAATCAATATTCTTTACATTACTAAATTTTACATTGTATAAAAAAATGAGTAATTTTAGAGTTCTATTAACTTTTTTTGTTACTGATACTAAAAATGATTTGAAATTTAGAAAAAATTCCTTCCTCTGTTTTTCTGTGACAGTTTTCCTCATTTACAATACTCTGATGATTGTTTTGGTAACAAATCCAGCATCTAATTGACTAGTATTTTTTGGTTGTCTTATTACATCAATACTGTTTAAATGTTTTTAAATGAAGAAAAAGCAAAAACTCTTAAAATTTTTGCATTAAGCTTTTCAAAAATGCATTAAAATATATTACAATAAATGGCAACTTTGATTTATCAATTTGATAAGGTGTCAAAAGGTTTCACTTCACAAACAATAAAAAAATTGCATTTAGCACTAAAAGAACATATTTTGTACACTTCTGCCCAATATCAAAAGTTTTGGTATCAGCATTAGGATATTTTTTGTTTTGAACAAACGACATATATATTTCAATAAATGGTAACATTTCAAATAATCTGTAAGTAAATTTTATGTCTGGTCCAAGGCTAGCAAAGTCATCTCTATAAGTAGGTGAGTCCTTAAATAGCCTGTTAACAGCACTTACTGCTATCTCAACTTCTAAAAAAGAGGTAAATCCATGGCTGTAAAAGCATTGCATAAAATGTGTAGTTGCAATTCCCAAAAAATTTTCATTTACTTTTTTGAACAAAATATCTCCAGTTGAGTCACCTAAAAATCTGATGAGTAATACTGTACTTTAACAGTTTTATTATCCCAAAATCTTACCTCACAGTTCAATTATTTTGTCCATATATGATCATTTAAACTGTTCTCAAAGAGAAGTACATAATTACTAAAATTCTTAACTTTATCTTTCAGTAAGTTGGGAAAACAAAGTTCCAATTCCAAAAACTGTTAACTAAGTACACTTCTTTTTACAACAAATGAATTTCAGTGTAATAGCACTTAAAATTTCTTTTGAAGAAACAAATGAATCTAAAATTTCAGAACATGCTTTTAGTTCACATTATTTTTTTTTAACAAGAACAGTTGTAGTGAAAAAAAAAATCTTTAAAATGAGTAGATTTTTTAGCAGATACTGCCTGCACTAATGAATAGAAGTGTTTCTTTTCTTTTTCTTTCCTTTTATGTGAAATTTGAAAGTTGATTCACCTATATTTGAAATACAGAAGTCTTCCTTGCAAACAAGACAATGGACATGTGTTTTTCTAAACATGCAAAAGCCAATCTT
This sequence comes from Latrodectus hesperus, assembly GCA_037975125.1. Classification (NCBI taxonomy): domain Eukaryota; kingdom Metazoa; phylum Arthropoda; class Arachnida; order Araneae; family Theridiidae; genus Latrodectus; species Latrodectus hesperus. The sequence goes on along the minus strand of CM075860.1, from coordinate 72,180,450 downwards.
TGTATGGCTTTCCAAAGTCCACTGGTCTTGAAAAGAAACTTTCTACCAGGCACATTATACAGTTTACTTCAGCTTTTATTTCATTAACAAACAATTAAATTCATTCTGATTCACAGAAACTATGAGCAATTTTCACCAAGATGGACATGGGAAATATATTTTGATTCAACATTTTAATATTTAAATAATAATATTCAGTGAATTTTATAAAATATAAAGAAAACAGAAACACAGAGAAAAAGAATCAATTAAAATCCCCCGCACGATTCCACCAAAAAACATTATTACTCTCTCTGTTGATTACTTTAGATACATAAATCTAAAAACTACATCCTGTCCATACTGAAGTGGATCATGAAGTTATTGTGACTGAACTGGTAAACAGTTACAAATACAATAACAATCTAACATCAATCATGCCGCCATCTAGTGGTAACATTAAAACCTAATACTTAATTTGTTTTTGGACAATTTCATTGAAAATTTTAAAATATTAAAACAAACTCAAAAAGTAATATTTACTAACAAAAAAATAAATGCATCAAGGTAAGTAAAATTTTTTATAAATAATTCATGATTTTCAAGGAATCAAGTCAAAATTCCAGGAGTTTCAAGAGCCCTTAAAACAATTTTACAAATTCCATAAGTTTCAAGGAATTGTGGACGAATCTTGACTTACTAATATATTTTTCTATATAAACAGAAAAATTTTTCCCTTAAAAAAGTACTAGGTTCTTTCCTTCAACAATTTCTTTTGACATATTCAGAGATGCCAACCTCTGAGAATCCCAATCAGTACTAATCAGACATATTTTCTGTACTTTCAGTAACCTTTACAAAAAATTTCAGTAACTTTTTCAGTAACACATGGTTTACATTAAGAATACACTTATGTGCATAAAATTAATACTTTTAAGGAAGCCTATGTTAAAAAATAAAAGTAAAAGGATCATCTAATCGTAATAAATATAAAAAGAAATAATAATTAAGAAAGTAAACCATTCTTTTAAATTTAAATGCCCTACCTCAGAGATCCTTACAGCAGATTTTTATATAATTACAGGAAAAAGAAAACACTGATATTGAAAAGAAAAATTCTTTTTATTTAAAACTAACATAGCATACTGATCTGTTAACTGAGAATAAATAAATGACATGATAAATAGAAATAAATGACAATCACAAATTTTGTGTTATAGCTTTCTTAGCCATACTGATTTCTGTTTGAGAAAATTCTCTCTGATAGCACAATTTTAAGTCTGAAATATTTTTTATTTTCTCAATTAAAAGCAAATTTAAACTGAGATTTGGCCTAAATTCAGTCATATTTCTTTTTATCACACTGAAGATTCTTTCAGTTCCAGCATTGCTATGAGAAACAGTTAAAATGCTACTCATCAGTTTGCTTAAAATTTCATACTTCTGTTTTCCATTATCTGTTTTCATTAGAGAAATTCTGTGCCAAACTTCATCCATTCTTTCACCATTTCCAATTGTAAAAGCTCCTCCGTAAGCAGCAGAGTAAGTCCGGAGGCAGCGGCTGAATACGCTCTCTTTTCCCGCACATGCGCATAATGACTAAAAGACTTATGCAAAGGAAACTACGAGATGTTTAAGTTTACTTTTAGTCGATGATCACCTGTACGCGCGCTCTTAGCAGTTCTACTTTTTAATATATTGGGCATATTTTTCTTAATCCAATTTCAACATTAAATTAGTAATTTATTTTTAATCTTCACAAATTGTAATCACTATAATACAATAATAATAATATAATCGTACATGACAAAAAAGGATTATTATTAGACAGAGAAATCTATTTTTCGTAATTTCGTTAAGATCATCGTAACTCCGTAACGAAGAGTAGAAATCCGTACTAAATACGGAAAAATCGTAACAAATGGCATCTCTGCATATTTGAGCCAAGGCAAAATTTAATTTTTAAAATTTGATGTGGCTTCTAATATATAAACTTAAATTAGAAACCAGATTACTCTAACATCACAACTTATTTCTCAAGAGAAATAAACATACATATACAAAATTTGAGCATCTGAACAAGATTTTGTATTAAAAAAATATATAATTATATACTTTAACATTATGAAAGAAAAATTTGTTACCTATTCAAAACCTTATTTTTCCATCAAAATAACCAAGCTTATGGATAATTTGTTAATGAATAAAAAAGTGAATTTTTATTGAAATGCAAATTTTTACCTTGGGCATTTCCATGCAGACATTGGTAAACGATGTAACCTTTGGATGACACCTTTACCCCATCTCAACCACAGAAAACCAAAAATGAAACAAACAACTGTTTGTATATAATAACCATCCATTAAAGTCAAGCATTTATGCCCAGCTTCTGTACATTTCTAAAAAACAAGAAAGTATTAAAATAAGAGTCATTGAAGAAAAGAAAGAATTAATCTATATTTATCAATTCAAAAATGCTTTTTATACTGTAACAAAATAATAATTTTTGACAATTCTATGCACACAAAAATAGATATTAGCCTTAAGAAAATTAGTTTATAAGCCTCAAATAAATCCAGTAAAAGAATTCAACTTTTTAACTTAAATTTACTAACGTAATACTTTTATAATATATAGGTGATGTGCTGTAAGGTGATGTACTTTTATAATATATAGGTGATGTTCTACTTCTAATTTAAAACTAAGATTAGTATAAAATAATTTTGATTTAAAAAATGTTTATGTATAGTTACAAAAAATACCAATATATCTGGAAAAAAATAGTTTTTATAAATTATTTACAACTCCTATAATATAACAGAAGATTTAATAAAAGAAAAATCATAAATAACATGAGAGAAAGTTGGAAAAACATTTACGGATTTTTCAATTTGTTTTTCTCTTAAAAAATGTCAGTAAAATATTTACAATTGTATGTGCAAGTGTAAACATTACATGTAATATCACTTAAAATTTTTTTAATTAAATATTTTTATTGTACCTTTAATAAGTAAAAAATTGGAAACTCAACCTATAAAAATAGATAAAAAACTTAAAAGTCTCAAAATAGTAACTACACTAAAAAATTACACCAGCTTTATTTTTATCATATCTCCACATTTCTAAAATTTACTATGCAATTTTAAAATATGTTTTATGTTCTATTTTGATTTAATTTTCTTAATAATTACTGCTATTCTTGACATCGGATTCCTCATTTATTTTTGCTACTAATATTATTTAAAATATTGTTTTAAAATATTAGCAAAATTATTATAGTAAAGGAACATTACATGGGATACTATAATAAAAGTTATTATTTCAGTTTTTCCTAAGTGTAGTTATCTGTGAGGTTCACTCAATCACATATTTGAAGTCTAAGGAAAATAAATTCTATGTATGCATAGTTAGAAAAAAATTAATTAATTGAGATAATACATTTAGAGTTAGAAACAAATGTGACTTTTATTGAGGATGATTTTAATTATATTAGAAGTCATGATAAGCAAGCAGTATGAAGTCAGAAATTATCCATCAAAAGATAGGATTCAACAAATGTTTTGCAGCTTAATATATCACAAACTGCATGGATCTGATGATTTCTAACTTTTAAATAATATTCATTTTGTAAACATTTAGAAAAAAATAGCCGTTTTGAATAATTTTCAAGTCTATACATCCAACAAGATTCCAGCCTATGGCCATGAACACAACTCATCTGTAATACTGTCTTTATCAAACAAACTTCAGGTTATTTTAAATGTTCCTTTTTTATAAAAACCATAACAAAAAACACATCAGGCTTCATAATCGAAAATAAATTTGAATTCACAATTAAACAGTACTTGATTTCAATTACTTTGATCAAATCTTGAAACTCAACAGCTTCTTTCCTTCTATTTCCACAGAATCTTGAAAATTATTTTATTACCATCAACCACTATTCATTGATATATGGCATAAGAGACTTCATACATGATGGAAGTCTATTTTAGTTTATTTATCCTACTTGTGAACTACCCTTTCATATATGTAACAGTGTTTTGTTTGAAGTGTTGACAGAGTGTAATGGTCATCACACTTACTTTGGTGGAATGAGAAGATCTTCACATTTCTGCACTTGCATACCTTTTTTGATTTTTAACATAAATATAGTTTTACTTCTAATTTTCACATACAATTTACATGGAATGTTTTATTTGACATCAGTTATCTGTGTAATAATTAACTTAATTTCGTTTAAAAAATGTGATCACTTTATTTTTTAAATAAAACTTTGAGAAACAATTTCAGAAATCATGCATAGACTTGTAGGGAATGGAAGCTTTATATTGCATAAACTGTTAAGTGTAAGAAAAATTAAATCTCATTTGTTGAAGTAATATCTCAAAAAATAAATAAAAAAAAAAAAAATTTAAATTCAATTTTCGAAAAGAAATATTAATTGTCTGTTAATGTGACAGTAACTAATTATGGACATATATTATAATTTAAAATTAATGTTACTGGTTATTTCCATCTTACCATATGAACCAACTGCTAAATATAGATTTTCCCAATAAGACAGCAGCATCAGTGATCAATTAGTTTGGATTGTTTCTGTTTGTTGCAAGTACTACAGTTCATATTTACTCAAATCTTAAGCACAATTAAATATCAAATATACAACTCTTTTAGAATAAATTTTTAGTATATTAAATTAGCAATGCCAGTTAACACAAATATACTGAAATGGTATTTTTTAAAAGCCTCTAACGTATTGTAGAATATACATTTTTGAAAAGCTTTAATTTAAAAAATTACTTTTTAATGCAGTATTGTTATGCTCATTATGAATTTTTTCACGACAAATTAAAATGTTATGTCAAATAAGCCTAGGTTTTTCTTTTATGAGATCAATAAGAGCAAAAATTGTTTGTGAAATTGGTTTCTGTGTAGCACAATATTTCATTTATAAATCCTATTTGATTCAAATGTTCTGTTTTTCAGAAAATGATAGTACTATATGGTACTTATCAACAGTTGCTTAATATAAGAAAAATTCAGCATCTCTTAACTGATCAACTGGTACTTATCAACAGTTGCTTAATATAAGAAAAATTCAGCATCTCTTAACTGATACTTTTAAATTTTAATTTTTTACACAAAATTTCAGAAGACCATATTTTCAAATTGAAGATTTCATTTTTACCTGCAAATTATTAAATAAAATGAATAATAAGAGAATTTTTCAATCCCTTTTAGAAAAAGATAAAGTTTTGGAGGGAATCCCTTAAGATATGATTTTCTGGGCATATATTATACACCATGCAAATACTGTACAAATATCTTTAAATGTATACAATATATATTTTAAAATTATATAACAAATGAATAAAATAAATACAATAATTAAACTCTTACCAATGCTAATTCCTTTGTATCACAGCTAAACAGGGCATTTTCGCACTTTTTGTATGTAAGTGTGTCAACAAGCCACAGAGCTAAAGTACTTGGCCAATTACCACCTAAATTGCAGATTGTATTTAATAAAGTCATATATGTACCCCCAATAGTGGGATCACTTATTTGTGCAAAGAAAGACATCAATGCAACATAAATGCTGTATACTGTAATCTATAAAATGAGAAAAATATGTTTAAAAAAGTTTATTAATAATTAAAAATTATTTTATTAATAAAAAATTATAAAAATTTTATGAGTCTTTAATAATTAAGAGTAAAACTGAAACAGTCAATTTCTTAGAATATTAAATACTTAAATTTTTGGAACATAATATACACTAAAATACTTTAAATCGATTTTTTAATCAGTTAATAAATTTTCTTAAAATCTGAAATTTGAAAATGAAACAACTTAAAATAAATTTTTGTCTTCACAAATAAATTAAGATAATAAATTTTTATTATTTTAATTTCAAATAAAATAAAAAAATATAAATTTATTTGTAAATTTATAATATGAAAACATTAATTTAATTCTGATAATTTAAATTCAAATGTTAGAAATTTCTTAATGAAAGTATTTTTCATGAATATTTTACACTTATGTGGTAGACATTCTCATATTTATTAATTTATAAGAAAATTGTTAATTAATTTTCCATTTTGTGGTTCAGATAAAATAAGCATGCACTATGTAAGGAAACATTTAAATGCTATCAAATTTGTAATTACATTACACTGTGTAGGTACATTTTCTAAAAAGTCTGTATAATTTAGAAGCTACATTTCAACACATATTTTCATAATAATGGCATTATAAACATTATTAGTACAATATTAAAGATTTATTTTTGCTTCTATCAAATAACAATACCACTATGCCCCATTAATGATAATCATTATATTAGATCATATCAAAATTTCATTTACTTGATGTAATCCATAGCTTATGATGATGACAACATAATAGTAAGCTGGAAAAGCACCAGATTCCGTTTGAATACTGTGTGTCCACCAAACAACAGCGGCAAACCAAAGTCCAAACACTAACCTATAGAGAAATTTTTTTTAAATAATTTATGAATAATACTATCTTTAATTTAAAAAATGTAAAATTTGAACAATACACTACTTAAAAATTCTCATATCAACTCTTAATTCAGTAATTCAATTTCAATACCATAATAAATTACAATTGGTATGAAAAATCAACATTTCTATATAGAAAAATTTTAATAAATTGAATTATTGGAATTTTTTTTCATAATAATAGCTTAAAGATAATTTTTATGATTCGAAACACTTCTTTGGCAGAAATCAACTCAAATGTTTTGAATCACGAAAATGAATAAACCTTTTACAAAATAATCCTTTTTAGTTTATAAATTATTATTTTTAGAAGCTTTGCCATAGAAATCATAAATAACATTATGTTTTAAAATTTAAAAAAATTCACTACTTTTCATTGAATTTATTAATTATAGAAGCTATTTCATTTGACATTGTTTAGTTTGCTTTTACACATGCAGTATATACTTTATAGTTTAATTTGAACACATTAAAAAATTCCCTACTTGACTCTTGTACCAAATATACTGAAAAGAAGTTTTAAACCAAATTTAAATGATGCACTTAATATAGTATGACACCTGTTTATCAATTAAAATTTTTTTCACTTTTATTTGTTATTAACTAAAAAAGATATTTTAAATAGTCACATGATATACAGAACACATAAAGTATATAAAAGTTATTCTGCTTATATAAAGTTTATTTCCTTATATAAATTATGTAAGTACGTTTGTGTCTAACAAGACTGGCTCATAGTATGTTTTTAGTAAGATTCTGCTTTCATAACAGAAACTTCTGGTTCAACTCTGAAGAACAGTCACAAATATTGTACTTAAACATTCTACATGTAAAGTTATCAGGATTGGATTGGTTTGTCATTCAATAGTTATTTTTTGCACACAAGAAATAATTATATTAGGGCATGCAGTTTAAAGTGGATTCTAAAACCCTATAAATATCAATGCCTGAAGTGGGATTCAAATCCACAAACTGTTAAAGCAAAGAGCAGAGCACTAAGCATTTAGTTGCCAGTTTGGCAGTCTGCTAAAATTTGGTGTTTCTCAGTTTCTCAATTAAGCAACAAGAAAATTTAACCTATTGTTGTAAAAAATTTCCTGAAATTCCTGATGCAATAGGTATACATATGTTTTACAATAATCTTTAGTTTTTAAGCAGTACACTATGTAACATCAAATATTAGAAAGGTGATGCTAATTTATCTTTTTTAAACTAAATGGAATTAAATACTTGCATAAAATATATTTAGCATAGCAGAATTTTTTTTTAATCTGTAAGATTAAAATTACAATTTACTCAAACATTCTAAAATAAAATTCTTTTCGCAGATAATTTACAAAGAATTTCTCACATATTATGCCTAAATATTGAACTGATTATATTAATTCACAGTTAATATCAGATATTTTTCAAAATATCAATCAAGGTGGCTTAAGATTTTCAAGTTATATCTCAATACAAATATTTCAATAAACTCAATTAGGAATGCAATTATGATAATTATATATTTTTAAAAGAAAATTGTTCATTTAATAACTTAAGAAAATTATAAATATTTTAATAAGTGAAAAATATAATAAGAACACTTTGGGAATTAGGAAAACAAAACTTCATCAATTTAAAGTTCACATTAAAAATACTTTGAGGTTATATATTTCAATATTTTTTCACAAATGATAAAAATAGAAATGATTTGTAATAGAAAAATTAAACAATGAAAATTGAGATGAGAATTTACCTATATGGATATGCTTTTAAAAACACAGCTAAAGGTTGAGGACCAGTAGTGTAACGACTAATGACAAGAGGTAAAAGAATTTGAATAGGAACCATTGGAACAGCTAAAAGAGCCAAGTGTTCTCTTTTTACACCAGCTTCTATTAGCTTTAATCCAGTCACAGAATCTGTAGCAGCAAATGCAATCTGTAAAATAAAATATTTCTTATCAAGCAACTTAAAATAAAAATATCTATTTTTAACATGCAAAATAACTGATTGAAGGAAGTTTATATTTGTAAAATGTACAACATTTTATGAGAATTTAATTTTAAAAATTTGTAGAACTTGGATTTAACAATGGCACATTTTGAGCCTCTATTTAGGCAGGATTCTTAATTTTTTAATTTTAACATTTTGTCACAAAAGAATTAACTGGACTAAGAGCTATAATTTAAAGTGATATCATATCACTCTAAATAATTATGCTCAAGGTGGAAACCAAACTAAAAACTGTTCAACCAAAGCACTGAATAGCAAACATTTGGTTGTCAACTGGATGATCATGCAAACAAAAAATTCCAGAAAACTATAACAGCCAGAAACTGAGAATCATCATAAGCAGAAAAATTAGAAAACTTAAAATTCATACAGAAGGAAATATAGAATTTAGACAGCAAAAAAACTAATGAAAAAAATTAATTAACTTATAAGCACAAATTCTAGAATCAAAACACAACTAAATGCACCATCATATATATGCACATAAGAATCAGTTATAACATTCAATATACCAAAGAAATAAAAAAAAAATTTTAAATATAGAAGAAATATTAAATCTTATTACTTGGTATGGGTGCCAAATTCAGGAAACTGCTACAGTATTATACGAGAATAGATTCTTTTATTTGACAAATTTCAATGTGCAGGTTAATCATTCTAAGATAAAATGGAATATGTATGCAATTTAATTGAAGTTTTAATAACCCATGAATCTTAACAGATGTTATTTAGTTTGATCATTTTCACATTATTTAAAAATAGTCATTGAAATAAGTGTAAAATATTTTAATTTGAAATTAGAGTGCTTATTTTGTTTCAATATTGAAGTTAATTTTCATTAGAAGTTTCAAAATATTTTTGGAAGTTATAATTTAAGCTGAAATACATTTGAAAAAAAAAAAAAAACTTTTATTGTTCAACCTGTGTTGATAATATTTCAATTAGCGATGATTCATAATACTAATACATAAATGAGCACTTTATGCATTAGTACATAAAATATTAATTTTGGATTAAAGAGAAGAGAACTGTACAGAAGGTAAATGTGCCAAGGGTGCGATACAGCGCGCTAAACTGGCTTAACGGTTCGGAATTTATTTGCAGAACAAGATTTTCGTTTTATGACATAAGGTGATCGTATGACATGCACAAAATTCATTTTGTGTGCAGCCCTTGCTTTTAAAGAGTAATTTTATTTGTTTACAATTTAAAAATTTGCCATGTTAATTTTCCCATTATTGGACTTTGAATTTTTTTAAAAAAGTTATATTATCTTGAATTTTTGAAAGATATAATGTTTATAATTTTTAAAATATTGTTACGAATTTTTAAAAACTATATTGTTTGAATTTTTATAAAGTTATATTACTTCAAATATTTATTTGGTCGCCCAATAAAAGATCTGTAGGAGGTGCTAATCATGTGCCTGGTTAGTTTGATTCATACATCGCAGAGTATGTATGGGGGAGAAAGCATAAAGAAAATACAGTAGAAAATTTCTTTGGAGCTCTTAAAAAAACCATTCTTTCTCGGCCAGGTGAGTTATTTTATTTTTCATTAAAATTTTATTCAGAGGGATTATTAGAAACTCTAGTTTTTATAAAAATGTATGTTTACATAAGTAAATACATCTTTAGTAAGCTTTATTGCGTGTTTCATGTACGTGTTAAATCGTGCGGTACTGAAAGTTTTTGAAAGTGGGCGTCACATACCCGGTTAATTAAAATTTGCACAAAAAGTACAATTCGTTAACGTTAGAAGCTTAGCTTTATTGCCCTGTTGTCACTGTAGTAGGTAGTGTTACACTGAAGTTTTTTTTAAGGTGGGGGCCATTGCCCGGTATATTAAAATTCGGGTTTTAATAAAACAATTGCTCCTAGTTATTAGAATTTTAATACTTCTGTGGTACATAATTATGAAATTTAGTTATTTGGAATTTGAAGTAGCGTGCGATTTTAAAGTTAACGTGATCAGTATTTAGTAAGAAGTTCGAACGTGATCGATATTTAGTAAGCGGATATTGCGCTTAGTGATGTAATTTACGTTGCCTGTGCAGTGCTTGGCACGGAAATTGGAAATTGCGCCAACCTGTACAGTTCCATCCTCGTTTACCTAAATTTGAATAAATAAAATAATATAAATTATTATTAAGTATAGAAATATTTGTTGTTTATATATGTTTGCTGTTGAATAATAAAAACTGTTATTGTAATTGTAATATTGCTGCATTATTACATTGTATGTGCAACTGCTTAACTCATACAGTAATATTTTAAAAATTGAAACGAATGTTTACAGTGATTATATGTATATATATATATATATACATATATAATTGTTTAGTTGCAGTACATGAAATGTTGCACTACATAACTATTAACAAAATTTTTGAAAAATCAGTTTATCAAATATAAACATGAAAAAGTTATTCATAAATATGTTATTCTTTAGAAGTATAAAAATTAATTTTACCTTACAAGTTAAGAGAAAACCAACAACAAGCCATATATTCCGAAGGCATAATATACGATACAATTGACTATATGTATCTTTTATTCCAAGAATATCAGAATGTCTTTCAGGTTTTTCAGACTTGAAGACTAGAATCAAAGAAGTTGCAATAAAAAATGTGAAACCCCAAAATCTTAGAAAGCCTGAAACAAAATAACGTATATTAGATGAAAGAAATCAAAATTAAAAAAATACATAAATTAATAATTAAATAAGCGAGACATTTTTTCACATGTATCATTGTAATAAACTTTTGATTAAGTTTTTTTCATACTATTTGACTAAACTCAAAACTTTTATCAATAAATTATACAGATTTTTTTTCAAATCAAGAAATTATATTAAGTTAGGTTGTTGTTATGTACAAATGTTTGCTTAGTTAGTTAAATGCATCATTGTTTAAGTATATGAAGTTGTCAGAGATAAAGTACACCATATTGTAAAAAATATTACCAATTTTATTTTTTAATGTTGATAATTATATAAGGAATATTTCATCATCATAAAGAGAATTTAGTTTTAGCAATGGGATTTTATTATATTATATAATTTACAAGATTTTTTATACTAGATTCCAAAGCTTGATTCACTAGATTGATTTAACATTTTATGAACATATTCATGCAACATGACAGAATTATCCATTTTAGTTCATAATTTTATTCAATTCTACTAAAGATTATAAAGTAAAGTGCCCTTAAATATTTTGAGAAATCTTGAATTAATGGTGGGAATTAATTATTTACATTTAAAGATTAGGGAATAACTTTTTTATGGAGTATTCAAGGTAAATTTTAATTACACAATAATAACCAATTATATTGGTTGTCCACTATTATTGGCTATTATAGATATAACTGTTTCAGTGACTTTTATAAATTTAAATTTGTAGCACACATAGATATGAAAAATAAATTTTAGTGATTGAAACTTAAAAGTTGGAATTTATTTTAATTTCTAAAATTAAATAAATGTACTTAGCAATTTTTTCGGAAAAATAAAAACATTTAACTGATTGCATAAATAAAACCTATTTATGTTTTGTTTATAGTTTTTCTACAAGCAGCAAAAGTAACATTTGGTATTTTCTTTTTTAAAAGGAACAGAACCTTTTCCTGATGCACCTGATTTCAACAAATAATCGTATAAGACTTATACATTAAATTTATAAAAGATCAATAAAAAAACAAGTTTTTACACTAAATTAAAATATAACTGTACTCATAATAAAAAATCTATAATCATACTACACGCTAAATTTATTTCCATATGAACTTTTGACGACCTTTTATCTAAAAATATCAGTTCATGAGGATTAATTTAAATTTGTTTCAGAAGACTATTAGATTTAAAATACCTCTTTAAATGTTTCAATAAAACTCTCACCAAGCACAAAAAATGTATTTATTGAAAAAATATTGCAGTTGTTTACTTATTCTGCTGCATTTCATTTATGTGTTTTAAAAATTCAAGATCAATCATTTATTTGAAATGAACAAAATATTAACAATCTATAAGCATTCACTATGGTTGTTGAAGAAATTTATGAACTTTGCACGCCAAGAAAATGAGAATGAAATCATATTTCTAACCACAAGAAAGGAAATATTATGACATTGAAATTAATACCCAATGCAGTAAATATTAAATCTTAAATTTGATTACATGAATCAAAATGTAAAATACATAAATGAGTCAAAATTTACTCTCTGCTAGGTGAAAACAGTAAATGGTTTTTCAATAGAAATCCTTTTTCAGTAGTTAACCATTAAGAAATACAAAGTATTTTTTGAGAACGAAGAGTATGTACATTTTAAAGACTGACCTAAGTTTCAGAAATGTTAAAAAGAGGAACTCTTGCATTCAAATAAATTTGACTAGCTTTGCTTACATACTTTACTACACCATCTGAAATAGTTATTACAAAAAATAATTTTACACAAGGAATCAAAATTGCAAAAAAAAATTTGAATAAAATTATCTTTCACAATAAATTTTTACTATATTTCATATTCAAGTGAAACATTTTTATTCTTCTAATTTAACCTTAAGGAAAATATTCTCAAAACATTTATTTTGTTTAAAATATTATCATCTCATATTTATAGTTTGTCGATCAATGATAATTTTTTGTGTACAAGAACTAATTAGACTGGAACCTAAAGTTCAAAGCAGATTCCAAACAATTAAAAATATCCATGCTCAAGGTGGGATTTGAACTTGCAAATTGTTAAACCAAAAGCCAGAGCACTAATCTTTTGGCAGCCAGCTTATCATATTGTACAGAGAATAATGTTCAACATCAAGTATAATGTATTTACCAAAAATAAAAAACTTTCAAGTTATTGCAATTAATGGGTGAGAATAAGTACATGACAGAGATACATATACATAATATGTCCAAATTTTAAACTGAATGAAACTACAGCATCAATGTATTTTTATATTTCTCATATTTTTTTAAATACAAAAGAAAAATCTGATTACAATATAATTAATATTAAATTAAATGAAAATTCCCCTCCCAAATTAAAATACTATGTAATTTGACTGATTTCAAAAAATTTTTCGGTACAACTCCATTATACTCACATTCAATAATCATTGTAATGGAAAAGAAATAAAATTGTAATTGTCTTAAATATGTGTTTCATTTATTCTTTATATAAGGTTTACATTTTTAGAAACTACTAAAAAAATGTATAAATATTTTATTTAGATTTCATAAATTAAATAATTATTATTTATTGACAAAACTTGTTTGAATGTCAAAGTTTATTTCTGACACAAACTGCTTAGCAATTTCTTCAATGATTGACTGTGGAGATATAATGGAATAATACCAATTTTTCTTAATTTGAAGAATCACTTACTAGCAAGTGTCACAATGCCTTCAGGTTGAGGTACAGATCTTAAATATTTATTGCAGAATGTAGCAGATTCAAGAGCTAAAAATACAACATTTCCTAAAAAATATCCAGTTGTCTGCCCGACAGAGTTGCAAACAGATGCATAACCAACATTACGCCTAAGGAAACAAATAATTTTTTATCACAACATAGTATACAACTTAAAGAAATTAATGCCTTTTTTAAATTATAACTATAATACCTGTAAACACTTTATCTAGAAAAATAAAAGCACAATATCAAATGAGGAAATAAATTTGTAGCAAGTAATAACCTGGAAAGCATGGTGAGTGCCCATCCATCCACAGCAATATCTTGAGTAGCTGCTAAGAAATTCATACAAAAGAAAGTCACAGTGAGAAGTAAAACATTAGGTGATGTATTTTCATCCCCAAGGAGTGAGTTGACAGATGATGAAAGAATAATCATAAACAATCCAATTAAATACTGTGTAGGTACCAGCCATGTTTTTCTCCTTCCCATTCGATGCCAGTACAAAGAGTCTACAGCAGGAGCCCAAAGCAGTTTTACACTAAACGGCCAGCTGACAAAACTGAAGAGAGCTTGTTGCTTATAGCTCACATTTCTATTTTGTAATATCATTGGGATACTACCCGCTAGTCCTAATGGTATACCTTGGAGAATATACAAACAAAATAAAATAAATATGCTTATTTTATCATTTCGAAGATTTGTTTCATGATGCCCAGTACCAAGTTCTTGATTACTTAGCAGGATACCATCCTCCTGCATACCCTCACTGCTCGACCTGCGATCACTATATCCTCTCATTCTGCTTTGACTTTCCATGTCCAAATGTTAGAATTAATATAACTGGAAAGAAAAGATCACAGATTTAATAGATTGGTATAAATTAACAAAACTATAACAGTAATTTTTTACTAAACAGAAGATTATTTTTAACAAGAAAAATTCTATTCAAGAAATAAATCTGCACTTGCATTTTACAAAAATACATTCACTTGAATAGAATCATTTTAGGGAATAATATATTTAACATATTTATGTTGATTCCACTAACTACTTACCCTTATACAACTTTCCACCAATTTTATCACCTTGCTAGACAATACATGTAGCAAGATAAAGCATCTGATATTGTTTAACAAAATTTGACATTTAAAAACAAGTGACAGTTTTTTTTAATAAGATATGCATGTAAAAACATTTGATAAAAAAATTGGAGATGTTAAATTGTCTTTTACATATGTGGTACTATATAAAGTAAATAGGAAGTTAGAACATAACTATCACAATTGAAAAACTGATTTTAAAATTTATTTAATTTATTATTTGTTTAACAAATATGCAACATTTTTTAATGTTAACCAGAAAATAATGAGAAATATAAAGTCATTTTCAGAAATGCATTTCCCTTGTTCATTTTCATTCCATGGCAATATTTTATGAGTAGTTTTCTTATACTGTTTTTCCAATTACAATTTCTAGGAATAAATTTTTTTTAAATAACAATTATATTTTAAGAAACTTATTATTCTACAATAACATTAGTTTCAACAATACTTTTCCACTATACACCCAATCAATAATCCCCTTAATGGGAAAGAAAAAAAATTACTGTCCTAAATATTCAATATCCATTGGGTATTAATTAAAAAGGTATGTTTTAGAAAATACTAAAAATAATATATTTTATTTACATTCTATAAACTAAATAATTATCAGTCATTGACAAAACTTATTTAAATGCCAATGTTTATTTCTGGCAAAAATTGTTGAGCAATTGCATCAATGTTTGATTGCTTAGGTATAGTGTAATGGTACATTTTTTTTCAATGAAACAAAATTAAATATTGTTATATTTGGCCGTTTTTTACCTTTGTTGATATGTGACCATAATGTTTCTTTTAATTGACAAATTTGTCATTAAGTCACCTCTTGCACCAACTAGCTTTAGCTTTGTTTAGTATTTATTTTGTTGACCATTGTTTATCACTTTTTAGTTAATTTTTGTACAAAAAAAATGATTGGTATATATTTGATTTCAAATGAAATTTTCAGCTTATAAATTCATCACACCTACGTTATACTATTTACGCTTCTCCGTAAGGAACATGTTATTTCTTTAGGATAATAAAGAGGGATATAATGGAAAAGTACCAAAATTCAATTATATTTAGATTTGAAGGTTCAAAATTTTATTTTAAAATCATCCTATAGATGTTAAATTATTTTTGCTTCACTGTAAGAAAATGCTATTTCTTTAGGTTCATAAGTGAGGGTATAAAAGAAAAGTACTGTCTCAGCTTTTGGAAAACAATTAGAATTTTAAATTTTATTTTAATTACAAATCATATTAGTTTCTTTATTTACATTTTCATTATTGAATTATTCATGAATTTATAGCTTTTTTAAAAAAATGACAAATATGTTATTCATTACAAGAGTGAAAATCATTATTTTTGTTATAAGCAGAAATCAAAGCAAACAGATGACAAAATATATGCAGTTGCTGAAATACTACTGTAATTTATTCAATACTTTATTCCAAAACAAACTTTTTGAACATTCAATGATATTAAAGTAATGATAAATTATGAAAATCTATAACTGTAATTAACTGTTTAACAGATATGTAGAAATTAATTAAAATTAAGTACTCTTTCAATTAAACAAATATTTTTTTCACAAGTCCAACAATTTATGATTTAAAAACTTAATGAATGGATATCATAAAAATAAATACTTTAGAAAAAATTTTCTTTCTTTAAAGTATGAGACATAAAACATAATAACTATTAATTTCAAGTGTTAAAATTTAAAGCTTTTAATGAAATAATTTAGTCAATATTTTACTTTTTGGAAAATATGATCTATAAGAGTTGTTTTATATTTAAATACCTTTTATGTTATGATCAGAAACATGTCACCTGAGTAAACCTTTTGATTACCGAGAAACAAATGAAGAAAACCTTTTTTTTCACACCATATGTCGATGATATTTGGTATTATACTTCCCCGCAAGTAACATAGCGGTAGTAAGTTGACGTGACAACGAAACATTCGCTCGCGCAGAGCACAGAAAATTTGTTATTAAAATTTTGGATAATTGTTAAGAGTTGAGATGTTCTGGGCTTCATCTATAAAATTTAAATTCAGATTAGAAAAAGACGGACGCTCTGTGGGTGAGTGGTCAAAGCATCACTCCGCTAATCGCTTAAGAACGTCGAAGTGTGGGTTCGATTCCAATCGTGGCCCTGGGTGTTTTCTTTGTTATCTTCTGTGGTTGTACTTCTGTCATTGTGCTATTTTTGTCCTATTATCGACGAAGACTTACAAGCGGATCTCAAGAATCAAGCATACAAGTCTGAATATATGTAATGTAATAAATAAATTAGAAGAAGCATGAAGTAAAATGTCGCAATTTTCTTTAACATTTTTTGCAAAATTACGCAATAAAAAAAGTTTGCACCCCAGGAATTGATTAAAGGATCCATAAAGTCAGTCAATCTTCTTAAGGAATGGAAAGTGTGTGAACTAGATTATTTTTATCAGCTTTATTTAAGTTTCTTAACAACTTAAATATGTTTTACAAACTCGAAATTGAATCTCTCATATTAATGTGGTGCTGATAACTTATTTACTCTCTGTCAACAGAAATATTTTAAACGTCCTAAAATGTAAAGTTTGTACAGATAAATTTTGAAAATTATATAAAAATGAGAAATATTTTTATTGCATAGATAAGTTAATTGAGATACATTATCAGATGCCTATTTCTGGCAATCCAAAGAATTAAACATTGGCAAATATCTCGTAATTTTGACCATCATTCCCCATAAGTATCCAGTGGCAAAGGTTTTATCTTTAATGTATTTCCCCAGCAAATATGAGATATAAGAAATTCGAGTTTAAGGTAGTTTTTAGTTAGCTTTCACGAAACAAGTACGTATATGTTTCTAGCAGATAGCATCGTAAGCTTGTTATGATAACAGAATTAATGCACATTAATGCATCTACTTTGATATGGTGTAAAGATATGGAAAGAGAATGCCGTTTAGATACCTAAAGTGGTTTTGTCTTCTATTGGTGGCTCATGACTCTTTTCATTTACATCGCATTTACTATCTTGGCTTACAACCGCTGGCCAACACCCTATGCTATAGTTATAATTGAATATAAATACAGAAATGCATATATTATCACATTCGATTACAAAACTGAGATTTTTACAAATTAAATAACCCCTGCTATTTTAAAAATATTTGAGTTATAAGAGGAGAAATGCAATTCAAAATATTTATGACACTTTTCTGCATCGTTTTTTCTATAAATAATTGATCTCAATTAGAAAACTCATTTTTTAAAGTAACTTAAATAAAACAATTTTCGCTACCACCTTTCAATTATAAATTGCACATTTTATTTCTATACTTTTTTTTTAAATCAAGGATGTGGTTATATTTTAAACTCATTTCCGCTTCTAAAATTGAGCAATATAACACATAAACAGCGAACACGTGGATACTTGGAATATTGCCTATTGGTGTTAAATTTAATATGATTTGATTCTACGTTAAATAACTTTGGATTTTAAAAGCAAAAACTCAGTGTCAAACTTTTTAAACTCATATTTGTTAACAAAACAGCCAAGCTAAATTAGCAGGGTTATTAAGGTGTCATTGTAACAAACTATGTTTTAATATTTGTAAATATGAATCATGATTAAATAAACGGAAAAAAGTTTGAGTAATTTAAATTACCGATTTTCGTGATTTGCAGAATTTTTTGAAATTTATTGCTGGATAATATTCAAGTCTCCCTTATTATCAGGTTCATTAGCTGCTTGTAAGTCATTTGATATAAATGAATTCTAATTTGCTATGGAATTATAATTCCAAAGTAGGGAAATTCATTTGAAAATTGCCCAATGCCCATTAAGAATACTTGTTTTATGTTTAGAAGTATGCAGCTATTTTTACAGCTCACCGAAGCAATAAGTAATGAATATTTTTGCCAATAAAATCCAGAAAAAAAGGACATCTTTTTAATTGTCTTTATATTGGAAGAACATCAAAACAGCTCATGCCACTTGGTGGCTTATTAGGTGTGTTATTAGAGGTGTGAAATTAGTAGAAATAGTTACCACACTCGCAGCTGAAACGATTATATATAACTTGGGCATGTGTTCAAACTGGGATAGGTTGATATAGATGAGCAGTTTATTCTATGCTGATTCAGGTCTATATCATACGTAATAGTAGAAGGGATGGTGTGTCAGTCAGTTAACAACCCATAAAAAGATGTTTCCAGTTGGTTAAAATTCTAAAATCAGCACAGACAAGAATATTAATCGAATACTCTGTGTATCGAGAAAGATCAGAACCCGATGTGCAAGATATCCTCTTGCCTTGTCCTTTTGAAAGCTAGCGTTCCGCAGGCCATGAAGATAGATCACAACCAACACTATGCCAAAAGTGTACCAACCGCTGTTCAAATTACCGTTGATCCGAACGAGAAATTTGTGTATCATGTAATTATCTATCTTTGTCGTTGAGCACATCATTGTGAGAGAAAGTCTAATTAATGGCTACCGTGTTTACACATTATGCTGCTCCAAAATTTTTTGCACTAATTACGTCAGGTCATATTAAAAATATTAATTGGGGCTTACCGT
Source organism: Latrodectus hesperus (assembly GCA_037975125.1). Lineage (NCBI taxonomy): Eukaryota > Metazoa > Arthropoda > Arachnida > Araneae > Theridiidae > Latrodectus > Latrodectus hesperus. Next base: position 72,160,861 of record CM075860.1, on the reverse strand, counting down.
GGCCTAGTGGTAAGATAGCTCTCTTCAGTGCATAAGGTCCGAGTTTTGTTTAAATTCACTGTTGGAGCAACAGGAGGTGAATGTTGCACTTTTTTGCCTTTTGCAAGCACATCTGTTGGTATGGGTGGTTAGGAGTTTTCAATGATTCCTCTTAACGACATGTGAATAAGGCCCATCATCTACTATGAAATGTCCTTCAAGAAGGTATTTTACGAGATGGATACTAAAATGCCTTAAAGGCATTCGGCTATTAACTGTTCACTACGCGGCGTTAAAATGTCGTTGTACTGTACGAATGAATAGTAGATCTGCTATAACAAATCATTTTTTTGATTCATGATGTAGTTGCTAGGTTTCAAACGGTCATCTTCAAAATATATCCATGTTCTCAGGAGTTAATTATGGGAAGGCACTGAGATTTTGCATGTTATTCTGTATGATCATTAGCAAACCACCGATTTCATATTCTTATGACATTAGACTAGTGTAATTGGTAATAAAATCTTTTTTGTCGATAATCCCCACCATCTGCGCCAATCATGCAGAATCTAATTAGTTCTAACATTTGTTGGTAAGCATTTCTTTTCGTATTTGAGGCGTAACTCAATATTCTAAGAAAATTACAACATTACGAAACAATTTCTGTATGAAAAATAGCTTCTTTCACAGTTTTTATTTTAATGCAATGTTTCAGATGCAATTTGCCTCATCTGGGTCCAAATATGCTGAAGAAACAACATTTGCAAATTCCAACCTCTCCCTTCTTCATTATGATTTCGATGTTTGTAAGATTAATTCCAACTCGGCAATTTTAATGGTCAGTAGTATGTAACCGGTATCTCTAAAAAAATAAATTTTGCTGTTTAACATTTTTTTTACAAAGGACCTTTATCTTAATATATTTCTTGATAAATTTTTTTCTACTCACAAAAATTCTTTCTATTAATTTTGAACCATTACAAACATTCACATCCGATGTGAAAATACTGAAAACTGAGGACCAGAGAACAGACCGTTCAGTTATCATATAATAATCGAATACAAATCAAAATCTTAGTTATCAAGAAATCGAATAGTGATTTTCTTGTTACATTATAATTCCAAGATTACCCAGAAAGATAGCTGAGACAATATAAAAGTATTCGAATTAAAATGTACTTACCTCACACCTACTGCTTTGTTTTTTATTATCTTTTTATGCAATCTCACAAGAAATTTTCTACTACTCTTATTTATTATTTAGTTTGATACCCCAATCTTGTTTTAATTAACTAATTCAGCTAATGCTTAATCTTTCTAGCCTGTAAAATACTTGCTAATCCCAATTGTGTAAAAAAAAATCTAGAATATAAATGCACAAAAACAGAATACTTTAATTCTTGAAAGAAATGCTATTTTAAACACATATAATCAAATGCATGATTATTTTTTTTAATTATTGAATGCAATTATATTTTAAAAGACTAATATATCAATACTCTGTTTATTTTGGTAAAATTTAAGACGATTTATTTTAAAACATCGCATGTGTTTTTAAAAGTAATAATCATGTGGTGTAAAGGTTTAAACTTCATAAATGTTTTTTACATATTAAACTGGTATTTTGCTATATCAACACATAAGATTGTACAAAGAATATAATTAACAAATGATATTTTGCTACACAAATTTTTAAGCTATGGAAATATTGACGATGAAAAAGCATCCAATTTTAAACACTTTTATTGAGTTTAAAATATTAAAATTTTTCATTATATCGGGAGTAGAGACAAAGATGGTTGGATGTGTGCATAAAAATTCAACAGATTTTCTCATTAAGTCTAATTCCTCTCATTAAGTTTTCTGTGGTAAAAAAGGTGGCTCAGGTAAAAAAAATATATATATAGCACAAAAATGACAATATAAGCTATACATTTTTAATTATATTTCTATAGTTGCTACCTAATTAGGAGGAAAGGTACCTCATATTAAGTTTTTATGCTTTAACAATATTTTATATATATTTTAAGCAAAATGTGTAGTTAGGTATGTATGCACTGTATCCATATCTCTCTTTCTCTATATCTGTGGTTGTGTAAAGAATTTGTTTGAAGAAACTGATTGAAACTAATTATGCTTATGTTTGGGAGCTTTAGAAATAGTTTGCAGACTACTGGAGGAAATACGAGAACCTTTTCCGAGATTCAAAGAAGCTTCCCAACTTAGAGCACTTCTTGAAAATGCTGAATACTCCCACGTAATTCCATAACAGGGGTGGCCAAGCTCCTTGAAAATCAGACCCATTTTTCAAAATTTGAAACTTTTCGCGAACAGCAATTGAATACGTATTTTAAAGATATGCAAAAAAGGTACTAGGAATTTATTTTACAAAATTTATATCTATTGGAAACATATAAAAGAAAAAATATATGTATTGTAATTAAATATTAAAAATTAAACATTTATTTTTTTCTCTTGACAGTTATTTAAAATTTGGTGAATAATTGTTGACAGCACTTCTCAGTAATTCTTTGAGATGCTGGTTAGTTAATAGAGATCAATGTTTGAATTTCACGAATTTTTAAGTGAAATAAAAGGATTCACATAAGTACATTGTTTCGAATATTGAACTAACTCAACAAGCAGGATTTTTAATTCAGGATACTTTAATTCTAGTACAAATTTCCAAAATTCAGCAATCGGCATCGATTTATATTTTTTTAATTGTAGAGCTTGATATCCGTGCATCTCTATTAATTCAAATTCTTCATATGCTTTTTGGGTCATAATTATATTAGAAATGGAAAACTTACCATGGATTACCTCAATGAGTCCTATCATTCTTAACTTAGACGGCAATAAAATTTGTTACAACGTTGCACTTAGTCTTACATATTTGTTGCCAGTAATTTAAATGACATTTTGAATCACATACGATAGTAATTTTTTAAGATATAATAACACAAAAAGAAAAATGGAACTCGGGTACATTTATCGATAGCCACAAATCGTCCGTTTTTTCTTATTAGCTAATTATTACTTTTACAAGAACGATACCTGCAGCCGACTACAGTCTGATGTTGCCTGCTTGGAATGTAAAATCCAAGATAAAAATAATAATAAAATATAAAAAATTTTCCACAGCAACAATGAAATGAAGCCTATATATCTTTTAAAATAGAAATATATTTTAGTAGACTTAAACCATTGTGAGAATTCTACTGGATTTAATTCTACAAAAAATACTTTAAAACAACCTTTCAGGAATCATTTCATGTGTGACGTGAAAGAATTTTTGAAATTTTCTTCCCGGGGTCGTAAGGGCTTTAAAATTACTTCATCCAGTTCGAGGCTTAGTGTATCATTGAATTAATTAATACAAAAAACGAATTGCATTTTGCATTTTTTTTGTTTTAGAGTAAATAAACGAGAAAAAGGTAATAAAGTCAATTTATTCATAAAATCATGCGTTCACACATACATACATCACAGACATATATATATATATATATATATATATATATATATATATATATATATATATATATAGATATATATATATATATATATATATATATATATATATATATATATATATATACATATTGCTTTAATGGCAACCATTTTATACTTTTAATTGCTTCCCCTTGTGGAAACATCTTGTCTTTGTATAATTTCCATCTGATCCGGAGATAATTGTTTTTAAGTCCAAGTTTTTTTTATGTTATTATAATATTTGTCAATTATTTGACTTACAGAAGTTATCCTTGAAAATCGTCCCGTTCCAGTTATTCCAAGGTTCTTCTAACCGGAATTATCTAGAGTCATGAAATTTGCATCAGGAAATATTTTGAATGCTGAATTCTTGAAGAAATAATCAAGCATTTCATTGACTTGCGGTGTCTGGAAAGGTTTCAAGATCAAAAAGAAAGTGAATTCGAAATGTATCCTTTAGGCAATTTTGCGGTGATTGTCCGATCGATTTTTGAGGAATACATTAAGAGTAATTTTTGCTATTGGAGCACAAGGCGAAGTTGACTCGAGGGATGAAGAGTTAGAGAGGGCCTTGCACCACCCTCCATAATTAAAGAAATTTACATTCATTGATAGTTAATTTAAATTTATACTTTAATGTCAACAGAATATGATAACGTTACTGTTGTTTTAATGTAGTGAAAATCTTGAAAATTGTTAAGAGTTATAAAAATAACAAGTCCTTAAAGCAATATTATGTATAATAATATATATTCATATATAACATCAAACTCAATTTAAAAATGTTATTTTGCTCAAATATCTTAAACTAACTAACCAAAAGTTACTATATGAATTAAGTATTAATTTGAATTGATACACTGCAACAAAGTTTGATGAATTTTCAGTACATTTGGAATACAAAATTAGTTTTTCTCTCGCATAATTTTTCCAAAATGATAAAGAAAATATCATTGTATATACTCATATATTAATATATGTATTTTCTTTGTTTTCTTTTTTGAAATATTATATACATATAGATATAAAAAATTCTAAATAATACATTGGTACTTTTACCACACACACAAATACATATTTTTACAAATTATTTATACTTTTTAATATATATATATATTAAAAAGACAAGTATTAGGAAAGATTTTTTTCAATTTTTAAATACTTATATAATTTACGTAAAATTGAAAAAAAAAACCATTTCACTTTCTGCTTCTGAATTTTTTAATCAAGATCAAGAGCAAAACAATTCTCACGTAGAAACTACGTGCTTTAACAACGTGTCAAAATTACGTGACAAAAAGGTTTCTTTTTCTTTCAACTAATTCACAAGATGCACATAATAAATAATACTTAAAGTATTCAATTCTTCAAATAAAAAGTAAAGATTTAACAAAATTATTAAAGTAAAAGGATATACTGAAATCAAAGATCATTTTATATATTTTAAAATTATAAAATATTTATACTAAAATAAACATAGTAGGCTATTTAAACAATCAAATGTTTGCTTTAATTCCAAACGAATTTCATTTTAAGTAATAAAAAATATAACTTAAGAGTCATTAAGAGGATAGTAGATTATTATTTTGCAAAAATTTGCTTTCGACATTTATTGACTATTTGGTTAAAAATTAAAATTTCTTGTTTGGAAAGTTTGCTGTCATATATTTGATGCTTTACAAACTTAATAAATAAATTTATCCGAAATTTGATGAAAATTATAAATCATATATAAAATTTGAAAAATGAGGAATTATATATCTTCAAATTAAAGATTTTTTTAAAAAAAAAATAGTAACACACATACTGCAAAAAAAAGAAGAAAAAAAAATACAATCTGATTTCTTACATTTTGTAAGAAACTTACGTAGGTACACAAATTAAAAATTTTTGGTTTAATTAATCTCTTTTTTCAAATTTATATATAATACTAGATTTGCGAAAGAAACAGTTTAATAAATTAATTTTGCCTAAAGTTTCCAACACTCGATTACAGAAGAAGCATTGACAATATTTGAAATGCTTGATCTTTTCACCTGTAGTAATTTCAGTTCTACAGCCACTTTTCATAAAATATTATTTTAGATGTTTCATGTTAAGGTGAAAATTTTACAAAATTTTCATGTAATTAAAATTATTTCACAAAAATATTTTACGAAACACGGTTCAAAATCATATAAAATGATTTCACAAATAGGAAATCCATATCCATTAAAAAATGTCAAAAATGAATTTCATAAAATATGCAAATGTAGATTACAAAATTTTTTTAATATTCTAAAGTTCGTTTGAAATTTGACTGTAACTCTCTTTTTTTAATCCTTTCAATTTTTTTCTTTAATATTAATTACATTCTCTTTTACTCGTGAAAAATAATGATCTTATTCTCATGAATATAAATACGTTGCAGTAGTTTTGCTTCAAAACTGTTGATGACAAATGAAGAATTATTTCTTTTACTTTCTTTGTAAAGCCAAATTAAATATCTGTATTTATGTCACATTTATAAGGCGCATTTAATCAGAAAATTAAGTTTATTTTTCTAATTTTGACTAATTCTTGCCCATTTTTTTGTAACTGTTATAGCAGGATTTAAAAATTCATTAAAAAACATTTTGTGTGGAAAAACATCTAAGAGCACAATAAAAAAAATAAAATAAATCAGGCAGTTCTTCAATTTATTCATTCATTTGCAAACCATATGAAATATTTTTGAAATGACTATGTGTTTTGGAATTTGTTTTAACCAAATTACCTATCTGCAAATCAATCTTCCACACATTTTAATGGAATCTGTATATAGCTCTTGGAGTTGAATTTGTCCCACGTTGTTTTATAAGAGGGAAGAGTAATGATGATTGTAAAGGTAACAAAACAATTTTTTTGTTTTTGTTTTTCAGTAAGAATATAATTTCCCAAGGGCCAGAAAGAGCAGCTGAAAATATGTTGATATTTTTATATATATAACCAATTTTTCCCATAAAAATAAAATAAATACATAAAAATTAAGAGGAGGTTATGCAAATAATTTGTATTGGTTCATACGTTATAAGAGCAATAGTACTTAATGGAATTTTTTAGACATTATCGATACAAAAGATAAATTGAAGCAATAAAATTGAAAATAAAGTATCGAAGTGTAGATACAATGCTTTTAATTTTATTGCTGCCATTTATTATATAAAAACAAAGAAACACATTAATTTTTTTATATCTAAAAAGTATTTACGACTACTTCTTTTGAGAATATATTTCCTATTTATCGAAGATTTTGCTTCTATTTCGTATCCTCCCCCTTTCAATTTCTGCTGTGATTTTTCGAATATTAAATCGTAGGTACCTTTATTAGTATGAAAATTTTATTCTTAATAATACAAATAATTTTTTTTATATGATAGCTCTTCATATTTAAGACAACAGATGGGAGAAGTTGTTGTTTCTAATCTCCCATCTGTTCTGACGGAGTCAAACCAGATCAATGAAACAGTTGACAGTAATGAAGTCTGGCAGAAGAAGTGGACAATTGTGGATATCCTTCCAGTCCAGTCCAAGACAGTCCAAAATGTGCTGAGGCGATGACTGTTCCCGACGGCATTTGGACCAAAGAGAAAATCTCTTGCGACCCTCAGAAAATGTGAGACCTTTCAAATGTCCATTGGCTAGTCGGGACAAACATGTGTTGGTTAGACTGTCCCAAGAGAGAGATAGTCCTGGTTTTTTTTTTTTTTTTTACCTTTATACGAACTGTGAAGCGGAGGTATTAACAATTTTTCTTTGTTTTGAGTTTCTTGATTCTAGAATAATTCTAAATAAATGAGCTCTGAGGTGAAAGGTACAGGAGGTTCCAGTATTTTCTTTGCAAGAGTGTCGGATAATTCATTTACATTTAGGAAGTAAATACTTCTTTGAAATAAAAACAGATCATCTGTGGTCAGCGCTCATTTTCAAAATCTGAATCCACAGTATTTAAGTAAGCAAGTACTAAATTTTTAAAGCCACATTCCAAATAAAATATTTTATAAATTTGAATATTATTGAGTATATGTTAATAAGTATTAACACACCATAGTTTTGTATATAAATTTCATTAAAGATAAGGGCAAATAAATGAAGTAAAATTTAATAATCCGAATTTGATTTTTCTATTCTGAGCGAAAAAAGAATATTCATGTGAAGTTAAAAAATGAAATACGTATTTAAATCAATATCGTATTGCATTTTATTTTTATCTATAAGATTTATTAAAATTTGATCAACATTTACAATAAATAACGATTAAAAATGCTGATTAAAAAGATCTAATGTATATTATTTATTTTAAAGAAAAAGAAATAGCTTTAAGCAATTTTATTTCCCTCATGTCTGCATTCGTTTTTTCATTGAAACTGTGGAAAAGAAATCAGTGTAAATCCTGAGGTCATAAAATGGAGTCAAAACATTCAAGGTTGACTTTAACGACTGAACTCCAGGAAATTCATCACGATGTGATTAATTCAACGAAATTCAAGGATTGCTCGACAACAGGTCATTAAAAGACGTGATAAAGAATACATAATGAAGAAAAAATCATTAAATCTTTCACTTGCTCTCATTATTGATTTTTAACCAACTAGAAACAAGATTTCATCAATTGTTCCCGTTCAAGATATTTTTAAGAACACTTATTCGATATTTCTTAAACATTTTTTGTATGACATTAAATTAATCCAGAACACTGAATTTTGTCAGCGATTCTGTATATTAGATATAACAAATTAAATGAGAAATTCAGAAAATAAATTAATAAATAAATGAATAAAAATCAATAAATAAAATAAAAATATACTATTATTACTAATTACATAATGTATAGTTATTTTTTAAATTATAAAAATGCTTTATGAATATTTTGCAAAAGCCTACAAATATATTCGTAAATTGTATCTGCAACTGTAAGAGAATCACATGCTTTATAAATACCTTATTATTAATTTCAGTGATTAAGCTCACATCTTAGTTAATTTCCATCTTCATTATTATTATTTTTGTAGAGATCAAAGAAACCAACGAAAACTTTATGTATAAGTATCACGGTAATGGATGATTTTAAAACCTATGAAAAAAATAGGATTTGATTTCGGAAGTATAGTTAATTTTCAAATTATAGCTCACATTATAGTTAATTTTCATCTTCATTGTTATTATTTTTGAAGAGATCAAAGAAATCAACGAAAAATTTTTATGGATAAGCATCTCGATAATCGATCATTTTAAAACCAATAAAAAAAATCGAATTTGTTTTTGGAAGTATAGTCAATTTTCAAATTATAGTTCACATTATAGTTTATTTTCAGCTTCATTGTTATTATTTTTGTAGAGATCAAAGAAACCAACGAAACCTTTATGTATAAGTATCTCGGTAATCGATAATTTTAAAACCAATAAAAAAAATCGAATTTGTTTTCGGAAGTATAGTCAATTTTCAAATTATAGCTCACATTGTAGTTAATTTTCAACTTCATTGTTATTATTTTTGTAGAGATCAAAGAAACCAACGAAAAGTTTATGTATAAACCTCTCGGTAATCGATAATTTTAAAACCAATAAAAAAATCGAATTTGTTTTCGGAAGTATAGTCAATTTTCAAATTATAGCTCACATTGTAGTTAATTTTCAACTTCATTTATTATTTTTGTAGAGATCAAAGAAACCAACGAAAACTTTATGTATAAGCATCTCGGTAATCGATAATTTTAAAACCAATAAAAAAAATCGAATTTGTTTTCGGAAGTATAGTCAATTTTCAAATTATAGCTCACATTGTAGTTAATTTTCAACTTCATTGTTATTATTTTTGTAGAGATCAAAGAAACCAACGAAAAGTTTATGTATAAACCTCTCGGTAATCGATAATTTTAAAACCAATAAAAAAATCGAATTTGTTTTCGGAAGTATAGTCAATTTTCAAATTATAGCTCACATTATAGTTAATTTTCAACTTCATTGTTATTATTTTTTTGGAAATCAAAAAAATGAATGAAAACTTTATGTATATGCATTTCGGTAATCGATAACTTTAAAATCAATAAAAAAAATCGAATTTGCTTTCGGAAGTAGAGTGATAAAACAAATATACTAGCTTGATTAAAATATTTATAGTTTAAAAGAAAATACTTAAGTTTTAATATTTATGTCATTAACTGTTACGGTAAAAAATAATATTGAATGTATTGTCATATTATTTTTGGATTAAGTACAATAAATTTAAGAAAACTTGATAATACTGTGGATGAAATTAATATTATGTATACTATATAGTCAAGGTTTACTCCGACTTGATAACAAGCTTAGTTTAGTAATATTGTTTCAAAAGATAAAATGAAAAATACTTCTTAATAATGACTTAATGCTATTTTTTACTTTTTTAACGTGAATTCCTGTTGAAGAAATAATTAAATTTAGCTAAAGATTAAAAAAATTCTTAATTGAAAAAATAAAAAGTCATTTGAAATATTCTTTAAGAAATTCTTATTAGTTCATTAATCATGATAGAGTTTTGCTGAAGTATGTGACAAAAAAATATTCTTTAAAAATAAAATGTTGGAAAATAGTTAATTATTTAAAATATTCAGTATTTGATGAAAGCAAAACAAAAGCGAAGCTCACTATTTATTTCATTGATAAATTAGTGGTTTGGGTTGAAAGTAATACAAACAGTATTTGTGTGATTAAATTTATTTAAAGTGCCGAGATATTAATCTTCAAGATTAATTTAAAAATAGCATGATTAATGTGCTTAATATGCAAAAAATATTATAAATTTTTTTGCATATCTATCCTTAACCATGCTATTTTAAATCAATTTATATTAATTTTTTTATGATTCTATAACTAGTTTCCTAGTGTCGGACATAACGAGGATAATTTTCAAGTGTCTAAATCAAATTAGTGGCAGTCCAAGTTTAGCACGCTTGTTAAGATTTCTCCAACCTGGCCTATTTAAGTAAGAAAGCTTATTCTATCCGGATCAATAATATCTGTGATTTTTAAATTGACAAACCTTCTAAATGTACTATTTAATAAAATATCAGGGTTAAGCTATGGACATGCTCATGTAGACCAATTTCGATTATTTTAATCGTTTGAGTATCAAGAATACATACATTGTTGTCATACATAATTGAGTTTCACAGAAAAATTATCAACAAATCATAGAATTTAATAGCAGAAGAACTATTTAACAAATAAGTTTTACAAAAGTCTTAATTTATTATACTTCTTACTATACATTTCTTGTTTGAAAAATGTAGATTAAAGTATTTCTCAGTTTGAGACAAAAAAATTATGGTTTAATTTCAACATGCTTATATCATTCAAAATGTACACTTTGAATTAGTAAACCTTCTAGACACACCCAGGGAGTTAAGCAGAAATAATGTCCCATTTTTCTTTTGTCCCCATTGTGAAAAGACGTAGGAAAAACCAGTATTATATAGCAAAAGGAAAGGGCGTTTTAAAATCAGAAAAAAGAAAGAAACACTGTGTAAGATAAGATATTTTGATAATTAATGTTTAGGTGCATGCTTTGAAAAGCTTATTTTACATTTTTCAAAAATATTGTTTCACAAGGTATTATGCTATGCATATATCCATAGGACCACTTTTAATTATATAAAGCCAAACTCCCAAGTACAGAATATGACGCCTTAATAGCAGGTAAAGAAAAGAAAAATTCCCCAAATCTAAATTTTACAAATGAAATAAAAATAGCGTTTGCTGCTTAGATTTTTGGAAAATCATATATATATATATATATATATATATATATATATATATATATATATATATATATATATATATATATATATATATATATATATATATATATATATATATATATACTGTTAATAGCATTAAAATATAAAAATCTGAGGTGCTTAATTTAATGGCAAAGGGAATTGATTCCTCATTCAAAAACAGCATGATGTAATGACACACGCACAAATAATATAAATATATATCCTGCCGACTGATGGCTGAGTGGTTAGCACTCCTGACTCCTGAGCTGTGGGTTCCGGGTTCGAATCCCGGTTTGGGCATGGATGTTACATTCTTTCTCTGTGTTTCTTTGTCTTTTCTTCAGTGATGATGTATGATGTGGCCCATCCTATAAACAGGTTTGTGGTGGTATGGAGCGGGCAACGCTACTCGCCTCCGTGACTTGGTTCACAGGTGCCCGCTGGGTAACGACAAATGAGTAGCAGTTTCTGCCCTTGTTGTGACATAGGATTCGTCACCCAAATGCCCCCGTTGGAAAAAAGTAATAAATAAATAATTATATATATCCCTAGGAATAATAGTAAGTTTTATAGCAATTTAAAATTATTAAATTAAAAAAATCTCCATAAATTTACTTTCTTAGTTAACAATTTATGGGTGAACATACATTATTAAAATTTAATACATTCTTTCACAACAAAGAAAGAGTTATTCAGAAATATTTTAATTAATAATTTCAACTATTATTTTTAAACCTCAAGTGTTGATTCTATAATACCCTTGGATCTTTTCAAATGTTTTAATTCACAATACGATCTGTTAGTTTATTTTATGAATATTACTGACAAAGAATATACATTATTAGTAGATCTAACTCATGATAAAAAAAGGAATCTGAAAACCTATATTTATCGCTATTACGATAAATACTGAACTATCGTATTGATGGTATGCCTATAATCACATAATAGTTGAGATTGTGCCTTACATACAGGGAAAGATTCAGGTATAAGGTTACTAAACGGAAGCTTTGATAATTTTTCTAATTAAGGCAAACTTTTCAACCTTAAATAATTAATTTTCAAGAACAAAAATTTGGGTTGAGTTTTGTTATTGATTCTTCTGATGAGATATAACCAGTAATGTGAGGTTAATGATGTAATCTTCTATTGCGTTATCAATATCTATTACCACAATTTCGAAAAAAAATCCCATTTACAAATAGTTCCTTTTCCAGCTGATGTACCTTATATCGTAATGAGCATTTAATATGTATCAATGTATTAAATATTGAATGCTTTCCAAAAGTTTGAATTGACAAGAGCTTACTTTTAATCTTTTCTTCATTCAATAAATATTTATATCTTATATCATTATTATGTATCGGAGATATATCAGATTTTCCTTTGTACATGAGAATTATTGCAGAGCAAGAAGATCAGATTATTATACTTCTCTTCAATTAAGAGCAAATACTTTTGTTGAGTAAAAATTAATTTTCTTAACCAATTAACTTAAAGAATTCATTTTAAAGTCAATACACTTAATTTAGGCTAGTCAGGGATATTGTTATAATCTTCTGTCATTACTATTTTACGTAAAATATATTAAACACACATTTCTTGATAAAAAATTTATGTTTACTCATAAAAAATAAATATGTACTCTTCGAATAGGCCAATGATGTAAAAATTTGATTTTAGTTTCATCACTCTTCATATTTCTTTATTTTAATTTGAATGAATCCATTATACTAGTTACGTGGCATTATAGAAAACATGTTGAATTGATAATGGTTTGAAACGAGGCAGGTTGCCTAACAAGATATGTTGAGTCATAACTTCTGTTTCAAACTGCTTATGAAGGTTTCAGTTCACAATTATGCTTTGTAACAAAAAAATTATTAAATTAATTAATATGTACACTTTCATACAGTGTTTCAACATTGCCGTAACTATTTTAAGATTAATAAATGACTCGATTAAAAATTCATGTAAAAATTTTTAATTTAATATAATTATTTTTAATAGTAATATGTATCTTTCTTTAAATTTAAATAATATATTTTCAAAATTTCCATTCTTATACATGATCTTATTTTGATTAGCTTTTAAATTCTACTTCAAATAAGATTTTTATTTTGAATAATGAAGAATTTTTCTTTAATTGTAATTATATTCTGAATGAAAGACTTAAAAATCTCTTAATCTCTTAAAAATCTCTCTTAAAATCTTGAAGCTCTTGAATCTTAAGAGCTTCAATTAGGATATTCCTTCTATCTTTAAATTTGCATTTTTTATTTATTCAATAGTAGCATAAAAAATTTTATAAAGGAAAATTATGTACATGGTTCTCCCTCGTTCAGTTCTCGTTTTATTCTAAAATAAGTTCATATTATTATTACTAATCTGTAGTTTGGGGAGATAAGATGCTGAATTCTTCGCTTACACTGGAAGACACAAGATATAATTACAACATTAATGGTAATCTAAATAAATGAATTTTATTACTAATAACTAATTGCTATATGCGTTAATAATATATATGTCAATCAGAGGAAACATTTAATCAATATTTTAAATTTTATCAAATTTTTTATTTATGATTATTAGTTCCTCCTTTATATGTGGAATTAATTACATCTGTTACTGATAACAATAATGATCTCTCATAGTTTAGTTAAAAATTGAGTTTAATACGTTTTTAATTGTTACATTTACCAAAAAAAAAATACGTAAAATAAAATAGGTTTGTCTTATGCATACATGCTAAATATATGGAACACATTGAAAAATATTACGATAGTTTGTTAATTGGATTTGATGTGAAGAACCTTCAAGAACAAAATACAACTAATACATGTTAACGAATGAAAATAAAGATGAATAAGTTTATTTTTACTCATCTATATTTCGTACAAAGAACACTTTTTCAACTATTTGACACTGTACAACAAATGTCTTAGTTGCCCTAGACTTTTGTAAAGTATTCGAACATCCGATGCGTATTGTTTCTCGGAAAAAATTCTTCTAAGATAGTAGGACACAGTCACATGTCATACGGGAGAAACATTAACTATCATCAATATCTATACAGATACAAAGGCGCCCTCTATCTTTCATAGTTCAAAAGTGATTGATATTGATTATCAGATCATTTTCTAGCCAAACTGGCAGCCGATTGGTTAGCGTTCTTGCCTTCGGTTCAACAAACCAAACCAGATCATTTTCTATGAAGAGTCTATTATCAGTCACGGTGAACCTCCTTCAATTATTGACAGAATATGCAATTTTTTTGGAATTCATAAGACAAAATAAATTACAATTCAAGCTCTCACAGGTGCATGTGTAAATTCAGAAATGTTAATATTTGTAGAGCAAATTCAATTATGAGCTTTAAATTAAAATTTGCGTAGAGATTTGATTCTTGTGTTATCTAAAATGAATAATTGATTGCATCAAGTAATGTAAAATCAAAAATCTGATAAAAAATTTTATTTAGAGAACCGAACTTCTAAAATCAATAATAATAGTTTTTTTCTTTTTTTTTTAAATTTTCTCGAATGCGTTTATTATTTTAGAAATTGTATTTATAGCGTTAATACTAATTATCAATATATGTATTCACCAAAAATAGATTTTTTTATTTTATTTCGTCATCAATATATATATATATATATATATATATATATATATATATATATATATATATATATATATATATATACTCACAAACATACTTATACATGGATATATGCCTAACCCCTTAAAAATTCCGCAAATAATTTTGGTATATTTGAATTGTAATGAATTATTAATTAAAGTAATTTTTTCCAATTAGACGCTAAAATAAACAGCAATGTGATAACCAAATTGTATTTTTTTCAGTATATTTTATAAAAATATATTCCTTGTTTAAAAACGAAAAGAAAACCATCACATTGTAGTAGTGGTTTCATAATTAAATTATTTAATATACTCCGAATTATGTATGTACATATATATATTATTTTTTGTAAGTGTATATAATTGTTCAAAAACTGTTTACTAGTTTAATATTAGTTCAATCAGTTGAATGTAAAAAAAGAGACATTTTATACCTTTAAAACCAATTAATTCAATTTTGTTAGTTTGTAGTAAAGACCTTTCAACTGACCAATAATTAAAAAGCAGTTTTAGAAATGGATAGTACTTTTTTTTTAATAAATTCTTTTCTCAAATTCTTTACTAGATTTTTATAATGCCTGTTTCAGGGTGTGAACGAATAGTTGCGGTTGAAGTTCTTCATTAAGCTCGCATTCTTCAAACGAGGGTGTGATTTACTTGCAGCATGAATGCATCCATCATGGTGGTGAACAGGGAAATCAACTTTTGGAAGTTGGACAATGATATATCATTCGAAAAGAGAACATTAATCACTCAGCTGCTTGTATTTCCGTAAAGGAATGGAAGAATTCTGAATGCATCTTCAAGGACAAAGTACCCGCTTTACAGTCGAACTAGGTTGTCATGACACTTCCTTGATGTTCTCATGAATATTTGACCCATGAAATTATTCTACAACGCCTGAATTCAAGTCAAAGGGACGCCATTAGAAGGAAATAGTTTGGTTTTTGCTTACTTCTCAATATCGAGAAAACAATTAGTTTAATTACATTTTATATTAGAACTATTTTATGTTTGTTCCCGGCATAAAACAATGTTGTGCTTAGTGCTAACAGATTGTTACATGCAGATTTGTCAGTCATTAGACTTTATGGCAGTTAAGTTTAATGGGCCATTTAATTTTTATGAATAAAGATGACAGTCTTTCTTGGAAATAATTTTAATAGAAGATCGATTCTCATCACTATCGAGCAAAGTGAGGTGGATTTTCCATTTCTAATTTGTACAAATGCTCATGTCAGTTTAAAATATAAATTTTTCTGAGTTTCCTCTGTTGTGATACCAGAATCTGCCATTATCAATACCGGCTTAACAGGCGGCAGTATTTCATGAATGCAAAAATCTTACAAAAGTTTTTTATTCAACTGATTTTGGTCGTTAAGATTCCACTACACCGCATTAAGGTTTTACATGATATTCCATTCTCTAATGACTTTATTTGCTTACTAAACAACAGAGAAGTAAAGTAAGAATCTGTATTGACTTGAAAAATGAGCAACTGATTTGAAAAATATTTAGAAACATCGAAAATCATTTTTGTTATATATGGAAACTTTTCAATATAAATCAGAATTTATGTTTATATGTGCATCGGGAGAAATTTAACAATGAGTCACTTATTAAAAATATGAGTTGACATGCAATTAACCATAACAAAACTTATTAAGATCAAGTGTTAATCAGTTTAAGAGAAACAATATTTTACATTATATATCTAGCTTAGTGCGACCTGCATTTACTAATTAGGAATTGTATTAGTACATATGTTAAGACCAAGAAGGACACGAATACTCTCTCTATATATAAAAGCTAGTTCGTCATTCAGGATAAAAAAAAAGTTTTAAAGATTGGATAAAATTTGTCTTTAAATAAAAATTTCAGAAAATTTTAGAAGGTATGCATTCATGATTGATAGATCAAAACCTGGATAATAGTAGCAGGTTCAATAAACATCCCGCACCTCATAATTTTGAATTTTGTGTGTGTGTGTGTGGACAAATGATAAATGCGATTTATTAGTTGATGTTGTACCATCATGCAGCATTAAGGAAGGAATTAAGCCCAATGAATATTTTTTGCCTGCAGGTTCTCTCAGTAAAATGTCTTTTGACAAAGCGAAGAAAATTACACAAAATTGATTCTAAAATCAATCGAGCTCTTGCAGCCCCAAACCACAAAGAGAGAGTAATTCGTTAATTTACTAAGTTCTACTTGGCAGCAATAGTAACTGACTCAGGTTTTTTGAAAAAATACATTATCAATCTACAACGCCATTTGCAGCAGAATTGAAATAAAAGAAAGAAAAAATATTATTTATTCCTAAAAACGTGTTAACTGTAAATTAATCGTAGTAGTTTTTTCACTTTTCAGTTATGTTCAAATAGTTAGCTACCTTATCCGAATACCATAAATTATTCTTCTCTCAGACAAAGTCTCAATTTTACTAATATTAAACAAGAGTCAGCTATTAAACACTGCGTTCTGAGCAATCAAACAACTCAAGGTTGTTATAGTACTGTTTAAGAATATACACATACTAATTTTCCAGTAGATTTTTAAAGACAATAAGTTATTTGAATACTTCAAAGTTGAAAACCAAGGCAAAATTTCTCCAACTCTAACTATTAAATTACTTTAAAGCTGAAATACTACGCCTATCTTCAATTGTTCAATAAAGGTGTGATCGAATTTCTGATGTTTCACAGTGCAGAGAACATTTTTAATCCTTTAACTACAATTAGACTTGGATATGAATGCTGTATTGCCGCTTAGCAAAGCACTAATTTATTTTACTTTAAAATGTGAATAAGATCATTATCTATGAAAATAACTTATGGAAGGCAATATGAAAAGTAAAATAAAAATTTTATATTTCAAAATAAAAATTTTTAGAATTTGGAAAAAATTTTTTAATTTAAATTGAAGCTTTTCTTTTCTTTAATTCAAAGAATTTCAGAAACAACTTTAAATATTTTAGACTTTTGCTTTAGATAATAAGGAAATGTAAAGTTTCTTTAGAAAGAAGATTTTAAAATCAAAACATTAGAGTTGATTTATTATCATATGTAATAAAAGCATTATTAAATATAAAGTAAAGTTCAAGGAAAACATATATTGATTTATTTAACTATTTTATCTAACTTGTAGTGTTTATTCTCAAAGCAGTATTAATTTGTGTAGTATCTCTTAATTTAATAGATTTGTTTTGCTTGTCGCTCTATGTATCAGGAATAATCCAATTGAGATCTAAAGTTTAAATTGTATTTAAATATATATATATATATATATATATATATATATATATATATATATATATATATATATATATATATATATATATATATATACCCAAGGTTGGAATCAAACCAACGATCAGTTAATCTAAAGCTATGAATAGTACTGGCCATTCATTGCTAGCGTGTTGTATAACTCCTTTATGAGGTATTTATTAATTGAAGTTTTATACATGAATTTACACACCAAATATAACAAACCAAAAACACCAAATATAACACCAAATAAATATAATTAACTCATGAACTATCTTGCTCATTTAACCAATATAAATTTAAACGTGAAAGAATATTGGATATTTTTTTACAATTACTTTTCCATCTAAGCAGAAGTCAAATGTTACTAATGAGGCTATCCATAATACCACGCTTTTTAAAACCCTATATAAAATTTGACTATTCGAAATTACTGATAAAATAAAAGAAAGTTGGCCATAAACTTTTGGCGATGATATTGTTGCTGCATGATTTAATCACTATATTTTGAAGTGTGTGTGTGTGTGGGAGAGTGAAACTCTTGCTGTGTGCAGTAGAAAAGAGGTCCTAATTTAAAAAATATAAAATAAGTAATATGAATAGTTTAAAAGTGCATTCAAACTCATGTGTGATGTTATAAACTTTATCCTAAATTAAATTCATGCGGCATACGTTTCTTTTAACAAGTCTTAATTGATTAGCCATTTACGAAATTTTATTTACTAACAATAAGTTTTTTGTAATGCTTTTTAAGAGAATTAATTGTAATTTAATAACTATCACTTTAAATACATAGATCTTCAGAAAGTATTTGATTTGTAATACAAAACAAATAATGAATTATATTCAAAAGTATCTTTCAATTTTATGAAAAAAATTTAAGTTTTTTAATTTTAAATCTGAGGAAAGCAATTCTGCTCTGAAGGTTAACTTTTAGTTTTGCGACAGCTCAAGCTACATCTGACCTTACTAAGACATTGGAATGAGGACCTTACTAGGACATCTGAGTTGCGAATTAATATATTATTTACATCGTGAATCACAGGAGATAAAGAAAATTCTTATTAAAATCATCCGATTTTTAATATTTTTATCTTTACTATATGTTCTGTTTCTTTATTTTAGTGACATCTTTGAAATGAACAAAACAAGCGAATGAACTATTGGTACCATATTTTTTTACTTTCTTTCCAAGTGCCTTTTAGAAAATTTGCTAGGATATTTATTTATGGAATATCACTACATAATTCCGCTTCCTTCTATTATAAAACTTTTTTAGAATCATTGTTCGTTTTGCATGCGGTAAAACGAAACTTTTTTGAAAAAGATCATTTAAGATAAAAAGATGTCTTCCGCTAATTTAAAAGAAAAGTAGACGATGTTTATCTACTAGGAACTAATTACCAAGTTTAAATTTAAATTTTTTATATAATTTCCTCTTACAATGATTACATTTTGAGGCTATTTAAAAATTAAATTTGAAGTATTTATTATAAGAGTAGAAATTTTTTTTATCTTAACATATGATACCAACATACATAGGAATTTTTTTCACATTTCTCATCAATTTTCATGTTGAGTAATGTATAAAACCAATCTCAATATGACGAATAATATACAATCCCTATAAATATACGTATATAATTAGAATAAGATCCTTGCCTGCAGAAAAACTGAAGCTACGTTAGATTAAGTGTAAAAATATTGCTATGTTATTAAACAAATTACTAAAATAATACAACAATGTATTAATTTTATCAAAAAAGGATGGTTTTAAATAAATGATTGTAAATTTATCTATTTATTATAAAAAATTAACTGTGATTAACCAATGATTTCTTTATTAATCTTGAAAAATCGATAAAACAGACATTATATGTACCATAATAATATATTCATCTTCATACTGAATCATTCTATGACAAGAAGATTTAAGAACAGATATATTAAACTTGATTACATTTTTTACTTTTGGTAGACTATTTTTAATAAATTGAAATAAAAGGTACAGCAAATAAGAGCAAAAAATACCAAATAAATATATATCCTACTTTTTCTAAATTGTTTAAAAAACTGAAAGACAAATAAATTTATCACTAGTCACAATTATTTCTAGAATCATATGAGCAAAATATAAAACAAATTTTTTTCTACATAATTTTTTCTTGCGGAAAACACTTTTTTGTGGAAGTTGTGATGTTTTTGAAATGATTATTCGTTTTTAAAAAGTTGTGAGGCATTAACATTGTTTCGAAGTCATAATATTATCCTATTATAGAGATTGTCTCGGTGAAAATATTTTCTTTTGGTAATAGCAACAATTTATGAAAATATTCTTATGCCTTCTCTTAAAAAGTGCAGAATATATTTTTGCTCAACAAAAGAAAACTACTACCTAATTTTAACTGATTTAGTTTATCTGTATTAAGATATAAATTCGTAATGTTATTTGTTATTCGAGTGAAAATACTTAAAATTAAAATTTTATGCAGTTTCTTAAACGATATGGCTTTAAAATAGAAAGGAATACAAAAACTTTTGAGCAATTGTTTCAATAAAAGATGATTTTTATAAAGATTATCATGTCAGCTTATAAAAAATAATAGATTATTTTGGACTTAGGATTAGTTGCCATTGAGAAATCTAAGATGGAACCTGTTATTAAATAAAATAGGACAGAAGATGAACGCTGGCCAACTTTCGAACAACGTTACGCTTTATGCAATAATATCGAATAATCTGGCATCGAAACTTTAACCTCAATGAGACATTGTTCTGGAATTACGCGATAAAAATCGTTTGGCATTTATTTCAAGCGAAGAGTGGAACAAAACTACGAATCGAGTTGAGAAAACTCTTCTTATTGTGCATATAAAACGTGGGAAATCCTTGCATATTTATGTTCAATTGAATTTTTAATTTGTATAAAAAAGAGAAAAGAAGAAAATTATTATTTTCGAACACTTGCCATACCAGTCTGGAATGGTTACAATCCTTTAATTGACCAACGCACCGTGACCACAACAGACTGCCACTTGAAAAACTTTCGCTTCAGTAAAGAACAACAGATACAAAGGCGGAAAAAGTAAAACCAGAAATAAAAATTCCGGTTCTTGTCACCTTGCTTACGGATAAAACTCAAAGACCTACATTTTAGAATGGAAGAAAATAAACAAAATACGTGAATACAAGAATTATTTTTTGATCGTTTGCTTCATACTCAGTGAGAGCAAGTTTTTCATTGAGCAGACGATTTTATCTGCTAGAAGTGAAGTGAGTGAGAGTTGTGTGCTCTTAGCGGTGAATTTTCCTGGTCATCTTTAGAGATCAGGGTAAGAGGATGAAGATGGTTCGGTTGCTGTTGTCCGCTGTTCTACTGTGCGCGATTTTAGGAGATGGTGAGCATTTTTTTTAATTTTAATTTCTTTTCCATTATAGGTATGAATCTCATACTTATACTTTTTATAGCTATTTCATTTATTCGAAACATTTTTTATTAATCAATAAATATACCAAAAATGACTAAGTTGACAAAAATGACAATAAATATACCAAAAAAGACATCATATTGTGATTAAATAATTTAAGTAAATAAGTCTTACTGAACTTCATAAATATATTCAAATATTTTTGTTTATATTATTCAAATAATAATTACCCGATAAATGAGTTAAAAAAATAATTGAAGTGGAAAATACTACTCAATCTATCATATTTTCAGACTATTTTTTGTAATAACATTTATGAAATTTTAACTATATTTATTTCGATTATTTTTTACGAATGCAATTTTTTTTCTAAAGACCATTATATTTTAAATTTAGGATTTATGAAAGTTTATCAAATAATAATAATATGAATAAATATACGAGCTTTAGTTTGTCTTTAAATTCCATGAGATAATATATAACAACTGAATAAATATAAAATTTCATAGATGCAGAATTTTAATAACATGTAAAATCACTATTTCAATAAATTATTTTTGAATATAATTTTATTTTTGTCCCATAGATAATCAAAAAGTATCACTTAAGTTTTCCTTTTCCCAAATTATTTTACTTCAAATTTCTTAGTTTTCTTGTTTGCTCAAAGAATAATATCAATTACTTGGCTCATCATTGAAAACTGATTTCATTAAACGCCTCAACTGATTATTAGCAATTCATAGTTAAATTTATTTACTAGAATATAAATCTATAATCTTAAAAAAAAGTGTAGAATTTGAAATATATCTCTTATGCTTATTTAATTATTTCTTCAACAAATTATTATGTTGAATATGACTTATATAGATACATTTTGAAATTTTTTTATCGTAAATTGTGTTCTTTTAGGTATTATTATAAGACATTATGTATTATGCGAAACATAATATATTTAAGAGTATTATCTATCTATATCTATAATATCGACTAATCAAATACACACACACTGATATATTTGTATTTATGATCTTCTTAATTGTATTTATGATCAAGCTTTGTTATAATTGTATTTATGACTAAAAATATCTATTCAGAAAATTACAAGTAAATAACAGTATTGTCAAGAAAAAGATCATTGTTCATGATCAAATATCGTGCATAGATTATGTAGAATGTTGGTTTTATGTGTAAGTCTTCAATTGGTCAATTATTGATCCTATAACATTTTTTGTAGTAAGATAAGAACTTATTATAATATGCATTTGCTAAAAATTATGCAGCCTATTTTCAATAATTTATAGGGTCAAATTTTTGAAATTTGATGTTTTAAATAACATAATGATATTGACATTCATTACTATGTTGTCATGGCATCGTTTTCTATTTCAATTATAATTTACAATGATCGTTATTTACCAAAGTAATAGTTAACATTTATTTGAACTTTGTATATAATAATTAGCATGGTGCTTCTTCCGGTTTCGTCTATTAATTGTCTTTGATTATTTTCTAATGAAATGTTTAAATTCATATATAATTTGACTAACAAACTCCTAAAACTTCTATTTCGAAAACTTTAACAGAAATTCATTCAATTAAAGTATTTTAGTATAAAGTTAATTATTACTTAGACAACAGCAATGCGTTGATGTAGAGTGAAATTACCTTTCTAAATTCGCGTCATACTTTCACCTATATCCCATCTTTCAATTTTTCGGGTGCAAAATTATTAGTCAATGTTATCCCAATTGATGAAAAAAATTAATTAATTGAACTTCAGCTAAAATGTCTAAATGCATACTTTAACTAATATCTCAGCAGTTGTCAAGAAAAAACGTGGCGATGCTTATAAGTCAAATTCATTATTTATTCACAATTACCAGCAATTATTTTACGATTAAAAATTCAGTCGAATCAGGCAGTCAGCAATACAGACACTGAATCTTTATCCTATCATTCAACTCATAAATATTTAGAATGTCATTACTAGCAATATACTTTAACTAATTTTTAAAAGCTTATTATTTAAAATAATCCTAACCTGTATTAAATGATTTTTTGTATTTTTTCTAACCTTATAACTTATAAAATATTTTTGTATTAGTAGATAGAAAATAAAAAAATAAGATTTTTTTGTATAGCTTAAATAACAAAAAATTGCTTTATTCAACTGTTTTTGTAATACGTGATTTTTTTTCAATAGAAAACAAATAAGTTTATTTTTTAAAATTATTCTTTGATTTCTGGCTTGGGAACTGAACTTAATACTCTCTTATGAATACGTGACATCTTCAACGGAATTATGTGTGAAACAAAAGAAATTTCAACTACATGCATATTTCAGATCCGATAAAAAATAGTTCTTGCATAAAAGAATCATGAAATTCTTATTTATATTGAAATTCACCCATAAAAGTAGCTTTGTTATGGCTAAAAATATCTATTCAGAAAATTACAGGTAAATAACAGTACAATCAAAAAAAATCATTGTTCATGATCAAATATCGAGTGTAGATTATGTAGAATTCGGCCAGCATTGACCAGATTAAAATAAACCTTCAGACAAATAAAATATTTTAAACCAGAAAATAATCCCACAAAAATAATTATTTTTTTACTACGTTAAATTACTATAAGGTATTTTTGCGTGTGAAAGACTTACAATTGGATTAGGAGCTGTTAAAATTGGGTTCCTTTATGCTGAAGATGGGGATGTTCGAATTTGTAAAGTCTGCGAGTCAAATAATAGTAATAAGTCAAAATTTTATACAAGTTTTGTTATAATTGTATTTATGACTAAAAATATCTATTCAGAAAATTACAGGTAAATAACAGTATTTTCAAGAAAAAGATCATTGTTCATGATCAAATATCGTGCGTAGATTATGTAGAATTCGGCAAGGATTGACCAGATTAAAATAAACCTTCATTAAAATGCCTTACATTAGAGAATAATCCCATAAAAATAAATAAAGTAATTATTTTATAAATAATTTAAATTTATAAATTATTTTATAAAACATTTTTTAAGGTATTTTTGCCTGTAAAAGACTTACAGATTAAGGGCTGTTAAAATTCGGTTCCTTTATGCTGAAGGTAGGGCTGTACGAATTTGTAAAACTGTGAGCCAAAAAAAAAAAAAATTACACAAGTTTTGTTATAATTGTATAACGACATTCTAGTATTAATAAATAAAAGTCTGTCGAATAGCGAGCATGAAAGTCATAAAAAAATTTATTTTATTTAAAAAATTTTCAAAAACAATTTTGCTAACAATCAATAAAATCTTTTCCTAAAAATTTCATATTCTGCTTTTAATTAATATAAAAATCCTCAGGCATAAATTAAAATTAATTATTAATCAGTTATAGTTAGTAATGGATTATGAATAACATGTAATCACAAATCATCGTCTCATTAAATCATTGCGTGCTAAAGTGCATTCACATACAAGTCTGAAATTCGCTTAAATTTCCTCTAAATTTTTATCTAGATTTTCTCAAAATATTTTTAGATATTATTCTGGTTTTTGTGTGTGTGTGTGTGTTAATTTTAAATAATTCAAGCAAAATTTTAACATCTTAAGCAACATATTCTTCGTTTAAAATTAAAATATATTTGTTCAATGAAATGTTGTAGATATACATTTTATTTTAAAACTTATTTGCATATTTTAGAAATAAATTTATATCACATTTTTTATAGTTATTTAAAAAAATGTGACATAAATTTGACAAACCAAAATATGACAAATAGGACATATTTTGGTTATTCACTAAGCATATATTTAAATTCTGCTTCAATTAAGATTTTTTAATGTTAATTAATACTCTCTCTATTTTGTTGTTTTTAATTATTATTCTTTAAAGATTAAATAGTGAACTATTTCGGGTGTAGTGACAAGGAAATCAATTCAACCCAAGTTTTATTAATATTATTTAAATTAATTTTTATAATATTAATATGTATTCATTTTATTATTATTATTTCAATTAAAATTTTCAACTTTCTGTTTTAAAATCAGTTGTTTTCTACAAATGCCTCTTTCTTTATAGCTGGTGTTTATCAATTTTCCATAGCTAAATTTATAATACTTTAAAAATGGTGGAAAACAATTTTTCACACTTTTACTTACTAGGGTTGCTACATATAGTCAACAGTTATACGGAAATCTCGTTTTTATATAACAATTGACCTTAATAAACTTAGATTCATCGAAAGTGTTCTCCTTTAATCATTATTTTGAATTTATATCTATCCATTTAGATCAGTTATAATATTGCGCTTGAGCGCATATTGATGTGCAAATATCTGTAAGGAAATATCATAGGCAGGATTTCAATGCTATTTATATTTTCTTCCGTGGATATCATAAAATTCGACTTAAATGTTAAGATTGAAGTGTTTGTTTACTGCAATAATGTCACAAAATTCTAAAATTATTTTCTTCCGAATGGATAGAATTTGAAAATCTAAGTATCTCTTGTAGCAACAGTTTTGATAATTTCTCTTAATTATTATTATTTGAAAAATTACAATGTATTGTGTTCTAGTACATTTTTTTGATAATATATACTATCTTAAACTTATGAAACTAGCAAAATTTTTACTAAGCATTGCTAATTGTAAAAGTGGGTAATTAAAATACTATACAATGACTGTATATTATTTATTGCTGATCATAATATTTATTCATTATATGCAGATAGAAATAATCCCTTTTTTTGAATATATTAAAAAAAATTTTTTTTGAATGTATTACAAAATAGTTTATAAAATTAGTAAGTATTTAGTAAAATTTGCGATGTTCCCCGACGAAGTAATTAAGAAATAAAGCAAACTTTCTAAAATGAAAGTACGATAATTCTGAGAAAAATATTAAACACGAAAATCTGATAAATTGATTCCTGTATCTGAAATTTATTCAGATACGAAATATGTTTATACATTTTTAAAAAAAATTATATAAGCATATCTCTTGTCAGAAAAAAATATTTATATCATGTAAGATAAAATTGTTTTTGATATTACAAAATGATTATTTTTGAAATATCGCTCTCATTACAGATAATATTTGTTCAATATTATACAAACTCATTGATCACAATATAAAATACTATTTTTAAATAAAAATAGAAAGAAATTGAACGACAATATTTTTATTATAAAAAGAGTTGTAGTCTATGACCGTGACTGTGGCATTGTGACGTGATTATTTTAGTATTCTAGACTAGTTGCTTTATTTTATGACGATGCGAACAATGACTAGACTATCAATTAACAATCGCATGGCTCTGATCCACATACTTCTTATTCTTTTTTAATCAAATAGGATAAAAAAATTTTTAATTAATATATCAATTATAAAATTAATGTGAAATATTTTTTACGTCTTTAACTAATATAAAATGTAGGTAAGAATAGGTTTATATTTTTGATAATATAAACCTATCCAAGATATTATTAAAGCAAGTAAAAATATTTAAGAAACACTGAATTAAATTATTGTAATATGCATCTGATATTATGATATAAACTAAATTCTTTTGAAATAATAGTCACGTTTTGTGACCCCTTAAAAATGACCATTATTCAAAGTTTAATGCATGATTCGCTCTTTTCAATTTTAAGATTTTTTAACTTTATCCTTGAAACTGCACGGGTATACACCTGCATATTTTTGAATGCATATAAAATGCAAATTTATTTTCTCAAAGTAATTATTTTGATTAAAACAATACAATTTTTAACGGGATAAGATTATAGAGCATACCTATATAATTTAAGTTGGATAAAATAACTGGACCTGGGAGGCCTTGAAGCTCGTGAAACTTGTTTTTTAATTAAATTAGAAAAAAGTTCGCATTATTTTCCCTTATAAAAGATCCTTGGTTTGAAATTACACTCCTATTTTATTCATTCAGTTACTATCTTCTATTAAAATTTTGATATGTTTAGCATGGGAAAATAAACAAAAGATTATAATTAAATAAAATATGATGTAACACTAAAAGGGATTACATATTATTCTGTTCCAAATAATTGTAAATTCGATAACAACTAAAAAGAATACATTTTCTTTTCATTTCTTTTTTTTATCAAAGGCTCATTTCTGTAATCAGTTAATACAAATATTCATCTATAAATTCTTTATTGTAGAGCAAAATTCAGAAATTTTTGATTGAAAGTCTTGATAATTTTGATCTTATTTACTTTAAATTAAATTACTAAGAAATTCCTTCGTGTTGAAAAATCACTAACAAATTGTTTCTTTTGCGAATACATCATTTGTAAACAATTAGATGAAGAACTAATGATATACGAGCAGTTAAGCACTTCCTAGATTGGTTCAGTATCAGTCAGTAAATCGAGACTCGCACAACGCGCTGAAAGTCATTTATGTTAACGAAAAACAATGTCAAGAAGGTTCGGCTCACATGAATGGCTAAATGAGATGGGCTGAACATTCTCATTTCGACGAGAATGAGTTTAATAAGATATTGTTGCAACTACTCTGATTCCAAAGTTCGATAAGGAAGTTTAAGCTCTAAATGCCAAATCATTTATAAAACCTTTCATTTGGCGTCCAATTCGCTCCTAAAGAACTCGAAATTACCTGAAATAAAAATCCCATCAACCGTAACCAGGAAGTAGAGATTTTCGAGCAAGTTTGGGTGAATGCAAAGTGTAAGAAATAAATTGCCACTTTTAATATTTGGACAGATAATATTACAAAAATAAATATTGGAAATTTTTTATTATTAAATAATAAAATTCCTATCCTTATTTTTAAAAAAATTATATTAGAGCATAATATAAAATAAGAACATAGCAGAGTGTCATTAATTTTTTTCATAACGCATAAAAAATAATTATAACACTCTAACAGAGCTAACTTATAACTTTTTCTGTTAAGGCATTTAACAACAGCAAAACATTCCATCATTTATAAGGAATAAATGAAAACGGTAAATATGTATACTGCTATGATCTCCAAAAAAGGTCATGAAACTATATAACTGGCCAAATGTGATTTATGGCAGAGAATTTTGGTAATGTTATTCAGTGAAGCAAACATCTAAGCAAGATGTCCAGTCGGTAGTGGAATGAGCAACGTTCTCGTCTTCAGCTCAACAGATCGTCGATTTGATACCCATTCGATACCATTCGATTCGATACCATGACTACATTGAGAATGTAGTCACTCGATGTCCACTTTAATTTATCGTTTTTTATCCACTTTAAACCAGTCCAATCGTTTTTTGTGTTCTAAAAGTAACAGTAGATAATCGACTAAACCAAATAACCTTATAACAGTCTTTTCAGAAGCTGGCTTAGTAATTCGTTGTATTTTTATATCGAAATCATGTTAACGAAATCAATTTTACTTATAATGCTTATCCTGGAATTTGAAAACTTTAAAAATGTAAAACATAAGAGGAAATTTCTTAAAGAAAATAAATTTTTATTTATCATAAAACTTTATGTTTAAAATAAAGATTTCTTTGGTACAAAAGTGACAGCAATTCTTTATGAAGAGAACGGAACTGAATGTACTTTACGTAATCGAGCGTTTTGTTTTTCGCTCTATGGTTATATATTTAATTCGAGAACTAATCTGATAAGACCAAAATCTTAGTCGTAAATTAGAATGGGAACAATACCAAACAACCACTTTCGTTGTAGATGGGTTGAATCCACAAAATGCTCCATAGCTGAAGGCCAGAGTGATTACTCATTGTCTTATCATGGGAAAATTTGCACAGGGATTTTATTTGCCGATTTAGCTAGTTAAAATTTTAATATACAATAATACGCTCATTATAAACTAAAATTTTAAGATAATAAAAGATGTTGCTAAAAATTGTACAGTAAAAATCAGCAACAATGAATGAATAAAATAAAGGGAATTAATCAAAATTTATAATAATTTTATGTAGACTAAATTTTAATTATGAAGATGATCTCTTCAAGTTGAGTAATTCATTTCTTTGTAATTTTATTTCAACAATTCTAGAAACTTTCCTAAAAATTTCTTCTTGGCATTTATTTTTCTATATATTACCATAATGTAAAAACCAATCTCTATGAATAGAAAACTGGCCAATAAGATAATTCTTAATCACTGAAAATGACTGTAAAATTATTTCAATGAATGAATTTAAGCACTGTAATGATTTATAATTAAATATATGGTTTAAATAACTCATTAGTGGCAATTTTTGACTTTCGACTAATATTAGTCAAAATTTAAAACTTTTCATTTTTTAAAATAAAATAAAAATAATATTATTTTGTGTTACAGTATTTTCTTAAGCCAACGCTAATATTTTCATAATCAATGATATCCATTTTTTGTTATAAATACATCATTAGAAATTTTTTTAAGTAAGTGTTTGTTCAAATCTCCCCCCCCCCTTTATGTTGATTGTTATACGAAAAAAAATTAAATACCAATTTTTAGAAACAGTAAGAAATTAATTAACTTACAAATGGAGTAATTAACGGTAGAAAAAACCTGTTTCTAGTTGTCAAAAACAATTTGAAAAAAATAAGGATTTCAAAATAATTTCGCATTATTATAAATTAAAACACCCCTTTCACTCACATGACATTGTTATTCTTGACTAAACTCTTTCAGTTTTTGAATAAATCCTTCATGTTTTAATCACTAATATTTAGAAATTTTTCAATAAATTAAAATGAGCTTTTGAAATAAATTACAAAATTTTTATAATTTTTTTAAAGCAAACAATTGATACAGGAAAATTTCTCTTAATTGTTACGATTTTCTATACAGTTATAAGCTAGAACAGTGTTTAATATTACATACCTTTTACATAATTATATTTTGATTTGATATTTGATATAGTTATGCATTGATTGACCTAAGCTATTTTTGAAATTATTATGTGATGTACTCAAATACTGTTTCTTATGTATTTAATGTTATGCAGTAAAATTTTGGAAAATTTGCACTATCTCTTGTAAAAATTACGATGAAATACAAAAAAGTAAATTTAATTATACTACACAATAGATATTTTTATATATTAAAAATTATTTCCATGAACTAGTTTCACATATTTATAGTTACTTCGAAACTAATAAAGCATAATACAATCGAATTATAAAATTAGAACTCATTTCCTCAAAAACTAAGCAAGAATTTTGATGTGTGGGCATGGCTTTATTTAGATTAATAATCTATTATTGTATTCTTCATTGAATTAAATAAGTGTAATTTATTTTCAAAAATATTTATATTCATATCACTAACTCAATACAATTGTTTCAGACACTGATGATTCTTTAGCATATTTAACCTGGTCCCATTAACTCTAGTTAAAGCTAACGATTATTTAGGTGCATTTTATAACAGTCATTAGAGAACTGATCTTGTTTGTACAAACCACTTAATCAGCATTATTTTATTTCAAATAATATTTCAATTATTTGCCATTATCCTTAACTATTTTCATAGTATAATAATTTTTAAGACAATGGTATCTGAAAGATTGAAAATTATGCAATCTTTATAGAATGAATGTACAACGTCTTTAATAAGTTAACTATTCACTCTTCGTACTCAATCGATTTACAATTGAACTAATTCTTTATGTATAAATTTTTCGTTGTTATTATTCACTACCAACATTACTAAAAACTGTATTAATTGTTATACATCTTTTAGTAATGTTGGTAGTGATTATTTCTGGTAGGTATATAATTATTTCTGGTACCATTACATTTATATAAATACATTTCAATGTGTTACATAGTACAACATATAAAACTTTCCATTTCCTAAAAGCTCATACATTTGATATTATTTAAAAAATTTTAGATATGTAATTTTATCTGCTTCTCTGTGTTCCTTGACCAAGCTTAGATGTCATAAAATAATTTACAAAAAATGTAACATAAAAAATAAGATCTAATTTTGATGAGGATGATAGTAATAAACCGTTTTCTATATCGAATTATTCTGTCAATAAAAATACACATATGCCCTATTTTATGAAGAAAACAGTCATTATTTATCCTATTCACTATAATATTTATTTTATTTTGAAGAAAAAAATGATCAATGGATCTTGAAATTTTAACTGTAAAATTACTCTTGAATTATTTTTTTTTGACAAATAGCCGATAGCGATTATTCAAGAAATTTGATATTAATCATGGTTGAAAATGGCGAAATTATTGAGAATTTGGAGCAGTTGTGAATAGGATTGCTAAATCATAGAAGCGTAAAAACACTTCAAGTAACAGCTGTTCACGCTTCTTTATGTGCAATTGAGCATTGAAGAGAATTGTCTTAGTTATATGAATTTTTATGTATTAAGCACATTTGAAACAATTTTAAGCATCTGAAAATTAGCTTAAATCACTTTTTCCAACCTACCCTTTCTTACTGATGACGAAAAAAGTTCCTCTAACGATACAAATTTTGGTTTTCTATTAATCATTCAGAGAACGATTTGACGTTGATGTTTCTATTTTAAATTCATTTTACGAAATTCTAAGCTGATTTAAATCTTCCTCACGTTCTCTTTTATATTAAAGAGAAATATTTCCCAAGGGTATAAGCATTCTCAGTGACTCCCTCTCATTTTTCAGTAGAAAATTTCACCTAAATTTTTCTTCAAGACATAAGATTAATTTTTGAAACAGTAGATTTAACTGTGCAAAACAAATCATTTTTATTTATTTTTGAAGTTTTCTTTTTAGCTTTCATTTTATAATAGAGTAAAGCTCTTTTTTAATGACAGCCAATTTTAGTCATTAAAAACCAAATATATTGTTGTTGTTGTTGTCGTGTGACAAGTGCAAAATGACAAAAGAAAAGTCATATGGTACCAAAGGCATGGAGCACTGCCCTGGCCACATCTTCAACTTTTCCGTATAAAGGGTGTCTTGGCAGCAGTTGGGATCGATACTGAAGAGGGTCGAGGCAACAGAGATGCAGTTGAAGAGAAGCCTCGGATCCAGTGGAAACAAAATATATTAAATTATAGTTGTTTCACATTAAAAGATATTTTGAAAAAGGCAATACCTTCACCGTTTATTTATGAATGAGCATTTAAAATACCATAATTTTCGATAGGAACATGATTCGCCACATAATTTGTAAAAGTCTCAGAATGTAAATATTAATGCTCCTATTAGATAATTTTCCTTTATTCAATTTAACGAAGAAATAACTAAATGCACATAAAACTTTGATTTCTAAAAAAATCTGTTTTAAAAATCTAAGTGTTTTTTCTTCCATTTAATACTTGTTAATTTTCAAAATTCGTTTTTTTTTTTTTTACACAAAATGGAAACAATAATAATCGTAATGACATCCAAAAAATTTGTCTTTAAGAAATAAAAATTAATATTTTTTGTTGATGCGTATTCATAATATTAATTTTCAAATTAGTTTAATAGATTTTACATTAATTTGTAAAAGAATTTTAATTTTTAATATAATACCACGATAGGATAGGGTGTTAAATTGGTTTACTTATTGATCAATTAACAAAATGCATGATTAATCGGTGTTTTCACTGAATTAAAAAATCGTGAAAACAATTATTGAATAGTTCTCATAAGCGAATAATTTTTAATATTTCTAGGAATATTTCTATAATAAATGAATATTTTGTAATCCTTTATATAAGTTTGTAAATTTGATTTGTGTTGCTTTTACTTAAATTTTTTTCAAGACTTTAAAAAAATTTCTATTAATGTTTCATATAATACGTTCCTTAAATTCTATTTCCTTTAAGACTTTTGAAATATTAAATCAATTTTGTGTTTTTGTGGACAAACTTTGTATTTTTACTTAAAATATTTAAAAGATTAAATTTCGTGACATTATTTTTTTATTATTACATGTAAGTTTCAGTGATAGAATTTTATTCTTTTAATGTTATTTGAATTAGCAGCTTTACCAAGATGATATGCATATTCCTTTTAATTGTCATTTTCCATATTATATTTCAATTTCCTTTGCATATAATTTTAGTTAATGGTTACTTATCTATATCATATTTTTTCTTATTCTTTTACTTGTATCGAGACAAGAGAAATAGCTGACTTGATGAGTATTAAGATATTAATTTATATGAGTATCATAGAAGAAAGAAGCAAATTTATTATAAAAACATATTTTTCGACAAAGGTTATTATTTAATTAAAAAATAGATTTTTTTCTGAAAATTGGGAATTAGTGCTTGACTTTAATATTTCAGCAAATCATTTTCATGTTCGAAAAATGTTGAAATACATCAGATCATTACATTAGTTCTCCAAATTATTTTTGAATAATTTACGAGTTTAAAGAATGGGTCAGTTATCAGTGTTTTAAATCAAGAATAGATGCCATAGTAAATCTCGAAAACACCCTATACATTTCTGTGTAGTAATTAAAACATTTAGTTGTGATGTTAAGTACAGATATTTCATATTAAGCAGAACATGCCATAATACTATTCAATTTTTTTAAAGAACATCAATACATTCCACATGGTATCAAATCAACTGAAAAAATTTGGCAGATTTATCATCATAATCGAACAATATAATGTGTAGATTATGTAAAAAATATAAATAAATAAAAACAGAAATAAATACAAACTTTTTGGATTCCAGTATTTGATAACTTTACAATCGGCTAAAGAAAAAAGTTAATTAGCCTTAAGCTTTTGAAAAGTAACAAAATCCCTATCTTTCGGCTGATAATATTTTAACATTCTTTGCAAAGTTATTTTTTAAAAAAAAACTCATTTACTTACTACCATTTTCCATTTTCTCTGATTTGATCCATTTTCTCTTAGTGAACGTAGCACTATTCCATAATTTCTGCAAAGCAACCAATCAAGTAATGATGAAACATTTCAATAACTTCTATAGGAAATGCTTAAGAATTTCGCTATAGATGTTGTATTTCATCAGCTGCTGTGGAAGGATTAGATGAAAGTATGACTTACAAAGCTTTCCTACTGTTACAGATAGAGACAGAACCATTATATCATGATTCCCAGATCAGATGAAATGAATATTATATTCCACACCTGAAATAACAGGATCGTTGTAGTTATCTCTCATAAGGTAGAAAAATAATTTAAAATTTTTATTTATTACAGTTAAGATTTAAAAATTACTAAAATGTGAGACGTTATCTTTAAATCAATATTTAAATTGAAAATTATATGATATCAAAACTCATGGGCTATAATTTAATACAAATACAGAAAAGAGGAAAAAATAAAGATTATTGTGATGTACATATCTTTCCTTTTGTTTTGAATAGATTTACTTATTTATTAATATTCAGTGTGATACACTTATGACGATTTAGACATCTTATTTTATTATAAGTTATGTAGGTGGTATATTTATACACATGCATACCTTTGAGAAAAATCCGCAGAAATTTTCTTGCCTTTTCCACATACATAAAATAAAAATAATGAATAAAAACAAAGAATAGTGTGATATTTAGTGAAATGTGGTTATTTTATAAATAAAATTATAGGTTAAAAATAATCAAAATCAATTGAAGATTTCATAGACTTTTGAAAAGTTATTTAATGATACATTTAGCAAAAAATCATTCCATTGCTTTTAATTTATTATATTAAAAAATATAAAAAATGCTTGTTTGATTTCCCCTCAATAAACATAATTTTATAATCTTTTTGCTTCTTTAGTAAAAAATAATTACAATGTTTTGAATGAAATATTAATTTCCCATTTTATGTTTTTATTTAGAAATTATTTGTTTTTATTTCCTTTTCTATACAAATTACATACTTTTAATTTTCGCATCTGGATAATTTTTCTGTGTATTTTTGTTGGTGTACGTTAAATACAGCATTAAAAAATTTAAGCCACATTTAACTGTTGTTGTTGTTTTGTGCCAGCTAGGCTGGTAAGCGCTGCTCCACTTTTCCAACTGAAACGTAATTTGGTGTGGAGTCCGACTTCCTCAGCACACACATGCCATAGGTACCCGTTTATAAGGTAGGCAACTATTCACAACCCTTTCATACAAGGAAAGGACAAAGACAGGAGTAAAAGAGAAAGTACATCCATGTCCGAACCCAGAACCTCCCTATCCGCAGTCAGGCTCACTGACCATTAGTTAGGATGGGCGGCACGTTTAACTATGAAGCTATATATGAAACATATATTATTTTTATTTCTAATGGCAGATTATGAACAGTTACAACAAAAAACAAGAACAAAGAAGACAAAATACAAAAAAAAATCTGTTACAGATTCCATTTATCTAATGCATGGATTCCCAAACGTTTTTTTTCTCGTGGACCACTTTCAAAGTTTTATTTTTTTCGGAAGACACCCTGCTGCTAACAAAAAATACCTAGGTACTAACAAAAACTACTTAAACAAAAGTGTACCTAGGTACCTAAAGTTTAATCTTCCCTGGCTTTTTGTTCCTTTTTATAGAAGTTTAGAATAATCTCAAGAATTTATAATTTTCACTACATAACTACCTACTACATTCAAGTAGTAACGCTAGATGTTATAGGCCGTCCCACCCGAAGGTATTCGGCAGCGAACATGACTAATCGCGGACAGCAATCCGCCAGGAGAGCACTTGGCCCATGACCGATCGACTCCAGCTTTCGATCCAAGTCTGCAACCATATCTGCGCAGACCAAAACATCCATAACACCCCGGTACGGTCTGAGCCTTGTCCGCAGACTGGCAACCGCCACCCTGCGGTCCACCCAGACTCGTCCCCGACGGAAGATTGGGCTACTTGCCTTTATTAAATTATAAATACAACTAATACAAAATACAACTAGTACAAAATGTTAAATATTTTAACAAACTAATTAACCAATATTACAATCATATTTTAAATTAATTTACAGTTACATTATGTAGACTTTGGTAATGAGTCCATAAATACTATGTACATAATTTCCTTAATTCCAGATATTGCTTTAGGGATTTTCAATAGTTGTTTAATTTCCAAGTTTCTATAATTCTTTGGAAAACTTGTTGATCTAATATCTGTAAACTTACTACAATCATATATTATGTGTTCTATATCTTGTTTATTACCATCATATTTACATGTGTCCGGTTTATTAAAAAATCTGTTTTGATATAATCCAAATGCCCCATGGCCTGTTTTTATTTGATTAAGTAGGAAGTCTGCTGATATTCTTTTTTCTGTTACGTTAGGGTATATTGCATGTAGTCTTCTTGTTTTAACTGAGGAATCCCATCTGTCTTGCCAGGCTTTCATTATATGTTGCTTTGCTATTGTTTTTAATTGCTGTTTTGAGTAAGGAACTATGTGTGATATGATACTTTCTTTTGTTGCCTGCTTTGCATACCAATCTGCTAGTTCATTTAATTCAATTCCTTTGTGTGCTTTAATCCAGTGAAAAGTAAATTTCGTATTATTATAGTAAATCAGGTTCAATATTTCATTAATTGTCTTGTTACCTCTCTTATGGTATTTTATGGTATCTAATACGGATCTGGAGTCTGAGTGGATATGGCATATATTTATATTGTATTTGATTGTATATTTTATTGCTATTAATATGGCTAATGCTTCAGCTTCATAAACTGTGGCCTGATCGTTTAGTCTTGTCTTGATTATTTCTATTATGGTATTGTCATGGCAAATTATTGATGCTGCTCCTACCTTATTGTCTATTTTCGAACCATCAGTAAATACATAAAAATCTTGCACAACTATGGTATTTGTCCAATATATTTCTTTATTCTCCCATGGAGGGATTATTTGATTCTGACTTGTCCACGTATTGTCACAGTTAAATTCGATGTTACCTATTTTGACCTTTACTCTTTGTTTAGTAATTAGGTAAATTTGTTTGATGGAATTCGCTATTAGGTCTATTGGTTGACAGCCTGTTAAAACTTGTAAAGCTTCTGTAGATACTGACTATATGATTTTGAAATTTTTAGTAAAGAGATTCTTTGAATTTGATTTAAATTCGTATTCATTTTTATTGTATTCTTATACCAAGCCGGTATTGCATATAATATCATCTTTTCTAATTACTATTTTATAAATGGTTTTGATAACTTGGGGTTTTAGACCCCATGTAGTTCTCGAAATTCTGTTTATTTTATTGGTAAAACATTCAAGTAGTAAAACAAATATAATATGATTGATAAATTATAATATACAATAAAAATATGTTTAACAAACAGGCAGAAACTTATTTTTTCCGGCACTGCAAACATTGATATCGATTCACTCACAGTCACAATTTAATGTTTAAAATCCCGGAATCAAATGAATAACGTTTTGTTCTTGGCATTCGTATTTATACTAATTTTGATTGCAAGCACAGCGCAAGTCGCATTTCATCCCATTGCAGGTCTAAACAAATATCCCGGACGAGCGGGCGGCACTTTGCAAGTCTCAACATGTGGTGTACACTTGTACTATTATCTATTGTTCTATTCAGTTCTGTGTTTGAATCAAGTCTCGAATATTTTTGAGTACCTACCTAGTGAACGATGCTACCTGCATACGTTGGTAGGTAAATCCAAGCCTACATTTTTGTTGGCAATACATGCCATAGGGACCTGTTTATAGGGCTGGCAACCATTCACAACCCATTCATACAAGGAAAGGACAAAGACAGGATAGATAGAGAGATAAAGTACATCCATGCCCGAGACGGAATTCGACCCCAGGACCTCCCTGTCCACAGACAGTCACGCTGACCATTAGATAAGTTGTGTGGCTATAACGAAAATATAAATTATACTCAAATATCTTAAAATTGTGTACAGGATTTTAGGAATTTTTAACAATAACAATAAATTGAAAAGAAATTTTATGCATTGCAAATTAATTATTTCTGGTTTTTACTTCAAATTAATTAAGAGTAGTTTTGTTTTAAATATTGTGATTCCATGCAATTTAATATATATTTTTCATACGTAAAAATGTTCTACATTTGTGACCCAGGTACAGCATTTGATGGTAAAATTGCTGTAATTTGCGCGGCTCTGTAAAAACTGCAATACCTCTTGGAAAAATTCAGAAGAGTAGTGATTTCCGAGCTGCGTGGTTGGCTATCGTTTCAGATAAAATTCCTATAATACCGGATATATTAGATTGTAGATATTATCAAAAAAAATCTGGCATCATTTGAGAAAACTATAGTTCTCCAGTCGGTTCTTGCCCAATATGGGGTTCCAGGTAATGAAAAAATTCAACTTCCTGGCAAAAAAGAATGCTCTAATAACGCAGAATATTTCTCTCTCATTTCCTACCGTACTAAAATAAAAGCGTTTTTAAAAGATCTATTAAAGTATGTGCTCAGGAAAAACTCTATCATCGCGTTTCTTATAAGTCTTGAATGAATGCTGTACCCCGAAATTATGTAATGGCCCAAAGTGTAGAACGGTTGCTGAACTCCGCCTTGCCATTGGACATGACGGCCTTCGAAATCATTTCCATGGATTAAAAATTGTTCCTTCTCCGATATGCACTCTGTGCAGCTCTAGAGAAGTGAATCTTCTCCACTGTCCTTGCTTCGCGTGAGACTTGTCTCGCCAAGCCTTAATGGGTAGGCAAGAGATACATTAGATCATGGCTTCCCAAAGTGGTCCAGTTGGACCCCCAGGGGTCACAGGAGACCACACGGGGGTTCACGTAGACGTGAAAAGAAAACAGGGGTTCACAAGTTGTAAGTGGGGGTCCACGAAAAATTTTC
Source organism: Latrodectus hesperus (assembly GCA_037975125.1). Lineage (NCBI taxonomy): Eukaryota > Metazoa > Arthropoda > Arachnida > Araneae > Theridiidae > Latrodectus > Latrodectus hesperus. Next base: position 72,121,532 of record CM075860.1, on the reverse strand, counting down.
TGGTTTTCATAATAAAGAACAAAAATTTTGGCTTGGATTTACTTATCAACGTACGCAGATAGCATCATTCACTAGGTAGGTACTCAAAAATATTCGAGACTCAGTTCAAACACAGAATTGAATAGAACAATAGATAATAGTACAAGAGTGTACACCACATGTCGAGACTTGCAAAGTGCCGCCCGCTCGTCCGGGATGCTTGTTTAGACCTGCAAAGGGATGAAATGCGACTTGCGCTGTGCTTGCAATCTACATTAGTATAAATACGAATGCCAAGAACAAAACGTTACTCATTTGTTTCCGGGATTTTAAACATAAAAGTGTGACTGTGAGGGAAGCGATGTTAGTGTTTGCAGAGCCGGAAAAAATAAGTATCTGCCTATTTGTTATACATATTTTTATTGTTTATTGTAAATTATCAATCATATTATATTTGTTTTACTACTTGAGTTCAGTGTAGTAGGTAGTTATGTAGTAAAAATTATAAATACTAGAAATTATTCTAAACTTCTATAAAAAAGAACAAAAAGCCAGGGAAGATTAAATTTTAGGTACCTAGGTACTTTTTTATTTAAATCGTTTTTGTTAGTACCTAGGTACTTTTTGTTAGCAGCAGCGGGTCTACCGAAAATAGTAAAACTTTGAAAGTAGTCCACGAGAAAAAAAGTTTGGAAACCTATGATCTAAAGGCATCGTTGTAAGCCTATAGGCTTACAACGATGCTCAGAATTTTAGGCTATCCATCATTTAGTATAAAAGATAATATATGTTAGAACTAATAAAATTATCAGAGATTTACAATCTATAGAATTGTAAACTTTATAATTTCTTTGAAAATCTATAGCGATTATATTCGTTAACTCTTATTCTCATTGCATGTAATATTTTTGAGAAATTTAACTCCTCTTAACGTTATAAATATAATGGAAAAAATATGGGAACTAAATGTGCCGCAAAGGAAAAAAATAATCTAGACTATAAATTTTTGGATGTCTACTCATATTTCTGTAACCAACATTTGTATTTTTAAGTAATAACTTATATTTTATAGCTGTAAGTAAAAGTTTATTCATCAACTTTTTTAGATTTATGCATAATCTATAAATGAAAAAATATTTTATATCTTTTATACACTAAAGGATTTAAAATCATGAGTAATCTTGAATCAAAGAATATGCAAACCACATTTGTTATATTCAAGAATTAATGAACCTGCGCATGAGTCACATAAATAAGAAAAAATGGCCATCTATTTTATAAACTTGACAAATATTTTTTAATCAATTGGTGAAATTTAATTATAAAGAATTACAATGTCAAGCAAAAAATCATTGTTTTGCAAAATCCAACGAAAACTTCATGCCCAATGGAACATAACCGTGAAATATTCGCCAATCTATGACCTTTTTTTATATATATGAAGTATTTCGAATGCAATATGCAATTTAAAATGTGGTTCTTATAGATAAAAACATTTAGTCCTTTGAGCTAACAAACTGGTGAACCACTGAATTATTTTATTTTGAAATTGAGAATACGCTTAGGAGGCATTGTATAGTTCTAGATGCTTATGCAGAAGTTGAAATAAACCTTAGTTTAGGTAACAAATTGTAAAAGGAGGGTTATATCGGAAATATGTTTTATTTAAAATGTAGAATAAAATTAGAAACTAATTAGAGTTTTAATACTATCTCAGGAATAGTTTTTATTTATGTTGAATATGTGTGTGTGTGCAGATACAAATCTTTATAACTTAAAATTTTTATTAAAAATATTCTAACATTACATATAGAGTTAAAATTTAGGAAACATAAAGATGTTTAAGTAGTGAATTTTCACAAAATAAATGTAAAGCAAAAATTCTTGAATTGAAGTTAAATAAAGCGTTCTGAATGATGAATGAAATTTTGAAATTGTAATTCCTTCACAGGAGTTAATAATGTAAAAACAATTTTATTTGTACTTGACATTATAAACATTTTACTTAATATTAAATGAAAATATTTTGAATGCTATTTTAGACACAAAAATCAATTATTTAAACATTGTCCCGGGTATCGAATCCCGGTTCGGGCATGGATCGTTACTATCACTCTAGTGTTTCTCACTGTCCTTTCTTGTGTGTTGATGTATGAATGTGGCCCGCCCTGTAAACGGGTCTGTGGTGGTACTGACGCGGGTAATGCTACTCGCCTCCGTGACTATGGTATCACAGGTGCCTGCTGGGTATACGACAAATGAGTAGCAGTTTCCGGCCTTGTTGTGGCGAAGGGTTAGTCACCCATAATGCCCGCCGTTATTAAAAAAAATTTGTACAATCGCAGAGACCAACATTATAATGAATTCGATCTATAAATACTCTAAAAAATCTTGTAAGAGATCTCTAAAGATGTAAATCTTTTTATATATTTGAGATTGGTCTACAAAATTTAACAATAGACATATCAATCGTAAAATTATTAGGTTCTATTTTAGCAACTGAGCAATGTTTCGATGAATTTTACATTCCGATTTTTACATTAATTTTCATTGGCTGGATACTTGAAAATTTTTCTGGTTTTCTCCTTGGTGACTCATGAATGCAATCCAATACATATGAAAATTCTTCAGGAGGTCAATTTATATTGAATATTGGAACACTTATAACATAAGCTTTCAGCAATTGTGCTGCAAGCTATGTAATATCAGTGTTTTATGATTGTTAAGATTTTCGATACGTTGATTTTTTCATTATCTCTAAATTTTGTATATAGAAATATGACTGAACAAATATACACACTTTATTTTGTTTTGATCCCAACAAATTTCTGATTATCATATTTTACACTCTGATTTGCTCTGCTGACTCGAACACATTTTTGAATGATTTATTTGGCACGAAAATACTTCTGCTGATCCAAATGAATTTTATGTAGTTTATGTATGAACAAAGTCGAGTGAAAAATTCATATTTCTAAATTAAAGCAGATAATCTACTCTACAAAAATAGTGGAAAATAATTGAAAAATATAAAGAAAATAATTATATTAAAAACAGCCAAGAATAAATATATATCTGTAAAAAAATTTTAAAAAATAATTAAAAAAATTTTAAAATACCTAAAAAATATCTAAAATAAAAATCAGTACCATGAATGATCTGTCATGTCTAAAAGCAGAATCAATATGCAAATACAATACTGTTAAACCATGTCAGTACTTCGTGGACTTCCATACCAAGACTAGAGCTTGTTTCTATTCTGTGAATATAGGTATATCAACGAAGGAAACAGTAGAAGTAGAAATATAAAATATCAAAAATATATTCAATGCTTCCTCGAAATCAATATTTCTTTTCTCGACTGTCATGGTAAATTTATACAGCTATGTCCTAAAAATCAATTCCTTTCACTAAGACATTCCGGAAAATATGCTTCTAAATTATTTCGTTTTCAAGGCCATACAGTATCGATTCGAAATGATTCACATGTGTGTGGAGGAAAAAATCGAGTTCACAGCTTCACGCCCCATTTGTACGGAATTTCGAATATTTTCTGAATAATGGGCTGATTTAATTCCATTTCGATAAGTTTGGACCTTGACACAAGAAGTTATGTCGAATGAATTCTATGGAAAATATTTTAAAATGCAAGTTAAGGTTTTACTCATTTCACGATTCTGCAAATTTTTTTTTATTTACAGTAAGAAAAGAAACAAAACAACCCATTTCCAACAAACTCGTATTTACTTAATTTTATATTTTTATAATTACTAGATTAATGTTAAACGTGTATAAATATGCAAAGATTTAATTTAAAGACACAGTTTATAAGACAATCGATGCAAGTTGAAATAATGGGCGTCAGCAACAAGTTAGTCAACCACACCTGGAAAATAGATATTTAAAGGCAGTTTTGTTTGTATTATTTTACATTAAGAGTATAAATACTTTTTCAAAAAATAAAATCTTGATCTTTTCAGAATGAGTTGCACCAACGCCTATTCGGTTAATAAATCGCTGTTAAAGTTTTCAGAGCAATGTTATAATTTAATTAATATTTCGCAATTGAGAAGTGTGAGTTTTATTATGTAGTTATACCCATCAATATGTCTGATGACTAACTAATATCCTTATCGATAATCAATCTTAGAAAAAGAAAACTGGTGGTTCAAAAATATTTTTAAGTATATTTTATTATGAAATAAACACACTTTACAAATTTTAAAATCACGCTTATTTATGTTAAGTTTTCTTGGGAATTTATGTTCTTTATAAATATAGGCCATTGTGCTTTTAATTTGAGAAAAAATGTCCTATTATTTTTTTCATTAAAGCAGCTAATAAGCATAAAATATAAATAAAATTATTAGTAAAAAATTCAATAACTATTTTTAATGAGTGATCATAATATATTATTAAAGATTAAAAAGCTATTTATTGGCATATATTAATCATTTTAGATCTTCATGCTTTAAATTCTTTTATCAGTTTTTTTAATTCCTTCCTATTTCTTCGAAACAAAAGAAATTAATAAATACTTTTATTTACCGAAAAGAGTTATATAATTAAAAATGAAATTATTTATATTTCTTTTCTTTACATGTACTTCTGATGTAAAAAAAGTTTTTAAATGAACGGTTTTTAAATTTTAATAATAATGAACTATCAGAAAAATGGACTCATTTTATTGAATCTTTGAATTACTTTAATTTAAAATTATGAAATATGTTTATTGATAACCTATATTAATAACAAAAGAGATGTTTTTAATTTAATTGCATGCTATGAATGTTTTAATCAATGGTGGGTGGATTCCAAATTTTTTAGAAAGTATGTCCTCAAGTCATAAAATTAAGAATATGAAAGAAAGCCATGCTACGATTTAACATTAAAACATATTAATTGAACCAAACTTTAAAAATTGTATCTAAAACAGCGAAATAAATATTACCGTAAATTATTAATTCAACAGTGGTGAAATCAAATGTGTACTCTAAAAAATGTGATTTTTAGTACTAAGCACTGTTATACTCAAAAAACTTTATAAATAGGCACAGCATAATAGATAGTATAATAGCTATAGGCTATTCTAAGGCATTTAAGCGTCCATCGCGTTATCTCCCTTTACTTTTCAAATAATCTCTCGTTATTTAACAGTAGCTGTGATCAAATCTGTGGCATTCTAATTTGAAACTTTTATTCTGTTTTTTCCCATCTAATTATAAGTTTTTGAATGTATATCTAGATAGAGAAGCAAACACATTTCTGTGGAAATCTTTTATAACACTGGGAACAGCTGAATAATAAATCCCGTAAAACAGTGAGAAAATTTAATCATTGAATGCTAATAAATATTAGTACACATATGAAAAACGGAATGATAAACTAGAAATCTGTGAAATAATGCTAGGAGATTTCATTTAATTAATTTTCATTAACTATTTCTTATAAATCTAAAGATGTTATTAGTTTGAAATCCTGTTTGAGGGAGATCACAATAATTAAAACTTTAAATGATATATTTTTAAAAATGTTTCGTTAACGTCTGGTAAAATTATTTTTATTGAAATTTTCAATTAAAAATTCATGATTCTCTTAAGAAATATTATAACTAGAATAAAGGTAATAGTTTTATAAGATTTGAATTTTATCTCAATTTCTTTCTCAATACATAGAGTTTAGAAATTACCCACCTTAGGGTTTAATTTGGAAAGCAGTTTTCTTTTTCATCGTAAGATGGCGACACTACGATGAGATTTTACTTTCATTTCTGAGTTTAAATTTGCGATGAAAGTAAGTAAGGTACAAAAATATTGCCACAGAGATGATAAAGCAAATTCACAATTTTGCAACAATTATTTTGAATTCTAAATAAGAATTGAGGTAAGTTTCAGAATAATAGGACAGTCATCTAATTAATGATTAAAAAACTGATTTGTGAAAACTAATCAGTATTAATCACATAAATTCTCTTTAAGAGAGTGAAAAGGGGTGCAATAGAAGTAGTTTGCTCAGAAAACTTATTTTAAATAACATAATAAGCGGAGAAAATAACTTAAATGTACAAACAGGGCTTCCAAAACTGCTAAAAAAACTGTGGCATAAATTTTCTAACTATGAACACAGACATAGAAAGTCCATGAAAACTTTCAATTCCTTCTAGATAACAATTTTTTTTAATAACATATGTAAAAAAATTTTAATGCAAATAATTTTCTATGGAAAACAATTTGACCTCATTTAAAAGAAATTCCCGTAACATTGTTAAAAAAAATGATTATAATCATGTTATATTTTCAATCAGTTAAATTATTTTTTACATTTTTCCTTCAAATTCCCATATTTAAGAATTAAAATTTTAACATCAAAATCTTTTTCCCACCAACTTTGAGACAAACGTCTACCTTTTTTTCTATAAATCTTGCATATTACGGGAAACCAGCTCTTTATAATTTTAAAAACCTTTCCTAAAAGAAATGATTGACAAAAATATTTTTAAAAAGGAATGCATTAATTAAGAATATTGTAATAATAATGCTTTAATGAAATGTTATTAACTTTCATGGAGAAACAGTGCAAAATTTATAAAATTACGTTGAAATCTTAATATTGTACAACTATAAATATAATAATTTATGCGACTGAATGATTTCAAGTAGTTTCAACGAAAATATGAAAAAAGTTTTCATTAAAAACCATTTGTGCATAGACAAAGTTTTGATACGCAAAAACTTAGAAATTAATTAAGTTTCACTTTTTATAGCATATATTGATTAATAATCTGTGATTGGTATGATATGGTTGATTAATTCGTTGTCATGGAATTATTTATTATTCAAATAAAAATTATAATTACTAGCTAATGATGTTTCCTCATGTAATACTTTTTTATCATATTTACCTTGTATTTCCTATTAAACTTATCTCTGTAATACATGTTTATTGACACGCTTCGAAGCTTTATTTAATTCTTGCTGTAATAATGGAGCTTTAAATCTACTTTAAAAAAATTATAAAAATAACTTGACTCATAAAAAAATTAGTCTCAAATCTTTATATTATAAAGATAAAGTATTGAAATGACATCAGAAGACCTTGCAATTGATATTTTCAATTTAGCTGATTTAGTTTATAAGTATTAAAAATAACTTTAAAATGCTATGTAAATAAACTTGGACAAATAAAAAAAATTTATGAAAAAAAAGAAGAAAAAGGAAACCCTAGCAGCTTGTGAAGTTGTTTGCATTAAGTAATGGTAAGAGTAATATTAAAATATTGGATGTGTTTTTCTTGAAAATGTAATTAATTTTTTAAATAACCAATAAAAACTAAAAGATGGACAAAATAAAAACTTAAGAACAATAGATTTATTTTTTAATTTTTATGCCATTAAATTGTAATTTTAATGATACTGAAATACTGTACATACATATATGTATTTTTGAATATGTGTGGGCGTACAAAACAGCTCATACTCACACATGATAACACTTAAAACACGGATTCAAAAATAAAAATAATATTTTTACATGAATTTATTTACTATTTTATCGCATTATAATAAATTCTGCATAATAACATCATCTCTCTTAATACTTGTTGATACCATAAAATTTAGTTTATGTATATATGAATATATATATATATATATATATATATATATATATATATATATATATATATATATACATACACACACACACACACATACACACGCATACATCCATACACTTACATAGAAAGGTGAGATGAAATTCAACAATTAAAGTTCAAAAAATTTTAAGTTAACATATTTAAGAACAAGAAATGACTTTTGAAGATACTGACAATTTATTTCGAATGAAGTGGGTGCTGGTTGGGCTCTCACAATGGATTATAGTTTAACAGTTCTAAAAAATAAATAAATCAAAATGGAGATACTGCTTTAAATGTCTTTCAATTCTCTGCAATTATTAAGCAATTCTTAAATAGAAATGTGCTGATTTATTCTTTTTATTTAACCGATTTTTTTTCATATTTGAAAATATATTTTAAAATATTGTTATTTGTTGTAACAAGTATCACAATAAAACTATTTTGTTAAAAAAATTTTAATAATATTTTGCTTACATGTAGTTGGAAAATGTTTCTGGTAGTTGTTTAAAATAAGGCCATATTTAAAACGTTAACTTTCATAGCAACAGAAATTCATTATTTTAGAAATTTTCTTAATAAAGAAATAACTTTAATAATAAACCTATTAGAATCTTTAAAACAAACTCAACTTATTTAGATTTCAAGCAAAAAGAAATAGTGAAAACTTTACTATCAAGAAAATAATGCTTTATATCATTTTACTTATAAAATTAAAAACAATGAACTATTTTAGATTAATTTAATTTTAAACTAATTAATGAATACGTTATTTTTTGTTTTGTTTATTTGTCATTTTTATAACTGAAATTAACTTGAACACTATTTCATAATGTTGTTTTCAAAAGGTATAACATGTATAAGCAACAGTGTTTAGTATAATGGATTATCTAACTATTTTATTTGAATGAAATAAATTTCAATATTTTAACAAATTTTAATTAAAAATTTTTTTAAATATATTTATCTTTCATTCTTATGACTGTGGCATAATATAATTTTATCTAATTATGTTCTTATAATAATGGTTTCAATAAAATATATTTTCATATTTATACTTATTTATGAGTATACAATATTTATTTGTGATTTATTTACTAAAGGAAACCCATCATATACATCAGAAAACTACTTTATTTACATGAAAATATATAAAATTTTAAAATAAAAAATAAACAAATATTAAGAATTGTATTCTTTCTAATATTTTATAATTTGAGATTTTATTATATATTTAATCAGTTGAAAGCATGATTATTGTAATTTCAGTAATATTAGATATAGATAAAATTATTTACAAACTTTTTGTGTGTTTAATTAGTATGATGATTTTTTTTCATTTCATCTAATTTATTAATATTTTTAATTTAACAATAATTTAAAATTTTGGAATGATTATATTATTGAAAAATAAATTAATATAAATAGGCTTATCAGTTATGTTCTCAAATTAATTAACAGGTAAATTAACACTTAAAATGTAGACACAATTGAGAGAAAAATGAGTTTCATTAAAAGACTTTTAAATCAATTTATTGTTTAGTTTTTAAAATTATCTAGTAAATAAAAACATGGAAGAAGTCAAAAAAGTAAAGCTTAATTATATATTAATTAGAATACATTTATGAGTAATTTTTCTAAATGAATTATTGAATTATTTTTAAATGAATATTTTGAAATGCAGAATATTTTTCATTTGACAAAGACAACTTCTCTATAACTGATCACTTTCAAAAATATTCATAGAAAAAAAAGTGCTTTTCTAGTTCAACTTAAATATTTTTCATCATTAAATCCAATAATTTCATTTATTTTTTTTTTAAATTTTAAACTTGTTTTTCAAATAGTTGGGACTTAAACTCATCTGAAAATTATTTTCAGAATAAATTGTTACATAAAAGGTTAAGGAAACGACGTCGCCAAAAGGAACATTCATTTCCATCTTATATAATCTGTGTACGAGTAAGATAGCGAGTTTGTAAAAAGTTGTTGCACAACATGTGCGCAATATTGATTTATATAATTTTCACCAAATGCTCGATAGATGGCACTACCAACTAATGCCAAAATCGATGTTTTGCACCTGATGCAATACTCAAGTTATATTGCAAAGTTTTCTTTATTTTTTTATAAAAAAAAGAAAGAAAGAATAATAAAACAGGTGAGTGACTTAGTTCAAGCAGTCAGCAACCTGTTATAATAGAACATTTTTTCCCCTTTCCCACGTATTTTTGTTGTCATTTTTTAGCATGTTTGAACATGCTTTTAGTGTTTGGTGAGATAAGGAATCTCATGGGAATGAGGATTTCGCTGTTCGGAAGATTCCGTGTTTTTCTTCCCTCGTAGAAGCATTCTTTATATAAACATCTGAACGTAGTGTCCTAATATAAAGAGAACTTAAGGAAAGGAAATGTTCTAAGAACCTATTCTAGCTAATATTTCCTAAAATGATAAAAGATTTTTTAAAAAATTTAAAAAGTACAATAAAAACATAGAGTGTTTGTTAAGAAATTTGTTTTTTTTCGGAAGAATTGAGTTTTGTTCCGCTTATTCGATATAGCGCTCTTCAAATAACAATATTTATTTTTTGTCAAAAATAAAAAGATAATAAAAGTAATTAAATAGCAAACAAAAAGAGAAAAAACAACGGTTAATTTTAGAATTCAATTTAGATTTGTATATATGATATTTCACTTATTATTTTCATAACTTGCATTTTTATTAATGGATTTATATATTTTCTTGTATCTCTCAATGTGGAATATACTATCGATACCATTCTTAAAATTTTAAAGCTAACTAGTATTTATATCTTGACTTCAAATTATAATACGAGGCTTTCAGAATGAATAGGGTTTTATATTTGAAGTTATCACACACACAACAGACATGTCCAGAACGATTTTTCATATGAAACAAAAAGTTAAATTTGATTGAAAATTTTTATTTTAAGCAAATTTTTATTTTGCTTGTTATTTGTATCGAGAAAACTTATTGTATCAGGGGGAAAAGGGGGGACAGGCTGATTATAACTCACTCTTTAACATTTTTATCAGACAAAACTACCTATGTCAGCAACTGTTTTGAATTTGTTTCCGTGATGCACTTATCTATGAGATAAATGTGATTTATTAATCAGTTCGTGTTCACAGTGCGAACATCTTTACAATCAGATAATATTATTTAATTTTCTTAGAGATGCAAAATAAGTCCAAACTCTGTATTTTTTCACAAACAAATCAGTACTTTCATCCTTCAAAAAAGGGACTTAAAATAATGTTACTTAGAAAAGCATAATTTGAATTTTCCGTTTTCCACTCAATTAGCTATGTTGTGAAAGGATAATTTGCTTATGGTTTACAGCTTCTTTTTCAAACTTCTCATACTGATAAGGTTCCCCTAAATCATTACTTTTATTCTGAAATAAGTTTGAATTTTTCAAGTATTTATTTTGACCAAATATTTGGTTTCCTGTTATAATATATGTACCTGTTAGTTTATTATAAATATTTTTAAGAAAATCTTGTTGTTAGGATTTGAAAACTGAAACATCATAATAATTTTTAATTGAATTTTAATTTATTATTTCATCGATAACTCATATCTCCCAACCCGGATATTATTTCATTATTTGCATAACTTAAGTATTGTCTAATGAAAGGAAAGTTGCTTGTTCGAATCCGGGAACACTGAAGACTGCGCTTTTCGCAGATGGTGGCTTGGGCTCGTAAAACAGGTTGTAGTCGTAACGTTCTCCAAGAGAAATTCTAGACATCGTGACCAAGTCAGGGGATCTTCTATTGTAGTTGTTTCATTATAAGCACTTTAAATAACAAGGGTTCATTTTTGAGATAAAAATGATATACCCACTAGACGCTACAGTACAAGTAGACATAAATTCCGACACTTAAGCAGTTCAGACCTTACAAACAACATTTTTTAACTAACCAGGCTGTTTTATGTTGTTTTGTTGTTTCATATCCACCATGTCTCGCGACAGCTATTCTAGGTCCATGAGATTACTAACCCTCAAAAATCCAAAAATATAAACGGATGGTACTACTTTATGATACTTTATGACTGTTCGTTATCCAATGTCAATTAAAACCTTTATTTCGGATGTGACAGATTGAATTTTACTGTAACACATAGTTCTTCGGATGAAAGAGTCCCAAGTTTGGCCCCAATGATGTTAAACAAATAAGAAGGAATGTTGCATTTCTGATTTCAGGTCGGGTATTGATTGCCTGTTATAAGCTAAATGTTTTGATACTCCGTACAAAACACCATTAGGTAGACAGCCTAAAAACTAAAACTTTTATAAGGCATGCTTGTGCCAATCACACAACTTGCCTTTCAGTTGAACTTTTCATAGATAATAGGCCGTATTCACAAATCACAAAGGAGGAAACCTGGAAAACTCACAAGAAACGACATGTATAGAAGACTAAATAATTTTGATAATTTTCGGGTAAAGTTAAATTATTCGCTACTTAATATTATATGAAACATTAACAGAATTTATGTGCAACATAATTAATAGAATAAACGAATTATTAACAGAATGAAACAGTAACATATTAACGAAATATTAATATATTAACGAAACATTTTTAATAACAGGAAATTTCCCAAATACCGTATGAAATAAGGAAATATTTATAATTGTTGTAAATCCTAGTTATAATGATTAAACACATCTTTTTTTTTCAATAATCTATTCGATTAATTCAGTTTCATGCAAATTTTGTGATAAAAAAATGTTTCTTAAATTTCAGAAATAATCTTGTTGATGGTGATTAATTCAATAAATTAATAATGAATGTTTAAATTACCCTTGTTCAGTTATTTAAAGCTTATCAGAATATTGGTGACTGTCAACCAACGTTCCAACCCTAAGTAAAATTTTATTATTGCAGCTGTCAGATTTTAACTATATATTTATTCTTCTTGTTTAGTTAGGTGTCATACAAACAATCTCCTGCACAAATACAGCTCTCCTTGAAGTTCTATTGTGTATGGAATTGACACAGTTCCTTGAACAGAAAAATAGCTGAAATTCATAGGGTGAAAGGTGATAAACCTGATCTGATAGAAAGTTTATTTAACAGTTTTCGAAATTTACATTGCTTGAAATAAAGGAGCCAAAACAATTCAAAATTTATGTTGCTATAATCACACGCTCACGTGTCCGAGTGAGCGACACAACACAAGTTGAAGAAGTTTATGGCTAAATAAAACCCCTATAAGGCATTTATTTATTTTATTTATTACTTAAATTTTTTTCACTGTTGTTTCTGTTTTGGTTTTTTATTAAATATATTTTAAAAAATAGTTAAATGTATATTTTTTATTCTGTTTGATATCAGAATTTCGAAATAATATATTTACTTTCTGACGCATATTATTATATATGATCTTGATCTAAACTTTATAAAAAGATAAAGGAAAATACAAACTAAATAATAAAGTCCCAATTTTGAAAAAGTTTGGTTGTCGCTGTATGATCGCTTTTTGTACATGAGAATTGGGACCTATCATTTAAAGTGAACCACTGCATCCATGCCGGATGGGGTAATCCAACCCACGAACTGCTGAACTAAAGGCCAAAATTATAAACATTCAGTTGCCCGCTTGGCAATTTAAAGGAGGAATTGCTCCAGCATATGGTTGAGTAATCACACACACACATTGAAATTTTGGTAAAAAGATTAACACATCTTTTAAATACTTTTTCATAATTAAGAACTTTCAAGTTACAATATATATAATATATTCGTATTTATAGAATGATTTTTTGCTCATTTCTAATAACTTTCATAAACATTTCAAATGACACCATAGGGTGAATAATTTTATATTTATTGTAAACAATAAATGTCATTTTTGTGTTTGCATTATTATCGTAGCGACGTCTGTGTTTGATGCAGCCTTTGACCTAATAACACGCAATAAAAAAAATAACAAATAAAATCGTGACGTGCTCAAATTGACGAGAAAGGTGTGTTTTTACGTCACTTGGTAACGTCAGCAAATATCAAGAATAGAATCCACGTGCTGTTTCTCCCCATTCACCCATGCTTTTCTTAGAGATATTTTTTCCATTGTCAAAAGCAAAAACATCAGCTATTGATATATATAAAGTGCTTACAAAAGTAATAATATTTTTCTAAAATCTAAGATTTAGTTTTGGTACTAAATTATAAAGGGATAATTTTATAATTTCTTGACAGTTTTTATGACAGAATAAACAATAAATGTTGCATTTGAAAATAATTTTCTGGAAAAAATTATTCAACGGTATTTTTCTCAAAAATGTGGAAATAAAATAAAAATTTCTTTTGTTTTCTCATTAATCCATTATCATTAGAAATAAAATGTTTCTGGTAGTTATTTTAAAAGAAAATAAACAATAATTAAACTTTCTTATAATTGTTTCAAAAGAATGGGAAAAAACGGAGGCAGATACTAACTATTTTCAGTTGACTTTGTAAAAAATGTAAATATTTCATGGTATCGATTTTCGTTATAAAGAGGCTCATTTATATTGCTTTCAAGAAAATTTTTTTCTACATGTAGTAATTCTCATAATTATAATGGTCGTACTAATATGCTTTAATTCATTTAAAGCATACCTAATTAATATCAATATTAGTAATATTCCTGAAATTTTTAACTCTCAATCTAATGAAAAGTGTGACATCTGTAATAAGTTTAAAATTCCAAAATGTCACCAGCATAACTTTTAAAAATAACAGGCATTCCCTTTCGATATAAATAATAAGCTGTATTTTAGTGTGCAAAGCTCATTTCGAATAGCATTGCACAAATGGGGCCTTTTAGCAGAATTTTATCTCAACATTTTTATCAATTAACAAATATGCCATAATGTACTTCTGAATGCATTGCATTATATAGGTGTATTGCTTTCTACAATAATTGCAGTGTAACCATAGTGGATAATAATACTCCCAAATCAGAGATTAATTATAAATGGAGAAAATTTAATGCTCAAAATGTAATTGTAAAAAAGGTTCAAATTTTGGAAAATGAATTGATTTTTTATACGTACAACATTTTATCTATCACGTAATAAATATTTTTATTTATGACTGTAGGAAACAAAAATTTTTAAAAATATTTAAATTTAAGATATAACCTTAGAACAAAAAATTATATTCAAAATATTCTTTAAATATCTCATAATTTTGAAATTTACTTTATTAAGTAATCTACATAAATATTCTACTTTATCGAACTGAATTTATTTTATCTGTAAGCAATTTTGGCTTGAATTCTTCTGTATGTTATCTACATTTAGAAATGGTAAACAACTTTGTTTTCTTATACAAACTTGTTGAATTCATGAAGAGAACAATCTTGTATTCACATATCCCACATATTTGGAAATTTAAATATAGAATCTAAATATAGCCATCAGACTCATTTTTTTGGTAAGAATATTCAAAATAAACGCCATGCTGTTTTTTAACCCTAATTTTGATATTTTTATCCAATCAGGAGAACACTATCATATCTAAAATAAACTTGAATGTTAGCAGTAAAAAATGTTGCAAGTTTTTTCTTAGAGTAAAATTAAATGTGTGTGTGGAAAATATATTCTATATTTTTTACTGAGGTTCTCAAGGAATATTTTTATTTTAAGGACTTCTTTCTTACATAATTCTTATGAAAATTAACCCTATAATAATTTACTTTATTTGACTGAAAACTAAAATTAACATTCGCATTAGAAAACTTTTTTAACTTTTGAAAATTTTGATAATAAAAACTTAAATCATTGAGTTTGTTTCTCTGCCTGAATTTTTCGAATATCAATTTAGAATATTTATGGTGCCCGCAAATATTTAAGGTTTTTATAAGTTTGACTTATAAGTTTATGAAATTAATTTTATATTCCTATTTAGTTTATATAGTAAACGAATTCTAATAAAACGTTGATATATATATGCAACGTGTAATATAACCATATATCAATGATAGTAAGATGATATCTAATGTATATACGATAGAATATTTATATAATTGGTGATTTCACTTTCTTGAACAATGTAATATACCCTCGAAACTAATCAACATTATTATTTTAGGTAATTTTAAGAGATTTCAAGGAGCCACAAAAAATAGCAATTACACGAAAAGTGTTAAAAGTACATATGAGCAATATTCCACTTATAGTAAAGTTTGAGTTAACATAAAAATAAATCACAAGACAATACAGTGTTTAAAAATAAATGGATGCATAAAATTAATAAATTGAATGCATTAAATTTACAAAATTAAAGTATTTTGGATGTAGAATATGATCACTGCGAAAAGTAATGAAAATAATTCAGTAAAAGTTGTTGTAGCACCAGCATGCTTCCTTGTACCTAACCCTGAATTCAATATAAGTAAAAACTTTAAGAAAAGAATATTATTAAAGGGGTTTATAATGTAACTCATTAATATAAATATCAGCCTATTAAAGGAATAAGCAAAATAAATAACTTTCCCTGGTTATATTTCGTTATAGAAATGAAAAGTTGAATTATTTCCTTCATGTAAACATCCACAAAAATAAATGTTATTATTTTAAGTCTTTGCTTATAATGTGTTGTAATTTAGATGAATTAAGAGTTGTAATTTATGTAATAATAATGTATTGTAATTTAGATGAAAAAAAGATATTTATCAGTACATGAAATAATCGATATTATTAGTTTATAAATTGTTTTTAAATACTAAAAATTATCTGCAACTTTTAACTGAAAACTTTAAGAAATTCTTTATCATATGAGATACTTTACTAGTAGAATGATGATAACTACCATTATCCCCCCACCTCTCTTGCTTATAATAATAGGAAGTTGATACTTTATTTGCAACAGCTGTCATTTTTATCAGAAGTTGCTGAGTAGAGTAGACAGTTATCAAAATCAGCAGGCTATTAATAGATTTCTATAAATAAAAAGAATCAAAAATCAAATAATTTTTCTTCACTAGATTTCTTCACTATCTTTATGTGAAAATCGTATATTTAGTCAAGAGTAAAAAACCTGTGTTTAGAAAAATAACCCTATACATATATATTTTCTTTTTTTACGATATTAACTATTTACTTAGCTTTATTCAAAATCCTGCTTTTTGCTACAAAATGAGATCCCACATTCCTTTTTGCTACAAAATGAGATCAACTAAAAAAAACAAAGGAGGTGTTGAATGCTTGAAAATTGCTTTAATTACAAAATTTGTTAATGTTGAATTCGGCAATACTTTCTTCCAGCATTCCAATACATTTCCTATCGGCGATGTATATGGAAAAGTGTAAATACATATACTGCAATGGACAAAAACAATAGCTTTTCAAAAAACTGAAAAATTAGCAAATGTTATTTTTATATATAAAAAAAACGTATATGGGAATGTTGAAAGGTATCCGAGGTTGTAAATATTTTTTCTTTACTCTCTATACTAAATATACATAGATCACAACTTTAAAAGGGTTTAAGGAGCCATACTCCTTTAATTCTTGAAGCGAGAAGAATTTTGAACAAGAATGTTACAAAATTAATTACTTTACGGCATAAGAAACTTTACAGGCGGTTTAAATCATCGATAATTAATTACAATTAAATTAATTACAAACGCTGCACTTATATTATCAAAATAAAGTATTGATATTTTCTTACGTTAGAGAGGTATAAATATCCTAACATAAATTTCTTTCCATTCTATGCAGTCGTTCTTGATTTAACCCTGGAAAAATATTTATGATCAAACAAAAAATTTATTTATTTATATAGATTTTTTAATCATTTATATATAAACACAGCAGTACATTAATTTGCATTTATATTGAGGGGAAATTGTTTCTGTTAAAAAACCTAAGTGCTGTGGTTAGGTTCATAAACTCCGTTGACAAAATCTATGAAGTGAATACAATAAAATTGTTCATTTAGAGACTTTATAAACATTAAATAAAATATTTTTTAAATTTATTTTTATGCAAGTTAATTAATAAATGAAATCTTTATATCACTTTGAATATTTTTTATTGTAGTGGTCGCCCAAAATAGAGGAAGTTCACGATATGTGCCAACAGGCGCAGAGGAAACTGAAGTCGAAAGGCCTCAACGGCCAACTTCTCGGAGAACGTCTGTGAGACGAGCAAGACCTACACCTGCCTCAGAATCCTCAATCATATACGAAGAGCCCCAGAATTATCAGGTAATTATTTTACTTAATTTCAAACAAATCTCAGATTTTTCCAAATAAATTTCAGGGAAAAATTAAAAAGTATATTTAATATTATTGGAAACCATTCATGTAACATAGACATTTATTTTCCAGTCACCGCAATCTCAAACTGCCCCAACAGCTAGACGTGTTCCAAACAGAAATGACCAGAATCATTCACCACCTGTAGAAGTACCTTTAGTTGAGGAACATCTTCCAGTGTTGCCATTAATACCAGATGAGCCACATGTTCCTGCTCCAGCACCAGATGATAAGCAGCAAGGAAGAAGACGAAGACAAAAGAAACGCAGGAGGCCCCAGAAAAGCGAAGTCAATCCTGACAAATTAGATTTAGGTATATCAGATGCCAAAAATAAAGAACCGACTGGAGATTTGTCAGATATAAATGAAAAAATATCTCACTCTCATGATGCCAATGCAAGACCAAGGAATACACCAGTTGTAGACAATAGTGCTAATTTCGGTTTAAGTGACGTACCATTGTCAAATAATCCAGCCGACATAAACTCAGAAGCATCTCCTTATTATCCTCCTCAAACTGGTACTAATAGACTTCCTTTGGGTGATTCTGAACCAGTCGATGACTCCAGAAGGTATCCTCACACTTCTCCTGTAGAAGCTGCTCGAAATACTCCAAATCGATACAATCCCACTAAACCAGAATTAAATCATTCCCAAAGAGGATCTTATGTTCCTATACTTCCTCCTGTGCGCGGTTCATCTCATCAACATTCTCGATCCCCGTACTCTGACGAAAGAAAATCAGAACAAAACAAACCTACGACACGACATACTCCTCGGACTTCAAATAATCGTTCACCTTCCTCAAATGTTCCAAACGAGGATGCTTTTATTAGAAACGCTGGTTCTAAGCCGTCTGATAATTCAATTCTGTTAGGTAACGAACCTGGAGTTCCGGTACCTAGTCATGGAGAAGTAAGATTGCCCCCAACTGAGTTACCTTTGATTGCTCCTGAGTACAAACAAGACTTAGAAGGACCTACACCTTACGGCGCTGATAAAATTTTAAGTCATTACGAACCTGAAAGTAAATCAGTAGAAGCAGGTGATGCAATAAACCGTCCTCTTGATCCTTTAAATATCAAATATGAGACACCTTATCCTACTTCATTTCGTGTAAACAATAAAGAATTAGCTGAAGATACAGGATCTATTCCACTTGATCGTAGGCAAGAAAGTGTCTCTTTAACATCTAGAAATGCCGTTTCTCCTCATTCTCCAGAGAAGGAATTACCAAAATCTCGACACGCTGACACTGACGTAAGAAAGAAAGTTTCTGTGTATGAGCCACCTCTTCAACGATCAGGATCTAGATTCCAGCCTGAGAGATCAGGTACTCAACAAAGATCAGGCTCATATATTCCTTCCGATGTTAATTCTGAACAACCACAAACTCGCAGCAGAGGTACTATCAGATATCAACCAGAGGATATTATTTCTCCTCCTACTAGAAAAAGGGGGCATACAGAAGAAGCGGAATCTGATTACCCCTCAATTAGAGGATCTTCTCAATCATATTCTGAGATATCAAGGACCCGAGGTCCGTCAAGAAACCAACCAGAGGATATTGAACTTGGACGACCTCAAGAGGCTGAATCAGATTATCCATCAATTCGAGGGTCATCCCAATCATATTCTGAACTAACAAGAACTCGAAGTTCATCTCGATCTCATCCTGAGAGGTCTGAACATGTACAACCCAACCGAAATGTTTCCCCACAATCTCAAGTAGCTGCTGTTCAACGTGAATCTCCTAGAACAAGAGGATCATCAAGATATCAACCAGATACAACAGCAAGTGAACAAACAAGCTCTCATAGCGAATCAAGTTATGGGTCTCCTCAAGTAGAAAAAGTACCTTCAAGAACACGAAGTTCATCACGTAGCACTAGCACAAGTCAAACAACTAACAAGCAGAATTCACAAAGATACCAACCAGAAAATGAAGAGAAAAATTCCAGGGGCTCATCTATCAACCCTGAAGCTAATATAGATGCTGAATATAGTTCAGGTGATAGAGTCTATCGGCAAAGAGTCCCACCATCGGAAAGATCCGAAATTGCTGGTTTACATGACCATAATGTAAGAACGTCGTATAGAAATCCCGTAGATGTTTCAGAAGAACATGTACCTCCTACAAATGATCACCGTCCTCATCCTCAGTTCGAAACAAGGGTACCAGAGAGATCATACGAAGAGTCAGAAGAAGATCAAAATTCTTATGTTCCCGAATATCAAGTACCAACACAAAATGATAGAAGAAGACCTCCACTAAGAGAGCAACCAGATAATCATCGTACTAGACAACGAGTTCCACAATCCATAAGGGAAGACACTGAATATCGAGCACCACCACAGCGACAATCACCTCAGTATCAACCTCCACCTCAAAGACAACCTCAATCTCAATACCAAGCTCCTCCTCAAAGGCCTCAGCCTCCTCAGTATCAAGCTCCACAAAACCCTCGCAGCCAAGCCAGTCGTAGGCAACCAACCCCAGAGGTATCAAGAAGTAGACATCAAGAACAACGACCAAGTCCAAGCCGAGAAAGCTCTGGTAACAATAAATTTAAGTGCCCGGAACCTTTCGGATTTTTCGCTGATCCAACGCAATGTGACAAATATTATGAATGTAGAAATGGGTCGGTTACAGTGAGTCTCTGTGAGGATGGATTAGCTTTCAATGAAGTTAGTGCTCCGAAATATTTAAGATGTGACTCACTTCGAGATGTAGACTGCAGTTCTAGGCCTGAATTGCGTAAGTTTTTAATTATGAATTATATATACTTGTTTTTCATCAAATAAATTTTGAAATCTACAAGAAATAATCAAAACTATTCATCTTTAATAATTTCGCTTAAATAAAAAATGAGACACAAAATAAATTTAAACTGACATTAATTTTCATCCCTGTCGCATCAAAATCTTTTTAATTTTCTAATCCTTTCTGATCATCAAAGATATTCATGTAATTACTTCCGTTTCTTATATTTGTTAGCTAGAATGGGAAATTAAAGCAATCGCATTTCAAATTTATATTTGTTCCGATGTTTTATTGCATATGAATTACTTTATACATCTTTTCATTTTGAATTGTTCGTACTATATTCTATTCCAGACAAACTACAAAGAACATATAAAACTTATATGCGTTCATTAAAATTTTTATAATTCAAATTTCTGATTGATTTTTCAGTCGTCATCGTTAAAAAGTATACAGAGATAAGTGTCAGTTATTGTTATTAAAAATGATGATAACATATTTAGATATGAATAACGTTATCGAAACATATTTAGTCATGCTTTACCATACATTATCTCAGAGTTTATTATTGTATTCATCCTATTTAAGACAACATTTCTTTATATAAATTAAACAGAATGAATTTGCAGCCGTAGGTAACAGTTAAACTGTCAAATATATCTTTAAATTTTTAATTTGAATTATAAACTTGATATAAGGAAGTCTTTATTAAAATGCGAGGGAGGTTCTATGATTTCTTGAGAGAAGTGGCTCTCAAGATGTTATATTGCTTTTTAACTATTCGCAATTAATTTGCGATCATTTGACAGTTTCATTTTAATATGTTTGGAATCCTTTCTGTTTCAGAAACACCTTACAAATATACCATACTGTTAATCTGATAACATGCATTTAACATTTCGAAATATTCTCTCAATATTCATTAATGTTTGTATTTCTTAGAGGAACCTCGTCCTACGAAAAACTGCCCAAGAAGATTCGGACTTTTTCCTCATGAGACAGATTGTACCAAATTCTGGAACTGCGTAGATGGAACAGCAACTGAAGTGCAATGTCCACCAGGTTTAACTTATAATGACGCTAGGGCCACTTGTGATTGGGCAGATCTAGTAGAAACCTCCTGCAAAACTGAAGGTAATAAAATGTTAAATTAAAGACAATTTTTTTTTTTTTTGCGTCTAAGAAAATGTCTGAATCACTAACAAAATTTATCGACACTTATTTTTCATTCCTTATTAACTACAGAAAATTTATTCTTTATAGCAATATTATTCTTTCAAATCTTTTTGACACCAAGTGTGTAATGGAACCAGAAAAATTATCCTTGCTATTATTTCCTCGGGAAAAAATTAATAAAAAAATCACTGCATAATATTTTCTCGAAAAAATCTAAAGGACCTTTGTTTTATTTGGATCTTTAAATAACTGGTATTTCAAACTAAAAATATAAAAAAGGCATTAGCTGGTGGTGGTAGAAAGATATATATATTACTTAACAATAATACATTCCCGGCCAAAGCACTGCTTAATTCAGGAATACTTCTAAATATTCAGACTTAATGCAGACTTCGAAATTCTACGACCTAACTGATAATTTCAAAGGACGTATGATTCCCTTTGAAGAATTCAACAATATTAGATAAATAATAAAATAGGATATTTTACAAAATAAAATTAAACCACTGGAATTGAACATTTTAAGATAAGTTATTGCTTACTTTCATTGTAGATTTTTTAATCTGAAAGATTTATTTAGAAATTTGGGAAATATTTTATTAGTATTTTTTCTAATGCCTGGATGCCCTTAGGCCTTTGTCCTATTTAGCTCTAGAATAGGCGAGGTGATGGCATCTCATATAATGGGGCACCCAGTGGGTGTGCCATCTTCTTCCCGAAAGTGAAGTAGAAAGACAAACACAAAGAGAGAAAGAAGCATCCATGCCCGAACCAAGATTCGAATCGGTCGGCTATATTTTATTAGTATAGCATTCTGTTTCTATAGTCCTATTTATAAACCTTTTTATGTACTTTTTGCTAACATCAAACAAGGATAGAAAACTTAAGATAAAATATCCTATAAATTATATATAAATTTTCTTGAATAATTATATAAATTTATTGCATTTAAATAAATTATATGAAGCAAATTGTAATTAAAAGAAAAGCTTATATACTTTAAATTACTCAGTTTTTTTTAATAGCTACCTAGCTTTAAAAATAATTTATGTCTCGGCAAATGTTTTATCCTTCTTTCATTACTATTAAATTTTTTTAAAATTATCCTGTATAAAAATTAATTAGTATTGTATAGATAAATTTCATAACAAATACTTTTTATGCTATGAAATATAAAGATATTGTATAGTATTAAAGCACTCAACATTTCACGCTATATTTATTTTTGTTTCATATAAGCAAGCAGTCTTGTTTAAAACTATATGTATTTAATAATTCCTCCAAAGATGTGAAAAAATTTTAAAATAAAAAAAATTATATATCATACTTATTAGCGTTTGTTCATCGAAATAACCTGGTATATATTTAAATATTCATTATAATCTCGACATCATACATTATTGGTCTCATAATTGTAGTAGTTCATTATATTACTCATAAGAGGTTCTTGCACATTATTTTCTTCATATAAGCATAAAATGTAGTTTTTAAATATTTCTTTACATAACACCAAACTATGTGTCATACCCGTAACTTTACTTAGTTTTAAATGAAGCAAATTATATAAATAATTTGATCAAATCTATTTTAAAAATAAGGAATGTTTCCCGATAAACATTTTTATAATTCATACCAAGAGCATAAATAGTTTCAGGGAGTGTAATTCATTTAGTAAATAATTATTAAATTTTTGGAGCAATAGATATGATTACATAAGTATTGCGGAAAAAGTTCACATTATAAAAAGCTGAAAAATATTGAAATTAACAAAAGTGTTGAAATTCTTTACAAAAAACAAGGTAATGTATATTCAAGAATGAAATATTTGTTGCAATAAGAAGTTATATAACAGCTCTATTTTTTTCGGGTCTACTGTGAAGCAGCATACTAATCTGTGTATTGCGTTTTGTTTTTGCTCTGTGAACCCTAGTTCAAAGCATCAAACATAAGTAGAAAAAAAGGAGAAAAAAGTTGAAACTAAAATTGCGAAAAAAATGTATGCTAATCGAGTTATTTGTCATACATTCGTTACAAATTTCACCCCGGAGAAAAAATATGTCAATTAATCTATTATTTTTTCTTGGGAAAAAATATTTTGAGCAGCAAATGCAGATTTTGGTTTTGACCCTTTGAAAATGATGATTTTGTTCTTAGCAATCGAGAATGTATAGTAGAACTTCTCTGAAAAATAAATATGAGAGTTTGCTAACACTGCTCACAATGAGGATGTATCTCGATCATAAAAGAAACTTGTCAAACAATTAGGAATACCACAAAAATTGATTTATGCCTTTTGTAAGTTATAAAAAGAATTCTGAAGGCAAGAAGATTAGATCATCCACATCTTCTGAGTCTGAGAAACAAAGATGAACGTGTATTGGAGAACAGGAATCTGCAAAACAGGCAATGTATAAAATCTACCTTTGTAAAATTGTGATGAGTTCAAAAAAATAAAAAAAAGAAAAAAAGAAAGTTAAATTGTGATAATCCAAAACCACCAAAAAATAAAAATAAATAAATAAATTTAGTAAATCCTATCGAATTAGACAATATCAAACTGTAACAAGCCATTCATTGTAAAAACATTCTCCAGTGCATCCGGTAATTTTGTGTTTTGTTTGAAACTTCTAGAACCAGTTGTAAATATAACTTCTGAATGTTAAAAAATCAATTAATAAAACTGTAGCAATAAATCAGAAAAAAATGTGTTCATTTAATTGAAAAAGTTTGCATCCTATGAAATAATTCTATGCTTACGTTAGACGTCATGTTGCAAAACACAAAGACATATCAGTAGTGCTTGACTGGGAAATTTTGGAGCACCCGACATATAGCCCCAACATAGCTCTTTGTAACTATCATTTATTGAGATTTGTCTTTTTGACTCTTCCGAGCAATTAATGAAGTATGAGAACGATTTGATGAATTAAAAGACGAATTGTTCCACATTGCTGTCATTCATCCGCTGTTCAACCAATGAGAAAAGCCGTTAGATAATGATGCAAAATATTTAATGAAAAAAGATATTATTCTCAACTTAACATTTTATGTATGGATTTATTCCCACCAGATATAAAGAAATATTTTCCTTATGTAGAGAAAGTAGTACTTCAATAGTTTCACTGCCATTAAAAAGTTAATTTTGAATACAATAGAGTTAAAAAGAGTTATAAATTAGCATGATATAATTTGTGAAATATACTTTTAAGTTTATTGTGTTAATTATTACTGTGTGTGTGTGGGAAATATTAATTCGTAATCAAAATAAGACAATGTTCAATGATTATTTTCAGATCTGCTTGGATTTACATGCCCAGAACCTACACCATTTGATCTTCAAGACGGTGTATTCTCCAGATATCCTCATCCTGATAGCTGTCAGCTGCATTTCATCTGTATCAAGGGAGAAGACGGATTGAGACGCCCTAGAATGTTGTCATGTAATGAAGGACTGGTTTTTGACCCGAAATCATCCTCTTGCACAAGACCAGAAGAAGTACCTGGATGGTAAGTTACAAGATTTTTTCCAAAATGTGAAGAGACTCAAACAAAATCTTTTCTTATCAATATTTCGGTAAAATCCTAAGAGAACCCACACCCTTGGAGACAAACTGAAAAAAGCGCAAAACCAGAACGAAATTCCAGAAATAGTTAAGTTTACCATATCTAGTATATCGAAATAGGATTACCAAGATTGTCGCAAACCACAATCATCGGCAGCCAAAATCATTCGCGCCAAGGTTGTGGGCTCTGTGTGCTAACCAACCAAATCTTTACATTAAAATATTTCAAGAATGTAAATATATTTACATTCTTGGAATATTTATTTGAAATATAAATTATTTTTAATGAAGTGAAATCAATATAAAACATGTTTCATATAATAACTTATGAAATGAATACGTATTGTGTGCGTGTGTTGCATTAACAATTCAAATATTCTTGATTTCAGACAAACATTGGAGAAATCCATTATATAATATTCATTATTAATGAAAAAATTATAATCTTCGAATTTTTTTTAAATGCCTTTTATGAAATTGATATTTTTGATGTCCACAAATGTAGTATGTTGAGTTTGTCAGAAAAATACTTTATAAATAATTGCATTCCTACTCATTAAAGTCCTGATAAAATATAACCTTTCATCAACCAATCACTGCTCGCTTTGTTTAATTTTGTAGTTTCTTCCATTTATATATCAATAAAGAAGTATGTAACGTTTGATAAATTTTATTCAACTAGGATTAATAATAGTTTGTCACCATGTAGCTATAGACATTTAGCAGATCTCATATCAGCATTATTTCTAGAATAAATTGCAACTTAAATGATTTATAATTTCTGGCGACAATTTTTGCTTCTTTAAATCTTACCTTTACATTTTTTTAATTAAAAAAAAACTTCTCTGTGTTTGTATTTGTTTCAAAAATTAATAAAAAAATTCATATCAATTTTTGGCATGAGTATATGCCGAATTAATATTATAAAAGTATTGGTACTTATGTATTATCCCCCGTTGACTCTTTTCTCCGTAAAAATGTGTCGTCGGATTTTAATAATTTTTTTCAAAGTGTGACGAAAAAGCAGAATATTTTACTTGTATCTTCCCTTTAACAAATAGATAAAAACTTTATTTGTAATTTATATGGTGCCAAATCGATTCATTAAACGACATACATTTTTTTCTCAGATATGGTTAACGGAATAATACGTTGGTACCAAAGTATATAATCAATTACAAAAAAATTAATTGATAAATAAATAATTAAATTCGTTTCTGTTTGAAATTGGCTTAGAGCTTTTTTTGCGGGAAATCGGGTGAAGTAATTTTAAGTAATACTTCTGATCTCTTATCTATTGTTAAAACTATAAATTTCAGTTCATAATAATAAATAATGACTTTTCATGAAAAAATACAACAATAAAATATGTTTAGGAAATATGAACAATTTATTAAAACAATTAAATATTTAATCACGCAATCATTCCTATAATTAAAAAAAATTGAGAAAAAAAATTACTTCATGTACTGAGTGATTTTTGAGTGATTAAAAATCATATTTGCTTTTCTCGTTTTGATATATTTATTATTTACTTGCAATGAATTTACTTTTGAATTTCGTCTTCTGCAGCGAGGAGTTCTACGGTCCACCGGCGCCAAAAAGAAAGCCCGCAAGGGATCCACTTCCGAGAGAACCGGAAGAACTAGTGGAGGAAGAACCTAAACCCAGAAGGCGAAACCAGAATCGAAGAACTCGCAACTGACATCATTCTTCACCTACTTTTCGCGCGAAAACAACGAAATATTTCGTGATATAGAACAATTTCGATTTGTCAGTATTGCAGAGTAAGAAGAGAAAGAAAAAAAAAAAAAAAGGAAATCAAGAACAGCAAAACTGGAAAAGAGCTGGTTTCAAATAACTCATCTGTATTAAAGTCAAAATATAATCAATGAATACTATTAATCAAATAGCACATTGCATTTAAAATGAGACAAAACAAATAATAGGACAATAGTCTGTACTGATATTAAGATATAAGTCTTTATTTTATACATTTAAAGCTTTTAATTAATTTATGTTGGAAAAATTTAAATACTTTTAAGAATGATTCTTAATTAAACCAATTATTATTAATTGAAAATTTTAGAATAATTTTACATTTTACCCTTAAAATTATACATTTGTCTTTGTAAATAAGCAAGAACATAGTAAGTTCCAATTTAGTAGCATACTCAAAGTATTTTATTATTAAAACTGAAGTTCCTTTTGTTGGGTGTGCTCCTGTCAACATTATATACCATCAATTAAACAAAAATTAAAAAATTATTTTCTTTAAACAGCTTATCTTTCATTTTTTGCTTGTAGTATATCCTCCGATTTATATGGTACTAACTGCATATTAGCATTTACACACATTTTTGCAAATCAAAGATTTTTAAGATAAAATTGGTAATAGTTGTATATGTTTCTGTTTTTAGTATATTTCTAATAATTATTTTATTAACATTGGCACGGAAATTCGTTGAAGCAAACATGTTTCACACAGGTGGCAATAGGAATCAAATTATTCAAAAATACGTTTCGAAAACAAATTTTACATAAATTTTATAAATGCAACCGCAAAACTTTCAATGATACTTATTTTTCTAAACAAACTATTTTTCAATGAAAAAAAATTGTTGTTTTACTTATACAACTTTTAAATTTTATTTCGATAAATGTTTTGGTGAAAATTAAATACGAAACTGGAATACGCATTATGATTGTATTTATTTCTGGTAATAAATAAAAGTTGAATTCCATTATTCTTATGAAAGTCTTAAGAAATCGCTTTTTTTTCTCTCATATTTAAAACTGTGCCAATCGGTATTTTTAAAACTTAATTTCTGAATGACATTGACACTGTAGTGTTATAGATTAATTGCAACTAAAAAATAATTAAATGAAATTTGGAAAGAAATATCAATAATTCGAATATCATTATAAAAATAAAGCTTGCATGTCAGTTTTAAAAATAAAGTTTGTAATATATTAAACAGGACA
The DNA here is from genome assembly GCA_037975125.1 of Latrodectus hesperus. Classification (NCBI taxonomy): domain Eukaryota; kingdom Metazoa; phylum Arthropoda; class Arachnida; order Araneae; family Theridiidae; genus Latrodectus; species Latrodectus hesperus. Next base: position 72,093,152 of record CM075860.1, on the reverse strand, counting down.
CATATTAATTTTTTTTCTCACAAAAATAAACAGACTTTTTGTTGTGTCTAATAACTGTTAACCTTTTCACGACGGGGCGCCTTTGTTTAAGACGCGCGTTCAGGACGAAGTTGAAGTGAAAGGAATGATATTACAGGACGGGGGTTTTTCTCCGCTAGGCCTAACTTTAGAAAAAAAATTCGTAAATAATCAAGTTAAAGTCCTATCGCCGTGATTTTTGGTAGCATTTTAGGTTATCAAATAATCTATCTTATAACATTAAAACTAGACTTTAATAATGTTTTTCCTTCAATTTATATAAAAATATATGTATAAAAAAGTTGCTTACTTTGAGAAATAATTTTCGACAGTGTAATTCTAGTTTTTCCAAAATTTTGATTGACAAAACACTTCAACATATTTGCAAATTAATAAAAACTATACAAGGGCTATTTAGAAGAAAAAATAACAAAATTTAAAATGAAGACTGAGTATGGAAAATCTCAAATCACGGAGAAACGCAAAGTCCGACATTGCATGATTTGCAAGTGTAAAATGTTGTGTTTTCTTTTCTTTCATCACGGTTTGTGAGCAAACAATGCACTTTCTGCGACTTCTTTCTCCCTTTTTGTTCCAATTAAGGGTAAGAAAATGCCTACCAGATAATCCTCGCCATATTAATCTGGAGTCGAGAATTTTCGAAATAACAAGAAAAGTGAGCAAACATAAACGAAAGCAGTAATAACTGTAACGAGACTTCCAATAGTAGCGAAAACAAAACAAAAAAAGTGTTCGGAGAGCTATCAGAAGCGAGAATGCTTAAATCACGTGGATATTATTAAACCATCACGAGAAGGCGGGTGAGATCTGTGTCCGGTGGAAGGGTTCATTCTTTCAGAGGTTTGAACAGTAAAACGATCACGCCGTTTAGGGTTAAAACAAATTCTTCGCCCGTTCTTCTCTTTGGCGAAGAACACAATTTTCTCCTCCTCATTCTCTGCTTTCTACTTAGCCTAGAAGGTTGTATTATCAGCGCTCTTGATTTTTAGTATTTTTGATTGATTTAAAACTGTTCTTTTCAGAACAACACATAATGTCTCTAAAAGGGAAAACATTGCGTTCTAAAGAACGTAACATCGTTAATAACGTGCGCATATTTTTTGAAAATGAAGCAAAGTCTACTTCGCTTTCGATACCAATTCAGAAAGCACAGGAACGTACTGCGGCTGCTACTGGCGTTTCTCTTAGAACTGTCCAAAGAATTAAAAAGGAATCCACAACTGATAGCAGGCTTTCAACTCCAGGGAAACAGCGTAGTCGACCTGCAGAACGGAATGTAGTTTTGGACAATTTTGATTTATGTGTCATTCGAAATACAGTAAATGAATTTTATGCATCTAATAAAGTTCCATCCATTTCATTATTATTGCCAGTGTTGAAAGAAAAGATTAATTTTTCTTGGAAAAGGGAATCTTTAAGGAAAGTCCTGCATCAAATTGGATTTCGTTGGAAACGATGCCAAAATAAAAGAAAACTACTGATTGAACGGCCAGACATAATTTCGTGGAGATGCCGGTACTTGAGAGAAATAAAAAAATATCGAGAAATCCAAAAAAGCATTATTTATGTGGATGAAACTTGGATTGACAGCAACCTTTCCTTCTCAAAATGCTGGCAAGATGAAAAACTTGGTGCTTTCGTAAAAGATGGTGCTGGAAATCGGTTAATTGTTGTGCATGCTGGATCGAAAGATGGATTTGTGCCAAATGCAGAATTAGTATTTAAAGCAGGCTGTGCAACAGGTGATTATCATGGGCAAATGAATTACGAAAATTTTGAAAAGTGGATACGAGAAAAATTGCTACCTAATATCCCTTGTAATTCCATCATAATAATGGATAATGCATCGTACCATACGAAGATTTTGAATCCAGTACCAACGAAATATTCAACGAAAGCTAAAATGTGTAAATATTTGGATGACAAAAATATACAGTATGACAGCACTATGAGAAAGCCTGAACTGTTTCAATTAATTAAAATGAATGCTCCACTTAGCAAAAAATATCACATTGACGAACTTTTAAAAGCAGAAGGTCATTCCGTTCTAAGATTGCCTCCTTATCATTGTGACTTAAATCCTATTGAGTTAGCTTGGGCAGCAGTAAAGCGCCATGTTCGCGAAAGAAACGTCGAAGCTGATCTCAGTTTGAAAACAATGAAGGAGTTGACGTCAAATGCAATTAAAAATATCTCTGGGGAAACCTGGCAAAAATACTGCTGTCATGTAGAAAAAATCGAAGGAGAATATTGGAAAATTGATGGACTTGTGGAGACTACAATTGAAACATTGAATTTCGATATAGGATCCGAATCAGAAACTGATACTGCTTCTGAAACTGGTACAATTGATTGGGATTCGGATACTTCTATGGATACTTATTAATAAAATAATAACTATAAGAACTGAAATTTTAAAATAATAAATACAGATCAGCTTTGGAAGTTCTCAAAATTATGTAGATTTTTTATAAGAAGGTTGACTCAGCCAAACAGATAGCATTCTGCGAAATGAGGAGTTTGGTTCTGAAATTAGTGGGTTCAAATCTTAATGAACCAAACGGAGTGACTGTGTAAGGTTTTCAGGGTTTTCCTTGCACGTTAACGAGAATTCGGGTCACTTTTCATTAGAAAGACCTCCCTGAAGGCATTTTCTCTTCTTCGGCAACTACAAAAACTATATTTCCCTTATATTAACATATAATATTTATGCGAAATCTGTATAAATTTTATTTTTAAAAATTTTGAAAATTCTTTGTTATCCATTTTTTTATTTGATATTATACACAAAAATGTTTTAATAAAACAGGTTATACAATCAAAATTGTTAAAAACTATTTAAATGATAGATTTTACTGAACAAAATATAAATATTTTATATTCCCTCAAATTATTTTAAATGATTCCATTGGTGCACAATATATTCCATACTATAAACCTATATGAATTAAAATTAATTCTAAAACATTTTAAAATATTAGTATGTCGTAATATGATGAAATATGTATCTTGAATAAAAAAGGCTGTAAAAAGTTAATTTATTACTTACGGAGTTTCTTTTTAGCCTAAAATGTTTCTTATGTAAAAAGTGTCTTCATCTAAATTAACTTAACAACAAGCATATTCTAGAAAATCTCACCCTTTCCTATTTTCTCAAAAATTATTGCGATAACACAATAAAAATATACAAATTTTGGACATAAAAATTATCTATCGTTCGGTGTTAACTTATTGGCCTTAAAAACAGGTTTTGTTCCTGTTCTTGTGAAATAAATAAATTCTAAAATCTACCTAATAATGAAATTTTCATGGCAAAATAAAAATATTTTCATTCTAAATGTTTTTCTATCATAGCTTAATATATGTATTTATATATTTCAATTCTCGTATTTGAATTCTTCGAAAAAGCATAACACATACATATTTTATTTTCATTCTACATCAGAAAGTGCTAATTAGCCAAATAAGGTAACCTAGATTGAGGCGCTTTCTCCTCGTTTTCTCCTCCGCTCGCTAAATTGTTGAAGTAGACTTCTCTGATAACACGTGACTCTTACGTCACACCCGCCATCTCCTGGTGGTCGCACTATAGTTAAAGAGCCGAGCTGTGTTTGCTTACATTCAGATTTTCTCCCTCCCCACCCACAACTGATAATCAAAATACCAAAAAAAGCAGGAATACGAAAAAATGAAGGTCAGAACACTAAAACTACGTTCAGTTTAAATGTAATGGACACATAGTGCCATCTAGTGATTATTAAAAATTGTTCCAGCTTAAAATTGCATATATGCACCGCCCGTCGCGAAGAGGTTAAATTAAATTATATTGTGACATTTCCATACTGCTGTTAATATTTAAAAGCAACATGAAAAACATGGAATAAGGTAGATGATTTTCAACTTATAACTGGTATATATATATACTACTACACACACACATATATATATATATATATATACATATATATATATATATATATATATATATATATATATATATATATATATATATATATATATATATATGTGTGTGTGTATGTATGTATGTATGTATAAAATGTATATATAAAATAAAATGAAAGTATTGATTAATTATTAGAGAAATCAATATTTAAATATAATTTCGAGTAAATCGGAATCTTCACCAGGTGTGAAATAAATATTCCGCATAAAACGGGGGATAAAATGCACAATGTGATTATATATTTTTTCTGGTCTCATTTCTTAATGGTTATTTGTTTTAACAAATTGAAGATGATATGAATGATTTTGAAATTTTAAACTATTAAAAATGTAATTTCTGTGGATATATAAGTGCGAATTTGACTATGTTAATTATTTGCTTATATTTGTAAACTTTTTGATGGATATAATTATATATTTTCTGTGTCATTTTTTATTTTTGTGTCATCGTAAGCCAAATTAAATAAAAGTAGATGACAGTGGTGAATATTTTATTTTGTGACATTATTATATTGTATGTATGCAAATATTGATAATTTTGTTTGCGATGTGTATAATGCTGTGAAATTGTCTTGTGACTATTCATAATTAAAGGTGTTTTATATCACCCTTGGCTGTAAATTTATTGTGATTTAAATGAAAAATATATCACAAATAAAATACAAAAATGCATAAATTACATGAGGAACATATTTAAAATATAAATATAATACACACATATATGTATGTGAGGTAAATAACTTTTATTTAAAGAGTGATAAAATTACTGAGAGCTTTTTAATAAAAATTTTTTGATTTTAAAAAATCAAACAAAATTTGTAATCTTTAAAAGAAAGGTGATAAATACAAGTTTCCTGTGTTCTGCGGAAGATGACTTTTCATTCACCTCAAGATTGTATTGGGCTGCCCGACAGAGACTGATGGTTAAAAAACCAAGGTCGGGCGTAAGATAAAAAAAAAAAAAAAAAAAAAAAAAAAAAAGAAAAGTTTTCTGTGTTTGAGTATCGAATTCTTTTAGCAGAATCCAGTATTTATAATATCTATTCAAATATTCAACCATAAGAATAATGAAAAACTGAAATAGTATTAAGTAAACAATGCCTGTGTAGACAATAAGAAACAAAATTGGTAGTAATATGTATAATTTCTAACTACATTCCATCTTCACTTTTCTATTTTTTATCCATAAATTCGCCTAGGAAGTCTCAAACAATGAATTGCCAACTTCCACTTATACGCCATTACATTATTCCTCACAAATATTTTGTTTTAGTATCAATAATTATCTAGTAAAAATTGCATTAAATATTTTTAAATTGATTACGACTTTTCAGTTTTTCACACAAACAGGTTAGTTTTGTAACCCCATTCTCTCATATTTTACAAGTCATAACAAAGGCGTGTCTATACGCATTTTACAAATAACATAACGGCATGCTATTGTTTTTTTATTTAGTTTTAACTTGATATTCATATGGTATACCGCCCCAAGCTTAAATAACATTCCGATCTCTCAATCGAACTGGTAATAAGTAGTTTGAGCCGGTTGATATCAGTCTTTACATCATTCTTTCCGCCGGATAAAATTTTGACCAGACAGCCGCACTATTCTTTTTTTTTTTTTTCACTAAGAATAGCTGTTTCTATAAATAAACTGTTATCTTAAGTTATTTTAATGTATCCAGGAAATTTTGTGAGATGTGTATACTATTATGTAACAAGTTAAGAGGAAAGAAAAATCAATAAAATACGCTCTTGAATGAGAATTTTGAAATAATATTTCATTCGTTTTCTGACTTTTATAGTTTTCAAATAATGTCATTGATTAATTCATTTTTATTTTTGCTTTTATCGTTTATTTTTTCTCTTATGAGTTCAATTGTCCAATGAAATATATTATCATATCATTTACTTCATTGTAAGATGACTTTAAAAGTTATTTATAACCGACGGCTTTTTCGAAAATTACTCACTTTCGCATCAGTATTTTGAGAGTTATAAACATTAAAAAGGTTTTAAATGAGTGCATAAGACGTACTTTTTTGTACAATAACAAATAATGATTCATTCTTTGGGAGAAAAATACATTCTTACAGAAGATTTGAGTATTTTGCTATATTTGGAGATTTCTGACATCTTTTAAAACACTTAAATTATATACTTTCAAAATTATTTAAAATTTTATAAAGATTATCCTCGTTCCAATTATAAAGATCCAAGTTACAATACCAAATGTAAATCCAAGAAGTACAATGGAAACCATTTCATGAAAATTCATAAAATAAATAGCATTGCTGAGAAAACTGGGGACATTTTGAACTCCCACAAAAATTTATACCAATTTTTTTTCTATTTAAAAAAATATATATTTGGTATTTTATAAAAGTTATTTTAAATAGGGATTTTTAACACAGTTTTTTTAAAATTTTCTGAAATTCTCAATACAGCTGTTTTTCGAATGTATTTTGTTTTATTTAGTATATTACATAAGCATATATTATCTAACCTCGTGATTCCTTTAAATATGGAATCAATTTTTTAAAAAATAAATTAAAGTTTGTTTTAAAATACATTTCATTAGTTTTTAATGTATAACAATATATGACACAAAAATAAATCTAGGATTAATAGATGAATTCCATAATAACATCTATTTCAAACAAATATTTATTTCCCTTTTTTAACAATTTTTAAAAATTGGAATAAGATAAGATTTTAAAATTAAAATATTTGTGTATATAAAAGACTGATTTACTTAAAACTTTGTCCGGTTATATTTATGGTTCTAGTGTGAATTATTATTTATTAGTAATAAAGTAATTATTTTAAAAAATATTTTGATAGCAATTTTTTGTATCAACTTTAAAATAATAAACTTTTTTGTAATTACAACTGAAGTTGCTAAAGAAAAGTTGGCAACTCTTAATAACCTCAAAAATATAACATATGTGTAAATAGTAATGATATTAAAAATAAAACTGTACTATATAAATATATATATATATTATATATCATGAAAATAATAAGCTATGTATACAATAATTATAATAACTATTTTTATCTTTGTAAAACGCGTTCTGTTAAAGGAATTTGGGAAACACTTGTTGTACAGGTTATATCGACAATGTGGTAAAAAAATTTTGCATTTAAAAATATTCAAATTTTGACTACCAAAGGAAATTATGACGGATAAAGATGGACGAAAAATCTGTCAGAATCATTACATTTTAGACATCAATTATGTGCCAAGCGTGTATTGTAGAATGTTTATAATTGAGTAAAGAAATTCTCGAAAGATTTCAGCAAAATGGGATGTAATGCTCTGATGAAATCCTAAATTCTAAGAATCCTAATTCCTTTAGGAAACCCTACAAACAGAAATGCAGGAATTTGAGTCGAGAGACCGAGCATTCGGTAAAACTCGGAATGTTACAAAATTCTCGACAAAGTTAGCTCGAAGCAAGTAGTTTCTTGACTTAGGGCCTAAATGTGGAGAGTTACTTTATCTTGCATGAAGACCTTGATCTGCAAACAATGAAATTCTTGTGAGGAAAATCGATTCGATGTTGAAAAAAAATCACTTACCGTGTACTCTCAACAGAGCATGTTAAAACATGCTCTGTTGGGAGTACTTAAAAGTGTCAAAAGAACGGCTAGTCGATAAAATAAGCTATAACCACACAATGCAATCACATAATCCAAATTTGTTGGTGCAGAACATGAAAAGGTGAAGCACCCTATACGCTGCAATTGTGATAATTCACAGATTCACTTAAAGAAAAGTGAGCCTCATCTATCAAGAATTCTCCAAGGTCACGAGTCATTTTCACCAAAAATCGGCAAGCAAAATCTCAGCGTATTCGATGGTCATGAAGTTGTGTTATGGTACCATGTGGGTTTCATGCGGATACATCTTAAATGGGATCACAGAAATTTTCAAGCACTCTCTGTGACATAATGATAAGACAGCGCTCTACCAAGCATACGGTTTTGGGTTCGATCCTAGCCATTCTTGAACAAACGGAGTTAGATGTTACAATTCTACTTTCTGCATTCACGCAAGTTAAGGTGGTTGAGTTGGTGGTTGTGATTCGCATTTCGGCGCAAGATTCAAAGGACAAGCTGCTTCAAATACTAAAAATTAAATATTGCAAAAATTAGCAAGCAACAATTAAACATAAAGATATACATTATATATATATATATATAATATAAACATATATAAGATATATAAAATTTAATATAAGATAATTATAAAAGATATTAAAATATAAATGCAATTCTGTTAGTGTATAATTTGTTGAAATTTACACAAAAAACTTTATGTAATCGTTGAAATAAACTTAAATTAGATTGGTTGATTTAAACTTTAAGAATGAAATTTATAAAGCAGATTTGTCATAAATATAAAAACAAATTGGATGGAGTGACTCTCTCAATAAATTAAAGCAAAAATATTGCTATTAAAATGGTTTATTGCCTTTTCTATAACGTGTATTGGAATTAAAATTAGATTGAGTCTAAGGCGCTCAAAACTTCTTGGGCTATGTCCAAAGCTTTTGGTGGTAAAGCAGTTGGTGGTTTTTAGGATTTAAGTCTATATTGTAGAGTTCAGCCAATATAGAGGAACAATTAAAGATATGATTTGGACAAGGTTGGATGCCAGGACAGTGAGGACAAGTATTATAGTTTCTTTGGCCCTCTGAGAATATTTTCATAGTGCTTAGTGCAAAGTCTGGGTAATGAGTTGTTGAAATTATACGGTTGTAGTTAAGTTCTGGAATAGAGTTCTTATTTTGTTGGGGTATAAGTTTCCGCTTGGCTATAGCATCTACATCTGTAAGGGTTCATCTATTGCAGGGTTGGGAGAGTTTCGGGCTTCTTTGGCAAAGTTATCAGCTTAAGCCGGTATCCATTGTAGAGCTCTTTGAGCTTCAACTGTTTTGATTAGAAGAGCGATTATTTCCTGGGTCACTTGTGAGTTTCCCTTTAATACTGCCTGAAGCACAGACCTCGAATCTGAGAACAGTACAATCCAACTGGAATTCTCAAGTGCTTCATTACAATAGAAAAATAAAGCTCTTTTAATCGCTATCAGCTCGCCTGTGTAGTTATTAAACTGGTAAGATGATGATTATTAAAATTATGACATGAAATTAAAATACGATAAGAAGTATAAGACTTTTAAATGTTTCCCAAAAAGGATTAGGATCACGTGAAAACAAATGTTGATGTGTAAAACATGTGTCCCCTCTACTAGATAATCTGACGTCAGCACTATACATGGGTAAAACTAAAATTTGATGCGAGACATGGAAAAATGACATGTATTTTGTTCATGATTAAGATTCCTGATGAAGTGAATATAAATTTTTTATTACCCTCTATCACATCTGCTAATAAATAGTTTACTATAAAGGAGGGTGGTTGGAGTTTTCTTCTCTTGGGACACTCCCCAATTTTTATGAACTACACAATGGATATTAAAACACTTTCTGCCTTTGGCTGCCCAGTGCGCCATGCCAAATATTGTCGAACATGGAAATGTGAACTAATGTGACACTGATCGAGTACTTTCTGAAGAGTAGCGAGGAGTAGAGGTTTTTCGACAACAGCTATTGCAACTTTTCGGCTTTCTTCTTGGCATCACACTTAGGTCTCCTGTCTCTACTAATATTATATTAATTTCCTATAAGCCCTTCTTCGACTTCTATCTTTTTCAAAATCTTTTTAATCGATGATATTCAATAAATTTAACTATTGCTGCTGTTCTGATAAAACAGTTTTATCAGGAAAGCTTGACCTTTCTTCTATAAAAGCATGGTTAACAATGATAAAAAGCACGTGAAATGTTATTCTGATTCTGATTATAAGCTTCTTTACAAGTTCGACTAAAATGCTTAATAAATTTTTAAAAACGCCATCTGGTGGTCAAAATTTGAACTATTTTTTGTAACAGAAATCGTTTTTTCTGTGGTCTATATAACGCATACATAAAATTTCTTTAAAATCCATTTGGCAGAACGAATTATGTGGTAGTTTGTAAAAAAATTATTTTGATAAACACCTTATATTTAAATTTGAAAAAGATGTTTTAGAACACAGTTCATTTACTTTTAAACAATATGCATTTTTATTCAAATATTAAAAATATAGCAGATTGTTATAATAATTGATGATTTCTGTAGTTCTTTTAAAATACAATCTAAGAATGTTTGATTAAAATTTCATGGTAATGGTATAATAAACATGATAAAAACAAATATCTCCCAATAAATTTATATCTAAACGAGTTTTGATCAATTAAATAATTTTGCAATTTTATTTTAATGCATAGTTCTTTATGGAACTTCTAAATTGATTCGTTGATAAACGTACACCAAATTTTGAAAATATTTGAAAATTTTTTATTTAACTTCAAACATACATATGAATATTTCATTGTCTATAACAGAAACTTTTTAGGAAATGGCAAATGCATTCTAAGAAAGTAATATTGATTGAACCACGTGAATATCACTTGCTGCGTCACAAAATTTCATTGTTCGTAGAAGGGGCCGAGTTCTAATTTTTTTATATGAGGGTGATTTATCTTCCAACTTGAAGTTGATTTGATGGTGAACTCTACCCTAACATTTGAACTCTTCCGAAACACTGGTTAAACATGTTTCTCTAGCCTCAATTTCTCTCCGCATTTCAAGTTCTTTCCGACTATCTAAAATTTTTTCGCCGGACGTCCTTTTATATCATCTCCAAAGACAGTAATTTTACATCAAAATTTCTCAGAATGATTGGTTTGAAATTATGCTTGTTGATGACAATCTTGTACATCAGTGAAGGTAAGTAATCCTTAAACTCTTTATTCTTATGAACTCATTTCTTTTTGTTTTGCTTTTTGAACGCATCGAATTGTAAAAAAAGGTGTTTCCATTCTTTTAAAATGAGGTCATTCAGGAAAGAAAGCAAACGAGTTCTAAAATGTCACGTGAGTGTATGACGCAATTTATTATTCATATATTTTTCTTTTTTATAAAAATAATTTTTTTTATAAAATATTTAATTTATAATCATATTGAGAAGATTTTAATTTGAAGTGTTATATACAGTTGATTTATTTGACAACAATAATTTTATTTATTAACATTTCCACAATAACATTAAATTCTTAATTTAAGGGCAAACTAAGTTAACATGTTAATTCCAGAAGTTAGAGTCAAAAATAGGTTTTATATTTTTGAATTAAATATTTAAAAAATATATGTCATAAGTTTTTAATTTTTTTTTTGTTTTGATTAGTTACGTGATTGATTCTGAATAAATGTTGAAGCTTTTTCAGGATTTTGGGAAATTTTAAATAATTTGGAACTTATTTTAGAACATTGTGCTCATATAAACCATATATCATGTAATAAAACTAGTTTTACTATTTAAAAGTTAAAATATAGTAAGGATAAAGATTTATTTTGTGGCAGAAAATTTAAAATATACAAAAATGTCATGAAAAATTAAAACATGGACTTAAAAAAATATACCCATTTTCTAATGCAGCCGTTTGATATTCATATCACAATGTAACTAAAATCTTGAAAAATAAAAAGTAAATAAGATTACGGATTTAATGCATGAAAAACTATTATTTTTTCAGACAAAAATTTGTAATTTATAAAAAAAATCAAAGAAAATTGTACTAATTTTTGACTAAAAATGTAAATCAATTTAATATGTTAAATTATAAATTAATAAGAATAGGTAATTAGTTTAATATTTAAATACAACAAAAAATTTTCCCATCATTATCTATCACTTTTTTTATCAATGGACTTTATTTGCACAAGAATTATTCTTTCCTAAATTATTCAATCGGCTCCATGGCCATGATGAAATAATTTTGCAATCTTTAAAGCAGGACGTATTTTACGTTCTGATTAATCTGAATCTTTTTTAATTTTTTGTTTATTTTTTTGCAATTATTCTTCATATACGAAATAATTATGAAGCAATGAAAGTAACGTTAGAAATAGCTCTTTAGCAATCAAAATATGAAAGCATTAATCTTTAGAAAATTCTTTATTAAGATAAAAAAGGCATTTGTTTTCATTCTTTTATAGGAATAATGAAAAATATGTAATGAAATTCAGAAGCTCCGTATATGGTCTTCGAAATAAATAAAGAATATATTAATTTTTTTGCTTCAGCTCTTGGGGATGGGTAGATTTTTCGAAAAGATTTTGTTTTCTTACATATTTATTTATTCTTTTAATATAATCTTTAACACATTTTTATGAGTCAGTCACATAAATGTATAAGAATAATTTTTCTTCCGATATTCGGTTACCACCCTTATCTTCAGTTCAACTATTCATAGGTTCGATTCCCATCTTGAGCGAAGATATTCGTAATGTGTGGTTTGGAATTCACTTAAAACTGTAGGACTCAGTCAAATTAGTCTTCATGGGTAGAAAGTGATCAAATAGTGACAAACAAACCATATCTCTTCCTTTATTAAAAAGGTAGTTGTTTTAAATAATGCACTAAATAATTTATTCTAATAATTTCTTGATTTACGGTAGTTAAGCAATATTACAAACCACTTATAAAATCGATAGATTTTTCTAAATGTTTCCCATTTGTCGTATTCAGCATATAAATCACTAAAATGTCTTACTATCGTGACAATTTTGATAAATTCGAACATTAGAATTAAATAAATAATACAATTATAAATATGTATACAACTAATAATGTCAATATTAACAGCAATAAGGGAGTAGTAATTAAAAGTTTTCTAATTAAAATAATAGAATTCTTACTATAAAATAAGACTCGATCTTATATATCTGTTATTGAAAAAGGTAATCAAAATATAAAAAGTAACAGATATTTTCCTTAAAATGAGGTTGTTATTTTATAGAAAAAGGGAAAAAGCTAGAGAAAAGGAAAGGTAAGAGAAGATGAGAATGATGCATCATTGAAGGGATTCAAAAATATAATTTTGTTCAAAAATATTATGTGTTCAAAAATTAGTGCTTAAGATATTGGAGAATAGATTATGAGTGAGATACTAGATTTCAAAATGCAAATGATAGTAAACTTATTTAAAGTGTTGATTAAGATTACTTTAATATCCAAATTGAAGCAGACACGGGACTATCAGACAATGAACGATTGCTTTGAAGTGGATAGAGCATCAGCCTGAGTATGACTACATGAAAATTCTCACTGTCAAGCGGATGTGCGATTTGACTGCCCGGAAACGGATGATGGCAGTGAAACACTTTCTCTGACTGAGATGTTCAGCAAACAATCATTTACAGTGCTATACATAGCTACTGTATTAATGTACAGCACTTGTAAATACCTTAACATGTAAAAATGCTGCATTTTCATGGGCACGGTTGTACGATTTGGCAGCCCGGAAACGGATGATGGCAGTGAAACAGCAAACAATCATTTACAGTGCTAAACATAACTACTGTATTAATGTACAGCACTTGTAAATACCTTAACATGTAAAAATGCTGCATTTTCATGGGCACGGATTCACGATTTGGCAGCCCAGAAACGGATGATGGCAGTGAAACTCTTTCTCTGACCGAGATGTTCAGCAAACAATCATTTACAGTGCTATACATAGCTACTGTATTAATGTACAGCACTTGTAAATACCTTAACATTGTAAAAATGCTGCATTTTCATGGGCACGGTTGTACGATTTGGCAGCCCGGAAACGGATGATGGCAGTGAAACTCTTTCTCTGACCGAGATGTTCAGCAAACAATCATTTACAGTGCTAAACATAGCTACTGTATTAATGTACAGCACTTGTAAATAACTTAACATGTAAAAATGTCGCATTTTCATGAGCACGGATGTACGATTTGGCAGCCCGGAAACGGATGATGGCAGTGAAACAGCAAACAATCATTTACAGTGCTAAACATAACTACTGTATTAATGTACAGCACTTGTAAATACCTTAACATGTAAAAATGCTGCATTTTCATGGGCACGGATGTACGATTTGGCAGCCCGGAAACGGATGATGGCAGTGAAACACTTTCTTTGACCGAGATGTTCAGCAAACAATCGTTTACAGTGCTATACATAACTACTGTATTAATGTACAGCACTTGTAAATACCTTAACATGTAAAAATGCTGCATTTTCATGGGCACGGATTCACGATTTGGCAGCCCAGAAACGGATGATGGCAGTGAAACTCTTTCTCTGACCGAGATGTTCAGTAAACAATCATTTACAGTGCTATACATAGCTACTGTATTAATGTACAGCACTTGTGTTATAGCTACTGTATTAATACGTTAATATGTAAAAATGCTGCATTTTCATTTAATTTATTAAAAGTTTTTTCATTAAAAGTATGTAGTTTTCCCCCATTTTCAATATACAATAATTAATTAAAATAGATCAATATCCAATTATCCGAATTGGTTCCGGTCCCAGTTGATTCGGATAATTGAAGTTCAACTGTACTTTTTTCCTGCTCTTATGGTATAAGAATATATGTCATTTTATCGATCAAAAATTTCTTCAGATAATTATTCAATATGCATGTTTGAAAAATTTTATCTTTATTATTTATTAGTCTATACTCTCTATACGACGTTACATCCATGAAATTGAGAATATCTATATCACTCGAGTGAAAAAAATAAGTGATTAAAATTTTAAAATGATTTTTTCCTCTGAACTTTTTTTCTGAATATTTGCTGGTATAAAAACAACGTTAATTTTAAGCAATAATAAAGTAATCAATAATAATAAGAGATGAAAGATGTTATTTAAAATTTTTATTATTAGCATATTGATCAAAAAGACTTTTTATAAATAAAACATTAATTTAAGTTTTCCAAAAGAAGATTTGAAACTCCGAAGCATTACTTAAAAAGCAAAACTCCTGGTCACCAAAGCATTTAGAAAACAGATCCTGAAAAATCTTTCATAGATCAATATTGTAAATCAAACGTAAAAGTTTTCACTCTAAAAAGGCATGTTCTTCTATTGAGCCATGGTATTCTTAAAGAACATTTTTAGTAATATGTTGGCAACTGGGTCGATAAAGTCATGTGATAACTGGGACAATTAAATTAAAATTAAATATGGTGACTAATTAAGTTCATAAATATAGCCAGAAGTGCAGCTCAAATTTCTTCCGTAGCTCTTTATTGTTATTAGTCATGAAGTTAAAAATTATACATACATCTCTCCCTTACCTTATTTGCCTATTTTTTATTAGTTGCAGTTTAGTTTTTTTATAAATAGATAATTCCTTCTTCAGAATGTGAATACAATCTCCGATTTCATCAATTTCTTTAACCATTTCATGATCAAAGTCAGAATTATAATGCTTTGTAACTTAACTTTGAAATCTCTTAAGACATCTCATACAATAAAAGTCATTTTTTTCCCACTTGAGATGAACGCAAGAAATTTACTATGGTTTATTGAATACGAGTTGAAATGAAATGAGAAAAAATCAGAAAATAAATTTGCATATACGCTCAAAAGAATTCAGTCTATAAGACTCATTCTATTCTCCTGGAATCGAACTTACACCGATTGAATGAAAAAGCCATTATTTCATATTATACTAGTAAAAATTATAATAAATAAACTCTTATCATATTACTTTGCACTCGAAAACACAGATTTACTTAAGTGGAAAACTTTGAATTTCTGATTTTATAATAAAAGTTTAGTTTTTTTCTGTTTATAAAAAAGTAATTCACAAATTTATTAAAACTTAGTATTATGTTTTTGCAGTTACATGTGATATCGAAGGTTTGTCTCTGCCAAAAGAAAAATTAGCAGAGTAAAGAATCTATGCATTAATTTGTGTATAATCTACATTTCAGTTGCATCAGAATTTACTTGTCCAAATCAATCTGGATATTATGCCGATCCAGAGCAGTGTGACTTGTACTACGAATGTCGGAAAGGTGTGGCTAAAGAAAAGCTATGCAAAGATGGTACAGTTTTCAATGACAACAACCCACTCTATGAAAGATGTGACTTCCCATTCCTAGTTTCATGTGGAAAGAGAATATACTTGCGTAAGTATGATCGCTTCTTTGTTTCACCACAGTCAATAATGGTTCATTAGATAACTGACTGAATCAATGGTTTGGTCCATTTATTTAGACGTCAAAGAATTTTTTTCCAAATATTTTTTCTTAATTTATATCGTGTTAAACTATTTTATACAGAAATTCTAAAGCTTAGCATCAGATCCATTAAATGTATTTAAACTAATATCTTATTAGTTTATCTTAATTATATCTTAGTCATCTAAGTTCAAATGATCATTCATTTGCTAAAAGCCTTTTCAAAATACCTCAATTTCATAAGTGAAATTATTTCTTAGTTTTTATTATTCAAACTAAATCTTTAATTTGCTGAATTAAGTTAAAATTGTTTTAAGTAGTTATTGTTCAGTTAAATTTTAAAAATGTAAATATATTTAAATAATTTTATCCTAACGCAGTATATAATAAATCTAATCTTATATCTTGTTTGCTAAATAATAGGCGTACATAATACATGTACACGACAGATAGAAGCCATATTCAGGCTTACTATTAGGTCCTCATAAAAATTAAGTAATTTATATACAAACAATCAGTAGTTATTTTATTATTTTAGAGATTTATTTCGTTTTATTATTTTAGAGAGACTCTAACCTAATTAGAAATTATTTAGGATATAGTATTCTGATCTTTGTTCATAAAAATTATAAGTGATGTAAAATTCATATTTCACTTGTTTGTTGCACATATGAATTATAAAGGCATTTGACTTATTAAGCAAATAAATTTGTATTTAATTGCTATTTCTCACATAAAAATTGAGAAATAACTTTTATTTCCATTTTTCTACTGTCAGATTTAATAGAATTAAAATTAAAGTAACTGTTTTGCAATTCCTCATGAATAATTATAGAAGAACCTCAAGCCAGTCCAAATTGCCCCAGAAGGAATGGCATTTTCGCCAAGCCAGGCAGCTGTAAAACATTCTGGCAGTGCACTGATGGAATCGCAGCCAAGATGACCTGCCAAAATGGGCTCGCTTTTAATCCGAAAGCTGGGAACTGTCAGTGGAAGTATCTTGTCCCAGACTGTGGCCAAGACGTTGCAAGTAAGCATTTCGTATTATGAGTTTCATTTATAAATACTGAATATAATTAGCAGGCTTTTAACAATTATGTAACTTCTAAATATAAAAGAACATTTTTTTATTATTGCGACAGCCATAACTTTTCAATATGCTCCTATTTTCTGTTTCTTAAAAACAAAGAGGAAAAAAAAAGGAAGGGCATAAAAATTAAAGTTTATGCAAATTAAAGAGAGAAAATAACCACAAAATCCTAAAGTTTATAGTATTAGATATCAATAGACTCATAATGTTAATTGCCTCAAGTAAAAAGTCAACCAAAATCATTGTATGAACTGCAGAATGGTTATTCATAAAACAACACTTTTATCAATCCTTCTAAAATGCCTTCATACTTTAATCTGACCACCTGGTGTTTCAGGCAGAAGTAAAATTTATCTGAAAACACTGTTACTCACTCGCATGTCAGTTGCTGTTGTTGACAATTCCATTGCAAATTTTTGTAGATGGAAGTCAAAGTAACCGAGGAAAAACTGATTCAAGCATATATTCCGTTGTATTGCAATCAATTCGAATAGATATCAATTATTCAGAAAGTATTCGTATGAATAAGCTATTAATGTAGCAAAAGGCTTACCCAGTCATCACGAATAATGCGTCTTGATAGCGTAGTCAGTCATTCCTTTTCACATTACTGATTTCATATTCGTATGCCTACAGCTTGTTGCGATTGACATGATCCATTTGAGGGAAGGTTAATTCGCGTGATCTTTGTATATAATATTTCTTAACCCGAACTCAAAAACATATTCGAATGACACTCATTTATTTTTACTCGTCATATTGAATCTGCATGAGAAATTATTCATATTTTTACGCCATTTGAACTATAGCATCTAAATATTAAATTTTCAAAACCGAGCAAAATAGTTGATTTGGGTAAAAAATGAATTTTTTATTTTGAGTAAAAATATATTTTAACTCTAGAAATTTTGCAAAGATGTATCCGGACAGAATAGATATATCATTAATTAAAATCTCACCTTTTTGGTGACTTACAAGCAAGCAAGTTTTAAAATTTTTCATTTATTCAACATACTGTTGTTTAAATTTTCTTTACTAAATCTATATACATTTATAAATGTGTGTATGTTCTCATTTGTTCTTTATATAAATAGTAACATAAATATTTATCGAACGAACTTCTTTTAAATTTGTATTGAAATAGAAATATTAATGAAGAAATTGTTAAATTGATCTGTGGTAAAATATATAAGACCGTGTCGGGATTCTGTTTTTCAATTTGAATTTCAGAACTACCGTAGTCAAATTCAGACTTTTTTATATATGAACCCATATAGAATTAATTGCTCTAAAAATACCCGAAGAAAATCTGCATTATTTATACTTCTGAAAAAAAAATGTATTGACACTGTTAATACTTTTGAAAGAAAATAGGCTTTTAGGACGTATAGTACACTGCTGGACAATTGCTAAGGACGGATAACACTATCATCCATAGCAACCATAAAATGAAAGGAAGCAAAATGCAGAAAATTAGAATAAGTGCGGGATATAGTAAAGAAATATGAGTATGCAAATTTTTTCCCACGTCTGTTCATCACGTGATAGCGTTCATATAAGCTTTAAAGGTTTTGACACGTGTGGACAATTGTTGTTTCAAGTCAAAGTTTTACAGGAAATATTTAATAAACGAACTTGAAATTTTTGGCATATCTTCCCGACATCACTTAGATGATTTTATGCGTGGCCGAATTATTGGAAAAATCGAAAAAGGGCGAAAAATAACAGATGTTGCCAGGGAGTTCTACATCGCTCACAGCGTTGTTTCACGGCTGCGAAGTCATTTAAAACTTCTGGAATGTGCAGTAGGCGGCACGAGAGAGGTCGTGCTAGAAGTACGACGCCTGCAGAAGACAGATATATCGTCCTATCAGCAAAAAGGAACAGGCGCACCACAGCTCAGCAGGTGGCAAATCAGTTTCTTGCTGCCTCAGGAAAGCAGATCTCCCGAAAAACTGTTGCCAGACCTTTGAGGGGAGGAGGACTATACGCCCGCAGACCTGTTGCGTGTGTCCCATTGACCAGACAGCACCGTACTGCCCGTTTACAATGGTGTCATGAGCATCGCAATTGGACTGAACAGGACTGGCATGCGTAATATTCTCAGATGAGAGTAGGTTCAGTCTGTCATCGGATTGTAGACGCCAACTGATCTGATGCGAGAGTGGTACTGCTTATCGTCCAGAAAATACCCAAGAAAGGGACCGATATCCGACATGCACTGTCATGGTGTGGGCCGGCATCATGATCAATGCCCGCACACCCCTACATGTGGTTGCGAATGGGACTATGACGGGTCAACGATACATTAATGAAGTTCTACTTCCTCATGTTCGTCTTTTCCGTGGTGCTGTCGGTGATGAATTTGTTTTTATGGATGACATGTCATCGAACACTCGCTGTTCAGGATTGTGTAGACAGCGATGGTATTCAACGCCTCGTATGGCCATCACGTTCTCCAGATCTAAATCCAATTGAAAATGTATGGGATGCTTTGGGGGGAGGCAAGTTGCTGGTCGAAACTATCCTCCGACAAACAAGAGCACCCTCATCCGTGCACTCCCAGAGGAATGGGATAAATTGCCTCAACAGCTGCTGGATAATGTTGTGCAAAGTATGATACGACGTGTGGAATGTTTCATCACATTCCACGGAGGACATATCCCGTACTGATATACCTTTCTTCAATGTGCCTGCTGACTTTTAGATGCATTGTTCCATTTTTCCGTATGCAGCATCAAATGAACATTTTTTTTCAGACGTTTCACAGCTTTTGTACTTTCCAGAACAATAAATATTCTTTATTCTAATGTGTGAACAGTGTGGGAACTATATTTTATCTTACTAGGCCTCATGTCTCGCTTAATGTTATGCTACATTGCAATTTGTGATCCGTCCTTAGCAATTGTCCAGCAGTGTATATTTCAGATAACTCAGTGTTTTATATTAATTGGTGTGACTAATAGTTTTTTATTTTATTTTTTTAGAATAGAAGAAAGTTTCACCATACTGAAAGTCTGTTTTGGAGATTGTCCAAGAAAACAATTGTAAAATTCTGAAGCTTTTCATGAGGTGTAACGTAATTAGCAATAAAGTTCTCGGCTAGAAATGACTATTAGTATGTGTATTTTCTGAAATCCAAAGTTATCCATCCATATACTATGATTAGCAAAGGGAAATTTACCGTAGAAGACACCCCCCTTTTATTTACATTTTTAAAGGATAAACATACGAGTCCTCTGTACCATTTGGTGTATTACTAATGCCACGCTTTTTCAATTTCTTTTCATTAATGATTTCTATTCCACAAAGTACTTATCATTTTGTTATAGCAACGTTCTTTTAGGGCCATAGCTTGCCAACAAATAAGAAACTTGACCTGTAAAAAATTCACACATAAAAGTCGTTTACAACAGTTAGGAAGTTCAGACGAACCCAGTTATCATCGAAAACAAAATGTGCGCATTCATTGAATTTTATATAACCTATTTTTTTTCCACACTCCACAAGGGAAGGGGGAAAAAAGCGCGATTTTGACTAAAGGAAATTTTCTTAAATGATTGTAATCAAAAACTTTATATCTCGGTATATAGGACGCACACCGTTTATTCAAACTTATTTTTAAAGAAAAAAAGTGCGACGGCAAATATGATAATCCTTTTATGTATTTGATGCTACATGACACAGCAATAAACATAATTCCTAGATTTAAGTGGACAAAACATTCAATATGCATAATTTATAACAATATATATATATATAAGAATTGGAATAAAACAAGAAAAAAATCTTTTATCTCAAAACTAATAAAATCCCTATGTTCCTACATTTTTCATTAAAATTCCAATGGCGAACCGTTTTATTCTGCATTAATATAAATTCCTTAAGTTTCCTATGTAGATGCCTTTAATCAGAATTTTCACAAAACCCTCCGATTTTTCTTGATAATATATTTAGCACAAAAAATAATACAAGGAATTATGTAACAGTTAAAGACGATTATTGGATTAAGAATACAAACAAAATTTAAAAGCGGTTCATTATTTTTGCACTCGCAGTAGTCCTTTTGAACGATGGAAATATTTGTCGATATGTGGGGATTTGGCAGCAACAATCACAGGTAGATATAGCGTGGTTCCCTCAATGTGGCCACCCTTCTACACTATAATTCATGTGATTTCCAGCATTATTTCCTTATACATTTAAATTACAACCGATGTGCTGTAAATCTGAATTTAGTTTTTTCATACATACATTTAATCAGCTGGTATACTTTTAGTGATGTTAAATTGCTAATTAACAAACACTTCCCTATTTGATTAATTGTAACTCAATCTTTGTACTACAGGCAAAATTTTAAGATTCCCCCTCCCCTCCTTGCAATTAAAAATAAGGACAAATCTTAGGTTTTAGAATGTTTACCTTCTAAGAACGAGAAGTAACTCTGAAAAACTAATTTAGCTAATGGCGGAAAAAATTCTCGTTTTCTAATTAATCTATTAATAAACCCACACATACACACTTATATATTTAAATCTTAAAATTTTTTAGCGTGAAATATAAGAACCTGCTATACATTGATTTCCAGAGGGCTTTTCATAGAATAGCAAACCATATTCAGGTCATACAAAAAAAAAACTTGATAGTACTAATTCTGAAACATTCACAATTAGTTTATTTAGAGGCAGTTCATAATTAGAGACAGTAGCTCAATGTTAGATACATGATTAAATAAACAAGTACCCCTTTTACATTTTAAGAACTATTCTTTCAAATAGATCGGACACAAATTTATTTTTCAGCAATAATAAAACTTTGAATTAAGATACTGGTTCAATGAAAATTCCAAATGCATATTCAATGAATATTTTCTGCTTAGAAGATTAAAAATAATATAATACTCAGTTTATAAAACTTTCTCAGCTTGTTACTGCTCTGTTATAATTTTTTTTGTAGAAGATTAATGAGATAGGGACCTAAAATTTAAAGTGTGAATTTTATTTTGATAAACACCAGGATTATAAGAGGAAGTCAAATCTATGAGCTGTTAAGCCAAAAACCAAATATATACACCATTTTTATCTTGGATAAAATTAAAAAATCTAATAAAAAAACTTTCACTTATGGCAACTATTACTGTGGAAAAAAATAGTTTGATATACTTCGAAATGGGACCTCAGTGCTTATACTATTTCAAACAATCGCATTACATGTTTTTGGGTTTTAAACTTGAGAGTTGGTAATAGGCCAAGCAACCTATATACCTTACTTTATAGAAAAGAAATATTTTAGCTGATCTTATATGGGGTTACCTAAAGCGAGAAGTCAATTTCAGCCACTAAATGGCATCTTTATGAACAAAAATAATCAATGGAATACGCAAATGCCAAATAAAGTTCTTTTTACCAGTTAATTCAACAAACATTGTAAGAAATATTATACTAAATAACTTTTCAAGTTTATAAATTTCCTCAAAGTTTTATATAATGGATATTAACCAAGTGGACAAAAAATAGCTATTTATCCAAATAAAATTTGCTATAGAATTTACAACTGAAAACTACATTTTTTAAATATAATTTATTTTTATGTAACTAAATATATTGGAATTAGTGATGGAGTAAAGGAATGAGTCAAAATAAAAAATAGTTCATACTTTTTAATAACATAGTAAAAATTTTCAAGTACGAATGCATATTTTAGTATAACTTTTAAACAAATATTTTTGATGATGAGCAGAAGAAACAGAAGAAAACACTTTAGTTCTCATGTTTAATGAATTAAAAGTAAAAAAAGAATACAAATACAGGTGGCTAAGTATACTAAACACAGATGAGCCCACTAACTACAATGTAATATGAACAAAACAAAAAATCTATCTACAAATTTTATAGTATTCCTTTTTTCTGTAATATTTCTCTCATTAATTTTTTCAGATATTTTATTTCAGATTCCAAATCATCATGTTGTGTTTTCAATTTTTTCTGTTCAGCTTCCAAACTAGCCACCTCACTCAAGAGTTCTTTCTCTTCCACCCTTTTCTTTATTCGATAACGAGCAGCAGCTTCTTTATTCTGCACTTTCTTCCTTTCTGACTTTTCTCTTGGACGACTGGATGTTGCTTTTGAATAAGGGTGGAAAGTGTTCTGTAAGGAAACCTTAATTTTTGGTATATTTTTTCCATTATTAACATACCTTCGTTTTTGCACTGATTTAGAAACTTCTTCAATACTCAAAGCCGCTACTGGTTCAGATGCCACATCTACATTGCTTCCACAGATGGTAACAGAGACTGCAGGCACACCTTCCTCACTACTTTCATCAGCACTATAGATAGTAGAGCATACATTTCCAGGAGATAGCGTAGCATCACTGAACAAATCTGATTCTGCTTGAACACCAGATGTAAAGCTAGATGGAGAGTCTGCTTCTGAAATGGGCTCGTATTCTGGGGAAAAGGGAAGTTCAGCAGAAGTCTCAGGTGAGGTGATTAGTCCTTCTAAATTGTTAAAATCAAAATTGAGACCATCAAAATTACTTGAATTTAGATATGAAGACAAATAAGAAGAATCAGAGTTGCTGCTTAGGAATTTTAATAATTCCTCTAAATCAGCAGTTTGATCTTCAATAACAGACAAGTCAACCTTTTCATCAAACCATGGTTGATCTAAAATAAGAAAGCAAAATTTAAGAAAAATAAAAATAGTACAACTACAAATCATAATATTATATTAAAAGAAACAAAACAAACTTAAACAGATCTGTACACAGAAAAATTTACACACAATGATAAATTACTTATATATTACAGATGGCCATAAGTCTATTTCCCACAAGGATATTTTACAATGCAAGTTAATATTTTCTATTTAATTTTTTTTGAAAGAAAGACAAAACGTTCATTTTTTTTATAAAAAGTCAGAATAAACACTTAACTATATAGAATAATATAGTAACTGCTTTAAAAATATCCTTTTTTTCTGGGGGGTGGGGAGACTTGTTTAGATTTAATTCCACAGCAAATTTAAAGCTAAACAGTTCTTGGCTAAATTGAGTATTAGTTTCAGCTTGCCAAGCATTAAAAGCCATCAAATCTTATAACTTTTTCCTCACCAAAAAATTTCCAAAAGCAATTAGTCGCCAAATGTGCCACCAAATACAGCGTTCATGTCTCCCCGGTACATCCAGGAAATGCTTGCCACTTTCATCTTGAATTTTTTTTTATCGTTTGAAAACCACAACTTAAATCCTGTTCTTTTATATTTATTTTTTATTTCATTTCAGATGTAGCACATAAATATTGTCTTTTATATTCACATATTTTTTTTATTTCACTGTGGATATAGTGCAGGAATTCTAACCACGTCTTTTTAATTCATTATGGATTTTGCTGTGCACGTCAGACAAAAAATGAAGGTAAGAATTTAATTTTAGTTATTTTCTGCAGGCATTGAATCCCTATAATTATATGTTAATTATTTAAATTTCCAATATAAACAAAAATTATAGAATCTTTATTTTTTAAAATTATTCTATATTTGTCTTTTATGTAATAATGGTTTGTAACATTCTATTGTATATCACTGAAATTCATTATTCTATTAATTTATTTTTAACTAGATGTTATTAAATGTAATTTATTTTTGCCACTTTATATTTCCCTTAATCAATTCTTATTGCGATTATTGTTTTCTTGTATACCGTTAGACTTATAGAAATTTGAAATTGGGGATGGAGGGACCCTAATTTCTTATGTCCATTCTGGGTTGCCAATCAATTTCCAATACCCGTCCCCTCTGTGAGGTGAAAATATTTTCAAGCTGAGACTGTAACTCAGTTTTACCCAGTTCGCCATCATGATTAAAAATAGTTTAAAACTTAAGAGATTAAAGAATCAAATTATACAATTTTAGTAATGGGAAAACATGTATTGTCATTTTACTTTAAAACACTTTAATAGAATAAAATTCAATTTACTTAAATATCTAACAGAACTCTTAGAAGATTTTAAGAATACTATTATAATAAATTGTACAGCAAACAATGAGAATTGCAATATCCTGACCACAATCAGGTTTTTTCAAAATCGGGATACTTTTAAACTTAACTACACAAGGATTATTAGTGTAAAACTAAAACACAGTTTTACAATAACATACAGAAAACTGGTAGATACTAAGCTATAGAAGATATGATTATAGAGCACAATTATATATACATAAAAATCATTGAAATTCATATTTCAACAGAAGTTGACAATTCCTGAAAAGGAATTGCCAACTTCAACAAATTACTAAATTTCCATAAAGAAGCAATTTAACATAAAATAATTTTAAAACATACGGATGATTGATTAAAATAGGAAATATTACTCAAATATTTCGGGTAGTTTTATTAGCAAATTTATTTCCAAGTTTACAGAAGTTAAAATGGAATTGTGAAGTCTTATAAGTATTCAGACAATTCTTCCAACCCTCTTCCTAAGTTTTTAAAATGGATAATAGTTTTACAAAACCACTCTCTCTAATATACAAGTTAAATTCAAACATAGTATTAATACACGTAATTTCTACCCTAGTTATTCTAAAACACAGAATGATAATTTAAAACTTAAGCAATTATAAAGTATATGTCAAATTAACAGCATTACAAAACTTCATTGTAGTAATTATGAGAATAGATTTTTTTAAATTTATTTTTTTAAATCTTATTTACATTGAGGTATAATAATTTATGTCTAAGAATTCTATGGTTGAATAAGTTCATTTATTATTTATAAAACCATACTTTTTTAATTAGTATTTTTATTTAATATTATAGAATAGTTATATGCATAATAAAATACAATAAGTTTTTCATTATATAAAAAAACTGCTTCGTTAGACTGAAAAAATCTATTTTCTTAAAAATTAAAATTGAACATGTTACCAGGCAAGCATGATTATACTCTCTCTTTTTACAATACAATGTTTATTATTTCAATAAACATTTTTATTATTTATTTGTATTTACAGAGTTTCTTCTCATATATAATGAATTTGTATTTAATTTTATGACTATGTATAAGGAAACTTTACAATAAGAATCTAAAAACTTTATAGTTGTTACTGGATTATGAACCCTACTATAAATGTAGATTATGCCAGACGTTCTTTTACGTTAACCTGAATAATCCCTATTTTACATAATATTAAAAATATTGTTTTATTTTTATATATGTTATACAAAAAATTAAACCGATTCTTAAATAAATTACAATTAATTAAATTGCAGATTTTAATATTGTAATTTACCATTAAACCCAGCAACTTGTTCAACTTCATTATTTGTCTTCCCTTCAGATAAAAGGTTAAAATTGAAGTTGTGGTCACTGGGCTCATTGTGAAAGAGGGTGACTTCGTCCAGCCACCCTCCCGAGGACAAACCGTGGTCCATCATCATTTTGTAAGTGTAGTATAAACCTAACCACCAGAGAGAGGTTGATAGAAGAAACATTGTGGAAAAACCTGAAAAAAAGATACTTAATTTTATCATTTTGATTTAATTACGTAAATTAAATTTCTTAATAGAGGTAATCCCAATAAAAGAATTAATGGCACAATTCATTATAATCATACAAATCATATATAACATGCTACTTTGATAATCAGATTTACAAACCATTAAAACAATGGCTAGAATGCTAACTATTTAACTACCAAAAAGAGTATAAAGTAACATTTTACCTATTAATTAAAAGAAATATTTTTCAACACATCATTAAGGAAGGATATAAATGGAGGTGTAAATCTAAGATAAAAGGAGTGTGAAAAATGGCTCCTTTTTGAATTGTGTAGAATAAAGATAAATGAGGTTTTAGCACAGGTCTGTATGTGGCTAAGTGAGAGCAAGACTAAGTTTAATATGAAAGAGTAAACAGTCTTCTATAATTGTGTGTCAATTTTATTCTTTTTCTGCAAGGTTTATGTGGAAGAGATTATTGAAAGTAGAATGAAAGTGGGTAGAAGCAGTGTGATTGTTGAGATAAACGAGAGTAAATTTAGAAATCACGTAGAAGGTAAATTGGCTTTTGGGGGATTGAATGTAAACTGGTAAATGTTTTATGAAAATTGGATGATAAAATGCCTGATACTTCGTTGAATATGATTAAAGAGTTTATTTTTCTGGGTTTGACAATTTCAGGCAGCCAAAGAACTACAATTGCTTCTGTATGAAGGCTTTATGCACCTGAAGATAAATCATAGTCTAAATTTCAAAGATGCTAATGCAGTTCTATTCACTAATACAATCAAAAGAACACGGAGAGAAGCAAAAGCCAAAGATGGACTAATAATTTTATGGGTTAATTATTATTTTACCATTGATGTTTGAGATCTATATATCTGCATTTTTAATTTTGTAAAATTACAACTGTAAAATTAATCGAGCATATTGTTAGACCACTAAGGTACCAAATATTTTTTAATGTTACTTCCCATATTATTTCCAATTTTACATCAGCCTACTTTTGGTGATATTTTAAAAAGTCGACTTTGAAGAATTTTTTTTAATTCAATACATAAATAATAAAAATTAGATTCAATGTAGAAGTGGGTAGATCCAGTTTTGAAAAAATTTCTGGTAGCCTTGGTATTTCCAACACTTTAAAAAACTAGAATAGTTTTAGTTAAAGTACCATTTGTTATTCACATCTTGGTATCAAAAGATTAAGGGATAACCTTAAATAACTTTTTACCTAAACATTTAGCAAATTAAAATATTCCCATTATATACTCATATAATGGGTAATAATATCCCATTTATTATAAAATAATTAATACCTAAAAATAATATTCTGCATTACAAATGAGTATCTCTTGTGGAAATTAACTAAAATAATTGAGGAGTAGAAGGCTTGAAAACTTCTCTAAATTATGTAATAATATAAATAATCAAGTCAAGACTAATTTTGTGTTCCAATATAATTTTTGTTAGTGAAATATCACAGAAGAGGCCAAAACACATTCACTGTAACAGATAAAAACATTTAACAAAAATCTAAAAAGTAAAGAGGAAATTAATGACAAACATTTTCACCCTATTCTTAAAGCAAGAAGTGTACTTGATGGGAATATATTATTTGAATTGATTACATTCAAACATTAGCAAGTTTAAACCAATAATAGTTAAAATTAATAATAGACATTTTAAATCTGAGAAGAAAATTTCAGAATAAAGCAATTTTTTTAAATTGGAGATAAATTAATACTGTTTTTAATTGTTTAAAACTGTAAGTTAAAATAAATTCAAAACGTTTTTTTAGACTTCTAGAGCAAATTCTTATAAGGAATCTAAGAAAGATAATATATAAGAAAAAATAACTTGTGATCGATTATTTTACTGGTTTCAAATAAATATGAATGTGGCAGTAAATTTTTTAAGTTAAGTATGCTAATTTGCAAACACTTAATTTTATTTCAAAATATAATTTTAATATTTTAAGCAGCTTACTGAATCATTAGTACATTGAAGCTCTAAATAAGGATAAATATAACCAAGACAATTTAAAATTTTTACACTACTGCTTCTTTAAATTATTACTATCACTAACCATTACTAGTTTTTATTGAACTATGTCATTTTAAATATCGAAAATGACATATATTCAAAAGTAAATTTCACTCATGACATGTTCAAAATCAATCAATAAAAATTATTTTATATACATGGAAGTTACATAATATGCATTTAAACACAATTTAATTTGAATAATCTTATGATTATTGAGTACTTCACATTAATTTCAATTTTATGAACACATTTAACTAGCGTAGCATGTATATTTAAAAAAACGTGGTAGTTCTCAATATGGCGGAGAAAATTCAATTACTTTAGGATCGTAAAATTTCATTCTTTATACATACGAAACACAGAAAAATGTTAACTTACGCCATGATTATTCTTTTGTGCTGTTGCACCTTACGGTGCGGTGTTATTTAGACAACAACTATTCCATAGTTTTCACTATGAGCAGCTCCACGAAACAAATTCTGAACACGTTGAAATCACATTAAGAAATAACGGAAATAAAAAAGGAACCAACAGACACACTATGAACCAAAGCAGTCGTGACGTCTTTGATACGTCATTTGTATAAATTCGCTTTTAGTCAATTATTAATAATTGAAATTTCATTCCCTAGTGAACAAAATTTGATTTCAAATGCAATATAACATAATAATTTAAAATATAATTCTAATTTATGTGTATTAAATTGATCCAAAATATTTAATTTAATTCGAACTATTTTATGTTGTGGGGGAAATAAGATATCGATGATGATGAAGTGAAGCAATCAATATCAAATGGTTTATAATTTGTACTTCAGGATTACTTTTTTAACAATTATTTTTTTAAACGTTTTTATATAAATATATATTATTTTTTTACCTGAGACATTTGCTACATATCATAAATTTTGTTTGATATTTCTTTTTTAATGCTTATCTAACTTTTTTTGACTTATTTGGAGTCATGACATCTTTTGTGATACATTTTAATTCTTTAAAAACGTTTCAATATAAATTAAAATATTTTTCAGGAAATTTGAAGAGAGATATTGGAAAATTAATTTCTTCTGATTTATATTTCAAAAACATGTACGTTTATTGAGTTGGCAACCTAAGTTTACATTGAGGATTTGTTGCCGATACACTAATTTTGAGTGAGAGAAAAACGTGTTTTTAGAAATTTTAAAGTGATAATTTTAATTTAACTCAAAGACTACTTTAAAATCTTGAAGTAATCAAATAAACTGGGAAGATTGTTGTATTGAAAAATGGTATGCCTAGTATAAAGCATTCTGTTTCTTTATTTTATTAATGCGCATTTTTGTGAAGTAATTTTTTTATTAATGAAATCTGTGAGTTTAGCTTGAACATTTTATGGTACATATGTATTACTGTCACCGCAGCTTATTTTCACCAAGCCCTATTATTACCACTGGAATCATGCCTAGATATATCGAAAAGAAAGTAAAATTCACTGCGGTGACGCTAATATGTAAATATTTATTTTAATATTTGGAAATTGTTTTTATTTGTTTAATCATTTATCTATGCAGGGGGCTTATATTTTAGGGTGCCCCTCAGTTTCCCGCCAATTTGGCACCATATTATTACGATATAGGTTTATTTCTGGTTGGTTTATCGGTGTTTTCAGAGCTATCGTGTTACTTCAAATATGCACCAAAACAAGTTTAGAGAAGAAAATCGGCAATTTTCACTAATAGGCACTCTAAAGTTTATTTTTCTTTATGTAGGCTTCTTATGAAAAACTTATAATTTACTACAGGTTATCAATCAAATCTTCTTTCAGCTTCCAGATTTAAAAAAAATGCAAATTAAAATTTAGTTACTGTCTTTACCTTTCAGTTAGAATATGCATGTGGTAAAAAAATTTAATTCAACATTTATTGGTTAAAATTTCATTATAGCCTCGAATATTTCATTATAATTATGTACTATCAAAATATTAAATTTCTAATAATTAGAAACAAATTTTTTATTAAAAATCGAATTTTAATCTACTAAGCAGTGGTGCCCACCTTAAAAATAACTTCAGTGTAGTGATACTACTATAGTGACAATCAAGCAATAAAGCTAAATTTCTGATATTAACAAACTGCATTTTTTATTTAAACTCTAATTTTAATATATCTGGCTGTATCAACCACCTTAAAAAACTTTAATGTAGTGCTATGTATTATAGCAACAATCAGGCAATAAAGCTAAATTTCTAAATTGCATTTTTTATTCAAACTCGAATCTTAATTAACCGGATATGTCACGCCCACCTTCATAAAATTTCAGTACATCGCAATCTAACATTAATGTGAAACGTGCAATAAAGCTTACTTAAAGATGTATTTACTTATGTAAACATACATTTTTTATAAAAACTAGAGTTTCTAATTATTCCCCTGTGAATGAAATTTTAATGAAAAATAAAATAACTCACATAATCTTTACTGCTTTTGCAATCATTGCACCCACCCAAAAAAGAACGGTTTTAAGGGCTTCAAAGAAATCTCCTACTGTATTTTCTTTATGGTTTCTCTGCCATACATACTCTGCGATGTATGAATCAAACTGACCAGGCACATGATCATTGCTTGTACAAATCTTTTATTGGCCGACCAAATAAAAATTTGAAATATTATAACTTAAAATTCCAAACTACATAATTTTCAAAAATTCAAAACAATATTCTAAAAATTATAAACATATCTTTTAAAAATTGGAAGTAATATAACTTTAAAAAATTAGAAGTCCAATAATGGGAACATTGAAGTAACAAATTCTTAAATTGTTAATAAATAAAATTACTCATTAAACGCTTCAAGCGCTGCACACAGAACAAATTTCACACATGTCATACTATCATCTTATATTATATACCGAAAATTATGTCGTGCAAACTCGTTCTGAATGGAAAGTCAGTTTGGCGTACTTTTTGCCATGCTTTGGTGCATTTTGCCCTCTGTACAGTTCACTATTCTTAGGCACTTTAATTTTTTTAGCTTTTAGCAACTACTTAAAATATAGTTACATTATTTGATAATGTAACAAAAAAAAAAAAACTCGAAACAGTATTTAGTAATAATATTTTAAGTAATGTATGGTTTTATATTTCCTATTAGAAATATTTTTGTATAAATTTTATTCCCATAAAAATATATATTGATCATCTGATTAATGTATGTTCAGAATAAATATTGTTGTAACTTTGAAATTTTAAAATAGAACATTTCATTTATAATTCAACACCAGTAAAAATGTTCATAATTAATTTTGTTAGTTATATATTTTAAATATTTTCCTATAGACAGAAGACGTGAATCCTAAGGCATATCCATTAGCGGATCCTGAAATGACGACAAAGTTACTGGAGTTAATTCAGCAAACTGCAAGTTACAAACAGTTAAAAAAGGGTGCAAATGAAGGTAAATGCAAAATTATAAAAAAGAAACTTATCACAAAATTATATTTAGGTTTTTTGCTGTAAATACTAGAAATTTCAGAATTAAAAACTTAATTGTGATTGTTTTTTTCTTTCTCTTTGTATGAAATATCTCAATCTAAAATTGATTTAATTAGGAATTGTATTATATTTAAGTGTTTCATTATGAATTGTATACACAATATATGTACGCTCACATACAATAAATGAATAACATGCCTACACATATATTCACCATTTTGCTATTGAAAATAATTTTGTAGTTTCGTGAAGATTTTAAGTCATTAGAATCATCTTTAAGGCTTCAACATTGTGTTTTAAATTATTTTAATTCTATTATCTTTCTTAATTTACTATCAAATAAACAAAATTTTTTCTTACAGAAAATAGTTTATTATTGCTTTCTGATTTCTAGCCACTAAAAAGTAGGTTTTTTAGCCTGCGTTGGTAGAATCATAGCTGAGCATGTTACTAATATCACATTCAAAACAGGAAGTAGGGTGTATTCAAAATGTAATTATTAGCATTGGGTTATTAGTTCTACTGATACTAAGTAAAATTATCAATTATATTTCGTTAAAAAAAGACAGAATAATAATTTAAAAAATTCCTTAGTAAAATTTCTGAATTTAAAATCAAATAAATGTTTGAATGATGTAGCTAGAAAATTTACTATATAGTATACTGATGAAACTGGAAGGACAAACTAATTGGTATTAATTGTAAAGTTGGGCTTTGGTGGCTTGGTTCATTAGAATTCTCATTATTAGATAATAGTGAGTTTGAATCCCAACTCAATCAAAGATCTATCATGTTTACAAGTGATAGTTGGAGCGCATTTAAATGTCATAATATGCAGTGTTCTCCTTGTGAAATTGTACCTCTAGTGGGGGCATTCCAAGTTTAGGG
Source organism: Latrodectus hesperus (assembly GCA_037975125.1). Taxonomy (NCBI): domain Eukaryota; kingdom Metazoa; phylum Arthropoda; class Arachnida; order Araneae; family Theridiidae; genus Latrodectus; species Latrodectus hesperus. Next base: position 72,060,026 of record CM075860.1, on the reverse strand, counting down.
GTCTTCTGTTCGGTCCATGCTGCATAATTATTAAAACCTACTTTACTACTTTACAATCAGTTACAAAAACTACTTTTGGGATTATGATGGCTCAGACACTGTGTGACTCACTAAATAAGTTGTCATCATTTCTGCCCTTTTTGAAGTGCTTAAATATAGAGATACAAATACCCGGGTATTATATAACAATTTTGTAAAGTTAAGCATGCATAAGCATTAATAATGAAATGTTAATTTTTTGAAAAATAGGAAAAAGAAATGATAAGATTTTATAAAACTCAAGTTACTTCACATAAATCAAATATATAAGGAAAAGGTGTGAAAAATCATAAACATTTTTTATTCTCTGATATAGATACTCCTGAAATTTAATTCAAGGTTAAAATTGGTCCTTTTGAATTTATTTTTCTCTTTTTAAAGAACAATGGTTCTGAAAAAATTTGGTGGAGAAAGAGAAAATTTAACTATCTTGCTATCATGCCATCTAGTAAAATATTTTTATACTAAAGTTTTTTTATGAAATATATTTTAGTTACAAAAGTAAATGCAAAAATGCTTCTTCTTCTTCTTCTTCTTCGAGTTGGGTTTGTATGTCATTGAGCACCTCTGCTTTTATCAGCATTTTGTACTGTTAACTCCAAACCCAATGTTTCTTAGTTCCATTTGCTCGGATCACCCACTTTATTAATAAAGTCTGATAACCCTTTAATGGAATCTAGGTGTAACTCTCTAGTATGGATGATGCCTAAAGAGGTTAATCTAGGGAGGGCAAGAGCCTCGCATTCATAAATGATATGCTTGGCCGTTTCCTCTTGCATATGACATTTCCTGCAGATAGGATCTTGCTGAAACAGTCCCATTTTATGGAGATGTTTTCTGAAATAGTAGTGCCCAGTTATGAAGCCTACGATTAAACGTATCTTCTGCCTAGAGCATCTAAGAATTTCATAGGAAATCCTCGCTGATGACCTACAGATCATACCTTTAGCGTGGGTTTGACCAGGAGATTTGAGCCAAGCTTCATACATCTTCTGTTTTTCCCATCTGCGAACATTGGTTTTTGCGGTCTTCAAATTGATCCCACAAAAAGGTTCTGGACCAATGGGAACAAAAGACGATCCTTGTTTAGCAAGCTCATCAGCCTTTTCATTGCCTTCGATACCTTTATGCCCTGGCACCCATACAAGGATCACCCTGTTTCTAGTTGCCAGTTCTGTAAGAAGGTTTCTACACTCCAGAATCATTTTAGATTTGATTTCGAAGGAATTAAGCGCTTTTAAAGCGGCTTGACTGTCACTGAAAATGAGAATCCGCTTATCGTAGTAGCCCTTCTTCATATTCAGTCGCAGACAGTGGATAATGGCCAAAACTTCTGCCTGGAAGACCGAAGCGTATCGCCCAAGGCTTACAGACAAGCTGATTCTTGGTGACACGCCACAAACTCCCAGACCTGAGAGGCTGTTCTTCAGTGATCCATCTGTGTACCAGATTAGATCTCCTGTTTTAGTTCCAAACATGTTGTTATCCCATTCCTCTCTAGTTGGAAAAACTACATCAAATGTCTTGTCAAACATGTATGTTTTTTCCATGATGTCAGATGGCATCAGAAAAGTAGGGTCTTGAAATTTCCTGGTGATGCCCTTGTGCCCTTTGGCAACAGGCTGGTCATACCAGTGGTTTTGCAGCTTCATTCTATATGCATTCAATCTTGCAACGCTGCATATGAAGATGTCCAAGGGAGTCAGATCCAACACAACCTCCAATGCTCTGGTTGGCGTGGTGGAAATTGCTCCTGTGATGCAGAGACAGGCTAGTCTTTGTAGACTCCTCAATCTGTCAATCACAGTCTTCTGTTCCACCTTATGCCACCAGATCACACAGGCATATGTGAAAATGGGCCTGACAAAAGCTGTGTACATCCATAACATCAGTTTTGGATGTAAACCCCAGTTCTTACCAAGCATTCGCCTGCAAATCACAATGCTTTTCTTTGCTCGGTTGATCCTATCATCAATGTGCTTATTCCAGGTGAGTTTCTGGTCTAAATAGATGCCCAGATACTTTACCTCTGAAGCCACATTGATTTCAACATCAAAAAGTCTTGGTATGAAAAAACCTTTCCGTTTCTTTTTGCGTGTAAAAGGTACGAGGTAGGTTTTCTGAGGATTAACCATCAGGTCCCTATCCATGCACCATTGACCTACATAACTTAGAGCATCCTGCATGAGATGACAAGTTATGTCAAAATCTTTACCAAGGATAAGGATGACAATGTCATCAGCATATCCCTGCGTATAATAACCCTTATCATTTAGATGTTTTATAAGGCTATTTACAACTAGGTTCCAAAGTAATGGTGACAGAACACCTCCTTGAGGACAACCTCTAGTAGTCTTTTTTTCAAATGATTCACCGAAGATGTTCATTTGTATATATCTATCCGAAATTAAGGCCTCAATCCAAGTACACAGGGTTTGATTAATCCCTGCCCCTCTAAGTGCATTGAGGATGGATGGATGGGAAGTATTATCAAAAGCACCCTGGATGTCGAGGAAAGTTGCCAAGGCAATATCCTTTTGATCCAGAGTGGCTTCAATCTTGGAAACTAGCTGATGTAGAGCAGTCTCTGTAGATTTACCAGGTTGATAGGCAAATTGAAGAGCATGCAAGGGACTATTTCTACCCAAGTAATCTCTAATATGCCGATCAATGATTTTCTCCATAATTTTAAGAAAGAATGAAGAAAGACTGATTGGTCTGTATGACTTGGCCTGGTCATAAGTGTCCTTGCCAGGTTTTGGAATGAAGACTATCCTAGTCTTTTGCCATGTCTTTGGTATATATCCCAGGGCCAAACTAGTTCTATACATTCTAGTTAGCATTGGTATGACAACCTTTTCTGCCTTCTGGATCATGATGGGCATAACTCCATCAGGCCCAGGGCATTTAAGAGGTTTAAAGGCGAAAATTGCCCATTTAACAATGTTGTAGTTTATGATATTTTTAGCAATGGTCCATTGATTGCTATTGACTCTTTGCAAAGAGCCAATGCAATGTTCCCCTTCGTTGCTATATATATCTCTAGCTCCCGGGAAGTGAGTCCTGGTCATAATTTCCATAACCCCTTTTCCGGAAGCAGCAAAATTACCCTCCTCGTCTTTTAGGGTACCAACCAAAATAGGTTCATCCCTTTTAAGGAGTTTCTGGAGTCTAGCTCCTTCAGAAATAGAATCTATCTCGTCACAGAACTTTCTCCAGGAGTTAATCTTGCTTTTTCTAACAAGTTTGTTATAATTAGTGAGGGCCCTTTTATAGTTCTCCCATTCACCATTTTTCTTAGCTTTGTTAAAAAGTTTTCTAACATTTGCTCTTTCGGCAGCTAGAGAGTCATTCCACCAAGGGCATTGGAGTTTAGCTCTTCTAGTGCGAATGGGGCAATTGTTATGATAAGAATCTAGAATACTTCTCTGTAGGAGATCTGCTGTAACTTCTAGATCGTAGTTGTCTCTAATAGGTCTGTTACCGAGCTCAATCAACCCAGTCAGTTCTTCTTGGAATTTCTTCCAGTCCGTCCTAACCGGGTCTCTGAATATGCGATCCAGACACACATTAGAGTGAATTTCAAAATGGATGTTTTGATGATCTGAACCAGAAGGTCGATCATCTACTTTCCAGTATTTGATATTTTTACTAATCAGCGTTGTCGCTATAGTAATGTCAATTACTTCTGATCGATTGGAAGTAATAAAAGTTGGTTTATTGCCAACATTTAGAATATCTAACCTGTAGTTTAGAATAAATTCCAAAAGGTACTCACCTCTTTTATTTGTGTCCGTACTTCCCCAGACAACATGATGAGCATTACAGTCTAGTCCTAGGACTACCTGTAAGTTGTTATTACTGCAAAAGTTCATGAGCTTGTGCAGAGAATGGTCAGGTGGAGCCTTCTCTTCATAGGGCAGGTATCCAGAGCCAAAAACAATTTCCCTGTTCCTACCCTCTATGTTGAGTCTGACTTTCACAGCTGTCAGGTCCCTAAGAATAAATTCAGAGAGGGGAAGAACCTCAATGTTTTTATGTAAGAGTATACAAGTTCTAGCGTTACCATTAGTACAATAGATAAGCTTACCTTTAGTTCCTTTGAGACCACTGATTCTTCCCCTAACCAACCAGGGTTCTTGAATCAGGGCCAGGTGTATATCCCCAGCAAGAAACTTCTTACTGAGGTTAGTAGTACCACTTCTACTGTGGTGTAGGTTGGCTTGAACTACCTTCACCCCCATCAGCAGGAGCAGGTTTATCAAGTACTTTAGCCTGCACATGGTGAAGTCCAATATAAAACCTATATCCCCTTACACGAAGAGTGGCAGCATCTAATTCAGGCACACTAAGAACGATGGTCCGCCCAGATGGGTCGTTCTTAATGTTAAGAATGTTCCACTCCAATGGAGTGACCCCACCGTTCTGAGCCTCGATTTTTCTCAGGAGCTCTTTAGGTTCCAGTTCATTACAGATTTTTGGCAGTTTTGCAATTATCTTAGTGGTTCTGACAAGTTTCCTTGCCTCACCCACCAAGAGTTTATGTTCTTGCCAAGGGCTTATATCATTGACATTCTGTTCCAGCCACTTTGAGCTCTCCAGATCTGTACAGTTGATAATAAGAGCCCCGTTTTCAAGTTTACAGGATAGGAAGGTTGGGGCAAAACCCTCCTCATTCCTTCCTATTTTCCTGGTTAACAAGAGTTCCAGGTCATAGGCCTGTTTCTCTGTTAACCGTTTTTCCGGATGACCTTCTAAGAGCACGGCCATCTTGATCGCCGTGAGAGCCGCCCTGTAAGTAAATCCCTCAGGTCCTTCTCTCTTGGCAGCCTTTCCAACCTTGCCCTGGTTCATCCGATTGGCAGGACGCTTCTCGCCTTTGGTTGCCTTGGGTTTTTCAACCCAAGTCCCCTCAGCGATTTTGCGCTCCTTCACCAGCCTCTTTTTCTGTGCACCAGATATTCTCTTTTTAAGCTTGATTCTGGTCAGAGAGTCAGTCATGCTAGAGATAGCTTCCTGACTCTCACCAGAAGAAGATGGTTTGGAGGTCATTTCTACCTCCTGTGAAGGTTTCATTGCTACCCCTTCATTAGATTGTCTCTGAGTTACCTTGTCTTTTTCAGAAAGGTCTGCCTCAGAAGTTTCTCCTGCAAAAGCAGAAATGTTTGTTATTTTCAATGTCTTTTCAGCCATATAATAACAGTAAATAATCTCAGGTAATATGACAGTCCACCCAGCATTGCCTGAGATACTGGGCAAGGCAAATTACTCTAGAAGTTCGCCAGGCAACTAGAGGCTCCGTTAAGACACCAATACCGCGGTGCCAATTAGCCCTAGGCACGGAACGCATAACACCAGGGTTTACGGGAGCTGGTTCGCGACCTCTTATTCAATATTCGAGGCTATCCTGTTATTTCTACAGGACTTTCGGCGATCCACCGCCTGCCGACGCGCCTGGTGGCTAGCTCAAGCCCCAGAGGGGTACGCATACCCCCTGGTTCCAGGAAATGCAAAAATGCTTGAAAATAACAATAAACGTTTTAAGAGCTTGTTTTTATTTGAAAAGATTGTTTTAAAAAATTATCAGAAATTGCTCACTGTGTAATGTCTCACCATCGGCACTTTCGATTTTGAGATCCTATTTTTTGTTTTGATTCTGAGACTCTCGTTGTATGCGAAGTAGGCGAGAGAGATTGTCGCGAACCCATACATGACTCCTTGTAAATTTTGTTCTTTTTTAAAATTAAATGTGTATGTTTCAAAATTGGAGTCATTTGTTTGTTTCATAACAAACTTATGTTTTTGGTGGCAGCGGTTTGAGGCTTTTTTAATGCTTTGCATTAGCATCCACGATGGAAATTAATTATGTGCACTATAATGGATTACGTGCTGAAATATTGGAATACAGGTAGGCCATTTTGATCAATCTTTCTCTGGCTACTATTGAAAATAAAGTTTGGAATGTTATGTAAATTTATAGAATATTTAGTTCCAATCTTATTTACGTGTTTTTTCATGTTATATCAATTAATTTTGTTTATAAGTTTCTAAATGGTGTATTCCTTATTACAAAAGCTAATTTCTGTATTTCGTGTATTTGAATTCCAGTGTAATATTTTTTTAGAAGAAAAGTGTATCTTATTATAAATTTGCATTTCATAATTTTTATGTGGTTGATGTATTTCAATTCACGTAGGAATATGTTAAAATAACTATGTTGTTATAGATTAATGTGTAAAATCGAAAGTACCCTTATATTCATAATTTTTTTGAATTTTGCACTGATATAGAAAGTATGTGAGTAATATATTTTAGAAAGGTTTTGATTTTGTTATGTGAAAACGAAAGTACATGATTACAAATAGGTGTGAATTTAAAGTAATGTGAGATTTATTGATATGTTTTTGATTTTTGTTTGCAAAGTATCAAACTGATTTATTTGATATTTAAAAACGCATATGTTTATTTTCATTGATAAAGATTTGAAAAGATATTTTCTTACTGTTTAAAATATCGTACGTTATTATTATTTTCATGTCGTGTATGATTAACTAACTAGGTTTATTGATTTGAAATCGAAAGCTGATTTCTGGTTTAGATTAGTTAAAGCTTTTAATTTATATTGTTGCTGTTACATATAAAAATATATATTGTAATGTTCTATATTTTGAATTAAAAATATGTATAATTTCATTTTCTGATTTAATATAGTAGTATTTGTATAAGAGTCTGATTTTATAAAATTTATACACATTTGATTAATAATTCAATTTATCTGAATATCAAGCATTAGCTTGGTGATAAAAAAAAACTTGAAATCGAGAGTAGAAGATTTAATAAACTTGTTCTTTTCAAAATATATGATTTTCTATCTATACACTATTTGTTGTATTACAATATAGTTTGTTTTCATTTAAGTTTTTTAAATGTTATGGATATGTTTTATATTAGTAGAGTGTGTTAAATAATTTCTATAGTTATTTACGAAATTTTGCATATAGGTAGGTGTAGTCTGTTGTTTCTCTCATTATTGCATCTCTTCTGAGATAAAGCGTTAATAAATAAAATGGCTTTTTTAGCACGGGGAAAAAGGGAGATTTAGTAGAAGTAGCTGAAGAGTTAGGGGAAATGGTTCCAAATTCTTTTAAAATCCCAGATATTAAAAAATTAATTTTAACTAGTAAAAACTTTAACAAGGAAGAAGTAAAATGTATATTAGATAGGGTAATCGAGGAAAGAGTTAAAAGGGAACAGGAAGAAAAAAGGAGTTAGGCGAGAAATACTAGAAAAAGAGGAAAGAATTAGGCAAGAAGAAATAGAAAAGGAAGAAAGACGTGAAGAAAGAGAACATATTTTGGAAATGAAACGTCTGGAAATCTCTTCAAATGCTGCAATTTCGAATACAGAATCAGTTACAAATAGGACTGAACATGCTCAAAAAATTCAATTAATGCAAATAATGCCAAAATTTGATGAAAGGAAAGATGAGATGAGTTTATACTTAATAAATTTTGAGCATAGAGCAGAAATGGCTCGTATTCCAAAAAACGAATGGGTAGTTTATCTTGTAAGTGCTTTACCTTCAGAGATATCTAACATGAACCTCCAGAAAGGGCTGATGATTACGATTACGTGAAGGAAATTATTCTTAAACGATTCAAGTTGAAAAGCGAAAAATTAAGACAAGTGTTTTTTAAACACCAGAAAACGTCAGACAAATCATGGAGAAATTATGCACAAGAATTGAATAGTTACTTTACGAAATGGCTTACGGAATTAGAAATAACGACATTTGAACAGCTTAAGGAACTAATGGTAACAGATCAATTGAAACGTCGTGTGCCAATTGAAATCAAGGAACATTTTTTGGCGGAATGGCTTAAAATAAATTCGCCGTATGATCTGGCAGAGAAAAAAGATGAATATGAAAGCTTAAGAGATAGTTTTAAGAGGAAAGATTTTACTAAACTCCCTCGAAATAATTTTGGTTTTCCTCAACAAAATGAAAACAGTGCCTTTAAATTTAATGAAGTAGTTCGGAATCATAAATCTCATGTTCCTAAAAGAGTCGAGAATAAAAATTCTAATTATTCACATGAAAGGGAATTTGAAAAGCGAAAACAACTCCGATGTTATGAATGTGGTTCTTATAGTCATTTGCGGCCTCAGTGTGACAAAATAAAAAGAACTTAGAATCAGTAGCATCCAACGAAATTGCTAGAAGTACATTTAATGAGTTGATGGCTCCTTACACTAGTATCGGCACTGTTAATGGAATTCAAATGCCAATCTTAAGAGAGACTGGAGCAACTCTTGATTTGATTTGTGGAAAATATGTGAAACCTGATATGTTCACGAAGGAAAAGGTTTGGCTAAGAACACCTCTTGATGAAACTTTAGTATGCTTACCTATTGTCGAGGTTGAAATAAATTGTGAATTAGGTCACATTTTGACAAAGGCAGCAGTTCTTCGAGATTCTTTGGATCAAGGAAGATATTTACTGGGAAACAAAACAGCCGCTTTATTTGAGTAAATTAAAAAGCATGAGGAGGTGAAAATACGTATGATAAATGCTATAGAAACTCGAGCTCAAAAAAGACGGAAGGAAAATAGCACGAATAAAGAGATTATTGATTCTGAAATAGAATCTTCTAGGTCTTGCTTCCAAACTAAACAAAATGAAGAATTAGAGCAAAATACAATTTTGCCGCCATTAGAAACCGAAGTTGAAGGGATGGATTTGATAAAGACATCTCCAGAAGAATTTGCTCGGGAACAAAAGGTGTGCAAAGATTTGAAACCTCTCTTTGAGCAAGCTAAACAACAATCTTCAAAAGACAATAAATATATTATAATAAATCAATTGTTGTTTTATAATAAAATGGACAATGATGGAACTGTAAGAAGATTATTAGTTGTGCCCAAGAAGTTTCGCAACCAACTAAAAGGGATCTGCCATGAGATAACTGCAGCTCATTTAGGTATAACTAAAACAAAAGATATGCTGTGCAAAACTTTCTACTGGCCTAACTGCTTTAAAGAAATTGAAAATTTTGTTAAATCTTGTGACAAATGTCAACGAGTTGGAAAACCTCAAGATAAGAAAAGGGCTCCTTTGAAACTGGTTCCAGTAATTCCGGAAATATTTACAAGAATTAACGTTGATGCTTGTGGTCCTTTACCTATAACTTCCTGTGTAACCGGTATATTATAACAGCCATTTGCATGTCATCCAAGTATCCAGATGCCATCCCAGTACCAGATATACGTTCTACTACTGTGATTGATGCTTTTCTTCAGATATTTAGCTGCATGGGTTTTCCTAGGGAGTTGCAAAGTGATCAAGGAACATCTTTCATGAGTGTCCTGACATCAGAAATTTTAGAAAAATTTGTATTAAAGTTGTGCATAGTTCCGTTCAGCATCCCCAAAGCAATCCTATTGAGAGATTGCATAGAACTTTAAAGAGAATACTGAAAGTCCTTTGCTTTGAAAAAGGTACAGATTGGGAGAAGATTTTACCTCAGGCACTTTTTGGTCTTAGAACTTGCATTCATGATAGCACTGGATATTCTCCTGCAGAACTAGTCCATGGTCGGAACTTAAGAACACCCGTAACACTATTATATAAAAATCTAACTGGTAAAACCATTGAAGAAGATAGTGTGATTGCTTACGTTTTTAATCTTTTAAATAGAATGAAAAGATGACAAGAATTAGCTGTGCAAAATATGACAGAGGCTAAAGAAAAACAGAAACTTTGGTATGACCATAAGGCTACGAAAAGAGAATTTAAAGAAAATGATCTTGTGTTAGTTGTTGCACCTTCTAGATCAAACAAATTTTCTGTTCATTGGATAGGTCCAGGAAAAGTAGTAAAACGACTATCGGACACAAATTACGTAATACAATTTCCCGATAAGGAAAAATTACATGTATACCATGTAAATATGTTAAACCCTTATTTTCAGCGTCCAGAAGATGTTAATTTAATTTTTACCTCTAATTCTGATAATGAAGATATTGATTCTGAGAAAGAAGATATCCCAAGTTTTGAAATTAATTCATCTACCCTTTTAGAGACTTTTCCTGAAAGCTGTTTTAATGAAAAGTTAGAGAATGAGCAGAAGAAGCAATTGAGTAGACTTTTAATTCAATTTATTGATATTTTTTCAAATGAACCGAGTTGTACAGAACTGGCTGAACTGGACATGAGTTAGAATCTAATAAACCTATTATAGCTAATCCATATCTAATGTCCCCACGACAGACAGAAATTCTGAAATCGGAAGTAGACAAGATGTTGAAATTGAAGGTGGTGGAGCCAGGTGAATCCGATTACACATCACCTTTAATATTAGTTGAAGCTCCTGGAAAAGAACCTTGTCCGTGCATTAATTATCGCAGGTTAAATGAGGTTACCAGAATGCAATATTATCCATTACCAAATATTGAAGAGCGTGTTGAATCCGTTTCGAAGCGAAGTTCATATCTTTATTAGACTTAACACGAGGTTATTGGCAGATTCCTTTGAGTCCTAAGGCTCAAAGATATGCTGCATTTACGACGACATTTGGTGTTTATAAACCTTTGAGAATGGCATTCGGTTTGAAGAATGCTCCTTACTATTTCAGTAAGTTAATGGCTGATTTATTAAAAAATTGCGAACATTTTGCTGTGCCTTATTTAGATGACATAGCTATATATTCACTTACCTGGTCTGATCACATCCAACATCTTAAATGCGTTCTGGAGAAGATTCGATTTGCGAAATTGACTGTAAAACCCCTTAAGTGCAAATTCGCTCAACTTCGTGTTAAATATTTGGGACACTTTGTAGGACAAGGTCAAAGAACAACAGGTGATATTAAAGTGAAAGCCATTACCGATTTCGAACGTTCCTCAAGCAAAACTGAAGTACGTGCTTTCCTAGGTCTTGTTGGGTACTATCGCAAGTATATACCAGAATTTTCGGTGGTTGCTACGCCTTTATCCGACCTGTTAAAAGAGAAGTCTAAGAAGGGAACTGAAATATGGAATAATAACTGCGAAAAGGCATTCATACAATTAAAGAACACTTTAATAAAGAAGCCTGTACTTTACAGTCCAGACTTTCAAAAACAATTTATCATTCAATGTGATGCCTCAAACTTAGGAATAGGTGTAGTTTTATCTCAGAGAGATCAAAATGAAAATGAACACCCTATCTTATTTCTGAGTAAAAAATTTTCAAAATCTGAGAAAATTATAGCACCATAGAAAAGGAATGTGCAGCAATAATTTTTGCTGTTTCTAAATTAAAATATTATTTAGATGGTCAGTATAAATTTATTATCGAAACTGATCATAACCCTTTAGTTTGGTTAAAACATCATACAGGATCTAATCCCAGACTCTTAAGGTGGGCTTTGGTGCTTCAAAGCCTAAATTTTGATATTGTTCACAGAAAGGGCAAATTACATCAGAATGCCGATAGTCTCAGTAGAATGCTGAATAACCAAACTTAATTATTTTCTTTTTTCTCAGATATTAAATTAAAATGTTTTTTTTAATACAAACTTCCATTGTTGTTACATGTGTACATAATAAAAAAATGTTTTTTATAATAAAAATGTGTATTTGTAAATTTAGTTAGTGTTGAAGATTCTGTTGTATTAGATAATTATTTTGTGCTATTTTGATAGATTTTTATTTTATATTTAATATTATATAATTCCATATAATTTTGTGTTTCAGCCAGAGTCCGATTGATCAGGGCTATCTGTAATATTAAATTTTGCTCTTTGTTGTTTGTGTGTGTTTTTTTCTTTTTTACTTGCAGGTTGATTTCCTTAGAATGAGAAGAAAAAAAAAGAAAAAAAACTCTGGGGAAAGAAGGAATAATTTAGTCTGTAATGTCTCACCATCGGCACTTTCGATTTTAAGATCCTATGTTTTGTTTTTTGTTTTGATTCTGAGACTCGTTGTACGCGAAGTAGGCGAGAGAGATTGTCACGAACCCATACATGACTCCTTGTAAATTTTGTTCTTTTTTTAAATTAAATGTGTATGTTTCAAAATTGGAGTCATTTGTTTGTTTCATAACAACTGTTTCATTTTTAGATTTGTTATATTAATTTAGTTTTAATGTAACTAATAAATATTTTCATTATGGAGTAAAATTTGAGTTATTATCCATTACATCTGCCCATGTTTAGCATATTAGAAATAACTTTTTTCCCTTCAAATAGTCTCTTTTTTTGAAAAGTTGACTATCATATTAATTGAATTATTAATTTAAACTGAGTCATGTATAAAAAATGTGCATTTGTGCTTAAATAAAAATGCAATGCAATTTTTACTTAATATTATTAAATTATCCTTAAAATTATATCTTTTCATTTCTTAGCTACCAAGACTTTGAACAGGGGTCTAGCTGAGATAATAGTTTTGGCAGCTGATGCAAAACCTCTTGAAATTTTGTTACATCTTCCATTGCTTTGTGAAGACAAAGTAAGTTGTATTAAAAAAAGGAAAAAATTATGATGATTAAATTCTTTTTTTTTTTTAATATTATGTATGACAATTTTTCATCAAAATTATGAAATATTGTTTGAATTCAAGGATTTATTTTTGTTAAATTATAAGATTTAAAAATTTTGATATTTCTCGTTTAATTATGATACTCTTCATTATTGGAAATAATTACAAGCACTGGTGTATGAAAACTATATGTGAATGATTATATGAGTGTGTTTAACTACAAAAGATAAATTAATCTTTCCACATAATTACAGCTGAATTCCAAATGAAATATTTGAGTGAAATTTTAAATCATTTATAATTGAATTAATTGAAATTATAAATTAGTAATTTGAAAATAACCAAAGATAATTCTAAAGCTAAATTAATGAAATTTTAAAAGACTTAATCCTCACTCTAAGCATTTATAAGTTTCTTATGAAACCTTCAAGACTTATGTGGTTTTTACAATACAATTACTGCATTTGTTCTTCCACACACAATTCTGCTTGCTAAACAGCGTTCGATAAAATTTGCTGAGAGTTGGTTTTGGCTTGTTATTCAATGAGCATATTTTGCACACATGGTCTTAGTTAGACAAGGACCTTCAGTTTAAAGTGAATTCCAAACTGCTACAAACTTCCACACCTGATGTGGGACTCAAATCCATGAACACTTAAATTAATGACCAAGAGCTAATTGTTCAGCTGCTAACTTAACTATTATTTTCGTCCTTTCTGGTTATTTAAATATTCTTAAAAATATTTTAAAATTGAAAAGTACTTGTAGTACAAATTACAATAAACCAATCATTGACTCCACATCTTCACATATAATTGATATTATTTACTCATATTATTTTAAATATTTATTCATGAATATTCTTCATAAAATTTCAGCTAAGTTTTTTTAATATTTTAATGATTTATTTTTATGAATTTAATTCATTGTTTAATTAAGATATTAAATTATGGAAAGATTTAATGACTTGTATGTTAAATCGGCAGAGATGCCTTTTGTTACGATTTTTTCGCATTTAGTATGGATTTCCACTCTTCGTTAAGGAGTTACGATGATCTTAACGAAATTACGGAAAATAGATTTCTGTCTCGATCTCTAATAATAATCCTTTTTTGTCATGTATGATTATATTATTATTGTATAATAGCAATTAAAATTTGTGAAGGTTATAAATAAATTACAAATTTAGTTTTGAAATTGGATTAAGAAAAATATGCCTGATATATTAAAAAGTAGAACTGCTAAGAGCGCGCGTACAGGTGATCAATGACTAAAAGTGAACTTAAATATCTTGAAGTTTCCTTTGCATAAGTCTTTTAGTCATTATGTGCATGTGCGGGGAAAGAGCTTCAGCCGCTGCCTCCAAACTTACTCTGCTGCTTACGGAGGCAGCGGTTCAGCTTATCGATAGCAGATTGTGCTGACATCAGATAGTCAACAGCCAGAACTTCGTACTTCAGATTCTTGTTTCATTACTTAAGAAAATTTATTATGCTTCGCCTGGCAACAGCAGCAAAAACACTATTATTGTTCGCACTGTGTTTCGAACGCCTGCTATGTTGGTTTAACTTATTCGCAGTATACACATGGTTTTATTCTTGAATTAAATAAATATATATATTTGTCTTGAGAAGAGAATAAAATGTAACGCGCTATTGAACCCACTACAAGTGTAAGCCCGAAAAAAACGTTTTCGTAAAAGTTACGCCAAAGAATGGCCATGTCTGACTTGTTCTAATGTTTCAGAATACTCAACATTCTGCAAGATTTGTTCGTCAGATATTGTGATTTCGCATGGTGGATGAGATGATTGCCGTCACCATTGCGATTCTAAGAAACATTTAGATAAAGAAAAAAAATCAGGTGTTCGAGTTTAGATAAATTCTTTTCTACAAGTAATGCATCAGATGATCCAACGAATGCTGCACTTATCTTCGTATTGTTTCTTATTGAAAATAATTTACCTATATCAACAGCAGATCATGCAAAACAATTATTCCAAATGATGTTTCCCCATTCTAAAATTGCAAAAAAATTTTCTCGTGTAAGAACAAAAGCAACAGCCTTGATACACACTGTAGCACAGAATACTAGCAGAGAAATATTGACAGCTATTCGAGAAAAGTATTTTTCATTTGCGACCGATGGAAGCAACGATTTTACAGTAAAAAATAATATTTTATTGTAATTACATATTACGATGAAACGAAAGGCCAGAATAGAACTGTTTATTATCTTTAACGGAATCGTCAGACAATACAGGTAAAGGCATTTTTACTGCAATCGAAAAAACATTTCATGAAAAAAATGTGAGCTGGAATAATTGCATATTATTTTCCTGTGATAATGCGTACACCATGACAGGTAATATAAAAGGTGTAGTATCATACATAAGAGAAGTCCAGCCATCATTAATTTTGATGAGATGCAGCTGTCATTTAATTAATTTATCAGCAAAGCATGCTGCATCTAAACTTCAATTTAATTTTGAGCAGTTTATTATTCAAATATTCTTCTATTTACAGAAAAGTTCTAAAAGGAAATTTGCATTTCAATAAAGTCAAGTTTTGTGCAACATAAAGCCTCACAAAATACTCAAAATGTTAGTACTCGTTGTCTTTCGCTTCAGCAGAGTATAGATGGAATACTTGATCAGTGGGAAGCACTATAACATTTCTTTTCAAGTCAACCTGAAAGTGATTCTCAATTACAGTTTATACGTAGCTCATTTACAAATCCATTATCAAAACTGTATTGTTTATTTTTGTCATCTGTTCTTCCCATATTTACTTCATTAAATTAACAGTTACAACAAGAAGCTCCTCAAATATATACCTTGAAACAAAAATTTAACAGTCTGCTATTATTGTTTCTAGATTTATAAAACCATCCACTAATAGTGATACCAGTAATTTAATGGATTTGAAGTGGGAAAAAAAGAAAAACCAAAAGGAAGATTGTGATTTAGCCATTGGCGGTAAAACCAGAGTATTTTTGGAATCACTAAATTTAAGTGAAACTGAGACTTTTTTTTATGAATCTGTGAGGCACTTTTATTCCACTGCATATTCATATATCATTAAAAAGTTATCTCTAAGTGATGAATTTTTAGAACACGTTCAGGCAGCTGATTGATGTTAAATTACGAAAAGATGTTAGATTTAGATCTATTCAACCTTGCTGAAATTTAGTGTGGAAGAGCTGGATAAATTAGAAGCTGAATTTTTCCTCTATCAAAATGAAGCTTTTATGATTGGAAATGGTAAAAGAATGAAGTTTGGCATAGAATTTCTTTAATGAAAACAGAAGTATGAAATTTTAAGCAAACTGATTAGTAGCATTTTAACTGTTCCTCATAGCAATGCTGGAGCTAAAAGAATCTTCAGTGTGATAAAAAATGACTGAATTTAGGCCAAATCTCAGTACAGAGTGTTTAAATTTGCTCTTAATTGAGAAAATAAAAAATATTTCAGACTCAAAATTGTGTTATAAGAGAGAATTTTCTCAAATTGAAATCAGTATGGCTAAGAAAGCTATAACACAAAATTTGTGATTGATTGTCAAGTATTTCTATTTATCATGTCATTTATTTATTCTCAGTTAACAGATCAGTATTTTATGTTAGTTTTAAATAAAAAGAATTTTTCTTTTCAATGTCGTGTTTTCTTTTTCCTGTAATTATATAAAAATCTGTGCTGTAAGGATCTCTGAGGTAAGGCATTTAAATTTAAAAGAATGGTTTACTTTCTTAATTATTATTTATTTTTATTATGATTAGATGATCATTTTACTTTTATCTTTCAACATAGGTTACCTTAAAAGTATTAATTTTATGCACATAAGTGTGTTCTTAATGTAAACCATGTGTTACTGAAAATTTTTGAAATGGTTACTGAAAGTACTGAAAATATGTCTGATTAGTACTGATTGGGATGCTCAGAGGTTGGCGTATCTGAATTGGAAAAAATTGGTAATAATGGTATCCTATAAGTTAATGTAAAAATCTTTTGGCCTATAAATGCTTCCATCGTTCAGATATATTAAAGGTTTTACAATTTTTTAATTTCCCAAATTTTTATGAAATCTAAAATATTCAATATCAGAAAAATTAAATTTAGTTATAACTAATGATAAGAATTTGAATTTCTAGATACCTTTATTGAGATTAAATCCCTAATTAATTTTGCTGACATCTGTAATAAAACAAATTTAATTTTAATATAAATAAGTTTATATTGAAATTTTAACATTTCTTCTAAAATCAATGAAGAGGAAATTTTCAGTGAATGACTAAAATTTAAAATGTTAGTGTTAGATTAAATAATTCAAATAAATAAAATGTATATAAAAACAAATTCTTATGTATCCATCTTAAGTAATAATACCTAATCTGATAAATTTTATCAAATACTCTTTGACAAGTTGAATTGGCCAAATTGGTAGCCGAATGGTTAGCATTCGTTGAGTTTAAATTCGCCTGTTAAGCTTGGATGCAGTGGTTTAGAATCCATTTAAACTATAGGTCCTGGTCTGAATAGTCCTCATGTGTAAAAAATGACTAGAGAAATGAACCAATTAACATGTTAGAGTTATGCATATAGAAGTGAAGTAAGGCTTAAATATGAAATTATAGTACAACTCAAACATTGAAGGTTTTATTATTTAAAAAAATGAATATTATTAGCCTGTTTCTCTTTCCAATTATGTTTAGTTACTTTCAATAGTTCATTACTTATTTACTTAATTAAATTATTTAAAACAGGTATTTATTTGTTAAATTCTTTTAATTAATTATTTATTTTGTTTGGAATTCATATTTATTTGTGTGGGAAGCCTAATCTAATTCATCTCTTGCTGTTGTATTTTTGTATAT
Organism: Latrodectus hesperus; assembly: GCA_037975125.1. Classification (NCBI taxonomy): domain Eukaryota; kingdom Metazoa; phylum Arthropoda; class Arachnida; order Araneae; family Theridiidae; genus Latrodectus; species Latrodectus hesperus. The sequence continues at coordinate 72,042,591 of CM075860.1, read as the reverse complement.
ATATTCACTTATTTTCTGACTTTTCCTATTTGTTGTATATCTCATTTACAGCCAAGCTGGTAGTCAAATAGTTTTTTCTTTGGCCATCAATTCAACTATTTGTGGGTGTTCATCCCGCCTTTGAGTTGGATATTCGTAGTGATTTGGAATCTAATTTAAATTGTTGGTGCATTCTATTAATCTTTGTGTACAAAAAAAAGAACTTTCAGTGACAAATATTTATTTATATTTTTATAGTTTTGTGGTATTATGGTATAACTTTTAGACATTTGCAGTTTGCTGCCATCAAAAATATTTCTTATGTATGCAAAAAAATTAATTCTTATGTATCACTCTTAAATTGCATACATAAGCACAAAAAATTGCTTATGTATGCAATTTTTTTGATGATAGCAAATTGCAAATGTCTGAAACTGAAGCATAAGATTTTATTCCTTATTATGTTGTCATTGATTGAATTCTAACTATTTATTTGTTGATAAGTAGGGGCATAAATTTAAAAAAACATTTTTATTTTCTAAATGACACAAGTAGCAATTGTTAGATCTTCTAAAAAAATTTTTTGTATGGAGAAATGTGCTGATCCATTCCTAACATAGATTATACAATCGCTCATCATTATTATTTGCTTTTAAAAACAAGTCATTAATCTTTAAACTTCCAAACATGCATCATCAATTTAATTTTGATGTGAAATTTAAATTTTATGCTTACAAAAAAAACTGAGAATTAATAGCAAAGCATGACAACATAAATTGAGAAATGATATTAAAAATTAAAGATAATATTGTTATAAGATTTAATTGTAACAATTAAATCTTATAACAATATTATCTTTAATTTTTAATATCATTTCTCAATTTATGTTGTCATGCTTTGCTATTAATTCTCAGTTTTTTTTGTAAGCATAAAATTTATGATCTCAATTATTCTATCTAAAAGTAAGCCATGTAACTACTGATTAATAGTTTAAGTTTATTTAAAAACATTTTATATATCTGCAAAATATTTCAATTGTTTCCACTCTTAATTTTTGTTGTAAACAAAATTTTCTATTCTGTGATTTAGATTTAAAACAATCAATAGATCCTATATTATTTCAAAATCAAAAAATAAAAACCAATGTTCAAACACTAATTATTGTAACAGTGTAATTTTTCTTAAATTCTTTTAAATCATGAAGTACAATTTAAAATCGTTAATTTAAGAAATTTTTATTACTGAGTATAAAAAATAATACATTATTTCATAATTATTTTATAATATATTTTACATATTCATTTTACTGGTATTAATATTAATTATTAACTATAAAATATTAATATCAGCAAAATGAGATGGTAATATATTTTGATATTTTATCTACTATATTATTATTAATTAAAATTTGATTCTTAATGTTTGTTTTCTCTTTTTAGAATGTTCCATATGTTTTTGTAAAATCCAAACATGGTGAGTAGATACATTTATTTACAGCTTTTAAAATAAGTAAAAGCATGCTTAAAATTGGTTTACTGAAAATTTTGTTTATTGTAAGGATGAAAAATATTAGCATCATGTATTGATATTTAAGTACAAAAAATACTTTTTATTTAACAAGAACTATCACTGATTTAAATGAAATCATCGTAATTTATTTTTCATTTATAGTTCATAGTCTATGGCAAACAAAATATTGGTAAACATTTATAGAAATAACAAATTGCATCAAAAGAATCTGCTCTTAAATTGATTTTTACTGTACTAATGTTTTTACTTTAGATTTCTCTTTAAATTTCACTCATCAGAATTGGTAGGAAAAATCTTCTAACAAAAAGTAATTAGAAACAGATTTTTCAGTAATTTGAAATTGCTATTAAAAGTTATATGCTAGTAACTTTTCTTTTTTTCCTTTTTCTTTTTTTGCAAACTTGATCTACATGTTAAGTATATAAATGTTATGAAGAATGCTTTAGAGTAATAATGATAAATAAATTAAAAGAATAAGAAATTGCATCCAATCAAAGTTCAATAAATGATTTTTGTTTTGACCTATCTTATAGTCTTTAATTAAACTACAATTACTGACTTCAATAAATATAAGAAAATCAAACATCCTTTACAATGTAATTTCCATCTTTATTCAAAAGTAAAATTTAATGATCCTTCATGGCTGTATTTTTCTAAATACTTGGTAAATGTCTTATTTTAGAGATCATTAAATTTACTTAAATTGTTGAGTATAATGTGTCAACTATTTGTTATAGTTATTAATAATATTGATTTAAATTGCAATTTATTAAAAATATTTATAAATAATCAAAATAAGGATAAAATTGTAAAAAAATTAAAATATTTTATAAGGTAAACTTCTTATTTTTATAATTAAATATTCTTGTAGGGAACAATGTTCAAGTTTAATATTAAAAGTAAAATTCTTCTCTTTAGTACAGAGTCAGACTGGAATCATCTGAAATAAATTTTAGTGATTAACTCTGTTATTTTCTTAATACAAAAATGCAAGCTGTTGAGAGCAAATTTTCTGTTAATTGAAATTATTTTTCATAATTCATTTTTAATCCAAAGGCTTTTAATTATATAATATTGTACATTTGTTTTTCTATCACACCTTACTGAAATACCTTTTTAGTATTTTAAGCTAGTACATATCTGTACTTGAAGTTTGAATATCTGTACTTGAAGTTTGGAACAATAGCAAAAAAAACTTTTTTCTTAGCTTTTAATCATTACAGTAAAAACACTGATACGTCTCTATATCATTCATGCTCGTTTTTATGAATTTGCGGGGACAGATAATATAATTTGTAAAATTAAGTCTTCATAAAATAGAAATACATGTGTTAAATTTTAAAACTATGTTTTTTAAACCAAATTGTTCTCTTTTTTATAAATAAAGAGCTGTTAAAAAATTGTGTGCACTATATAGGAAATAAAAAATACATACTTGAAAGCAACTATTATTTTATTTAAGTAATCACCTTTCCTTTGTTTTAAAATGAATTTTTAAAAATATTTTGCAATTTTTTGATATAGAAAAGTATTTTGTTGTTTTTCTCATACAAGTGTCTCAGTCTTGTTAATTATTTCTCTGCTTGTTTTGCCGGCAGTTCTGTAGTATGGTCATTTTCTTTTTTGATATTTTAACATTTTTTATTCTTCGTCATTAGTCTTTCAATTTTTTAAATAACACGTATATATAAAGTAAAGCTTGCATATCAAAATTACTTACAAAAGAGCCTTTTAATATTTATACTAGAGCTATAAGACTGCAGCTAGATTAGGTTGAGAAATATCACACAAATCGCTTTAAAAAAATCTAAATTTTCAGCATTAGTTATTCGGTTAGTTATCCACGATTTGAACGAACTACAATTCATCTATTAAAAATATTGATCTAAGTTACTCAATATTTAAAAAAAAAGACTTCATTGTAATGGACCCTACTTTTTTATAATTTATTCTGTTGTGCAATTCTTTGATTCTTGAGAATAGACCATAAAGGATTAAGATCTGGTAAATCCATAATTATTTTTTTAATAAACATATAATACATTAATAAACCACATAAAAATGTGGACCAATTTTGAATTGTGACAGAAGCCAAAGCATGTTAAAATGTTGCTCTAAATCTTTCCATGTCTTAGTAGTGCCACTGTATAATATTCTTCTATACGTTTTTTTTCTTCATTATTTTCTAAGTTAGAAATTGTTTTTTCTTCAGTCTTGTTATCACATGACTACTATTCAAGACTTCCATACAATTGAGGTATTATTAATTACCTATTAATTCACTTCAACACCATGATCTAATAAATCCCTTTGAATGTTTGTGCTTGTCTTTCTTGAATTTATTTTGCTATTCCCTATGAGAATTTTATTTATTCTTGGAATAGTTTATGTACAAACATCTTCCTTTTTTTTGGAGGCAATGATTTGGAATTTTGAAATGTTCTTAACATTTATAAAACATTTGGTTTGCTTACACTAACTGCTGTAACTATATCTTCACAATCATAAAAGTGTATTCATTAAGAGTGGTTATTTTAAAATTCTTCTGGGTAATTGAGCAAGGAAAAGTAACACATTATATGGAAAATAGAATTATAACTACCAGATGCCATACTGATGAATTATTGTTACATTAAAACCAATCAAACAAGTAAATTATTGATTGGAGAAACTTAAATTTCTTGTTTTTGTTTCATTTTAAGTATATATATGTGTATATATAGTAAGACATTCTTAAGTTGCAAGAAGTTTTTTTCAAATATTAATGGAATATAAAACTTTAATTAAAAACTCACATTTTCTTACTTTAATACTAATAAGATATTTAGTAATTATTGTCATTCAGCATTTTTTCTCGCACAAAGCCATTTTTTCTGCTTTAAATTTTACTCTTTATTATATTTGATATTCCATATATATGTATATATATTCCAAAATGTATTATTTAAAGGATTTTTACCTTTGGTAAATCTTTTGATTATCAAATTGTTCAATAAAGTTTTCTAAAATTCTTCTGTAATTAGATAATGCCTTTAAAATTTTTATCTTTAGTCAAAGATAATGTAACGATTGGAATAAATGAGCCTAATAATTTAAATTGGGCAATAGAATACTTTTTGAAAAGTGTAAATGTAAAATTTGTTAAGTCTGATCACATATTTGTATAAACTGTATAAAATTTGAATATTGATTCAATGGATTTTCTAGAGAAAAGTATTTTCCATTTATTTCAGTTTAAAAAGCTATACATTTGCTTTTCTATTTAAATGTGAATATTTTTAGCTATGAAACATGATTAGGTATTCCTTGATCACTGATGCAGCATCACTTAAACTAGATGTGAAATAGTTTTCAAATATATATATGATTTACAGATATATAAATACTCTTAATAATAGTAAAGAATCCATTTTAAACGATCAGTTCTGATCGAGTCATCCTAATATGTAAAAGATTAACATAGAGAAAGAAACTAAATCTTAAAAAAATTATTCAAAGTAATATAACTCAGTTTCTGTGAATTTTGTTTAAGTATAAGAATTTCTTTTTATATAATTTTATTGTTCAATATGAATTAGAAAATAAGACAAGTTTTTTCCGATTTCATTAATTTTTTTTAAATTCTAGCTCTTGGAAGAGCATGTGGTGTTTCACGGCCAGTTATTGCATGCTCCATCACAACCAATGAAGGTTCTGGAATAAAAGGTCTTGTGACAGATATGCAGAGAAATATTGAGAGACTTTTGGTGTAATTCAAATCATCATGCTTATTTTTCATGCTTGTATCATACTTCAATAAAAAAGATTTTTTTTTTTTTACTGTGTTAATACTTGATTTCTTAGCTTCATTTTTTTTGTATTCCTTATATAATTGTGTGACATTTTACATTATAATATGTAACTTCTAAATCTTCTTTACTTGTTTTATGAATAGAAAATTGTCAAACACATATGAAAAAAAAATGATTTGAATTAAATAATATGACATTTACAATTAGACAAGAGATTATTAAACTAATATCAAGCTCTAATACAGCAGTTATAAAATGTATATAACAACAATATTGACGCATGTTACATCTAATTATACTTTCTATTAAAATAAGTTGTTGAAAGAAAATAGAAAAAAGTTTATAAGAGTAAGAACATAGTTTTGAGATTTCTTTTATAGCCCAAATTTTTTGGAAACATTGCCATGGACACTGGTTGTTCGTTAAACTTTATTTTCTGAAACAAAAAATATTAACAATTATTATATTAATCGTTAAATTTTAAAAACATTTGGTAAAAAATAACTTATTTAAGAATATAATTCATTATCATTTTATTATTACATAGATGCTACTTTATGCTTTTGATTTCGAGCGTGGTCAATTTCTTATTTTTATAAGGCAATTGTGCTCATCAAAAATGTTAACTTTCCCTCAAAATCACGTAGCTAAGTTCTGTATTTCAGGAGATTAAAAACAAGAGTAAGGTAATGTCCTTTTTTTTTTTAACAGTATTAGTTGAAAAACTTGTATCTTTATATAGATGTATAAGTCACCATCTATAAATTGAGAATATTTTTATTAATAAGAGTAAAAAATACTGTCTAAATTTTGTAAACACATTGAAGATCATATGAAGATTGAAGAGATTTTATAAAAATTAAGTGAGAGAATATATATGTAAATAATAAGCATGTGCATTATAATTTTGTACAGTTTTTCCAATGGACCCAAATCCAATGCAAATGTTTATATATACATATTCATATAAATTTAATAATTTCTTTTAAAAATTATGAAAAGTAAATTTAATTTATTCGAATTTTATGGATTTAAATAAAGGTATACTTTTTCTATCATAAGTAGTTTAAAGAAAACTTATGATTCTGCTAACTTAATAGTTAATATTTTTATTGACAATATATTTTTTAGTTTTTCTCTTTCTTGGTTAACATTAAAAAAAAGAAATCCAGACATTTGTTTAAAATGAAGAAGAGAATTAATTATTGGTTGTTTTTCCCAAAGAGAAATTTATATTTAATTCATTTTTTACCCAAATTAATGTAACTGTCAATTCAACATGAATAGCCAGAGGAGGTAGTTAAATTGTATTCGATGAATTGAGTGGTACTTTTAAATGGCATTCAGATGTAATTATATTTTACTTTGAGTTCATAACTAAAGTTTTAAAGTGGGTTACTTATATATTGATAGCGAATGAACTAATGACGAGTTGGAATTTTGTTCAGACTGATTAGATTACTCAATATTTCATTCATTAAATTTGTACTATAATTGATACTTATGTGTTTGCCTCTGCCTTTACACATAGTTATTATAAAATTGAATGTTATATATAGGTACTGTATCTTTAACAATAATGAAATAAAAGAGGTAAAAAATTAAATAAGCAAGTTTTTTGTCTGACTTAAAATGTTCGTGATTAAAAAACAGCTTACAGCGTTCCTTCTGGAGGAAATTAAAAATACTTGAAATGTTATGTGATAATTGTCAATAAATTTTATTAAATGGGTAATTTGAAGATGTGTGTCGGTTTGGTTTGTTTGTCGCTCAACGGTCATTTTTTGCACACGAGGGCTAATTAGACCGGGACTTACGGTTTAAAGTGGAATCCGAACCACTACAAACATCCATACCCAAGGTGGGATTCGAACCCACGAACTGTTGAACCGAAGGCAAGAGCGCTAACCATTCGGCTGCCAGCTCGGCGAAGATGTGTGTCGGTCGTTTAAAGGTAGGTCACTTGTTGTCCGTTGCAGCAGAATGAGTTTCCTATGTGTCATTTCCTATGTACAAAATCTACTTTGAAACGCAAAATATTCACCGAAGATTGAGATAAGGTTTAACGCATGTAACACAACGATGATTAACATTAACTGTCAAAAGAAACATTACAATGAACGCAAGTATATTTCAATATCACCTTCTGAGGGATACTAAAATCAGGATTGCTATGAATGAGTGAGCACCAACTTATTTTCTTGCACTTAGCCTAGAGTTTGATTCTACCAGTTCGGTGGCAGTCCGTAATTTAGGAGCAGGGACTGAGCAGAAAACACGTCCTAATATTTGTCATCACCAGAGGTATTGTTTCTTGGGAGGACGTTGCGGCTTGTTTAACGTGCCCCGGCCGCTTAAAGTGAATATAACGGATCTTCGCTTAAGTCCGGTTTCAGAATGGTTAACTGCCGATAAAGAGTGATGTTCTGACCAACCAGGCCATTGTGGCTTTACTGTTCAAAACCGGGATCATCACACAATTTTGCATGCTTACAGACCTACAATATGCGTTTAGTTTTCAGTGACTCGGCTTTGTAAAGGTGCCTTACGATATTCAGAGTTTATTTATAAAAGTATTCATGCATGATATCTCTCTCTGTGTGTGTAAGATGGAAGTTGGATTAGCCATAAGAAAATCACGAACTACTTAAAAAAATTCGAGATTTTAACATCACTTGTGTAATTAGTTATCCATAATTCGAAGGATTTACTATTCTACAATAAAACATCGATCAAAAGTTTCTCAAATATAAAGCAAATAAGAGTTAATGAAAAGAAAAGTTGTTTAGCGAAAGGTTTTAAAAATTTTAATTCATAATCGGGAATTTAAAAAAATCGTTGCGTCTAGTGGACCACGTTAATGACCTATTAGTACTTCGTAAAATCGTGAGTATTCGTAAGAGTGAGCGTCTACTGTAATTGCTCATGTATCTTGTTAAATAGTAATGATTTCTGCCTTCGTAATGAATCACTTAATTTTCCATAAAAAATTTTGGTCATTGCCCAAACTTCATTTTAACAAAGTTTTGGATGCCAATTAGTTCGATTATGTCGTTATTGTTTCTATTTCCAGATGATGTAGCTAAGCTACGCCATCTCCATAAGACCAAAAATGTCCAGAACGTCCAAAAATAAAATCGGATCCCTTAAAACTGTAAAATTTAGACAAATGAATATGATCGGGGGAGGCTTGAACAGCCTCACACCAAGGACATTGAAACCAGCCATTAGTTCGATTATTCAAGGTTCTACAGGTGGTATCAAAATAATAGAAATTCCTATGAATAAAAATGATTCAGCGATTCAGCCTAAAATGTCGGACTCTCCAGATTTTCAGAAACCATGAATCCATCCAACTGGAGCAAGTGTGATCGGAGAATCCCAGCTTTAGGTTTTTAACGTGTCTAATGTTACGACAACATTCGCACAATGAGGCGAGACAAACACGGAAAAGTAAAACAGTAGACAGAAAGAAGCTCAGTTGAAGTGAATGACGAGTATTGAAGTTGATTGTAATGTCTTTAGCGAACAACTGCAGAAAAAGTGATCGCAGAACTCAATCAACTTCTGGATTTTCCAGTATCAATGATAGCACTTAGAAGACACCTTCACAAACAATATTTACGGCAGTGCAGTAATTCTGAAGTGGCTTGTTACAAGTGTTAATGGCAAGCGTCTACATTGGTATCAGACTCGCAAATCCTGGTCCATTGATGAGTGGATGAAAATAATACCTCTTTCGCTTTCTTTACATTAGGACGAGTGCATGTTTGGAGGAGACTTGCACAATCGTATAATTGCGATTGCCTCTTTTCATATGTAAATCACGGAAGTAAATCTGTCATAATATGGGCAGCCGTATCGTGGGTTTCTGCTTGATCAATCATAAACCAGAAAGGAAGGATCCCTGGGGGAAAGCTTAGAGAAATTTAGCTGACCAGGTCCATCCTATAATGCTAACTTTGTTCCCTACTCGTAGAGATGTAAAATTACCGGGAATTATAAAACATGAAAATTCACTCGGGAATTTTGAGGGAATAAATTCAACCAATCATCTTTCGTTTAATGGATTGTTTTATCTTATATAAATGAAGAGAAGTAAAGTTAACGACATAAAAATGCCAAAACTGTCTGTTCTGTCTTCAAGTAACGAAGATAACTACTTTCATACTGAGAAAAAGAAAAAATGTTTGTTATAAATAAGGAATTAATATTTAGCAAAAAAATAAAAATGTATATTTCTCAAGACTATCAAAATGAATATTACTTTCCCGTATTTCTGTCGTTATAAATTCATAAATTTTCGTGTGTATAGAAAGGAAGAAAAAATATTTTTTCAATATTAATTTTTGAAGTTTTTCTAAATTGGTCATTAACGCAAAATTGTTTTCATTTCCTAGGAAACTTTTTACTAACGCAATTAATAGTAGAAATCATAAAATAAGTGGACTTTTATTTATTTAATAAATGGCTGATTAAAAAAATTTCAAAAATTTCTAATTCATCTGAAAAATTTCAAAACTTGAGGTCTTTCAAAATTCTCAAGGTAATAAACCCGGTTTCTTCCCTTCTTTACAACACTACTTACAGCAGGAATTTTTTAGTATGATATTACACCTACTTATGCTGTGAGACTTGTCCAGTCATGGTTTGATGGACACGAAGATAAAGCTAAACAAATACCTTAGCTTGCAGTTACCCAATCTCAATATAATTGAACCGTTAAGTTCTATTGCAGAGCGTTCCATATCGGAATCGGTATCCTCTGCTGGCATTTCTCCCAGAACTTTCTCACATTATCACTATGAAGAATGAAACTATATTCTTATTAACACAGTTCAATACTTGTATGAATCTATTCTTACGCGTATCCAAGCTGTATTACATGCCAAAGGCGATCATACACCATACTAATAAAGGATTCTTTATAAATCAGAAATGTTTTCATTATTTTGTTAACTATATGCGTCTTTAAGTTCAAGATTCGCTTTTTTAGAATTTTATTCTCATAAATGGATAATTTAATGCTTAAGAGAATTAAGATTTTAAAACAGCATTTTAGTTGCATATCTTTCTAATGGTAGTTATGGTATTTATATAAGCTTCTGAAAATTGTTTTCTCTGTGTATAATAAAAGAATGTTTAATATTACTTACTAGAAATGCCTAGGCTACGTTCCCTATTTTTGCTGTAAATATCTGGTGGCGATGTATCTGAATACACTGTTTTTCCCTTCTTAACTGGACTATTAGCAGGTTTTAATTTCAGAGTAGTTTTCATTTTTCTGGGAGACCTGAGATTAGAGTAACTTACAGATTTGGTATCATTTCCTTTCATGGTAAGCATAGAGCTCGTATTGTCAAATGTTTTCAGTTTGTGTGCCGATATTTCAGAAGTCACATTAGCATCACGTTCAAGCTCTCTGCTTTGATTAAAAATAATGTCACCGTTGAAGTTTTCCAACTCAAGGAATTTAAATCTTTCTCCAACATTTTTTACCAAATCACATACGAAAACAATTTGGCGTAAAAGGTTTTCTATTGCTAGTGCTGTTTCCTTGGTACCATTCTCCAACTGATCATTCAGGAAACTTATTTTTTCGGAACACAATCCAGCCATATTCTTTAAGTGGATGAAGCCACACATGTTCATCTTAATTTCATCGAGTAAAATCTCTTCTTGATGTTCTGTTGTTAAGCTTAAGCCATTATTTTCGTTTTGGATTTTTGTCATATTTTCATATGAGGGCAAAAATAATTCTTTGCAGTTACCTTTTTTTGCACTCATCTCCGTCAACAAGTGCCTCAAGTCAGAAGTTAAAACTTCAAGTTGATTTGCTACCTCTGCTAATCGAGTAGAGCTTTCATTCCAGATTTCTGTTGCACTCGTTAAGCTGTTTAGAACATCATCGCAGTGTTCTATATTCTTCTGACAGCCTAATTCTACTCCCTTAAAGATATTATCGAGTTGAGAATCAATATTGTCAAGGGTAGTCTTCATAAACGTAACATCAAAGCTGGTGGTGCACATCTTATCAAATATGTCTTTCATTTTTTTATTAAATTCATGGAACTTATCTCTCATTAGCATATTAGCTTTTTCGTTTTTTTCTGCAATATATTTGAGTGCTTCTTGTCCGATAGTGCTGACTCCTTCAAAGCTTTTTTGATTTTGATATGAGCACGCTGCAAATGCTTGTTGAATGGCATTTTTTATATCATCACGATCTACACTCAGCCGACTCATGATAGATTCAACTTGTGACATTATTTCTTCTCTTTCCTGTATTGCATGTTTCTTTGCTTCTTTTTGAAATTCAGTTAGAATTTTCTTCACTCCTATTACAGCAGATTTTGATGATTCATTTTCAATGGTATCTCCCTAGAACAAAATATGTAATTAATTTATTGAAATTTAATCATTCGCATACTCGGATCTCTTTTTGCTTTCATTTGATTTTTTGACATTTGCAAGATCCTTTTCATCCTTTTTTCTTGGTGTTGCAATTTTAATGGCCAGCAGTATGCTGAGAACCTTTATATTTTAAACTTCTTTTAAATATATCAGTAAAAAACTGTAATTTAACTTTTTAAGTTATGTTTTTGTTAAAAATATTTCACTTTGTTTTCTATATTCAAATACCTAAGAACTTTAATAAATTAGAACAGTATCTAGGTATTATTTAATCTTTATGCTGTTGTAATATAAAAAAATAAGATAAAAATCATTTAAAAATTTTTTGTCTATCGAATAATGTTTGGCAAATTTAATGGGATTGATAATTAATGTTCTTTTGACCCAACACCTTTGAGGATAGGTGATTATGCTTTTGATTCGGTAAAACAGTTTAGTTACTTAGGAACTTTGATCTCATGTAACAATGATTTAAAAATCGAAATTAATAATAGAATCTTTCTTGCTAATAGATGATTTTATGGCTTCAGAAGCCAATTCAAATCTAGGTTAATTTCTATAAATACAAAATTGAACCTATATAAAACCCTAATCAGGCTAATTGTTCTGTATGGTAGTGAATGCTGGACCCTCATTAAGACAGAGGAGGAAAAGCTATTCATCTTTGAAAGAAATATTTTGAGGAAGATTTTTGGACCCATCCAAGTGAATAATCAGTGGAGGATTTTATTCAATCATGAAATCAATAGAAAATTTAGCAAATACGGTTGGACCGATATTGTAAGAACTATAAAGGCATCACGAATAAGGTGTTTGGGCCACCTGTACAGATGCACCGATGCTTTTCCCACCAAAAAAGTGACATTCTCAAAAATCGAAGGGATTCGTCGTAGAGGACGTCCACCCACGCGGTGGCTGGACGATGTTGAAAAAGACCTCAAAATAATGGGAGTCAACCGATGGAGGGCTGTTGCGGCTAATAGAGTCAGCTGGAAGAAGATCAGCGAGTCAGCCTTGGCCTGCAATAGGCTGTTGAGCTTGTGAAGAAGAAGAAGAAGATAATTCATGTTATTAATTGGGTGGATACATTTAGTTCTGTAAAATTCATTTTAAATGAAATGAAAAGCACTTGTAAATAGTAATTCAACACTTACTGAAATTCGTCCTCTTTTCCTGATCACTACTTCGCCTTCTGTTTGCGTCCACATGTGATTGGTCTTTGACTTGTGTTCTTGAATGCTCTTCAATAACACATCACCGTGATTTTCGATAATTTCTTTCAATAAAGCTAGATCATCCCTAAAAACGTCAACCATGTTGGAAATTTTGGAGAATCTCTGATCATTACGTAAATATTCTTCTTCAAGGGACATAATTATTGTGTCCTGGAGTGTTTCGCTCATACACCGTATCTCATCTTTTAAGCTTTCTTTATACGAGGATTGCTGATTCTTTATGGATGTTATTAGTTGCATCATCGATCCCCAATCTTTTGAAATCTGGAATAAATTGAAAAACATGCCGTGGGCAATGGAAAAAAAAATCTTTTATAATTTCTATCCATGCTTTGATTTTTTCTACTAATTATATACATCGCATCATACCCTCTCGTTTTTACGAAAATGTATAATATAAAGGTGAAATTTATTCTGTTTTATTTAAATCCAAAGTCAAATAAGATTAAGAATTAAAATTTTACGAATAAGGTATAAATTTATTCAATTTCTCATTTTAAAATAGTTATGGCATTAATAATTATAAAATGTCATTTAAAAATATATGTATATATATTTTTTAAATCTTATCATATTGATCTTATATCATAGACGTCAAATTTTCTTTTGTTATAATTTTTTTCACAAAACTATTGAAATTTGATGAAATATTCCCATAATTTGTAAAAGGATATTCTTTAAAGTTGAGAAATCAATAAAACTCACGACATTTAATGTAAAGTAATTTAGAAGCAAAATATCGATATGTATTAAGTTAATTACAGTGTTTTTGGCTAAGATAAAACTTATTAAATAAATATAACCGGTTCTTATCTTTTTGACTGGATAATTTTAGCTATTTATCACTTTGAATTATTAGTAACCGCACGTTCTGTACATATACAGGATGATTCTTTGTTTTTAAAAATTAAGAGGGTGTTAAAACCCATTTAGACGATGGGGAACATAGGGTCGCATTCTCTTCTGAGAAACAGAAAAGAGGAATTTTAGAATTCCAACCTGATCGTACGACAATATTGGGAAAGCGAATAAACGATACCGAAAGTTGCACAGTCAGATTTATATCGCTTAGAGAAAAAAATTATAATTGCTCAAAATGCCACCTCGCGCGTTGCACAGTTAGCATCGGTGAAGAAACAACTAACGCACCCTTTCGAATGTTCCTTGCATCATGTTAATTTTATCCGTGGCACAGATTCTAATCACGAGATATTCAGTTGAGTCGCCAGGTGTCTCGTGTACTAAAGATTTTATGTGCCCTCAGAAGAAAGCATCCAGTGCGCGAGGGGGCTAAGACACATGTCTGCTACACGTCTGATTCATTTTGCTAGATTTATTCTATTCAAGATGTTATTAACAGAGATAAAAAATGTACACATATCTCTCAAGATAGGGAGCAGAACAGTCTGCAGTAAACTGGACAGCACTTGTTCCAAGAGGATGATGTGTTTTTCACCAATCAAAAGTTTAGAATGATGTAAAGGCCTACAAGTAGGTAATCACCAAGAATACCCGCTCAGATCTTATGGAAAATTTCTTCTGATGTTTATGAGGAGTTGTGCAGTAGGAATTGCTATTTCACCAAACGAGATACGAGAACATTATGCATGTTGAAAATGCCTTCTCTGTTGAATGTTGCTTCATGATTAAATAACACTAATGCAGGAAATCGTAGATCTTTATTTTTCATGTCCAGCACCTCCCATACAAAGTCTGTTAAAAGATAATCATCTATATGCAAAAATGCATATTTTGCATGCTGTAAGGGTGCATAAGTTCCACGTCAAAAGCACGCAACATTACTGACTAAGAAACGTCTATTTCGTATATCACCACTTGGGACTTCTAGATGGAGTTGCTTCTAAACTAGTCAAAACTCACTTTTCCGTTTCTGGCGTTCGTGCATTTTGCGAATTTCCTGAGTTACAGTTTAAGATGGCAAATGAGCCGATTTCTCATAGGAAAAAGCAAAATGACATAAAATTTGGTGAATTTGAAACTGCTTTTCGTACAATTTTCGTAATTCCCCCCTATTCCCTTTTACTTCTTCGTATGTGAATTGTAAGATATATCTGACAATCCGTGATACATGTACTCCCCCATATGCTCGGACAAAGATAACTGTAGTGATAACGTTGTGCCGTTTTTTAAACATATCGTTTGCTCGGATTGGCCTTCGCTGGAACCAACTGAAAGCAAAATAGTACTTCTTCACCGAGGAATTTGAATATAAAGAATGGATATGGTTTTTTTCAAATGAAAATTTTAAAAGAAAATTTTTCATTGTCTCAAAATTATATTCTTAATGTCATTTGATTTTTGAGAAATTTCCTTATTCGAGAGGGATTTTTTCCACTATGACACGATTGTAAAAATATAATTAAACGTTTACATATTTAATGTATAAAAATTAATTTAAGGTATAAACATATTACTTATTAAGTGAACTTATTTAATCCCTAAAAGGAATATCAATATTATGTCAAATATATTTTTGAATAAAAATTATTACAAAAAATTTCTATACATTGAATTTTTAAAAAATGAATAGCCACATTTAGAGAGATCCCTGATGATATATTTTTCAAGTGAAATAACATTAATTGAACATTATTTCTAATTATTTTTTATTTTGAATAGAATGGAACATAATTTATATTTTGCTTAATAAATATTGTTGTAGGTTTTCATCAGCATGTGAACTGATTTATACAATCAATAAAATAAAAAAAAATAATAGGATTTGTAAAAATCACTTTGCTGGATTCAAATGTAAGTTACATAAGCTATGCTGGATTCAAATATAAATTAAATAAGCTATATGTTATGACTTTATCCATTTGAAAACTAAATTATTAAACCCATAAATTCCCATATAAAAAATCAACACAAACAGTTTGGCAAACAATTTCGTTTAAACAAAACTACAAACAAAAAAAAAATTCATTTTAAATGCAGGGTATTGCCGATCTACTTCAACTTTGCCTACTGCATCTTTGTTCTCTTGTTGACAAATCATTTCCAATAACTTTACGTAACCCTTTTGACATGCAAATTCTACAAGCCTTCTGAAGTGGTAACAGCAAACGATTATCTCTTTCAAATATTTCAAATATCCTTCGTGTATCAGAATTCCTGTCTCTTTTACTCTCTTTTTCACCTTTACAGCGTCATTCTCTAGATCATACTCTATATTTTTAGCCAAACATAAATAAAAATGACATAATATTTCAGAAATTAAAAAATAAACTAAGCCCTTTCCGTCATTTACACAAAATAATGATATAGTGCTATAAATATTGAGCAAAATAGGAAACTTAAAAAAAAGTTTCAAAGTGTCAAAGTTCCTTTAAAAAGATTATTTTACATTGTAAATTTGTAAGTAATAATAAATAATCGCTTAAAGAGGAATGCTAGATCTAGTTATCAATGCAAAATTAATCTTAATTTGTATTTTTTATTTTAAATAACATACACGAATTAAGATTTACAAAATAAATTAATTTTTTAAAAATTCAAACAAACGAAGCAGTTTTGAGCTATTTGCATTTGTTATTGAATTTGCTACTGCTGATATAATGTGCTTGTTAAGATATTAAGAAAGAATTATTTAGAAAACATTGGTAAATTATTTTTTCAACTATTTTACCCTTTTTATTAAAGCAACGCAAAAGAGATTGATTTTCTATTGCAAGCCATACCTGAATGAGTGGATATTATTATGAATGTATGAAAAGTTTTTGTGGTTAATATTTTCATGTTTATTAATTATATATTTCTTATTTTGAATTGCTATTTTTCAGTTTGGGCAATTTTTTCCGCCTTTAAAAGAAGGTTATCTAGGCGTAGGCCGATTTAATTAGTTTCAAATGTAGCCTGCACTCACCACACTTGGTTTGTCACACCACTGAGACGATGTAAACATAATAATGGAACATGAAAAGAATGTGCTTCATTTTTTTTTATCAAGTAAAATGGACATTTTAATGCGACTTTTAACATTCGAAATTAATTAGCCTAGTAATCAAAATGTTTTTCTATATGAAGTGATTATTAATAATATACTTATATATTGAGACGTTATATATTTCTTTCCAATTTTTGAAAAGAGCAATAAGGTTTCGTTTTTTTTTAACATATTAAAAACATGTTCTTGAATTATTCGAATCTGCTACAATTTAACTAATAACTAATTTTTTTAAATAAATATTTTTACTGATCATTAATAAATTCCATTTATAATATTTATCTTTTAAGGGCACAGGTGCCGTATAATCCAGGATTCCAAATTCTGAATTTTTTTGGCGATGAAGAAATGTTGCCAAGATGACGTATTGTGACGTGCACAATGACCTAAATGCTAGGATTGCCATAGAATTTATTGTATAATTTTTATATGTCTCCCATCTATATGACATAATAAAAACCAGATTGTCAGATACATAAGAAAATCGGCCAAAAATCGCCAAACTCAGAATTTGGCATCCTGGATTATACGGCACCTGTGCCCTTTTATGTATTCGAAAAATGATTAAACAACTGGATTGTTGGTGCATTAACTTATAATATGGAAACAACTTTAATCCTTACGATTATATGTAAGCATTATTATTGCACTTCTTGTATACTTTTTTTTCTTTGTATAAGTAAGTCTGTTCACATGAAATTATTCAAATGGGTTTCTATATGTGATTATTCTTTCAATATGTCTCAATTTGTGATTATTCTAGAAAAAGAAAGCGATAAGTGCCAGTACCTGATGAGTAGTTCTTCTCAATTCTGCTACTTCAAGATGTAGGTTCACTGCTGCTGGATTTTGGAACTGGGTGTACATTTTCGTAGATCGCAGTAGTTCCAGGGCCTTAAAATTAACACATGAGTGTATTTGTTAAGTAACAATTGATAAAAAAGAAGTATAGACTAAACAGATTATAAATTTTCATTCAAATAACTTTGAGAAATGGATGAGCTATGGGAAAGAGTTATAAAATACATTATCAGCACTTCAGTAAAAATAATTCTATCTACTATGAAATGTGAAACAAGGAAATTCATGCATAGCCAAATATCAAATCTTTTGGGGAAATAAGAAAAAACAGTTTCATTTCTATTATACTTTGTATATTAGGCAAAAAATTCTGTCATTATATCATGTTTTTTTACAAATTTGTCCGAATTGGATCACGAGGTTCTTTTCTGTGTTCAATCCCAGTCAATAGTATTTAACGAGAGATGAATTTTGAGTTGAGTTGTATTTCGCATATGTTTCAGTCAGAATAGTTCTTAGACACATCATAATAGACAACCTATCAGTTCGAAGTTGTTAATTCTTCTAAAGTATCCACCACCTACTTTTTACAGACATTTTACAGATAACGGATTGTAATCAGCTGAAGAAAACAAAGACACCCAAAAAACTCCCATGAGCCCACTACTTTGGCGCTTTTGACATCTCGTAGTAAGCAACCTAACTACCTAAGGCTGCTGTAAATTATTTGAATGTTTATCCAAAAAATTGCCCTGAGAGTTTTTCAGATTTTTTTTCTCGCCGCACGTAAATATATACCTCTATTCACAAAAAGTTCTCTGAGAAGGAAAAATGCTTCATAGATGTTTTAAAAAATCCCTCACGACGTCAAAACTGATGATATCAAAATTTAATAATGTTGGTTCAACAAAAATGTTATATAAATAGGTATATTTTAACAAGTTTTTCTAATTATAACATCAAATTAGAAATCTGAATCCTTTAAATCAATAATTTTAGCAGAAAAATACACCTTTGATATTCTTCTTACTTTTTTTTAAATTTAATAAAAGCTTTTGGGGATATTTAATGAAGATACAACTAATGCAGCACTTTCTTCGCTGAGTGTTCATCATCTTCATTTATTTTTGAACTACCACTGTGTAGCTGCAGGCTCATTGTGAATTGTGACTTAGTGTCTTGACCACCACCCTGGATGGATCTGGGCATTCAATTAATTCAAATGGACTAAAAATTGACCACATGAGTTGTGGAGCAGAATTCCAGAATACAGACTATTCTGTCATCAACTCAGTTTTGTAATAAAGGTGTGAGCAATTAATATTGTTAAAGAATATTTTAACGCTTCTTCTAATAGCAATGCATGATTGATTAAATATCCATCATAAGAAATATTCACTATAAAGAAGAAAACTTTTATAATAGTGTAAGATAATTTTAGTCAATAAATAATTTTTCATACTTACCTTTCGTAAACATTTTCTTACAGCGATCAAGCTTAATATACCTAAAAATAGAGAAAAATATGGTTAAAAACGATAAGAAATCGTTAAATTTGTCTCTGTAACTTTAACTGAAAAATAAAAGTAAACTGTTATTAGAGTATGAAACGTAATTAACTCTGATCAATAAGTATATATTTATTATAAAAAAGCTGTACGTAGCATATGTAAAAAATAAAGATTTCATGTTTAAGCAATAAAATCATTTAAACATACGTGAAAAGCTGCAATGGTATCAAATTTTATTAGTTTTTATCAAAAGAATTTTTAATCACTTTTTTTTCTCTTTAATAATCCATATTTATTGCACAAGAAGAAAGATTTCGTTCTCCGAAGGCCAGTAATATATGGAGTTGTAGCCTTAATTTGGAACAGACTCTTAATTTTTTGTTAAATTATTGTGAAGTGTCCCAATTTCTTGGAAACCTAATGTTCATGGATCTAATGTCTCCTCTTGTATAAAGTTAATCAAAAGAAATATGAAATGCATAAAAATGTATGAACCATTATAAAATGGATTTAGTCATTAATAGTTTGTTTAAAGTTAAGGAAATCATAAACTAAACATAAAATATTTATATACCAAAATGTCAGTAGTTTTAAAGATAATCACATCACGTTTCAGAATTCAAATACTCTTGCTTTAATTTCCGATACTTAGACTGCTTTTTCAAGGCTTTACTAAAAGTTTTTTTAAAAATGTATATCCATGAAAAATTATTAATAAAACATTTTTTGAAGATTTGTTTTCTTTGTTTCCATGACTTTTGTCTCAGTAGCTGTATAGTTTGTAAGCATTATTATTTTTTTAAAATTTATTTTAAATACACACACACACACACATATATAAAATGTGACGAAAACTCTCTTAAGGTTTATAGCTAATTTATTGTAATTCATGATTATTATTTAAGTAAAATTGGAAATCATATAAATAATAATTGATAAATACCTAAGGAATAAATTAGGCAATTTTAATTTTATTAAAATTATTAAATCATAAATTAATATTATTCTCCTATGTTAAGCTTAAAAATTTTTAACTTCAAATTTTATTTTTGTTTGCAGTTTTTTTATGGGAAATTATGTCAGGGTACAAATTTTAAATAAGATCTAAAAAATAAACGCTTAAAAATAATATTATATCGTTTGAACTGTGTGTGCATTCCATTAATAAGTTTTCTTTCACATTATTTTGCACATGAGGTGAAGATTCTTCGCTCTTTTTAGCTTGATGTAAGGCAATGATAGCAATCCCCACATATCAACAAATGAATGAATATTTTCTTCCTCATGAGGCAGTTTGCAATGCCCTACTAAATTGAGCAATAAAGCAGTATTTGAAAAAACTCTGGTGCTCCAATTCAACAACAGTTGTAATTATATTAGTATTTTTACTCTGCATGATTTTATATAAAGGCCGCGGTGGCCTGGATAATTAGGGACGCCGTTCTCATTATCGGAAGGTAGTGGGTATAAGCCCCTTCTTAACCAAAGATTCATCGTGCTCACTTATGGCGGCGGGGGGAAGTTAAAACTGGGTGTGGTTGCAATGTCCTCCAAGTAAAATGATACCTCTGGGGGTGGCAGACCAAGTATTTGGGGTCTTCTGCTTGGTCCCTGCTTTAAAATCACTAAGACTCCACCCGGCTGCTTCTATCTAACTGGTAGAGCCCAACCTAGGGCAAGGTACAGGGAGCATGCTGGTGCAGCAACAAGAACAACAACACAGGATTTTAAAGAATGATGCTTTGATAAATATTTATGAAGCTTTGAAGAAATGTCAAATTTTGAAAGGAGTCACATCAAAGATGGCCAAAATATGGTACTTTGGAATCGCAGTTGTGGATTAAACATGGCAAAGTCAGCCGCCGCAGAGATTTAAGATATCCCTGTGCCACAAATGTATTTCAGAACTGAGGAATCCGAAGAGTAGTCACGTCTGGACCAAAAGTGTTACTCCATAATAAGAAAGCACATCATTCCAATTCTGAATCATTTCTATCTTTCCGTCTACAACTCCGATCACATATCCCAAGTTGACAATTCCGCGCTCACGTTTCGCTCCTATTAAGGAAATTGATACTAATCCCTTAACAAAAATCTAAATCTGCTAGAGAAAACAGTAACGAATCTGATTAGAAAATGGGATCTTCAATAACAATTCCACTCTTCTCTTTGTGCTGGTTATCATCAAACAGGTATGTTTTAACAGAAAAACATACAATACAACTTTCTGGTGACATTTGGGAAATGAATTGCTGGGGCATCTGTCCATTTTAAGTGAAATTTTATGATTTTCTAAATGTTTCAGTCCATAATATTGCATATGATTCCATATCATATGCAATATACTAACTACTTTCGCAGCAAATTTTACAGAATATCTAGTATTATTCTATGATTTGTTAGATTTCTTGATGTTGCTTCAACAGTGTATATCCGGGACACATTGGAAAGGAAACTTTACCCATACAGGAATATATTAATTTAATTAATTAGTGGCTTCAAAATTAGACCAAAATGAAATCTATAGAATAAGGTGTATTAAATTGATATATTACTTGTTTTACTCAGTATTAGTAGGTATAAATAGCAAATGCAGTCTTAAAATCAATTTAAATTTGTCTGCTTTACTGATCCTTATCAATAGAATTTTTTTTATTATTTTTTATGGTTCTGAATTTTGATTTTTTAATCATTTATCAGTCTACGCAAAACTAAGCTCATATCAAATTTCAATTTTTTATTCTACTCATTTTTTTCTGCTTCAAAATACTTTGATCTAGTGATTCCTGAGTGCAAATAATTTTCATAACAAAATGTATTTATAGCTCATCACAATTTTTAGTAAGGCTATTTTTTCAGCTTTCATTTTTTTACTATTTTCATAATTTGTTTTCTTTTCTTTTAGAGAAGATAAAAATTTTCACCATTTTTCCAACCCTTTATTATATTCCGAGTTCATATTTCTAGGTTTGGATCTAATGGTTAAAATATACTACTCCTTAAAGAGTTTCCTATATATTTTTTAAACATTTTTGGATAAAAAGAAAATTTGAAATGCTCTAATTTTTTGGAAGTGAACTAAATATTGCAAACAATAAGAATTTAACAAAAAATATAAACTGTAAACATTAATAATTTGAAAAAAGCATAGGAAAATTTTATACAAAATTACATCATAACAAAAAGCAAATTCATCTCTCTCAATGCAGAGAAACCTATTTTTAGTTAATTGGAAGAATGCAGGTTTTGTTATGAGTTAATATCACACAATTATTTTCTATATCAGTTTCATAAGAAAATTATCCTCATAAATACTATGCTTATGCAACTTGTCGCCTTTTTCTCCTGCAAGGAATACCATTTGCTACTTGAAACATTTGGCGATATATTTCATGATTTTACCATTGTTTTAACTCTTTTATTACATTTTCTTTTAATTGTATATTTAGTTTAATATTAGTATTTCCTAGAAAAATTTTCAAACGAAGAATAGTATTGTATTTGTCCTTTATAAAAAAATCTTTCTGAACAAAAGGTACAACATTCAAAATAAAATAAATTTCAAATACTGAAAATGATTTGAATTAGACCAAAACTTAAAATTAACAAAAAAAAAAAAACATTTATTTGCATATATACATTTATGAATCTTCAATCACACCGTTATTTACATAAAAATGATTATTATCATATAGTTTCTCCAAAGAAATATTGATAAATATTTTTTGTTGACAAAGTTTAATTGATAATAATCTATCAGAAGTATGATAAAGTAAGCATATTTATTAAATCTGTCACATTTCAAAATTGAATTAAATTTAATAAACATATAGCATTTCTTATTTTATTCGTTGTTTTATCATTAACATGTGTAGATATTACAGAAGTTTACAAAGATAATTTATGGAAAAGAAAATATAACCAATTTTAAAGTGTTCCGAAAACAATTTTCATTAGATTTAAAGAAATGTCGTTAAAATCAAAATGTATATCTTGACTAAGCAAAAATTGAATTCTATGGCTTTTATAAAAATTTTTTAACTTACTCAGGACAGTTATTACAGAAATAGATAAAAATTCCATGTTGCAGGTTTGCAATTCTTCTTCCATTTTGAATAGAAAAATTTTTCAGTATTACAATTTTTTTGCCCATATTAAAGTTAGAAAAAAGACAGCCATTATTTCAATCACATTTTTTGAAATTTTATTATTGTTTAAGAATGTTGTGTACGTGTTTATATTTGCAGTGTTTAAGTATCTTATAGAGGGCGCTGTAAAATAATAACTTAAAGCAGCGAAATTTCATTTAACTGAACGACATTTGCTTAATAAATTTAAAAAAAAGAAACATATATAAAAAAATTCGAATAATTCTAGTAATTTATCTTGCTTTGAAAAATAAACTCAGATTAAAATCTAAAGTTCAATCTTGAATAAATGAAAGAAATGTTTTTAATTTTACCATGATAGTTATAATTAATGCTTAGAATCAAGAGCACTGAAGTGAAATGATTTTTTGAAAACATTTTTCATCATGAGGCTGATTGTTCTCAATATTTTTTTATTAATTGCTTTAGATTATATTATTAGTATTATATAGGTAGAAATTAGATACGTTAACAATAATTTAAAAAGATATTTTATAAATTGAGCTACATCGAAGAGAAATTTTACTTCATTTTAAAGTTAGTCATTAAATGTGAACATGTACATAAATTCATATACATTTTTTCAATCATGAAGTGGAGTGGTTGTTTGGTTAAGATACGGCTTAATGTCTACATAATTTATTTTGACATTAATCTAGCCATTTGTACCTTGATATACAAGCCGTTTAACTTTAATTCATTGACAATGCCATTCTGTTTTGGTGAAAAATTTGCGGATTAAATTTTTCGATACGAAATTATTTGAATCAATATTTTCCATTTTATGGTACGCGGGAAACAATCAATAATGGCGGATATAAAAAATAAACTATAAAAATGTCATTGAAATTTTTTTATAATTTGTAGAAATTATTTTATTTGTTAATATCTTACAGTAAAGTTTTCATTATGTACAGTCGATGATCGAAAATCTGGTAATCGAAATCATTTGTTTTATATCACTTTTAAATTTAACTGTCAAACATAAATAAGGTGAGATGTCGCTGCCACTGTTGTGATCATGGAGACAGGAACATAATTCATATTCCTTCCTCCATGGTTGTCATAGCTCTATAATCTCGTTCACTTCACTGGGCGGCTGACAAGCAACAGGTTTTTATTTGTGGTAATAGCATCTTTGCTTATTAAAATTCATTGATCCCTGTACTGATCAACTTTTTTTTAATGAGTCATGGATCAGTGGTTAAGAACTGATATGTGTCAAAATCTTTACCAAAACACAAACATGATGTATTGCGCAGTTCTACAAATGAGAAGTCTGAAAATTCAGTGTAAAACGTTGAAATAGCGCAGTCTTCAGTTCTTCAAAAAGGCATCGAGAGAAAATGTTGTGACGAACATATACAATATGGATTTTTGTATGTTGGAGACGAAAACTGTCCTAAACACAAGTGTGTAATGTTGGATAGTGCTTTCAAATGGATACATGAAGTCTTCGTTTCTGTCTTGACACCTACATTGAAAACATTTGGATTAGAAATACTAAGATTGGGATTTTTAAGCGTTTAAAGGAGGAAAATAACGTGTCTATTTTATCATTTTATTTTCTACCTGCTAATAAAGATAGCGAACTGTAGATGTTAATGATCACATTAATTATTAATATGTTTACACTCATCAAATAAGAGATAAATTATTTTTACCTTCTATAAAGGATGCTTTTGGTTTTATGATCGATCAATAATATATCCAAAAAACTAATTGTATTCCTCTTTCAAACAATACGGTATTTAGAGGAATTTGTCCGTGGATATCGAGGAAGCAAAAATAGAGACAATAAAAAAGTAATTTTTTCTCAATTCAAGTAGATGAAACTACACTGCTGGACAATTGCTGAGGACGGATCACAAATTGCAATGTAGCATAACATTAAGCGAGACATGAGGCCTAGTAGGATAAAATATAGTTGCCACACTGTTCAAACATTAGAATAAAGAATATTTATTGTTCTGGAAAGTACAAAAGCTGTGAAACATCTGAAAGAAAAAAATGTTCATTTGATGCTGCATACGGAAAAATGGAACAATGGCTCTAAAAGTCAGCAGGCACCTTGAAGAAAGGTATCAGTACGGGATATGTTCACCGTGGAGTGTGATGCAACATTCCACACGTCGTATCATACTTTGCACAACATTATCCAGCAGCTGTTGAGGCAATTTATCCCATTCCTCTGGGAGTGCACGGATGAGAGTGTTCTTGTTTGTCGGAGGATAGTTTCGACCAACAACTTGCCTCCCCAAAACATCCCACACATTTTCAATGGGGTTTTGATCTGGAGAATGTGATGGCTATACGAGGCGTTGAATACCCTTGCTGTCTAGACAATCCTGAACAGCGAGTGTTCGATGATATGTTGCGTTGTCGTCCATAAAAACAAATTTATCACCGACAGCACCACGGAAAAGACGAACACGAGGAAGTAGAACTTCATCAATGTATCGTTTTCCTGTCATAGTTCCATTCGCAACCACATGTAGGGGCGTGCGGTCATTGATCATGATGCCGGCTCACACCATGACACTGCATGTCGGATATCGGTCCCTTTCCTGGATATTTTCTGGACGATAAGCAGTACCACTCTCGCGCCAGATCAGTTGGCGTCTATAGTCCAATGGAAGACTGAACCTACTCTCAACTGAGAATAGTACGCATGTCCATTCCTGGTCAGTCCAATTGCCATGCTCACGACACCATTGCAAACGGGCAGTACGGTGCTTTCTGGTCAATGGGACACGCACAACAGGTCTGCGGGCGTATAGTCCTCCTCCTCTCAAACGTCTGGCAATAGTTTTTAGGGAGATCTGCTCGCCTGAGGCAGCAAGAAACTGATTTTCTTTATGGTGCGCCTGTTCCTTTTTGCTGATAGGACGATATATCTGCCTTCTGCAGGCGTCGTAATTCTAACACGACATCTCCCGTGCCGCCTACTACACATTCCAGTAGTTTTAAATGACTTCCACAGCCGTGAAACAACGCTGTGAGCGATGTCGAACTCCCTGGCAACATCTGTTATTTTTCGCCCTTCTTCTATCTTTCCAATAATTCGGCCACTCATTGAATCATCTAAGTGATGTCGGGAAGACATGCCAAAAATTTCAAGTTCGTCTATTAAATCTTTTCTGTAAAACTTTGACTTGAAACAACAACTGTCCACACGCGTCAAAACCTTTAAAGCTCTTAAGAACGCTATCACGTGATGAACAGACGTGGAAAAAAAATTTGCATACGCATACTTCTTCTTACTATATCCCGCACTTATTCTAATTTTCCACAGTTTGCTTCCTTTCATTTTGTGGTTGCTATGGATGATAGTGTTATCCGTCCTTAGCAATTGTCCGCCTGGCAACAGTTTTTCGGTAAAGCAGATCGCCCGAAAAACTGTTGCCAGACGTTTAAGGGGATGAGGATTATACGCTCGCAGACCTGTTGTGTGTTTCCCATTGACCAGACAGCACCGTACTGCCCGTTTGCAATGGTGTCGTGAGCATCGCAATTTGACTGA
Source organism: Latrodectus hesperus (assembly GCA_037975125.1). Taxonomy (NCBI): domain Eukaryota; kingdom Metazoa; phylum Arthropoda; class Arachnida; order Araneae; family Theridiidae; genus Latrodectus; species Latrodectus hesperus. The sequence continues at coordinate 72,015,692 of CM075860.1, read as the reverse complement.
ACAGGACTGGGCATGCGTACTATTCTCAGATGAAAGTAGGTTCAGTTAGTCATCGGATTGTAGACGCCAACTGATCTGGCACAAGAGTGGTACTGCTTATCGTCCAGAAAATATTCAGGAAAGTGACCGATATCCGACATGCAGTGTCATGGTGTGGGTCGGCATCATGATCAATGGCCGCACGCCCCTACATGTGGTTGCGAATGGGACTATGACGGTTCAACGATACACTAATGAAGTTCTACTTCTTCATGTTCGTCTTTTCCGTGGTGCTGTCAGTGATAAATTTATGGATGACAACGCAACATGTCATCGAACACTCGCTGTTCAGGATTGTCTAGACAGCGAGGGTATTCAACGCTTCGTATGGCCATCACGTTCTCCAGGTCTAAACCCCATTGAAAATGTATGGGATGCAGGAATAAAGTTTCCTTAGCTGAAATATCTTAGGTTTATCATGTATAGTGTCTAAAATGTCCAAAATTTCCTTATTTCTCAAATTAAGCTATTTAAAATTTTCTTGAGCAAATCTTAAATTTGCATTATTGTTTTAATTTTCTTTAAATAGTTTGTGTTTAGTCAAAAATTTACAATATAATTTTATAAGAATTAAAGAATATAATTTTGCTTATTGAACCTATGATTTTTATGGATATTGTAGTGGATAGTTTCATCATTTTAACGACAAACAAACTTAATTGTTGAACTATATCATCAGTTGGCACAGATTCCACAAGAGAACCTTGCAAGCTGAGAGAAACTGAGAGGGAGATGAGGGTATAATTCTAGACCCTCTCTGCCAGTTTGCGTACGGTGAAGGACGAATCTCACAGTAACTTTAACTATTTATGTAATTCATGTGTAATTTAGTATCCTTTGTATTAATTTTACATTACGAATATTTTTCTTATATTAAATCTGGCATTTATTATTTTTATTATTTATTGTAAAGTGTTCATTTGAACTTAATGATTAAGTTTGTATGTGAATCACTTATACTCCAGTATTATTCATCATGCCTCTTTTATGCACACTTTCAATTTTTTTGTGGGTGAAAAGCAGAAAATTTGCAATTAAATTTTTTACTTTTGGCCCACAGAACCAAGAAGAAAATTTCAAAATTCAAAAACATTAATATGATTGCGAATCTTTTGAGCGCCAAAGTTAGAAAATAGTAAACATGTAAATTTTTTGATTTTTTCATGAATTTTCCTTTTAAAATTTTTTGAAAGAAAAGTGTTTTGTGATATTGACAATTGAAAAATTATCTTTTTTTCTTTTTGCTCAAAACAATTTTTCTTGATTTTTTTTGAAGGATTCATAATTCAATATTTTATTAATTCTCAAAACGGATCGTTATTCAATCTGGTAATACAGCTTCTCGCTCCAACTTGGATAACTACGTATGCTGCTACTTAAATATTATTATAAAGTAAAATTGTTCTTAAATTTTATATTGTCAATCGTAATATAATAACATTATTTCGATTATAAGGAATTCTTAAATTTTGAATTATGATTATAGTGTTTCGTAATATCAGTACCAAACAATAATTTCTACTACTAAGCCTTTTCAAAACAAAAATTCATTTTATTTTGGAGTGTTACGTATTTTAATAAATGTTACATAGTATTAATTTCCATTGAAGGCTATAGATTCACTTGAATCTTCAGGTAAAAATCTACTCGTTATTTCATCCCTCATAGCTTTTGTAATGTAATCTATACTCTCTTCAGAGCTCTGCTTCTGAAAGAAAAAAGGTAAAAAAAATATTAATATACCACACACAGTATTGAAAATGCTATATTCAAATAAAGGACACTCAGTATCAAATTAGATCAAAGATTTACGTTGTTTCGGTAACCTATTCTATCATCTTGCCTTCCCTCAAATACTGTAATCAACTTGAACCTACTAGATCACTGCTCGAAAAAGGAACCAGCGGCCATTGTTAAAGCTAAAGTAGAATTTCAACTATGGAAACATGACCTTGTGCGGATGTATGCTAAAGGATCTTCAGATGAAGTGAATCCAAACGGTGGAACAGGCATATTTCTCACCGCAGAAAAGTATTGGAGCTGGAAACATCGCTTCAATTTCAATTGCGAACTAAAGACAAACCTAGAGGCCATACGAAAGTATATTTCATTGAATTATATTAATAAAGCTAGAGGGTCGTCATTTTCTGCTACTCTAGGACTGTCCTGAAGGTGATAGGGAATGGAGACTCCAGGCTCGCATAAGATATCCATTATTATTTAGAGGAAATTTTCCACCTGGGAAAAAGCTGTACATCATAGTAGATACCTGCACATGTTGGCATTGAGAAGAATGAGGAAACAGATAGACTTATATAAAAGGATGCGAGGAACTTTAAATGGGAAACTCCAAGCACCATAACTTTAAGAGACACTAATACAATCTCTAGATACAAACTGAAATAAAAACACATCAAAATAGAACATAAATTATGCGTTATCAACGCAGACAGGATTATCACCAGGACTATTTCCAGGCTTAGAACCCAACACTTCTCTGGAATGACTATAAATACAGACGGCAGCAGATCTTACAAATCATGTAGGAACTGCCCTGAGGAAGAGCTCACTCTGGAACATATTTTTAACTGCCCAACCATTACAAGAAGTCTACAGGCTATTGACGAATTTCCCATTTAGGGAAATCTTTATAATGATAAAATTGTACACATCGCCAAGGTCATGATTTCGGCACATGGAATGATTTGACTTACCTTCAAATGGACACGACACCAAACCAAACCAAATAAAGGACATTCTAAGATCATCATGTTATTATACATTGAATAAGTTGTATTATAGATCTACTAAATTTTCTACTGCAAAATTATGTTTCAAAAATTGCATATTTATTGCTTACGAAAAATGCCTTTATAAACGACACTAAAAATGATTTAGCAGTGTATTTTCTGTAAAAAAGATCCTCTTTCATGTATTTCTGTACCAGTGAAATATTAAAATCATCTGTGCATCTGTGTGTTAGTTTGAGCAATAAAACAAATATATTACGTATGTTGAGCAATAAAAGAAAATGTAATTTATTGATGACTTCAATTATTCTTTTGAAGATGGAAAATTCTCTGACACCAGTGATAATTATAGTTTTAGTTGAGGAAAAGTAATTGTAACTGTAAAAATATACCATAAAGGCAAATGAGAAAAGAGACATGAACTGTCACTATCTTAAAAAAACTAATATTCTGTTTACATGCTAATTTCAAAATTTCACTTTTCATTAAGAAATTTTTTTTTCATTTTTAACATATATTGGTTTACAAATAAATTTTGCTGTATACATAATTAAAATATACCATAATTTAGTCTTATATATAATTTGTTTGTCAAGAAATTTTTTTATAAAATTACTCAATGAATTGACGATATTCTAAAGTAATTGATAATCAAAGATAGACTGTGTGTGTTTTTTTTTACAAAATTGTAATTTCTTCAAGTTTGTTGAATTTCGAAATTTTAGATATTTTTTTTCGTCAGTCATTTTTTTTAAACTTATTTATCTCAAAATTCATAGTTTTGATACTTTATAATTATTTTTTAGACTTCCATAAATTTTTGATTTACCAAAATTTTTCTCATGAAATTTGATCTTCAATGAAGTGCCTTTGCACAAAAGTACTATATTGTGTTTGTCCTGATTTCTTTAAAATTGATTATCATAATCTCAAGATGTTTCTCAAATTTTTATTTTCTATCCATTGTATGCTTTATAACATTAAATTCCTGTCCACAATTTTTTATTAGAAATCCTCTCACACAGATATATATATGTTATGTTGCGTAATTAATTTATCATATTAAATCTCACAAAAGTTGGCTATCCTAAGATCACTGGTTTCTAATTATTTTTGACATCTCACATGATGCTATGCATTCTGATAATTGTTTTTTTCAGTAATTTTTAGCTTTTTTCTCTCTAGTGACAAAGTTTAATATTTAATAGTTCTTTTTTTTATACTTACTTATGTGGAATCAACTAGTATAAATATCGTTTGAAATAGTGATACTAAAAGGTAAATTATTGAAAGATATTCAAACCGTTTCAGTTGACATCGTAAGATCATGCATTCCTACATTCGTTTGAATTAATTTGCTTTTAAATTCTGTGATTTAATTGAAGAACATGAGCCAATGATAAATTCAGCAATTAAATTAATAAATCATCCTAATGTAAAAGGAATCTATCAATTTACATAATTTTTTATAGACATAAGGAGCATAAAATTTCCTTAAATGAAGCTTTAAATTGTTTAACTACCCTATATGGATAGAAATTAACGAAATTTTGAATGAAAGTATTAGCGGGAATATTTTTTTCCATAATGAAGTTTAGTTGGAAAGATCATGAAGTACCGTTTTGCTTTAATCTGATACTTTTGTATTTATAATCGTATGTTTCGTTGAGCATCATTGCTTAACCAATAACAAGACTGCATGAAGTTTTTTTTTCTCAAATTTTATAAATGTTTTACTTATTCATTTAATATATAACAATGAATATATTTTATCATACACAGCCTTTTTAAAATTTTTATCTAAGGACAACCAGCATTTTTTTTTAACTAAGTATTGCTACAAATCAAATTAAATGTTCAAAATAGTTGGTGATTGTCAAAAGTGTTAGTTTCGCCATCTTGAATTTTCGTCAATTACAGATTCATTTTTAGAAACAAAAGATTAATAGCACATTAATACATCTATTTTACAATTTTCAGGACAAATATAAAGTATTACCAATAGACAATCTTCATTTAGGGATAAAAGATTAAAATATTTAACGGAAAATCTTTATTAAATTATAAAAAAATCAGCAATAATTGCTGAAAGATATGAAATCTGATGCAATCTCTAAAATTAATCACAACTAAGAAAAGAGTAATTATTGCTTATACAATTGATTTTCGTATCACTAGTGGTAAATTTGATCTAAGCACAAATTCTTTGTTAACAAGTATTTTAAACTGAATTTTACTTTTCAAGCTCCATCCAAGTTATTCAATCTTTAGGTTTTTCACTTGTTTCCTTGCTAATTACTAAATAAAATAATATTTTTTCTCTATGTATATGTAGTTGGAGATTATATTTCTTAAGGCCAATAATACATTATAAAAATAATAAATTCTTAAGAATTTTTTTTCTAAATATTAATGAAATTTGACTCACCATATTTGATTTTTCAGGAGACCTAATTATTGGAAAATTTTTCTGAAAGGATTCATTGGAATGATATTTTTGAATTTTTTTGATTTCTTCAACGTGACTGCTGTCATTTGGAATCTGCTCCTGATCAGACGGCTTTTTCTGATTTCTTTCGAGGTCTTCCGCTTCCTTTGAAACTTCCTGATTACTTGCACTATAATCTGAGATGATATCATAATTCTGAAGCTTAGTTTCATCTAGTTCTGATATTGGCAGTGTTATAGCACTCTGCTTTACCGAAGGAGCTGGATTAAGAGGGGCTTGTTTTGCTATCTCTCTCAAAGCATATAGATCTTCTGTGGTTTTATATAAAATATACAACTTATCCCTTGGACTCTGAAGTGCTTCCGATAATTCATTAAGTTTCCGACAATAGTCGCTGTCGATTTTTGTTCTTAAATTAGATATGTCGCCAGTCAATGTACAAACGCTATCTTTTAAAATACGCGACATCGCTTCTGTGTGGTGCGTTAGCTCGGTGACACAGACGAATTCCTTCATTAATCCTTCTAGATTCGTAAAATGTTGTATCACAGTGACAGATTTTCCGGAAAAGTTGGCAGAACTGTTCTTCATGATTTCTTGCGCTTGTCGAACTTTATCGATGAGGATTTCTAGGTTTGAACAGCTCTTTATCCATCGAGTTTCACTTCTTAGCATGGATTTCTGGAACTTGTGGTTGAAGAAAACCAAATTATCTCGAACTATTTGTGCATCATTCGATTGTTGCTGTAGGAAAGTGCGGATACAGAACATCGTTTGTTCTATGTTCTGTACCTGATCGAGGATACTATTGCTGTCTAGAAACTCGTTGTATACGTCTTCCCAATTGGAAACTAACAGTGATTTTACGTCTGTGTAATTGTCTTCTAAAGTCTTTAAGGAACTCCTAACACTTGCGACCCATGCCTTTTCTGACTCTGTCGTTACCTTCATCATACACTCTTTCAGTGACAACAATACATTATCTGGTAACTTGAAATCTGTTTCCTAAGGAAAATATGTTTTTAAAATTTAATCGTCAACATAAAAGGAAACAATTTTAAGTATATTTTACTGAAATTCATTAACCTTTAATTTGTAAATGGAGTGAAAGTGAAATACTTAGGATATTGATGAAATTAAGAATGAATGAAATTACCTTTTCATCAATATATTTTACTTAAAACTAAATTCAGTGGTACGACAACTTATATGAAGGCCTACAGTGACCATATCTGTTTTCAAGATCGAGGAGTTTCTGGTATGAAGCATATAATCTGGTTAGGTAATCAACCTAACTCAAAACTCCTAATTTTATTGACCTACTAAAGGGATGGAAGGCTGAGTCGATTTTGCCCATAGCCCAAGGTCCGAACTTCAGACCTTTATCTTGAGATCGTGAAGCGTTACTTTTACATTACCAGCCTTCATATGTTTGATTTATTTAATATGAAACATTCTTAGTAATTAAATAGGGAAACAAAAAATTTTAAAGTAATTTTTCGTAAATATTCAAGTAAAAATATTTCCTAAATTTGAGAAAATTTGCAAGATTCATCCAACAATGAAAAAAAAAAAGGAACAAAGTAAGTTTGATACCTAACAATGTTCTATTACCCAGTCGACAAGAATGTATATGAAGTTCTGCAACTAAATTAGTAAAATTGTCAATAAAAGCAACATAATAACAGGGAAAATATTCAGAAAAATAAGAAAAGTAATAATTAAAATAAAATGTTGAGAAAATGATTGTGGAATAAAAACTTGCCTTTTTTCATCACGGGAACAGGAAATGAGGATAAAATAAATTGCTACGGCACAATTTGAGTAAAATGTGTATACAAGAATACTACAGAATAAAACTCATTCACAAACTTAATAAGAAAAAATTGATTTTCTCAGGATTATCAATTTCTTTTAAAAATGAAGTATTTTCAAATATTTCGATTACATAAACTGTTTTGTGCAAAACTAATTTTTTTTACAGAAAAGATATTAATAAAAAATACGTAAGTTCTCATTATACGGATAGATAATTTGTCTGAAATCTTATTAAGCTATGACAAAAATGTGTATAAGTATGACATTTATTTATCTAGGTGTTATATTTGTAAACCACTAAATTTTAATCCCTAATCACACGCATTCATTTTTATGTGACCCCAATAATTTCGTTATTTGATTATTTTACTTAAATGATTTTGAATTTAAATTATACCAGTATACTATACTCATATAATTTAAATACAATTAAATTATGTCAGTATAATATCAATAAAAAATAATTTTTGAAAAAGATTTTCATGTGAATAAAATTTCATACTTATAATTTAGTAAAAAATAATTCGTCACAAAATTACATTAAAATTTTTTTAACATGTATTTCTATGTTTTATGCAAGTATTATTAATATAACATCACTTCAATAATGAATCAATGTTTAGTCAAAATTAAAAAGGATTTAACGTATTTGATTCACTATTAAGAAAACTAATATAGAAAAGTCCATTTAAATTTCCCTTCATCTTCTACACAAGCTATACATAGGACTTAGATTATCTCACATTTACTCTCGGAGTTTTAGTAGACTTGGCAGGAATGAGATTACACTTTAAAGTTATTCTGGTCACAAAACTATCAAGTGCTCATCTTGTCAACAGACACATGAAAGAGCTCCCTACCTAATACTCTGGTTTGTTTGGATTTTATATTTAAAAATTCAAATTTTATGCGTGTATTAAAATTTAATTTTAATTTTTTATACGTAGAAATTTGTTTAGTAACATAGGTTAAGATATTGTACTGATATAATAAAAATGCGAAAAAAAAAATTCAAAATTTCAGTGTATATTCATTATTGTTTACATGTTCTGAAAAGGCTTTATAAAACAATTTTGGGCAATTAAATTAAAAAATATTTTACAATATATATATATATATATATATATATTGAATATTTTACAATTATATTATATTATATTATATTATATTATATTATATATATATATATATATATATATATATATATATATATATATAGATTATATTATTATAATTATTATTATATAATTATAAATAAACTATAATTATATAAATCAACTTTTTAGAAATTAATAATGCATACATTTAGAAATGCATAAATGCATAGAAATATATAGAAATGCATAGAAATAATGCATTTAGAAATTAATAATAATGCATAAATTAATAATGCAAATTGATAATTTTTAAAATTAATAATGCAATAATGCAAATTAATAATTGCTTATTTAATATAATGACAATAAATCTGAATACATTATAAAAATTTTATTCATCATATGCTTTGTATTAATATATTGATTTCTGTAAAATCTGATTGAGAGAGAAAGGGGTTGTGTTAAAATGTACAAAATAATTCGCGCATTCTGAGAATCGGAAACTTATCTAGTAAACATATTGTTAATTCAAAAGAAAATGAAGTAAGTACGTGAAAGAAATATAAGTATGAACCAATTTTGCATCGCTTTTTATGGCAGTGTTTAGTAAAATTTATGTCATCATCCGTCTTTATTTTGCAACAGCCATTTATATTTAAATAATTCGACAATGAACTTATGAAATTAATGTTGTTTTTTTAACGTGCTACTGTCTTTCAAAATAGAACAATAAGCCACAGTTCGATCTGATATCTCATTAAGAAAAAAAATTGCTCGTAAAATAAAGACGATTATCAAAATTTATAATGACTATATCCTGATTCCCACTCAAGATGGTAAATCTTTGGAAAATAATAACGAAAACTGGAGAAGATGAGAGTCAGAAAAATGGTAATGTTGATGAGTTTTTCTACATGCTATTTCCAATTCCGTTTGTTTTTCCTGATGTTATTATGAATAATATTTTCCACAGAAGATCATATATCCTTTGTTGAGACGAATCAGAGGAATTAGGTCAAATTTTCATCACATTTAGAAAATATTGCTCCGGAAGTCATTTTTGCAATCTAAGTACACATTTCACTGTCTGTAAAATTTGTGTAAATCATAATTCATCAGCAAACGAGACTCTCCAGAATTTTTTATTTCCGAAATTCAGCTTGCAGAAATGCAAAAATTAAATTCAGCTGCAGTAATGCTTAAGTTCACATATGTATTAGGTTGGGGAATAAGTTCGTAGAGTTTTTACCAAAGACTTTTATTTAAACAAAAAACAATAATTATATTAATAAGTTAATGAATTATATATTCGCCGTTCCTGTTTACAACCTCTTCCCACCTCTCGACCAATTTGTTGATGCCGTTCCGCCAAAAATCGCCTGATCTGGTGTCAAAGAAGTTGTTGAGCTAGTTTTTAAGGACCTCTTGGTGCACTGGGAAATGCTCGAAATGAATGCCACAGTCAATAAGGAACTCTACATTTCCCAGCTACACAGCGTGAATGAGACTATTCGATTTAAAAGACCTGATCGACATGATCAAACCATACTCCTTCACGACAACGTCAGGCCCCATGTTGCACAAGTCGTCAAAGCTGCGCGCCAAGAGCTCGAATGGGAGGTCCTTCAGCATCCACCGTATTCTTCGGACCTTGCACCGACCGATTACCATTTTTTTCACTCCTTGTCAAACCAAATGAAGGGTGTTACCTTCGATAACAAAGAGGTACTTAAAAACTGGCAAACAACTTCTTTGACACCAGACCAGGCGATTTTGGGCGGAACGGCATCAACAAATCGGTCGAGAGGTGGGAAAAGGTTGTTAACACACAGCAACGACGAATTTATAATTGATTAACTTATTGATATAAATATTGTTTTTGTTTAAATAAAAGTCTTTTTTAAAAACGCTACGAACTTATCCCCCAACCTAATATATTGAAACTAAACATTTCATTATATGTAATTATTCATGGAAAGCAATTTACAGTAAAGTTACAAAGCTAATTTAAACTATGTAAGGAAAAAAGTCATAATTTTGACTATTGTTAGCTTTAAATACTTTTCTTAAATAATACATACCCCATTAGGAATTATGTCGTATTCACCTTCCGTCTGAGCAGAGTTCTCAACCAAATTCTTATCATACTTCTGAGTCTTTTTGGCATCTTTAATAGGTTGAATTGCCTTCACCAATATCATAAATGCTGACTTTAAATCAGTTATGTCTTTCTTAAGAATTCCTAGAGCTTTCTCTGCTTCTTTGTACCTTTCTAAATTTTTAAACCTTTCAATTTCTAGATCGTTTCTGATTTGCTCTCGAAAAAGGATGCATTTCTGATTTAATTCTGACTGGAAGTCATTGATAAACGAATCCAGTGGATATGATTCTAGAAATCGCTTTTCATCAGAAATCTGCAAAATAAGCCGTAAATGTAAAAAAAAAACTTTAAATTGTATTAACAATTATTGAAAGTTCAATAAGCTTTCGAATTTTTTAAGGAGCAAAATATATCATTCACTTATACTGATAATAAGTTGTTCCGTTTTTAATCTAAAGTGTTAATTTTCAAAACATGTGCTTCAATAAACCAATTTTATATTATGAAAAATTACAGTATTTACCAATAAATTTACAGTGTGGAAGGAAATAATGCATATATAAGATAGAATATGAAATAATGCATCATACAGTAAAAATGATATGAGATTTTGTTAAAAAAAAGGAATTAGGAAAAAATTCTGCAAAATTATTTATTTAATTTTGAATTTTCTTTAAAATTTCAAAACTATAAATATGAAATAATATAGATTTAAGATAGAGCAATTAGTTAAGTTATAATGTAGGCATCGAAATATTTAAAACCAAGTAACGTTAATAGAAAAATAAAAAAGAGAACACAATTAAAAAAAAAAAAAAGAAATTCCTTATATCTATTACTTTGAAAATGAATAACTGATATAAACATGGTAATTTAAAATCACTAATAATTTTTAAGATGTTACAGTGATTTCAGAACAATAATATTAACACTGAAAATGCGAAATATATTGTGCTAGCAAAAATTGAAACATTGCAATATTAAAAAGAAAATAAAGAATTATATTAAATTATCTTATAAAATTTCCTTTTCAACAATAAATAAATAAAAAGGGCGAAAACAAGTGGGTTGTTGGTCAATTTTTCGGTTTTGATTCCAGCAGAATGTTTATTTCTTGATATTAGGTGAAATTAACACTTATCACTTGTCCTTATTATTATGTTATGCTATTTACGACACTTGGACAAGTCAAGTCAAGATCTCTTAACTGTTGGCTGTTCAAATTGAAGTCAGTAGGGAGCGTCTTTCGTTAAACCAGAGCATCACGAAGGATAAAGTCTGGCTGTGATCTAAACTCCTCCGAGAGATGGCACCACCAGAGAATCCACTCCCTCAATTTTGACATTGATCTGAAGGTGGAGGAAATTTTCTCCAGACCATTACATCCATGATAACTGCTCAACGACCGATCACAGGACTTTCTATTCCATAGATTTAACGAGCACGCTTAACGTTTGTTTGGTGAATCTTTAGTGGCATTGAGAATGAAACCCGGATACCTAAACCACTAGGCTACCACAGCCCATAACTTCACTATTATTATTATAATCGTAATTTATATTTACAAAACGTTACTTTATTTCAACCAACTGAGTCTTAAATTCTACGATTTCTTGAAGGAAACATTGAATCCGTTTCTTAGAGCGACTGATGTTGATAATTTTCAAAAATCAAAAACTTTCGTTGTAATTATAATTTGAGTGAAAAATTCTGCTATTCAAGATTATAAAATAATTAAAAATATATTATAATGACTGAAAATACCATCAATTATTTGCATAAATTATAAAAAAGCATGAAAATTAAATTACCTATTTAATGCATTTTAATTTCTGTTAATATATTTATAATTGCATGACGGTCTTATATTATGAATACCTTTTGAGCCAATCTCTTTAATTCACGTAACTGAACTGAAATATCTTCTTCCACAGAAGAGTCAGGATTAAAACTGGATTCATCCCAAGAAAGTTCAGTCTCTCCAGAAAATTTTCTTTGCACAATCTAATGAGCAAAATACGTAAAAAAAACAGGGTTGGCAAATTTAGTAAATACAGTATGCGCTTATAATATGATTTGAAATATTATCTGATACACATTGAGATAAGGACATTTTATTTATTGAAATCATTTTTAAAACTGATCAGTAAGGTACTCTCTAAGCGACTAATAAAACAATTGCGGAAAATTTAGCTCACATCTCTTGAAATCACATTAATCATAATCATATAAATTGTAGCGTTTACGGTTTAGTAGCGATTTCCAGCAATCTAAATCCAATAGAAGCAATCGCCTGATGGAATATTGGACAAATCTTTCTCAAATAAATTGCCATCATTAACTTGTCTCACGGGATTCTGAAAATAATTGGATGAATTTGTCAACGCAAAGGTCTAAGTTAATTACAATAATTTAACATGACTGTAATGACTTGATTACATTTTGCCATCATATATAATTATTTAAAACAGTTACTTAACACGTGATAAATTGATTTTAGCATACGTACTATAAGGAAGTTATCTTTGAAAAGAGTTTTTGTGTAGCATATTACCTGCAATCATATTAAATTACCTTCAAAAATAGAACTATTATTCCACCAATTCAGTTTTATAAGAAAGCAAATTATTACTAATAATGTAAAATTAACCAATCAGTAGTTGTTGAAAAACTATGTAAGAGACATCCTAGTAATCATCAAATTAAAAGTCAACCTAGTAATTATCACTTAATTCATCTTAGTAACTATCAAAATCATACTTTTTAATAAAATTAATAAATATCTCTTAAAAAGTGAACAAAATAAATAATTTTAAAAAAAATTTCGAAATTTTTTTTGAGAAATTACAGTATTATTTGAAGAGAAATTAGTGCTGATTATTCGAGTTAATATAAACATAATTTTTAATATTTCTTCTTGTTTGACCTTCCTTTTATCTAAGAATCATTCTTATAATTATTTTCTTATGAGAAACTTATAAAATTCAGAAAAGAATTTTAAATTTAGAAGTTATTTCTTAATTAGTTTCTGCCTTAATTTTTATAATTGAATTCACTAACTGGTTTAAATAGCATACTTCCAAATTTGCTTATAAATTTTTAAATAATACTTTAATTAATATCTTTTCCAACAAATTTATGTGAAGATATGAAATATAAAAATATAAGAAGAGTTTAAAAAATTTAAATACGTAAAATTCTTACCGTAATTACATGTTTCAGGGCATATTGTAGTAAAGCAACTGAAAAAGGAAACTCTTTTAAGAATTACGTATTATTATGATATCTATAAATAACAACGTAAGAATAAAAGATTAGAAATTATAAATATGAATAATATGATTTTAAGATTATAAAACATGAAGTCTACAAATTTTTACAAGCATGTTAAGAAACATTGCAAGTAATTAAAAAATTCCTAATGAGAAATGATCAAATGAACAAGACCAATAGGTACGTGGTAAAGTTTTTTTTTTCATCCTACACCCGTCTTCAGCATCTCTGCCATTAATCGACGAGCAGCCCAATAAAAAGATGAACAAGTATAAGAACAAGAATAAAGTTCTTTAGTGGCATCAAAAGAGTTGTCAGTCATAAACTTTAAGACTTCAGGGCAATTCTTGAGGTGAGCAGCATCCATATCATCATGATTGCACAATGGACAACGAGCAGAGTCCATTACACCTATTCGATGCAGATGCCTTTGCAGATAGTCATGTCCAGTTGTCACACGGAAACAAGCGACACTAACAGCTCGTGGCAAGGAGCCAAGGACTTTATTGTTCCCATCAAGTAGAGTTGTCCATTGCCTGTCTATAGCCGCATCTTAGCATAAAGGGAAACTCTGTCGCCCTTATTTTTACTGAGGATTACACTTTTGATGTTACGCAAAGGGATTTGTGTAGATCATAAGGGAACCAGCTTTCGCAAGTCTGTCTGCCTGCTCATTTCCAAGAGCATAGCAGTGGCTCGGGAGGTTGGTACAATCATTAAAGTCTAGTGTACTTAGATATCAATGGAGCTCAAAAGTACTGGTGAACAATTTAAGAGTATTCGCGCTGTGTTGGATATATGTTGGAATATAATATGTACGACACTGGCAAGAAAAGGGTTCATGGTCTATCGACATACCTAGTCATAAAATATTATTACGTTATTCGAATTTGTTTTTATGGATGAAATATTTGATAATTTCTATATTCTTATATAGAAGTATTTGTCATGGAATTAAATTTATTTTATGTTTTTTTTTTTTTTACGTAATTTTCATAAATTTAATATCTATAAATTGCACTAGAATAGTAAAAGTTACCCTATAAAATAAATGTTAGGACATTATTTTAAAGATTTTTTTTCATGTAATATATATTTTTTATTTTTCATAGTTTCTTTATGAGGTTGATGAATATTTAATTAAATTATTAAGATTAAAACAAAATATTTTTTAACATAAATCATTCTCGGAATGTATAACCAAAAGAATTAAATGTGGAGTCTTTTGCGGTACTACCAATTTCAACATTCTGTTTTAAGCAAAAATGTTGCTAGTAGCGTCTCCCTGATTTTTTCCTTCAAAATCAATTGAATCCACTGATTTTTTTCCCTTCAGAAGAAGTTGGCAGGCTTTGTATTCTAATGGCATTAAATACGCACAAGTATTAAAGAGAAATTGGAAGAAGTCGCAGAGTAAATTAAAGATTCCAGAGAGACTGTTTGTTCGAACTAAAAAATATCCAGAATTTTCGACAAATATATATATATATATATATATATATATATATATATATATATATATATATATATATATATATATATATATATATATATATATATATATATATATATAATATATATGATTGTACGGTTTTGTAATCACAGAGCTCTTGAAAAGATACTATTAGACGTATCAGGACTTTTGTTTTTCCTGATTACATGTACAGGGGAGAAACATGCTAACAGGACAGCAACCATATCTCCAAATATTTTGGTCAATTTCAATATATGTATCAAATTTCATTGGGTGAATTAAAATAGATTGAAGAGACAACTTGCGGTGACTTGTGTTGGGTAATCGGATGCTTTTATTGCAATCCCTTTCGTATGACTTCGGAGATGGCATATACTATATTTATTCGCTTTAATTTCAGTTTTCCATGAGAACAACGATTACTCATTTTTAATGATTTAGGATAGATACCAAGGTGTTTAGAGTTTCCTCCACACAAACACATTTCGGATATGTCGTATAGACTAATTAACTTGGAGTATTTTTGAATTTATTTGCTGTTATGTATTTTGGTTGAATTTGTTATAAGGGAAGGTTGAACACTACAAAATTTGTCTGATTAACTTATATCACCTTTTGGAGTAGTCTTACCTCTTTTTAAAAAGACCACTTTAGCACTGCTAGCCCTTTATAACAAATTAGTGTTTTGTTCCAATATTTTGATCATATTTATTTTTTTCTAAGACATGTTAAGTGTCTTATAATTATATTCAAAATATATTCAATATATATTTTCTTAGAATTTTTTCATCTTTGGATATTGTAATATTTCGCGCTTTCAATGACAATAGTCTAATAAATTTTTTCTTCTTTCTTCAATTTAATGATAAACGGCCAATTTTTCCCGCCGAAGTGTGAAATAATAAAAAAAAATTAGTGTACAACTGTTTCTGAGAGCATGCATTTTCTGGTAAAAGAATATATATTAAAATTCCAAAATTCATGGTATGGCAATATACATTAATCAAGATCTCACAAACATAACAAATTAAAGGTATAAATGGATAGAATTGTCTGAGCTTTCATTTGTTTATGAATAAATTTAAAAACATTTTCTAAGATGACTAGCCATTCAAATAACGGACATTAAACATGTTAGTTAATTGATTCTAGAAGTATTTGTCTGCCTATTTCAGATATTATTATAGAATTAGATATTCAATCTACAGTATCAATAATGTGACGGAAAGATTTATTCTCAGCTGTAATATTACAGCATGGGTAACACATGGTTGTTATTGCACCAACATGCTTTCTATACCTAGCCCTGAGTTGGGCTCTACCAGTTAAATAGAAGCAGCCGGGTGGAGTCTTCGTGATTTTGAAGCAATGACTAAGCTGAAGATCTCCAATACTTGGCCTGCCCCCCAGAGGTATCATTTCACTTGGAGGACATTGCGACCATTCCTTAGTAAAATTTAGCGAATACGACGGATCTTCCGTTACGTTGAGATTCAAACCCAATTCCATCTGATAATGAGAGCGATACCCTAACCAACCATACCACCGCGCCATTGAATAACTTAGTAACGAATAACTTAGGGCAATGACTGCGCACAATAAATGTGTTAACCAATATGTAAAACTGCATTAAGTACAATAACAACTGATATGCATAAAATATATTTTTGAGGATATATTGTAGGATATATGATATTTTTACGAATTCTTTTGTCATATTGGTTATTCATGTGCAAAAGTTTTATTTACATTTATTGAAATAAATAAATAAAAATTTAAAATATTTTACTGGTATTTATTGTCATGTCATTAAAAACTTTACATGTTTATTGGAATAAAGTACATTATATATTTCACCTTTGACTAAATGTTTTTCGAAAAATAATTAAGTAAATGCTATTAAATAGTTCTATTAAATAGTGCTATTAATGCTATTAAATAGTTCTTAAAAATATATGAATTTCTTAAAAGAAGATTGATAATTGATAGGAATAAAAAGAACATCATATTGGTAAGGGTAGAATAAAAAAATAAAAAATGTCTCAAGTTGACATTAAACATTAATTAAATTGTTTCAAGAAAGTGTCATTAAGTATTTTTATATGGCAGCCCTACTATATTTGTTTATTATAATGTAATAGTTATTTACTATAGTCATAATCCTTGGTTACTTTTTGGCATAATAACTTGAATCAGGTATTTATTAGCAATTGTAAATTCTTAATATATTTTTGATAAAATTATTAGTATATTTACAACAAATTAACATTATTGGGAAGTTTTTATGAAAGAGTTTGTGCAATATTTATAATTACATACTCCAATAATGTGAAAATGCTATAACGGTATAGCACAATGGAATCGATAGAAACATATTAGTTGAAAATTCTGCCACAGTTTTGGCCTTTAATAAAAATTCATCAAATTTGATTGTTTTTAAGTAATCAAAATACTCGTATTAAACGTGATTGTTAAACGAAATTTTCATCGCTAAATTAAAATTATTGGTGAACATGTATCTTGGTGTAAAATATTTTACATGGACTTTTAAAGACTGCTCTTTTCTATTATACCATTTCCATTTTAGTTTAAAATGAATTTTTTAATGACACATGATTTGTTTTGGTAGTGATTCTCGGACAATCAAATTGGTAAAGATTGTTGCAAGGAATTTTGAATATTTACCACGTCTAATCTTCCACGGTAACTTTTGACAAATTACAATATTAATGTGCTTAAAGCCCTTTGAAGACCCACTGGATGACGCATTTTTTTCCATTGTCTAAATCTTGATGTCCATCATGTATTTGATAGAAATTGGCACAATTTACTTTTGTTAATTAAACACATTTCAAACTTTAATTATTTGTTATTAAATATTTATATGGGGTTACCAATATGTGGTTATATATAGGGTTACCAAAATTAAAGTTTATAGCCAATATTTATTATAAAATGTTTTGCCAAATTAAGGGATACCCATGTCTACACTGCACCCGTTTATTTTTATGACCCCGTGACAAATTCCCAAAAAATTTAAACTATCGCCAAATCAAAGTAACTGACAGATGTTAAACAGAACTGACATCATTTATTTCCGTGTTTCTAACTTTGTTAAGCAGTTTTTATTAGTGTATCATATTTTTAATTTTTATTATTTTATTTCTTCTTGAAATGATGTTAGATACTTTGCTAAGTTATTTATTAGTGAGGACGGTAACTTTTCCAAATAAAAAGTCTTGCCTCGAAATCAGTTTGCAAAGATGGTTAAGAGAGGTAATGTTCCTTTAGTAATTAATTTTGAAGTATCTTCAAGAAATAACCAAGGAACTGTTTGAAGGTGTAAGGGAAGTATAAATATTGAATTAAAATTAATTCAACGAATATTTTGGCATCTTTCCAAAAATGGAAGTTATAAAAGTAAACAAATATCCTAAAGCAATAATATTGAAAAAAATTGACTATAATTTTTCATTAATTAATTAATTATTCATTTGATAAAAATTGGTACTACGGACAAGGGTTGTCAAGGCAGAAAAAGCCATATGTGCCATGTGATCCATGATTCCAAATTCTGAATTTTTTGGCGATGAAGACATGTTGCCAAGATGACGTATCGTGACGTGCGCGATGACGTAAATACTAGGGTTACAAAAATAGAATTTTCTGCATAATTCTTATAGGTCTCCATAGGTATGACGTAATAAAAACGAGGTTGCCATATACATAAGAAAATTCCCCCAAAAATCACCAGTCTCAGAATTTGGCCTCTTGCAACCTCTCAATTTCAGAATACGGCACTTGTGCCCTAAAAAATTTGAAAGTATGTTCGAAATTGGTAATTCATTTCTGGTGAAATAAAAAATGAAATTACTCTCTTAAATATATCTTACTGTTTTTCGATATTAGTGATGATCTACTGTAATGCTCATTTTAATCAGATTTCTTGCGCTACTTAATTCAAGTAAATAAGGCAGCCTTTTGTACAGCAATTTTACCATATTATCTGTTTTTAATACATCATATAAAATTTGAATGTTATATTAATGAAATCTCAAATATAAATGAATTTCTAAATGAATATTGTCTATTTTCACTTACCCACAATGCTTATTAAAATGAAGTATTTTAAAATTAAATAATCATTCTTTTGTGTAATCATTTTGACTTTAAGATTTCATGAACAATTTTGTATATTTCTTAGACATATAAAAACATTTTTGTTTTCTTATTTTAATTTAAAGATTGACGCATTATCTATCGATTAAATTTTACAGATTTTTCTGATTTTTATGTCATGCTTATGACAAACTTTAGAATTTTATTTCTCATGTTTCTTAGAAAATGTTAAAGCCTTTTACTGTAGTTAATCTAATTTTTCTACAGTGTGTATTTCAATATTCAATGTATTTCCATTTCATATCTTTATATCAGGAACTTATATTTTACATTAATACAAAAAGCATTATTTGATTATGGCAGTATTATAGCTAAAACTAAGAGCAATATCAAAAAATATCTTGTAAGTGATATGTATTAAGTAAATTTAATTTACATTGACTAAAAGAATCATGAATTCGTTTTATGCGCTACTCTAGTAAAATGCAGAAAAAATCAACATGAATTTTCTCAAGTTTCTTTTTTGCATATTTCAAGAATTTAATATTATACAGACTCGACAAATAATGATGCCATTTGACGAAGAATGATTTCACAAAGAGAAATTTAAATGGAAAAGGAGAAACAAATATCTAAAGATTTTTACAAACACCTTCAGATAATTATTTTAATAAATATTAAATTTCCCATCCCCATTTCAGTATGATTCATTTTTAAATACATTTAACCTTTAAAAGATTATAAGTAGTGATTGATTTGTAAAGTTCTCCGTTCCACAGAAATTTTTTTTTTATTTAAAAATGACCCTCAACGCATAACTTGTATGTGATAGTTAATTTATGGTAAATTATTTTATTTTTTGTTTAATATTTGAGCAATGATCCTTTTTGTTTTTTATACTTCAAATAAAATTTTTGCTGAAGTAATGTCTCTTATTTTCTAACTCTTAATTCAGTCGTTTTAAACAGTAACTAGTAGTTTTGGCTAGTGGCCATATCTCACGACGATTAGAAATTTATAATGGGCAACAGTTCAGTTTATTCGCTTAGGTAAACATTATTTAATTAAAAATACACTTAAAAGCTCCCGCTTTTACAAACTTGTGTACTCTGACGCATAGTATTAGATTTGCAAGAGAAGAGATTTTATTTTACTTTATATAATTAAAAAAATAAATCAGATGTTTTATGTACTTACTTATATTAATACATTCTAAATTTATTCCTCCTTATTTTTTTTTTTACTATAAGATATGTGTACAAAAATAGTCCCTGCTGATTTTATTATTGTTATTTTACTGTATACAATGAATTTATAATCAGATGCTCCACTGGGAGTGTAATCATAATCGTAATCGAGTATTCATAGCTGGATTGCCAGAAATATAAATGTAACAGATTTAAAAATAACTTATTCTTAAATAAAAATTATATTTATTATATACAAATATGTGCGCTTCATTTGTAAATGGTTATTTTTTCTTGATTTATTTGCCTTGTTCAGTCATACTTCACATGTTTAAAACTCTGGGATCTAAGAATAACTAATTGTTAAGTGTCTATCGTGTTAATTAAGTGTTATGTTAATCATTTAGTTAAAAAATCCCGAATATATATCTATATCTATATCTATATATATATCTATATATATATATATATATATATATATATATATATATATATATATATATATATATATATATATATATATATATATATATATATATATATATACACACATACATATATATATATAGTATATATATAGAAATGAAGTATATACTATAATAGAAATTTTGGGTAATATTTCTACAGCCCCATTTTCCAAGTAAATTTATAGAATTATTTTATTGGCTGTTAATACCTTCAAGATGATGTCTTTTTTTTAGGTATTTTTTTGAACAGGTGTTATATTTTTATCCGCCTGTAAATTTAATTTTCTACATTTATTGATTTCGGAATGCTTGATCAGCTTTATGAAATGTCTTCTCTTTTTTAAACAAAATACTATGTATGCCGAGTGAAAATCGTTAATCTTTCTAAATACAGTAATCTCCCTATAACACGATATATTGGTTATAGGAAAACGCGTTATACGCTAGCCTTCTTGTAAAACGCGCTCGTATGACACCGTATAACGCGTTATGTAAAAATGATTCAGGCTTAACTTTTCTCGATAAAAGGTGTTTAAATCATATATTAAGAAAAAACTAATTTATGAGCGAAATGTGTGCACTTTATTAAAATCAAACTAAGAATATTTGGAACTAGTAGGATACAATCCCCCATTGGCGACGTTTGCGACTTTTTTGTCGCCAAGCAATTCTAATGCTGTTGCCACTTAAAAAAACCCGTGTATATGACACAAAAATGACGTAAAACACGAGAAAAAAACCAAACCTGGCAACAAAGAAATCCGAAAAAGAAACAAAAATTCAAATTGGCAAAACTAAAGTGAAAACTAGTAACATTGTTATCAAAACAAAGGACGGCAGATTTGGCAAGAAATTTCTTGGGGGCATGTATATCATACTTATACCAACTATTTTTAAATAAAATATTATACACAAATGTAATTAAAAACAATTAATTTTAAACAAATAAAATAATTCCAAAAACAGTTTTATTACCCATTTATTCGCTGTAGTAGCTATCTGAAATAACGTTCCACCGACATTTTATTTGATTGAATATTCAAATATCAATAATATAATTTAATCTAATTTTGTAAGAACACAATTGTCACAATGAGCTAACTTACGCGAAATTGATGGTGAACTGTACAAATCATTATAAATTTCGCAGTGCCAAAAAATAAGGGGGGTGGGGGCTCAATGCGTTATGTAGGAGAAAACACGTGTTATACGAAGGACAGGAAATCGCGTAATATGAAAATGGGTTGTAAGAGTACCGTATTATAGGGGGGATTACTGTAATCCCCCAGGAGTACTCTTGTAATTGGATCTTGTAAGTATTTTTAATCAAATGTGTTTGCTTAGAATTAATAAATTATTTTTTACTTTTATCTTGTAATGGATTACGACGAGTTATAATTTTTTTTAGATTAATAATTCGATCTTAATATTGGTTCTTTAAATAGTGATGTTTAATAACATAATGCTATTAAACATGTTTAATAACATGTTTAATAACATTGTTTAATAACATAACATGCTTAATAACAACAGTTTAATAACATAATGTTATTAAACAATATAATAGTGATATTATTAAACATCACTATTATATTGTTCAATAACATTATAATAGTGATGTTTAATAACATTTTGTTTTCTTATAATATTTTAAGGAATTATTTATTAAATTTATATATATTCGAAATAAACTAACGGCAAGAATTAAATTTCTGCTTATAAATGGTTGTAATAAGATATAGAAAGCAGAAACATTTGAAAATGTTCATCTTAAACTATGTTTGAAAATAAATTTTAGTGTTCTCAATGGACATATTTAAAAAATTCAACGAATTTTTATTTTAATGCTTGAATATAAATCTTATTTTTTTTTAAAAATATATTCCAAGTAAAACAAGTTTTAAACCCTTATAATGTTTGCTTGAAGCAAAAGAAATTTATTTTTTAAAAGGCCCTTAATGACATAACTGTTTATTCAAATGGCACAAATAAAATTTTATTAAAGTAATTCCCTTTTTAAAAATGGAAAAATTAGTTTGTTTTGTTAACTTTTAACTAAAAAAATTGAAAAAGGAATGTATTCAAGTAGTTCATTTATAAAAAAATAGAACAATATTCTTTCCTTTTTTTGAAAAAAAAAATGGAAAATTACAATAGATGGCAGCACTGCAAGATTGGAATTTCTTTTTAAATTGTTTGCCGATTATTAATTATAAACATAATTTAAAAATCGAATTAAAATTAGAGTTTTTAGAATCGAAAACACCAAAATCTTTGTTTGCATTTCAGATACTAAAAAACATGCAATATACGCATTTAAACATGCAAAATTTATTCCAACTGGCTGTTTATGTTATAAAATTGCTTAATTATAATAAATATCGTGGAAGAAAAAAGTCGCGTGATTATTTATTTTTTAGAGAAAAAAATATGATGCTACATTTTACCTTTAGTGCAAGCGGTATTTTCATGTGAATGTAAAATTAATGAATCTCATTTTATACTTGTTCTGGAAAATGGGATTTTTATATTTCAAGCTATTAACAATAAGTATTTATTGGCATTCCCCTCTGAAAAATAATAATTATGCCAAAATTTTCACCAGTGTTTAAACTTACGGAATATCACTGAATGAAATAAATAAACATCAATGTCAGATTAAACTATAAATTGTTTTATTTATAAATGAATATTTCATTTTTCAAATAAACAAATATATGGCTCACCATGGCACAATGATAGAATAGTTCTATTCAGAGCATGAGGTTGCAGGATCGATCTCCATAGCTTTTGACAACTGGAGGTAAATAATGCTTTCTTCATGCGCGTTTGTAGGGTAGGTGCTCGGGAGTTTTTCGAGTCTCTTTCCTTGCGATATATAAATACGTCACATTATCTATGAAAAACTTTTTGGAAAACACTTTACGCAGAGGATATGCTTTAAGGTGACATTTGACTGTTAAACTGTACACTACACGGTGTCAAAAATAATTCGTAATATAAAAGAAAAAATGTTTGAACGAGCGCATGCACACTCACAGAGTAATAAATATCTAAATTGAATAGACCTCAAATTACGTCTACTTGAAAAACTATTTTCCTTTAAAAAAATCGAGTATAATTAATTATTTCCGAATCGAAGTGACTAGGTGGTGACTAATTAATAAAAACATAAGGAATTTATGTGTATATATATATATATATATATATATATATATATATATATATATATATATATATTGCTTAAAACATTATTCTTATATTTTAAATTTTTTTCATACCAATATTTATATTAAAATTCCGTTCCTAGAACGATAAAAACATACTTTTTTCAAGAAGTGTTAAATAAATATCAATCTAATAATACACTATTATTTTCCAATATCAGCCTTGTAATATTAAATGTACTCAGAATAATCATTACTATGACGACCTCGAAGTTTTCTAATCAAATATGTGCTTAACTTTATCATCCTTAGACATTAATTTTATCATCAGCTTCATTATAAATATAATTATGTACTTAAACATATTTGCGTGGGAAAATGTAATTTCCGGTTTTATATCACGTTAATATTCTTGAATTCGAAAAAAAGAAATGAATGAAATACTGAACTCCTTTCATTTACGTCGTAATATCATTTTACGGTCGAGATGCTAGTTTTTATTACCTCATGCACTTCTTAAATGATGGAGGATGTATGACGTCAGAAGTTGTTATTATGATCTCATTGGTTGAGTGAATTAAATATATCGATGATCGTTCTGTCGTGACCAGAGGTGCGGTGACTGAATACCAGATGCCACTCACAGACAATTTAAAAATTTTTACCGTTTTTTTTTCCTTTAAAAGATTTTATTGCGAAGGTTTCTATAAATAGATTAATTACTTTTTATGTGAAACTGAGAAATAGAATCCCTTTTCTTATTAATTTAAATACATGTTTAAAGTATTTCAGTGTTAAAAATTATAATTGATTGTTTCTTAAGTAATAAGAGGTAAATATCTAAATCTTGAGGATGAAATCCAAGAATGTCTGTGGTATTTCAAATAAATGTTGATCAATATTATTTGAAGACCCATCCAGGACTGAGGAAGTATTCATTTAGATAATTGTGAGTATCGAAAACCAAAAAACATGATATTTCATCTTAAATCCTTCCCTTGCCTTATATAATGCATATAGGTTTAGAACACAGGAGATACGATTAGTAAAAGAATCTATGTAAATCGATTATCCTAACTTAATTAGAGATTACCTAGCTGAAGGAGCTTATGTATGATAAATATTTATGGAGATTTATGCTCTCCCTTGGTGAGTAAGTGCAGAGAATAACATACCAGCAAAAGTAATTGCCAGCCAAAAATAAAAATTTTGGAACTTTTAGATTGTGGAACTATGCTTGATAGCCATCTGTCACAATTTGGAATTTCAAACTTCTATCGTATTTTCTTGAATAATTCTGTGAATGGCCCTATTTTTAATGTTGTTGTTGCCTATCTCCAACCCAGTCTGATGAAGTTAGATATAATCCATGACTTTAAAAACAATACTGATTACAAAGTAAAGACAGATCCTTAACTTTTAACGCTGACCTTTAAAAAGTCGTAGACAAGAAGAGAGGGAAGAATGAAATTCCTCGCAGAGAAGACCCAAACATTCCAAGATGTGTTTAGTACAGGCTTGGTGCGGTTGACATTTTGGACAAAGAAGGTAGTATTTCTCACTCTTAGAAAATGTAAGACATTTCAGAGGGCCGGTGGCAAAAGGCTGGGCTGGTTTATCTGTCACAATTTTTCAGGAATTCGCCCCACTGTATATATATATATATATATATATATATATATATATATATATATATATATATATATATATATATATATATATATATATATATATATATATATATATATTTTAAATCTATACTTAATTCCTACTAAAAATAGTTTTTCAAATTTACTCAATAAAATTATCTTGAGAGAAAATAAATTCATGTGTATATTGAAGAAAAAGTGTTTTTCGACAAAATAATTTTTCCTTCCTTCTTAACTTTTACTAATCAAAAACAGATAAAAATAAATTTTAAATTTTATTATATTCATAATGAATACTTTTAAATCAATGCTTGATTTTTTTATTTCGTTATCTAGTGTTTTCTGGCTTTTTCATGTCGTGGTATTAAAAATGTCTTCGATATATTGATTAGTAATTAATATCAATATAAGAGAAAGTGTAATTTAATTTAAAAATAAGTAAAATCACCTTTTTTAACAAGAAAATTTAAACTTAAATTTTTAAATTTTGCATTACATAACCTAAAATCTAATTGTATTACGTAAAATATAAAATTTATGAGCACTCTAAATATATAATTAAAACGAATAATACCGAATAGTTAAGATTCATTTAGAATTTAAAACAATGCAATAATGCATTGTCTCAAATTCATAAGCACAAGTTTTCTTAACAAAGAAAATCTTTATTAATATACGAAATTTTTATAATATATATTGTGTTATTTATATTTCAGAAATATGAAACTCAGACTGAATTTTTTTTGAAAAAGAGCTTATGGTTAGATCATTACAAAACACTAAAATTTGTTAAATGAATCTATTTGCATTTGGAAAAACAAGTGTTGTTGTTGCATGCCCCCAGCGCTAGACCAGGTCCATCAGCGCGTACACCTTTAAAAAGTTCAGTACCATAATGATTCTCCATCAGATCTCTCCCGGAGAGACCAAGACATTGAAGAATATGTTCAGGTGAGGCCTGTTCATTTAAGCACTTGGAGCAAATTTCGAATTTCTTCGTACCCTCGATGAATTTCAAGTTACTAAAATGGCTACTTCTGAAACGGGCAATAGCCTTTGTAGAAAAACAAGTGAACGTATGTGCCACTCTAAGTTTTTTATGAATTTCCAACTAGATTGCGCGGGACATTTCGATTTTTGATCTTATTCCAAGAACTAAACAGAAGTTTATATATATATATATATATATATATATATATATATATATATATATATATATATATATATATATATATATATATATATATATTGTTTCAGTAACCTACTTTTTATAAAAAAATTCATAAAACAAAAACTTCATTTCATTTGAAAATTATTCGCTTTATTTCGCGTGAATTTCCTAATTACAGAACATTTCCTTCGTAGTTAAATATTAGTTACATAAAAAACGCTTCTCTGCTTATAAAATAAAATTTTTGCTATAAGTATAGCTTTATTTCTAAATGAGAAACTAAATTTTGCCCTACGCAAAATTTATCCTTCTGAATCTAAACTATTTTGAAACCATTGTGTTACATATTTCAGACTTTAATGACATTAAGAAAAATGAAAGATGGTAATTAATGAGCAATTTTTTTTTATAAAATATGTGAGTACATTTCTGTTTAAAACCAAAGAAGCAAAATAAATGCATGTAAAATAATCTGTTTTATTAAATAAATGCCATAAAATAATAACGCATTTATCTATTAAAAATTTTCTTATTAATATTAGTAGTCAATTTTATATAAAAATTTAGTTTGAAATTAATAATAGTTTTTTTTCATGAAATTAACGAAAGTAACGATTAATGTTGAATGTTAGTTTCAGTACATAAAAAAAGAAATTGCATCATTAATGTAAAAAAAATGTAACAAAAATTTTTAATAATTTCTTCTATATTCTGCAATGAAAGAATTAATGTCATATGTTTTCAAGAAGTACATATTTGAAATTTTTGTTTGTAAACATACTTAAATTAATTTAGTGAAATGTTTAAAAATTTAAAATAAACTTACACACGTAATATAGTGAGTAATGATAAACTGTTAAGGATGTTTAGATAAATTCTAGCTTAAAGTCAATGTTTATGTTAACTTAATGAAGATTAATTTTAAAACATTCAATAAAGGAAATTAATTAATTATTTTATCCAGAAGACAGAAAAAATAGGGTTATCCTATTCATGCATTTAACTGAAAAAATCATTTTAATTAATTGCATTAATTTTACACTGAACTTAATTAAATATTTTTCAACTTTTTTGAGTTGTTTAAAATTGTTTATTTTCCACTTGTTTTCAACTGTTTTGTTGAAAAATCTTTCAACATAAAATAATTTTTTACTTATTGACAATCAATGATATTTTAAGAATCGAGACTATATCTGTTTCTCCTCTTTTTTCAAAGCTTGGAATAGCTATTGGAATATTAAAAAGTATATTTGTGTGTGTGTTTGCAAGTTAAATTTCTTTACTGTACTTTTGAATTTTTATTTTAAATCTTTATTTATATTTTTTGAATTACTAATATTATCTACGAATACTCTTGTATTTAGTTCAGTAATTTTCCACGATTTTCCTTAGATGCTTTTTTATAATGAGAACAATCATTCTTTTTTAAGTAAGAATAGCTTTGACGTAATTCTAAATTTAATTAACATTTGAGACAAAAGGAAGCATTTTTTATTATAAGTTATTGTTGAACTTAACTTTTAAAATCCTCATTTTACTAATGAAAGGGATGTGTAAGCAATGCGACTATTTAAGAATATGTTTGTGGGTTTCCGGGTCAATATTTAATTCATGTCTATAGTTGGCTTAGAAATAATTACAAAATCAGAAATTATGATGAATTTTACTGTTATTACGTAATGTTTCCAATGAGTCATCATAATGCAGGAAAAGTCTGCTACATTATATCGTTTTTAATATAATCGATTAATCATTTTCTTGATATGTTTGTGGAAGGGTATCGACATTTTGTATTTTGCGATTATTGAAACTTAAATTTTTTAAGGGAGTATTAGACGCTTTTACAGAATTTTTTGCAATCTCAAGCATTATTATTTCCAATATTATTATGTTTGTAAAATCAGCATTAAATTGTACGTTTTGATAGGAACAATTAATAAGTTAATAATTTTAATCTCGCAATTACATTTTTAAAAAACTATTAACATGTAAACATTTTAAGTTTATATTGAAATGTAAAACGAATAGATCACGACTTCTTTAAAATTAGGATTTACAATTTGAGTCTACATTAACAGCATAGAATGATCAAGATTACTGGATAGCTTTCTTTAACACTTATTGCAAATTGTTTTCTTGGTAGATTCCAATTACATATTTACATGTTTCAAGGGAAGAAACCAGGAAAATTTTCTGATTGCATTTCTGACAAATACATCCGCACAAAACAGATAGAGCATATCTTTCTAACATTATTTAACATTGTTGAATCTATCATGAAAATATTCCTTTGAAAATTGTGGTTTCCCTTAATGAGCTGCTATAAGCTTTTTCAAAATCACGCATTTTTTATGGTTATAAAATTGTTTTTTTAAAAGAAGTTCATGAAATTTACTAAAATTGTATAAATTACTTATGTCTGTGGTACAGATTAATCAATGATTATTTTCTTAATAATTAGATGTATTGCTAATTGTGGATGCTTAAAATGCATTTTACACTGTAATAAAATTCGTTGGTAAAATTGTATAAATGTGTTTTGCAAATACACACACACACACACACACACACATACACACACACACACACACACACACACACACACACACACACACACACACACACACACACACACACACATCACAGTCACATTATGCAGCTTACACGAACATCACACAGAACACAATCACAGTTTCGAATGACCATTTCTATCACAACATATATACTCATTTAAAGCACTTGTCTCTGATGAGGTTTTAAGGAAATTAAAATGTAGCGCTTTATTTAAAATCCATATTTTTATTATTAATTTAAAAAAATCTTTTTACTATTATATATTTAATTATTTTACCATCATACATATTGTCACAAGAAATAATAAAAATATTAAATATTTATCACAAAAAATCACTGACAGACATGCACATACAGGAAATATTTCATAACTGAAAAAGTATTTAATGTAACAGTTAATCACGAGCAGTCTTGGTAGCACAACAACACAACAACTTTTTTATTTTACTAATACATACCTATGAATAAACTTCTATTATAAATACAACTTAAGTTCGGAAACCACACAAAAATTTGCATTTCTTAGTTTTTGTTTTCACTTATTTCCTAAGATTTGTTTAGCAATGCACAAAATCATTTTTTCAGAATTGTATCTCCATCTAATGGTTTTGAAAAAGTTATTGAACATCGTGCGCCAGACTTCGTTATAAAAATAAAACCTTATCCCAAAAGTTTTACGCAACAAATGTTACTAAACATTGTCTTATAATAAATAATGAATTTATATCTTTAATTAGGTGTTCATTCTATTGCACCAATGATAACTATATTTATGATTAATTTTTAATGTGTATTGTGACTTTTAATGCAACTTACAATTTTAGATTAAATATTGTTTCAACGCACATATAAATGAATGAAATTACGAAAATTGACTCAGCAATTTGTTGGTTTGTTTGAAAGATTATTAGTGATGATAGGAATATGTGTAACAAAGCAAATGAAAAATTTTTCAGTAAATAAAATAATTTGAAACAAATTTCAAATAACATCATGTTACCAATGGGATTTATCTAAAATAGTTATTTATTTCCGATTTATTATTATTGTAAATTGGATTGCTTTGTAACTTAGATTTTTTACGACATTTTACACAAATACTGTGCAGAAATCCGATTGTATTAACGACGTAAATAGAATTTGATTTTTGGAGACCAAGTTATTTGTTTTATGTTTTAATTATGAATAGCTTATTTTAATTTGAGAGACATAATCTGAATTATATGTTGACTGTTACTATTTTAGTATGCTTTTTACGTTTCACATCATTTTTTTACGATCTATATTTCTACCGAAATATTTTAAAATCTGATTTATGAAAATTAGTAAATAATCTATGACCACATGATGTCATGGAAAGTATTAAAATGCATGTTAAATAAAAGAAGAACTGATAAACTTCTATCTAATGTAAAAAGTGATTTAAAAATTAAAACTTTTTTTGCCTAAATGAATTTTCTTTTTAAATAACTAAACTTATATTTTAAGTTTTGCCTATATTTTCATATTCTAGGTTATAATAGCATTAAAACTTTATTTGATGATTTCATGATATATTTCCAGAACTACATATAATTAATGCATAATAACTTCATGCAAAATATTTTAAGTCTCGCTTAAAAAGCAGAAACGGAAGAGACATGATGCAATTTATTTTTCCTCCATCATCTGGAAACATCAGTATGAAGTAATGTGAAGGGAAATGTCACGAATATATTAGATCCTATCTTTTCAAGGCCGACTACTGGCTATTATTCTGTTGTCATAGACTTCCTATTACTCTCACAAATAGCAGACCTTATTGTAATGTTAAGACTAATGTTGATTTTCGGATTTGCAAGGCAGAACCAGGTTTTTGACTTACATTTTGATGTAATACAGATTTATATTTTCTGAGGACGAAAATGTTAAATAGAATGAAAAATAGATTCATGTAGTGTAAGGACATCCAAATAAAATGTAAGGAATAAAATTCTGAGGTCAGTCAGATAATAGTGGCATTTTTTTTACTTTTTCAGTTATTGATGGTAACTCATTATTAAATGTAACGTAAATAACTCCATGATTGTTATTAGTTTACTTAAAGTTAAAAAAAAATTTAGACAGTATGATTTAACTTCTCGGAATTCTGTCTGAAGAATACTTTTTTGATGATGATTTGATAATGTTTATATGTATGAATGTATTTCCTGACAAAGTCTTTATGCTTTATTAAAACCATTACTGAATTTCCTTATTTTTATATTATAATTGGATGTCTCTATTCTAATACAGAATTATAATCGTAATTTAGAACAACAGTTTGAAATCGGCAATACTCGTACCGTTTGGCGATAAAAAATACATACTACTAGAAATTAAATTTTGTAGCATATGTATCATAATTTTAGACTATAGAACGAATTACTGTCAAAATCTCATCAGAAAATAGATTTCAAATCAGGAAGTTTAATTCTATGTTTATTTCATATATTATAAATACAGATTATGATCTTCATAAAAGTATTTCATATACAAATTTCAATCCAAGTCAAAAACTTTTTTTGACAAAAATTGATGAGTTTTCTCAAATTTGAAAGTAAATCTTAAAAGATTTTTAGACTTTATATAGAGTTCTTTACATAAGAGTATTTTTGTGTAAAGATTAATAATAAAAATTTATGCTTTTAAGACAAGAACTAAACGAATGTTTAAATTATGAAATATTACCTAGAATAGTTTCCATTTGGTGTAAAGATTTAAAAAATATTCCATAAAAAGAAATGACCATAAATTTATTAAATATGAAAGTAAAAATGATTAATTATTTATTATGTAAAGATATTATTAATTAGAGAATAAAAATAATAGCACACAATTTTATTTATTGCCAATTACTTTTATAGGCAGATTCGCAACACTTTTAAAAAGTGGTATCATTCGTTTTTAGAAAGGTGATATTAACGATTACAATAAAATTTTTTTGACTGATTAATCAAAGACATACTATAGTATCCAAAACTACCTTAAAAGAACATCAAGAATTATATTAAACTACTATTCTCTATAAATCTTACAACAAACTGAGTTAATATACTATTCTTAAATAATGATATAATTACAATGAATCAAATGTATTTCTTCATAAATTACAGCATATGGTATTATTTATTTTTGAAACTATTTTTGTTAAAATTTTGTAGAAGCTATTTTTGTTGGATTCTTTAACTAAACAAACAAACAAAAAAGAAACACTTAATGTAATTAAAAATGGTTTAAAATAGAAATTAATTAAAAGGAACATTTTTCAAAATTCGAAGAGTTTCAAGATATGCGAGTTTTACCTCCAGTTCATTCAAATACCTCTCTTATTTAGTTTTATTGGGTATATTGAATAGAATATCTAATAGTGATTAAGGGTAATTTAGAATAGGAATTTGTTCTTTTTTGGAGCATAAATTTTATATTGTTTCCTAAATCTTCAGTTTTATGGACTGCTAAACTACATCATAAAATTAAAATAATGATAATTCTTATTTAAAAAAACAGGTACCAAATTAAGCGCCATCTTTTCAGTAACTTTATACCTAAGATAGATTAATCAAATGTCCATATCAGAAGATAATAATAAATATATATCAATGTTAGTGGATCCATAAAAAATACAATACAATGGTAATATAAAACATAGTTTTGGGACAAGATTAGAAATAGAAATGGAATTAAGAGGTTGGGTATCAGTCATTTTCTCACACGAATCAACGATAACGATAGCTTTTATCTGAATCCTTGACCAACTTCAATAAGTAACTTGGTAAAAATCACTTAGTTGCCAACTAAACCGGCTCTATCTAGCTGTTTTCACGTCACTATTGAAATAAAGCTTGTTCTTGAGAATTCAAGTTCGGTAAAATAATAATAACTAAATGGGTACCAAATTTGATCTCTATGGAGGTAACACAAGACATTTTTTCTACTTGAACTTTTGTAGAAATTCTTGAGTTTAATAAGCAGCATGGGGTCTGACATTGTTATGCTAGAGGATGACTCCATCACTCATAATGTCAGGTTATTTGTGAGATGTAGTTGTGAACTTCAGTTGTTTATGCATTTTTCAGCCGTAAGAAATAAAATCATAGTTCACAACTCAAAACGCGATCATATTTCAGAATACTTTGGTACTTCATCGTTTTGAAGGGCTTGTTACATCATTAAATCACTGCAAAACAACAAACACCATATTTTCTTTAAAGAAGAAAAAAAATTTCTGCACAATAAGTATTTTCAATAGTTGTTCATGACATTTTCTTCTTTTTTTAATTATCTGTAAAAGCAACAAAAGATTTATTATCAAGGATTCAATGGCATATAGAATTTTCCTGATCAAGTATTGATGTTTTTTAAAGTTTATTAGTTTTAATGGTGTTGTCTATAATAAATATTATTAAGAGTAACTTTATTTTAGAATAACAATAGTAATATAGTAGGCTTGAAATTTCCTCGAAACAAAACTTGGGAAAAATAACTAAACTAAAACTTTACTTAAAATAAAGCCTTTTTTTTATTCTTAACTAAATTTCTATTATTATGTGAACTAAATCTAGATGCTCGTATATGACGTGGTTTTAAATTCTTTTTTATGAAGCTGTGTGCTTAGATTGTTTCAGGAAACCCTCTAAATATTTAATTTTTTTAGAAAAAAAATAATGAAGTGAATTAAATAATACAAACTAAATTGCCAAATTTTAAATATGTAGTATGTATATTTTACATTCCTACATTTTTCACATTCATTTCTTAATCACATTATCATAAGAATCAAGTCAGTGTTATATTTCTCCTCTTATATTTATATAGTTTTTGGTTAATAATTCATAAATAAAGCCAAATAAAACTACTTAAAAATATCAAAGTATAGAAAACATTTTATGTTATTGTTTATGTTATTTCTATGAAAGACATTAAAAAACTAATGTTTCAAATGAGATGTATACTCATAATGTCTTCACAACTTACAAAATTGATTCTATGCATAAATATTATGGTAATGTTTACTTATTACACGCTGATTATGAACTAAATATATTTAGAGAAAATTTGTTTATGATATATTAGATTACTCACATAGATCTCTCAATTTCAAAATACATACTTTTGTATTGTTTAAATTTAATTTTGTATTAAATTTGATATTATTTAAATAAAAAAATTTTATTAAATACTCATACATTTAATTACAATTTCCAATATTCTGTAATAAATAAATAAATGTCCTCCAAAGGTATATAAATTTTTTTTAAAATTTCTATATTGGCCATAAAATTATCATAGTTACCTGGAATTCCTATATATTTTAATGTATTTAGATTTCATGCATTAATATAAAGTATGTAACAATCAAGCAAGCTCAATAATCACCTATTAATTATGCATCTTTCCAGGTAAACATGTTTGTGGAAATCTCCGTTGAAACAATATTTTCTCACGAGAGAGATATAAAAAGTCTACGCAAAGCTGCTGAGTAAACACTGCACGCAAAGCTTATTAATTCAAAGCATTTTTATGCACAGAAGATAATACTGTACTCATAAGCTGCCGCTACAATTAATGCACTTTTCCTTATTTTGATTTGCTGCATTGCAGATAATTTTGGTTATCATTTTGTATTATTAATGAAAGACATTGCTATAAGAATGCATTATTTTAGATCATAATGAAGTATACATTATGCACATGCCTTTCTCATTATAATATTACGTCATATTCCTTCTATTCATGATAACTGACATTTATAGTTATTTTTCACTAGAAATAATATTCAATATTGCTTTTAACTAAGAATCTTTTAATTAAAAGCTGTAAGGAGAGCTTAAATTTGAAATTAAAGTTTAAAGATATTAAATGCGATAAAACAAACATAATCTTTTTGTTTTATCTCATTTAAGATCTTATAAAAAACAAAATCATTATAATACTTAATATTACGCCTTATCAGTATTTTTGTTACTAATTCTCAAGTATTTTGCAAATAGTTTATATATTATAGAATTTAATTAAGAGATAATATTAGGGATACATACCAAATGAAAGTTACACCTTCTCTAGTTGTAATGCTAAATGAAGAAGACTAAAATATTATAAGCCTCAGAGGCGTATAAATGGGGAAATATTTGAATACACTTATATTCTCAAATGTTTTACATTGATTATTTATTAATGAGAATTAAATTGTTTTCTTAAATCCAAATTTTTGATTAATGAGATGAAAATGGAACATCCCAAAATTTTGTATGCAATATTTTGATCAGAGAATCGTAAATTTCTTCCTCATAATAAATTAAATCCAGTTTCAATACATTACTTTCCCTATTTATTCAGTTTCTTTCAATTATCACAAAGATTTTGTTTCAATTTTTATTTTTTAAGCTTTTTGAAAATTTATCGATAGTGTTGCTGCGTAGATTTTCTACAGTGAGTATAATTTTTGTAACATTTACTATAATTTTTATGTTTACAGCTTATTTTTAAAATTGTTCTAGAGCTAAATGGAATTATAAATATAAAATTAATTAATTTACAAGATAAAACTAATGTAAACTGTTATGATTTTCTTCAGTTCTAATTATTATATTTTTATGTTTATAGCTTATTTTTAAGATTGTTCTAGAAATAGATAGAATTCTAAACATGAAATTAATTGATGTTCAATATGAAACTAATGTAATTAAAGCCTGTCCAGTCATAGTTTATTTTTGGCAAGCAATAACATATTTTATAAAAAAACATTTAATTAAAAATGATTCATTTAATAATCTTCTCTCAGAAAAAAATCAGGAATTGTGAAGTTATGTTTTTCTTTAAATAATTATTAAGCTGAAAATATTCATTAAAGAAATAATAAAATTTATGTAATACCATATTTCATTGAAAACTATTTTTATCAGAAGAGTTGCAATTTGTATGCAGTTAGTTTTATTGTTCTCTCCATTTTTTATACAGTTAGTCTTGATTATTACCATTTATAATTTAAAATGAATATCGAATTTATGCAAACAAGACTATTCCTAAGATAAAAATTTAGCCAGTGAATTATGATTAGAAATTGAATGCTTTAAACAGATCATTTATACAATTTTTATCGTAATGGAAATGAGAAATAGACAAGAATTAATAGAATTAGGATCTAATAAAAACATTATTTACAAAAATAAAAATCATAAAGCCTTTTAAAAAAACAACAAAAAAAAAAGATTATAAATTTTAAGACTAAAGTTTCATATATTTTTAATTTACGTCTATTTTCATATTTATTATAAAATGCATTAACGGAATAACCTCTATATGTGTTTACTTTTTCCTGTTCACATTGTTTAACTTAAATTGACACGCAAACTGGATTTAGAACTTAGTCTAATCACCTGGCAATAAATTATTCAATAGTTTCAACATTTGCTTGACAAATATTCAATTTTATTCTACAAGATACCTCGTAAAGGAAAAGTTTTCGCCATTCTCAAGCCCTCCTAGTGCAACATTATTTTGTTTTGTAAAAAATGTGCATAAGAAATTATTGAAAATATTGTTGAAATTTAAACTCATAAGTAAAATGGAAAATGAAATTGAAATAAAATAAGAAATCTCTGAAAATGTGAATTGTCAGGGAATTAAGTAAAATAAGCAATAAGCATTGAAGTAAGGTATTTTATGTATTATTAAAAGCGAGTCTTATATTAAAAATAGTGTTTTTAAAAGGGTATAAATACATCAATTTTGTTTGATTCCGTTATACAAATATTATAATTTCTGAAGTGATATAATTCTAGCGACAAAAATAAACCACATTCAAGTTTTAAATATATTAAATTAATAAACACAGTTTTTGAATATATTCAGTTCCATTTTAATATTATAACGAATATTTATTCAAAAATGAAGTTAAATATTAATTCTACAGTGGAAAAAATTATTTTTATTTAGAGTTGTATAATGCTGAAGAAAACATATCCAAGTTTGTATTTTCTGCAAGTTTATTTATTTGGAATGAAATCTGAATAAATCAAGCAGCATAAATATAAATGTAGGCATAAAGTTTTCATTTGTTATGTTTTTTATGTTTAATTTAAATAATGCAGAAGTTTTTATGGGAAACAAAAATAATTAGGGCTTTAAATATTTGACAATTAATTTTTCAGATTATTTCAAAATGTAAATGATTTAATATATCTTAAGTAACGTTTTTAATGTAATGAAATAACATATTTTTAAATTTTTATTTTTAGGTTGATTAAATATAAAAAATAAATTAAATGACTTTATATAATTTGTAAAGAATAAATTTAGTTGTGGAATTTGAGGATTTGAACTTTATTGAAATTTTAAGCCACGTTAAGGAACTCGGAGTGATGAATTTGTGAAAAATCAAATCTTATAAAAATTAAAGAAAATGAATATGCTTTAATTTTTAATAATATTTTCCTCTATATAAATTTGTATTATAATTGCATTAAAATACGTAGAATACAATTGCACTAAATGAAAAATTTATATAGAGGATAATTTTTATTTTATCCTCTATATATTTTCATTTAGTGCAATTGTATTCTACATAAAATTATTGTAGATCTCTATTTGTTTTTGGCAGATTCTTGTATGTAGCAAATTTATTATCTAAAGTATACCATACCCATTTGCAATCTAAAATAAGTAATAATATCAATTAAGAGTATTATAAAAGCAATCTTTAGTGTTCAAGCACATCGTGTCTCAAATATCAGACATACCATGAATAATCAAGTCATTGTACGGAATTCATATAAAAGTAATGGTCCTAAAAATGCACTAAGACATTTTTAAATTTGTGTAATAATTATTTAACAATTCGCTCTAATACTGCACACTTACTTTCTCATTTATGCGGTTTTTATGAATTATATTCAGCTATGAGACATGTCGTTAACCGCAGATGAATGAGATTCCTGACAAGATACCGCATTTCTGAGCGCCAAATATGAGGAACAAAAAATGAACTTCAAAGATAAATTCCTCGTTTTCAAACACGAAAACACGTGCCAAGCTTAATCCTTTTCAGAATAACATCTCTTGTGAGCTGCATAATAAATATTTATCCCGCATGGCAATTGAATGCCTGATACGAAATAGCGAATTTTTTCGCCAAGAAACTCTGAAAAATATCGCCAAATGATGACCTGTTGACTCAGTTTTCAGTTGAAAATGATGGCTGCTTCTTTCTGTCGTGCCTCGTTGGATAATGGCGTCACGGTTCAAGCAGAGGGAGGAAAAGAGAAATGAAAAAATAATAAAAAAAGAAAAATGGTTGCTGTGTTTGTGCTCGATACAACCGGGTGACGGTGTCTATTTGGAACTCGTGTAGTATGTTTGGAAGGGAATCGAATAGTAGTCAAGAGAATTTAGCGAGAGGTATCGGTCATCAGTTTTTATCTTGCCGGTTGAATTTTGAAAAGTAAGTAAAGATTAGTTCATGTGTGAGTTATGATAACTTGAAGTGCATGTTGTAAATAATTATATTAGTAACGTAAACTATAATAATTTGAGCTTTTGATAATTATATTGTTTTATTAAGAGGAATTTTTTTTTAAAAAAATCAGATTCTTAAAATATTTGATAATTATGAAGAATTCTTTTTACTGTCATTTTAAGATAAAGTTATTCATTGGTTTCTCTTTACACTTATTTGTAGTCTAAAAAAGAATATTTTATAGTAATTAATCAAATTATTCATGATTACTGTTACAAAAAAATTTTCAATTTGCCCAAAGCCGAATGTTTACATTATAAAAATTATATGCATTTTCTGCAAAGTTTTTTATTTAAAATTTGAAACTTCAGCATTATACAAATGCTTTTACAAAATATAATTTATTGTGAGAGAAATATATCCATTTCCGTCCGAGAAAAATGTTTTTCTTTACTTCAAAGCACCTTTTGAAACCATTCATTTTTTATGTTATCAAATTACTATTACTCATATTTGATGTATATAATTCTTATATGACAAATTAAGTTTTTTCTATATTTTATTACTTTCTCTACTTATTTGTGAATACATCAATTCCATCAATTTTTAAAAATTATAATCAGAATTTAAAGCATTGTTCTTGAAAATTTTGATCACATCACATTTAATGCTCTTATTCTATGTGGTTAGCAGAAACTTAAATTTCTTAATATCTTTTTATTTATAATTAAGCTTTATAACAGTAATTATGAACTTAAACAATATATTCTAAAAATATGTATTCACATAGTTAATAATAAATAAATAACTACCAAAATAATTTTTGTAATGTTTTTAAATTTGCCTTAAAGAAAAGAATACTTCAGAATATAAATCTTTTTACTGAATTAAATCCGTATAAATTATTTAAAAATGAAAATTTTAATTTAATTTTTAAGTAATTTATACAGAAGTTTCAGTTACAAAATTCTATCATGGATTAATTAATGACAAGAAAATAGTTATTATTTTGTATAATTAATTATAAATTTATTTGATTTCTGTTTGAATGCACTTTAAACATTTGTCGGTCACCAATGATCATTGAGTATCCTTAATTGATTTAGAATTGGGAAACGAACTTCCTATTTTTCAAACGAATATGTTAGTTGCTTTTATTAATTTTATAATTTACCATTATATGCGAAACACATAACTGTATATATCACATTCATACACATGTTGCATATAAATCTTATATAAATGTTTTGTTAAGAGCAAACTAATTGAATAAATATCATGGTTTCAGCACTATAATATCAAAAGGCAATAGTGTCCTCCTATTATTGTACTATTGTCTATCCTCCTATTATTGTATTCCAATTGCTTGGTCTAAAATATTTTTCGTAAATGGAAACACTATTCATTCATTAACTTATTTAAGAGATAGACATTTGATCTTATAAATCTGCTACTGTCAGAAAAGAGTTTAAAGTTTTTTTTGGTGTATTTCAAAGAATCGACACATGTTTCCTTTGAATTAACTTCACATGTTAATTGAATTTAGATATTCGTCTGTACCAAATTATCTAAATCCAGCCTTGTGTATGGTAAAAAAGATGTATGCTTGAGTTTTTTTATATCTTAACTTAGGTTTTTTATCTTAACTTAGATTTTTTATCATATTTCATTCTAAATACCGACTATAACTATGAATTCAACCTTTATTACTGTAATACTTAATTATTTATTGTTATATTACGTACAGATCTTTGTTTCTTTGTTATGTATAACAAGACTTAGTGATTGCCTTAAATTTATGATAATTTTACTCATAATAAAATGATGTAATGCTGTGACTAGGGAATCATGAAAAATCAGATGCAGGGAAAAATGCCTATGGATGTGACAAAATTGTTAAGAGAATAATATTTTAAATCATTATCTAATTAATGATTTATTTTTATAATCGAAATGCATTTATTCTTTTATGAACAAAACATGTTGTTATGTTGAAAGAAATTGAAAATGTTTAGAAATTGCATATTAGAAGATATACATTAGCAGAAATCCCAATGAAAATCTGATAATTAACAAGTTTTATTACAATATCTTAAATAAATGAAATTTTAATTAGTCATATGAAAATGAATATATTTTCAAAAATTCTAATTTTTTTAAATCTAAATTATCATTATTAATTACGTTTGTGTTAGAATTTGGACTAAAATATTACATTATACACTAATATACACAAATATTTTATTATATGTGTGTTTTAATGTCGTTAATGTTTTCAAATCCATTGTTAGTGGATTTTTTTCGACATTTTATATTCCACATATTAATTTAAATTATAAAATATTAAAGAACAATTAATGCTTTTATATTCTTTAACAGATTGAAATTTTAGTATTTATATTTTTTATTCAAAATATTGTACGTAAACCAGTGATAGATTATTTAAATTTTGTACAGTTAAAAATGTTATAAACTAATGTGAAAATTTTAAAATATCTATGAATAAATAATAAATACAACACAAATAACATTTATTTGCTTTCTAAAATCAAACATAAAAATAGGATGTATTTTAAGTATTTTTTTAATTGACTGGTGTTTTTTTATTTAAAGTGAAAAGATAATTAAAATGTTTTATGTGCACTAATAACTTTATTTAGCTTTAACTATCCAGTTTTTATCGCCAATGTACGATTTGTAAAATCGTTTTATTGATAAGACACATGACAAATAATAATATATACGAAATTATTATTAATCATAAATTAGATTAGATGTTTTATTTCAATGGATTAAGTAATCACATTTATTTATTTATTACACATTTCTCAAATTAATTAAAACTAATCCATTTTGTGTTGCTTCATTTATTCGTGTACTTTATTGTTCAATACAATCGTGTTTATTTATAATTTTTTAATTAATTAAAACAATGAATAAGTTAAGAACAGATGTATCTTTTCTGACAGAAAATGTCTGTAAGTTGCCAGTTAATTATTTCACATCATCGTTTGATAGAGGTAAGAGATCTGGTTTGTAAAAATGAATTGTTTACTAAATCAGATTCCTTTATTTAGTTCCATGTTGCTTAGTGATCATTTTATTTTTTAATTGTGAGACAAAACTGAAGCGATGGTTTGCTGGTAGAAGATGAATTTGATGTAAAGGAATTTTGATTTTCCAACTCTATGTCGTGACTAAAAGCAGTTAAGAAAGCTTTATTAGACTGATGTTTTGCTTGGATTCCATTGAAATATTTTGTTTACTTCAAAAGATGATTATTTTAAACCAACGTTTTCTAAAAGTTTTTAGATATATGTTGATGAAATTTTTTTATTTGTAAGTGATTGTAACTGGTGCAACAAAAATAAATGCAGAATTAAAGCAATTTTTGAATTAAAAAGTATATGTAGACATTAATTGTAATTCACCGTAAGTAATTTTTACGGTGACTTCAGTTTATGTTTTTTAATTCAAAAATTGCTTTATTTCTGTATAATGAGATAATTACTTTATACTGATTGAATGAGATAATTAATTTATTTTAAAATTTCATGAAATATGATCTGCTATTTTCTTAGTCTACAAAAAAGAAATGAATGGTTAATGATGAAAATCATATGCATTTTGTTAAAATAAAAAAATAAATTTATAAATAAGAGATAAGGCAAAATTAATAAAATCTGTAATAATGAATAAGTTTTAAAAAGCAGTTTATTTTATAACAGCAATAAATTTAAAAACTTTAATTGAATCTAAATTTTTATTTTATGTCATAAGAATTGCATAAATGTTATTCCCATTATTGAAAATTAGCAGTTATATTTTATTGCTCTCTTTTCACAACTATTATTTGAATAATTCCATAAAACGGATA
This sequence comes from Latrodectus hesperus, assembly GCA_037975125.1. Taxonomy (NCBI): domain Eukaryota; kingdom Metazoa; phylum Arthropoda; class Arachnida; order Araneae; family Theridiidae; genus Latrodectus; species Latrodectus hesperus. The sequence goes on along the minus strand of CM075860.1, from coordinate 71,973,005 downwards.
ATCGACTATCGAATGCATCATTTATCACACAAATGATAAGACTATTGTATTCAAATATATAATAAGTATGAATTTCGTATTTTGATTGGATTGTCAAGATAGTGGAATAGAATATGAAATACTTTTGTCATGATGTTATTGAACAATATTCAAATAGTTATTTTATTGTTCTTTCTATGAGATGTTGATTAGAACTTTTTTCATTTAACTAACGATTACCTATTAAATAGAGTAGTTTTACATTTTCTAGCATTTGTGAAATTTAGATATAAAAGTTTATTTCCCAAATAGTTAGGATAATTCCATTTTTTATTTTAAATTATGTTTGGTAATGAAATTAAGATAAGAAACATTAATTTATAAATTTAATAACTTCTATAAATTTTCTTAAGAATATTGTTCAAACACCTGATGAATAATGCAAAAAGAAAAAGTATTTTTAGAATAACTAAAGATTTTCTAATTTAAAAATTAGTTACTAAAAATAGCATTTGAAAACTATACTTTACGAAAATGTTTATATTCTTGAATAAATCATAAAAATAGTAGATTAAACTATACCAATTTTTCTCCTGTTTCTTTTTGGGTAATGAGTATTTTTGGGTATTCTTTATAAGTGCGTAACGTACGTATAAACAAACTATAAATAATGAAAATTCGTTTTCAACAGGGCTGCTGAAGTATCACTTAACTTTCCTGCTTCCGTGTTTCTTTGAATACTTTTTTCTATTTTGTAATTGTATTTTTATTTTACAGCTAAATAAATATGTTTAAAATGTTTATTCTTAGTATTTCATCTATATTGTCATATTAAAATGAAAACAATGAAAGTAAAAATTGAGAATAAAGTTTATTTGTTGATTTATTTATATACTATAAAATGAACTACCCCCACAGCAAATATTACATAACAATTTACTTTATTGTTCGACTTTTTTATGACTTAAAATCAATAATTACTAATTGATTTTAATAGTTAATGTTTTTAGTTAGTTTTGCTCGTGAGACATACTAGTAAATTTGCTTTTTTCAGAGAAACTTCATAGAATTCTTTAACTTCAGAAACTTGAATTAAGAATTTTTTTTGTATATTTTATAATTTATATCAAATGATAATAACATATATTTTAATATTATGAATGTGTATGTTTATTACAGTAATTAATTTATATTAACTATGGTATTCTTTTGTGCAATTATATGTACTATTTTATTAAAAAAATATCTATATTAAAAAATATTAACCATCATATTTAAAAGCATTATTTTAGAAAAAATAAATTTGTACTCGTATAAATTATATAAAAAAACACAAAAAAACAAGCTGTCTTATGAACTATTTGACTGTTCAAGAACATTTTTTAAATTTTTAGCTATCAACTCAACTTTACTGAAGGATTACTCTTTTTTCTTTAGCATAATTCAATTGGGTTAGAATTTGATCTTTATCATTTTCAATTGTTGTATAAATTACGGAAATTGTCTCTGTTTTGAAGAACAATAACCCCATAAAAATTTATTTTGTTTTGTGGAACATAAAAAGTTTATGATCAAATTATTTTGTGCTCTATAAATTTAAGTTCACGTCTATCAAAAATTCAGTGATTGTTTATTATGAGACTAAATTTAAGTTGTTTGGGGAAATTCGAAAATGATTTTTTAAAGTTGCTTTTTCACCAACGAATATTTTTAAAATGACCCAATTCTAACGTCTTTATGTCTAAATTTTCTATGTCTTGTCATAACCGCAGCTTAGCACCTTATATTTTTAATTCAAAACTATTGAAAATAATTTATAATTATAAAAAAAATAAAAATGCAATTTTTATCATTTAGCTTTGGAAAAATGGCAACTCAAAAACATCCAATATCTTTTGAAAGAAATCGTTATTTCAAGTTCACCACTTCTTGACCTAGATACTATCTCTTTTAATTTGTTTTTCAGCTTTTTTAATATTTATAGTTGAAAAAAGTGTGAACTGAAGCCATTCGATCACTTCAGGGAAAACTTTTTCTCAATTTTCCTCTAACATTTTAAGAATTCTTTGCTTCAGCGAACATGATTGAAATGCTTTTGTACGATGTCCAGACGATTTTTGTCACATTTCGTGCATTATTGTTAGGAGATTTTATTTTTAGGCGTGGCGATAGCTCGTGTTTATTAAATTTACGATTCTCTTTTAGAGTGATCATTTAGGCCACAGTGCAGAATTATATTGCTCTGTGGTCCGGTTGAAAAGACAAATTCAGCGAACCGATGTGTTCTCAAGAAAAAGGGTTATAATAGAAAAAGTGTTTTGCTCGATGACTTCGGCTATTGACCCTGTGTCACTGAAGCCCTACTGATTCTCTACAATGCTTATTTTGTTAAGGAAATTTTAAATGTTTGTGAAATATTACAATAAAAATGGTAGTTTCTACGGATATTTTTTACTTGTCCTATATTATGCATGGTTTAATTTGATGATGTTGACTTAGTTTAATACAGTAAAATATCAGAATTAAAAATAATTAAAGCAATCATATTTAATCAAGATGTTTATATGTTTTTACCAAAGATATTAACAGTTTTGCCAAATAATATATATGTGGAATTTTTTAAATGTATTTTCTCTTTTTAATTGATTGAGATGCTTCAATTTTGCTCCTAACTATTTTAAGTTATTTTTGATGAATGTTTTTATCATCGCTATACTCAATACCTAGGACACCTATTTCACATTATAATAAATGAAATGACATAAAATATTGTATTGTAATAAAAATTTCAGTTTTTCTTGCAATATAATTTTTACTATTGTTTAACATTTTAAATAAATTTAACGTTCCATTTCTAATATTACTTTTTTTTAGATTTGTCTATTTTCATTTAATTTGAAATCGAATATTTTAGATAAATTTAATGTACGTTATAAGTAAAAAAATGTACTTATTGTATTAAATATGTTCTTCTATTAATAGGCTTCTGAATATTTTATATTAAATAAATTTCTTTATTTAAAGTTTATAATAATGGATTAAAGTAATAAAAGCTCCTTTACTTATCTTGAAATTTTTTTGATGTGTTAAGAAAGTTAGATAGGGATGCTATAATAGTTATATTTAATGTTACTATACTGTCATAACTAAATAGTTAATATGTATCTAGTTAATATTGTTATCACTATATTGTCCTTAATCATATTTTTCTTAATGTAATACATTGAAGTTACTTTACATTTTTTAAATAAAAGGTTTTTTTCATTGAATATTTCTTACAATTATTTAGGCACGGAAAAATTTAAGATTGTCACAAAAATTTAATTTTTGCACAAAATAGAGATTTATAGAGTTAAAAAAAAATTCGGTTTCATTTTCAAAATTACTTTATTATTTCAGATTGTGCATTGATTTTTTTGATCAATATATCGTGCAAAGTACTGAATATCCTTTGAATCAATTGATATTGCTACTAAAATAATATATTCTAACAAACACTGATTTTTGTTTTAATCAGCCTTTCAAGTATAGACTTTTTACACATTTTTCATTTTAATCTATTTGAGATACATAAATGCATAGTTTTAAAATTCAAGTCCTTATTGATTATTTAAAATGATATTTTATTATAGTTATCAATACTATGATGTGCATAAAATTTGCCTCGTACTTAACTATAAAGATTTTTGAAATACAAACATAACTTAATCATTAGAAACGTTAAAATAATAATTGTTGGTACCAAGCTGTATTGAGAAAATTGTTTGGAGCATCTGCCCCAAGCAGAAAATTATAAGATGGCCAAAATACTCAATTGGAATCATGTACGAAATGCGAGAAATTATATTTTCATGCAAGCGGAGAAAGCAATAAAATTTTACTTCTACTAAGAGTTGGCATTTACTAATTTTAATTAAACCATCATTTTTACTTATATTACTTTCATGGATTTTTTGTTCGATGAAACATTTTGAAAAATTTATAGCATTGCACTTAACTGTTGCAACCTACAAATATAGCAGGCAAAATTTATTACTTTGTTTTCCATTTATCTAAGTAATGGTGTTTTGAATATTTCAATTCTTCTCTCTTTCTTATATATCTCATAATCTATTATTTTTTTTAAAAATAAAAACGCAATATAATGAAGATCACATATTTTTATAAATCTTAAATAAAGGAATTAGTACTATTACGTTTTATAATTTACGTTACCGTTTTGTGAACAGTGAAATGATAAAGGTGACAAAGAATTAATTAATGAAATCCTTCTCAATAAGTGTTCGTTATTTTTATAGAATAGATTCTGTCTACATCTTCACAATTAGAATTTCAACTATTTTATTTTTGTGGCATATATATATATATATATATATATATATATATATATATATATATATATATATATATATATATATATATATATATATATATATATATATATATATATTTGAGTTTTAAAATAAAGCTTTTTTTCTTCTTGTAATCGTAATGTTTTCTTGTAGATATATAGAGCAGCACTTTATAGAATTTCAAATATTACATAATTTTCTTGGTATTAAATTATATTCAATAAATATTTATTTATTTGATTCTATATTTGTTTTGTGATAAAGCCAGAAACGTATGTATTATGAATAATATTTTATCAAAAAATTGGAATGGTAATCAACAATTAAAAATAATACTATCAAATATTCTAAAGAAATATGAGCGCTTGAGAATTTAAATTTTTTATTGTTCAAGTAATTTACTTTACTATAATTTGAAATTAATTTCATATTGACATTAATTTAACGGTAGATTTTTCAAAGATAAAAAAAATCGAACTAAATGAACTGGTTCAGGAATGAAAATATGGTAATTGGAAAATTTAATTTTCCAATTACCAAATGTATAATATATGTTACCAAGAATAATACCGGCCTTCTATAAAATATTTAAATTTTATCAAGAGATAATAGTGTAAATAACGATGTGCTTTTTAGCATATAGAATAATTACTTTAGAAAAATTAATATTCATATAAAATGTTAGCAGTTTAACGAGTTAATCGTATACTTTACTGTATTTGCTATTTTTAATTGTTTCGATAGAATCATAAAGCACAAAAAAAATCGTTCATAGCAATAATTTTTAACAATACATAAAAACTTTTAGATGGGAACTAATCTTTTAAGTAAATAAAAAAATTCCGATTCTTGGAGCATATTTCAAAATAACTTTTCATATTATTATTAATTTTAGTGAGCTTGATAGACATATGTTATTATTATAATTAAATATTTATATACATTACATTTTATATAAAAATGTTTCACTATTTAAATTAATTGTGAAAGTTTCAAATATATTTTTGCAATGCATATTTTAATTTTTTATTATTATCAGATAAGTTGACTTAAAGACTCGATATATCTATACCTAGGACGGTAAATGACCTTGAAAACTTATCTACTGCTTAACAGTAATTGGAAAGGAAAGAGGAATAAAGGCTTTTGTAATTCACAAAGGCCCATTGCATTTTCGTTTGTGTCAATATCATTTGACAGTAAAAAAATGAATGAATAAATACGTGTCACAATTATATATTCAGGGTAGGTTCATGGTCAATAATAACAACCTTTAAGACTCATTGTCCTAAGGACTCATTGAGAGGGAAATGAGTCAGATGGTGTAATTAATGTAAGTATTTGGTGAATATTTGTGTCACGAAATATTTCATAACATTCAAATAACCATTGATTTTATACACGCGTTTTACCAAAATACTTTAAATTCATAAAATTTAAAAAATCTTCTACTTAATGCTTGAAAAAATTTATTCTGTTTATATTTTCGTCATTGACTATCGAGAAAATTTATAAATGAGATACATTGCAATTATGCAAAATTTTGTAAGTCTGTTTTCATATAAATTTGGCACTCATTATATATGTTTCACGAAATTAAAGAAAGATCATATTATTTAAAGACGGAGAAAGTATTTCACAGGGGAAAAACTAAAATAAAATAAAAATGCTTAACTACCCATTTCGTTTGTCCATTTGCACAAATACGAAATTTGAATTCTGATTCTTGTGTTAAACATTAGCGAAAAATAGAGCATTTCATTACTAATTTCAAAACTTTATTCCTGTTAGTCACAGAAGTATTAATTCCATCAATAAAATAAATATTTTAAATCTTTCTTAAGTCATTTACATAATTTTAAATAAATTTTTACTATTTTAATTTTCTCATCTATGTATTACGAACTGCATCTGATGTTTGCAATTATTGTGAAGCTTATAGAAAACTTAATATTATAACCAAATTACTTAAAACAATGATTTATCAGCAAATTCTGAATCGATTCAAAAATAGTTTTTGAGAATAACATTTGTATGTATTTTTCAACTTTTGTCGTAAAAGGCAGTTTGAAGTTTTTAATCATTTCACATTGTTTTATCTACATACATTCATGAAATCGTATAACTGGAAAAGAATTGATTAAAAAAAACTAAGAAAATATTTGATGGCTTCAGTTTTTACATTTTTATATTTTCAGAGTCTTAAAATACTTCTTTAAGGAAAAAGTTATTTTATTAATTGGGTCATCGAATTCACTTCACGTTTCGGTGACTGATTGCATGCTTAGAGTTTACATTGGTCTTTTTATCTTACAAACAGAACTGAAAATTGTGTGCTTCATTATTTTAAAATATATTTTGAATCTGCATTGATTTATCTAACATATCCGTTTAATGAATTGATTAATCCATCAATCAGATGAAGAGGAAAGATAAATATATCCATCAGCAATTTATTTTATTTATTTTTACTAAACTAATTAATTTACATTAACTAGTGTGTGAGCTAATTTTTAAAATAATCTTTGGAAACTGTAAGCTGTAATTATGCATATATTTTTAATATTCTTTTTATGTATTAAAAACATCTATAACTGTTGTTGAGCTTAAAGTATCAAATAATTTAATTAGTATTTCTTTCATGGATGAATACTTTAACTAAAAATGGTAAAACACAAAAGGAAAGAATCTTAAAATGTGTAACTGTTGAAATTATAAGGCTAAATGTTATCAGTTTTTTTTTTCTTAAACTTGCAGTTTCTATACATGTAAGAATCCAAACATACATTATAAAAACTGAGTTTTGGAAGATAGTTACTTCTATATTTTGATTAAGAGCATATTTCTTTTCATAAATGTTTTATTAAATTATGTATATCAGAGATAAAATTTATAGATTATTAATAGTGCATATAAATAATGCAATTTTTTTTTTATTTTACGATATGTTGAAAACGTATTTATAAATTTTTCCTTTAATATTTTATAACGATGTAATCGTATTATTTATGGACATAGAACACATTAAAAGAATTGTAATTAAAAGATTTGCAAGAATAATAAATTTGATATTATGCTTTATTTTCAGATGTACATTTAATCGAAAATTGATTTCCAAAACACACATATATTTATTTAAATTATTTTATCCAATGAATATCCCAATATTTTATCGTTGTATTTTTAATCCATAAACAATAGTATACTTTGCTAACATTTAATATAGTATATATATATATATATATATATATATATATATATATATATATATATATATATATATATATATATATATATATGTATATATATATATATATATATATATATATATATATATATATATATATATATATATATATATATATATATATATATATATATATATATATATATATATATATATATATATATATATATATATATATATATATATATATATATATATATATATATATATATATATATATATATATATATATATATATATATATATATATATAATATATATATATATATATATATATATATATATATATATATATATATATATATATATATATATATATATATATATATATATATATATATATATATATATATGGTTTAATTTTTCTTAGCTATTTATTATTTAGATTTACAACAAAAATTATCTATAACACATATGAAAGTTATTATTTTCGCTTTTTATTAGAATAATTTAAAATATTTGTTTTCATTTGCTTGAAATTTTACAGCAATGTATGTTTTTCAAATAATTATGAAGCATGCTTTTTCTTTTTAAATGTAATTATTAAATTGTAATTTTGTTTTTTATTTTGTATTTTATTATTTGTTTGCTTTTCAAATAAAAAAATAATTTAGCATAAATATTTTCGTAATATTTTTAAGTTTTTATCTAAAAGAATGGACTTTTTTTATATTTTATTTTGAAATTTTAAGCTGCACATTCATTTTTAAATTTTATATCAACATTATACATTTTAAATATTTTATTGTTAATTAAATAATATATTTGGAGAGAATGTACATTTATATCATTATAATTATTGTAGATTCAAAAAAAAAAAGAACTATAAAATTTTTATTTAAAATTTAAAAAAATTGAGGGAATTAAGCGTATTGAATTTTTAACCTAAATTAATTTGGTAATTAATTGTGGAGAAAAAAACGTGGATTATTTTATACCACTAATTTTACTTATCACCGTTTTACATAAATTCAACTCGGAAACACCATGATTACTGTCTTTTACATTCAATCAGTGTAGATTTGTTATTATTATTATAGAATTTTCAATAATTTATAAGTATTTTTTTATTTTTTCTTACACAGTTCTTTCCAACTTTTGAATTGCTTAGAAAATTCTGATTAAAAACTCAGTTGAAATTTTAAAATAGATCTCGCTAGTCATTCAGTCTAGTGACAAGACTGCTACATTTTGTTGCCCTCTACTATGCAAATTTAAGCAAACAGATTTCTTTTCTCTGTGAATAGCACAACTCGTTTTAGCGGAATGAGTCAGATTCCAAGTAAAAGCTACAACACTTTTATTTCGAAGTTTTTGTTCTATTCTGTCCTACTTTTATCCGCCTACAGCTGTTTCTCTTGTATTTCTTGTTATTAAGTGGGATGAATGTAGTGATGAATGAATAATTGGATCTTTATGAATGGGATGACTTTTTAAGAAGTGTGAAAGTTGTCTGGTTTTATAACTATCATTGCAGTATTTGCATGTACCTTAGTTTGTAAAACATTTTTATAAACTTTATTTTTGTAAAACTTAAACACAAAGCAAGATTTTTTTTCCACATCTTTAGAATTTCGTATAGAATTCTTTTTTAAAATTCTTTGTAATATTTCAAGTTTTGTTCTTTTAGTGAGTTATCAGTACTTCATATATAAGTGTGTAGAATTAAAATATCTAAAAAATAGAATCTTATAATTTAATTTGGAAAAAGTAATTTTGAAATTTTTTTCTTTAATTATGAGATTTTCATTCGTGGATATATTTGAATGAGTTATTCAAATACAAAAGCTATTCTTTTTACAAAAAGTTTTTAAAAAATCGAGATGTTACATTCATTAATAGATATTTTATAACTCTATAGATAGAATATTTTATCTAGCATTTAAGGATATGGAAAGATAATTTTCTTGGAATTGTGTGCAATAAGCAAAAAGTTATTTATATATCAAAGAAGTTTTATTTTTAACATGAAATTATATTAAGAAGAAAGATCTTAAAAGTAAGAGTAGCATCTTATTTTTTTCTATGTATTTATTTGAGCTGTAAAATAACACGACTTTATTCTAATTATAGTTTTGGGAAAAAAACAGAAAAATATAGTTTTGTTAGTTTATATGTGTAAATATAATAAAAAAGTACATTTTTGTTATTACATTTACATGTAAACTATACAAATGTATTAATATTTAAAATGTGCAAAAAAAGAATTAAAAGAAAAATGATGACGTTTACAGTAACTTTAATGAAATAGAGAATACTATGGATTAAAATAATAATGTTCATTATTCACCGAAAATATCAATTCTATTTTTATGATTGGAATTATGTACATTTAATATGTAAAATACAGTCTGAATGAAGAATAGTTTCCCCTTCTATCAGTCTGAATCGTAATATTATAAACAAAGAAAATATTAAAACCAAATTGTACCTGTATAAACATAATCTATAAATTCCTGACTCGTTTGTTTTCATTCATTACTAAAAATTTTTCTTAAGTGGTTTTGCGATTTACAAATGAAATCATTTTGAAAATTACATTGGGTTATTCAAACAAGTTTACTCTCAAACTTTTCATAGTTGTTTTAAGTCTTATTTTCCCCTCATATTTATATAAATGCTATTTATTTTTAGTAATATTTCTTTGTATTTATAAGAAATATTAATTTATATACGATATGAAATATTGAATGAAAATTATTGGTGATATCTTTCTTTGCTTTCAAAAATTTTTCATTTAAACATATTCATTTAAATGATTTTACGATATTCGTTTTAAGAAATTTCCCAAACTATCAAATTTGCTTGCTTTTTTTATTTTCATCAATAATTGAATACAATTTGTCAAATATTTGTTCAACGTTAACATTAAGAGCTGTCTCTTAATTAAAATTACAAATTGATCTTTTATTTGAAATTTATTGTATTTAGCTCATTTTGTGTCTGGAAACCCTTGTCAATTTATTACATTTCATTAGGAAACTTAATACAATGAATTTTTCTAATGGGTGTATTTCTGTAGATGTCTGTAATCAAAACTACTTTTAGAATGAATTGGTTTTGGAACCGGAGCCCACAATTTAATGAGTTCAAGACCCGACGAAAGGAGATTGAAGGAGTTGGGATTATTTCAGAATCCATTGATCCCAAAATTTCCACTGTATAAGAAAATTAACAAAATAATAAACCGCGCACAATTGCAACTGTTCTGTGGTATTATTACTGAATAGTAAAATCACACAAGAGTAGCAGAAAACGGAATATATGCAAATGAAAAATCAAATTTAAATTCAAATTTATTATTATCAGACATCATAAAAAAGGAAGAGCAACTAATTTCCATTTTATAAAAGAATCATTATTTTTGTTTATTCAATAAAAGTTATTTTCATATTTGTTAAGATTGTTTTCTGCAATTCAGTAAAATCTTTGATCAACTGAACAAAGTTAGCGTCACAATTCTGAATATTCTACCCGAAAAGTTGTAGTCTCAATATGATAATCATTTATCTTGATACTCGATCTGATAGGGCTATATTAAATAAGTGGAAAAATGCAATTTTTTATTTTGGATGTTGCTAAATTCTGAGATTGGCGATTTTTTTTGGCTGATTTTCTTATGTACACGGCAACCTCGTTTTTATTACGTCATACATATGGAAACCTATAGAATTATGCAGAAAATTCTATTTTGGTAACCCTAGTATTTACGTCATCGCGCACTCATGATACTTTATCTTGGCAATATTTCTTCATTGCCAAAAAATTCAGAATTTAGAATCATGGCTTATACGGTACCTCTGCCCAATGTATTAATACCTACATATTTTGGAACGACTTGTATTTATTTCCTTATGAAGAAAATATTAATAGCTATAGTATATTACTTTTTTTAATATTTCTGATCTTACACAGCGTTTAATAATCTGCTACTGAATGGTGTTTGAATAGTTAGAAATTTTTATTGCAACAAAAATACAGAAGTGAGCGGCAAGTATAAAAAGGATACATCTGTGGTCTGTATTATACATATGCTAAAAATTCAAAACTATTTTATAACATACTATATGTACTGAAAAAGTGTAAGTACAGAATTAATTCAAAGAAAGTAACTTTAGAATACTTGATCTCGTGGCATTTATTTATGAAATTGTCACAATCCTATTTTTTTGTTAGTTACTTCAGAAATAATGCACGCTGATAAATATTATATTATTTTATTGAATAGTTCTAATCACTTAGAAGTAATAAATATTAGCTTTATGTTTTGGGTACAAAACAAGGTTTGATATACATCTTGAGTCTCTATTGTTGACCCTTAAATTCTGAATTTATTGCTTAATGATCGCATAATTTCTTTGTTTCTTTTAGAAATAGATGGCTTACATTCAAAACAGGCTGACATCTATTGATTAATAATCAACTCGTGATAAAATTCTAAAATAAATAAATGAAATAAAGGTAACCCCTGAAAATTAACAAAAGTAAATGATTAATTACAAGTAATTACTATTTGAGGTAAACATGGCTAAATCCGACGATTTCGCTCATCCTATTATTTTTTAATCGACAGTCGTATTTTTATTTTGTAAAGATGTATCCCTCCAAATGGATATATAAAAGTTTTGTCGTATTTATTCCTTACAATATGTGAATACAGCCTGCTATTGATGAAAAATATTGTGAAAAACAATGTGTGTTGGATTTCACCAATAAAAAGTCTCATTAACTTATGCGATCAAACTGTCCTCAACGATGCATTAGTTCAATTGTTGCATGAAACTAATTACTTCGCAGGTAGGGCATACACTTTATGCTTGGATCTACCAAGATCCAAGTATATAAGTTCGATATGGATCTATAAAGATTTCATGCATTATTCGAACACAGAAATTTTAATACTAGAATCATAAAATAAATATAAAATAAGATTGACATTCTGAAAGTTTCAATCAAAAAAATTATAATTTGTGTCCAAAGAAAATTAAATTTTTATGAATATGGTTTTCAAAAAAGTAATCCCTTTTTTAGATTTCTAATTTAATATGTATATATTTCAGCACAACTGATAATAAAATCTTATCTATTGGATATTTTTTAATACAAAAGTGATTCTACCGAATTCAATTTACTTTTTTTTTATCAATACATCATTTTTTACTGGATAACCACCTCAGGTTATTCTATTTAATGCATGAGGTCATATTGTGAGGAATTCTTTTTTTTTTCACGGAAGTGGTTCTAACCTTTGTGGTGTAAAGAATCACTATATCTCGAAAAGAATTTAATGGAGAATAGTAGAGTGACGTCACTATGGAGTTTTATCATTCCATCTCGGCGTGGGTTGAATTGAGAAGAAAGAAATCAATTTTTCTTGAATAATTTTTTCGGCACTTACCTATTTGATTTTTTATACCTTTGGATAAAAAGGTGTAGGACGCGCTATCTTTTCTCAGTAGGCCGGAAATTTGACCTTGAACGTGTGCTCACGTCACCTCTTCGGGTCACACGCGCAAACAGTTTTAATTCTTTTAGCCCCCGAACTCTTTTGTTGGGTCGACCTTCGAAAAATAGCTAAGACAATGGCGGGGAAATACCCGTCGCTTTATCTTTACGGAAATTTGGCATTAGTTCTGTGTTTATAGGAATTTGATACATTGTGTTCCAACATCCGAACATAATTAAAGTACATTTTGTTTTATGCTAACCTCTTTTGCGTTTTAATATTTCTAATTTGCACTTGCGTGAAGAAGCAAATTAAAATATTTCCTTTTTGTTTTCTATCTACAAAATGGTTTTGATTTCGAGATAAAAGATTAATACGCTCGTAAAAAGGAATATATTATATTTAGAATAATTAAATGTGAAAGACAAGTTGGTTTGGATTATAAAATTTGCAAAATGCTGTTTCCAGAAAAAGCGATCAGATTTGCACAAATAAAACAAAACTGTATCCATTCAAAAATATAAAAATTGATGATTTTATTGGATACAAATTACATTTAATTCCTTTTTATTGGATCATTTTTTCAATAGCTACGGAAAAATCTCGAAATTTAAAAAAACTGATAAAAAATAATACTTATAAATTTTTTTTAAAATTAACTTTGGAGACAAAATTTAAGAGAGAATATATATATAAAAATATGAATCAGTAAATTAGAAAAAAATAAAAAATAAAGAACATAATTTATTTGATTATTAATCGCATATTTATTTGATGGGAACAAATGTAGTTTACAAATGATTCGTAATAGGCGTGTAATAATAAATTAGTATATCTTTTTTTAAAAAAAAACATTCATGGTAAAAAAAATGTAGGAATTTAGTAGGAAATATGGTATTTTTTTCATTTATGTTGAATTATATCATAGAATCTGAAAATTCTGACTGAAATTTTCATTGAATCCTAAGCAATAAAAACGAAATATATATTACTGTAGTTTTAAGAATGAATACACTGTATTGCGAAAAATTGTAGTTGGAAAAGCTTAAGCCTTGACTCATGTCATACATTAAAAATTTTTGTAAAGTCAAAATAAAAAACATTTTTTGTGATTAATAATAACTAAAAGAAAGAGATTCTTTCAGTTAGTTACAAAATAACCCGTAAATAGTATACAAATTTATAATTAGCGCGACAGAGATTCCTTAGAGGTGTTAGTGCCCCAATGAAGTAGATTTAGCCAGAAAATTTTCCGAGAGGGTTGAGGCTGTTTTCCCAACATATTTCTAAACCTTCTATAACCGTAAAATGCGTTTACCTGAAAGGCCGGAGAATTTTTTTTCTTTGCAAAAACAATTAGGAGATTTGGGTATAAGTATGATATATCCTCTTTAGAGATTTCTCACCAAATCTGGCGTCCTTTGTTTTCATGTTGCCAATTTGAGTTTTTGTTGCTTTTCGGATTTTTTTTGTTGCCAGGTTTGCTTTTTTCTCGTGTTTTACGTCATTTTTGAATCATATATATGGTTTTTCTAATGGCAACAACGTTTGATTTTTTTATTCAGCGTTTAAATTGAACGGACTTTGGGAAATTTCCTTTTCCAAAAGCATGCGTTCCCCTTGATCATAAAAAAAGTAGCCAATTGTGGGGGGGGGGGATATATCCTACTAATTCCGAAATTCGGGCAGTGCGAGGTTGAACTATAAATGCATACATCTATAAATATCTAGTAAACCAAACAACTTTCATTCTAGCGAGGTTATTAGCAATATCCTAAGTATGATCCCAGATCAAGCAATTCGTCTACAGATTGTAATATGCTGCAATGCCACCAAATCCACACCAAATGACAAATGACGTCAGTTCTAATGATATTGATCTTTAGGAACGGGATTACAAGCTCAAACTTTCTAAATGTTTTATTTCAAGATACCATTCTTCTTTTGATGGTATCTTGAATTATTGAAATGGATGATTACTTCTGATTCTTTTAATAAAGAAAGTAAATACCATCTCATTTTTACAGCCATTGCTGACTGATATATTAGCTTGGCCAATAAACTAGCTTTTTTAAAATCTATGGTTCAGTTTCTCATAAAATGCAATGAAACTCAGTCCAATGGGTAGATAAATTCTGGTACTTGCTCTTTCAAATGATGAACAAATAATCAGCAAATAAATATATATACACTGATTATTTATAATCTTCGTTGGTTTTGTATGTTTTTGGGGTGCAGTGGCATATTTTCAACAATTGTTATCACCCAATGCAGAAAACCTATACTTTTGTTCCAACGTATTCAACACCCTCTGATGAAGATGAACATGTTGGTACTTCCATTTATATGTTCATTTTATTTTCTTTATTAAATTTGAATTTCATTTGTTATTTATTATTGATCGTCTTCTTCGCCTTTTTATATTTTCATTTTTGTTGTAGGTTTTAGTTTTGAATATTTTGAGTTTCGTATATTTACTGTAATTCTACTTTCAGCAAACTTTACTCTGATAGAATCGCTGAACTTTTTCTGCATTTGCTTCGATTATTCATTTTTATAATTTTCTATTTGTAATATTTGCTGTATATATTTATATATCCCTCATGTTAAAATGATATTTAATTTCAAATTATTATGAATGATTGATATTTTGGACTAAACATTTCTGTTAAACAAATGAATTTTTAAAATAAAACATGTGTAACGATGCTTAATAAAACAACGGTAATATTCAAAGCAATTTTTCCTTAATATTTTGAAAAAGAAAATTTTAATAAAAGAATAACAAAACGACAATCTGCTTTTGTTTTATGGGCATTCACTGAAATCAATATATAATTTTTTGACCTACTCACAAAAATAAGTTATGACTTTCCTTTATCGAAAATTATTTATCATCGTGTGCAGAAGGGATTGGAAAGTGATAATTCAAACAACATATCCTTCCAGGTTTTTAGCTTCAGCTTATTTAGAGCATTTTATAAAACATTTTTTTTATTAGAAATTCTATACAAACAATTGAGAAAGCTTAAAAAATATTGAAAATAGGATTCATCAAATTTATATTTTATTCTACAAATAAGAGAAACGTTACTTGAAAAATCCTCGATACATTTTTTTTACTTATAATTACTAATATATACACACTATTTACCATTAAGTATTTGTATATCATAAGTATATCATAGAAATGGCTGATCCTTAAAGAACATATTTAGTGAATTAGACATTCCAAAATCGATAGAGGCTTTTGCGATTAACAAGTGGAAAATGAGTGGTGATTGTCGGAAAATGGGCTTTGACCGGCAGACCCCCGAAAGTAAGAGATAGAGAATGACGAACACTGTCCAAAGAAATTCGGAAAATAGCACCAATCTAATGACTCATATGCTCCAGGAGTTCCAACAAGCCTCCAGGATTAGTGTTTCGATAAATACCATCCCCACCGAAACACATTTCCTTGATTTCTAAGGTTCCTATTGCTACCCATACGTCTTTTATTATAAAATACAACGTAGTGATTGAGACTGTAGGCGCCACGACAAAATTGTACCCTAGATGAGTGAAAATAAGTTCTCTGGAGTGGTAAATCCAAGTTTAAGCTTTATTAGTTGGATGGTTGAATCAAGGTTCGATGTCTGTGTGGAAACACTTTTTGCAAGAATGCCACGTGCCTTCTGAATAGTTTGAAGGTGGAATTAAATCTGGGGATATTTCTCGTGGTATGCACTGGGACTCTAGTTTCCAATTTATGGTAAGTTGAACATCGACTTCTAC